>CM055116.1:130436772-131656772 GCA_029206835.1 Rana muscosa
GAGAGGGGTCGAGGTAAAGATAGAGAGGGGTCGAGGTAAAGATAGAGAGGGGTAGAGGTAAAGATAGAGAGGGGTAGAGGTAAAGATAGAGAGGGGTAGAGGTAAAGATAGAGAGGGGTAGAGGTAAAGATAGAGAGGGGTAGAGGTAAAGATAGAGAGGGGTAGAGGTAAAGATAGAGAGGGGTAGAGGTAAAGATAGAGAGGGGTAGAGGTAAAGATAGAGAGGGGTAGAAGATAGAGAGGGGTAGAGGTAAAGATAGAGAGGGGTAGAAGATAGAGAGGGGTAGAGGTAAAGATAGAGAGGGGTAGAGGTAAAGATAGAGAGGGGTAGAGGTAAAGATAGAGAGGGGTAGAGGTAAAGATAGAGAGGGGTAGAGGTAAAGATAGAGAGGGGTAGAGGTAAAGATAGAGAGGGGTAGAGGTAAAGATAGAGAGGGGTAGAGAGAATTTCCATCTCTCCAAAGTGTAATCTGCTCTAATCCCAATACTGATAATCCGTTTAGAAGAAGGGTAGAGGTAAAGTTTTAGGTTTTCGGGATCTGTCCCTAGAGTCTGATGATCACTTTCACCATAACGCCCCCATATGTAGAAAGTTGCACACAATAATAAAACTGCATCTGGATGATCCAAATGTAATCTGTTTCTAATCCCAAAACTGGTGATCCAGAAGAAGCAGCGACATCAAGCCATACATACAATCTCCATGGACAGCCTGAGCTTTAAGAGATCTGTCCCTGGAACCTAAATGTAATGATCACGGTCATCATAACCAGCATACAGCAATATACCAGAACTGAAAAGAAAATAGGTGATCAATTGGAATCTGTACTATGCCAATGCTGGTGGATCCAGAAGCAGTGAAATGGTACAATTTCTAGGGGACAGATCTTCAGGTCTGTCCCTGGAATCTGATGATCACTTTCACCATAAATCTCCAATATGTGGACAGAAGCAGTGAAATCAAACCGTACAAGTTATTCAAGGACAGCTTCAGATTTTAGACCTCTGGCCCGGGAGTCTGATGATCACTGTAACCATATAACTCCCTTATGACAAAAGCTGCATCAAGTTTAATCTGTTCTTAACTCAATGCTGATTTGACTGATACTGTTGATCCAGAAAAAAGTGTGAAATTAAACCAATTTCCAGGGCAGCCTCAAATTTTAGGCATCTGTCCCTGCAGTCTGATGATCACTGTAAAACCTTCCTTTGAGGAAAGCCAAATACAGTAATATTCTAAATCTTGAAAAAAAAAAAAACAATATTGATTAATATGAATCTGTTCTAATATGAATGCTGGTGATCCAGAAGAAGCAATGAAAGCAAATGAATTTCCAAGGACAACCTTACATTTAGATCTGTCCCTAGAGTCTGATGATCACTGTCACCATAAAAGCTCCATGTGTGTAAATCTGCATGGAAGAATACACTAGATCTGGAAGAAAAATAAACAATCCAAGTTTAATTTGTTTTAATCCCAAATACTGGGAGAAGAAGGAGCTATGAAATCAAACTAATTTCCAAGGACAACTTTGAGTTTAAGAGGAACATCCCTTGCAATCTGATGATCACTTTCACCCTCTATGCTCCCTATGTTGACAGATAAATGCATTGATACGCTAGAACTGGAAAAAATAGTTGCTCACATTTAATCTAATTCTGAGGTTGTTTGATCCAGAGGAAACAGTGACATCAATTCCTACTATTTCCAAGGACAGCCCAGGGTTTAGGAAATCTGTCCCTGAAGTTTGATGATCACGGTCACCATAAAGCTCCTATCTGTGACAGACGCATGCACTAATATACTAAAACTGGAAACAAATCGAGGATCCAAATTTTAAAAACAGTTTGAAACCCAATACTGGTGATCCAGAAGAAGAGGTGAAATTAAACTATTTGCCCAAAAACAACCTCGGGTATAAAATCTGTCCCTGCAATCAGGTGATACGTTTATGACAATTCCTTCATATGTGGGAAAGCTGCATGTAATAATATACTAAATCTGGAAAAAGACCCAAGTCTAACCTGTTCTAATCCCAATACTGATGATCCAGAAGAAGCAGCAAAATCAAACTAAATTGGAAGGACAACCTGAGGTATTAGAGATCTGTCCCTGATGTTTGACGATCACTGTAACCATAAATCCTCCTTCTGTGGACAGACACATGCACTAATATACTAAAACTGGAAACAAATCGAGGATCCAAATTTTAAAAACGGTTCTAATCCCAATACTGGAGATCCAGAAGAAGCAGTGAAATCAAACTAATTTGTAAGGACAACCTGAGGTATTAGAGATCTGTCCCTGATGTTTGATGATCACTGTAACCATAAATCCTCCTTCTGTGGACAGACACATGCACTAATATACTAAAACTGGAAACAAATCGAGGATCCAAATTTTAAAAACGGTTTCTAATCCCAATACTGGAGATCCAGAAGAAGCAGTGAAATCAAACTAATTTGTAAGGACAACCTGAGGTATTAGAGATCTGTCCCTGATGTTTGATGATCACTGTAACCATAAATCCTCCTTCTGTGGACAGACACATGCACTAATATACTAAAACTGGAAACAAATCGAGGATCCAAATTTAAAACAGTTCTAATCCCAAACTCAGGTAGTTGAGATCTGTCCCTGCAATCTGGTGATACTTTTATAATTCCTCCAAATGTGGAAAGCTCAATACAATAATATACAAAATATGGAAAAAGAATAGATGGCTCATGATCCATGTCTAACCCGTTCTAATCCCAATACTGGTGATCCAGAAGAAGCAGCATAATCAAACAATTTTCAAAGAACAAGCCCAGGTATTAGAGATCTGTCCCTGAAGTTTGATAATCACTGTCAACATAAATCCTCCTTCTGTTGACAGACGCATGCACTAACATACTAAACCTGAAAAACACACAGATGATCCAAATCTAAATGGTTCAAAAACCAATACTGATGATCCAGAAGAAGCTGCAAAATCAAACTCTTTTCAAGAGGACAACCTCAGCATAAGAGATCTGTCTCTGCAATCACCACATCCCTCCATGTGTGGACAGACACACGCACTAATCTACTAGAACTGGGAACAAATTATTGATCAATTTCAATCTGTTCTAACCACCCCCCACCCCCCAATACTGGTGATCCAGAAGAAGCTGCAAAATCAAACTAGATTTCTAGGGCAACCTCAGATATTAGAATTTCCAAAAAGGACAGATCTGAAGATTAGAGATCCGTCTGTGCAGTCTTCAGGTGCATGCAATCGTATACTAGATCTGGAAACTGACAGCTGACCAATTTTTAATCGAACGCCAATTCTGCGGATCCAGAACAAGCAGTGACATCATACAATTTTCAGGGAGAGATGGGGATATTAGAGATCATTCTGTGCAGGCTGATGAGCACCTTCAGATGTAAACAGACACATGCATTAATATACTAGATCTGGAAAACGAATCGTTGATCAATTGTAATCTGTTCTAGCCCCAATACTGGTGATCCAGAAGAAGTGGTAAAATCAAACTAATTTTCTATGGTATTACAATTTCCATAGGACAGATCTGGAAGATCGGAGATCTGTCTCTGCAGTCTGATCATCACCTCCAAATGTAAACAGACACATGCACGAATATACTAGATCTGGAAACGAATGATTGATTGGAATCTGTTCTAACCCCAATCCTGGTGATCCAGAAGAAGCGGTGAATTTACACCATTTCCAAGCACAGATCTGGAGATGAGAGATCGGTCTGTGCAGTTTTATGGTCACCTCCAGATGAAAACAGCTGCATGCAATCAAACTAGATCTGGCCATACACCATTAATTATCTGCAGATTTTCTATGGTTAGATGGAAAAAGTGGGAGATTCCTCCATCCCACACAGTTAATATACATGGAGAAATCTGTTGCACTTTTCCATCTAACCATAGAAAATCTGCAGATAATCCAATGGTGTATGGCCAGTTTAATAGTTGATCCATTTGAATCTAACTCCAATTCTGTGGATCCAGAAGGAGCATCATACAATTTTCGGGGAGATTAGAGATCGGTCTGTGCCTCCTGGTGATCATCAGACACATGCAATCATAAAACTAGATCTGGAAACTTGTCGATCAATCGGACCCGATCTTGCGGATCCAGAAAAAGTCAAAACCCCTGCAGAGAGGCAGCCCCGACCTACCCAGGACAAGCTACGATTACACCGGACTGCGACCCCACACTGAGGACTAGCCTGGCATATTCACTGCAAATGTAATAAAAAAGACATAAGAAATGATTGTATAATCCAGGAGAAGAGGCGGCTCCGGGGTCACACATCTCCGATCCATGAAGGTTTACAAGCACCGACCGTCCATGACAAGTCCGGGGGGAGATGACAGCAGCCATGTGTATGGGGGGATCGTCCATTCCTGGGGGTCGCCGATCTCACACATAAACTCCTGCACTGAGGGGCTGAGTCCATGGGGCCCCCCGGGGTCAGTGTAGCTCCCACCCTGCACACCTACCTGCAGCTCTGGTAGTTTCCCCCGGTGAGTGAATTGTCGGAACGGTGCGAAGATCCCGTCCTTAGCGCTGCACCAACACAAGCAGAGTGCCGGCGACTGAGCGGCTCCTCCCCTCCCACAGCATCTCCAGCGGGGAGGGGCGTGCCTGCTGCCCTTTGGCACGCCCTTTTCCCCGGGCAGGCCGCGCCCCCCATCTAAAAGAGTGACGTCACGGACCTCCTGCATCTTGCAGACCTGTGTGCCCGCCGCTCCTGAGGGAGCCCGAGGAGTGTAACCCTTCCGTGCCCGGGATGGAATCACCACAAACGCCTTTTATTTCATTTATTTCGTTCGGTGTGGAATGCATCCATCATGTGTTGGCCATTTATTTTAGGTCAGAGCAATAGGCAAAACTTTTTTTTTTCTTAATTTAAAGTAAGGGAAAGGTTATAACTAGTGGTGTCCCGAAATGAAGATCCTGGACCGAAACCGAAAATTCAGGGTACAGCTGGAGGAAAAAAGAAACTGAAATGGACAGTTTAAAAACAAGAAAAAAAAAAAAAACATTAAAAAGTCAAATATAATACAATTATATTAAAATATATATATAATTTATATATATATATATATATATATATATATATATATATATATATATATATATATATATTATATAATTGTATTATATTTGACTTTTTAATTAATAGTTTTTTGAAGCACTTTTACATAAAAAAAAAAAAGGAAATAAATAAATAAAAGTACATCCCTTTTAAATCCTATGGACCGAAACCAAAAATTCAGGATGCAGTTTAAAAACAAGCAAAATGGACAGTTTAAAAACAAGAAAAAAACTAATAATGAATTAAAAAGTCAAATATAGTACAATTATATAAATTAATATAACAAATATATATATAATTTTTTTTATATATATTTAATTATTATTTTTTTTATATATATAATTGTATTATATTTGACTTTTTAATTAATAGTTTTTTGAAGCACTTTTACATAAAAAAAAGCTAAAAAATAAATAAAGTACATCCCTTTATATCCTATGGACCGAAACCAAAAATTCAGGATGCAGCTGGCCGAAAAAGAAAAAAAAAGAAAAAAAAAACATTAATTAAAAACTCAAATATAATACAATTATATAAAAAAAATCTATAATATATATACATATATATAGATATATATATATATATATATAGATATATATATATATAGATATATATCTATATATCTATATATCTCTATATAAATATATATATATATATTATTTTTTTTAATAGATATATATAGATATATATATATAGATATATATCTATATATCTATATATATAGATATATATCTATATATATCTATATATATATCTATATATATAGATATATATTTATATATTATTTATTTTTTTTAAATATAAATTGTATTATATTTGACTCTTTAGTTAATAGTTTTTGAAGCACTTTCGCATAAAAAAAAAGCGAAAAAAATAAATACATCCCTTTAAATCCCATGGACCCCCTGCACGTCGTTGCCGCACTTTTTGGTGCATATTTGATCAGTTACCAAAATGTATGATAACTTTTTGCTTGTACAAATTATCCAGAGAACAATAAAAATTATACAAAAAAAAAAAAACACCTCCCCATTGAAATAGTGGCAAAATGGCGCACGTTTTTCAGTGGCTATTATCGTCATCTTTTCTTTCTATCAGCAAATCTCAGATCAGGGGCGGCTCGTCCATTAGGGGCGCCCCGGCGCAGTCCCCTCTCTCCAGCCACCCCCCTATATGCAACGGATAGATAGATTCATGCATTGCATGAATCTATCCACGGCTGCCGTGACCACCCCCTATTCATGTGTCCGGCCCCTTTTCAGGGCACCTGGCACATGAATTACAGTGGCAGGGTTTTATTTTTGAAGCCCTCCCGATTAGAGCCAGAGGCTCCAATAGGCTTCAAAATAGGGTGGGCTTGGGTTGCAGAGAGTGCCGCCCGCCCCCCCCCCAGTTTTTTTTTCCACGGCCGCCACTGGCTCCAATTACCCTATTTTTAGCCCATAATTTTCAGCGGCCGACATATCAGTGCATCCTTAGTTATAACCCCTGTCAGCTTTTCATTTTTGTCATCTGTGTCACTATTGGGGAGATTTCCCTTTGCTTCCTGTCCAAAGATACAACAAGAAGTGAGAGAAAATCTCTCTAAAGTGGGGGAATCCCCTAGTTGTCACCAGAACTAGTGTCCCCCATTGGAACAATTTTGATGGCCGTGGCAAACTTAAACAGCATGCCGCTTCCAGAGGGCAGTGCTGCCGATAAAAACAACGAATGCAGTTTTAATGGGGGGGGGGGGCACCCTGCAACTGCACCACAACCGAGGACAATGCACAAGATAGTTCTGCAATTATAGGGTTAAATCAGGTGGTGAGGAAGCAACATATCGCCTTCTTGCCACCTGTCTATAACCTCTGACAAGTGAGGCTGAACATGAATCACTTTTCAGAGGAGCGACAGTCCCTACTCCACATGTGCATGAGCCCTTATTTCCTGTCCCATAGTTCCACAGGAAGCGGGGGAATCCCTGGTTGTCACTAGAGGTAGTGTCCCCGTTGGAAGATTCTCCCCTGTTCCTGCTCTGGTTTTCCTTCACTCTCAGCGGTAACTATCACCAGGACAAGTAGAGAGGGTGACACAGACAAAAAAAACACCTGATCCATCTCCGTTCAAAACTAAAAAAAAACGTTTTGCTTTTAGTTGTAAGTTAGAGTGCTATTAAAGTAGAAATAAGGCAAATTTTTTTGGATAGAGTAATGCCGCGTACACACGACTGTTTTTAATGTCATTGAAAAAAACGAAGTTTTTCTCGACGTGATTCTTCTGAAGCCTGCCTTGCCTACACACTATCGTGAAAAAAAAATGCTCGAGTAAGCGCGGGTGACGTACGAAACGTACGACGGCCCTATAAGGGGAAGTTTCATTTGGATGGCGCCACCTTTTGGCTGCTTTTGTTGATCCTCAGTGTTAGTAAAGTTTGTTGAGCGGCGATTCACGCTTTTCAGCCTCGTGCTTTTCAGTCCGTTACAGCGTGACGAATGTGCTATCTCCATTACGAACGCTAGTTTTACCAGAACGAGTGCTCCGTCTCATCACTTGCTTCTGAGCATGCGCATTTTTTTTTCACGTCGTTAAAGCCTACACACGGGCATTTTTCACGACGAGAAAAATGACGAGGTGAAAAACGACGAGAAAAATTAGAGCATGTTCCAATTTTTTCATGGCCATTTTTCACGTCCTGAAAAATGCTCTGAAGCCCACACACCATCATTTTTAATGACCATTTTATTTTAAAAAATTGCATTTTTCTCGTCATTAAAAACGGTCGTGTGTATGCGACATTCTACTTAGGAACTAAAATGGCATTTTAGTTTTAGCCCATTTTAGTCTTCTGCAATTGTTTTAGTTTTAGTCGTATTTTAGTCGACTAAAATGGTTATTAAGTTAATGTCAGAAATGAGCAATAATAAACCGAAGTTCAGTATAACCCCCTCAGCGCACACGGAAAATGACAATACGAGCAAACAGCAGCTGCTATATTAATCTAAAATATCAAAAGGTATGTCAAAGTAAAACTGTAACATTAGCAGCGCTAAAATGGTATTAAGTTAGTCGACTAAAATGTTTTAGTCGGTTTTAGTCGACAAAATTAACACTGTTTAGTACACACTATAAGAAAATAAATCTCCAGTACATTTTAGTCGACTAAAAATCATTTAGTCATCTAAAATCAAATTGGTGCAGTTAAATTGTAATGCATTATTTAAGCATTTCTCTACAATTTCCAAACTCATTATATACTGCTGGAGTGAAAAATCGACTATGTTATTATTTATGGTATTGAGGTAATGAACATGCACTACAGACCAGTGTTAATTTTGACGTCAAATTTCAATTTAGTTTTTAGTCCTTAAGCCCCGTACACCAGGTCGGACTTCTATCAGACTTTTCCGTGTTTTTTTGTCCGAACGGAGTTGGTCGGGAACACCCATAGCATACACACCACAGGACTTTTCTGCAAACTTTTTCCAGCATCACGTGGTTTTTCTGCTCTTTTCTGCTCTTTACCGCCACCCTTTGGTCAACTTCTGCTATTGTTGGTTGATTTTAACATTAGTTGTTTTGTCCATCGGACAAAAGTCCGATGGTTTTCTGTACACACGGTCGGACTTTGCTCCATCGACTTTTGTTGGGCAAAAGTTTGTCCGTTTGCAGACCCAACTTTTGTCAGATGAAAACAAAAAAAAACAAAAAAAAAGTTTGTCCGATGGAGCGTACACCAACTTGCTCAAAATGAAGTTTGTTGGCCAAAAGTCCGACCGTGTGTACGGGGCTTTAGTCTTTCGTTTTAGTCATATTTTTAGTCATCTCAATTGTTTTAGTTTTAGTCGTATTTAAGTCTACTAAAATGGGTATTAAGGTAGTCGACTAAAATGTTTTAGTCGGTTTTAGGTAGATAAAAATTAACACTGTTTAGTACACACTATAAGAAAATTGAGCAAACATTTTCATCCGGCAAATGAACGTACGATATTTCTGAGCTTTTCGATAGGCAATTCTGACATTCTGAACAAAAATTTCCAAAGGGACCAATTCCAAAAAATTTCTTGTACAGGAACAGAACGAACAATTTCCATTAAATGTTTTCGTACATAAAAAAAATCTGAAACAATAAACCACACAAAAAAAAGCCTTTGTCGTACGAGAATTTTCGTCCATTATTTCTTTCCTCGGTTCTGACTTGCTCTAATACATAAAGGAAAAATCGGACGATCGTTCTCACGATTTTCTTATAGCGTGTACCCCACTTTAGCCCTCGTTCACACGAATGTGATTTGTCATGTGATTTGACACTTCAAAGTCGCATTACAACTCACACCCCATTTTGCAGCAATGGAACCTTTCTAATTGTTGCAACTCAAGTGACAGTGACTTTGAAAAAGGTTCTTGTACTGCTTTTTCTGCAATTTCATTGCGACTTGCATTGACTTCTGTTAAATTTAAGTCGCAAGCAGCAATGAAATCGCCGGTCCAAATTGCACTGATCTGCGGCTTTGAAATTGCGCAATTTCAAAAGCAGGTCTTAGAGTGTTATTAAAGTAAAACTAAAGACAAAACTTCATTTTTATTTGTATTTTGGATAGAGTAAGCCCCCCTTCACATCATCGTGATTTGAAATGCGATTTTGATGAGGTCAAATTGCAAGTTAAATCAGAGCTTATTGCCCACAATAGGAGTGTCTCAATCGGTGCGACGTTGATTTTACGGCGCCGCACTGATTCCCAAAAGTAGTTCCTGTACTACTTTTGGCGACTTCAGGGGGCGACTTCAATAGACATCGGTGCAGGAACCCTCACAGATGTCTTTCAAGTCGCCCCCAAAGTCGGCTGAAATGCGGCTTTGAAATCGCGCGAGTTCAGATGGAAAGCCGTGTTCAGTGTGAACGCGGAATAACGGAAGGTTCCCTGTCAGTTTTGTTTTTGCCATCTGTGCCCTCATGGGGGAGATTTCCATTAATTTCCTGTCCCATAGCCAAAACAGGAGGTAAGAGGAAAGTGAGGGAATATCTGGTTGTCACCTGCCCTAGTGTCCCCATTGGAAGATTCCTCTTCTGTCTATCCCTGCTTTGATGACAACCCCAAATTGAAGGTTTTCACTCCCAGTGATAATGTTCACCAGGATAAAAAGGGTGAATCTCCTAAAAAGGGGGGCAAAGACAGCAATAAAATTTAACAGGTGACCCCATACAGTTTTTTTTTTTTTTTCCCCCATCTGTGTCCCATTGCGGAGATTTGCCTTCACTTTCTGTCCTATAGCCAAACAGGAAATCCCTCTAAAGTGAGGGAATCCCTGGTTGTCACTAGAATTAAGTGTCCCCATGGGAATATTTCCCCTTTATTCCTGTTTTGGTGACATCCCTAATCCCTTTGGGATTTCCTTTTACTCTCAGGTAATAACATAAAAATGACAAATAAAGAGGGTGAATCTCCTTAAAGTAGATCTTTGCTTTATCTGAGCACCACAAACCAAAAACACAATTTAATTCATTTTTAATATTCAAAGCAATCTCATCCATCCATCCATCCATCCATGTCTCAATGCTTAATTATCTTGAGATATTAGTATGAAAAACCGCCCCCCTTGCATTCTAACCGGCAAGTTTGCTTACATGTGATCAGCTGTGATTTGGCACAGCTGATCACATAGTAAAGGTCCGCTGTGATTGGCCCTTTACCTCGATCTGTGATAGGCTATGTCCGAAGGACACAAAGGTCACAGAGCGCACCCGATGGAGCCCCAGGGGGCGTGCGGGGAGGCGTGTTCTGGGAGGACGTCCATGGATGCCTTCCCAGAACAACAGAGCCACACTGTAGCCATATTTTGGCTATGGCGTGGTATTGGAAGTGGCTAATGGCACCCCCACGCATTTTGAAAACACACGCATTACCATGCATTTTGGAGTGGTGTGACTTTTTAAATGGTGCAGGCAGCTTTTTTCGTGTTTTTCACGCATAGGGCAGTCCATTGGAGGGCTGCATGAAAACACACTCAGTTCAGCTCGGTTGCACTTCCTGTGTGAACGGGGCCTGAAGCTCCATTGTCCTGAACTACAGACTCAGAAAGTAGTGTAGCCATTGGTATATCTAATGGCTAAACATGACAGCCAGGCAGATGGTATTTTCAGAATGGAGATTGTCAGCCCTATGTACTTTTTTTTTAAAGAGGAACTCTATTTTTTTTTTTTTCTTACAGGAGCAACTTTTGATCTTTTTAAACCTTTGAAGCGTGCAACTAAATTTCACATATGATCAATGGCGTGCTTTCAAACACGCTTTATACATCACGGGAGATTTCTAGTGGCGCAAGTCATGCGATCAGCTGCTGGCGGTAGCACAAGGCTCCAATTCAGCATTCATTGTTTGTAATACAGGCATTTTTATAGTAGCACCGGAAATTTATGCAGCACTTAACATATTGTATATTCACATCAGTCCCTGCCCTCGGGAGCTTACAATCTAAGGTTCCTATCTCACATGCATAGATCCATATACATACTAGGGCAAGATTTGCTGTAAATGTAGAATTACAGCATTAAAGGGGTTGGAAAGGTTCGTGTTTTTTCACCTTAATGCATCCTATGCATTAAGGTGAAAAAATACCTGGCTGTCACGGGCCCCCCAGTCCCCCCCGTTCTACTTACCTTAGCCCGTTCACCTGCTCTGCACGTCCCCCGGCGTCCTCTTCTCCACGGAGTCTCGGCATTGATTGGATAGCTTGATAGCAGCGCAGCAATTGGCTCCCGCTGTTGTCAATCAAATCCAATGACGCGGCCGCCGGGGGGCGGGGCCAAGTCATACACTCGTCGGCTAATGATGCCGACTGTATGACACGGGAGCGCGCCCGCAAGCTAACCCCCTCGAGAGAGAGCTCCTCAGAGGGGATTAGCTATTGCAGGCAGGAGCCGAGAGAGCCGCCGTGGGACACCAGAACTGGAGGATCGGGGCCACTCTGTGCAAAGCGAACTGCACAGTGGAGGTAGGTATGATATGCTTGTTATTTAAAAAAAAAAAAAAAAATGAACCTTTACAAACACTTTAACCTACCTAGTCTAAAAATTGTCCCCTCCCCCTCCTATTACCTATGCTGGATATTCTATGTAAAAAAAAAGATGTATTTTTAGCCAGCTCCAGTCCAGTTGAGTGATTGTGATCCCCTGGGTCAGCCAGAAGTGGCTGCAGGGGAGAGGAGGGAGTACTAAAAACTGATGGACCATTGAAGCTTATGGGTGGCATCACTACTCCATTGTTGAGGCCTCTCGACTCTCTCCTGCAGCTGCTGCTTGCTCACACAGGGGATCACATGACCAGAGCGGCTTGAAAAATAGGTAAGTGTAATACATCTTTCTTACACAGGTTAGTCATCATATTTTAGGCATTTTTATGGCTAGATAGGTTTATGCTAGAATTCTACTTTAATTGTGCCATTCTGGTGCATTAACCCCTTCCCCCCCCCCCCCCCACCAGCTCTTTAAACAATCAAAATGGTGAGAGGCAGAGGCTTGCATTCCAACAATGTGACTGCTGTGATTGGCTACAAGTATGCTCCGGGGGCTTTCTGTGACATTGTAGTTACTGTGCTTGGAGTGGGCCACATGGTGTTAAACCCAACCCATCCAGAGGCCACATATATGTGTACAGCTGGCAGGAACAGGTTAATGCACACACAAACCTCAATGCATGTTAAACTCAATGCGAGTTTTAATGCCCATTGCATTAAGGCATTGTCATTATGAAAAGACATGCATGACTGTTTTTTTGTGGTTTGCTACAGTGCATTGTCAGTCGATCTTTATGGCACAATGTGTTGGGTCGCCGTTTACGATGAATGGCACCACTCTGCACATAGAGTTGTGCGTTATGGCAATGCATCTTAATGTATATGTTGTCACAATACACAAATGTGAATGGACCGTGAGGCTGAATTCATATCTTTGCATTTTTACATCATGCACTTTGTATAGAAATCAATGGGAATGGACCAAACTGCATCTTAAAGCCAAACATTTCTTGTCTATATTCATCATGTGTCTTCTTAGGTGAATCTCCGTGTACCTTGCGTATTTCTTCCGGATCTGTGCACTAATCCAGTGTGAAAGTTTACCTCCTGTAATAAAGACCGCTCACTGCTGCTCTCTCAGCTTATGCAGAATGACTGGACTTGTCTCCGCCTCTTCCTGTAGTTTCCTGCAGGCAGCCTATAGTGGGTGGAGCTACTGGGACCCCTCCCACAGCTCTGCTGTCAGCACAGGCTATGTACAGCTCAGTGATGAGGTCACTGCTAATTTTACTAGATGACCACTTGAGCTCCAGAAGATTTTACCCCCTTCATGACCAGGCCATTTTTTGCTATTCGGCACTGCACTACTTTAACCACTTGACAACCAAGCCTATTCTGGCACTTCGCTCCTACGTGTAAAAATCATAAATTTTTTGCTAGAAAATTATACAGAACCCCCAAACATTATATATGTTTTTTTAGCAGAGACCCTAGAGAATACAATGGCGGTCATTGCAACTTTTTATCTCGCACGGTATTTGCGCAGCAATTTTTCAAACGCTTAAAAAAAAAACAGTAAAGTTAGCCCAATTTTTTTGCATAATGTGAAAGATGAAGTTACACAGAGTAAATAGATACCTAACATGCCACGCTTCAAAATCGCACACGCTCGTGGAATGGCGCCAAACTTCGGTACTTAAAAATCCTCATAGGCGATACTTTAATTTTTTTTACTGGTTACATGTTTTGAGTTACAGAGGAGGTCTAGGGATAGAATTATTGCTCTCGCTCTAACGTTTGCGGCGACACCTCACATGTGTGGTTTGAACACCGTTTTCATATGTGGGCGGGACTTACACATGCATTTGCTTCTGTGTGCAGGCACACTGGGACAGGGAGGGGCACTTTAAAAAGACATTTTTTTTTTATTGTTAATTTTACTTACATTTTGTTATTTTGAAAAAAAATAAAAAAATTTTGATCACTTTTATTCCTATTACAGGGAATGTAAACATCCCTTGTAATAGGAATATGGCATGACAGGTCCTATTTACAGTGAGATATGGGGTCAATAAGACCCCACATCTCACCTCTTGGCTGGGAAGCCCAAAATAAAAAAAATAAAAAAACGATCCTGGCTTCCTAGCCGAGGCGGCGCCGTTTTTTTGAATGCAGAGGCTGGGCGTGACGTCATAACATCGCACCCGGCCTCCGACGATCATAGAGACACCGACGACCATCTGGTCCACCAGAAATCTCTATGGTCAAGAACCGTGGCCGGTGGATCCGTTCTCCGACTCGCCGATTGCACAGGTGAGTCGGTAGAAGCACCAGAGGGCGGCGGGAGGGGAGGGACATCCCCTTTCTCCGCCCGTAAGAGCGATGATGCGGCCTAACAGCCACTATGATCGTTCTTATGGTGTAGGGAATCGCCGGCTGAAAGCGGCAATATCTGAATGAAGAGTGCAAATCAGGAATATTAACTTGTAATCTGCATACTTTCAAATTCAGAGACTGAAAAAATGGCAAAGCCAGAGGATAGTTATGAGAGCCAGGCAGCTAGTATTCTCGGGAGAGATGGGCAATGGAAGCCTCTGAGTTTCCTTTTGTCCTTTTAGCAATCATCAGCCCTGCCAGGAATTTACAAGCTGAGATTTTGTAATGTGAAATGTTTTCTTGTTCCTGTAGCCTTGTCTACACCTCTCGGAGCACGCATTGATCGGCTTTGCCTGATTTCCAGGAACGCGCTCTGGTTTTGGACGCTTGTCCCTGCGAATGTTTTTAGTTATCTAATCAGTTTAGCAGCCGAGTCTATATGATTTGTAGAATGTGAAATTCACTTCTCTTCAGCTTTTCACTTTATTTAGACTTTGGAATTGTTTTTAAAACAGTTGAAATTGAGTAAAATAGGTTTCATTATACAGTGTAATGCGTTTATGAGACTGGAGTGTGTTGCAGTGCTCTGGGATGGAATTGAGGAGATTTTTCCTGCATCAAAGTGTACTTGGACCCAGTGGTGTAGCGTGATCACAAAATTATTATTTGGGGTGCAAAATTAATAAGGATTCGGGTAGTGCCAGATTACCAAATAGGCAGAGTAGGCACCAGTCTATGGGCATCACGCTAATTAAGGGCCCTCCAACGTATGATAAACATGTATAAATACATAAGACGTCCATATAGCAAAATTGGTGTACAGTTATTCACTATAAGGTCATCACAGAGGACATTGGCTCCCGCTGCTGTCAATCAAATGCTGTGTCGTGGGAGCAGGGGGAGGGGTCGAGTTCAGTTGTCTGTGTCAATGGACACAGCAGTAGGGCTCGGGAGCACGTACGCACAGGTGCCCCCATAGAAAGCTGCACCCGCTGAAGAGGAGGGGCTGGAGTGCCGCTGTTCTGTTGAGAAGTGCCCCCCATCGAATAGTGCCCGCGCATGTGCAGGACGGAGCCGCACTCCAGCTGAGTTGCCGATCAGCTGGAGTGACATGACCAGGACGCAAGCGCACATCGTAGCAGGTATCTCTCGATGGGAGATACCATTTCACAGGCACAATTGAAACCAATACAAACCATGGGGGGGACTGTAGTTCTCACATTGTGCCTCGCTGTTGCGGGGCGGCTTTACAGTGTGCTGATGGTCCGGTTTTGTCTGTGTTTGTATAGGTTTAAATTGTGCCTTTGAAATGTTATCTCCCATCAAGAGATACCTCCTACGATGTGCGCATGCACCATGGTTACGTCAGCCCAGCTGATCGGCAAATCAGCTGCATGCGCAGTTCGTTCCAGGCACTATTCGATGGGGGGGGCACTTCTCGACATAACACCGGTAAGGGACCCCAGAAGAAAAGGATTGGGGCTGCTCTGTGCAAAACCATTGCACAGAGCAGGTAAGTATAACATAAAAAAAAAAGAGGCTTTAATGTCACTTTAACTATGTAACTATGTAACAACGGATCAACATAATGTTGATTTGGTCTTGAAAGAAAAATTTACAATGATTAGTGTTTGTTTTGTGGAACAAAATTTGTTTACAGGGTTTACAGGGTTTATATAGCGCCAACAGTTTACACAGTGCTTCACAATACAAAGAGAGACAGTACAGTTACAATACAATAAAATACAAAAGGGTTAGGAGGGCCCCGCTCAGAAGACCTTATAATTTAATAGGTTGGGGCAAGTGGTACAAAAGGTTCTAACTGTGGCTTCCCTAAAGAGATGAGTTTTCAGGGATCACCTAAAGGCAACCAGAGTAGGAGACAGCCGCACAGATTGAGGTAGAGAGCTCCAGAGGATGGGAGAGGCTTTGGAGAAACCCTAGAGGTGAGCATGGGGGGAGGAGACAAGAGAGCTTGAGAGCAGAAGGTCTTGAGGGGAGCGGAGAGGACAGTTTGGGTGATACTTGGAGTTTATTAAAATTGTTGGTTGTGGCTAGAGTAGAGACAGGTGACCTAACTAGGGACAGTGCTAAGCCTCAAGGAGAGGTTCAGAAGGTTGGGAAAGTGCAGGGACACACCAGACACCATCCATTCTGGAGACCTCCCCTTTTCGGACCACATTCCGCCGCTTGAGACAGGCGCTGCCGGCACACCTGAGACCTTCTGATACTTACACATCGCTGTTATATTCTGTAAGAGCCCTTTCACACTGGGGTGGTGGGGGCGGTAGCAGTAAAGTGCCGCTAGTTTTAGCGGCGCTTTACCGCTGTTATAGCGTTGATTTGGCGCCGCTATTCGGATGGGATCGGGATGCTTTTAACCCCCTAGAAGGGGTTAAAAAGGGTTAAAAGCGCCCATGTAGCGCCGCTGCCAAAGCACTTGGCAGGCGCTAAGGAGCGGTATATACACTGCTCGCAAACCGCCCCCAAAGATACTTCTTGTAGGACTTTTTCTAATGTCCTGCAAGCACACTGCCCCAGTGTGAAAGCACTCAGGCTTTCACACTGGGGCTGCAGATGAGGCATTTTTCAGGCACTTTACAGGCGAACGTTCCAGTGCGATCCGCAGCCGTCTTAGGTGTGAAATCAGCCTTTGCAGGGACCGCCCGAATTTCGATCCACATATGGCCATTCCTGCTTGAAAGATATAGATCTAACAAGTGCATTTTAAATCAGTGAATTGTGTGGGTGGGGGAACCCACTTTTTTTTTTCGATCAGCCCGAAACCCCCCCCCCCCCAAAAAAAAAACAACAATACTCAATGGCCAGCTTTAGGCTCAGTTCACACCTATACTTTTTTTGGTGCTTTTTGCAGAAACGCACTACAGTTTATTTAACATGGTTTCCTATGGGAAACATTGCTTATTTGGTTCAATGAACTTTAATGGAGAATCCACAGAAAAGCATGTAGTGTGTTTTTGCTGCGATTTTACCGCGATTTGCTTAACGCATGAAAAACGTGTCAAAAACGCCTGTGCAAAAATGCAAAACGCACTGCAGAAACGGATCAAAAGTGAAAATCAGCCAAAAACGGCCTAATTTTCATCTGTATGTATCCCTCCCTGTGTGACAGAAGCCGATTGTAATGCCGCGTACACACGACCGTTTTTAATGACGAGAAAAATTACATTTTTTAAAATGGTCATTAAAAATGATGGTGTGTGGGCTTCAGAGCATTTTTCACGACGTGAAAAACGGCCATGAAAAAATTGGAACATGCTCTAATTTTTCACGTCGTTTTTTTTACATCGTCGTTTTTCTTGTCATGAAAAACGGCCGTGTGTATGCTTTAACGACGTGAAAAAATATGTGCATGCTCAGAATCAAGTATGAGATGGGAGCGCTCGTTCTGGTAAAACTAGCGTTCGTAATGGAGATAGCACATTCGTCACGCTGTAACGGACTGAAAAGCACGAGGCTGAAAAGCGCGAATGGTCGCTCAACAAACTTCACTAACATGAAGGATGGCGCCATCCGAATGGAACTTCCCGTTTATAGTGCCGTCGTACGTGTTGTACGTCACCGAGCTTTACTCAAACATTTTTTTTCACGATGGTGTGTAGGCAAGGCAGGCTTGAGAAGAATCACGTCGAGAAAAACAACGTTTTTTTCAATGACATTAAAAACGGTTGTGTGTACGCGGCATTAGATTGCCTTCTGTTGAATGGGATTGCTGGAAAACGTTGTTCAATCAGCAGCTTGCGGCCAATCGACTGTAACGCTGTTCAGTGTATTCTGACAGCAGAGAGTTTTCACTGTCAGAATATGATGTCCTAGGAGGGGGATTCCTGCATCCATATGGTTTGTATAGATGCAGCAATCTGTTGTCTTTTTTTTTGTGGTTGAGCCTGCTAGCTGAATGAAAAAACTTACCATGTGTATCCAGCTTCAGCCTGTATATATAAACTGTGAAAGATCTGGATAATCATTCATTCCAACTTCTGGCATTAATGATTTGCCCAATACTACGTTGTTTTCTAGGCAACAGTTGATTCAGCTGTGATCAGCATAGCCCAGTCTGCACCTGCACTCTCAGATCAGCCAGAACAGCGATAGACTCGATATAACGGACCCAGTAAAAGTTTATTTCCATTTTTGCAGTCAAATCTGAGAAAACCCCCCACTATATGTTTGTTGTGTTCCCATTCACTTAGTACACCTAAAAGTGATTTTAAAAAAAAAAAGTTTTTTTACCATTCTAGTTGTTTCTTTGAAGCAGGGTTATGTATAGGACTCTATAAGCAAGTTGTAAGCAATTCTGATCAACTTTAAAGTACAATTAGAGGGACAAACAGAAGAAAAGTGCATTAAAATACAATGTACTAACCAAGCTTGTGCACATCTAGTATACAACTGATAACTGAGATCTACAATTGATTATTTACAACTGATAATGAGATCTGCCAGCTCAGTACATATGACATTAATTATCTCAGCCATCATCCTTATTTTAATACAATAATAAATAAATAATATACAATAATAGGGAAAAGCAGGGCAGGATTTTTAGGCTAATAAAAAAGTGAGCACCCATTTTTTTGGCATATATACAGTATCTCACAAAAGTAAGTACACCCCTCACATTTTTGAAAATATTTTATTATATCTTTTCATGTGACAACACTGAAGAAATTACACTTTGCTACAATGTAAAGTAGTGAGTGTACAGCTTGTATAACAGTGTAAATTTGCTGTCCCCTCAAAATAACTCAACACACAGTCATTAATGTCTAAACCGCTGGCAACAAAAGTGAGTACACCCCTAAGTGAAAATGTCCAAATTGGGCCCAATTAGCCATTTTCCCTCCCCAGTGTCATGTGACTCATTAGTGTTACAAGGTCTCAGTTGTGAAAGGGGAGCAGGTGTGTTAAATTTGGTGTTATCGCTCTCACTTTCTCATACTGGTCACTGGACATTCAACATGGCACCTCATGGCAAAGAACTCTCTGAGGATCTGGAAAAAAGAATTGTTGCTCTACATAAAGATGGCCTAGGCTATAAGAAGATTGCCAAGACCCTGAAACTGAGCTGCAGCACGGTGGCCAAGACCATACAGCAGTTTAACAGGACAGGTCCCACTCAGAACAGGCCTCGCCATGGTCAACCAAAGAAGTTGAGTGCACGTGCTCAGCATCCTATCCAGAGGTTGTCTTTGGGAAATAGATGTATGAGTGCTGCCAGCATTGCTGCAGAGGTTGAAGGGGCGGGGTGGTCAGCCTGTCAGTGCTCAGACCATACGCCGCACACTGCATCAAATTGGTCTGCATGGCTGTCGTCCCAGAAGGAAGTCTCTTCTAAAGATGATGCACAAGAAAGCCTGTAGTTTGCTGAAGACAAGCAGACTAAGGACATGGATTACTGAAACCATGTCCTGTGGTCTGATGAGACCAAGATAAACGTATTTGATTCAGATGTTGTCAAACATGTGTGGTGGCAAACAGGTAAGGAGTACAAAGACAGGTGTGTCTTGCCTACAGTCAAGCATGGTGGTGGGAGTGTCATAGTCTGGGGCTGCATGAGTGCTGCCGGCACTGGGGAGCTACAGTTCATTGAGGGAACCATGAATGCCAACATGTACTGTGACATACTGAAGCAGAGCATGATCCCCTCCCTTCGGAGACTGGGCCGCAGGGCAGTATTCCAACATGATAACGACCCCAAACACACCTCCAAGACGACCACTGCCTTGCTAAAGAAGCTGAGGGTAAAGGTGATGGACTGGCCAAGCATGTCTCCAGACCTAAACCATATTGAACTCCATGCCCAAGAGGGTTAAGGCAGTGCTGGAAAATAATGGTGGCCACACAAAATATAGACACTTTGGGCCCAATTTGGACATTTTCACTTAGAGGTGTACTCACTTTTGTTGCCAGCGGTTTACACATTAATGGCTGTGTGTTGAGTTATTTTGAGGGGACAGCGAATTTACACTGTTATACAAGCTGTACACTCACTACTTTACATTGTAGCAAAGTGTAATTTCTTCAGTGTTGTCACATGAAAAGATAGAATAAAATATTTACAAAAATGTGAGGGGTGTACTTACTGTTGTGAGATATTGTATATATTTTGTTTTCATTTTATTTTTTATGAAAACAAGCAGCAATTTTTAAACATTTCTTGAAGTTCTGTGATGTGAATGGGAACATGTAAAAAAATACAAATCAGCTTCAACAATTTTTCTTAGGTAAACATTTTAATCAAAATCGCACATTTCTTGCATTCTATATCTAAATAGTATATTATAGAGCAGGCAATATATAAAAAGTGTCAAAAGAAGACATGTTTCTCTGGAATTTCTTTCCACCCCCTCCAGGAACTAAATCACCTCTTGGTCCCGCTAATGATGCGTGACGCTGTGTATTATGTAATGTGCACCATGATACTCCTCTAGAATGACACCAGGCCAGATAACCTGCAATTTACAAAATCATTTTGTAAAAGTGCAGAGATTTTCTCAGCACATCTGGTGACAGCGGTTGACATTTGGAAATTCCCCCGTCCATCACTAATAATTGTAAGTGTTTTGGTTGTCACTGTGCTGATAACTTTGAAAACATGCATATCATGCTTCCAGGGCACAGCTATTACCACCATATAAAGGGTCATTTGTACCAGTCTAGGGGAAAATAAATTAGGGTGAGGTTAAATTGCGTAATTAGCACTTTAGTGGAGAATTAAACTAAATAGTATTGAATAGTTTCCATAGCATTTAACGAGCAGGTACTGTGGTCCTGTCACTTTGTATAGTGGAAGCAAATTGCTCCAGTTGACAGGACCACGGCAGCGGGTATAGGCTTACATAGGTGTCAGTTAGGCTGTGGTGGGCCTCTTAGCTTAAGACTTTTGTAAAAATTAGGCTTATCCGACAACATGGTGTCAGCTACACAATTTTTGTTCTAGAAATAAACATTAAATACATGTCACAGAATTCAAAGATCACAATTGGCAAAACTGGTTTTCTTTCAGACCCTCGGTCACTGATTGAAATCTTGGATAATATATCTCCCAACTTTGTGCTTTATAAAGATTTTTTTTTATATTATTATTATTATTATTATATCTAAGGCAAGGAACCTCCACCATGCTTCGCTGTTGCATGCAGGTACTCATTATTGTACCAATCTCCAGCCCTTCACCAACAAACTGCCTCCTTCTACATCCCAATATTTCACATTTCGAGTCGTCGGTCCAGAGCACCTGCTGCCATTTTCCTGCACCCCAGTTCCTATGTTTTTGTGCACAGTTAAAGTGGTTGTAAACCCTTTCTTTTTTTTACAAAAATAATAACCTGCAAGAGAAAGCCATAATGAGCTAGTATGACTAGCATACTAGCTCATTATGCAGTACTTACCTTAGATCGAAGCCCCCAAAGATGTCCTCGTCTCCCCCTCCGGCCGCAGACATCGATCCGGAAGGTTACTTCCGGGTATCGCCACTCTAGCGCTCTAATTGGCTGGAGCGGCGATGACATCACCGCACATGCGCGCGGGAGCCGTCAAAGCCGGCATTATCCATTGAAAAAACGGGCATTGACAGTGCAGCAGCGCCATTGTCTATGGCACGCATGCACCGTAGACAACAGTGCATTCTTTTTTGTAAAATATCTCCTAAACCATGTAGGTTTAGGAGATATTGCAAACACCTACAGGTAAGCCTTACTCTAGGCTTACCTGTAGGTGAAGGTTGTATAAGTGGGTTTACAACCACTTTAAGTCTTTTAGCTTTGTTTCCATATCCTATGCACAAAAACATAGGAACTGGGGTAGAGGAAAATGGTAGCAGGTGCTCTGGACTGATGAGTCAAAATGTAAAATATTGGGCTGTAGAAGGAGGCAGTTTGTTTTCTGAAGGGCTATAGAACAGGACAATGATGAGTGTCTGCAGGCAACAGTGAAGCATGGTGGAAGTTCCTTGCAAGTTTGGGGCTGCATTTCTGCAAATGGAGTTAGAGATTTGGTCAGGATCAATGGTGTCCTCAATACAGGTAGATATTTATCTATCATGCCATACCATCAGGGAGGGGTGTGATTGTCCCCAATTTTATTCTGCAGCAGAACAATGACCCCAAACATGCAGCCAATGTCATTAAGAACTATCTTTAGTGTAAAGAAGAACAAGGAGTCCTGAAGGTGATGGTTTGGCCCCACTGAGCCCTGATCTCACCATCATGGAGTCTGTGTATGCAATTACATAAAGATACAGAAGAATTTGAGGCAGCCTACATCCACAGAAGATCTGTACTTAGTTCTCCAAGTTGTTTGGAACAACCTACCTGCTGAGTTCCTTCAAAAACGGTGTCCAAGTGTACCTAGAAGAATTGAAGCGATTTTTGAAGGCAAAGGGTAGTCACACCAAATATTGATTTTGATTTCTCCTCTGTTCGTTTACTTTCCATTTTGTTAATTGTTTTTTTTATTTTTATAGGTGAACTTTGTTAGTTGATAATAAACAATAATAGTTCTGTAGCGGGGCTTTGAAATTTAGGGGGATGTTTGAGTGGTAGTTGTGCTCAAACACATTATTTGATAGGGTTCAGTAAAACCCAATTTTAGCTGCAGGTGGGATACTGGTGTGTAGTTCCCCGTGGCCTGTTGGTGGCCCTGCCATCGGAGGCCAGGGTTGAACCGCTGGTACAGTGCTGTGCCTTGGATGTTCCCTGTCGGCGGTGGTATGGTGGGCATGTTGGCCCGCTGTGCATCCCGGGAGGGGATATAAAAGGGGCAGACCCTGTCTGTCGGGGGTGAGTTCCTGGGGGTCCGACCCCGGGAGCATGTGATTCTGTTCGTGGCCACCCCAGGCACCTTTAGCTCTGGGGTGGAGTTCCTGGTTTGGTACACTGGAGGATCAGTCCCAGGCACCTTTAGTCCTGGGGCTGCAACTGGAGGCCTTGGGCTCAGCACCTTTGGCTGGGGCCCACAGAGGATCGAGGTATCCCAGGGTGCTGCCTTGCGAGGAGACCCGTATCTTAGATGAGGAGGCCGGGGAAGGACCGTTCCAAGGGACTGGTGAGGAACTCACAGTGAAGGAAGGGGCCCGGTAACTCTCTGGAGGGATGTCATCTCCCTGAAAGAGGCTTAACGTTGCAACTAAGTTCACCAGGTCTGTGGCTGAGTCTACCTGAAGATATGGGTAGTGAATAAGAATTTGCTTGTGCCTGGACCTATTCCCACACCTTTTGCTGTCCTGCTCTTCTTCCAACCTTCTCCTGTCCAGTTATCGTGCATAACAGAGAAAATAAACATTAAGTTGGAGTTGCAATCGGTGAGGACCTTAAAGTTATTGGGGAATAGAGACTTGTCTTTGTTACAGTGAAGACGGGAGCCATTCTCTAGGGCAGGCTTTCTCAACCTTTTAACCCTAGAGGAACCTCAAAAAAAAATTTCATGTCTTGAGGAACCCTTACTAAAACCAAATCAGCAGGGCTCAATAGGAACAATGCTCCTTATATTGGTGATCAATAGGAAGAAGGTCCCCTTTAAAGTGGTGTTCAGAATGCCACCCTTACAGACAGTTGAACCTTGAACTCTGTAGAAATCATCAAATAGGTGGTCCATCAGCCACAGCTCAAGGAACCCCTAGGAACCTCTGGAGGAACCCCAGGGTTCCACGGAACCCTGGTTGAGAATGGCTGCTCTAGGGGAACCTGATCACAGAGACCCAGGTACATTACACCGCTCAACCTCTTTATACAGGAGGGTACGGGCACGTAGCACGGTGGGCCCTTTTTTCTGCTAAGGAGCCAAAAGCAGGAAAGGGGGTTGTGTCTCTACAGTTCTATTTCTGAAAGCATTCTTAATTTAGAGCATTTTTTTTACACCTGCCTAAAACTTTTGCACAGTGTATATAGACGGTCAGAGATTATAGACATGATACAAGAGATGGTCAGAAACTGTAAACATGCTGCAGGAGACTGTGAACATGCTGTAAGAGTTGTTGGAAACTGGAGACATACTTTATGAGATGGCAGTCATAGACTGGAGCCATAACAAATGAGTAATCAGTGCTATAACAGAGCAACAGAGAAATGCAGATTAGTGGCCCATTTAGCCTCAGCTTTGGCTTCCAGAGCTCTAGGGAGCTGGATATGCAGGAATACAGGGAACACTACAGACACAAATGTTCACTGGGGTGCACGGGAGTACTGGGAGCAGACACTGAAGTTGTTGGGGTACCCTGGAGTTGCACATACAGTCTCTGAAAGACACCTTGGAGGCACAGCGACAGAGGGCTCAGCAGATAGCATAGCAGTGCATTGCTGTTATGACAAGCAACTTGTTCACTAGTCCTTTAAAACACTGCCTGTCTTACAGTGCTTACAGTGACATGCTGAGGAGAAGACCCGGCATTAAATTGCGGCACAGATGGGTGTGACAATATAGAATAAATTCACACACACATACACATACAATTTTTGCTCTAGAAATTAACATTAAATACATCACACAGAATTCAAAGATCACAATTGGCAAAACTGGTTTTCTTTCAGACCCTCGGTCACTTATTGAAATCTTGGATAATATATCTCCCAACTTTGTGAGCTGGGATGAGGGACACATTATAGTAATGTTAAAGTAATGAATATAGGCAAATTACATGCCCCTGCCTGGTCTCTATTAACTTCGACCATGAGGATTAATGCGCAAAAAATTACTGGTTTACCCCAAAAAAATAAAAAATTCGGGACTACTTTTGAAAATACAAAAATATAGAACAGTTTAAAGGTTAAGTGCAGCAAAACACTTTTATTAATTAATTAAATAATACATTTTTATTGACAACATTTTATACATTAGGTAAAAAAAAGGGGACAACTAAGAAACAAAGAAGGACAAAGTGTCAAACCATGAAACAGACGGAGACAGAAAATGCAGTTAAAATCACACCTTTTAATAAAATCGAAAAAATTGTAACATTTAAAATAAAAACTTGTAATATAGTCAAAACATGGCCAGGGTTCGGTAGCCAATCGGGTAGTCAGAACAAGCCAGGAAATCAGGAAGCTAGAGATCAGCATAGTCAGAGGCAGCAGACAGGATCAGGAACCAGAAGGGATGTCAGCCAGGCAAGTCTTCAACAGGAACACAGCAGAGAGTCTCTAGATATGTTGACCAAGGCAAAGGCAATTGATAAAACGAACCAGGCAGTTTAAATAGCCAGAAGGGGCTGGCTGTGGGCTTGACTGATGAGGAGGAGATGATCAACAGATGAGCCATTGTGGCACTGACTCTGTCAGGAAAGTATTCATGTTTGCAGACCTAAGTAACCCTGCCCATAGCCTGTTAGAGGGTGCACGTGTTTGCGCAGTGCGTGAGCGTGCATTAGCACCAGAATGGCTATTTAAACTGCACTAGTGCAGTGTGTCAGTGCTGTTTGGTCTATTACGTTCCTGTGTTCCTGTTCACAGTTCCTGTTGTTCTTCTGTTGCTGACCAGATCCTCCCTCTGACTCTGCCTGTACCGTCCCCTGGCTTGCCCCTGGATTACCTTTTTGCCTGCTCCTCCATCTGCTTGTACCGACCTTGGCCCGTCTCTTGACTACTCTCCTGCCTGTCACCTGAACCTAATCTGCTTGCTAGTTTCTGACCTGGACTGTCAAACCTTGTCTTGTGGCCATCCCTGTGTTCCAGCACTTGCCAGCAAGAGATTTACTCCTGCATCAGAGTAGTCCATCTGTGCTCCTCACTGGCCTGCTCTTCCGCCAGTATGTCCGGTCCTGTCATCCCTACATTCCAGATGCACGCCGGCCCCTTCCAGCAATAGTCACCCTATCAGGGACTCCAGAGCCAGGACTGTAAGAGAGACCTTCCTCAATGTTTCAGGCTCCACCACCAGGTACATTACAGACTCATCTACTTTTGAGAATACATTTCAGCTTGAGCTATTGAGCTCTGTAAACAACAAGCAACAGGAGGTAGGAAAAAAACTGCAAAACATGCGATAAGGAACCTAAACTTCACCTGTTGGTTAGATACATATAAAAATACATGTAAATACAGATATAGAAACATAATTTGGCTCTTTGACGTGGATGGGGGAAATCAACTGATTTTCTTTGCATAGGCTGAACAAGTAAAACTGAGCCATGTATGATGGCCTCAACAGGGACAAATCAAACCATCCTGAAAACCTAATATTTATATCTCTTAAAGTGACGATTTTATATCAATCAAATGCTCCCTTGTAAATTATTATAGAAAAGAAATACTACTGATATGTTATTGGTGACCTCATAATATCTTTACAAAGAACAGAGTGACAGTTCACACATGAAGAATGGTTTTGTCACCACAATGCATTATGTAAAAGAGCGAGAGAAGCTTTCCAGAGCCCTGTCTATGACCCAGAGACATACATAGTTAATGGGGAGCGCCTGTTCACTATTAAGGATTAGGAAATGTCCAAAGCCGTAAAAAATATTGAAATATACAAATAATGAGTCAGACGTGGCAGAGTGGGGATCTTACTGTCTAATGCCTTTTTAAACATTTTATCATACTTCGGAAGGGCTTCTTAAAAGGAGATCTCCATTCTAATGCAAACGCAGGATTTTGTTTTCACTATGACTATTCCTTTACAAACCCTTTTTTCGGCTGGGTCAGCACAGGTAATTGATAAAGCAGAGGTTCCGCCGGAATTTTTTTTTTCAACCACTTGACGACCGCCTCCAGTAGATATACGTCGGCAGAATGGCACGTACAGGCACATCAACGTACCTGTACGTCCCCTTTAACTGCCTGACATGGGGGTCGTGCGCGAGCCGGCGGCGGCGCACTCGCGACCCTGCTGCCTTCCCCGTGAGTCGGACCGTGGGTCCTGCGGACTCGATCGCCGCGGGGATCCCCGCGATCGTCTCACGGAGGCAGACTAGTGACAATGACACGGATCTCGGCTCTGTGTACTCGGAGCGGAGATCCGTGTCATGTCACACAGAGCCCAACCCCCCCCTCAGTTAGAAACACTCATCAGGACACACCTAACTCCTTTAGCCCCACCTAGTGGTTAACCCCTTCACTGCCAGTGTCATTTTCACAGTAACCAGTGCATTTTTATAGCACTGATCGCTGTAAAAATGACAATGGTCCCAAAAATGTGTCAAAAGTGTCTGATGTGTCCGCCATAATGTCGCAGTCACAAAAAAAATCACTGATCGCCGCCATTACTAGTAAAAAAATTTTTTTTATAAAAATGCCATAAAACTATCCCCTATTTTGTAAACGCTATAACTTTTGCGCAAACCAGTGCCGATTGCGTTTTTTTTTTACCAAAAATATGTAGAAGAATACGTATCGGCCTAAACTGAGGAAAAAAATGTTTTTTTATATATTTTTGGGGGATATTTATTATAGCAAAAAGTAAAAAATATTGCTTTTTTTTTTTAATTGTCGCTCTATTTTTGTTTATAGCGCAAAAAATAAAAACAACAGAGGTGATCAAATACCACCAAAATAAAGCTCTATTCGCATACTAACATATTATGTGAAACTTACCTTAGAAAGAAGCCCTCCAGCCATACACTATCACCGCTGAAGGCGCTTCCATCTTTACCCCGTCTTCCTTCCGGGTTCTGGACTCCGGCTGTGTGAGTGGCCAGAGCCGCAATGACGTCACTCACACGCATGCGCGCAAGTGCCACTGTTTAAAGCACAGGACTATGAAGGAACGGCACGGGTGGCCGTTTCTAAAGAGCGCATGAACCGTGATGTCACTGGCTAAATCTACAGTAAATATCTCCTAAACGGTGAACGTTTAGGAGAGATTTACAGTACCTCCTATGGGCTTACTAGCAGCACAGTGGTGTAGTGGGTAGCACTTTCACCTAGCAGCAAAAGGGTCGCTGGTTCAAACCCCGACCACGACACTATCTGCCTGGAGTTTGCATGTTCTCCCTGTGTCTGAGTGGTTTTCCTCCAGTTTCCTCCCACACTCCAAAGACATGCTGGTAGGTTAATTGGATCTTGTCCAAAAAATTGGCCCAGTATATTTGTGTACGAATGTATGTCCAAGCGTGTCGAGATCCTACGGGGTAAATGACCGCACCAGCCAGGCAGACACTGGCTGCAAAAAGCACCTTGAGGCGATTCAGTTCGCATTTGTAGCGCTATACAAGTCACTCATTCATTCATTACTGTACCTATAAGAGGGAAGTCACGTGACCGCACAGCAGCGGTGTGAATAAATGGTATTTAGCCTTTTCATTTTATAAAAAACACACACACTATAGTTAATGCCTGCATAATACAAGTATTTTTTCTGCATATTGCAGCGGAATAGCGGCAGGAGGTGTGGCGAGGAGAACCGCTCTCACGCTTACAGGCAGGGAGGGCGGGGGAGAGATTTACAGCAGAGAGAGCGGGATGACGGAGGCACAAAAACTGACTACGGTATCATTGATCAGCAGCCATGATTACCGTGGTCAGCACAGACAGGGGGACACAGGAAGAGGCAGGATCAGCCAGGTATATTACAACATAGGAAGGGACAAATTACACAGCACAAGCACTGTGCTATAGATCATGCCTTAAAGGCACAGGATCTTTTCTTTTTTTTTTTTAGGGTTACAAACACTTTAAACATTTTTTCATTCCAATAGCATGAATGCAGTACTCATATGATTATTTTCAGTTTTCCATAATAAGTTTTTCATTTTTTTTAATTGAGAAAAAAAATATTATTTTGATAAAAAAAGCTAAGCTGTTTTTTTTTCTTTTCAGCATTGTACAGAATCAACAATCAAGAGCTAAACCGTAGTTGACCTGTGCATGGTGAGCATGAATGCTGCCTGTTGCAGCCAATCATATTCTACCTGTCATTTTATCATAGAAGATGAAAGCTGGCAGCCGATTGGTAATGTGGCTCAGAGCTCCTATTAATTTTTCTTAACACAAATCACATAAATCATTTTCTCTTTTATGTGTTTATAATGACAGATTTATTGAGACTCCTATTTATAGATAGCGGGTTTTAAACCCCTTATTCTTTCTCCTTAGTTTGTACAAAACAATGAAACATCTGTTTAATATGAATCCAGGCCTTACAGTTCTTCCAATATCAGACAATCCCTTTATATTTTATGAACACTGATATTTATCCAGCCTATATTTAACATATCTGTGTTTTTGGGTCATTCATAATTGGCGGTTCATATATTTAGCAAGCATTATTCAGTCTACTAATAGCTCTATAACCGCGGGCAAAATCTGCTGATTTTTAGTAGTCCTGCATAAGCCAGAGACCCTAAGATAAAACTCTGTCTTTGCCAAAAAGAAAATCCATCCAGGTCAATGGAACACGTTGCTAGGTTTATTGAAGAAAAACTGTTAGATGATTTTTTTCATTCTGTAAATGCAGATGTGCATTTAAAGTGGTTGTAAACCCTTACATATACCCTGTAGTGTATTTAGGTTTTGTGCTGCCCTAGGCCTGACTAAACTCGTGCACCCCTAATTTAAATATGACCCACCCCTTTCTGTCAAGACCACACCCCTTGCTGTTTAAGACCTGCCCTGAAATTTTTGAGTGGGGGCTGAGGGCCTGGGGGGGGGGGGTAATAAATTCCCTTAATTTGCATAGATTTACTCTCACTTCCTGTTTGGCTATGGGTCAGGAAGTGAAGGGAAATCTCTGCAATGGGACAGGGCTGGCAGTGTGAAAGGGCTCTAAAACTGGTGCAGCTGTGCATAGTAATCAATCAGCTTCTAACTTCAGCTTTGTTTAATTAAGCTTTGACAATCAAACCTAGAAGCTGATTGGTTTCTATGCAGAGCTGCACCAGTTTTAGTAAATCTTCCCCACAGTGTTGCACATCTAGTTTACAAATGATAATGAGACCTGCCAGCACAGTACAGGCAGGGTTAATTGTGGTAAACTCCCCAGCTCCCTCCTTAAAGTGGAACTAAACTCATTGATTTAACGGTTTAAAAAACATTTACATTCCCGACATGCCAGGAATGTACCTGTCACATTTGCTTGTGCTCTCAACCAGACTGTCAAACCATCCAATGGCTGGTGTCATAACTGATCACATGTGCAGTATCATGACAGTTGCAGATCAAACAAAGGCTGAGGTGGCAGCTTCCTTGGCTGAAAACGATAGGAGGGTTTCATTTTGCGTTAAGATTACATAGAAAGCTAAGTAGGATTTTTGAGGGAGTAAAAAGGTAAGCAGTAATTTTTATTATTTTATGTTATAGGAATAACAACGTGTAAAAAATATAAAATTAGGCGTTATCCCAATTTGGTTGCAAAGGTGGAAAGTGAACATTCTGTGTTATATCTGGACAGAACACATCCTTCATGCTGAGCTGCTGATTCCTGTTGCATTTAAAGTGGTTGTAAACCCACTTTGTAAACAAACACCTACAGGTAAGCCTAGATCAAGGCTTACCTGTAGGTGCATGAAATATCTCCTTAACCTACACGGTTAAGGAGATATTTGCGTTTAAAACCGGCGCCGCTGACGTCATGCGCATGGGGTTAATCCCATTCACAAATTCGGCTAGGTCGCAGCATTCGACGACGTAGCCGAATTCGACGGCTCATGCGCGGAGTCACGTCTTCGCCGCTCCGGCCAATCCACAGCGCCGGAGCGACGATACCCGGAAGTAACATTCCGGCTATCGCCGCAGCGATGGCTGCGGCTAAAGAGGGAGACGAGGACGGCTTCGGGGGCCCCGATCTCAGGTAAGTGATGCATAATGAGCTATTATGCTAGTCATATTAGCTCATTATGCCTTTCTCTTACAGGTCGTTAAGAAAAAAAAATAAAAAATATTGGGTTTACAACCACTTTAAATGTGTGTTCACAGGTTCCAGAACCTCCCTTTCTGTAGGCCAGTTGCACATTCATGTAAAAATTGGAGAGTGACGTCGAATATTGAAAAGCCTCTCTTATAATAAAAGTCTGCGGTCGCGGTGAAGCTTCCTCTGCAGGGTTACCAGTTGATGGATTTATTTCCCTTGCTGCCCAGAGTTTCTCTTCAACCACTCGCCGACCGCCGCACACACATATACATCAGCAGAATGGCACAGGCAGGCAAATGGGCGTACAGGTACGTACCTTTAAATTTGATGCCTTGCCCGCGGGTCCCACAAACTCAATGTTCGCCAGTGGCCCGCGATCGTGAGACCGAGAGACAGAACGGGAAGATGCTTATGTAAACAAGGCATTTCCCTGTTCTGCCTAGTGTAGGGTGACCAGACATCCCTGGTTTCCGGGGACAGTCCCCAGATTGAGGACACTGTCCCCGGACCAAGTTTGTCCCCGGTTTTATCCCCAGATTGGATTTGAACAGGGGCTGGGGCAATTTCAAAGACAGTCAGTGCAGAATAAAAAAAATCTGAATTACACCCCCCCTCCCGCTCCTACTAGCTTAGGGGATGTATTTTTTCCATTATCTGTGCCCCTTTCTGATGATCATATGCTGGTTGGACTGGAGGGAATATTTCCTCAGTTTCGGGTGCATCCCCAGTCAGCTCCGCTCGCATGTTCTTCTGCCTTGGCTCAAGTCCCAGCCAGCCGCCTGCCTGCCTATCTCCTTGCCTTCCCTGGTGGAGTGATCTTCCCCTGCTCCCCACCTAGTAGTACACGGGGGCCCCGAGAGTAAGACTTGACAGGCTGTGAGGCTGGCAGCGACGGGCAGAGAGAGTCGCTGATTGCCGCCATTTCTAGTAAAAAAAAAATATGTCCCCGGATTTAATTTGAAAAATCTGGTCACCTTAGCCTAGTGACAAGACAGGGATCTACTGCTCCCTGTCATTGGAAGCAGTGATCTCTGTCATGTTGTAGTGAGACCAACCCCCCCACAGTTAGAATCACTCCCTAGGACACACTTAACCCCTTCCTCGCCCCCTAGTGTTTAACCCTTTCCCTGCCAGTGACATTTTTACAGTAATCAGTGCATTTTTATAGCACTGATCGCTGTATAGATGACAATGGTCCCAAAATAGTGTCAAAAGTGTCCGATGTGTCCGCCATAATGTCTCAGTCACGATAAAAATCGCAGATCGCCGCCATTACTAATCAAAAAATTTTATAAAAAAATGCCATAAATCTATCCCCTATTTTGTAGACGCTATAACTTTTGCGCAAACCAATCAATAAACGCTTATTGTGATTTTTTTTTTACCAAAAAAATGTAGAAGAATACGTATCGGCCTAAACTGAGGAAAATTTTTTTTTATATATATATTTTTGGGGGATATTTATTATAGGAAAAAGTAAACTTTTTTGGTTTATAGCGCAAAGAATAAAAACCGCAGAGGTGATCAAATACCATCAAATAAAAGCTCTATTTGTGGGGAAAAAAGGACGTAAATTTTGTTTGGGTACAACGTCGCACGAACGCGCAATTTTCAGTTAAAGCGACGCAGTGCCGAATCACAAAAAAGTGCTCTGGTCAGGAAGGGGGTAAATTCTTCCGGGTCTGAAGTGGTTAAAACACACAAAATCAAACATGCGACATTAGCCCTTCGGTGTGTTTGTCACACTGTAAACTCGTGCTGATCTTCAGAGCAAGGTCACTTTCATTTAATGAGAGGTTGTTGTCTTTGATATTCTTCGACATTCATCCGTGCAAATGAAACAAATTAATGAGAGGATACCGTTAGCTGATGTTGAAGAGATATCTTTCAAAGGCTGTCTCTGAGGCTGTAAGAGGAGATGCCACTCAGCATTGTAAAACATAGAAGAGAAGAATAGGAAATGTCTGTCAGCTACAACACAGCCTCCGACAATGAAGACACTTAAGGCCTGTGTAATAGTAGCATTCAGTTACTTGCTGCATGAAATTCAAACCGACTCAATTATTGTCCCTGCCGCTGGATTGTGTTTTAAACAAATCACCATCACAAGGTGTCAACTGATGTCTAGTAATATTTCTTTAAGTGGAGGCCAGCAGTGTTTAATGCCTAACTCAGGAGTTTTTCAAAATTAAAAAGTACGTTACGAAGCACTAGTTACATACAGTTACAAAGTTAGTCAGGTCAAAAAACAATACAAGTCCATCTAGTTCAACCAGTAGCAAAATGAAATAAAAAAAAAAACTTTCCCTCGTGGACTGTCCCTGTAGACCAGCCTTTGCCAACCAGGGTCCCTCTCGAGCAGGGGTCTCCAAACTACGTCCCTCCAGCTGTTGCGGAACTACACATCCATTGAGGCATTGTAAAACTCTGACATTCACAGACATGACTAGGCATGATGGGAATTGTAGTCCCTGAACAACTGGAGGACCATAGTTTGGAGACCCCTGTTCTAGAGCCATGGTCTCCAAACTGTGGGCCCTTTGTTTGCCATTATTTGGCCTTTTAGGCACCATGTAATCCACTGACACCTATAATGGGCACCATTCCTCTCACAGACACCAGTGATTGCACACCATTCCTCTCAGAGACACAAATGATTGCACACCATTCCTCTCACAGAAACCAATGATTGCACACCATTCCTCTCACAGAAACCAATGATTGCACACCATTCCTCTCACAGAAACCAATGATTGCACACCATTCCTCTCACAGACACCAATGATTGCACACCATTCCTCTCACAGAAACCAATGATTGCACACCATTCCTCTCACAGACACCAATGATTGCACACCATTCCTCTCACAGACACAAATGATTGCACACCATTCCTCTCACAGAAACCAATGATTGCACATCATTCCTCTCACAGACACCAATGATTGCACACCATTCCTCTCACAGACACAAATGATTGCACACCATTCCTCTCACAGACACCAATGATTGCACACCATTCCTCTCACAGAAACCAATGATTGCACACCATTTCTCTCACAGACACAAATGATTGCACACCATTCCTCTCACAGAAACCAATGATTGCACACCATTCCTCTCACAGACACCAATGATTGCACACCATTCCTCTCACAGACACCAATGATTGCACACCATTCCTCTCACAGACACAAATGATTGCACACCATTCCTCTCACAGAAACCAATGATTGCACACCATTCCTCTCACAGACACCAATGATTGCACACCATTCCTCTCACAGACACAAATGATTGCACACCATTCCTCTCACAGACACCAATGATTGCACACCATTCCTCTCACAGAAACCAATGATTGCACACAATTCCTCTCACAGACACAAATGATTGCACACCATTCCTCTCACAGACACAAATGATTGCACACCATTCCTCTCACAGACACCAATGATTGCACACCATTCCTCTCACAGACACCAATGATTGCACACCATTCCTCTCACAGACACCAATGATTGCACACCATTCCTCTCACAGACACAAATGATTGCACACCATTCCTCTCACAGACACCAATGATTGCACACCATTCCTCTCACAGACACAAATGATTGCACACCATTCCTCTCACAGACACAAATGATTGCACACCATTCCTCTCACAGACACCAATGATTGCACACCATTCCTCTCACAGACACCAATGATTGCACACCATTCCTCTCACAGACACAAATGATTGCACACCATTTCTCTCACAGACACAAATGATTGCACACCATTCCTCTCACAGACACCAATGATTGCACACCATTCCTCTCACAGACACCAATGATTGCACACCATTCCTCTTACAGACACCAATGATTGCACACCATTCCTCTCACAGACACAAATGATTGCACACCATTCCTCTCACAGACACAAATGATTGCACACCATTCCTCTCACAGACACCAATGATTGCACACCATTCCTCTCACAGACACAAATGATTGCACACCATTCCTCTCACAGACACAAATGATTGCACACCATTCCTCTCACAGACACCAATGATTGCACACCATTCCTCTCACAGACACCAATGATTGCACACCATTCCTCTCACAGACACCAATGATTGCACACCATTCCTCTCACAGACACCAATAATTGCACACCATTCCTCTCACAGACACCAATGATTGCACACCATTCCTCTCACAGACACCAATGATTGCACACCATTCCTCTCACAGACACAAATGATTGCACACCATTCCTCTCACAGAAACCAATGATTGCACACCATTCCTCTCACAGACACCAATGATTGCACACCATTCCTCTCACAGAAACCAATGATGATGCTCCATTCCCCCCATAGACACCAATGATGGTGCACTATTCCTCCCACTAATACCAATGATGGTGCATCATTCCTCTCACAGTAACCAATGATGGTGCACCATTCCTCCCATAGACATTAAAGCAGAGCTCCACCCTAAAGTGGAACTTCCGCTCATCGGATTCCTCCCCCCCTCCGGTGCCACAATTGGCACCTTTCGGGGGGAGGGGGGACAGGATACCTGTCAAAGACAGGTATCCTTTCCCACTTACTGGAGTTGCCGCGGCGGTGAAGTCACACGAGGCTCCCTCCTCCTCCTCCCCTGGCCGCTGGGCTAATAGGAGAGAGGAGCGGGGCCTCGCGCATGCCCAGTAGGGTTCCCGGCATGAAGCCGAAGGGCTACACTGCCGGGTTCCCTTACCCGCAATGGCGACGGCAGCACCCGACAGCTGATGTGAAACATCAGCTGCGGTGCCGACATCGAGGGACACCAGGACAGGTAAGTCTCCATTTATTAAAAGCCAGGAGCTGCAGTATGTGTAGCTGCTGGCTTTTAATTTTTTTTTTCCCCGTCACAGGCCGAACACCACTTTAACGATGGAGCACCATTCCTACCTTGAATACCAACAATGGGGCACCATTCCTTCCACTGATACCAACTATAGCGCTTAACACCCTCTCCTCCTTGTCTTTGGCTCCTCGCAGGAAGAGAGGGCACACCCAGCTCTATATGCCCGTACCCTCCTGTGTGAAGAGGTTGAGCGGTGTTGTGATGGGTCTTCACAGCCAGGTTCTCCAGAGAATGGTTCTTATCTCCATGCTCAATAAAGACAAGTCTCTATTTCCCCCAATAACTTCAATGTCCACACCAGCCGTAACTCCATCGTAGAGTTTATTTCTCTTTAAAAGACAGTCTCTGATAGGAAAGGTTGGAGAGAGAACAGGACAGCATAAGGTGCGGGAGAGGTCCAGGCACAAACGTAATACACTTCACTGCTTGGCTTCTCAAGCAGACTCAGCCCATTTGGATAGTCTCTCTAGATAGGGACTAGCAGCCAGAATGGTACTCTAACTAACCGCACAATCACTACACAGACTGGGTGAACTTGGTCTCTGCCACAGACCTGGTGAACTTGGTCTCTGCCACAGACCTGGTGAACGTGGTCTCTGCCACAGACCTGGTGAACTTGGTTTTCAAAGCTTGGCCTCTTTGTAAGGAGAAGACATCCCTCCAGAGAGTTACTGGGCCCCTTCCTTCACTGTGACTTCTCACCAGTCCCTCGGAACGGTCTTTCCCCGGCCTCCTTGTCTAAGATGCGGGTCCCCTTGCAAGGCGGCACCCTGAGTTTCCTTGATCCTTGGTGGGCCCCAGACAAAGGTGCTGGGCCCAAGGCCTTTAGTTGCAGCCCCAAGGCTAAAGGTGCCTGGGACTGATTCACCGACCACCGCCCCTGGGCCAAAGGTGCCCAGGGCAGACAGGAACACACAGTCCCTGGGAGTAGGACTCCCGACAACGAACCACCTACAGGCAGCGTCTGCCCCTTTTATATCCTCTAGTGGTGATTAAATACCACCGAAAGAAAGCTCTATTTGTGTGAAAAAAAAGATAAAAATGTTATATGGGTAAAGTGTTGCATGACCAATTATCATTCAAAGTGTGACAGCACTGAAAGCTGAAAATTGGCCTGGGCAGGAAGGGGGTGAAAATGTCCAGTGGTTAAACATGCACCAAAAAATGCAGCATGCAGGACTTTTAAAAACACACCACACCTTAAGCGCATTGGTATGAAAAGTTCCATAGAATTTTAAGGGACACATTTCTCATGCATTTTTATTCCCCTTATTAAACACCAAAAGCACTTTAAAAACAGATCAGTGTGAAAGGGCTCTTAGGGGGGATTCTTCCCAATGGCTACAAATGTAAGGAACCATTCTTCCCACGAACCATCACACTAATGTACCATGAGCTGTAGCTATTGTAATTCTTAGCAGGGGTTCCCTGAGGATAGAAGAGTATTTCAAGGGATCCTCCATGTTAAAAAGACTGCTGTAGACCCCCCTACTCTGTGGTTCAGTGGCAATCATTTTCCAGGTTAAAGTCTACCATTAATTCCTGAATGTGCAAAATAACAGTGGATGGATTCTGTGGAGTGGATAGATTCTGTGCAGTGGATGGTTAAAGTGCAGTGGATGGGTAATGAGCAGTGTATGTGTTCTGCGGAGTGGATGGGTACTGTGTAGTGAGTGGTTACTGTGGGGTGAATGGGTACTGTGTGGTTGATGGATACTGTGCCAGAGATGCGTACAGTGTAGAGGATGGGGGCTCTGTGTTAGATGGGTACTGTGTATTAGATGGGTACTGTGTAGTTGATGGGTACTGTGTAGTAATTGGGTACTGTGAGGTGGATGGGTACTGTATGGTGGATGGGTACTGTGTAGTAGATGGATACTGTGTAGTAGATGGGTACTGTGAGGTTGATTGATACTGTATAGTGGATGGATACTGTGTGGTGGATGGATACTATGTTGTGGATGGGTACTGTGCAGTTGATGGGTGCTGTGTAGTAGATGGGTACTGTGCAGTGGATGAGTACTGTGCAGTTGATAAGTACTGTGTGGTTGATGACTACTGTGCAGTGGATGGGTACTGTGTGGTTGATAGGTACTCTGCAGTTGGAGGAGTACTGTGCAGTGGAGGAGTACTGTGCATTGGGTGAGTACTGTGCTGTGGATGGGTTCTGTGTAGGGACTGAGTACTGTGCAGGGGCTGAGTACTGTGCAGGGGCTGGGTATTGTGCAGTGGATGAGTACTGTGTGTGGGATGGGTATTGTGCAGTGGATGGGTAATGTGCAGTGGATTGGTACTATGCAGTGGATGGGTATTGTGCAGTGGTATAGTACTGTGCAGGGGCTGGGTATTGTGCAGTGGATGAGTACTGTGTGTGGGATGGGTATTGTGCAGTGGATGGGTAATGTGTAGTGGATTGGTACTATGCAGTGGATGGGTATTGTGCAGTGGTATAGTACTGTGCAGTGACTGAGTACTGTGCAGTGGATGAGTACTGTTCAGGGGCTGAGTGCTGTGCAGTGGATGAGTGCTGTGCAGTGGATGGGTTTTGTGCGGTGGATGAGTGCTGAGCAGTGGATGGGAACTGTGCAGTGGATGGGTACTGTGCAGTGGAGGAGTAGTGTGCGGATGATGAGTACTGTGTGGATGATGAGTACTGTGCGGTTGGTGAGTACTGTGTCGAAGATAAGTACTGTGTGGAAGATGAGTATTGTGCAGTGGATGGGTATTGTGCAGTGGATGGGTATTGTGCAGTGGATGAGTACTGTGCAGTGGATGAGTACTGTGCAGGGGGTGAGTACTGTGCAGGAGGTGAGTACTGTGCAGGTGGTGAGTACTGTGCAGGTGGTGAGTACTGTTTGGTGGGTGAGTACTGTGCAGTGGATGAGTACTGTTTGGTGGGGGAGTACTGTGCAGTGGATGAGTACTGTGCAGTGGATGAGTACTGTTTGGTGGGTGAGTACTGTGCAGTGGATGAGTACTGTTTGGTGGGTGAGTACTGTGCGGTGGATGAGTACTGTTTGGTGGGTGAGTACTGTTTGGTGGGTGAGTACTCTGCAGTGGATGAGTACTGTGCAGTGGATGAGTACTGTTTGGTAGGGGAGTACTCTGCAGTGGATGAGTACTGTTTGGTGGGGGAGTACTGTGCAGTGAATGAGTACTGTTTGGTGGGTGAGTACTGTGCAGTGGATGAGTACTGTTTGGTGGGGGAGTACTGTGCAGTGGATGAGTACTGTTTGGTGGGGGAGTACTGTGCAGTGGATGAGTACTGTGCAGTGGAGGAGTACTGTTTGGTGGGGGAGTACTGTGCAGTGGAGAAGTACTGTGCAGTGGAGGAGTACTGTTTGGTGGGTGAGTACTGTGCAGTGGATGAGTACTGTTTGGTGGGTGAGTACTGTGCAGTGGATGAGTACTGTTTGGTGGGTGAGTACTGTGCAGTGGAGGAGTACTGTGCGGTGGAGGAGTACTCTGCAGTGGATGAGTACTGTTTGGTGGGTGAGTACTGTGCAGTGGAGTAGTACTGTGCGGTGGATGAGTACTGTTTGGTGGGGGAGTACTGTTTGGTGGGGGAGTACTGTGCAGTGGATGAGTACTGTTTGGTGGATGAGTACTGTGCAGTGGAGGAGTACTGTTTGGTGGGTGAGTACTGTGCAGTGGATAAGTACTGTTTGGTGGGTGAGTACTGTGCAGTGGAGGAGTACTGTTTGGTGGGGGAGTACTGTGCAGTGGATGAGTACTGTTTGGTGGATGAGTACTGTGCAGTGGATGAGTACTGTTTGGTGGGGGAGTACTGTGCAGTGGATGAGTACTGTTTGGTGGGGGAGTACTGTGCAGTGGATGAGTACTGTTTGGTGGGGGAGTACTGTGCAGTGGATGAGTACTGTTTGGTGGATGAGTACTGTGCAGTGGAGGAGTACTGTTTGGTGGGTGAGTACTGTGCAGTGGATAAGTACTGTTTGGTGGGTGAGTACTGTGCAGTGGAGGAGTACTGTTTGGTGGGGTAGTACTGTGCAGTGGATGAGTACTGTTTGGTGGATGAGTACTGTGCAGTGGATGAGTACTGTTTGGTGGGGGAGTACTGTGCAGTGGAGGAGTACTGTTTGGTGGGTGAGTACTGTGCAGTGGATAAGTACTGTTTGGTGGGTGAGTACTGTGCAGTGGAGGAGTACTGTTTGGTGGGGGAGTACTGTGCAGTGGATGAGTACTGTTTGGTGGATGAGTACTGTGCAGTGGATGAGTACTGTTTGGTGGGGGAGTACTGTGCAGTGGATGAGTACTGTTTGGTGGGGGAGTACTGTGCAGTGGATGAGTACTGTTTGGTGGGGGAGTACTGTGCAGTGGATGAGTACTGTTTGGTGGGGGAGTACTGTGCAGTGGATGAGTACTGTTTGGTGGATGAGTACTGTTTGGTGGGTGAGTACTGTGCAGTGGATGAGTACTGTTTGGTGGATGAGTACTGTTTGGTGGGTGAGTACTGTGCAGTGGATGAGTACTGTGCAGTGGATGAGTACTGTTTGGTGGGTGAGTACTGTGCAGTGGATGAGTACTGTTTGGTGGGGGAGTACTGTGCAGTGGATGAGTACTGTTTGGTGGGGGAGTACTGTGCAGTGGATGAGTACTGTTTGGTGGGTGAGTACTGTGCAGTGGATGAGTACTGTTTGGTGGGTGAGTACTGTGCGGTGGATGAGTACTGTTTGGTGGGTGAGTACTGTTTGGTGGGTGAGTACTCTGCAGTGGATGAGTACTGTGCAGTGGATGAGTACTTTGCAGTGGAGGAGTACTGTTTGGTGGGTGAGTACTGTGCGGTTGATGAGTACTGTTTGGTGGGGGAGTACTGTGCAGTGAATGAGTACTGTGCAGTGGATGAGTACTGTTTGGTGGGTGAGTACTGTGCGGTGGAGGAGTACTGTTTGGTGGGGGAGTACTGTGCAGTGGATGAGTACTGTTTGGTGGGTGAGTACTGTGCAGTGGATGAGTACTGTTTGGTGGATGAGTACTGTGCAGTGGGTGAGTACTCTGCAGTGGATGAGTACTGTTTGGTGGGTGAGTACTGTTTGGTGGGTGAGTACTCTGCAGTGGATGAGTACTGTTTGGTGGGTGAGTACTGTTTGGTGGGTGAGTACTCTTCAGTGGAGGAGTACTGTTTGGTGGGTGAGTACTGTGCGGTGGAGGAGTACTGTTTGGTGGGGGAGTACTGTGCGGTGGAGGAGTACTGTTTGGTGGGTGAGTACTGTGCGGTGGAGGAGTACTGTTTGGTGGGTGAGTACTGTGCGGTGGATGAGTACTGTGCAGTGGATGAGTACTGTTTGGTGGGTGAGTACTGTGCAGTGGATGAGTACTGTGCGGTGGAGGAGTACTGTTTGGTGGGTGAGTACTGTGCAGTGGATGAGTACTGTGCGGTTGATGAGTACTGTGCAGTGGAGGAGTACTGTTTGGTGGATGAGTACTGTGCGGTTGATGAGTACTGTGCAGTGGATGAGTACTGTTTGGTGGGGGAGTACTGTGCGGTGGAGGAGTACTGTTTGGTGGGTGAGTACTGTGCGGTGGAGGAGTACTGTTTGGTGGGTGAGTACTGTGCGGTGGATGAGTACTGTTTGGTGGGTGAGTACTGTGCGGTGGAGGAGTACTGTGCAGTGGATGAGTACTGTTTGGTGGGTGAGTACTGTGCGGTGGAGGAGTACTGTTTGGTGAGTGAGTACTGTGCGGTGGATGAGTACTGTGCAGTGGATGAGTACTGTTTGGTGGGTGAGTACTGTGCAGTGGATGAGTACTGTGCGGTGGAGGAGTACTGTTTGGTGGGTGAGTACTGTGCAGTGGATGAGTACTGTGCGGTTGATGAGTACTGTGCAGTGGAGGAGTACTGTTTGGTGGATGAGTACTGTGCGGTTGATGAGTACTGTTTGGTGGGTGGGTACTCTTCAGTGGATGAGTACTGTGCGGTTGATGAGTACTGTGCAGTGGATGAGTACTGTCTGGTGGGTGAGTACTGTGCAGTGGATGAGTACTGTTTGGTGGGTGAGTACTGTTTGGTGGATGAGTACTGTGTGGTTGATGAGTACTGTGCAGTGGATGAGTACTGTGCGGTGGATGAGTACTGTGCAGTGGATGAGTACTGTGCGGTTGATGAGTACTGTGCAGTGGATGAGTACTGTTTGGTGGGTGAGTACTGTGCGGTGGATGAGTACTGTGCGGTTGATGAGTACTGTGCAGTGGATAAGTACTGTGCAGTGGATGAGTACTGTGCGGTTGATGAGTACTGTGCAGTGGATGAGTACTGTTTGGTGGGTGAGTACTGTTTGGTGGGTGAGTACTGTGCAGTTGATGAGTACTGTGCAGTGGATGAGTACTGTGCAGTGGATAAGTACTGTGCAGTGGATGAGTACTGTTTGGTGGATGAGTACTGTGCGGTTGATGATTACTGTTTGGTGGGTGAGTACTCTTCAGTGGATGAGTACTGTGCGGTTGATGAGTACTGTGCAGTGGATGAGTACTGTTTGGTGGGTGAGTACTGTGCAGTGGATGAGTACTGTTTGGTGGGTGAGTACTGTTTGGTGGATGAGTACTGTGCGGTTGATGAGTACTGTGCAGTGGAGGAGTACTGTTTGGTGGGTGAGTACTGTGCAGTGGATGAGTACTGTGCGGTTGATGAGTACTGTGCAGTGGAGGAGTACTGTTTGGTGGATGAGTACTGTGCGGTTGATGAGTACTGTTTGGTGGGTGAGTACTCTTCAGTGGATGAGTACTGTGCGGTTGATGAGTACTGTGCAGTGGATGAGTACTGTCTGGTGGGTGAGTACTGTGCAGTGGATGAGTACTGTTTGGTGGGTGAGTACTCTTTGGTGGATGAGTACTGTGCGGTTGATGAGTACTGTGCAGTGGATGAGTACTGTGCGGTGGATGAGTACTGTGCAGTGGATGAGTACTGTGCGGTTGATGAGTACTGTGCAGTGGATGAGTACTGTTTGGTGGGTGAGTACTGTGCGGTGGATGAGTACTGTGCAGTTGATGAGTACTGTGCAGTGGATAAGTACTGTGCAGTGGATGAGTACTGTGCGGTTGATGAGTACTGTGCAGTGGATGAGTACTGTTTGGTGGGTGAGTACTGTTTGGTGGGTGAGTACTGTGCAGTTGATGAGTACTGTGCAGTGGATGAGTACTGTGCAGTGGATAAGTACTGTGCAGTGGATGAGTACTGTTTGGTGGATGAGTACTGTGCGGTTGATGAGTACTGTTTGGTGGGTGAGTACTCTTCAGTGGATGAGTACTGTGCGGTTGATGAGTACTGTGCAGTGGATGAGTACTGTTTGGTGGGTGAGTACTGTGCAGTGGATGAGTACTGTTTGGTGGGTGAGTACTGTTTGGTGGATGAGTACTGTGCGGTTGATGAGTACTGTGCAGTGGATGAGTACTGTTTGGTGGGTGAGTACTGTTTGGTGGATGAGTACTGTGCGGTGGATGAGTACTGTGCAGTGGATGAGTACTGTGCAGTGGATGAGTACTGTGCGGTTGATGAGTACTGTTTGGTGGGTGAGTACTGTGCGGTGGATGAGTACTGTGCGGTTGATGAGTACTGTGCAGTGGATAAGTACTGTGCAGTGGATGAGTACTGTGCGGTTAATGAGTACTGTGCAGTGGATGAGTACTGTTTGGTGGGTGAGTACTGTGCAGTTGATGAGTACTGTGCAGTGGATGAGTACTGTGCAGTGGATAAGTACTGTGCAGTGGATGAGTACTGTTTGGTGGGTGAGTACTGTGCAGTGGATGAGTACTGTGCGGTTGATGAGTACTGTGCAGTGGATGAGTACTGTTTGGTGGGTGAGTACTGTGCAGTGGATGAGTACTGTGCGGTTGATGAGTACTGTGCAGTGGATGAGTACTGTTTGGTGGGTGAGTACTGTGCAGTTGATGAGTACTGTGCAGTGGATGAGTACTGTGCAGTGGATAAGTACTGTGCAGTGGATGAGTACTGTTTGGTGGGTGAGTACTGTGCAGTGGATGAGTACTGTGCGGTTGATGAGTACTGTTTGGTGGGTGAGTACTGTTTGGTGGGTGAGTACTGTGCAGTTGATGAGTACTGTGCAGTGGATGAGTACTGTGCAGTGGATAAGTACTGTGCAGTGGATGAGTACTGTTTGGTGGGTGAGTACTGTGCAGTGGATGAGTACTGTGCGGTGGATGAGTACTGTGGAGTGGATGAGTACTGTTTGGTGGGTGAGTACTGTGCAGTGGATGAGTACTGTTTGGTGGGTGAGTACTCTTCAGTGGATGAGTACTGTGCGGTTGATGAGTACTGTGCAGTGGATAAGTACTGTGCAGTGGATGAGTACTGTGCGGTTGATGAGTACTGTGCAGTGGATAAGTACTGTGCAGTGGATGAGTACTGTGCGGTTGATGAGTACTGTGCAGTGGATAAGTACTGTGCAGTGGATGAGTACTGTGCGGTTGATGAGTACTGTGCAGTGGATGAGTACTGTGCGGTTGATGAGTACTGTGCAGTGGATGAGTACTGTGCGGTGGATGAGTACTGTGGAGTGGATGAGTACTGTTTGGTGGGTGAGTACTGTGCAGTGGATGAGTACTGTTTGGTGGGTGAGTACTCTTCAGTGGATGAGTACTGTGCGGTTGATGAGTACTGTGCAGTGGATAAGTACTGTGCAGTGGATGAGTACTGTGCGGTTGATGAGTACTGTGCAGTGGATGAGTACTGTGCGGTTGATGAGTACTGTGCAGTGGATGAGTACTGTTTGGTGGGTGAGTACTGTGCAGTGGATGAGTACTGTTTGGTGGGTGAGTACTCTTCAGTGGATGAGTACTGTGCGGTTGATGAGTACTGTGCAGTGGATGAGTACTGTTTGGTGGGTGAGTACTGTGCAGTGGATGAGTACTGTTTGGTGGGTGAGTACTGTGCAGTGGATGAGTACTGTGCGGTTGATGAGTACTGTGCAGTGGATGAGTACTGTTTGGTGGGTGAGTACTGTGCAGTGGATGAGTACTGTTTGGTGGGTGAGTACTGTGCAGTGGATGAGTACTGTGCGGTTGATGAGTACTCTTCAGTGGATGAGTACTGTGCGGTTGATGAGTACTGTGCAGTGGATGAGTACTGTTTGGTGGGTGAGTACTGTGCAGTGGATGAGTACTGTTTGGTGGGTGAGTACTGTGCAGTGGATGAGTACTGTGCGGTTGATGAATACTGTGCAGTGGATGAGTACTGTTTGGTGGGTGAGTACTGTGCAGTGGATGAGTACTGTTTGGTGGGTGAGTACTGTGCAGTGGATGAGTACTGTGCGGTTGATGAGTACTGTGCAGTGGATGAGTACTGTGCGGTTGATGAGTACTGTGCAGTGGATGAGTACTGTTTGGTGGGTGAGTACTGTGCAGTGGATGAGTACTGTTTGGTGGGTGAGTACTCTTCAGTGGATGAGTACTGTGCGGTTGATGAGTACTGTGCAGTGGATGAGTACTGTTTGGTGGGTGAGTACTGTGCAGTGGATGAGTACTGTTTGGTGGGTGAGTACTGTGCAGTGGATGAGTACTGTTTGGTGGGTGAGTACTGTGCAGTGGATGAGTACTGTGCGGTTGATGAGTACTGTGCAGTGGATGAGTACTGTGCGGTTGATGAGTACTGTGCAGTGGATGAGTACTGTGCGGTTGATGAGTACTGTGCAGTGGATGAGTACTGTTTGGTGGGTGAGTACTGTGCAGTGGATGAGTACTGTTTGGTGGGTGAGTACTGTGCAGTGGATGAGTACTGTGCGGTTGATGAGTACTGTGCAGTGGATGAGTACTGTTTGGTGGGTGAGTACTGTGCAGTGGATGAGTACTGTTTGGTGGGTGAGTACTGTGCAGTGGATGAGTACTGTTTGGTGGGTGAGTACTGTGCAGTGGATGAGTACTGTTTGGTGGGTGAGTACTGTGCAGTGGATGAGTACTGTGCGGTTGATGAGTACTGTGCAGTGGATGAGTACTGTGCGGTTGATGAGTACTGTGCAGTGGATGAGTACTGTGCGGTTGATGAGTACTGTGCAGTGGATGAGTACTGTTTGGTGGGTGAGTACTCTTCAGTGGATGAGTACTGTGCGGTTGATGAGTACTGTGCAGTGGATGAGTACTGTTTGGTGGGTGAGTACTGTGCAGTGGATGAGTACTGTTTGGTGGGTGAGTACTGTGCAGTGGATGAGTACTGTTTGGTGGGTGAGTACTGTGCAGTGGATGAGTACTGTGCGGTTGATGAGTACTGTGCAGTGGATGAGTACTGTGCGGTTGATGAGTACTGTGCAGTGGATGAGTACTGTTTGGTGGGTGAGTACTCTTCAGTGGATGAGTACTGTGCGGTTGATGAGTACTGTGCAGTGGATGAGTACTGTTTGGTGGGTGAGTACTCTTCAGTGGATGAGTACTGTGCGGTTGATGAGTACTGTGCAGTGGATGAGTACTGTTTGGTGGGTGAGTACTGTGCAGTGGATGAGTACTGTTTGGTGGGTGAGTACTGTGCAGTGGATGAGTACTGTGCGGTGGATGAGTACTGTGCAGTGGATGAGTACTGTGCGGTTGATGAGTACTGTGCAGTGGATGAGTACTGTGCGGTTGATGAGTACTGTGCAGTGGATGAGTACTGTGCGGTTGATGAGTACTGTGCAGTGGATGAGTACTGTGCGGTTGATGAGTACTGTGCAGTGGATGAGTACTGTGCGGTTGATGAGTACTGTGCAGTGGATGAGTACTGTGCGGTTGATGAGTACTGTGCAGTGGATGAGTACTGTGCGGTTGATGAGTACTGTGCAGTGGATGAGTACTGTGCGGTTGATGAGTACTGTGCAGTGGATGAGTACTGTGCGGTTGATGAGTACTGTGCAGTGGATGAGTACTGTGCGGTTGATGAGTACTGTGCAGTGGATGAGTACTGTGCGGTTGATGAGTACTGTGCAGTGGATGAGTACTGTGCGGTTGATGAGTACTGTGCAGTGGATGAGTACTGTGCGGTTGATGAGTACTGTGCAGTGGATGAGTACTGTGCGGTTGATGAGTACTGTGCAGTGGATGAGTACTGTTTGGTGGGTGAGTACTCTTCAGTGGATGAGTACTGTGCGGTTGATGAGTACTGTGCAGTGGATGAGTACTGTTTGGTGGGTGAGTACTGTGCAGTTGGTAAGTAATGTACAGACTTGCATTACCAGTAGGATCCTCTTGGGATCTATTCCCTTATAAGTAAAAGGAAGAGCCCCATCACGTCTTTGCACACTATGAACAGAATGAAATCCCTGCCATCACCAATCACGCTCCCTGGAAGGCCAGTAAAGCCAGGGCCATGCCAAATAAACAGATAAAGCCGTGGTATCGCGAGGTCATTTCATGACTCATTGTTTTCGGAGAAGTCTTCCTAACAGCCCTTATTTATACTCCGCAGCCCTCCGTCCAGACCTCAGACTTTACAAAGTATTCATTTTAGCAACTGTCAAAACATACCTGCTTTGTGTTTAACGTGTTTAAAGTTTTCACTAGAAAATGTGGCGGTATTAAAGAGCGTCGGGCTTGGATGAAGAATGGACCGATAGAAAAATCTGCCTAGAAAGCCCGTCCATAATTCTTGTCATTATAATCATGTTTTTACTTTTTTTAACAACTTTTCTTTAGTTAGACAAAGAGCAATGCCCTGTAGTAACCTATGTAACCAGTACAAGTTTATTCCCCTACTGCACAGCACCGAGGAAAGCCCATCTAAGATGTGTTCTAAAAACTGCAGCCCAGGGGCCAGATGTGGCCCTTTGCTTGCTTTAATCTGGCCCTTGAGGCACTATTTCATAAACTGATAATCACCTCAAGTATACACTGGTAGCAATAATGGGGCACAATTTCTCCCAATGACACCAATGATGGGGCACAATTTCTCCCAATGACACCAATGATGGGGCACAATTTCTTCCATTGACACCAACGATAGGGCACAATTCCTCCCAATGACACCAACGATAGGGATCAATTCCTCCCAATGACACCAATGATAGGGCACAATTTCTTCCAATGACACCAACAATGGGGCACAATTCCTCCCAATGACACCAATGATGAGGCACAATTTCTCCCAAGGACACCAAAGATGGGGCACAATTCCTCCCAATGACACCAATGATGGGGCACATTTTCTCCCATTGACACCAACAATGGGGCACAATTCCTCCCAATGACACCAATGATGGGGCACAATTCCTCACAATGACACCAACAATGGGGCACAATTCCTCCCAATGACACCAATGATGGGGCACAATTTTTCCCAATGACACCAACAATAGGGCACAATTCCTCCCAAGGACACCAAAGATGGGGCACAATTCCTCCCAATGACACCAATGATAGGGCACAATTTCTTCCAATGACACTAAGAATGGGGCACAATTCCTCCCAATGACACCAATGATGGGGCACAATTTCTCCCATTGACACCAACAATGGGGCACAATTCCTCCCAATGACACCAATGATGGGGCACAATTCCTCACAATGACACCAACAATGGGGCACAATTCCTCCCAATGACACCAATGATGGGGCACAATTTCTCCCAATGACACCAATGATGGGGCACAATTTCTCCCAATGACACCAATGATGGGGCACAATTTCTTCCATTGACACCAACGATAGGGCACAATTCCTCCCAATGACACCAACGATAGGGCACAATTCCTCCCAATGACACCAATGATGGGGCACAATTTCTCCCAAGCACTGCGAACCAAGCCCACCCATTTGTGTGACAATAGCAAATTAATATTCACTGTTTTCACACTGATTCTCCTCCCGGCCAATCAAGGCTCCAATTCCCGATTGGCCGAAAGGAGAAGCGTTCCAATTGGCCGCAGAGGAGGAGGGAGGAGACGGAAGCCGCCGTGATACCGTGGAGAAGAGAAGGGTAAGCCTCCCACGATGCCCGCCACCCTGGATGCCTGCTGCCTGTCACCCGGGTGACGCGCTGCCCGTCAAAGATGGGGTAAGTGCTCCGTACCTGACCAAGCAGACCGGGGGTAACTGTGGGTGCACTGTTTGCTGCCCCCCCCCAAAAAAAAATACCATCAGCCGCCACTGCCTAAAGGGTGCACGTTTAGGAGATCTTTCCAGTACCGATCGGGAAGTCTTACTATAGTTTTACCTAAAGGTACAATTATCCACTTGTCCCCCGCCCACCGTCAATTGACGGCGGGCGGAAGACACTCTCGTTCTGACAGGACGTCATATGACGTCCTGCCTTTAAAACGAGCTAGGCGGCGCGCGTGCACGATTGCCGCCGGGCACCCGCGATTGCCCGGAAACCGAGCAGGAAAGTGGATCTGTGTGTGTAAACACAGAGATCCACGTCCTGTGAGGGAGAGGGGACCGATGGTGTGTCCCTTCTACATAGGGACACCCATCGGTCACCTCCCCCAGTCAGTCACCTCCCCCCACAGTTAGAACACATTGAGGGAACATATTTAACCCCTTCCCGCCCCCTAGTGGTTAACCCCTTCCCTGCCAGTCACATTTATACAGTAATCAATGCATTTTTATAGCAGGGATCGCTGTATAAATGTGAATGGTCCCAAAAATGTGTCAAAAGTGTCCGATGTGTCCGCCGCAATATCGCAGTCACAATAAAAATCGCAGATTGCCGCCATTACTAAAAAAAAAAAAATGCTATATATCTATCTCCTATTTTGTAGACGCTATAACTTTTGCGCAAACCAATCAATACGCGCTTATTGCGATTTTTTTTTTTACCAAAAACATGTAGAAGAATACGTATCGGCCTAAACTGAGGAAAATATTTAATTGAAAAAAAATAAATGGGTATTTATTATAGCAAAAAGTAAAAAATATTGTGTTTTTTTTTCCAAACTGGTCGGTCTTCTTTTGTTTATAGCGCAAAAAATAAAAACCGCAGAGGTGATCAAATACCACCAAAAGAAAGCTCTATTTGTGGGAAAAAAAGGACGCAAATTTCGTTTGGGAGCCACGTCACACGACCGCACAATTGTCATTCAAAGTGTGACAGCGCTGAAAGCTGAAAAATGGCTTGGGCAGGAAGGGGGTTTTCGTGCCCGGTAGGGAAGTGGATATACAGGAAGACTTTACTTCCTCTTTAAGTGTCAGATCCACGTCACTGGAAGTAAAGGTTCCTCTTGCCCGTCTCGTCCAGTTCCTTGGAATTTGTTTTATTTTGAAACATTTCATCCTTGGTACACAATGTTCTTTGAGGGGTATTTCATTTTACTTGTCAGATCTGCGTTGTCTAGCGCCTGGCAGGACATTAAAGGGGGTAGCCAGGCTAATAGGAAGGATAGAGAGGGAGCGAGAGACGAGCTTTATGGCGCTCAGTGACATATTTCTGTCTGGGCTGTCCAAGGACAGACATCATTGATAACATGGAGCTGACAAGCCGTACGGAAACCCACCGGGGCCCCAAACTGCGTCCTGCCATGTAAGGACACACATCGCCTAATGGACACAAAGGAATAATGCTAATTAATTATTTACTACTACACAGTGATTGGGAGAATTACACCTTACTCCGCGAATAAAAATAGACACTAGGTCAGTACTATAGATGAACAAACCATACTAGATGGATTGGTGATCACTCCCAATAAATAAATACAATGTGATGCCCTGAAAACTTTATATTGTGCTGGTAAATATTTCTTTAACTATAAGCCCTGGTTCACAGCGCTGACACTTCTAGTGCAACACAGAAAGACAACACACATTCATTTCAATGGGCACTTTCCTAATTGCTGCGACTCAGAGCGTAATAAATACGCCACGCTTTACGTACACTATATTACCAAAAGTATTGGGGCACCCGCCTTTACACACACATTAACTTTAATGGCCAGTCTTAGTCCATAGGGTTCAATATTGAGTTGGCCCACCCTTTGCAGCTATAACAGCTTCAACTCTTCTGAGAAGGCTGTCCATAAGGTTTAGGAGTGTTTCTATGGGAATGTTTGACCATTCTCCCAGAAGTGCATTTGTGAGGTCAGGCACTGATGTTGGACGAGAAGGCCTGGTCTGCAGTCTGCGTTCTAATTCATTCCAAAGGTGTTCTATCGGGTTGAGGTCAGGACTCTGCGCAGGACAGTCAAGTTCCTCCACCCCAAACTCCTTCATCCATGTCTTTATAGATCTTGCTTTGTACACTGGTCCAATTCATTTGGTGGAGGGGGGATTATGGTGTGGGGTTGATTTTTAGGGGTTGGACTTGGCCACTTAGTTCCAGTGAAGGGAACTGTTAAGGCGTCAGCATACCAAGACAATTTCATGCTCCCAACTTTGTGGGAACAGTTTAGAGATGGCCCCTTCCTGTTCCAACATGACTGTGCACCAGTGCACTTTGTTGCTCTACAGTATGTGTCACACTCCGTATTGTTATGATTTGCCAAAGCCATAGTCACAAAACACCAAAGTCGCATGAAAGTCGCATCAAGTCGCAAGCAAGTCACAATGAAAAGTTGCACTGGAAGTCACATGACTTTGGGGGTGCAACAGTGTGAACAGAGACTAAAATTGTGCATCAATAAATCATATGAAAAGTGACTTTAAAAATTTAACTAGTGAAAAAAGTTCTAATAAAGCAATTCCAATGCCACTTCTTCCAACGTGGTCGATCTACCACCACATCCAGGTCAACTTCTCATCCAAAGATCAGACCTCAAAGGAGAGGAGGTTAACTCACACTCTATGCTCCTCGCATCATAGGATGGATCAAACTGCTTCCACATGAATACTCCAAATAGAAACCCCAATCAATGCTCCAATCAAATGAGCATTACTTATATCCACAGGAAAAACAAAGTAAAGGATTCCCTAGTGTAGTATTGTTAAGATCCACATTTTTATGAATAAGACAGACGTACTCACCATTATTGATGAAAGTAAGCTTGCTGCTCCAAGAAGCCAGCAAACATCATAACATCACTGCCAAAGCTCCTCCCTACATGTTTCGTCCACACAGACATCTTCAAGGGGCGTGGGAGTTGACTCCCAATCACTGATGCAGAGAACTGAGCTACCTATAATCCATAACTGCACACAGATGGGTCAGCCTTGTACCTGCATTCTCTAGAATTAGCACAGTAATTATATTGGGTGCTTCTTCTTGAAGATCACCCCCTGGCCGATCAAAATGGGACTTGTTGCCAGTGTTATTAAAGTGACACTAAACAACATCCTTATTCTCAAAAATAATCCATACACACCCACTACATAATGGCCCTGTAATCTAACTTTTATATTTGTTCAGAATAAGTAGTGCAGTTATGTGCACTGCTCTATACACACTACAAATCTCATAGTCCTTAGTCCACCAAGGGAGTAAACAAGAGAGGAAGGCTACATGCCTACATACAGTCGGACCATGGAAATCGAACGTAACCACCCTCTAACAGGAAGTCGGATCACAGCAGGAAAAATATGGAGATCTTGAGAAGGATGAGAGCAATAGGAGGGTTTAAGTAAACTGTATGTTGCCTTAAATGTTTTTTTTTTCTATGTGTGTGTTCACATATGTGTATTTTATAACTCATAGTCTCTATCATTTTTATGAACATTTTTCATCTGAAGTACCTGGTTGATCCTGTCAGTCACCCTTCTAAACTGACCACACAAAGCACAGAAGTTGATCTGTCTTAGCGTGGTCAGTTTTCATCCTTTGACTGGCCATTCAGATGTATAGAACACTGTGCAGACAAACAGGCACCACATCCCCCAACCAATCAGGAGGGTTTAAGTAAGCTGTATGTTACCTTGGAATTTTCCTTTACTTTCACTTTCAACCACTTCAGCCCCAGAAGGATTTGCCCCCTTCCTGACCAGGGAATTTTTTGCGATACGGCACTGCGTCATTTTAACTGACAATTGCGCGGTCATGCAACATTGTACCCAAACAAAATATATGTCCTTTTTTTACCCAAAAATAGTGATTTCTTTAGGTGGTATTTCATTATCTCTACGGTTTTCATTTGTCATGCTATCAACAAAAAAATTTGAAAATTTTTAAAAAAAAACTAAATTTTTTACTTTTTGCTATAAAACATACCCAATAAAAAAAAATAGTATTCGGCTACATGTTTTTGGTAAAAAAATATCCCAATAAGCATATATTGATTGGTTTGCACAAAAGTTAAAGCGTCTACAAACTATGGGATATTTTTATGACATTTGTATTTTATTTCTATCTCTCTTCCTCTCTGACAGAATGGTGGTCTGCCTTGTTTACATAGGCAGACTGCTGCTCTGCCTCTCTACGAACGATCACTGTGTTTCCGGCATACATCGCCTCCACCGGTCCCACTGATTGGCTCCAATCATAGCAGGAGCGGGTCGCCGGCGGCGCACGCGCGAGCCCCAGACCCAGAAGAAGCGAACAACGTACAGGTACATTGTTTTGTGCAGCTGGGCCATCCTGCCGCAGTATATGTGCGGTGGGCGGTCCAGAAGTAGTTCAAATGGTATTAAACCCAAAACCAAAAATGTCATATACTGTATTGTAGCTTGCCAATCATTAAATGTAGTGGCTGCATTTGTTTTCTTTAGGCTTTCTTTTCAGAAATCGTCCTGTGAACTGGCCCTTATGGTAGGAAGCTTGCTAGACATCATCAGCCTGAGCTTACTCTTTTAATAGTTACTACATGTTTCATACATTTTAAGGACAGAAGTCTACTTTAACCCATAGCTTTAGTCTCTTCCTTTCGTTTATCCTAAAAGCTGAAAGCTGGGAATAAACTTTCCGTCGCAAAACTCCAGTTGCAGCTCATAAAGGGGTTAAATAACTCCCAAACTCCCAGCTATACGTTGATATTAGTGATGAGCCGAACACCCCCGGGTTCGGTTCGCACCAGAACCCGCGAACGGACCGAAAGTTCGAACGAACATTAGAACCCTATTAAATACAATGGATGCGAACGTTCGAATTCTAAAGTGCTAATTATAACAACTATTATGCATGTTATTGTCCTAAAAAGGGTTTGGGAACCCGGGTTCTGCACCAGGGGACATGTATCAATGCAAAAAGAAGTTTTAAAAACGGTCGTTTTTCGGGAGCAGTCATTTTAATGATGCATAAAGTGAAAAAAAAAAAGTCAAATATTCCTTTAAATATCGTACCTGGGGGGTGTCTAAAGTATGCCTGTGAAGTGCCACGTGTTTCCCGTGTTTAGAACTGTCCCTGCACAAAATGACACTTCTAAAGGAAAAAAAAGCCATTTAAAACTGCTTGCGGCTTTAATGTAATGTCTGGTCCCGGTAATATGGATGAAATTCTTTAAGAAAAATGGCATAGCTACCCCATGACCCCCCCCCTACCCCAGCCCATTACCAGCCCCTTTGGGTCTTGTATGGATATTAAGGGGAACCCCGCACATAAAATAAAAAAGGCCCTATATACTCTGAACAGCCCTATACAGGCGGTGCATACAAGACAGGGACTGTAGGTTTGTTCTTATGTAGAGTCTGTTTGTAATTTTGAACAGGTACATTGTTGAAGTGTAGCTCCAGACCAAAAATCTATTTTTAAACTTTTTGGAAAACATAGGTAAGGGTTATCACCCCTGTAACATTTGTTTTGCTGTCTGTGCCCCTGTTCAGAACATTTCACCTCACTTTCCGTCCCAATGACAACTGTTTTTGAAATGTGGTGTTTTTCTTGAAACAAGGATTGCTGATAAAGCATCAGTACAGAGGAGACACCTTTCTCCCATATTTATTCTTACAGGAGAGAATTTTCCTTCCTAGTGGTAGATTTCCTCTCACTTCCTGTTGTCTTCTTGCGTTTGCAAGTAGGAGTCGTTTGTAAGTTGGATGTTTGAAAGTAGGGACCTGCCGTATATACTCTGCAGAAATAGGCCCCTTAGTTGTTGGTGTTGGCACAACACTGTAAGCACTCACAGTTACTCTTGGTTGGTGCTGGAACGCCCTGCTGTCAACTATTATATCAGGAATTTTAATTACATATAATTGTTGAACAGTGGTAGTAAAAATTGGGCCTTTGATGGTGGTGCTGGTGCCACAACACTGTAAGCCCTGACAGTTACTCTTGGTGGGTGCAGCAATGGGCCCTGCTGTGAATTATTAGATCAAGAATTGTAATTACATGCCCCTGTTGAACAGGGGCTGAAAAATTGGGCCTTAGGCACTGGTGGCACAACACTGCAACCCCTCACAGATACTGTACTTGGAGCACAGCAATGAGCCCTGTTGCAAAGTATTGCTTCAAAAATTGTAATGACACGCCCCTGTTAAACAGGGGCTGAAAAATTGGGCCTTAGGCACTGGTGGCACAACACTGCAACTCCTCACAGATACTGTACTTGGAGCACACCAATGAGCCCTGTTGCAAAGTATTGCTTCAAAAATTGTAATGACACGCCCCTGTTAAACAGGGGCTGAAAAATTGGGCCTTAGGCACTGGTGGCACAACACTGCAACTCCTCACAGATACTGTACTTGGAGCACAGCAATGAGCCCTGTTGCAAAGTATTGCTTCAAAAATTGTAATTACACGCCCCTGTTAAACAGGGGCTGAAAAATTGGGCGTTAGGCACTGGTGGCGGCACCCATAAACAAAAATCATCATCAATCGTATCATTGAGGACTCGGAGGAGGAGGATAGCCAGTCAACATAACAGCACAGGCACTCAGCATCAGCATCAGTCTTGAAGGGATGTGACATGTTAAAATCAATTAGTCTGTTATATCAGCATCAGGTGTGTGGTAGCTGGTGGTGATCCAAGACTGGTTCATCTTGATGAAAGTCAGTCGATCAACCGAGTCGGTGGACAGGCGCACCCTGTGATCCGTGACAAATCCTCCAGCAGCACTGAATGTGCGTTCCGAAAGAACGCTGGATGCAGGACAGGCCAGTAGCTCAATTGCATACTGTGCAAGCTCTGGCCAGTGATCCATCCTCAAGACCCAGTAAGCCAGAGGATTTTCGGTGGGGAAGGTGTCCAAGTCTGACCTTGCCCCTAGATATTCCTGCACCATGTTTATCAGACGCTGGCGATGGTTGCTGGAACCGATCATACTTTGGGGCTGCGGACTAAAGAATTGTCTGAATGCATCGGTCAGACGGCCACCTTCCCCACCGCTCCTTCTTTGACTGGCCGAAGCCTCAGCAACTCGTTGTCCAGGACCAGGAGTTTGCAACCTCCCAGTCTCTGGGAACGCGTTGCACAGACCTTTCTGCAAGGCCTCCCGGAGTTGTCTCATCCTCTGCTCCCTCTGCGACGGTAACATAAGGTCCGCAACCTTACCCTTGTACCGTGGATCAAGGAGAGTGGCCAGCCAGTAATGGTCCCTCTCCTTGATCCGAAGAATACGAGGATCCTTCCGCAGACTTTGCAGGATCAGGGAGGCCATGCAGCGTAAGTTTGCTGAGGCATTCGCTCCGGAGTCCTCTGGGTCACTAAGGACGACATGATCCGCAGCCACCTCCTCCCAGCCACGTACAAGTCCACTGGTTTCTTGGGACTGTAAATCATCCCTAAAAGACTGCTGCTGATGATGCTGAGTGCCAGCCTCCACCTCCATGCTGACACAATCCTCCTCCTCCTCCTCCTCCTCCTCCTCCTCCTCCTCTTCCTGTGCGATGGGTGGGACAGAAGGAACACTGTCTGGGTAAAGGGGGCCTTGAGAGGCAAGGAAGTCCTCCTCTTCCTGCCTCTGTTCTGCCTCAAGTGCCCTGTCCATTATTCCACGCAGCGTGTGCTCCAACAGGTGGACAAGAGGTACAGTGTCACTGATGCATGCACTGTCACTGCTCACCATCCTCGTGGCCTCCTCAAATGGTGCCAGGACAGTGCATGCATCCCTGATCATGCCCCACTGGCGTGGAGAAAAAAAACCAAGCTCCCCTGACCCTGTCCTGGTGCCGTAGTCGCACAGGTACTCATTGATGGCCCTCTGCTGCGTGTGCAGCCGCTGCAGCATGGCCAACGTTGAGTTCCACCTGGTGGGCATGTCACATATAAGGCGGTTCTTGGGCAGGTTCAACTCCTTTTGCAGCTCAGCCAGGCGAGCACTGGCATTATAAGATCTGCGGAAATGCACACAGACTTTCCTGGCCTGCCTCAGGACATCCTGTAAGCCCGGGTACCTGCCCAAGAAGCGCTGCACCACCAGGTTAAGGACGTGAGCCACACAGGGCACATGGGTCAGTTGTCCCTGTCGGAGGGCGGAGAGGAGGTTGGTGCCATTGTCGCAAACCACCATTCCTGGCTTAAGCTGGCGTGGCGTCAACCACCTCTCGGCCTGGCCCTGCAGAGCAGACAGGACCTCTGCCCCAGTGTGGCTTCTGTCCCCCAAACACACCAGCGCAAGCACGGCATGGCATCTTTTTGCCTGCGTACTTGCGTAGCCCCGTGAACGGCTACGGAGCACCGCTGGTTCATAGGACAAACCACAGGAAGAGGCCATGGAGGAAGAAGAAGAGGAGGGGGTGGAGGAGAGAGGTGTGTCACAACCAGTAGTAGCATTTTGGAGGCGTGGCGGTGGGACAACCTCCAACACTACTGCACCTTGTCCTGAATCCTTCCCAGCTGCCAAAAGAGTGACCCAATGGGCCGTGAAAGAAAGGTAACGTCCCTGTCCATGCCTGCTGGACCATGAGTCAGCGGTAATATGCACCTTACCGCTGACCGCCCTGTCCAGCGAGGCCAAGACATTGCCTTCCACATGCCGGTAGAGAGCCGGAATAGCCTTCCGTGAGAAAAAGTGGCGTTTGGGAACCTGCCACTGAGGAACTGCACATTGCACAAACTCACGGAAGGGGGCCGAGTCTACCAACTGAAAAGGCAGCAGTTGAAGCGCTAGCAATTTAGCCAAGCTAGCATTCAACCGCTGGGCATGTGGATGGCTGGGAGTGAACTTCTTTCGACGGTCCAGCAGCTGGGGCAGGGAAATTTGCCTGCTAGAATCGGACGTCGGTGTACTGCTAGCAGAGTGGGCGCAAGTACTTGGCTGTGACACACCTAATTCTACACCTTCATTCCTCTCAGTGCATGTTTCAGAGAGGACTGAAGTTATAGTGGGGTTGGAGATCCCAGCTGATGCGGTGCAAGGAGAGGTCCGCTTTGTTCTTTGGTGTGGGTCTTTGAGGTAGGCTTGCCAACGAGCTGCATGGCAGGTCAACATATGTCTGGTCAGGCATGTGGTACCCAAGCGGCTGATGTTTTGGCCACGCGATATACGCTTGAGACATATGTTGCAAACAGCAGCTGTGCGATCTGATGCACTAGCCTCAAAAAAGGCCCACACCAAAGAACTTTTTGAATGACGGGCAGAGGCAGCGCCCTGCACAGGCGGAGCTCTGCGGTGTGATTCCGTCGGTGTACTGCCCTTACGCTGGCCACCAAAGGGCATCCTGCCTCGTTGGAGATGTGCCTCCTCCTCATCCTCCTCCTCCTCCTCTCTCCTATTAGGCACCCACGTGGAGTCAGTGACCTCATCATCCCCTCCCTCCTCTTCACTGGAGCCAATCTGGCAGTATGCTGCAGCTGCTGGAACATGACTGCCAGATTGGTGTCCTTCTTGAGCATCCCCTCTGTCTGCTCTCACGCTACTGCCTTCCTCTAGCTGGGTTTCATCATCAGACCCTTCGAAACGCTGGGCATCCTCCTGGAGCATGTACCCAACACTGTGCTGAAACAGTTCGGGGGACTCCTCAGGAGGAGGACATGGTGGGTCTAGGGAAGGAGTGACTGATGATTTGTCTGACATTGATACCAGGGAAGACGACGCTTTGGCAGCTGCTTTTCCAGTACCCTGAGCCTGGGTGAGAGAGGATGAGGAGGAGGAGGAGGGCTTGGTCATCCACTCTACCAAGTCTTCGGCATGATGTGGCTCAACATGTCCAGCTGCCGAAAAGAAGGACAAGCGTGTCCCATGGCCATGTGCTGATGACAATGCACCGCGTCCACGACCAGCACTGTTGCCCCCAGACACAGAGCCTGCTTGCCCTCTTTTATTGCCTCCTGACTGTCTGCCTCTCCTTGTTTGCCTTCCAGACATTCTAATAGATGGCCTGCAGGGAGATGGGAAAAAAGCAATAAGGGCTACCTTCAGGTGTCCTTCTCTGTCCCTTGAAACAAGGACTTTCACAGTGAAAGAAACTGACACTCTCCCTACCTACAGTTTTCTGTCCCTAGAAAAAATGTTTTTTTTAATCACAATATAGCACAAGGACAATTCACTCACTGTCCTTACAGGTCCCTGGAAACAAGGACTTGCAGAGTGAAAGAAAAAAAACACTCTCCCTACCTACAGTTTTCTGTCCCTAGAAAAAATGTTTTTTTTAATCACAATATAGCACAAGGAGAATTCACTCACTGTCCTTCCAGGTCCCTGGAAACAAGGACTTGCAGAGTGAAAGAAAAAAAACACTCTCCCTACCTACAGTTTTCTGTCCCTAGAAAAAATGTTTTTTTTAATCACAATATAGCACAAGGACAATTCACTCACTGTCCTTCCAGGTCCCTGGAAACAAGGACTTGCAGAGTGAAATAAACTGACACTGTCCCTACCTACAGTTTTCTGTCCCTAGAATAAATGTTTTTTTTAAGCACAATATAGCACAAGGACAATTCACTCACTGTCCTTACAGGTCCCTGGAAACAAGGACTTGCAGAGTGAAAGAAAAAAAACACTCTCCCTACCTACAGTTTTCTGTCCCTAGAAAAAATGTTTTTTTTAATCACAATATAGCACAAGGACAATTCACTCACTGTCCTTACAGGTCCCTGGAAACAAGGACTTGCAGAGTGAAAGAAAAAAAACACTCTCCCTACCTACAGTTTTCTGTCCCTAGAAAAAATGTTTTTTTTAATCACAATATAGCACAAGGACAATTCACTCACTGTCCTTACAGGTCCCTGGAAACAAGGACTTGCAGAGTGAAAGAAAAAAAACACTCTCCCTACCTACAGTTTTCTGTCCCTAGAAAAAATGTTTTTTTTAATCACAATATAACACAAGGACAATTCACTCACTGTCCTTCCAGGTCCCTGGAAACAAGGACTTGCAGAGTGAAATAAACTGACACTCTCCCTACCTACAGTTTTCTGTCCCTAGAATAAATGTTTTTTTTAAGCACAATATAGCACAAGGACAATTCACTCACTGTCCTTACAGGTCCCTGGAAACAAGGACTTGCAGAGTGAAAGAAAAAAAACACTCTCCCTACCTACAGTTTTCTGTCCCTAGAAAAAATGTTTTTTTTAATCACAATATAACACAAGGACAATTCACTCACTGTCCTTCCAGGTCCCTGGAAACAAGGACTTGCAGAGTGAAATAAACTGACACTCTCCCTACCTACAGTTTTCTGTCCCTAGAATAAATGTTTTTTTTAAGCACAATATAGCACAAGGACAATTCACTCACTGTCCTTACAGGTCCCTGGAAACAAGGACTTGCAGAGTGAAAGAAAAAAAACACTCTCCCTACCTACAGTTTTCTGTCCCTAGAAAAAATGTTTTTTTTAATCACAATATAGCACAAGGACAATTCACTCACTGTCCTTACAGGTCCCTGGAAACAAGGACTTGCAGAGTGAAATAAACTGACACTCTCCCTACCTACAGTTTTCTGTCCCTAGAATAAATGTTTTTTTTAATCACAATATAGCACAAGGACAATTCACTCACTGTCCTTCCAGGTCCCTGGAAACAAGGACTTGCAGAGTGAAATAAACTGACACTCTCCCTACCTACAGTTTTCTGTCCCTAGAATAAATGTTTTTTTTAAGCACAATATAGCACAAGGACAATTCACTCACTGTCCTTACAGGTCCCTGGAAACAAGGACTTGCAGAGTGAAAGAAAAAAAACACTCTCCCTACCTACAGTTTTCTGTCCCTAGAAAAAATGTTTTTTTTAATCACAATATAGCACAAGGACAATTCACTCACTGTCCTTACAGGTCCCTGGAAACAAGGACTTGCAGAGTGAAAGAAAAAAAACACTCTCCCTACCTACAGTTTTCTGTCCCTAGAAAAAATGTTTTTTTTAATCACAATATAGCACAAGGACAATTCACTCACTGTCCTTACAGGTCCCTGGAAACAAGGACTTGCAGAGTGAAAGAAAAAAAACACTCTCCCTACCTACAGTTTTCTGTCCCTAGAAAAAATGTTTTTTTTAATCACAATATAGCACAAGGACAATTCACTCACTGTCCTTCCAGGTCCCTGGAAACAAGGACTTGCAGAGTGAAATAAACTGACACTCTCCCTACCTACAGTTTTCTGTCCCTAGAATAAATGTTTTTTTTAAGCACAATATAGCACAAGGAGAATTCACTCACTGTCCTTCCAGGTCCCTGGAAACAAGGACTTGCAGAGTGAAAGAAAAAAAACACTCTCCCTACCTACAGTTTTCTGTCCCTAGAAAAAATGTTTTTTTTAATCACAATATAGCACAAGGACAATTCACTCACTGTCCTTCCAGGTCCCTGGAAACAAGGACTTGCAGAGTGAAATAAACTGACACTCTCCCTACCTACAGTTTTCTGTCCCTAGAATAAATGTTTTTTTTAAGCACAATATAGCACAAGGACAATTCACTCACTGTCCTTACAGGTCCCTGGAAACAAGGACTTGCAGAGTGAAAGAAAAAAAACACTCTCCCTACCTACAGTTTTCTGTCCCTAGAAAAAATGTTTTTTTTAATCACAATATAGCACAAGGACAATTCACTCACTGTCCTTACAGGTCCCTGGAAACAAGGACTTGCAGAGTGAAAGAAAAAAAACACTCTCCCTACCTACAGTTTTCTGTCCCTAGAAAAAATGTTTTTTTTAATCACAATATAGCACAAGGACAATTCACTCACTGTCCTTCCAGGTCCCTGGAAACAAGGACTTGCAGAGTGAAATAAACTGACACTCTCCCTACCTACAGTTTTCTGTCCCTAGAATAAATGTTTTTTTTAAGCACAATATAGCACAAGGAGAATTCACTCACTGTCCTTCCAGGTCCCTGGAAACAAGGACTTGCAGAGTGAAAGAAAAAAAACACTCTACCTACCTACAGTTTTCTGTCCCTAGAAAAAATGTTTTTTTTAATCACAATATAGCACAAGGACAATTCACTCACTGTCCTTCCAGGTCCCTGGAAACAAGGACTTGCAGAGTGAAATAAACTGACACTCTCCCTACCTACAGTTTTCTGTCCCTAGAATAAATGTTTTTTTTAAGCACAATATAGCACAAGGACAATTCACTCACTGTCCTTACAGGTCCCTGGAAACAAGGACTTGCAGAGTGAAAGAAAAAAAACACTCTCCCTACCTACAGTTTTCTGTCCCTAGAAAAAATGTTTTTTTTAATCACAATATAGCACAAGGACAATTCACTCACTGTCCTTACAGGTCCCTGGAAACAAGGACTTGCAGAGTGAAAGAAAAAAAACACTCTCCCTACCTACAGTTTTCTGTCCCTAGAAAAAATGTTTTTTTTAATCACAATATAGCACAAGGACAATTCACTCACTGTCCTTACAGGTCCCTGGAAACAAGGACTTGCAGAGTGAAATAAACTGACACTCTCCCTACCTACAGTTTTCTGTCCCTAGAATAAATGTTTTTTTTAAGCACAATATAGCACAAGGACAATTCACTCACTGTCCTTCCAGGTCCCTGGAAACAAGGACTTGCAGAGTGAAATAAACTGACACTCTCCCTACCTACAGTTTTCTGTCCCTAGAATAAATGTTTTTTTTAAGCACAATATAGCACAAGGAGAATTCACTCACTGTCCTTCCAGGTCCCTGGAAACAAGGACTTGCAGAGTGAAAGAAAAAAAACACTCTCCCTACCTACAGTTTTCTGTCCCTAGAAAAAATGTTTTTTTTAATCACAATATAGCACAAGGACAATTCACTCACTGTCCTTCCAGGTCCCTGGAAACAAGGACTTGCAGAGTGAAATAAACTGACACTCTCCCTACCTACAGTTTTCTGTCCCTAGAATAAATGTTTTTTTAAGCACAATATAGCACAAGGACAATTCACTCACTGTCCTTACAGGTCCCTGGAAACAAGGACTTGCAGAGTGAAAGAAAAAAAACACTCTCCCTACCTACAGTTTTCTGTCCCTAGAAAAAATGTTTTTTTTAATCACAATATAGCACAAGGACAATTCACTCACTGTCCTTACAGGTCCCTGGAAACAAGGACTTGCAGAGTGAAAGAAAAAAAACACTCTCCCTACCTACAGTTTTCTGTCCCTAGAAAAAATGTTTTTTTTAATCACAATATAGCACAAGGACAATTCACTCACTGTCCTTACAGGTCCCTGGAAACAAGGACTTGCAGAGTGAAATAAACTGACACTCTCCCTACCTACAGTTTTCTGTCCCTAGAATAAATGTTTTTTTTAAGCACAATATAGCACAAGGAGAATTCACTCACTGTCCTTCCAGGTCCCTGGAAACAAGGACTTGCAGAGTGAAAGAAAAAAAACACTCTCCCTACCTACAGTTTTCTGTCCCTAGAAAAAATGTTTTTTTTAATCACAATATAGCACAAGGACAATTCACTCACTGTCCTTCCAGGTCCCTGGAAACAAGGACTTGCAGAGTGAAATAAACTGACACTCTCCCTACCTACAGTTTTCTGTCCCTAGAATAAATGTTTTTTTTAAGCACAATATAGCACAAGGACAATTCACTCACTGTCCTTACAGGTCCCTGGAAACAAGGACTTGCAGAGTGAAAGAAAAAAAACACTCTCCCTACCTACAGTTTTCTGTCCCTAGAAAAAATGTTTTTTTTAATCACAATATAGCACAAGGACAATTCACTCACTGTCCTTACAGGTCCCTGGAAACAAGGACTTGCAGAGTGAAAGAAAAAAAACACTCTCCCTACCTACAGTTTTCTGTCCCTAGAAAAAATGTTTTTTTTAATCACAATATAGCACAAGGACAATTCACTCACTGTCCTTACAGGTCCCTGGAAACAAGGACTTGCAGAGTGAAAGAAAAAAAACACTCTCCCTACCTACAGTTTTCTGTCCCTAGAAAAAATGTTTTTTTTAATCACAATATAACACAAGGACAATTCACTCACTGTCCTTCCAGGTCCCTGGAAACAAGGACTTGCAGAGTGAAATAAACTGACACTCTCCCTACCTACAGTTTTCTGTCCCTAGAATAAATGTTTTTTTTAAGCACAATATAGCACAAGGACAATTCACTCACTGTCCTTACAGGTCCCTGGAAACAAGGACTTGCAGAGTGAAAGAAAAAAAACACTCTCCCTACCTACAGTTTTCTGTCCCTAGAAAAAATGTTTTTTTTAATCACAATATAACACAAGGACAATTCACTCACTGTCCTTCCAGGTCCCTGGAAACAAGGACTTGCAGAGTGAAATAAACTGACACTCTCCCTACCTACAGTTTTCTGTCCCTAGAATAAATGTTTTTTTTAAGCACAATATAGCACAAGGACAATTCACTCACTGTCCTTACAGGTCCCTGGAAACAAGGACTTGCAGAGTGAAAGAAAAAAAACACTCTCCCTACCTACAGTTTTCTGTCCCTAGAAAAAATGTTTTTTTTAATCACAATATAGCACAAGGACAATTCACTCACTGTCCTTACAGGTCCCTGGAAACAAGGACTTGCAGAGTGAAATAAACTGACACTCTCCCTACCTACAGTTTTCTGTCCCTAGAATAAATGTTTTTTTTAATCACAATATAGCACAAGGACAATTCACTCACTGTCCTTCCAGGTCCCTGGAAACAAGGACTTGCAGAGTGAAATAAACTGACACTCTCCCTACCTACAGTTTTCTGTCCCTAGAATAAATGTTTTTTTTAAGCACAATATAGCACAAGGACAATTCACTCACTGTCCTTACAGGTCCCTGGAAACAAGGACTTGCAGAGTGAAAGAAAAAAAACACTCTCCCTACCTACAGTTTTCTGTCCCTAGAAAAAATGTTTTTTTTAATCACAATATAGCACAAGGACAATTCACTCACTGTCCTTACAGGTCCCTGGAAACAAGGACTTGCAGAGTGAAAGAAAAAAAACACTCTCCCTACCTACAGTTTTCTGTCCCTAGAAAAAATGTTTTTTTTAATCACAATATAGCACAAGGACAATTCACTCACTGTCCTTACAGGTCCCTGGAAACAAGGACTTGCAGAGTGAAAGAAAAAAAACACTCTCCCTACCTACAGTTTTCTGTCCCTAGAAAAAATGTTTTTTTTAATCACAATATAGCACAAGGACAATTCACTCACTGTCCTTCCAGGTCCCTGGAAACAAGGACTTGCAGAGTGAAATAAACTGACACTCTCCCTATCTACAGTTTTCTGTCCCTAGAATAAATGTTTTTTTTAAGCACAATATAGCACAAGGAGAATTCACTCACTGTCCTTCCAGGTCCCTGGAAACAAGGACTTGCAGAGTGAAAGAAAAAAAACACTCTCCCTACCTACAGTTTTCTGTCCCTAGAAAAAATGTTTTTTTTAATCACAATATAGCACAAGGACAATTCACTCACTGTCCTTCCAGGTCCCTGGAAACAAGGACTTGCAGAGTGAAATAAACTGACACTCTCCCTACCTACAGTTTTCTGTCCCTAGAATAAATGTTTTTTTTAAGCACAATATAGCACAAGGACAATTCACTCACTGTCCTTACAGGTCCCTGGAAACAAGGACTTGCAGAGTGAAAGAAAAAAAACACTCTCCCTACCTACAGTTTTCTGTCCCTAGAAAAAATGTTTTTTTTAATCACAATATAGCACAAGGACAATTCACTCACTGTCCTTACAGGTCCCTGGAAACAAGGACTTGCAGAGTGAAAGAAAAAAAACACTCTCCCTACCTACAGTTTTCTGTCCCTAGAAAAAATGTTTTTTTTAATCACAATATAGCACAAGGACAATTCACTCACTGTCCTTCCAGGTCCCTGGAAACAAGGACTTGCAGAGTGAAATAAACTGACACTCTCCCTACCTACAGTTTTCTGTCCCTAGAATAAATGTTTTTTTTAAGCACAATATAGCACAAGGAGAATTCACTCACTGTCCTTCCAGGTCCCTGGAAACAAGGACTTGCAGAGTGAAAGAAAAAAAACACTCTCCCTACCTACAGTTTTCTGTCCCTAGAAAAATTTTTTTTTTTAATCACAATATAGCACAAGGACAATTCACTCACTGTCCTTCCAGGTCCCTGGAAACAAGGACTTGCAGAGTGAAATAAACTGACACTCTCCCTACCTACAGTTTTCTGTCCCTAGAATAAATGTTTTTTTTAAGCACAATATAGCACAAGGACAATTCACTCACTGTCCTTACAGGTCCCTGGAAACAAGGACTTGCAGAGTGAAAGAAAAAAAACACTCTCCCTACCTACAGTTTTCTGTCCCTAGAAAAAATGTTTTTTTTAATCACAATATAGCACAAGGACAATTCACTCACTGTCCTTACAGGTCCCTGGAAACAAGGACTTGCAGAGTGAAAGAAAAAAAACACTCTCCCTACCTACAGTTTTCTGTCCCTAGAAAAAATGTTTTTTTTAATCACAATATAGCACAAGGACAATTCACTCACTGTCCTTACAGGTCCCTGGAAACAAGGACTTGCAGAGTGAAAGAAAAAAAACACTCTCCCTACCTACAGTTTTCTGTCCCTAGAAAAAATGTTTTTTTTAATCACAATATAGCACAAGGACAATTCACTCACTGTCCTTCCAGGTCCCTGGAAACAAGGACTTGCAGAGTGAAATAAACTGACACTCTCCCTACCTACAGTTTTCTGTCCCTAGAATAAATGTTTTTTTTAAGCACAATATAGCACAAGGAGAATTCACTCACTGTCCTTCCAGGTCCCTGGAAACAAGGACTTGCAGAGTGAAAGAAAAAAAACACTCTCCCTACCTACAGTTTTCTGTCCCTAGAAAAAATGTTTTTTTTAATCACAATATAGCACAAGGACAATTCACTCACTGTCCTTCCAGGTCCCTGGAAACAAGGACTTGCAGAGTGAAATAAACTGACACTCTCCCTACCTACAGTTTTCTGTCCCTAGAATAAATGTTTTTTTTAAGCACAATATAGCACAAGGACAATTCACTCACTGTCCTTACAGGTCCCTGGAAACAAGGACTTGCAGAGTGAAAGAAAAAAAACACTCTCCCTACCTACAGTTTTCTGTCCCTAGAAAAAATGTTTTTTTTAATCACAATATAGCACAAGGACAATTCACTCACTGTCCTTACAGGTCCCTGGAAACAAGGACTTGCAGAGTGAAAGAAAAAAAACACTCTCCCTACCTACAGTTTTCTGTCCCTAGAAAAAATGTTTTTTTTAATCACAATATAGCACAAGGACAATTCACTCACTGTCCTTACAGGTCCCTGGAAACAAGGACTTGCAGAGTGAAATAAACTGACACTCTCCCTACCTACAGTTTTCTGTCCCTAGAATAAATGTTTTTTTTAAGCACAATATAGCACAAGGAGAATTCACTCACTGTCCTTCCAGGTCCCTGGAAACAAGGACTTGCAGAGTGAAAGAAAAAAAACACTCTCCCTACCTACAGTTTTCTGTCCCTAGAAAAAATGTTTTTTTTAATCACAATATAGCACAAGGACAATTCACTCACTGTCCTTCCAGGTCCCTGGAAACAAGGACTTGCAGAGTGAAATAAACTGACACTCTCCCTACCTACAGTTTTCTGTCCCTAGAATAAATGTTTTTTTAAGCACAATATAGCACAAGGACAATTCACTCACTGTCCTTACAGGTCCCTGGAAACAAGGACTTGCAGAGTGAAAGAAAAAAAACACTCTCCCTACCTACAGTTTTCTGTCCCTAGAAAAAATGTTTTTTTTAATCACAATATAGCACAAGGACAATTCACTCACTGTCCTTACAGGTCCCTGGAAACAAGGACTTGCAGAGTGAAAGAAAAAAAACACTCTCCCTACCTACAGTTTTCTGTCCCTAGAAAAAATGTTTTTTTTAATCACAATATAACACAAGGACAATTCACTCACTGTCCTTCCAGGTCCCTGGAAACAAGGACTTGCAGAGTGAAATAAACTGACACTCTCCCTACCTACAGTTTTCTGTCCCTAGAATAAATGTTTTTTTTAAGCACAATATAGCACAAGGACAATTCACTCACTGTCCTTACAGGTCCCTGGAAACAAGGACTTGCAGAGTGAAAGAAAAAAAACACTCTCCCTACCTACAGTTTTCTGTCCCTAGAAAAAATGTTTTTTTTAATCACAATATAGCACAAGGACAATTCACTCACTGTCCTTCCAGGTCCCTGGAAACAAGGACTTGCAGAGTGAAATAAACTGACACTCTCCCTACCTACAGTTTTCTGTCCCTAGAATAAATGTTTTTTTTAATCACAATATAGCACAAGGACAATTCACTCACTGTCCTTCCAGGTCCCTGGAAACAAGGACTTGCAGAGTGAAATAAACTGACACTCTCCCTACCTACAGTTTTCTGTCCCTAGAATAAATGTTTTTTTTAAGCACAATATAGCACAAGGACAATTCACTCACTGTCCTTACAGGTCCCTGGAAACAAGGACTTGCAGAGTGAAAGAAAAAAAACACTCTCCCTACCTACAGTTTTCTGTCCCTAGAAAAAATGTTTTTTTTAATCACAATATAGCACAAGGACAATTCACTCACTGTCCTTACAGGTCCCTGGAAACAAGGACTTGCAGAGTGAAAGAAACTGACACTGTCCCTACCTACAGTTTTCTGTCCCTAGAATAAATGTTTTTTTTAAGCACAATATAGCACAAGGAGAATTCACTCACTGTCCTTCCAGGTCCCTGGAAACAAGGACTTGCAGAGTGAAATAAACTGACACTCTCCCTACCTACAGTTTTCTGTCCCTAGAATAAATGTTTTTTTTAAGCACAATATAGCACAAGGACAATTCACTCACTGTCCTTACAGGTCCCTGGAAACAAGGACTTGCAGAGTGAAAGAAACTGACACTCTCCCTACCTACAGTTTTCTGTCCCTAGAATAAATGTTTTTTTAAGCACAATATAGCACAAGGACAATTCACTCACTGTCCTTCCAGGTCCCTGGAAACAAGGACTTGCAGAGTGAAAGAAACTGACACTGTCCCTACCTACAGTTTTCTGTCCCTAGAATAAATGTTTTTTTTAAGCACACTATAGCACAAGCACAAAACACACTGACACTCTCCCTACCTATCCTTCTCTTTCCCTAAACTAAAGGAATCCAGGTTAAGCAAGAAAGAAATAACAGTCACTGTCCCTGCCTATGCTGCTCTATCCCTGCTCCGGAACACACTACACTAGGCCGCCGTGCTGGCGGCCTTTTATAGTGTGGGGCGTGTACTAAACACCCTCAGCAATAATTGGCCACAGGCATCCTGCCTGTGGCCAATCATTGCTCTCCTCGCTGCCGGCGCTGTGATTGGCCAAGCATGCGGGGTCACAGTGCATGCTTGGCCAATCACAGCGCCTGGATGACACTGCGATGGCGTAGTGCATTGTGGGCCGTTCGCGTCACTCGAATTTGGCGCGAACGGCCCAAATCGTTCGATCTTCGTCGAACGATCGAACACGAAGCTCATCCCTAGTTGATATAACCATGAGCCCGGCGGTGCTGCAGGCGGCATCCTGTCTGTATATCTGAGCAAACAGCGAAGCGCCGGTAGGCAGGTGACTAATGTCACTTTCATAAACACTGATGAGAAATGCAGATAAAAAAGAGTTAATCTCTCGCGGAGAGCTATAGCGCGGGTATCGTACTCGAAAATAAACAGAGAAGTTACAAGCTTTGTGTTGGCTTGTCGACTTCTCATCACGTTTGCCAATGAATCAAGGGAGACAGGAGGAACGTTTGCAAATTGCGCTACTTCAGACAAAAAATGAGAGTTTATACAGTGACATAATAACACTGCGGTTTCCAAACAGTAATCTGATTATTCCCCTAAAACCCAAATGTCAGCGAGTCTAAAAACACTGCCGGCTTTGTTTTTCTAGAGTGATCCCAAATTGGACATCTCCTGCTGCTTTTCTATGCAGAACATTACTAATATCAGTGACATGAAGAGCACCGGTCACCTGCACAAAACTGAGGCCTGTATTTCGATTTTCAGGTTCATACATTTTTTGTGTTTCTCCTAGTACATGTTGCTTTTCGGAGCGTCGGAATTCGTTTTTATTGAACGAATGTAAAGGGTGCTTACAGCATCTTGGCCCCTTTTCTCCCATGGTGGTCTAACTTCGTCCTGTCCTAGATCAGAGAAGGAAAATCTTCCTATAATCTAGAGAAAAGGTACTGGTTGTTGGGTGGAGAAGAAGTTCTGTAAGCAAAGAGAGAAGACCTGTTCTCTGTGATATACTGTAGCTAGGCCAAGAAGTGACCAACAATGTGACCAAGAATGTGACCAAGAAGTGAGTTCCCTTCTTCTGGGTGAACATGGGCTGGGCATTATGTCTACCCAGGTGAGTCTGAGAGAAGAGACTTTGTGTGTGAGGGATGCTACATTACAAGGTTTGAACCAACTAGAACTTTGGGGACAGAATGGGAATGATGATGTTGTTGGAGCTTTGTTTACTGCTGTGTAGCACAGGCCCTCCATTTGGTTCCGCTAACTTGTCCCAGGCTTTCTTTCCCACCAGTATATTGGCAGCCAGGCACAGTATCATCCACACAACTGGCTCAATGAATAGTCGAGGAAAGGTTGTCTTCTTATGACTGTTCAATGTTCTGGCGTATACCACAACTATACCAGGGATATGCAATTAGCGGACCTCCGGCTGTTGCAAAACTACAAGTCCCATCATGCCTCTGGGTGTCATGCTTGGGGCTGTCAGAGTCTTGCTATGCCTCATGGGACTTGTAGTTCTGCAACAGCTGGAGGTCCATTAATTGCATATCCCTGGTCTAGGGGTTTCCTTTTAAAGTTTTAAAGTTTTATTGCTGGATAACTTAGATAAGGCACAGGGAGTTGTGGTATACACCAGAACATTGAACAGTCATAAGAAGACAACCTTTCTTCTTCAGCTACTCCTTAAGCCCTGTACACAGGCGAGAATCCCGTCAGGAAAAAAACTTTGTTTTTCCTGATGGGATTCCTGGCAAGCTTTTCTTGCCAAGCCCTGTGTACACACGCACATTCAAAAGAACCGCCGTTCTTTTGAATGACAAGAACGCGGTGACGTCATCGACTATTACGAGCATGCGCTTGACCAGTGTGCTGTGACCTGCAGTGTGGCTTTTTGGATTTTGAATTTTACAAATAAAGGCATTTTTATTCGGAGTGCTGCAGTCCAGAAGAATTTGTTCTTTTGCTTTGCCCGAGTGTGCATTGCCTGCACCCGGGGTTTTTGGGAAGAAGTGATCACTTGGAAGACATTCACACCTGAGCGGCTTTCTTTCTCTGTTGCACATTCAATGCCGTCGCTGCCATCTTGCTTCACCCTAGACTACCCTTGTAAGCTACCGCGCATGCGTCAAAGTCTCATCGAGCATGCGCGGGCTTACCTGGGGACAGGTAAGCATACAAGCCTCGTACACACGCACGGTTTTCTCGTCGGGAAACAGGCCGACGAGAATCCCGACGAGAAAATAGAGAGCAGGTTCTCTATTTTTCTCGTCAAGATTCCCGGCAGTTTTCCCGACGAGAAACCATACACACGACCGGTTTTCTCTGCAAAAAGCTCTCCCAGCAGTTTTCTTGCAGAGAAAACCGGCCGTGTGTACGAGGCTTTAGAAATGTAATTTCAGCAATAACTCTGGGAATGGACAGCACTGGGGCACCATAAGCAGTGTTCCAGGCCAGGCAAGCCTTAGCCTTGGTGAATCAGGGGTTACAGCAACAACAGTCACCCAGATCCTGCCCTCAGGCCTGTACTCACAAGTCCTTGGATACTTGCCTCAGAGTCAGGCAGACAATTCCTAAGTGGACTCCTCAAACTGGATCTTAGGTGAAGTCCCCCTTCTTTAGCTTGAAACCTCTCAGAAAGTATCCCCCCCAGCCTTAGCTCAGCTGGGAACTTGATGAGCTCCTGAGAGGCGCTGGAATACCTGAGCCCTCCAGGCTGGATGCTTCTCTTCCTGGACAAGGACACAAGGTTGCTCCAGCTCCAAAATATTTATGTGCTCTGCAACCACCTACTGGGCATGCCTCCCCAAGGATTGGCTGAGACCTCATAAATATTCAGGCTGCTCATTGACCTACTCTACTCCTATATTCTGGAGCTTTCCAGAAAGCAGGGAGAAGCAATCAAACCTGCAGCCTTTGGGACCTTGATCAGTCCAAAGCCATAAGCAACTGCTCCACTGATTACAGAGGAGCTAAAAAAAAACTAATTTTGCCTGACAGACTAGCACCTAACTAGGAGGGTACTACAGTTGTTCGAGTATGTGCCTATTGCTCCTATCAAGATGTTACTCCCTTTATCTAATTCCTTTTTTCAAGTCTTAAGCCCTGTACACACGATCGGTTTGACTGATGAAAACCGTCCGATGGATGGTTTTCATCAGACCAACCGATCGTGTATGGGACCCATCGGTCTTTTTTTCCATCGGTTTTAAAAAATAGAACATGTTTTAAATTTTTCCGATGGATAAAAAAACGATCGAAAACTCCGATCGTCTATGGGCAAGTCCATCGGATCAAAAACCCACGCATGCTCAGAATCAAGTCGACGCATGCTCAGAAGCATTAAACTTAATTTTTCTCGGCTCATCGGAGTGTTTTACATCACTGCGTTTGGAACGGTCGGTTTTATGACTGATGGTGTGTGGGCAAGACTGATGAAAAACAGTTTCATCGGATTTCCGATGGACAAATCCATCGGACGAAAATCCATAGGTTCTCCGATCGTGTGTACAGGGCTTTAGAGACGTTTGCAAGCTTTCTGGTTCCTTGTATTCACTATAAGGCCCCCTGTAATGAAAAAGCTCATTACAGCTTTTTTTTTTTTTTACTGAACTAAAATACAGCCACTTAATTGTAATGTGCCTATGCACACAGGTGCGTAAACACTGTGTGTTCTTCAGTAAAAATAAATAAATAGAAAAATCTGCCTCATGCGTGCAAATACGTGCAAATACACACAAATGTGCGCAAATGGCCATTTACATATTGTGCAGAACGATAACGCGAGAGTAAGTTTTCGCACATTTACATGAAACTGCACACATGCGCGCGATATTGCGCGAACATATATAGCGATACCCTCAGTTTAAGAGGGCTGCTTGTTTATTTTGGGCCTTGTAGTGCACCGCTGTCAACCCCTGGCAATCGGCCCTAACCTCTCGTGGCACAGTTAGGAAAGGGAAAAGGATGGTATAGCTGTACTATCTCTATACTGTTATACGGTACAACCCCTTTGTATACCAGCACAGTAATTGACACTGACAACCAAATTACTTAAAGTGGTTGTAAACCCTTTTATCTTTTTTTTTTTTTTACTAACCTGCAAGACAAAGCTATAATGAGCTAGTATGACTAGCATACTAGCTCATTATATACCACTTACCTTCGATCGGGGCCCCCAAAGTCGTCCGTGTCCCTCCTCTAGCCGCATCCATCGCTGCGGCGATAGCCGGAATGTTACTTCCGGGTATCGCCGCTGCAGCCAATCACAGCGCCGCTCCGGCGCTGTGATTGGCCGGAGCGGCGAAGTTGTGACTCCGCGCATGCGCGCGTGAGCTGTCGAATTCGGCTACGTCGTCAAATGTTGCGACCTAGCCGAATTTGTGAATGGGGTGACGTCAGCGTTGCCACATTTACATACAAATATCTCCTTAACCGTGTAGGTTAAGGAGATATTTCATGCACCTACAGGTAAGCCTTAATCTAGGCTTACCTGTAGGTCTTTGTTTAAAAAGTGGGTTTACAACCACTTTAACTATAACTTTTTACTATTGGTAAAAGTATAAAAGGTAATTTGTATACAATATCTTATGCAGATCCCTGCAATATAGGTGTACACATTAAAAGGGTATAACATTCAATAATGCAATGAACATATAACGACCCCGCTGCAGCTATCCTCCCTCGTGAGCAAAAATGGCGCCCAGCAATGTCCTATACTACCCAGTCAGGCCTGACTATAACTTGGGGTATAGTTTGTTGAAGAATCTTCGCTAGCAACTCTCGGTGGTGCACATAAAGAAACAAACTGTAATCTAATATGGGTAGCAGATGATCGCTAACTTGGTAAAGCTGGAGAGGCTGACAAACTCAGTTCAGCAAACAGTCTCTCCAAAGTATAACTGTGGTCAATGATGGGCCTAGGCAAAGTTAATAGGCAACAAAGTTACTTTGATGTGGTTCTGAGCTGGCGCTCTCTCACCCAGACCGGACCGACTCCTGTCCGGTACCTCCGCTACTGTAAATGGCTACACAGTGCCCACGATGCACCGGGTCTTCGGTCCTCCAGAAGATGGTGGCACCTCAGGTGGATCGGATGCTCCGCAGGCTCCTCGGCGGAACAGAAGGCTCTCTGGAACAAAGTGCGAGGCCCAGGCTTCAGACCTTGCACACGCAGCAGGTAAGTGCAGGGATCCTCTTGCAAGGAGGGCGGCGTTCCAAGAGAAAGAGCGAGGCCCCTCCTCCCCCTTTTAAAGTCCACCCCAGCAGTCCTTGCGTGGGGAAATGCACCCTGGGTGCCTCAAAGCGTGCTGGGAACTGTAGTCTTGTGGGTGAAAACGATACCCCGCTACACATATATACAGGAAAATGCATGTAAATACGTGCAAATACAGACAAAAGAAAAAAAAGGCCTGTAAAAAGTAGATACTCAGACAGGAGTATCATGTGCAAGAGGCCTTATTGAGCCTGTGTGCAGGGGTTGAATTGGGTATTGCACAGATAAGGGAAGATGAGTAGCCAGTTGTGAACAGGTGTGACTAAACAGAGAAAGGTAGGAGGAAAGTCCATCAGTGTTCCCCAACTGTGCTGAGTTAAAAGAGAAGTATGGGTTATTTATTTTTTTCCTGTTCATACTTACCTTGGTGGATGGAGCATCAGACCGATGCTGCATCTGTCCCCCGGCGTCTCTGCACTGAGAACCGAGCCATCGAACATCGCCGATGGCTCGGTTCTCACTCCTCCCCGAGCAGAGCGACGCTGACAGTCAGTCAGCATCGCTTCTGCTCTACTCACTGGAGCGCTGAGCAGTGGAGGGGCTGTCAGAACGGGAAGCTGAGACTGCCATCAATCAAGACAGCTGGCGGATCCCAACTTGGAAGTCGTGATGACGCGCTGCCTCGACTGATGGCAGTGACATCAGCGGAGAGCAGACTTCAGATAGCTCTCCTCTGAAAACGGGTCACAGGAGTGCAAAACAAATTGCACTCCTGTGACCCAGAGGAGAAGCCCAGCTTAAAAAGCTCAGGCTTGTTGGCGGAACAGCATCAGCATCCATTCAGATGCTGGCACTATTTGGGTATTCTGACAGCCTGGCCCAGCCCAGCAGGGGGGGGGGGTAGATTCATCCATCCGGGCTGTTAAAGCAGATGGAGGAATCTGCTAGATTTCTTTTATTCAGCCCACATAGTGAACAGAATACATCTATATATCCCTCTTGGCACCCTATCTATTATTATTATTATACAGTATTTATTTAGTGCCAACATTTTACACAGCGCTTTACAATATAGAAGGGAGACAATAGTTATAATATAATAAAATACAAGAGGATTAAGAGGGCCCTGCTTAGAAGAGTTCTTCAATCTAATAACCAATAAAATCCAGATTATTTATTTTATCACTACCATAGCCTGGGTAGGCAGTGAGCTGTGACGCTGGTTTGCACACTTCTCTGACACAAGCACCTTAAAATGTTGGCATACACTGTAAACAATGAGGGGTCTGTTCATCGTTTGGGACAGAGGGTCTCTTACCCATGGCTTGCTGTGTCTCAGAGAAAGCATATTTACTTTACTTCCTTGTTTGCTTTTATTTTTCTCCTTTTTACCTTCTTTTCATTTATTGTACGTGTAGCGATACCTCCAACTAAGAAGGCCGCAGATTTAGTTTGGGCCCTGAAGACAGCTCCGCCAACCCCCGGCAATATGCTCTACCCCCTACTGGCACAGCTAGTACTGACAGTAAATTGTATATCTTATACTGTATGAATAACTGAGCATTGAGACAATACAAAATTGAAATAAATGTAATATTTTACTTAAGCTCTTGGTAAAGAAAAGGGTAACATCAATAACAGTTTACAGAATAATCATTTGTAATGCAGAGCCCAGTCACACTAACACACTATAGGGTTAACACATAACAAGTGCGCCACGCGGGCGACCGTTAGCTAAGTGCCCTGTGGCGCAGTAACCAAAACACCTTAGAAACCCCCCCACCAGGCCTGGTTCTGATATCTACAACTTAGTCCTTTTTCTTTACCGGCAGATCTTTAACAGTGGTGCACATTAACAGAGTACAAACTTTGTAATCCAATGGGGTAGGTAAAGATGGAGTAGAAACTTGACTCTGCGATTGGTAGGTTCAGTTCTAACAAGGGTCTTCAATAAGAGCACTAAGAACAACTCATAGGCCACGGCAGTCTATAGGCCTATATGCAGTAACAGTATATCGGTTGGGCATATGCCCTCTCACCCGCCCGGACTACGGTCCCAGTCCGGGAACTTCCACCTGTTGTGTCCTCACACACACACTCCGTCTCTTCAGCGACCGGGTCCCCGATCCAACAAGGCTGTAGTCGAGCGAAGTCAGATGCCACCCAGGCTCGCAGAGGGGTGGAAGGCTCTTTGGTGTTGTGCAAGGCCTCAGGCTTCAGGCCCTGCACTCCGACACATCCGCACAGGAGGATCAGTCTCTGAAGTCTCGTGTCCCAAAGAGGCCGAGCCCAGCCTCGCCTCCTCCTTTTATAACCCCTCCCATGAGTCTCTGCGGCGGAACATTGCCGAATGGGGTTCTGGGTAATGTAGTCTCTCTTGCATTAAAGGGGAACACCCCGCTACACACTCCCCCCACTTGAACTCTTTGGTCCCCAAAGATAAACCTTAACAAAGACTATGTACAACTCTAGACAATTCTACAAACGATGTTGGCATAGGGAATTCCCACCAAAACTGAGGAGTAGAATTCCCTTGCCCACAGGTCACATTATCATGGGTGGCCTGCCTAGCTGTGCCAGAGAGTGAGCTGGGGTTGCCCTCCACTAAATGGACAGTGGAGGGATCCGGATTTTCAGCATTCCTCCTAGCAGTAACTACAGAATCCTCTGAGCTATTCCCCATTTGTGGGTAGGTCAGCTTCTTAGGAGGCCGGATGACTCTTCGAGCCCTTTGCTCTCTTGGGATTTCTGGCTCTGGTGCCACAGGCTCCTCTTCCTCTGAGCAACCATCATGGGCATCTTCCCAGTAATCTGCTGAAGGACTAGAGGGGATGAACTCTGTGGCTTCTGGGTTCAGTGTTTCATCTGTGGTGTCTTCAGTGGTTGGAAGGTCTATGGTAGAAGTTCCTGGAGTTGGGGAAGGCCACAGCCAATTAAGTTCTCCATCCTCATTTCCACTAAGTTGAGAGGCCTCTCCATCTTCAGCTCGGGAGGTCTGCGACCGAGTGTTCGGCCTAGGAGTATCCAGGATAGAGGCCGGTTCAGGGGAGTCTCTCACGGGAGGTATTCTGACTGCCTCAGCAAGTAGGAGCAGGTGGTTTCGATGCCACGTCTTCAGGGGGCCCACCTTTCCTTCCAGCTTCAACTTGTAGACAGGCAGGCCCGGCAACTTTTTACAGATGACATAAGGTTCAGATCTCCATCTATCTGCAAGTTTGTGCTTCCCAGGGACCCCCAGATTGCGTAACAGTACTCGATCCCCGGGCTGTAGGTCTTGTACCCGGACCTTCAAGTCGAAGTTTCTTTTGTTTCGAGCTCCCCTTTGATCTGAGGCCGCTTGAGCTTGTTCATAGGCTACTTTCAGGCTGTGTCTGAGCCTGTCCACATATCCTTTGTGGGATATGGCTGAGGAATGGTCCGGAGAGGTGCCAAAGGCCAAGTCCACAGGTAGTCTCGCTTCTCTCCCAAACATGAGTCGATATGGGGAGTAGCCTGTAGCATCACTGATGGTGCAGTTGTAAGCATGTACTAGGGCTGCTATGTGTTTGCTCCAATGTTGCTTTTTCTCACTTTCCAGAGTCCCCAACATGTTGAGCAAGGTTCGGTTAAACCTTTCCGGCTGAGCATCTCCTTGTGGGTGGTAAGGTGTAGTTCGAGTCTTCTTGATTCCCAACGAATCCAGGAGTTTCCGGATCAGTTTACTCTCAAAGTCCCTTCCTTGATCTGAATGAAGTCGCTGTGGCAGCCCATAATGGACAAAGTACTTCTCCATAAGTACCTTGGCTACGGTGGAGGCCTTCTGGTCTTTGGTTGGGAAAGCTTGGGCATACCGGGTGAAATGGTCGGTTATCACCAGAACATTTCCTAGTCCACTCAGGTCGGGTTTGAGGCAGAGAAAATCAATGCATACCAGATCCATTGGGCCTTGACTTTGTAGATGACCCATTGGGGCAGCTTGATGAGGTAAAGTCTTCCTCTGGATGCATCGTGCACATGAGTGGCAGTACTCTTCTACCTCTGCCCTCATGCAGGGCCAATAGAACCGACTTCTGACAAGTTGAAAGGTCCTTTCAGCCCCTAGGTGGCCATGATTGTCATGCAGGGCAATCAGAACAGTCTCTCGATGTTTTTCTGGGAGGAACAGTTGCCACTTATCTTCTGAGTCATCAGAGGGGCCCCTTCGGTAGACCACTCCCTGATGTACCTGCAACCTGTCCCATTCTTTCCTCAACAGGCGAGCTTCCCTTGAGGGATGACGCAGGAGTCTGTTTGGATCCTGATTCTCCAGGGCCTCCAGGACCAATCTCCCCATGGGGTCTTCCAATTGGTCACACCTCAACTCCTTCTTGGACAGTCTCGGCAGGTTGTCTTCTTCCAGTTGAGTTACTCCACAGTAGTGTTTGGGGACTCCCACCATGGTAACTCCTATTTCTTCTGCTCTGGAGCCTCCTCTGGCTTGGAATTCAGCTCCTTGACAAAGTGCCCGCACCCCGTCCGGTGTCACTTGGGTCCAATCTTCCATGTCACTGGTGGGGGCATGAGATCTCCTGGACAGAGCGTCTGCGTCTCGATTCCCAGCCCCTGGCCTATACTTTAGGCTGAAGTTGAATCCAGACAGTGCGGCCAGCCACCTGTGTCCAGTGGCGTCCAGCTTGGCCGTGGTGAAAAGGTAGGTAAGGGGGTTGTTGTCGGTCTTCACAGTGAACTCCGCCCCATACAGGTAGTCTTTGAGCTTGTCTACTACCGCCCACTTAAGGGCCAGGAACTCCAGCTTGTGAGTGGGGTAGTTCTTCTCATAGGGGGTCAGGCTCCTGCTCACGTAGGCAACAGGCCGCAGTTGTTCCTCGTGTTCTTGGTAAAGTACTCCTCCCAGACTGTCATGACTAGCATCTACGTGTAGTTCATAGGGCTTGGTTGGGTCTGCGTAGGCCAAGACTGGGGCAGTGGTTAGGCTCTCCTTTAATGCCTGGAAGGCCTCTTCACACTTCTGGTTCCACTGATCTCTGACTGACTCTCCCGGCTTCCTGGGCCCTGAGTCGTCCTCTTCCCCCTCAGTTTTGAGCAGTTCTTTCAATGGTCTAGCAATTCGGGCGAATCCCTCCACAAATCTCCTATAGTAGGAGCAGAAACCCAAGAAGGATCTGAGTTCTGTTACTGTGGTGGGTCGTGGCCAGGAGGTAACTGCCTCCAATTTCTCGGGGTCTGTGGCCACCCCTTCTTCGGACATTATGTGCCCCAGATAGTTCACAGAAGACTGGTAGAACCGACACTTTTCAGGCGAAAGCTTGAGTCCCTCCTCACTGAGTCTCCTCAAGACTTTTTCCAGCCTCTCCTCATGTTCCTCCAGGGTTCTTCCAAAGACTATGACATCGTCCAGGTACACAAGGACTTCAATAAGGTTCATGTCTCCTACAGTCTTCTCCATAAGACGCTGGAAAGTAGCTGGGGCTCCAGACAGACCTTGGGGCATCCGGTCGAATTCAAAGAACCCTACTGGGGTTATGAAAGCTGTCTTCTCCTTGTCTTCTGGGTGCATGGGGATCTGATAATACCCGCTCTTGAGATCCATAACGCTGAACCACTTGGCTCCAGACAAACTCTGTAGGGCATCCTCTATCCTTGGAGTAGTATACTGGTCGGGTATGGTTCTCCTGTTGAGAGTCCTGTAGTCGATACAGAGCCTCAATGACCCATTCTTCTTCCTGACCACCACTATCGGGGATGCATAGGGGCTTCTAGATTCCCGTATCACTCCAGTCCTCTTGAGTTCTGAGAGTTGTTCCCTTAGATCCTCCAGATCTGCTAGTGGGACCCGCCTGACCCTCTCTCTGAAGGGCTTATCTTCCTGGAGGCGGATCCGATGGGTGGCACTCCTTGCACACCCCACATCGAACTCATCTTTAGAGAAGATCTTCTCCCATCTGTTCAGCTGGGCCTTGGCTCTCTCTTTCCAAGCCCTGGGCAGATTCGGGTTTTCCATGGATATCTTCTCCCAAGCATCTCCTCCTTCGCCCACCTCTGACAGGTTGACAGGGGCAGCAGGGCTCACCTGGCCTAGCAGCATCCTGGCTGGGACCTCCATGGGGCCATCCATATTGTTCCTAACACTCACTGGGACTCTACAATGGGCCTTCTTTAGGGCCTTCAGCGGAATAACTTCTGGTATCACTTCCAGACCTTGGGACCCTTCTCTTGGTTAAGATTCCAACATGACAAAGGGTCCAGGCTGCTCCCAAGTAAGCTTTACAGTGCCTCTGAGACAGGTTACTTCGCCGGGCTGCAACACTACCCCTTCTCTTCCAAGTCTCCACACCTTCCCTATCCCCTCTCCAGGGGTCTCCTGCTCTTGGATCAGCCGTTGGTTGGCCGTCTTCAGCATGGGATGGATCTTGGTGGCTGCTTGCCCCTCCTCTTTCACTAGAGGGGTCAGGAGTCTTCGGACCAGGTCCGTGTTCGTCCCTATTATAAGGGAATTCTTGTTGGCTCCAGGTAGGGCACACAACTGCCAGGGTGTCAAACACTTCGGCCTTCCCAGCCACGGATGGGTCAAAGGTCATCTTGATGGGAAGGTAGCCGTCGTAAGGAAAACTCTGGGTTCCAATTCCCCATATTTCCAGCTCTTCTATCTTCTGGATAGGCAGATGACTCAAGTGCCTATCGTAGAAGTCCCGGTATAGTAAGGTCACTTGTGCCCCGGTATCCAAGAGGGCCCTGGTGTAGACTCCCTCCACTTGAATGCGCACTATCGGAGATGGGCCTACCAGCTTCTCCGGATATGGCCTGGTAGGGGTCACCTTCTTCTGGTCCTTTCCCTTCCGACTCTCTTTCGTCCAGCTCCTTTTGGGCTTTAGTCTTTCCTGAGCCTGGTATGCATTGATTTCCCTCCTTTCAATGGGTGTACAGACCAGCTGAGGGATTTTATTGTTTTTCTTAGGTGTGCATCCCCTCTGGGGAATGTTGTGCCCCTTCTGAGGGGTCTTGCCCCCTTTCTCTGGGGTGTATCTCTGTTGAGGAATGTTGTGTTTCCTCCTAGGTGTTTTATTTCCTCTCTTCTTCTGTTTTTCATTCAGTTTGGAGCTCACTGAAGATGATGGGCACCCGGTTGACTCCTTCACCGGGGCCCTCTGAAGTTTTCCGCCGGCTGGAGGTTATTTGTCTTTTTCTTCCTGGGACTGGAACATATGTTTGCAAAATGACCAATCCCTCCGCAGTTGTAACAAATCACCTCTTCTTCCCGATCCTTTAGAGAAGCGGGCGCTGAGGTATTCGGGAACAACTCCTTTCTTGGACTTTCCTTTTCTGGTTTCCTTTGATCTTTCTCCATCAAAGATGTCAGTATCCCCAACACTTGGGACATCTGCGATTTCAGGGTGTCCACTTCTGCATCTCTTTCGGGGGTCATGGCCGGGCTGACCATCACCGCCGGAGGTTTGGTTGGCTCGACTGGCTGTCCCCTCTTTTTCTCCTCCAACATGGCCTCTTCCTCTCTGACCATTCGAATGAGGTCGGGGTATTCCAGGTTCTTCCCGTCCTGTCGGGTGCGCAGCGCCAATGCAATAGGATCCAGGGGCTGAGCTCCCCTCAATACCTGCTGAGCCCGGGCCTCGTCTACCTTCCCTGGGTCGATCCCCTTTTTCAGAATAATTCTATGCAGGATCTTGTCTAGACGTCCCATATATTCTGATAGTTTCTCTCCTGTTTTCTGGTAGCAGTGCTCCAGCTGATAGGTGAGCTCGGTAACTTTTTCTGTCCCACCGAACACATTCTGCAAGATGTCCAAGTAGTCCTGTGCAGTACAGTCTTTCCTGCTCATCTTCAGGTTGCGTATGGCATCCAGAGCAGGCCCCTTCAAACTTTCAGCAATTCTCTGTTTCTTGCTGCGTTCTGGAACTTCCCATTCCTCTAAGGCCTGAGTGGTGCCATCTAGCCACTCCTCAAATCCCTCTTCCCCTGAGGGTACAGGTTTCCTCCCTGAGAATATCCGGAGCTTTCTGTACCCCGACATCGGGTAATCTGTGGGATTCGGAATAGGGAAAATAAGGGAAAAGGGAACTGGGCTAGGGGGGGAGGGGAATGTTGGGAAAATTCCCAACTAAGGTTAAATGGAGATTCAGCTACCATTCTAATGGGTAATAATGAAAAAAGACTTTATTGGTTGGATGCTACAAAAATAGAGAGTACACATTTTATCCTGTCTGAATGACCTAGGTCATAGAGGAGAAAGGAGTTTCTCCCGTGGCTACACAATAATATATTAAAACTTTACATAATACATATACACCGTGCACTGTAAGAAAACAATTATCTAAAAAAGATGGCAGAGAGGACTATTACCCCCCACTTAACCTATCTAAGCTCTCTAAGCTTATGTCCGACGCAGTGGTCCAGAGCTAGGACTTGTTCCCCCAAGTCCCCTCCTATCTTCTAGTAAACATTAGACATGTGCATTCGTTTTCGTCCGAATGCATTTTCGTCCGAATTTCAGCTATTTTCGTTATCGTTTTAACAAACGAAAACGAAAGCACAGAATCCGAAAACCGAAAGATCCGACATAAACAAATGCTTTATTTTCGTTTTCGTTGCTACAACAGTTCGATATAGATAGGAGATTCGACGTGACGCTGACAATAACAATCTGTGTCTATCGAACCTGTGGTCGAATGTGCCTAACCTTAACTCTATTAGTCCAAGATTATTCTACATAGGAGAGAAAAGATTCGACATTATAGAGAGAAAAGATTCGACATAGGAGAGAAAGATTCGACATAGGAGAGGAAAGATTCGACATAGGAGAGGAAAGATTCGACATAGGAGAGGAAAGATTCGACATAGGAGAGAAAAGATTTGACATAGGAGAGAAAAGATTTGACATTATAGAGAGAAAAGATTCGACATAGGAGAGAAAAGATTCGACATTATAGAGAGAAAAGATTCGACATAGAGAGAAAAGATCACTGCTTGTGGGCGGAACATTCGACCGGAAATGTATGATTGCAGAGTCGTACAGTTTCGCTGCTCCGTCGAATCTTCTTTGAACATTCGACAGACACCATAAGCCTTCAATGACAGATTTGACCTTAATTAATTCAGATTTTCGGACGAATGCAATTTTTAACGAAAAACGAAATAAATAAAAACGAATTTCGGGAGTAACTAAATAAATTTATTTTTTGGACGAAAACGAAATTCCGAAACGAAATATTTCAGTGTGCACATGTCTAGTAAACATCCCCGTTACAACGGCCGGAAAACCTGCATAGAGATCTCCAAGGAATCTCGAGGAAATGCCTATTGCCCCCAGTGGCAGAACTAAGGACTGCACCAACTTCAAAGCCCCTCTCCATGTGTGGATCTAGACGCTGTCTCCAGTTGATGAGACTTCAAGCGCCGCGTAGCCAGTCAGCGTCGGCAACACGTGACTGAATGAGAGACGCTCTCCACGCGGCACATGATCCGAGGATCCCTCCTTCACAAGCGGGGCACAGATACAGCTGAAGCAGACAGTGAGTGACGGTCGGAACTCTTTACTGAACCACAGGACGGGTAAGCCAGTGAGCTACTATATGGTTACCCACTGTACCAAATTACACCGTATCACTCACTTGTAATGAACATAACCTCAGTCCTTAGGCATAAACTCTCCTCACCCAGGAAACCCAGGACTAATTTCTAGTCCCCATGTAGAGATATTTTACAAAAGGACATACCCTACAGATATCTCTTTATGCAATCCTCTGAATGTTCGTCTCCTCTGTCAGTCTATTTAGACACAATAAGCCCATATATCGAGGATACTTACATCCATATGCAGTGCTTTTCTGACATGCTATATATATATTGGCTTTCTTGAGACCTTCTAGAACGCGCAGGATTATTCACAGTATTTCCAGCAACCATTTATGCGGACTATCATTGAGTTTGATTTCCATGATGATTCAGGAACTGTCATGCTGACACCTCATCAAGGATTTTTCTAATATTAGTTCCGCATACATCTTTCTTGGTTCTCTTTCATAATCTAGCAGGTTTTCCAGGTTCTGACATAAATTTATGCCCGGGCATATGATGTTAACAGCTCTTAGAGAGCTTAGATAGGTTAAGTGGGGGGTAATAGTCCTCTCTGCCATCTTTTTTAGATAATTGTCTTCTTACAGTGCACGGTGTATATGTATTATGTAAAGTTTTAATATATTATTGTGTAGCCACGGGAGAAACTCCTTTCTCCTCTATGACCTAGGTCATTTAGACAGGATGAAATGTGTACTCTCTATTTTTGTAGCATCCAATAGTGATGAGCCGAACACCCCCGGGTTCGGTTCGCACCAGAACCCGCCAACGGACCGAAAGTTCGCACGAACATTAGAACCCTATTAAATACAATGGATGCGAACGTTCGGATTCTAAAGTGCTAATTATAACGACTATTATCCATGTTTTTGTCCTAAACAGAGTTTGGGAACCCGGGTTCTGCACCAGGGGACATGTATCAATGCAAAAAGAAGTTTTAAAAACGGACGTTTTCCGGGAGCAGTCATTTTAATGATGCGTAAAGTGAAAAAAAAAAGTCAAATATTCCTTTAAATAGTGTACCTGGGGGGTGTCTAAAGTATGCCTGTGAAGTGCCACGTGTTTCCCGTGTTTAGAACTGTCCCTGGACAAAATAACATTTCTAAAGGAGAAAAAGCTATTTAAAACTGCTTGCGGCTTTAATGTAATGTCTGGTCCCGGTAATATGGATGAAAATCTTTAAGAAAAATGGCATAGCTACCCCATCAACCCCCCCCCCCCCTACCCCAGCCCATTACCAGCCCCTTTGGGTCTTGTATGGATATTAAGGGGAACCCCGCACACAAAATAAAAAAGGCCCTATATACTCTGAACAGCCGTATACAGGCGGTGCATACAAGACAGGGACTGTAGGTTTGTTCTTATGTAGAATCTGTTTGTAATTTTGAACAGCTACATTGTTTAAGTGTAGCTCCATGCCAAATTCCTTTTTTTAAGCTTTTTGGAAAACATAGGGAAGGGTTATCACCCCAGTAACATTTTTTTTGCTGTCTGTGCCCCTGTTCAGAACATTTCACCTCACTTTGCGTCCCAATGACAACTGTTTTTGAAATGTGGTGTTTTTATTGAAACAAGGATTGGTGATAAAGCATCAGTAGAGAGGAGACACCTTTCTCCCATATTAATTCTTACAGGAGGGAATTTTCCTTCCAAGGGGTAGATTTCCTCTCACTTCCTGTTGTCTTCTTCCGTTTGCAAGTAGTAGTCGTTTGTAAGTTGGATGTTTGAAAGTAGGGACCTGCCGTATATACTCTGCAGAAATTGGCCCCTTAGGTGTTGGTGTTGGCACAACACTGAAAGCACTCACAGTTATTCTTGGTGGGTGCTGGAACGCCCTGCTGTCAACTATTATATCAGGAATTGTAATAACATATAATTGTTGATCAGTGGTAGTAAAAATTGGGCCTTTGATGGTGGTGCTGGTGCCACAACACTGTAAGGCCTGACAGTTACTCTTGGTGGGCGCAGCAATGGGCCCTGCTGTGAATTATTAGATCAATAATTATAATTGCATGCCCCTGTTGAATAGGGGCTGAAAAATTGGGCCTTTGGTGGTGGTGGTGGTGGTGATGGTGGTGCTGGTGCCACAACACTGTAAGGCCTGACAGTTACTCTTGGTGGGCGCAGCAATGGGCCCTGCTGTGAATTATTAGATCAATAATTATAATTGCATGCCCCTGTTGAACAGGGGCTGAAAAATTGGGCCTTAGGCACTGGTGGCACAACACTGCAACCCCTCACAGATACTGTACTTGGAGCACAGCAATGAGGCCTGTTGCAAAGTATTGCATCAAAAATTGTAATTACACGCCCCTGTTAAACAGGGGCTGAAAAATTGGGCCTTAGCCACTGGTGGCGTCACCCATAAACCAAAATGATCTTCCAAGCTATCATCATTAATCGTATCATTGAGGAGGAGGAGGAGGATAGCCAGTCAACATAACAGCACAGGCACTCAGCATCAACATCAGTCTTGAAGGGATGTGACATTTTAAAATCAATTAGTCTGTTATATCAGCATCAGGTGTGTGGTAGCTGGTGGTGATCCAAGACTGGTTCATCTTGATGAAAGTCAGTCGATCAACCGAGTCGGTGGACAGGCGCACCCTGTGATCCGTGACAAATCCTCCAGCAGCACTGAATGTGCGTTCTGAAAGAACGCTGGATGCAGGACAGGCCAGTAGCTCAATTGCATACTGTGCAAGCTCTGGCCAGTGATGCATCCTCAAGACCCAGTAAGCCAGAGGATTTTCGGTGGGGAAGGTGTCCAAGTCTGACCTTGCCCCTAGGTATTCCTGCACCATGTATATCAGACGCTGGCGATGGTTGCTGGAACCGATCATACTTTGGGGCTGCGGACTAAAGAATTGTCTGAACGCATCGGTCAGACGGCCACCTTCCCCACCGCTCCTTCTTTGACTGCCCGAAGCCTCAGCAACTCGTTGTCCAGGACCAGGAGTTTGTAACCTCCCAGTCTCTGGGAACGCGTTGCACAGACCTTTCTGCAAGGCCTCCCGGAGTTGTCTCATCCTCTGCTCCCTCTGCGACGGTAACATAAGGTCCGCAACCTTACCCTTGTACCGTGGATCAAGGAGAGTGGCCAGCCAGTAATGGTCCCTCTCCTTGATCCAAAGAATACGAGGATCCTTCCGCAGACTTTGCAGGATCAGGGAGGCCATGCAGCGTAGGTTAGCTGAGGCATTCAGTCCGGAGTCCTCTGGGTCACTAAGGACGACATGATCCGCAGCCACCTCCTCCCAGCCACGTACAAGTCCACTGGTTTCTTGGGACTGTAAATCATCCCTAAAAGACTGCTGCTGATGATGCTGAGTGCCAGCCTCCACCTCCATGCTGACACAATCCTCCTCCTCCTCCTCCTCCTCCTCCTCTTCCTGTGCGATGGGTGGGACAGAAGGAACACTGTCTGGGTAAAGGGTGCCTTGAGAGGCAAGGAAGTCCTCCTCTTCCTGCCTCTGTTCTGCCTCAAGTGCCCTGTCCATTATTCCACGCAGCGTGTGCTCCAACAGGTGGACAAGAGGTACAGTGTCACTGATGCATGCACTGTCACTGCTCACCATCCTCGTGGCCTCCTCAAAAGGTGCCAGGATAGTGCATGCATCCCTGATCATGCCCCACTGGCGTGGTGAAAAAAACCCGAGCTCCCCTGACCCTGTCCTGGTGCCGTAGTCGCACAGGTACTTATTGATGGCCCTCTGCTGCATGTGCAGCAGCTGCAGCATGGCCAATGTTGAGTTCCACCTGGTGGGCATGTCACATATAAGGCGGTTCTTGGGCAGGTTCAACTCCTTTTGCAGCTCAGCCAGGCGAGCACTGGCATTATAAGATCTGCGGAAATGCACACAGACTTTCCTGGCCTGCCTCAGGACATCCTGTAAGCCCGGGTACCTGCCCAAGAACCGCTGCACCACCAGGTTAAGGACGTGAGCCATACAGGGCACATGGGTCAGTTGTTCCTGTCGGAGGGCGGAGAGGAGGTTGGTGCCATTGTCGCAAACCACCATTCCTGGCTTAAGCTGGCGTGGCGTCAACCACCTCTCGGCCTGCCCCTGCAGAGCAGACAGGACCTCTGCCCCAGTGTGGCTCCTGTCCCCCAAACACACCAGCGCAAGCACGGCATGGCATCTTTTTGCCTGCGTACTTGCGTAGCCCCTTGAACGCCTACGGAGCACCGCTGGTTCCGAGGACAAACCACAGGAAGAGGCCATGGAGGAAGAAGAAGAGGAGGGGGTGGAGGAGAGAGGTGTGTCACAACCAGTAGTAGCATTTTGGAGGCGTGGCGGTGGAACAACCTCCAACACTACTGCACCTTGTCCTGCATCCTTCCCAGCTGCCAAAAGAGTGACCCAATGGGCCGTGAAAGAAAGGTAACATCCCTGTCCATGCCTGCTGGACCATGAGTCAGCGGTAATATGCACCTTACCGCTGACCGCCCTGTCAAGCGAGGCCAAGACATTGCCTTCCACATGCCTGTAGAGAGCCGGAATCGCCTTCCGTGAGAAAAAGTGGCGTTTGGGAACCTGCCACTGAGAAACGGCACATTGCACAAACTCATGGAAGGGGGCCGAGTCTACCAACTGAAAAGGCAGCAGTTGAAGCGCTAGCAATTTAGCCAAGCTAGCATTCAACCGCTGGGCATGTGGATGGCTGGGAGTGAACTTCTTTCGACGGTCCAGCAGCTGGGGCAGGGAAATTTGCCTGCTAGAATCGGACGTCGGTGTACTGCTAGCAGAGTGCCCGCAAGTACTTGGCTGTGACACACCTAATTCTACACCTTCATTCCTCTCAGAGCAGGATTCAGAGAGGACTGAAGGTATAGGGGGGTTGGAGATCCCAGCTGATGCGGTGCAAGAAGAGGTCAGCTTTGTTCTTTGGTGTGGGTATTTAAGGTAGGCTTGCCAACGAGCTGCATGGCAGGTCAACATATGTCTGATCAAGCATGTGGTGCCCAAGCGGCTGATGTTTTGGCCACGCGATATACGCTTGAGACATATGTTGCAAACAGCAGCTGTGCGATCTGATGCACTCGCCTCAAAAAAGGCCCACACCAAAGAACTTTTTGAATGACGGGCAGAGGCAGCGCCCTGCACAGGCAGAGCTCTGCGGTGTGATTCCGTCGGTGTGCTGATCATACGCTGGCCACCCAAGGGCATCCTGCCTCGTTGGAGATGTGCCTCCTCCTCATCCTCCTCCTCCTCCTCTCTCCTATTAGGCACCCACGTGGAGTCAGTGACCTCATCATCCCCTCCCTCCTCATCACTGGAGCCAATCTGGCAGTATGCTGCAGCTGCTGGAGCATGACTGCCAGATTGGTGTCCTTCTTGAGCATCCCCTCTCTCTGCTCTCACGCTACTGCCTTCCTCTATCTGGGTATCATCATCAGATCCTTCGAAACGCTGGGCATCCTCCTGGAGGATGTACCCAACACTGTGCTCAAACAGTTCGGGGGACTCCTCAGGAGGAGGACATGGTGGGTCTAGGGAAGGATTGACTAATAAAGATAATGATACCAGAGAAGAGGACGCTTTGGCAGCTGCTTTGCCAGTACCCTGAGCCTGGGTGAGAGAGGATGAGGAGGATGAGGTGGGCTTGGTCATCCACTCTACCAAGTCTTCGGCATGATGTGGCTCAACATGTCCAGCTGCCGAAAAGAAGGACAAGCGTGTCCCATGGCCATGTGCTGATGACAATGCACCGCGTCCACGACCAGCACTGTTGCCCCCAGACACAGAGCCTGCTTGCCCTCTTTTTTTGTCTCCTGACTGTCTGCCTCTCCTTGTTTGCCTTCCAGACATTTTAATGGATGGCCTGCAGGGAGATGGGAAAAACAGCAATAAGGGCTACCTTCAGGTGTATACTGTGCAGGAGGCTTAGCAACAATGACACTGACACTGTCCCCTGCCTATCCTTCTCTGTCCCTAAACACAAGGATTTGCAATATGCTTCAGCAAGATTGGTTTAGCACAGAATAGCACACTGACAGTTTCCTTCACTGTCCTTCTCTGTCCCTACAAACAAGATTTAGCACAGAATAGCACACTGATAGTTTCCACGAGTGTCCTTCTCTGTCCCTAAACTCAAGGATTTCAAATATGGTACAGCAAGATTGGTTTAGAACAGAATAGCTCACTGACACTTTCCCTCACTGTACCTCTCTGTCCCTAAACTCAAGGATTTCAAATATGGTTCAGCAAGATTGGTTTAGAACAGAATAGCACACTGACACTTTCCCTCACTGTCCTTCTCTGTCCCTACAAACAAGATTTAGCACAGAATAGCACACTGATAGTTTCCACGAGTGTTCTTCTCTGTCCCTAAACTCAAGGATTTCAAATATGGTACAGCAAGATTGGTTTAGAACAGAATAGCTCACTGACACTTTCCCTCACTGTACCTCTCTGTCCCTAAACTCAAGGATTTCAAATATGGTTCAGCAAGATTGGTTTAGAACAGAATAGCACACTGTTAGTTTCACTCACTGTCCTTCTCTGTCCGTACAAACAAGATTTAGCACAGAATAGCACACTGATAGTTTCCACGAGTGTCCTTCTCTGTCCCTAAACTCAAGGATTTCAAATATGGTTCAGCAAGATTGGTTTAGAACAGAATAGCACACTGACACTTTCCCTCACTGTACCTCTCTGTCCCTACAAACAAGGTTTAGCACAGAATAACACACCTATCTCCCTACCTATCCTTATTTGTCCCTAAACACAAGGAATCCAGGATTAGTAAAGGAAAAAAAATGACAGTGTCCCTGCCTATGCTTCTCTTTCCCTGCTCCGGAACACACTACACAAGGCCGCCGCGCTGGCGGCCTTTTTTAGTGTGGGGCGTGTACTAAACCCCCTCAGCAATAATTGGCCACAGGCATCCTGCCTGTGGCCAATCATTGCTCTCCTCGCTGCCGGCGCTGTGATTGGCCAAGCATGCGGGGTCACAGTGCATGCTTGGCCAATCACAGCGCCTGGATGACACTGCGATGGCGTAGTGCATTGTGGGCCGTTCGCGTCACTCGAATTAGGCGCGAACGGCCCAAATCGTTCGATCTTCGTCGAACGATCGAACAGCCGATGTTCGAGTCGAACGTATGTTCGACTCGAACACGAAGCTCATCCCTAGCATCCAACCAATAAAGTCTTTTTTCATTATTACCCATTAGAATGGTAGCTGAATCTCCATTTAACCTTAGTTGGGAATTTTCCTAACATTCCCCTAGCCCAGTTCCCTTTTCCCTTATTTTCCCTATTCCTATTTAACAGTATTTATGGTTAAGAGGATCCCGTTTTTATAAACGAATCATCTTTTGGTTGTATCTAATATTGTTACCCTGCAGTGAATTGGGCATTTTACACCCCCCCTTTTTTGCAATCTGTGGGATTCTTCTTGCACTGGGCCACAATCTCTCCCAGTACAGCGCATAGTTCTGTGCTAAGGGTGGCCGGTGATGATCTGGGACTCTCTGTATCCTTCTTCTTTTCCGCCTTAGGGGATGGCGGGGGAGGTGTCTGTGGAGATGATGGTTTTCTTATTTGGAACCGATCTCCCTTATGTGGCAGCGCATGTGTCAGATAGTAGGTCTGACCATCCATAGCTTGTATGCTCGGGCTTTTAAAATGCTCTGGAATTTCGTCTTTCCACTCTATTAATGCGTATGTATGCGAAGCATGTGGTCTCACATCCATCACCCATGATTTCTGGCATGGTGATAGGGACGTTATTAGCTGCTTTATCGCATCTCTTTGCCAGATCCCCGGGAGTTCAATAACTGCCGCCGCGGCCGGATCTGCGCCCGCCACTGTGTACCACTGTCCTACTTCTAGCGGGTCCATGCCGGTCTTTTGGCGTGCTCGCTTGCTGTATCAGGATCCTGGACGAGAACCCCCACGTGTAGCGATACCTCCAACTAAGAAGGCCACAGATTTAGTTTGGGCCCTGAAGACAGCTCCGCCAACCCCCGGCAATATGCTCTACCCCCTACTGGCACAGCTAGTACTGACAGTAAATTGTATATCTTATACTGTATGAATAACTGAGCATTGAGACAATACTAAATTGAAATAAATGTAATATTTTACTTAAGCTCTTGGTAAAGAAAAGGGTAACATCAATAACAGTTTACAGAATAATCATTTGTAATGCAGAGCCCAGTCACACTAACACACTATAGGGTTAACACATAACAAGTGCGCCACGCGGGCGACCGTTAGCTAAGTGCCCTGTGGCGCAGTAACCAAAACACCTTAGAAACCCCACCAGGCCTGGTTCTGATATCTACAACTTAGTCCTTTTTCTTCACCGGCAGATCTTTAACGGTGGTGCACATTAACAGAGTACAAACTTTGTAATCCAATGGGGTAGGTAAAGATGGAGTAGAAACTTGACTCTGTGAACGGTAGGTTCAGTTCTAACAAGGGTCTATAATAAGAGCACTAAGAACAACTCATATGCCACGGCAGTCTATAGGCCTATATGCAGTAACAGTATATCGGTTGGGCATATGCCCTCTCACCCGCCCGGACTACGGTCCCAGTCCGGGAACTTCCACCTGTTGTGTCCTCACACACACACTCCGTCTCTTCAGCGACTGGGTCCCCGATCCAACAAGGCTGTAGTCGAGCGAAGTCAGATGCCACCCAGGCTCGCAGAGGGGTGGAAGGCTCTTTGGTGTTGTGCAAGGCCTCAGGCTTCAGGCCCTGCACTCCGACACATCCGCACAGAAGGATCAGTCTCTGAAGTCTCGTGTCCCAAAGAGGCCGAGCCCAGCCTCGCCTCCTCCTTTTATAACCCCCCCCATGAGTCTCTGCAGCGGAACATTGCCGAATGGGGTTCTGGGTAATGTAGTCTCTCTTGCATTAAAGGGGAACACCCCGCTACATACATATAGGTTTCTCTGTTTAAACAAGATACTGATACTGTGTAAACCCTTTCAAATTATTAAAATTACAGTGAAAAAAAAAAAGAATGCTGAAAAAATAAAATAAAAGCTTTAAACAGACATTTGAATGGTTATGCATAAAGTCAACCAAAAATAATATTCCACCATTGTGGAAAAAAAAACATTTCAATTTGTGCGATTTTATTAATTACCGTATTCATCGGCATATAACACGCACAGGTGTATAACACGCACCTTAATTTTATAAGGGAAGTTTCAGGAAAAAAACTTACATTTTGAATAAAGAACTTTGAAGCAAAATAAGGGTCAGTGCCCATCAATGCAGCCTGATCAATGCCAACCTGCAGCCTCAAAATTGCCCTTCAATGCAGCTTGATCAATGCCCATCTCCAGCCTCACCATTGCCCATCAATGCAGCTTAATCAATGCCAATCTGTAGCCTCACAATTGCCTATCAATGCAGCTTGATTAATGCCCATCCGCAGCCTCCCCATTGCCATGAATGCAGCCTAATCAATGCCCCTCTCAGGGAAGGGGGCGGGGTGAGCGCTGTCAAATTACATACAGCGAGAATCTCCTGTTTACTCGGCGGCCTCTTTAATACAAAGTCCCACCTCCTGGACCGGCTTCTATGATAGACAGAACACTGGTCCAATGCCAGCCCAGGAGACAGGACTTCCTATTACAGAGGCCGCTGAGTAAACAGGAGATTCTCGTTGTATGTAATCTGGCAGTGCTCGTCCTGCCCCCTCCCCGCTCTCTCCGAGGCAGCCCAAATTGCAGTATCGGCGAATAACACGCACATACTATTTGCAACCGATTTGCAGGGTGAAAAAGTGAGTGTTATACGCCAATAAATACAGTACCTTTCATAATTTCTTTACATCAAATGAACCAGTTGTCAGACAAGTAAAATAGTTGTAGAATCAAATAGGCAATGATCTTGTCTATGTCCAGCCTAAGTACTTGCAATTCAGCCATTAAGAGCTATATGGATTTCCTCTTCACCTTCCTAATTTTCTCATTTCTTTTTCAGATTTTGATATTTAAAAAAAAGTACATTTATTTAAAAAAAAAATCAAAATTACACTAAGTGCAACTGTGACTTTCAAAAGCTACTTTGCAGTTGGCTAGCAAAGTAATAAGGTCCAAACTGAATTTCTTAGTTATAATTGCCTCCCCTGTGGCGGTATTTCCATATGATAAGGATGCGGCATGTGGATCAATGTGGCTTTGGTGGCCTGGTGCAGAATAGGAGTACCTTCAGAAAGAATTGAAATCCTATAAATTTCCTGCCCCTAATTTTGCTATTTAAATGGATTGTACCTTTAAAAAAGTGATGACTACAGTTGGCTTTCATCGATAAATACAGAGTGCATTTTTATTTCACAGAAAAGCAGCTGGTCACAGCGTTTTTCCATGCTTGCTTTTCTCTACAGTAAATAGGTCAGTGGCGGAGAGCAGGGGAGCCCTCGGAGCTGGGTATCTTGATTTCCAAGGAATTAATCTTTGGATCATCCATCCTAATTCATTATCCATGCTCCCACTGGAGGTCATCCTTTAAAATGTTCTTCAGTAGGAATCTAGTACAAAGACCTCCAGCTTGGCTTCTGCATTTATTTCTATTCATCCATGACATTTTGGGGCAATTTATCCAGGATATTTTTATTGGCCCGTGCATGTAAATTAAAAAAAAGATTTTGTTGCAATATTCACAATATCTCTGGTGTTGTCAACCTATTTAGTATCACTGCTTTTAAGGTCTCATTGACCAACAGTATCATCAATTCATTGAAGGTCTAAAGGCTGAAAGGCATAAAGGTCCAACCATCGGGTTTGGGGGGTGGAATGGGGTTCATTATCAGGTTTCTCTGGATTCACAGCCAAATGCTGCATAAAACAATCTTGATGTCATTATGTGGCTTAATTTCCAAATTAAATGATTGCAAGGATTTATTTTTATTTCTTAAATGACAAACATGTTATACTTACCTGCTCTGTGCAATGGTCTTGCACAGAGCAGTACTGATCCCCCCTCTTCTAGGGAACCCTGCCAGTGCTCTGGGCCCCTTCCTCTTGACCCCATAGCAAGCAAGCAGATACTCGCGCATGCTCGCTCTTGAGCTGGCTCTCTGGCTCTATAGGACACAGGAGAGCGTGGCTCAGCCCCGCCCCTGTTCCTGCCCTACTGGCTGTGATTGACAACAGTGGGAGCCAATGGTTCCTGCTGCTGCATCTCAGCCAATCAGAAGGGAGAGGCCTGGGAGAGCCAGAGATAGTGTGAAAATTGCAACAAAATCTTTTGCAACAAAATATTTTGCTCTTGTGCACATTGCTGGATCGGGATTGGGCTTGGGTAAGAATTAGGGGGGTGCTAAGGGGTCAGCTGGACACTGAAGGTATTTTACAACCACATTAAGGGTCAATGGTATTGAAGAAAGTGTATGTACATCAATAGAAAATTACTTACAGTAAGATGTCCAGAGGGTAAGGCCATTTCTAAGGCTGGCTATAGATGAAGGGTCCAGTTGCAGAAGATGGAACTGTATGAAATTAAAGATGGGCAATATCCAACAAACATGATGGGAAAGGAACCCGACTGGGAACACTCACAGAATGTAACAGTGACGAGTAGGGATGGGTGAACGGTTAGGCCCCAGCCTGAGTTGGGGCTGAACATTTGCCTGTTTGGCCATTTGCAGAACACCCAAGTTTGCGGGGTGTTCGACAGGTGTTCTCCCCGATGAACACCCAGCAATGCACCGAGCGCTGCACAGTGCATTCTGCGTCCTGATTGGGCAAAGCTTTGTCCAATCAGGGTGCGGTGTGAGCTGGTTGCTAAGGTGCCGGGCCGGGAAGCCTGCCGCGTCGTCCTTAACAACCGATGAGTCATCAACTGTCAATGGGTTTCCAATGGGTCAATAAAAAAATTACTGATTAAAAAATAAAGAAAAAAACGGCGTGCAGTCTCCCCCCAGTACACAAACCTAGGAGATTCATTCATCGCTTTCCTGTTACAAAACCTCACTCCTGGATCCATTACTACCATGGAATGATTGTTATTCATCCCCAAGTTTCCGTGCAGTTATTCATTGGTTATGTACAGAAGCTGCACTTTACCTTTCATTTATTGATTTATAAATGTGGTTTTTTTAAATTATAGATTTTCTATGTGTATAATACCATTTATTTTTATATAACTTGTTTGGTCGTGCCTATAAAGTCCAAGCCTTCTACTTTATTCTCTTTGTTTCAAAATAATAGAATGTGGCACTGTTTACTCTACAAGTATCCACAGGACCACTCTGTGTTGATACAATTAATAGTTTCCCCCCAGTACATACCAGGCCCTTCAGGTCTGGTATGGATTCGGAGGGGAACCCCACGCCGTTTTTGTTTTTTATTTTGGTGTGTCCCCCCCAAAATCTGTACTAGGCCCTTATCTGAGCATGTAGCCCGGCAGGTCAGAAAAAGGGGGGCGAGGCCTCTGCCCCCCCACCCCAAAGCACCTTGTCCCCATTTTGATGAGGACAAGAACCTCATCCCCACAACCTGTTTATAAACAGCAACTGCAGTATTGGGAATAAAACTTTTCAATTCAAGAAGACACGTGGCCACAACATGAAGTTGGAGGAAAAGTATAAAGGAGTTCTTTACAGTAAGAGCATTAAAAATGTGAACCTCCCTGCCACAGTTAAGTCAGCCATAGATGGATTGAAATATGGCAGGTTCAGCAGGGACTGGCCGAATTTCCATCAATCTATGGGCACGCTGATTGTATACCCAAGTTGATCCATTGATAGACTTCCATACAGCTAACCTGTCAATAATCATTGTCTTCTTGCGGCCGGAAGAGTAGACTCTGCACCCCCCGGGAAAACACAATAGCACTACAGGAAACATTCCCCCATCAACACTGACTGTGTTGATGGGGGAATCAAGCGATTCTCTTTCCTTCCACTCGTGGTACCAGTGTAAGTGTATGTACATTCTGCTCCATCCCTTACAACAGTGGCCTTCAAAATGTGGCCCTCTGCTTGCTTTTTTCTGGCCCTCAGTACACCATTCCTCCCACTGACACCAGAAATGGGGCACTATTATGATGGAGCACAATTCCTCCAAATTACACCAATGGTGGGGCACTATTTCTCCCAATGACACCAATGATGGGTCACTATTCCTCCCAATGACACCAACAATCCAGCACTCTTCCTCCCAATGACACCAATGATGGGGCATTATTCCTCCCCTAATGTCTGAAGGACAATAAACTGGCCATTTGTTTAGAAAGTTTGCCTTACAATAAAGATTAGAAGGCTGATAGGCTGTTGGGTAACTGCTGGGAGGGGGGGAGCAGAGTGAGTGCAGAAAAAAATGCTTGGAGGATTATAATTATTATTATTATTATTATTATACAGGATTTATATAGAGCCAACAGTTTGCACAGCGCTTTACAACATCAGGGAAGACAGTACAGTCACAATACATTTCAATACAAAGGGATCAGAGGGCCCTGCTCGTTAGAGCTTACAGTCTAGAAGGGAGGGTCAAGTGAAACAAATGGTAGTAGCTGTGGGGGATGATCAGGTGGACAAAATTAAATTACAGTTGTTAGGTGTGGGTAGGATAGGCTTCTCTGAAGAGAAGAGTTTTTAGGGATCCTCTAAAAGCTAATAGAGAAGGAGATAGATGGACAGATTGGGGTAAGAAGTTCCATAGGCTTGGAGAGGCTCTGGAAAAGTCTTGGAGACGAGCATGGGAGGAGGTGATGAGAGCAGGAGATCTTGAGAAGAATGAAGAGAACAATTAGGTTGGTATTTATAGACTAGGTCAGTGATGTAGCTGGGGGCAGTGTTGTGGATGCCTTTGTAGGTAGTTGTTAGTATTTTGAATTTAATTTGTTGGGTGAGCGGAAGCCAGTGGAGGGATTGACAGAGAGGAGTAGCAGAGACAGAGCGGTTGGTAAGGTGGATGAGTCTGGCAGCAGCATTCATGATGGACTGAAGGGGGGATAAAATTTTCAGAGGTAAGCCAACGAGGAGGGAGTTGCAGTAATCGAGGCGAGAGATGACCAGGGAGTGAATTAGGAGCTTTGTTGTGTCATTGGTTAGAAAGGGGCGTATTTTGGAGATGTTGCCGAGGTTGAGGCGGTAAGATTTGGACAGTGATTGGACGTGAGGCTTAAAGGAGAGTTCAGAGTCCAGGAACTACTCCTAGGACCTTGGCATGTAGGGATGTGCTGATAGTTGTGCCATCAATTTTGACAGAGATTGGGGGAGGAGGCACGTGGGAGAGGAAAAATGATCAGTTCAGTTTTGGATAGATTAAGTTTGAGGAAGTGGTGTGACATCCAAACTGATATATCTGATAGTAACTTAGAGATACGTGAGGAGAATGAAGGAGTGAGTTGAGGGGCAGAGAAATAGATTTGAGTATCGTCAGCGTAGAGATGGTATTGGAAGCCGTGGGAGGCTATCAGCTGACCCAGGGAGGAGGTGTAGATTGAAAATAGGAGAGGTCCAAGAACAGAACCTTGGGGGACCCCAACTGAGAAAGGAAGAGGAGAGGAGGAAGTAGAGTTGTAAGTAACGCTAAAGGTGCGGTTGGATAAGTAGGTAGAGAACCAGCGAAGAGTACAGTCGCGGAGACCAAAGGCATGGAGTTTTTTGAGGAGGAGTGGGTGGTCAACCGTATCAAAGGCAGCAGAGAGGTCCAGGAGTAGGAGTACAGAATAGTGTCCCATAGTTTTGGCCGTTAGTATATCGTTTGTTCGTTTTAGGAGAGCAGTTTCTGTGGAATGTTGAGGACGAAATCCAGACTGAAGGGGATCAAGAAGGTTATTATCAGCAAGGTGGACGCTCAGTTGGTTGTAGACTAGATGTTCAAGGAGTTTGGATAAAAAGGGGAGCAAGGAGATGGGGCATAGGTTGTCAAGATTGGATGGGTCCAGAGAGGGCTTTTTAAGTATGGGGCTGACTAGTGCATGTTTCAAAGAGTTAGGGAAGATGCCAGAAGAGAGGGAGAGATTGAAGATGTGGGTTAGAGAGTGTAGAAAAGAGCCAGAGGATGAACGTAGCATTTGCGAGGGAACAGGATCCAGAACACAGGTGGTAAGATGGACATTAGCAAGTAATTTAGCAACCTTGACTATAGTGGTGGGGTTGAAAGAGGGAAGTAATGATTGTACCTGTGGGCATGAGGTGTATAGCATGGAGGGTATCTGAACAGTAGAGATCTCCTCGCGAATTGTATCAATCTTCTGTTTGAAGTGATTGCCGATCTCCTGGGCGGTGAGTGAGTTAGTGGGTGGAGGCAGTGGAGGATAAAGAAGCGAGTTGAAGGTAGAGAAGAGTTGACGGGGACGGGATGATAAGTTTTTAATGTGGGTGATGAAATAGGTCTGCTTGGCAGTGAGGAGGCTGGAATTGTATTTTTGGAGGGCAGATTTATACTGGCCGAAATCTTTCTGGGACATCGTCTTACGCCATTGGCGCTCGAGAGCACGGCTGTGTTTTTTCAGACTTCTAGTATCATCTGTTTGCCAGGGTTGAAGGGGGGCGGGGCCTTATTCTGCGTGTAGTGAGGGGGGCCAGTCTGTCCAGTGATGCTAGAAGTGTAGTGTTGTAGACAGAAGTGGCTAGGTGAGTGCAGGACAGGGGTGCGATTTTGTCATAGAGGTGGTCAGTCGCAGAACATAGAAGAGAAGGGTTGATATGGCGAAGGTTTCTACGAGTAACCGTTAGGCGTTTGGAGGGAGAGGAGGCAGAGGAGAGGGAGAGAGTGAAATTAATAAGGTAGTGATCAGAGAGAGGGTAAGGATAGTTGGAGAGGTTGCATGGAGTGCAAAGGTGGGAAAAGACAAGGTCAAGGTCAGGGCAGGACTTAGGGTGGTGGGGGCCCCTGGGCTTGAGTCACTTTCGGGCCCTACCTTCTATACATTACGAAAAATAGGCGTGGTTCACGTGAATTACAAGATTGAACAGTTGAACCGACATTTGTTAAACTTTATTCAACACGTGTTTGTACATGGACTTCCTGCTGCTAAATTGTCAGTGTTATATAAGAAGAAAAGCTGAAGTGAATAAAGAAGTTATCTTAAAGGTTTGGTGTGCTCTTTAAACCTACTGCTTCCATAGAACGGCGCTAGAGGAATTAGAGTAACAGATAGTCTTGTGTGGACTAAAAGATCAGAGAAATCAAATTCTTCTAATGCCACAGCGCATAAAGGCACTTCATAGTGCTGCGCCTGCCACAGTGGAACTATTTTGCCCATAGTGAAACTATTAGCCCAAAGTGGAACTATTTGCCCATAGTGGAACTATTTGCCCATAGTGGAACTATTTGCCCATAGTGGAACTATTAACCCAAAGTGGAACTATTAGCCCGAAGTGGAACTATTCACCCAAAGTGGAACCATTAGCCCAAAGTGGAACTATTTGCCCATTGAGGGTGAAGCGATTGTGCTCCTCAACTTGCACAGTAAAGAGCGCATTTGAGCAGCGGAGCTACCATAGAGGCCATAGAACATGTGTTTTAGTCAAACTGCAGCCGACTCTTAAAGTGGCAGAACGGCAAAGGCAAGATAGTCACAGAGAGAGCGCCAACCCTCCTGCGATCCCTAGAGAGAGAAAAAGACGCATGGTGGGAGGCCAAAGTCCAGAGTTAGAGTGCCTGCACCGCTACCCACAAAGAGGCCACGTACTGCAGCCAGCTATTTCCCCGCCACTAGGCCCAAAGCCTGCAGCACAAAGCATCGCACGTCAGCGAAAAGCATCGCAAGTCAGCGGAAAGCATCGCAAGACAGCACAAAGCATCACACGTCAGCGCAAAGCATCGCACGTCAGCGCAAAGCATCGCACGTCAGCGCAAAGCATCGCAAGACAGCGCAAAGCATCGCACGTCAGCGAAAAGCATCGCAAGTCAGCGCAAAGCATTGCAAGACAGCACAGAGTATCGCAAAGCATCGCACGTCAGCGCAAAGCATCGCAAGACAGCACAGAGCATCGCACGTCAGCGCAAAGCATCGCACGTCAGAGTAGAGCATCAGATCAACAAAGACAAGTCTCCTTTAGGACTATTTGTTCCAGCAACCTACAGATCACAGTATCCTGCTCTTCAGAATAAGGTCAGAACTTTCCTTTATTACTATCATTGCACATAGGCTTGACAAGAAAGAGACATTTTCATGTTCAGGAGTAAAAGGACTGTAAGTAAAGAACAAGGGTCAGTTGTAGTACACGGACTCTAAAGTATTTTAAAGAGAAAGTCATTTTTACTGCCTGCACCTATTGCTATTGCATTTAAAGTGAAAGTCTTCTTAATATTCGTATTGATTGTTATAGCACTTAAAGTAAAATGTCTAAGCCTAGTATTTCTATGCCACTGTTTGAGGATACAAAGATAGATAAGATAGAAGGTGAAGAGCAAGTGAACCTGTTTGAGGTAGAAGAGTCTGATGCAGCATTAGTCTTGCCCCAAACAGATGAACTAAGACGTTCAGAACGTATCAGAAAACCGACCCTAAAGATGCTGGAAAATTTGGAGCAAGAAGCAGTATTGAAAGGAAAAAAGTTCACCAGAATGTATGATAAGTGGAAATCCTACATTAAAGATGTTCGTAGAAAGCTAAAGCAAGAAAGTATAAAAGGAAACTTGAGTGATATGATAGAGACAATAGAAGAATCTGAATCAGAGCTTATGGCAGCATATGTCAACTTGCGGTCTTCTACAACACCTCCCCAGGATATTGTAAGGAACATGGACACATGTACTGAAGTCACTAAAGGTTTAGTAAAGCTCATGAGAGAACTATCATCTGAAGCTAACTATGATGAAGTTAAGGCAAGAAAGAGAATGAATGAGCTTTATATGAGAGACTATGCTAAGTCCTTAGGAGGAACCACAATCACAAGTAGGACTTCTTCCACTAGCAGAAGTGCCAGTAACATATCAGAGTCCTCAAATACTTTAATAGCCAAAAGAAAGGAACTTGTTGAACAACTTGCTGTCAAGAGAGCAGAAATTGAGATGGAATCTGCAATCGAGGCGCAGCGTCTACGAGTAGCAAAAATGGAAAGGCTGAAGGAAGTCAAGATTATAGAAGTCAGTCTAAGAGTACACGAAGAGGACATGAATAGTAATCATAAGTCCAAATCTGTACTAAGTGAAGATGCAGACTCCTACTTCCTTTCATACGCCCAGGAGAATGGAAGGAAATCTCCAGTATGTAATGAAGCAAAAAGTCATTGCCCTTCCATCCCTGCTCAGAAAGACGAAAAGAGAGACTCACCCAATTCAGAACTAGGTGAAAAATTAAAACAGGATAATTCTGTTCCTAGATGTCACTGCAATAATCAGGAGAATGTTGCGACTATTGTCCCAGCAAGACGACAGAGAACAGTCCCAGCAAGACTTCCCGTTCCAGAACCTACTGTATTTTCAGGAGACATACTGAAGTTCATAGAGTGGAAGGCAAGTTTTGAAATGATCATTGAGCATCATTGCTCCAGGCCAGTTGACGAGTTATTCTACCTTCAGAAATATGTTGGTGGAGAAGCGAAGAAAGCTCTTGAAGGTAACTTCTATAGAACAGATGAAGAAGCCTACAAGCAAGCTTGGGAAAAGTTAAACGCAAGATATGGTCATCCTTTCTTAGTACAAAGAGCCTTTAGGGAGAAATTGAATAACTGGCCTAAAATAGGTCCTAAAGAACATTTCAAACTCCAAGAGTATGGTGACTTCCTGCAAGCATGCAGCAATGCCATCCCACATGTACGAGGACTAGAAGTACTGAACGACTATCTAGAAAACCACAGGATGCTAGCTAAGCTACCTGAAGAAGTGGCTTCTAGATAGAATCGCTATGTGACTGAACAGTTAGATCTAAGTAAGGACTTCCCAAGTTTTGAAAAGTTCTCTGAGTTCGTTAATAAGGAAGCACGAATAGTATGTAATCCAGTAACAGGATCTTACGCCTTAAAGTCCTTAGAAGAAAGGCCTGCGAGGGATAAAAGATGTGCAAGAGGAACTAGCTTTGCAACCGACACAACAGAGAAAGGTATAGATACCTACGAGAGCAAGTTCAAAGTTACTACTGGGATCAGTAGAGAGACAGAACCGACAAATCCTCAGACTACTTTTAAGTGTATGTTCTGTGGAGAGAACCACTCTATACACAAGTGCCAACAACTGAAGGAGAAATCCCCAAATGAAAAGAAAAAGTTTGTACTTGTTAACCAACTGTGTTTTGGGTGCCTAAGGAAAGGCCATATTACTAAGGAGTGTAAGAAAAGGGCCACTTGCAGCGTTTGCAAAGGACGCCATCCTACACCACTACATGAAGAACGTCCAAAAAAGGATAAATCCTCAATAGCTAAAGATGCTGAGGAAGAAAAGAAAGCATCGGTATTTTCTTGCAGAGTGAGGGAAAGCAACGGCACATCAATGGTTGTACCAGTGTGCATTTCAAATCCTAAAAGAAAGAATAAGAAGGTATATGCCTATGCACTACTGGATGCCCAAAGCGATGTCACCTTCATCGATCAAGAAATCTGCAAGAAATTACAAGTGGCTAAAGAACCAGTGAAGCTCAAACTCACCACAATGACAGGTAGAGACACATTAGTGAACAGTCAAAGGGTCAACGGATTGAGAGTTAGAGGACTTCATTCAAACCTCACATTGGATCTACCTCCAGCTTATACGAAAGACGATATACCTCTAGATCGAGATCGCATACCTACCTGTGAAACAGCCAATAAATGGGAGCACCTATCTGTCATATCTCATGAAATGTCCCCGCTGAAGGAGTTTGGTGTTGGACTGTTGATAGGTTATGATTGTCCCGAAGCTTTGGTACCACGAAGGGTAATCACAGGAGGAAAAGGTGAACCCTACGCTGTTCAAACTGATCTAGGATGGGGCGTTGTTGGAGGAAAACAGCAGATTGCAAACTCAAGACAGGTGACAGGATTGTGTCATCGAATATCTGTTCAAGAGTTACCAGCTGTAAGTTCAGCGGAAGTAATCAAGATCCTTGAATCTGACTTTGCAGATCATGCTTCAAGAGGCCAAAATGTAACAGAATTGAAAAATTCAAACTGGCTCACCCGTCCAGAGTTCCTTTGGGAAAAGGAAATCATACCCAGTGAAGGTTACACAGAATTCTCTATGGGTGATCCAGAAGTAAAAGTTGTACAAACATTGAGCACTGCCGCCAAGTGTCAAGATGACATACTTGAAAGACTAGCCAGATGTTCAAAATGGAATACAGTCATAAACGTAGTAGCTCAAATTCAACGTTTGGCAAAGGGAATCAGAAAGAAGGAATCATTGAATGTAGCGGAAAGAATGAAGGCTGAAGAAACGGTCATAAGACTCATTCAACTGAGATTCTATAGTGAAGAGTTGAAGAGACTTGGTCAAGAACCTAAAAGGCTTCCCAACAACCACCCATTGTACAAGCTTAATCTTGTTCTACAGGATGGTATACTGAAGGTGGGAGGGAGACTGGAAAATGCATCGTTACCCAGCAGAGTGAAGCATCCAGCAATTCTACCCAAAAATTCTACCTTCACAAGATTGATTATTGATCACTACCACAACAAATCCTTGCATCAAGGAAGAAGCTTTACCCAGAACTGTTTGAGAGAAGGTGGTTACTGGATAGTAAAAGGAAGCAAAGTTATAGCAAAGTATAATTAAATGCGTAACCTGTAGAAAGGGACGTAGGCCTACCGAAGAACAAAGAATGGCAGATTTACTGGCAGATCGTGTAAACCCATCACCACCATTTCTTTATAGTGGAATGGATTGTTTCGGCCCATTCATCACCAAACAAAACCGCAAGGAGTACAAGCGATATGGACTAATATTTACATGTCTAAGCTCCAGAGCAATTCATCTGGAAATGTTAGAAGATATGTCAACTGACGCATTCATTAATGCCTTGAGATGTTTCATAGCCATTAGAGGTACTGTCAGAGAGCTTAGATCTGACCAAGGATCTAATTTTGTTGGAGCAAAGAATGAATTGACGAAAGCTCTAAAAGAGATCGATAAAGAAAAAGTAACTGAGTATTTGCCAAAAAATCAATGTGATTTTCATATGAATGCTCCACATGCAAGCCACACGGGAGGAGTTTGAGAAAGACAAATCAGAACTGTATGAAATGTGTTAAGTTCAGTGTTGAGAAAGAGCTCCGGAAGAATAGATGATGCCTCACTTAGGACCCTATTCTATGAAGTAATGTCTATTGTTAACAGTCGTCCACTTACAGTTGACAACATCAATGATCCAACAAGTTTGGAACCTTTAACTCCCAACCATCTACTTCACCTTAAGTCTGATTACATACAACCAACCACCACCTGGCAAGTTTACCAAAGAGGATTTATATGCCAGAAAGAGATGGCGAAGATTCCAATATCTATCAGAACAGTTTTGGAATAGATGGAAGAAAGAGTACTTGGCCAATCTTACGTTAAGAAGTAAATGGCAAACACCCAGAAGAAATGTACAAGTTGGTGACATAGTATTAGTGAAAGAAGAAGATTTACCTAGAAGTCAATGGAAATTGGCCAAGGTTCTAGAAGTTCAAAAGGATAAAGACAGACTAGTAAGAAGAGCGTTGTTACAAATAGGAGACTCAAACCTTGACAAAAAGGGAAAACGTCTCACTATTCCACTCAGGTTGGAACGTCCTATACAGAAGTTAGTTGTTCTACTTGAGAGTGATAAAAGACACTTGGAAGTTGAGAACCTGATGGAAAATTCCCCAAATTCATGTTCAAATCCTACTATAGAGAACATAGAATTATAGGTAATTTGGTGGGAGTGTAGCTGGCCAGCTAAGACCTGTCCTAGGTTGCTAATGTGGCTTACATGCATATATAGCTAGACCTGCTAATAATGTTAAAACAGTGCATATGCTCTTTTGTGAGAGATAAAAGCAGAGTTATTTACTGTGACTTTATATATGGATGTCATATAACAATTGTATATTGTGTTCACAGAAGCAAAGAAAAAATATGTCTTTAAGATTATTATATACTATGCAGAAAAGTAAGCTTAATAACACAGCAGAATTGCAACCAGAAAGCATAGAGTTAAGCTTTTGTGACTCATCAGGAGTTTTAGCCAATCACAACCAATCTCACTGAGAAAATGTCTCTGGCCAATCATAGCCAGCATTTCACTCATGTTCTGTCTAGGAAATCTCATATCACATGTCTAGAATTTCATTTTACACCAGAGTGTGGAGCTGAACAGTTCAGATCCATCCAGAGTCCAGTTTTATGGAAGCAAGTGGCCAAAATAGGTATTTAATACAGTTATATATGTTCCTATTGTTAATAATGTGATTAGAACTGTATACTGCAATTAGTTATGTGTTCACTTGTAGTTCCACCAAACCAGGTTTGCAAACAATCAAACCAGCAATCAAACCAGGAATCAAACCAGATTCAAACCAAGTTTCAGAGCAAACATCAGAGCAAACAGCATTATAGAGCAAGTCCCAGATAGATCATAAAGTGTCTAAAGCATTTAAAGTGAAAGTACAGATACTGAAGAGAGAAATATATCTACCATTTTATGTAGAATTACAAGATTGAACAGTTGAACCGACATTTGTTATACTTTATTCAACACATGTTTGTACATGGACTTCCTGCTGCTAAATTGTCAGTGTTATATAAGAAGAAAAGCTGAAGTGAATAAAGAAGTTATCTTAAAGGTTTGGTGTGTTCTTTAAACCTACTGCTTCCATAGAATGGCGCTAGAGGAATTAGAGTAACAGATAGTCTTGTGTGGACTAAAAGATCAGAGAAATCAAATTCTTCTAATGCCACAGCGCATAAAGGCACTTCATAGTGCTGCGCCTGCCACATCCGGTGCAGCATTGCTGGTGACAGAGAGGCCTCCGGTTTCTCCCTTGGATGGATTTCCTTCCCCTGACATGGGCCGTGCTAGCGAAGGTAATTCACATTCTACTCAATATAGTCAGTGGCAGTGACTACCCGCCACTGGTGATACCACAGTGGTTAGCAGGAGAAGGGAAGGGATTGTGCCTCGATCTATTCCCCATCACTACTCAGTAGCAGAAACTGTATGTTTGTACACCAAGAAGAATAAAACTGAGTTGGACCTATTCACTGTGTGGAACTCTGGTTACTAGGAGCAAAGGAGTCAGGGACGAAGTACTGGACTTGCCTCTAGGACACCTGCACAAAACCCAATCTTCTGGCCTTCACCTCTCAGCTATGGAGGACATGGGCCGTGGTGTATCTCATCCCTCCCCCCAGCACTGAGACCCCTAGACGAAGAAAGACAAGCCGAGCATGAGAAAGGGAGTGAGGGATGAGGCCGCTATACATGTATATTACCATTTTGAATTCCATCGTTCCTCTAGGGGCGTGTAGGGAAAATGTACACTGTATATAAAGTTATGGGATGGACTTGTTTCCTTGAACCTGTATAGCATATGCAACTTTTTATGAATCAGTGGTGCTTTTTTTATGAAGTATACATAGCCTAGCCTTCATTCACTATATTGTCATCGAAATTCAGCTTTATTTTTATGTCTGGAATAATTGGGTTCTTTGTTTTAGAGTGCAGAATAAATTGTAAATATCAGAGTTAACAACGCCAGCTAGAAAATGGTCATAGAATGTACAATTTTTAGTGAGCACATATTTTGAATTATTTCAATATTCACCTCTTAGGTCATTTTTATATGGCTTTGGTAAATGCTTGGTCTTCCAAATGTTTGTCATTATGGTGTGTATAGAAAGTAGACATGGCTCTCAATAGGGCTATGGAAACACTGTGCATCTGCCTAGCAACTCTTGAGACAAGATTTCAGTCACACAGGGTGTACATTATTTTTGGTTATTTACTAGACATGCTGAAGTTGATTTACTAAAACTGGAGAGTGCAAAATCTGGTGTAGCTGTGCATAGTAGCCAATCAGCTTCTAACTTCAGCTTGTTCAATTAACCACTCTATTGATGTCCTCCCAGAACCTCGTCCCAGTCGCCTGGTGCATTGCGCATCTGGCGCGCTCTGTGATTGCTGAGTCCTTCGGACACAGCTTATCACATATTGGGGTAAAGGGCCAATAGTGGTGATCAGCTGTGTCCAATCACAGCTGATCACAATTTAAACATACGTGCCAGTTATTGGTATTCCTTTCCTCACACTGTCACACTGGCAAGTATAAAAGAGGGCATCTAAACTGATAATCAGTGCCTGATCATCATCAGCCCCAACTTTGCCCATCAGTACTGCCTATCAGTGCACATCAGCGCTGTCAATTAGTGCTCATCAGTGCTACCTATCAGTGCTCATCAGTGCTGCCTATCAGTGCACATCAGCGCTGTCAATTAGTGCTCATCAGTGCTACCTATCAGAGCTCATCAGTGCTGCCTATTAGTGCACATCAGTGCCACCTATCAGTGCCCATCAGTTCTGAAAATCAGTACCGCCTCATCAGTGTCCATAGGGGCTGCCTCATCACTGCCGCCTCATCAGTGCCCATCAGTGCTGCCTCATCAGTGCCCATAAGTGCCGCCTCATCAGTCCCAATAAGTGCAGCCACATCAGTGAAGGAGAAAAATTACCTGTTTGCTAAATTTAATACCAATAACTAAGAAAAAAAATGTTTTGTTTTTATTTTTAAATGTTTTTTTTGTTTGTTATCAAAAAATAAAAAACCTAGTGGTGATTAAATACCACCAAAAGAATTCCCCATTTGCGTGAAAAAATTATAAACATTTCATATGGGTACAGTGCTGCATGACCGTGCAATGGTCATTCAAAGTGTGACAGCGCTGAAAGCTGAAAATCGGCCTGGGTTGGAAGGGGGTAAAAGTGCCCAGTAGGCAAGTGGTTAAGCTTTGACAAAAATAAACCTGAAAGCAGAATGGTTTCTATGCAGAGCTGTACCAGATTTTGCACGCTCCAGTTTTAGTAAATCAACCCCACTGTATCTAGTTATAGATAATATGTAGAGTTGACTCCTTGCAATAGGTTTACAGCAAAGAGGATATAACCTAAATAGCGAAATTATTTTATCCTCCTGGATACTGGTTCAGGAGGATCATAGTAATGACCTGAAGAACATCTAGCAAAACCTGTCTGACTTATAGGAGCCAGTAGCATAAATTTGTTAAAACAAGAAGGATTTTCCACCTTCAGTCTGGTTTTGGGACGACATAGTACTTCTGTATTTTAAATCCAAAATTTGTTTTATCCACCAGCATATGCGTGGCAGTTGACTTAAATGATCAAGTGTTGTGGTATGTTACCCATTGGCCTCATATCTTATGAAGACTCTTTTTGATGAAGACCCTTGTATTGAGTTTTCTTTGCAACACAAGAGACAGTGGTGGAATTATCAGGGTCGCGACAGTCGCAGTTGCGACTGGGCCCTGTAATTCAGCCCAGTCCGGGGGGCCCGCCACCCGTCCGTGTGAGACGTCCACCCGTCTGTCAGTGTGTTCTGTTGGCTGGCCTGGTGCGGTGCGCACTGCGTGCTGTTCGCTCGGCCGCGGGGCGCGCTTTCGCCGCTGAGGAAATATTATATAGAGAGAATGCAGAGGACCTGAGGCAGCACACAGAGATGTAGGGAGGCGGGGCGGACTCTGAAAATGGAAGTCAGCAGACCCTGACAACAAATGAGAGATGGCGGGGGAGGAGCTTTTCCCTCGGTGGCTGCGTGCTTAGTTGGAGTACCTACCCGGCGCCCATGTGAGGCAAGGCATCCTGGCGGGAGAAGAAGGCACGGTGAAGGTCAGACCTGTGACAGAACAGAAGTCAATAGGAATTCCCGGGGAATCGATTGATTCATTGACTGACGGTAAGTCAACCAAGTGACAGAGGCAGAGCTCAGCAATCGATGCCAACCTCCACCACCTGTGCCTCCTTACTGATTCCATCACCCCACCACTGATCTCATCCCTATCCTCCCCATTACTTCTACAACAGAGGTGATGGGGGGGTAGGGATGAGATCAGTGGTGGGGGGATGGGATCAGTAAGAGGCACAGGTGGTGGTGGGAGAGGATGGCACTGCCACCGCAGTCACCCCCCCCCCTCAAGTAGCACCGCAGCCACCCCCCCTCAAGTAGCACCGCTGCCACCCTCCCTCGAGTACCACCGCTGCAACCCCCCTCTCAAGTACCACCGCTGCCACCCCCCTCAAGTACCACCGCTGCCACACCCCTCAAGTACCACCGCTGCCACACCCCTCAAGTACCACCGCTGCCACACCCCTCAAGTACCACCGCTACCACCACCCCTCAAGTACCACCGCTACCACCCCCCTCAAGTACCACCGCTGGTACTTGAGGGGGGGTGGCTGCAGTGGTACTTGAGGGGATGGTAGCGGGAATACGTGGTAGTGGTGATACTTGAGGGTGGTGGTAGCGGTGATACTTGAGGGAGGTGGCACCGCTGGTACTTGAGGGGGGGTGGCTGCAGTGGTACTTGAGGGGATGGTAGCGGGGATACGTGGTAGTGGTGATACTTGAGGGGGTGGTAGCGGTGATACTTGAGGGAGGTGGCAGCGGTGGTACTTGAGGGGGGTTGGCAGTGGTGGTGCCATCCTCTTCCACCACCACCCGTGCCTCTTACTGATCCCATCCCCCCACGCCCCCACCACTGATCTCATCCCTATCCCCCTATTACTTCTACAACAGAGGTGATGGGGGGGTTAGGGATGAGATCAGTGGTGGTGGGAGAGGGTGGCACCACCACTGCTGCCGCAGCCACCCCCCCTCAAGTGAAATCTGAAACAGATTTTTTTTACTTTGTTGTACAGTGTAAAAAAATTAAGTATCGAAACCAGGCTTTTCGGGGGGGGGGGGGGGCCCTTCATGATTTCTTGCACTGGGGCCATGAAGTCTCTAGTTACGCCACTGACAAGAGACCACGCTATAATGATGCGTAACAACCTCTACTGACTCCAAGAAGCCTGCGGTTAGGTGCAGTGTGGTGCGGCGGCAGAGAACACTCAGAGTTCAGGTGCAGAGTTACAGAAATATATTGTAATTGAAGTTCAGAAATACATAACAAGCCCGACGAGAAAGCAACCCAACCGAGAGCACTCACAGGATGTAACAGTGTTGTGTCAGTAGCGGGAGGTCACCTGTGTCCCAAATCCATTTGTCTCGCGGAGCGGAATGCAGCCTGGCTGGTCCATGCCAAAGTGGGGAGACTTTTAGGTAGAATGGAGTGTCCTTGCACTTTCTCTACTCCAAAGGAACCTATCCCTGATGCTAAGCACTGTCCATGACAGACAGGAGACCTGTCCCTACTTTAGCCACATACAAAATGCGTGCCAAGCCTGGGAGCCAGGGTAGAGTCTGTCTGACCCAAGTTGGCTGCCAAAGTCACATGGGGCACCAACGTTCAGTTGGATAGCTGCTCCCTGTGACCCAGAAAACCATAGAGGAACCAAGTACCTCTTGACTTTCTCTTTCTTTGCAATTTCGCTGAGGTTGAGTGTCACCTGCACTGGAGAATATAGACTGCACCTGCCTAGAAGCCTGTGAACAATTCATCTTTATTATAACCAATCAATATTGAATAATAAGTTCTGGGAGCCAATTGCTGCATGATCTCACTGGTATCAGAGCGGAGTAACATTAATCAGATTTTTTTTTTCTTTTTTAATGTGCAGCCCCCTCTATATGGATTTGGTCACTCTTTAGTACTTAGGGCCCCTAACAGTTGTTTACTTTTTGTGCTCAAATCACTGTTTGACATCAGTGGTTTTCACGTTCTCACCGTTCTCCTTATTTGACTTAACAGATGAACACCCTGTTAAACATGCAAACAAATACACGTCACCATAAGGAGTCCTTTCACTTTATCATCCAGAGGACAGGTCAGCCAAATGTTAAACAAGCACAAAGAATAGAGCTAACTGAATTGGCTACTATCAAAGTAAACTAGTTACCGGCGCTGCCAGGCACTTTATAGGAAAGCATTCCCATGATGCACCATGACAGATTTGACAATCACTTCTCTTTCTTCAATCTCTGAAGCCATTGGGTGATCATTCTTCTATGTCTGGCGTTACGGTTGTGGCATGTTTGGCAGTTTCCATGAAGACGGACAAGTAGCTCATCTTGCATCCTTATTAATGGGAGGTGTGCCTATGTACTCTATAATAAAACCCAATGGGATTTATTATACTGAAAATAAATTACCTTTTAATGGCTAGATTTGCACAACGTGACTCTTTGGCACCCTGGAGCAAGATGCTGCAAACCTCAGCATCTGTGACCAGTGCCTACTTTATGGTTCCTTGACCCTTGTTGCGACAGCATCTATTATAAGTTCTATAGAATGGCTTTTTAAAGAGACGCTGTCACCAACTTGCTTGTAAAAGTTTAGAAAAATCAAGTATTGTAAATGTTTACTTTCAGTGTTTTTTTTGTTCACCTGCAACTGTATCTTTAAACCTGCTAAAACGATTGACTAGACGTTATCTAGCATAGCCCCCTTGCTCCTTGCATGCCATAGCCCTCTTCTTTTCTGGGAGTATCTAGTTACTGTCTATGCTGACCCAGCTTTTTCACTCATTCCTCACCTCCTTACATACAGCGGGTAAAATATGTATTGAACATATCATCATTTTTCTAGATAAATATATTTCTAAATGTGCTATTGACATGAAATTGTCACCACATGTCGGTAACAACCCATGCGATTCATAAATACAAATAAACTAAAACAAATAAGTTAAAAAATTAAGTTATGTGTATAGCGATACCCCCAGTTAAGATGGCTGCTGGAATAATTATTTTGGGCCCCTGTAATGCACCCTGTCAATCCCCGGCAGTTGGCTCTAATCTCCCCTGGCACAGCTAGTAGGAGATGGTAGGATTGTGTAGCCTGCAACTCACGGAGACACAATCCTATATTAGAACACATACAGCAATGCACTTTAACTGTCCTTACCCGTCTTCTCTGCAAGTAAATGACACACCAGTATTCTTAACCCTTGCACTTTTACTTAGTTGGTTTGGTAAGAATATAATCACAGTTTACATATCATGTGCAGAGCCCTGCAATAAAAAAATATCTCAGCAAACAGACAGATATACAGTATGATGCATAAGTCTAACAGTCCCCGCTGCAGCTATTCTCCCTCGTGGCAAAAAATGGCGCCCAGTAATATCTACGCTAAGTCAGGCCTGACTGTACTATGTAGAAGTTCTGTAGGAGAAATTCTTTGCTAGCAAACGGTGGTGCACTTGCTGAAGAAACAACTGTAATCCACAGGGTAAAAAGGGTTTTGATAACTTGGTGAATAAAGGAAATCTCTAAAGCTGCTCCGATGCACTGTCCCTCTGGTGCGCAGCACAACACTAATGAAAGCTCCGGTTAAACAGTTATTGGGCCTAGAGATCCTATGTAGTTCTCTGAGCAGGTGCTCTCTCACCCAACCGGACCAGTCCGTGTCCGTATCTTCTGCTGCTGTGTCATGGTACACAGGTCTCACGACATCCGAGTCTTCGGTCCTCCGGGAAGCGATGCGGCAACGGTATGCAGAACGTCCCTCAGGTTCCTCGGTGAGAACGGAAGGCTCTTTAGAGAAAGGCCCAGGCTTTAGGCCTCGTAGCACCGCAGGCTCGGAAAGGAGTTCCTCTTGCTGGGCGGGCGCTGTCCAAAGAGACTGAAATCGACTCCGCCCTTTCCTTATAAAGTCCACCCCAGCAGTCTTTGCGCGGGGCAATGCACCCTGGGTGGCCAGTGGGGTTATGGGTACAGTAGTCTCTGAGGCCTAATAGGAAACCCACGCTACACACTCCCCCCACTTAGAATCTTTGGTCTCTAAAGGTAGCATCAACACAATTTATACACAAGCAATATAGTTATAGTTTATAGCTGCAAAGGAGCTTGGCAGGGGAATCTCCCACCAAGCATGGTGAGGAAGATTGTCCTGCCCACAGGTCACATTAGCAAGAGTGGCCTGCCTAACTGTGCCAGAGAGTGAATCGGGGTTGCCCTCCACCAAATGTACAGTGGAGGGGCCTGGGTTCTCTATAGTCCTTCTAGCAGTCACCACAGTGTCTTCAGAACACTCCCCCATCTGGGTGTAGGTTAACTTCCGGGGAGGACGTATGGTTCTTTTAGCTCTTTGTTCTTTGAGGGCAATGCCTTAGATACTACAGGTTCTTCCACTGGGATAGGTGTAGGGGTTTCTTCTGTATCTGAGGCACTCGAATCAAATGCAGAAAGATACATGGAGTCTCTTGGATCGTCAACAGGGAAGGATTCTATGGCATCTTCCCACTCCTCAGTCTGGGTATAGGATGGAACAAACTCAGTGGCTTCCGGATTTAAAGTATCATCAGGAACATCCTCAGAAGGTGGAAGGTCTATGGACAGAGGTTCAGGTGCCTGGGACGGCCACAACCACTCAACTTCCAGTTCCTCATCTTCGCTCTGGTCGTGACATCCGTTTCTCCTGACAGAGTTGTCTGAGACCTAGTGTTGGGTCTGGGAGTATGTTCAGAGTCCTCAACATGTTTAACAGAGTCCTGTTGAATCTTTCGGGTTGAGCATCACCTTGAGGGTGATAAGGAGTAGTGAGAGTTTTCTTTATGCCCAAAGAGTCCAGTAGCTTCCGGATCAGTCGGCTTTCGAAGTCTCTCCCTTGATCCGAGTGAAGGTGCTGAGGTAACCCGTAATGCACAAAGTAATTTTCCACCAGTATTTTGGCTACAGTGGAGGCCTTCTGGTCTTTAGTTGGAAAGGCCTGGGCATAACGGGTGAAATGGTCGGTTATCACCAGAACATTCCCATGTCCACTCAAGTCAGGTTCCAGGCAGAAAAAGTCAATGCATACCAAGTCCAAGGGCCCTTGACTCTGCAGGTGGCCCATTGGGGCAGCTTGACGTGGCAATGTCTTCCTCTGTATGCAGCGGGCACATGAGTGACAGTACTCCTCCATTTCAGCCCGCATAGCAGGCCACTAGGACAGTTTTTCTGTGTTTTTCCGGCAAGAACAGTTGCCACTTATCTTCCAGGTCATCAGAGGGGCCCCTTCGGTAGACCACCCCTTGATGCACCTGTAACTTGTCCCACTCTTTGCAGATTAATCAGGCCTCATTTGAGGGATCATGTAAGAGCCTGTCCGGATCCTGGTCTTCCAGAACTTCCAGGGCTAATCTTCCCCAAGGGTCTTCCAACTGATCCCTTCTTAGGTCTTTCTTAGACAGTTTTGGCAAGTCATCTCCGCCAATCTGGGTTACATCACAATAGCATTTGGGCACCCCCACCACCGAAACTCCAATTTCTTCCACCCTAGATCTGCCACTAGCTTGAAGTTGTGCTCCCTGGCACAAGGCCCGCACCCCGTCCGGGGTCCAGTCTTCTGTATGAGAAGTTGGAGCATGAGACCTTCTGGACAACGCATCAGCATCTCGATTTCCAGTCCCAGGCCTGTACTTCAGACTGAAGTTGAATCCGGAGAGGGCGGCCAACCAACCGTGGCCGGTGGCATCCAGCTTGGCTGTGGTGAAAAGATAAGTGAGTGGGTTATTGTCTGTCCTCACTATAAAGTCAGCTCCATACAGGTAGTCTTTGAGTTTGTCCACAACTGCCCACTTTAAGGCCATGAACTCCAATTTGTGGGTGGGGTAATTCTTTTCTGCCGGTGTTAGACTCCTACTCACATAGGCAACTGGCCTCAACTGTCCTTCATACTCCTGGTATAGCACACCTCCCAGGCCATCATGGCTGGCGTCCACATGTAGTTCATATGGCCTCTTGGTGTCAGCATAGGCCAAGACCGGGGCAGTGGTCAGACTTTTCTTCAGCATTTTGAATGCCTCGTCACACTGGTCTTCCACGGACTCTCCGGGCTTCCTGGGGCCAGTGTCATCCTCCTCTCCTTCTGTCTTCAGTAACTCATTCAGAGGTTTGGCAATTCTTGCAAACCCTTCCACAAATCTGTGGTAGTAAGAGCAGAACCCCAGGAAGGATCTGAGTTCAGTCACTGTAGTTGGTCGGGGCCAGGAGGTAACTGCTTCCAGTTTGTCCGGGTCGGTAGACACTCCTTCTTCAGACACTACAGTATGTGTCCCAGATAGTGTACTGAGGACTGGTAGAACTGAGACTTCTCCCTGGAGAGTTTAAGTCCCTCTTCACTGAGTCTCTTCAGGACTTTCTCCAGCCTTTCTTCGTGCTCCTCCAGAGTCTTCCCGAAGACAATGATGTCATCTAGGTACACCAGGACTTTAATGAGATTCATGTCCCCTACTGTCTTCTCCATCAGCCTCTGGAAAGTGGCAGGAGCCCCGGACAGGCCCTGAGGCATCCTGTTGAACTCGTAAAATCCCACTGGGGTGATGAATGCCGTCTTCTCCCTGTCATCTGGATGCACTGGGATTTGGTAATACCCACTCTTCAGGTCCATTACACTGAACCACTTAGCTCCCGACAGACTCTGTAAGGCATCTTCTATCCTGGGGGTGGTATACTGGTCGGGTATGGTCCTCCTATTGAGTGTCCTGTAGTCTATACAAAGTCTCAGCGACCCGTTCTTTTTCCTGACTACTACAATAGGAGAGGCATATGGGCTTCTGGACTCTCGAATAACTCCAGTTCTCTTAAGCTCCACCAGTTGTTCACGCAGGTCTTCTAAGTCAGCCAGGGGAACTCGCCGGACCCTCTCCCGGAAAGGTTTGTCTTTCTGCAGCTGGATCTTATGGGTGGAACTCCTCGCACACCCTACGTCGAACTCGTCCCTTGAAAAGATTTTTCTCCATCTGGTCAGCTGGGCCTTGGCTCTCTCCTTCCACACCGGCGGTAGGGTCGTGTTCTCCAAGCAGAGCTTCTCCAGTGTGGTTTCCCCTCCTTCAGTCTTCTCCAAGTCAGACAGGGCCACCGGGGTAGCAGGGTTTACTTTACCCAGCAACATCCGGCCCGGAATCTTCACAGGGGAGTCAGTGATATTCCTAATGCTCACTGGGATCTGCCCATTCGCCTTCTTCAACGCCCTTAGCAGGACCACTTCAGGGATCACTTCCAATCCTGGGTGGGAGTCCAAGGGGTCCGGCTCTAAGACCACAAAAGGGCCAGGTTGCTCCCACGAGAGCTTCACCGTAGCTTTCAGACAGGTCATCTCACCAGGCTGCAGCATTCTCTCCTTCTTGGACAGTCTCCAGACTTTCCCTACCCCCTCCTCCGGGGCCTTCTGTTCCAGGATCAATCTCCGGTAGGCCAGCTGCAACATTGGGTGGATCCTGGCTGCTGAAGTACCCTGCTCCTGTGCTAGGGGAGCCAGTAATCTTCTGACCAGGTCAGTGTTGGTCCCTATAATCAGGGAACTCTTGTTGGCTCCTGGTGGGCGAGGGCAAACCACTGCTAGGGTGTCAAAGACCTCAGATTTTCCTGCTACAGAGGGGTCAAAGGCCAGTTGGATGGAAACAACCATCGTAGGGAAAGCTTTGGGTGCCAATTCCACATATCTCTAAGTCTTCTAGTTTCTGTAGGGGCACGTGACTCAGGTGTTTTTGGTAAAAGTCTCTGTACAAAAGGGTCACTTGGGCTCCTGTGTCCAGGATGGCCCTTGTGTAGACTCCCTCCACTTGAAGGGAGACCACAGGGGAGGGCCCCACCAAACTAGCTGGAAACTTCCTCGGAGAGGCTTCTTTCTTTCGATTCATGGACTTTCCCTTTGAGGTTTTCTTCTTCTTCCATCTCTTCCTGGATCTTAATCCCTGTTGGGCCTGGTATGCATTGATTTCCCGCAGGTTTTTAGACTTTAACTCCTGACAAGTGGTATTGAGTATTTTAGGAGGGGCATTGTTTCCCTTCTCATTTCCTTTTTCTGGCTTTTGAATCTTATTGGAGCTTTCTGCAAATAGCGGGCGCCCGGCTGACTCCTTCACCGGGGCCCTCTGAACTTTTCCGCCGGCTGTTGGTAAGTGCCTCGGTTCTTCCTTGGACTGGGGCACACTCTTCCAAGATGGCCGACTCCTCCACAATTGAAACAGACAGTTCCTCTTCTTCCCTGCGGGGAGGTTGGAGTTGAGACACTCTGGCGTGGTTCATTTCTGATCTCCTCTTGCTCTTTGGCTCCTGAGTTCTTAGCCAGTAGAGAGGTCAAAAGATCCAGCACTTGAGTCATCTGGGACTTTAGGGTCTCCTCTTCTTCCCGTTCAGTGGCTACTGCTGATCTGACTCCCACTGAGGGGGGGGGGGAGTGGTCTTCTCAACCGCCTGTTGGTCCTTCAACAGGGCTTCTTAATCCCTTATGATCCGCACAAGGTCTGGATAACTCAAAGCCATGACTCCGTCAGAGGTCTTCAGGTGGAGCCAAACTGGATCCGAGCGCAAGGCTCCCCTCAGGATCTGCTTCATCCTAGTTGCATCTATGACTTGTGGCAGCATCCCCTTTTTAGGGACAATTTAGCACAGCATTCTATTCAACCTCCGGACATATTCGGATAATCTCTCTCCAGGCTGTTGGAGGGTATGTTTGAACTGGTACATCAGTTCAGTCACCTTCTCCAGCTGGCCAAATTCCTCCTGCAACATTGCCAGATAATCCATTGCAGTACAGGCAGCATTCCTAAACCTAAGATTTTTCACAGGCTCAGCAGCAGCGCCCTTCAAACTTTCACTTATGCGCTGCTTCTTCTGCACTTCAGGTACTTCCCATCCTTCTACAACCTGCATTGCTTGCTCAATCCAGGTGTCGAAGTCTTCTTCTCCGAGGGGGACTGGTTGCTTCCCTGAGAAGATCCGGCGCTTCCGGTACCCTGTCTCTACGTGCACCGTATTGCTCTTCTGGCACTTAGTAATGAATTCTCCCAGAGCATTCAGTAATTCCGGCCCTATAGCGGCCAGGGGCGTCCCCGGGGTCATCATCTCCTGGGAGCCCTCTGCTCCAGGGAAGAGCAGTGGGGATGATGGTCTTGAGGTTTTTGGAGATTCCCTCTTGCTGGCCCTCGTATGCACTAAACGGTATATCTGGTTATCTATGCCTTTTATGTTCTGACCTCTAAAGTCTTTCGGGACTTAATTTCTCCATTCCACTAGTGCGTATGTACACAAGGTATCTGGCTTTGTATCCATCACCCATGCTTTCTGGCTCAGAAACAGCGACATTATGAGCTGCTTTATCTCTTCCTCATGCCAGTTCCCCGCCCCGGGAGTTCAATAACTACCGCCTTGGTTGAATCGGCTCCAACCGCTGCGCACCACTGTGTCATTGCTAGCGGGTCCATGCTGATACTTCTGCCCGGCTTGATTGCAGCGTGCAGTATACAGGAATCTCGGACTCGAGCCCCCACGTATAGCGATACCCCCAGTTAAGAGGGCTGCTGGAATGATTCTTTTGGGCCCCTGTAATGCACCCTGTCAACCCCCGGCAGTTGGCTTTAATCTCCCCTGGCACAGCTAGTAGGAGATGGTAGGATTGTGTAGCCTGCAACTCACGGAGACACAATCCTATATTAGAACACATACAGCAATGCACTTTAACTGTCCTTACCCGTCTTCTCTGCAAGTAAATGACACAACACCAGTATTCTTAACCCTTGCACTTTTACTTAGTTGGTTTGGTAAGAATATAATCACAGTTTACATATCATGTGCAGAGCCCTGCAATAAAAGAATATCTCAGCAAACAGACAGATATACAGTATGATCCATAAGTCTAACAGTCCCCGCTGCAGCTATTCTTCCTCGTGGCAAAAAATGGCGCCCAGTAATATCTACGCTAAGTCAGGTCTGACTGTACTATGTAGAAGTTCTGTAGGAGAAATTCTTCGCTAGCAAACGGTGGTGCACTTGCTGAAGAAACAACTGTAATCCACAGGGTAAAAAGGGTTTTGATAACTTGGTGAATAAAGGAAATCTCTAAAGCTTCTCCGATGCACTGTCCCTCTGGTGCGCAGCACAACACTAATGAAAGCCCTGGTTAAACAGTTATTGGGCCTAGAGATCCTATGTAGCTCTCTGAGCAGGTGCTCTCTCACCCAACCGGACCAGTCCGTGTCCGTATCTTCCGCTGCTGTGTCTTGGTACACAGGTCTCACGACATCCGAGTCTTCGGTCCTCCGGGAAGCAATGCGGCAACGGTATGCAGAACGTCCCTCAGGTTCCTTGGTGAGAGCGGAAGGCTCTTTGGAGAAAGGCCCAGGCTTTAGGCCTTGTAGCACCACATGTTCAGAAAGAAGTTCCTCTTGCTGGGCGGGCGCTGTCCAAAGAGACTGAAATCGACTCCGCCCTTTCCTTATAAAGTCCACCCCCAGCAGTCTTTGTGCGGGGCGATGCACCCTGGGTGGCCAGTGGGGTTATGGGTACAGTAGTCTCTGAGGCCTAATAGGAAACCCCCGCTACATGTGTAATAAAATGGGATGACACAGGGAAAAAGTATTGAGCACATGAAGAAAGGAAGGTGTAAAAAGGCATGGACAGCCAAGACACTAGCTGAAATCTATCAGTAATTAGAAAGCAATTCTGCCCCTTGCCAGTGCAAATGAATATCAGCTGGTTCAGTCTCAAATGATGGCCTATAAAAAGGGGTCTCATTACCAAGGTGTCACACAAGAAACATCTCATGAGGGGTAAAATCAAAGAGCTCTCTCAAAACTATTGCAACTTTATTGTTTCAAAACATACTGATGACATTGGTTGCAAAAGGATTTCTAAACTTCTGAATGTTCCAGTGAGCACTGTTGGGGCCATAATCTGGAAGTGGAAAGAACATAATTTCACAATAAACCGGCGATGACCAGGTGCTCCTCACCAGATTTCTGACAGAGGAGTGAAAAGAATTATCAGAAGAGTTGTCCAAGAGCCAAGGACCACTTGTGGAGAGCTTCAGAAAGACCTGGAATTAGCAGGTACATTTGTATCAAAGAAAACAATAAGTAATGCACTCAACCACCATGGCCTTTATACACGCTCACCACACAAGACTCAATTGCTGAAGAAAAAGCATGTTGAAGCTCGTTTAAAGTTTGCTGCACAACATTCAGACAAGCCTGTGAAATACTGGGAGAATATAGTCTGGTCAGATCATGAGACCAAAATTTAACTCTTTGGATGCCATAATACACACCATGTTTGGAGGTCAAATGGCACTGCACATCACCCCAAAACACCCCCATATCAACCGTGAAGTTTGGAGGTGGGAACATCATGGTGTGGGGCTTTTTTTCCGCATACGGTACTGGCAAACTTTATATGATTGAAGGAAGAATAAATGGAAAAATGTACCAAGACATTCATGATAAAAATCTGCTGCCATCTTCCAGGATGATGAAGATGAAATGAGGGTGGACATTTCAGCAAGACAATGACTCCAAACACAAAGCCAAGGAAACTCTCAATTGGTTTCAAAGAAAGAAAATAAAGCTGCTAGAATGGCCCAGCCAATCACCTAACTTGAATCCAATAGAAAATCTATGGAAAGAACTAAAGACCAGAGTTCATAGAAGAGGCCCATGGAACCTTCAAGATTTGAAGACTGTTTGTGTGGAAGAATGGGCCAAAATCCCACCTGAGCAATGCATGCAACTAATTTCTCCTTACAGGAGGTGTCTTAAAGCTGTCATTACCAACAAAGGATTTTGTAAGAAGTATTAGATTTCAGTTAGCTTGTTCAATACCTTTTCCCTGTGTCATCCCATTTTATTACACATAACTTAATTTTTTTGAACGTATTTGTTTTGGTGTCTTTGTATGTATGGATTGCATGGGTTGTTACCGACATGTGGTGAAAATTTCATGTCAATAGCACCTTTAGAAATATATTTACCTAGAAAAATGGTGACGTGTTAAATACTTATTTTACGCGCTGTAAGCTTTTATGTAGCCTCTGGGGGTGAGTGAAGGGGAATACTATAGAGTGACAGCTCTGTTGGAGCTGTTGACATCACATTAAAGATGCTGGCACCCAGAAGCAGTCTCAGGGCTTTTGGATGTCTACACAAGGGAGACTTTTACTGGTAAATATCATGCCTAAAATATGTTAAATGCTATTTTTTGTTGAATTGAATGGTCTGGCCACAGGGTTTCTCAAACAAAATCACTTGAATTATTGTGTAATGCAGAGGTAAATCATAAAACTTCAGGCAATGCTAGTTTGTAACATAGGCTTAACCACTTGGCGTCCGTACTATAGCCGAATGACGGCTACAGCGCGGACCTGAATTTCCGGGAGGCCACCAATAGACGTCCTTCACTTTTCTCGCTCCCCGCGCGCCCCTTGCAGGGAGCGTGTGGCGCTCGCTGTGATCACAGAGTCACTGAGACTTGGGTGATCACAGATCCGAGTAAGGGGACGATCCCGGCCTCTTACCACGTGATCAGCTTTCAGCCAATGACAACTGATCACATGATGTAAACAAAAGCTCGGTAATCAGTTTTTTTTTCTCCTCATGCTGACAACGTGAGGAGAAAAAAAAGCCGATCACCGGCTTATGTGCAAAGGACATCGGTCCCGAAGAGGAAGGAGGCACATCTGCCTCATCTGTGCCCACAATACCCACCTGCCAGTGCCACCTGCTAGTGCCCACAGTGCCCATCAGTGCCACCTATCAATGCCCACGAGTGCCACCTATCAATGCCCACAAGTGGTGCCAATCAGTGCCTCATCAGTGCCACCTAGCAGTGCTGTCTATCAATGTAACCTATCAGTGCTGATCATTGCCACCCATCAGTGCCCATTACTGCCACCTATCAGTGCCCATCACTGCCAGCTATCAGTGCCACCTATCAGTGCCACTTCTCAGTGCCCACCAGTGCCCCCTATCAATGCCCTTCAGTGCCACCCCTCAGTGCCACCTATCAGTGCCACCTATCAGTGCCCACCCTTGCCGCCTTATCGGTGCCCATCAACGCAGCCCATCGGTGCCCATCAGTGCAGCCCATCGGTGTAAATCAGTGCAGGCTATCGGTGTCCATCAGTGCAGCCTCATCAGCGTACATCAATGAAGGAGAAAAATTACCTGTTTGCAAAATTTTATAACAAAATATAAAAAAATATATATATTTTTTAAAATTCAGTCTTTTTTAATTTTTTTAACAAAAAATAAATACCGCAGAGGTGATCAATCACCACCAAAAGAAAGCTGTGGAATTTTTTTTATAAAAAATTAATTTGGGTACAGTGTTGTATGACAGCGCAGTTGTCATTCAAAGTGCATCAGCGCTGAAAGCTTAAAATTGGTCTAGGAAGGAGGGGGTTTAAGTGCCCAGTAAGCAAGTGGTTAAGTGCCCTAACACCAGTAATACCATCCTATCACCATGGGGCACTTATGCAGTAAATGACAGGCACTGGTCGGTGCACTAAAGTAGGCAGTGCCAGTCCGATAAATGCCTTGGCACACTTATCTCTCTTCAGCTGTAATCTTCATTGTTCTGCTAGTAAATGTCTGGCATTGCTAATGGAGCAAACCAATCACACAAGTCACTAGAATATCGTAGCTTTTCAACTGAATACACAAACAGTTGGCTGCACATAAGCTCCCATTCACACTTTAGCATAAGAGGTTTCAAGCAATTTTGAGGCTATTTTGCACCTTTTTTCATGCACAAATTTGCCTTTTTTATTTGGTGTTTTTTCATATGTTGTAAAGAATAGTGACCAGTGAAAAGCGGTATTATCCGAGACATCATATGTTGTCATCATTGTATCTGCCTTTTTTTCTGCGCAGTGTTCTCGTTTCTTGTGCCATCGCCACTATGCCAATTTTTCCCAGTGCCTCTGCCACTTGCCATGGTTTTGTAATGGGCATCATTAAGGTTCTAGTCATGGGTCCTCACAGGCTGATAAAAGACTCTGCATTCAGCATAGACTCACATAGTTCTTGATTGGTAGGCACCAGAGACCGGTCGAAAGATGCAAAAATCTGCGAAAAATGCTTTAAAATGCTTGTGCCATGTTCAGGCACTCTAACCAAAGTCTATGGGTTCAGAAACACGCAATTCTGCCTAAGAAAAAAAGGTCATGTACTTTTTTGTGTGACAAGCTCAGGTGTGGGCTGGCACCATTGAATATAATGAGAACGTTCGTGTCTCATTGTCGTGCTTTGGGTTAAAGTGGGAGTGTAGGACATCTTCTGGGCTTGGAAGGCCCCTTTTCTTTTTAACAAATAAACATCATCCATCATTAGGTGGAACCCCAGCATACATCTACATTGACAGAACAGTTGCTAACAAAACATTGTTACATACCAGCGAATAATGCAATATCTCTGGTGCACATTCCAGAGTCTGTCACTAAGAAGACCTCCAGAAAGATGTCTGTCACAGATGGCTGACCTCTGGATCTCATTGGTAAACAACCAAGCCCTGAACCAGAGCTTCAACCAGAGCTGCTAGTTATAATCTGCTGATCTGGTGCATTTCATAACATCTTTTAGTAACTAATTGCCTCGTGAATGAATGGCTGGCTAGCTGTCTTTTGTCCTATTATGTCCATAGGCCGATCTCATCTTGGGCCTACTTTGAATAGGCTATACAGCAACATTCTGTGGAGTCTACTCTGTTGACTTCCTGTTGAGAACTTTAGGCCAATGGATGCTATTCTATGTACACTCTGTCTGCTTTGTGTTCTCTGGATGTACCCTGGAAGCTGCATGCCTTAAATTGGGTAAAATTGTCATTATGTATCAAAAGTTGTCACACATCACACTATAAATTAAAACAGTGAAGAGAAGAGCAGAATAACTTAAAGATTAGAGGGAGTTTTGCATTTAAATGTATAACAATGAAACTTATTGGATCCCTTTTGGGCCAATTAAAAGCATTTGTTTTATCTTTTAACTCAGTTAAAACAAAAACAAAAAAAAAACTGCTTGCCGTATTTTCCGGCGTATAAGACGACTTTTTAACCCATAAAAATCTTCTCAAAAGTCGGGGGTCATCTTATACGCCGGTACCTGACATGTAGAATCTCAGTCAAACCGCGGCCGTCCATTTTTCAAAAGCTGCGCCTCCTCCTCGTGCTGTTCCGTGATAGGCGGAACACTCAGCTTCCCAGCAGAGCCTCCGTTCAGTGTTCCGCCTATCATGGATGCCCTCTCGTCCTCGGCCTCGGATGAGAGGGCATCTGTGATAGGCGGAACACTGAACACAGTGTCTGCTGGGAAGCTGAGTGTTCCCCCTATCACAGAACAGCATGAGGAGGAGGCGCGGCTTTTGAAAAATGGATGGCCGCGGTCTGACTGAGATTCTACATGTCAGGGATAAGGTATGTGATCGTCGAGGCATGCAATGGCACAGTGAGGTATGCAATGGCACAGTGAGGTATGCAATGACACAGTGAGGTATGCAATGGCACAGTGAGGTATGCAATGGCACAGTGAGGTATGCAATGACACAGTGAGGTATGCAGTGGCACAGTGAGGTATGCAACGGCACAGTGAGGTATGCAATGGCACAGTGAGGTATGCAATGACACAGTGAGGTATGCAATGACACAGTGAGGTATGCAATGACACAGTGAGGTATGCAGTGGCACAGTGAGGTATGCAACGGCACAGTGAGGTATGCAACGACACAGTGAGGTATGCAATGACACAGTGAGGTATGCAATGGCACAGTGAGGTATGCAATGGAACAGTGAGGTATGCAATGACACAGTGAGGTATGCAATGGCACAGTGAGGTATGCAATGGCACAGTGAGGTATGCAATGGCACAGTGAGGTATGCAATGGCACAGTGAGGTATGCAATGGCACAGTAAGGTATGCAATGGCACAGTGAGGTGAGGTGAGGCATGGCTAGTCGGAAGAGGGTCGTCTTATACGGCGAGTATATCCCAAAACCAAAATTTTAGCTGGAAAATTAGGGGGTCGTCTTATACGCCCAGTCGCCTTATACGCCGGCAAATACGGTATTCTTTCAGAAACATTGTGAACTGGTAACTTTGTTCTTTCACTGTTTGTTCTCAGCTCTCTCTGTGGACTACAAAACACCTTCACCTTATTTTGTGGAGATGAGAAGATCATGAGGTGTTGTGTAATCCTTAACCGCTTGCCGACCGCCGCCTGTAGATATACGTCGGCAGAATGGCACGGCTGCGCGAAGCAACGGTCACGCCGTGCCACGAGCTCCGTTACCGTGCAAGCGGGACCCGCGGACTCAATGTCCGCCGGTGTCCCACGATCGTGTCACGGAGCTGCAGAACAGGGAGATGCCTTTGTAAACAAGGCATTTCCCTGTTCTGCCTTGTGACAGGACAGTGATATACTGCTCCCTGTCATCGGGAGCAGTGATTACTGTCGTGTCACTGGTAGCCCATCCCCCCCACAGTTAGAATCACTTCTTAGGACACACTTAACCCCTTCCTCGGGCCCCTATTGGTTAACCCCTTCCCTGCCAGTGTCATTTACACAGTAATCAGTGCATTTTTATAGCACTGATCGCTGTATAAATGACAATGGTCCCAAAATAGCGTCAAAAGTGTCCGATGTATCCACCATAATGTCTCAGTCATGATAAAAATCACAGATCGCCGCCATTACTAGTAAAAAAAACTATTAATAAAAATGCCATAAATCTATCCCCTATTTTGTAGACACTATAACTTCTGCGCAAACCAATTAATATACGCTTATTGCGATTTTTTGTTACCAAAAATATGTAGAAGAATACATATCGGCCTAAACTGAGAAAGAAATTCGTTTTTTTTATATATTTTTTGGGGATATTTATTATAGCAAAAAGTAAAAAATATTGTTTTTTTTTCAAAATTGTCGCTCTTTTTTTGTTTATAGCACAAAAAATAAAAACCACAGAGGTAATCAAATACCACCAAAAGAAAAGCTCTATTTGTGGCAAAAAAAGGATGTCAATTTTATTTGGGAGCCACGTCGCACGGCCATGCAATTGTCAGTTAAAATAACGCAGTGCCGAATCGCAAAAAATGGCCCGGTCATTGGGCAGCGAAATCCTCCGGGGCTGAAGTGGTTAAGATGGCCAAACATTGTATAAATTTCATTTCGTTTCTGATGAACTTTGATGCAATGAACGGAAGAACCGCCTGACATCCTTCAATTGAAAAGTCGAAGGAAGATAGAAGATTGTCAGCTGCTGTCCAAGTAACTATTTTGATATCTGGCTTTGGGAGATTTGTCCCTCTTTGCTGTATGGCTTGCAGGCTAAACTAAAAAAAATCTATATTTACACTATATGGCAAGCCTAGAACACTTCCTCTGCTAAGGTGACAACGTTGCTTTCCTGTAAATACAATACAATGTTGTCCCCCTAGGACAGGAAATGTGTTAAAAGCAGAAACACTAGGTGAAAATACAGAAGTAAAAAAGCCTGAAAAATAAACATCTAAGGTCCGGTAATCTGCAATATATTAACATTTATGGGGGTTTAGATACACTTTAATTTCATTCAACTTCCCTAGTTAACAATTGAACTAAAATATCAGCCACACAATGTTTTCAATGAGTTAGTTGACGCAGAGATTAGATTTTTAGAAAAAGCAGTAAAAACCAGCGTATGCATATACAGTATATTGAGCAAATGCCAATTTTTATACGTCTATAATAACAAAGAGTGCATACATACTGTAAATCAGCTCATTAATGACTAAAAGTTCTCCGTTACACATATTACTAAGAAATAACTGAAAAAAACAATACATTCCCATCTTTATACAAAAATCTAATACATTGATTTAGGGTTACTTAGGATCAAGGTTAAAAGATATTTAATGTACATACTCCAGATGAGATCTGGTATGGAATTTGCTTGGAGATATAACAGAGCACAAATGTCCCTCAATGGTATGTTCATAGTGTGACTCCAGAGTTAATTAAAATACAGACACCATGTCTATAGAGACTTGGAGACACGGCTGCAGAACAGCTTTGCTACAGTCAATTGCATTTGGAGGAAACAATCAAAAGTGAGCTTGAAGCATACTGAATGTAACTACTACGACTGCTTCCATGCTAGTAGTGTACAGTCCCTGAAATATAATAGTTACACCATGGATCTGCCATGCCATTAGAAGTTACGAACCGCCATGGACCTTGACTAGGATCAACGCTTGGATACCACATCCATGCCTTTGTCCTTAAATCACCCTTAGAAAAAAATCGAAATGCAAATTTAGGTAACAATATGATTTTTAAGGGAAGGGAGTTACCGCTCCAGGTGAGTATGCTATGGCAATCAATGCTCCCTCAGGAAACCATGGGTGCTGGCAATGCACGAGACAAGCAAAAAGAAAATTGATGATATGGACAGCCGCACTCCAAAAAACCTTAACGGTTGCCTTTATTGTAAAAACAGATAGGTGCACTACAAATCACAGCAAAACAGGGAAACAGCTGACGCGTTTCGCACTATAGTCATAGCTATGAGTACACACTCAGCACTAGACTATAGTGCGAAACGCGTCAGCTATTTCCCTGTTTTTCTGTGATTTGTAGTGCACCTATCCGTTTTTACAATAAAGGCAACCGTTAAGGTTTTTTTGGAGTGCGGCTGTCCATATCATCAATTTTCTTTTTGCTAATATGATTTTTAAAGCCAAAGTTTCAGTAAATACACTTTTCTCATGACATTTAAGCCAGTCACTCTGTTCATTGGCCATTCTGAAGCTTGCCATGCACCAATAGATTTCTTTTGTTCAGCCTGTGTGCTAAACGAAAAAAAAATCTACTAGATTTCTCCATTCACATTGATGGATGAATGTTCTCTGCTAGGTTATTGTATTCTGACAGCTATGAGTACCAGCTGTCAGAATACTCAAGGATTGGCTGCTGTCACTGTTTGGCTGTCAATTTTCAGCCAAGCTCTTTCGGCAAAAGTTGATTCAGTAGTTGACTTTTGTTGATCCGGCAGGGCCACCCACTGGTAGAACTTTGGACAATTCCCTTGACCCGGATGAAATGCTGTATGGACTGTTTTAAAGCGTATGTTCATGTTTTCAAAATAAAAATGGGAATTAACAGCGTCGTACGCCCTCCTCAGCCCCCAGTCTCAGCTGCACCTACATCTATGGATGATTAGCTTTCACTGCCCACACAGCTTGTGCAGGGGTCCAGGGATTTGTAAACCACAGTTTTCTTGCATGATGGTTCAGAGCAATTCTGATTGGTCACATGCTGGCACATAACTGCTTCGACTAACAGAATCGCTCTGATCCATCCTGGTTTCCCCAATTAAAGAAGAGGAAGAAGACTGCAGCTTTCAAATCCCTGGACCCCTGCACCAGCTGCGGGGGCAGTGAAAGCTAATCATTCATGGACCTATGTAATGATAGGACTGGATGGGGGGGGGGGGTGAGGAGGGCATACAACGGTGTTCCCCTTTTTTTTCTGAAAAGATTAACGCAGCAGAGGGCCATCAATGAGTATCTGTGCCAATATGGCACCAGGACAGGGTCAGGGGAGCTTGGGATTTTTTTTTCCACGCCAGTGAGTCATGATCAGTCCTGGCACCATTTGAGGAGGCCACGAGGATGGTGAGCAGTGACAGTGCATGCATGCATCAGTGACACTGTCCCTCTTGTCCACCTGTTGGAGCACATGCTGCATGGAATAATGGACAGGGCACTTGAGGCAGAACAGAGGGAGGAAGAGGAGGACTTCCTTACCTCTCAAAGCCCCCTTTATCCAGACAGTGTTCCTGCTGGCCCGCCGATCACACAGGAAGAGGAGGAGGAGGATTGTGTCAGCATGGAGGTGGAGCCTAGCACTCAGCATCAGCAGCAGTTTTCAAGGGATCATTTACAGTCCCAAGAAACCCATGGACTTGTACGTGGCTGGGAGGAGGTGGCTTAGTGACCCAGAGGACTCCGGACCCAATCCCTCAGCAAACCTACGCTGCATGGCCTCCCTGATTCTGCAAAGCCTACGAAAGGATCCTCGTATTCGTGGTATCAAGGAGAGGGATCATTACTGGCTGGCAACCCTCCTTAATCCACGTTACAAGGGTAAGGTTGCGGACCTTATCTTGCCGTCCCAGAGGGAGCAGAGGATAAAACATCTTCGGGAGGCCTTGCAGAAAGGTTTGTGAAACGCGTTTCCAGAGCCTGGGAGGTTACAAATTCCTGGTCCTGGACAACGTGTTGCTGAGGCTTCGGTCAGTCACAGAAGGAGCGGTGGAGAAGGTGGCTGTCTGACCGATGCGTTCAGACAATTTTTTAGTCCGCAGCCCCAAGGTATAAGCGGTTCCAGCAACCATCGCCAGCGTCTGATTCACATGGTGCAGGAATACCTAGGGGCAAGATCAGACTTGGACACCTTTCCCACTGAAAATCCTCTGGGTACTGGGTCTTGAGGAGGGATCACTGGCCAGAGCTTGCACAGTATGCAATTGAGCTACTGGCCTGTCCTGCATCCAGCGTTCTTTCGGAACGCACATTCAGTGCTGCTGGAGGCTTTGTAGCCGATCACAGGGTGCGCCTGTCCACCGAATCGGTCGATCGGCTGACCTTCATAAAAATGAATTAGTCTTGGATCACCAGCTACCAAGCACCTGATGCTGTTATAACCGAATTTTTTTTTTTTAATGTGAGATCCCTTCAAGACTGCCTATGCTGATGCTGAGTGACTATCCTGTTATGCTTAGTGACTATCCTCTTCCTCATGCTGATAGCTTGTAAGAACATTTTTGGTTCTGGGCCCAATTTTTCAGCCCCTGTTTAAAAGGGGCGTGTAATTAAAATTTTTGATGCAATACTTTGAAGCAGGGTTTATTCCTGCGCTCCAACTACAGTATCTGTGAGGGGTTGCAGTGTTGGGGTTGCAGTGTTGTGGCACCAGCACCAGTGCCTAAGGCCCAATTTGCCATCCCCTGTTTAACAGGGGCATGTAATTACAATTTTTGATGCAATACTTTGCAGCAGGGCTCATTCCTGCGCTCCAACTACAGTATCTGTGAGGGGTTGCAGTTTTGTGACACCAGGACCAGTGCCTAAGGTCCAATTTTTCAGCCCCTGTTTAACAGGGGTGTGTAATTGCAATTTTTGATGCAATACTTTGCAGCAGGGCTCATTCCTGCGCTCCAACTACAGTATCTGTAAGGGGTTGCAGTGTTGTGGCACCAGCACCAGTGCCTAAGGCCCAATTTTTCAGCCCCTGTTTAACAGAATGTAATTTGGGGTGTAATTCCACATATGCCCATGGCATGTTTGAGCAATATATCATTTAGTGACAACTTTGTGCAAAAAAAAAATAAAAATTGTCTTTTTCCCGCAACTTGTGTCAAAATATAAAATATTCCATGAACTCGACATGCCTCCCAGCAAATAGCTTGGGGTGTCTACTTTCCAAACTGGGGTCATTTGGGGGGGGGGGGTTTGAACTGTCCTGGCATTTTATGAACAACATTAGGAAGCTTATGTCACACATCATCCACTCTTCTAACCACTTGAAGACAAAGCCCTTTCTGACACTTTTTGTTTATATGGAAACATATTTTTTTTTGCAAGAAAATTACGTTGAACCCCCAAACATTATATATTTTTTAAAGCAAAGGCCCTACAGATTAAAATGGTGGGTGTTGCATTTTTTTTTCCACACAGTATTTGCGCAGCGATTTTTCAAACGCATTTTTTTGGGAAAAAATACACTTTTTTTATTTTAATGCACTAAAACACACTATATTGCCCAAATGTTTGATGAAATAAAAAAGATGATCTTAGGCCGAGTACATAGATACCAAACACGACATGCTTTACAATTTCTCACAAACGCGCAGTCGCGACAAACTACATACATTTTTAAAAGCCTTTAAAATCTTTTACAGGTTACCACATTAGATTTACAGAGGAGGTCTACTGCTAAAATTACTGCTCTCAAACTGACCTTCGCAGTGATACCTCACATGCATGGTGCAATTGCTGTTTACATATGACGGCAGACCGACGCCTGCTCTTGCCTTTGCGCAAGAGCAGGGCGGGACAGGGGTGCTTTTTTTTATTTTTTATTATTATTTATTTTGCATTTTTATTTTAATTTTAAACTGTTCCTTTCATTTTTTTTTTTTTTATCATTTTTATTGTTATCTGAGGGAATGTAAATATCCCCTATGATAGCAATAGGTAGTGACAGGTACTCTTTTTTTGAAAAAATTGGGGTCTATTAGACCCTAGATCTTTCCTCTGCCCTCAAAGCATCTGACCACACCAAGATCGGTGTGATAAAATGCTTTCCCAATTTCCCACTGGCGCTTTTTATATCCGGGGGGGGGGGGACATTCCCTCCCACTGCTTGTAAAAGCAGTCCAGAGGCTAATTAGGATTGCTTTTAAATGAAAGCCGGCCGCTGGCTGAAAAGAATGATACCAAGATGATACCTAAACCTTCAGGCATCATTCTGGTATAACCATTCAAAGTCCAGCAACATACCAGTACGTTGCTGGTCCTTGTTGGACATGTATTGTAATCTTTTTTTTCATGCAGCCTGTTGGATGAACGAAAAAAAGAGATTGATCGGTGGGTATGCCCACCATTAGAATACCTCCCTTCATTCACCCACTTCTAATGATGGGCATACATGCACCATTTATATATGCCGCAGCATGGGGGCATCCTCCCGCAAAAGTTATGCCGCGTACACACGTCTGACTTTTCCACGGGCAAGCCTCGATCGGAATTTCGACCGTATGTACGTGGCATTAGGAGCAAAATCGATCCTCCGCCCCTGCTGCCCCCATGCTTTGGCATATATGCTCTTTTTTTTAACTGTGGTGGTGAAATTACCTCCTACAGCACTGGAGTCGCAGGGATCAGGCCTGTCTCTGCGAACGCTGCAGTTATGTGTGTTGTGTTTTGTAAGTAACAATGATCAATCGATACTGCACTTGGGTGGGCTGGGCTGGACGGAGGGGCAAAACGCAGGTGCTAGCAGGTATCTGGACTGATCCCGCTAACACTGCGTTTTTGGGAACCCTATACTGCTGGAGACACTAGTATAGATCTGATCAGATATTGATCTGTTCAGATACTATACCACTAAGGGAGGTGTATGCTTTGCGTGTGGGTGTTAGCGCTACTGGCACTAACCTGACGCTGCCTGGGGCGACGCAGACCCTATCTAAATCTAAAACCTAATTGATATCACCCGCCGGGCGATCAGGGGGTTAAACCTTTATTGGGTTATATACGGCGGGTGCCCAGATGATATAAAAAGCAAACTAACAAACCAGCGTCACCTGTAACACTTATACGGTGATCACTGGTGAAAGAGTTAACTCTAGGGGCAATCAGGGGGTTAAAACCTTTATTAGGTTGTATATGGGGGTACCTGATGCTATAAAAACCTGGCGGCGAACCTTAAAAAAAACTAAAAAAAAAACAAAAAAAAATACTGGCTACCTAGCGGCACCAGCGACACTAATACAGCGATCAGAAAAACGATCGCTTAGTGACACTGGCGAAAGGGGGTGAATGGGTTACCTGGTGGGCGATCAAGCGGTTAAACCTTTATTAGATAATATATGGGGGTACCTGATGCTATAAAAATCTGACGGCGAACCTAAAAAAATAACTGGCTACCTAGCGGCACCAGCGACACGAATACAGCGTTTAGAAAAACGATCGCTTAGTGACACTGGTGATATTGGGTGAAAGGGTTACCTGGTTGGCGATCAAGCGGTTAAACCTTTATTAGATAATATGTGGGGGTACCTGATGCTATAAAAACCTGGCTGCGAACCTAAAAAAATAACTGGCTACCTAGCGGCACCAGCGACACGAATACAGCGATCAGAAAAACGATCGCTTAGTGACACTGGTGATAGGGGGTGAAAGGGTTACCTGGGGGGCGATCAAGGGGTTAAACCTTTATTAGATAATATATGGGGGTTCCTGATGCTATAAAAACCTGGCGGCGAACCTAAAAAAATAACTGGCTACCTAGCGGGACCAGCGACACGAATACAGCGATCAGAAAAACGATTGCTTAGTGACACTGGTGATAGGGGGTGAAAGGGTTACCTGGGGGGCGATCAAGGGGTTAAACCTTTATTAGGGGGCTACCCTAGACCTAAAGGGACCTAACACTAATATCCCTGACATCTTTTTACTGTCACAAATGTCACTGATTTCAGTGATCAGTAAATAAATTATCACTGCAATCGGTGACACTGTGACTGGGGGCTGGGGGGTGATCTGGGGGGTGATCTGGGGGTGACTGGGGGGTGGATTGTGTACCTATGTGTACCTACGTGTCAGTGGACTGTTAGTGCACTAACCTGATGTCTTCTCTCCTCGGCGCTCTGGACGAATAGAGCGCCGCATGGAGAGATGACATCACTTCCCCTGCCTGTGTTTACATTACACAGGCAGGGGAAGCATCTCATTCGCCGGGAGCGATCACGAGGGGGCGAGGGGGTGGCCAGAAACCAATGGCCACCCCCTCATAACGGATCGCTCCTGGACCGAAAACGACCGCCGCATGTACCGGGGGGGACCCCCCACCCATACGAAGGCAGTCACGTACAGGTACGTGATTGTGCCTGTCCGTGCCATTCTGCCGACGTATATGTACATGGGGCGGTCGTTAAGTGGTTAATATTCATACAAGATCCAAAAGGGGCTGGTAAGGGGCTGGTAATGGGCTGGGGGGGGATACTCATGCCGTTTTTCTCAATGATTTTCATCCATATTGCCCGGACCAGACATGACATTAAAGCCGCAAGCAGTTTTAAATGACTTTTTTTTCCTTTAGAAATGTCATTTTGTCCAGGGACAGTTCTAAACACGGGAAACACGCGTCGCTTTACAGGCATACTATAGACACCCCCCAGGCACGATATTTAAAGGAATATTTCACTTTTATTTTTTCACTTTAAGCATCATTAAAATCACTGCTCCCGAAAAAACGGTAGTTTTTAAAACTTTTTTTTGCATTGATACATGTCCCTTGGGGCAGGACCCGGATCCCCAAACCCTTTTTAGGACAATAACTTCCATATTAGCCTTCAAAATGTGCACTTCTGATTTCTGACGTTCGAGTCCCATAGACTTTAACAGGGTTCGAAAGTTTGCGCGAACTTTCGGTCCATTCACAGGTTCTGGTGCGAACCGAACCGGGGGGTGTTCGGCTCATCCCTAATAAACACTACATTTGGAGAGGAGTCATCAAGGCCTATGATGAAAGGTACACCATTCCTACTATGAAACACGGAGGTGGATCGCTGATGTTTTGGGGATGTGTGAGCTACAAAGGCACAGGAAATTTGGTCAAAATTTATGACAAGCTGAATGCAGAATGTTATCAAAAAATACTGGAGGAACATTTGCATTCATCAGCCAGGAAGCTGCGCATGGGACGTACTTGGACATTCCAACATGACAATGATCCAAAACACAAGGCCAAGTCGACCTGTCATTGGCTACAGCAGAATAAAGTGAAGGTTCTGGAGTGGCCATCTCAGTCTCCTGACCTCAATATCATTGAGCCACTCTAGGGAGATCTCAAACAAGACAGCCCAAGAATTTACAGGAACTGGAGGCCTTTTGCCAAGAGGAATGGGCAGCTTTACCACCTGAGAAGATAAAGAGCCTCTACCACAAAAGACTTCTAGCTGTCATTGATGTTAAATGGCTTCAGCCAAACACTAACCATGAGTGAAAGAATAGTTTTTGTGTTATCATTCATATTCTCTGAAAAATGGCAAAGAAATCATAAATTCTGCCAGGGTATGTAAAAGCTTTTTCTTGTTCATACATCACGGGACACAGAGCAGCATAGTCATTACTATGTGGTTATATAGATTACCTTCAGGTGCTGGCACTGGCAACTTCCAAAACAGGAAGTACCCTCCCCTATATAAGCCCCTCCCATCCGGGAGTACCTCAGTTTTTTGCCAGTGTCTAAGGTGTTGGCCAAGGTTAACATGTATTCATCTGGGCTTGTGTACAGGTTCTCTGGGCCTTAGCAAGCTATTCCGGATCCGACCAAAAAAGCTTCATAGCTAAACGGTCGGTACCCGGGCCTTGCAGAGAAGAGCAGGGTTTTGCCTGTAATGCCTCTCTTAGGAGGGCTGGACCCTGGGATCCAGAGCTCTGGTCATACCCAAAACCAAGAGGCTATCTGTGCAGGGTGCTATACAGGTCCAGGGGAGTGGAATCCTTGGGAACCCGGTCCCTGAAGGTCTAGTACAATGCCTGCCGTGAGAGGTGAAGTTTGGGCTTCTGTGGACCAAACAAAGTCCTGCGGCGGGGAAAAGGTAAGTGGGGGCCCCTCAGGAACTTGGTTCTATTGAGGGGACCCCCAAGCCTAATATGTCTTTCTGCCTGTTACCTAAAGGGTATTCCCGCTAATAGCTGTATATGCCTAAGAAATCCTAGAAATGTTTTTTCATAAGGGAAGTTTTAAAAAAACTGTAAACCTGGAAATGTTTTTTCATAAAGGAGGTTTTAAAAAAAAAAAAAAAAGACAAAGGTGCGGTACCTGTGTTTGTCCACTAGAGGCCGCTGTGGAACGTCTTTTTTCTTGGGACTATTCCTTCCATGGTGAAAGTCCAGGCAGATGAGTGAGCTCTCTATCAGGGAAGCTGCATTCCTCTGTCATGCTGCCAAGTAGTTTCCTTCCATCCCCGAGTCCTGGTGAAACAGGGACCCTGGCTCCTCTCCCTACATGGCGCCAAGAGCGCACACGTGCACGCGCGCGCGCGCACACATGCTTTCCTTTTATAAGGTTTAGCTTAAAAAAAGGGGGCGGAGCCTGGCGGATGACGCGCTCTGTGCGCCCAGCGCTTCTGCGCATGTGCGGGCGTCCCAGCAAGATAAAAGGACTCAGTCCACGCTGCTTGCTATGGACACAGAGCATGAAAAGGAGCTGGTAGCATGGTATAGGGGCTTACAGCGGGCGGTTGATACAGGCATCCCCAGAAAGACGCATTAGTAGACACCCACTGATGTACATAGCAGCAAATTGCATTAGACTATTTCAGTAAGGGGTGTATTGCGGCTGGAATACCTCAGCTTTGAACTAAGGAATATGCCGCCTAAAAAACTCCGAGATATACCTCTCAGGAAGTGTAGGGGGTCTCCATCGGGCTCTGAGGATCTGGAGCAGTCATCTGCACCCTCCTCCCCTGAGAAATCAGAGGTTAATACCCATAAGGAACCCCCGGGAGTGCCAGGTACTGCGGCTGTCCTCAGTCCACCTGCTCCTGCATATATAACAGAGGAGGTTTTTTCCTCAACTCTGGAGGGATTGGAGCAGAGATTGGCAGCATTGATCGCTTCTTCTCTACAGGAAAGAAAGCGCGCCAGATCTCCATCACCTCCATTAGAGTGCCTGTTGGCAGAGCAACAGTCCCAGGAAGGGACCGACCTACCTGAAGGGGATCAGGAGGAGGTTAGCTCTGTTTTTGAGGAATCGACAGTAGATGAACCATTTTCAGCATCGCAGACTGAAAGATTGTGGGTCCAGACCCTAACTGACATGGTTCGATCTGCATTTAAAATGCCTCTTGTTGAACCATCAACTACTGCTGTCTCCTCATTGGGGTCGCTAAAAGCTCCCCAGGTTAATTGCTCCTTTCCAATACATCCATTATTGGAAGGACTTATATACCAGGACTGGGAACATCCTGATAAACTATTTGTTCCGCCTAAAAAGGTTTCCGGTGATCTATCCCATGGAGGAAAAGTTCACCCAGAGATGGAATGTTCCTACGGTGGATGCAGCCATCTCTTCTGTGAACAAATCACTGACATGTCCAGTAGATAATGTTCAAATGTTCAAAGATCCAGTGGATAAAAAATTGGAATCTTTATTAAAATCTGCTTTTTCCGCAGCAGGGGCTGTTACACAGCCAGCAGTGGCAGCTATTGGGGTCTGCCAAGCTTTAAAGGATCAAATGAAAATGGTCCTGAGGGATTTGCCAGACCAGCAGGCCCAGGCTCTGGCTGATCTGCCTAGAGCATTATGCTTTGCGGTTGACGCCATCAAGGATTCTATCCATCAGGCCTCCCGCCTCACGCTGTCTTTGGTACATATGCGTAGGCTTCTGTGGCTCAAAAACTGGTCTGCTGAAGCTCCCTGTAAGAAGCTCTTAGTTAGCTTCCCATTTCATGGGGAACGCCTTTTTGGCGAAGACCTGGATAAGTATATCCAGAAGATTTCCAGTGGTAAAAGTACTCTCTTACCGAGTAAAAAGAGGTCTAGGGGTCCATCTTTTAAGAGGACTACCTCTCCTATCCCTGCGACGTCTGCTACTAAGCAGTTCCGACGGCCTCCTCGGTCAAACTCAGGAGGTAAAAATCAGGGACAGCCACAGGGTAATAAAAAGCCCTGGATCCGAAGAGGTACTAAACCAGCCTCCAAGTCAAGCCTATGAAGGGCTGCCCCCACTCAAACGGGTGGGGGGAAGACTTCAGTTGTTCGCAGAGACCTGGCGGGAGACGATCAAAGACAGATGGGTGCTCTCCGCAGTAACTCTGGGATACAAGTTGGAGTTAAAAGAGTCTCCTCCGTCCCATTTTATGTGGTCAGGCATGCCAAGAGACCCTCTAAAAAGAGGGTCTCTCCTATTGGCGTTAGAACAACTATTGCTCCAAGGAGTAATTATGGAGGTTCCTATGGAAGAGTGGGGGTTGGGTTTCTACTCAAACCTTTTCACAGTCCCGAAGCCAAACGGGGACATAAGACCCATATTGGACCTAAAGAGTCTAAACAAATTTCTAAACGTCCGGTCTTTCCGGATAGAGTCGATCCGATCGGTCACCGCTGCCCTACAAGGGGAGGAATGGTTAGCCTCGATCGACATCAAAGATGCTTACTTGCATGTTCCCATCTTTCCAGGTCATCAAAAATTCCTACGCTTTGCAGTAGAAGGGCGCCATTTTCAGTTCAGAGCCTTACCATTTGGTCTGGCCACAGCACCACGAGTGTTCACAAAAATTCTGGCCCCACTGTTGGCCGATCTAAGAACACGGGGGGTAACGATAATGGCATACCTAGACGACCTGTTGTTGATGGACCACTCAGTTGCCAAGCTAGAAGTGGTAATTGTCGATACAATCAAGTATCTAGAGTCTCACGGTTGGGTCATCAACCTGGACAAGTCAGCCCTACAGCCAGTGAAAAACCTGGTATATCTAGGGCTACGGCTGGATTCAGACCAGAGGAAGATTTTCTTACCTCTAGACAAGGTATCCTCTTTGAGGGCCTTGGTCCGTCTGCTTTGTGCAAAAAGACAGCCGTCCATACGCCTGTGCATGAGGCTGCTAGGAAAGATGGTAGCATCATTCGAAGCTGTACCATACGCCCAATTCCACTCAAGGAATTTACAAAGGGCCATATTGTCAGCCTGGAACGGAAAAGTTCAGGCTCTAGACTTCCCGATGGCTTTGTCCCCTTCCGTTCGGAAGAGTCTCTGCTGGTGGTTGATCCCCCAGAATCTCCAGAAGGAAAACCCTTCAGCCCGATATCTTGGAAGGTGGTCACTACAGATGCCAGCCTTATAGGCTGGGGGGCAGTACTGGAGCAATGGTCTCTCCAGGGCAGATGGTCAAATGTAGTAAAAACCCTGCCCATCAATCTATTAGAGATACGAGCAGCCCGGTACGCCCTAGTAGCCTGGACATCCAGACTCCAAGGGTCCCCTGTCAGAATTCAATCAGACAATGCCACAGCAGTGGCATATATCAATCATCAGGGAGGCACCAGGAGTCGTGCAGCCCAGAGGGAAGTAAGTCACATCCTGGAATGGGCAGAAAAGCATGTCCCATGTATATCAGCTGTCTTCATTCCAGGGGTGGAGAATTGGAAGGCGGACTTTCTGAGTCGCCAACAGTTATGCCCAGGGGAATGGTCCCTTCATCCCGAGGTCTTCCGAGCAATATGTCAGCGGTGGGGAACACCGGATGTAGATCTGCTAGCATCCAGATTCAACGCAAAGGTGGACAGATTTGTCTCCCGGACAAGGGATCCCCTCGCTTGCGGCTCGGATGCTCTGGTGTTCCCTTGGGATCAGTTCAGACTGATATATGCATTCCCTCCGCTACAATTGTTGCCTCGACTCCTTCGCAGAGTCAGGTTGGAGAAGAAGCCGGTGATCCTGGTGGCTCCAGCGTGGCCCCGAAGGGCCTGGTACAAGGAGATCATCAAAATGTCTGTGGGGAGTCCTTGGACCCTTCCACGTCGTCCGGACCTGCTTTCGCAAGGACCGATATACCACCCTTCCTTACTAACTCTAAGGTTAACGGCCTGGCTATTGAATCCCACATCCTAAAGAAGAGAGGTCTCTCTAACTCTGTGGTATCAACTATAATCAATGCCAGGAAGCCTGTATCCAGGCAGATCTACTATAGAGTTTGGAAGGCGTACATCACTTGGTGCGAGGCCAGAAAATGGCATCCACGTAAGTACGTTATAGGCAGAATTCTGGACTTCCTGCAGTGGGCTGTAGACAGGAAGTTTGCCTTAAGTACTATCAAGGGCCAGGTTTCGGCCTTGTCAATACTATTTCAAAGGCCCCTGGCTATGCATTCACTTGTCAAATCCTTTGTGCAAGGTGTGACTCGTATTATTCCACCGATTAAGGCTCCCATATGCCCATGGGATCTAAATTTGGTTCTGTTGGTTCTGCAGAAGCAGCCATTTGAACCTTTGCGGCACATTTCCTTGGTTCTACTCACCAGGAAATTGATATTTTTAGTAGCCATATGCTCGGCTAGAAGAGTGTCGGAATTAGCCGCCATGTCCTGTAAAGAGCCATATCTGGTTATCCATAAGGACAGAGTAGTATTACGTCCTCACCCAGCCTTTCTTCCTAAGGTGGTATCGAGGTTTCACTTGAACCAGGATGTGGTTCTTCCTTCTTTTTTCCCCAAACCTAGCTCGGTAGAGGAAAAGTTATTGCATTCTTTGGATGTAGTAAGAGCAGTTAAAGCTTATCTAGAAGCCACTGCTCAGATTCGTAGAACGGATTCTTTGTTTGTTCTGCCGGAAGGCCCCAGAAAGGGTCAGGCAGCATCAAAATCTACTTTAGCCAAGTGGATTCGACAGGTCATAATACAAGCCTATGGCTTGAGAAGTAGACCGCCTCCGTTCAAAGTTAGGGCGCACTCCACGAGAGCAGTTGGAACTTCATGGGCAGTGCATCACCAGGCCTCCCTGGCGCAAATTTGTAAGGCCGCAACATGGTCTTCAGTACACACGTTTACTAGGTTCTACCAGGTGGACGTTAGAAGTCAGGAGGATGTCGCCTTTGGGCGCAGTGTGTTGCAGGCCGCAAAAGATCCTCATGCCTGATGGCGCCCAGCTTATGTATGGTGTATCCCCCCCCTCATGTGGCATTGCTTTGGGACGTCCCACATAGTAATGACTATGCTGCTCTGTGTCCCGTGATGTATGAACAAGAAAGTAGGATTTTTAAAACAGCTTACCTGTAAAATCCTTTTCTTGGAGTACATCACGGGACACAGAGCTCCCACCCCTCTTTTGGGGACACGTATTGCTTTGCTACAAAACTGAGGTACTCCCGGATGGGAGGGGCTTATATAGGGGAGGGTACTTCCTGTTTTGGAAGTTGCCAGTGCCAGCACCTGAAGGTAATCTATATAACCACATAGTAATGACTATGCTGCTCTGTGTCCCGTGATGTACTCCAAGAAAAGGATTTTACAGGTAAGCTGTTTTAAAAATCCTACTTTTTCAGCAGGAACGCTGGGGAACGCAGTTCCGACACCTCCCGAACGGAATGTATGTAATGGAAAGAGGTTCTGGGGTGTGCTGGAGAGTCTATTGATGTTGGCTGCTGGGGGATCTATTGTTGCTGGAGGTAATCTATTTTGCAAAGGAAGGGGGTCTATTGTTTCTGGGGAGTTCTTCTGTTGCTCGTGGGGAATCTATTGTTGCTGGGGGGGGGTCAGTCATTGCTAGGAGGGATGTACTGTTGAGGGAGGGGTCTTTGTTGCTTGCTGCTGGAGGGTCTATTGATGCTGGCTACTGGGGGATCTATTGTTGCTGGAGGGGATCTATTTTTGCAGGGGGGATCTATTGTTGCTGGTGGGGGATCTATTGTTGCTGGGGGTGGGTCTTATGTTGCAGGGGGTCAATGGTTGCTGGAAGGGATCTACTGGCTGCTGGAGGGTCTATTGATGCTGGCTACTGGGGAAGTTATTGTTGCTGGAGGGGATCTATTTTTGCAGGGGGAGTCTATTGTTGCTGGTGGGGGATATATTGTTTACGGGGGTGGGTCTTATGTTCCAGGGGGTCAATATTTGCTGGGTGGGATATGCTGGCTTCTGGAGGGTCTATTGATGCTGGCTGTTGGGAGTCCATTGTTGCTTGGGTGGATCTATTGTTGCTGGGGTGTCCATTGTTGCTAGATCTATTTTACTGCCTTTCTTGTTATCATTAACAAATTCTATACAAAATACTTAGCACCACAAAATGATACTTGTTTCTGCATTCTCTAAAAGGGATGGTACTGGGAGGTGGGTAAGGGGTGGAACCAAGGAACGGTGCTCGGAGGTGGGTGGAGTCAAGGGTGACTTGGAAGAGAGGAGTTCCTGCACCTATTCTCTGAGAAAAAAAAGTGTAAACTTATGAGCACAACTGTACCTACACATACTGTACATACTGGGGTCAGGAGCCAATTATCCTACCAGCATGTCCTTGAAGTATGGAAGGAAACTGGAGAACCCCAAGGAAACCCAAACAAGCACAAGTAGAACGTGCAAACTCCATGCAGAAAGATTCCTGACTGGGATTCAAACTGGGGTCATAAAGCTGTATTCTGAAAATGTAAAAAAAAATTTTAAAAGAAGAAAATAATGTATACAGTAAGTCATTGGCTAATGTAGAAAACACCTTTGGATGCACATCAATTATGACAGCTAAATATTTAATGCATGTAACAAGTTGTTAGCACTTAAATGCCTCTCAAGCTCATGATTAAAATATTATGAAGGGATCTAGGTATGGAGAAAGGCATTGGCCTATCACCAAGGCATAGCATTGCCCCTTGTTTCATGATCTGATAACATTCTTATCCTGTGTATTCCTGCGATAATGAAGAATTTAGGATTGATTCCCAGCCTCGCCTTAAAGGCTTTAATTCACAGAACAAATAGATACAGTGATACTTTTCACTAGTGAAACTGGTTCTCCAAGAAATCACCGGCCGAGCAGCGGAGAGCCTGTTTAGATGCTCTCTGCAGTTCTGCATGAGATGAGACATTATTCTGGATGATTAAATGTGTTTCAACAGGCAGATGTTACTCAGAGACCTCACACAAGTAAAGGGGTTAGCCAGGTCTTATCGAACACCAGAGATATTATAGATCTCCATTTATTAATGTCACTGTCCAGATCCCAAGGATTAGGAAGCTCTGGACATTTCAGGGCTACAACCCTGTAGGCTTTAGAGTGCCAGGGTTTGGTAGGGCAGCAGCATCTTATATAAGTTAAAGCATACCTGAACTTCCCAAAAATGTCATATTTTGCAGATTACCACTCCTAACATATGGTGAATGCATTCGTTTTTTTCAGGCTTGTCCTCCCTATTTTTTAGCTGGCAATCCTGTGAATAACAGTTCCTATCCTAGGTTGGCTACAATCACTCACTCCACTGTATTTATGGAGGGAGCTATGGTTGTCATCAAGTAAGCTGCTGTTATCTCAAACCCCACCCCCATAAGTAAACCATTAATTGTTACCATCAAAGCCCATATCCAGGTCCCCCCACCAAGGCTTCCTCCCAACACCCAAAACTTTATAAAGTTTTCAGTACACAAACCTTATTTTCCAATGTTTTCCAGCCAGTCAAGTGATGAGTGGGGTTATCTTCCTTTCTCCACCTTGCCAGTAGGCCAACCTCAGAGCTGCTAAATGGCACTTATGTGGTTCAGTGTGAGCATAACGAGCATGTAATACTGTATATACCCTTTAAAGAACTAACATTTTATCTGTTCCTCAAAATGTTTGTCCTCTGAAACAGTTGATTTTGTCCAAGCATCAGTGAAGCACCTGTGATATTGATCGTCATACAATCCTGTGACTCCTATGGGTAGTGAATAATATATACAGCTTGCTTAATTAACAATAATTAATAACACTGTGGATACCCGCCACAATAAACAATTGTAGAAGACCAAATATTTCATTGGGAATATCCTGATTTGGATACACTACATACGGATTGGGAGATTACCGTATTGAGGATATCAGATATTTATTGGCTATACATTGTATAAGATAATCTATACTTGTAGTTTGATCTGTGGACACATATACTAATTCAGTAACATGGGATAAAAAAAAAATCATATGGATACATTTTTAGGCTATTAGTGAGGAATCATTCTGTAAAGCTGGCTATACACTGCTTGAATTTCAGTCAGACCAAGATTTGCCTAGTAGATGGCACTGGTGGTACCCACCCAATATCCTTCCAACTAAAGAATTCAAAGAGCCAGCATGGGAAATTTTCAGCTGAACAGTGACTGCATCTAGCCAAATGGCTTTGGCTCTTATGCCGCGTACACACGATCGTTTTTCACGTCGTTAAAAATGCCATTTTTTAAATTGGGCATTAAAAACGATCGTGTGTAGGCTCCAGAGCATTTTTAACGACGTGAAAAATGGCCTAAAAAAAACGAGAACCTGCTCCATTTTTTCACGCCGTTTTTCACATCGTTTTTTTTAACGACGTGAAAAACGGTAGTGTGTATGCTTTTACGAGGGGAAAAAAATTGCGCATGCTCAGAATCAAGTATGAGACGGGAGCGCTCGTTCTGGTAAAACTAGCGTTCGTAATGGAGATAGCACATTCGTCACGCTGTAATGGACTGAAAAGCATGAGGCTGAAAAGCGCGAATCGTCGCTCAACAAACTTTACTAACATGAAGGGTGGCGCCATTCGAACGGAACTTTCCCTTTATAGTGCCGTCGTACGTGTTGTACGTCACTGCGCTTTGCTTGAGCGTTTTTTTAAATGAACGTGTGTATGCAAGACAGGCTTGAGAGGAAACAAGAAAAATCACGTCGAGAAAAACTTTGTTTTTGAAAATGACATTAAAAACGATCGTGTGTACGCGGCATTAGAATACAATAGCCAAAAGGGTTAAATCTAGGTTCTTTAGGAGAACACCCAGCTTTTACCATGGCCACCAATCAGTTCAGCACCATGGCACACTGTCTTTGGAGCACCTTAGTCCAAAATAAACTGTTCCTACCATGAAACAGTCAGTAAGTTGTGTCTACGTCCTAGGTGAAGAGTTCCCAGTCTTCCACTGCACAGGGTTAATGGTGCTTCCCTCACTTGACAGTGTTTGGCTCGGTTACTGAGGCCCCAGCACTCCATCCTGGGAGGAGGTTACATGCTCAGGCCAAGAAGCACCAGGTATTCCACAAGAGCTCCAAAGGAGAAAACAGTGGTGGAGGAGTGTGGCTAAGTGAGTATAATAAGTGGGTCACATGGGGATTGGGGAGCTCTCAAGAAACTTGGTCACTTTCACCCTAGATGGTAAAATCACAAAACCATTTAAAATATATTCTTTGCTTCAATACATTATTAGTCAACAGGTTTTATATAATCTGAGAACAAAAGCAAACATAAACGGCAATTGTACAAAAGTACAAGTCTTCATAGGGTACTATAAGAAAATACAAACCTCACTACATCAAATTGCCACATATGACTATACTGTATGTATCCCCAGTTGCAGCATAAATAGTGAGCGTTCCTTTTGGATGGGGCTTTATGTACTCAAGAAATCCCCTGGGGGTCTGACGGCATTTGGGGTAGAGTTCTCTTGTCAAAATTTGATTGTTGTACTAGACGAGGTTCCTACCCAGAGAACATCCTTTAGGCCTTATGCCTAGTACACATGGGCCGAATGTCGTGAGACATTGGCTGGTTCAATAAAAACCATCCAACATTCGGCCCCTGTGTATGTCAGCCGGTCCGACAGAGGCTGGCCATTTGGCTGGCTTCTGTTGGATGAGCATTCTGGAAAACCACCAGCTGACATTTGCCGATCAGCGCTCTCAGCCAATGGCTGGGAGCGCTGACAGGAGTGTTCTGGTGGGTGGGCATTCCCCTGTCAGAACACAACAGCTTAGCAGGGGAGATTGTTGTACTAACTTTAGATAGTTAGTACAGCGGCTCCAACCGGAGCTGTCAGTTTTTTTTCGTTCAACCTGCTGGGTTGTATAAAAAATAAACTATAATGCCGCCGCGTACACACGATCGGAATTTCCGACAACAAAACCGTGTTTTTTTCCCATCGGATGTTGGCTCAAACTTGTCTTGCACACACACAGTCGCACAAATGTTGCTCGGAAATTCCGATGGTCAAGAACGCGAAAGACCTACAACACTACGACCAGCCGAGAAAAATTAAGTACAATGATTCCGAGCATGCATTGAATTGATTCCGAGCATGCGCATCACTTCTGTGCGACGGAAATGGCTCAACACAGTCGGAATTTCTGAGAAGAACTTTTGTTGTTGGAAAAATTGAGAACCTGCTCTCAAACATTTGTTGTCGGAAATTCCGACAGCAAATGTCCGATGGAGCCTACACACGGTCGGAATATCCGACCAAAACTCACATCGAACATTTGTTGTCGGAAATTCCGATCGTGTGTACGCGGCATTATTGTGTACCAGGCAAGGGGGATGTGTACTACAAAATAAAAGACCTGAAAATTAGAAACAGACTAAAGGTGCACACTATAAGAAAATCAGGCGAACGATCGGCCCCGTTTTCCTCGATGTTTCACAGCAAGTCGGAACCAAGGATAGAATAAATGTATGAAAATTCTCGTACGATAAAAGCTTTTTTTTTTTTTTGTTATTTATTGTTTCTGATCATGCGCAGTCTTTCGTATCTCATATTTTTTGTACGAAAACTGTACACATTAAAAAAAAAAAAAATTGCTCGTTATGTTCAGGTACGAGAAATTGTTTGGAGTTTGACCCTTTTGAAATTTTAGTTTGCAAAGTCGGAATTGGATGTCAAAAAGTTGTGTACACACTATACGAAAATCGAACGATCGTGCCTCGTATGGAATTTTTCAACCGATTTTCTTATAGTGTGTACCCCCCTTAAAGCGGAAATAAACCCATCGATTTATCAGTTTCAAAAAGCAGTTACATTCCCGGCATGCCAGGAATGCCAACTGTCACATTGGTTGTGCTCTCAACCAAACTGTCAAACCATCCAATGGCTGGTGTCATAACTGTGCAGCATAATGGCAGTTGAAGATTAAACAGAGGCCAAGATGGCAATTTCCTTGCCTGAAAATGATAGGAGGGTTTACTTCCACTTTAAGAGAAAAGAAGTTTGCTGAGTGGGGAGAAGGGAAGCAAGGAAGGAAAGGGGTCTGGATAAAAAGTATGGCATTGGGCCGGTACAAACTACCAAGCACAAAATGAATCTCTGAACTTCAAGAAATATATTCTCGCTGACAACACAATAATGTTTTTCTTCATTATTAGATAAAAATACAGTATTTGTATTCTAAAGATCAAAAGGTGTTACAAATAATTGTAGTACAATTGTATGCAAACCTGTATACACACCGCGGTAAAGAGATTACATGCGTACCGATGGCTTGTTTACATGAGTTCCAAGCAGCATGTCAAACATTGGATGTCTGATGTTCATTTTCTCCTTCCCAGTGTAAATTCATCCTGATCATCCAGCACGGGTGACTTCGTAATTACACTGCCAGATAAAGGCCATCTGCATATTTCATACTGTGTCCGATTACACTCTCCAGGGGGTCTCTGAGCCCCTTCTGGTGACCTGCCGGGTACATTAGCAATTAGCATGTGTAAACTTGTAGGATTACTTCTCATTAATGATTTTTCACCTCTATGTTTTTTTTTTCCCCTCTAAATCAATCAGAATATTTGTGTTTAATGTTCACCTTCGACCTTGCTTGGCTGGCAGGAAAAAAATTACTGTTAGAATGTGAACAAGGATAAGGATTTTTTTTTTTTTTTTTGTGCTGAAGCTTAACAATGGCAACAGCAATTTAGAATGTGGAAGTACTGTATTGAGACCTCATTAAAATCTTTTTAAAATAACATTATCCCTTTTTTTTGCCAGCGAAGCTATATCTTAGTTTATGTCTGAAGATACTGGAATCAAACAATAGAAGACATGGATTGAGGAGGGTTTCACCTTCTGAAACAATTAATTTTGATCTGTGGCCCGCTTTATTACTCCTAAAACGATAAACATTTTAAATTCAAAGCTGCTTTTTTAAATAAATTGCAGATAAAGATGAAATTCAAACCCCTGCTGTTTTTTTCCCCACTCCCTTTTAAAGTGGAAGTAAACTTCCATCTTTAAATTTTACCTATAGGTAAGCCTATAGTAAGGCTTACCTATAGGTAGTGTAAATATCTCCTAAATATGCACTGTTTAGGAGATATTTACATTACATGCAGCCTGCAAAATCACTGGCGCATTCGCTCTGAAGAAACGGTCACCCGTGCCGTTTCTTCAGAGCCCTGTGCCATGATAGGTGGTTCCCGCGCGCATTCACAGGAGTAACGTCATCGTGGCTCTGGCCAGTCACAGAGCCGGAGTCCGCGAACCTGGAAGCAAGACGGGTGAAGATGGAAGCTGTCTCCAGTGATGACATTGCATAGCTGGAAGGCTTCGTTTTAAGGTAAGTTTCACATAATGTGCTAGTATGTGATTCATACTAGCACATTATGCCTTTGGATTGCAGGTAAGATTAAAAAAAAAAAAAGTGCAACGGTTTACAACACCTTTAACTTTTATGCTGGTAATCTCAATAAATGTACTAACATGTCCAGCGAATCCAGCATTGATCTGTTATGATCTGCTGCCACTGTCTTTCCCTTTGACATCATCAGGAGCCGGCTTCCTGTTCCTGGTCCTTACAGCCACCTCCTGATGAACTGCATGCATGACACCTTGTCATCAGGGAGCTGGATAAAATAACTAGTCTAGGTAGTGTTCTAAAGAGAGATAGCATTTTTTTTTGATAGTGTAGGTAAATTGTCAGGCTTGGCTGGCAGCCAAGCCTGAGTGTGTTTTGATATGGGTTGGGAGTGACCCAGGGCAGAGCTGAGTGACTCACAGGCAGCATCACCAACATCTCCCACTTCTTTCCAGAATATTCTGGTGTCTTCTGGAAAGGTGGAGCTGCCTGGGGTATTTTGGGGAGCCCTGACCAATCCCCAACTTGGATTGGCAGGGGGCAGGCCTCCTTAAAGGGGTTGTAAAGGTTCGTTTTTTTTTACCTTAATGCATCCTATGCCCCACCAGCCCCCCCCCCCCCGTTTTACTTACCTGAGCCCTGAATTTGCTGTGCGCGTCCCCCGGCGTCCTCTTCTCCTCGGAGTCTGGCCGTCGATTGGCTAGATTTGCAGCCAAGAGGGTTAGTGAGTGACGCACAGTCGGGAGAGGACTGGGGGGGCACACCTGAGAGGACTGAGAGATTTCAGTCTGAGATGGGTGCAGACCCAGTGGGATGGACTGTGGTGTTATGGGCAGTGGAGAGAGAGGCAGCTGCAGCCAGGAGGGCTGGCAAGGCCTAAAGATGTGGTACTGAGATCAGTAGCCACGTGGACAGCTAGCACTGGGACTTCCTACACAAAAGGGGCCCACGTCCCTGCCTGCAAAGGGCATTCACCCTAGGCCTGGCTGAGCCAGTGTCAGACCTACAAATCAGTGCTAGCTGGTCCGGGAAGTGCAAGCAAGTGATGCGCTGGAGATGGTGAGGAGAGATAGTCTGCAAGCAAGTGATGTGCTGGAGTTGAAGATTGAAGTTGTATATACCGAAGGTGTGTATATAGTCAATCCCATTTATACAGTTTGGGCATCTCATGAATATCCCATCCAAGTTTATTTCCCTCAATAAAAATAAAAACAAAGTTCAAGGACTGGTTTTCTGCCTGAGGGTGAATGAGAACTGTGTGCCTGGCTGGGCAGTGTTGCAGACGGACAACAACACATAGCAGCCCTCAAGAGGGTACCGCTACACTAGCAAGAGACAGCCAGCTCCCTGATGACACATTGTGGTTATGTGCCGAAACCTCCTAGGATATGTGAAGGCAGCATCCCAGAAGGCCGCAGGCAGCTAAGGATGTCATTCCCGCTTTGGTGAGAAAAAGGCACAATAACCCACAAAAAGTATTTAAAAAAATAAAACACAGCAAAATTACAGAAAGTTGGTGGAGACGGTTGAAGATCTTCTTTACCTCCAACTATTTACATAGTAGGGAGTAGAGGCAGGGTTTAGTAGCAGAGTAGGGAATGATTAAAACTCAGGTTTTTCTTGTCTCATTATGGAGATTTCTCTTTACATCCTGTCATGGAGACACAACAGGAAATCACTCCAAAGTGCAAGAATATCTACTCTAATGGTGGCCATACACGGAATGAGTCTTATTGATAGATACTATCAGAAGTTTGAAAATATTGCTTAATGTGACATTTATGATGGCCATACAGAGATTTTATATATATGATCAGGGACAAGGGGTGGGCAGAAGGGACGGCTGCACTGGATGCAATGGTATCACGTGAGGTGGTAGGGCGCTGCTTGGAGAGCTCCTACCTACAAGCTAACAGAAGTAGTGACAGCAGCTTCACTACTCCTGTCAGCTTAGCACTGGAATAGCAAGCCAGAACTGGATGGAGCCTGGAGGAGGTGCAGGTTGTGCTCTCTCTCCCCTCCAGCTCCTCCCTTCCGCCACTGCAGTTCTCCATGATCAGGATTGCAGGATCGCCACTGTGCAGTGTTTGTTTACCCTCCCCCATTTCCTCCTAGCAAAGAATGTGGGTAAGCAAAGATCGCACAGTAGCGATCTGACAGGAGGGGGGATTTTTGTTTGGGCAGAACTTTAGATTGCAAGGGGAATTTATGCTTAGGTGATTTTTGCTGACACGTAAAGTGACGTAATCCTCCTACATTTGTGGGGGAGGTAGAGGGACAACTTTGCTGTGGGCGCTAAATGACCTTGTTCTGGCACTGTATATGATAAATAGATTTACTGCCCAATCGGAAATACAAATGTAGCACACGGACCCTTTTCCCTGCCTTTGGCTCACTTGCAGGAAAAAGGCACACCGTACTATATGCCCGTACCCTCCTGGTTGAGGAGGTTGAGCGGTGTTATGTATTTGGGTCCCACAGCTAGGTTATCCGTCAGTTGGTTCTCATCCCCTAGGATATAGGGACAAGTCTCTGTTTTCCCCCCCAAGTAATTCCAATGTTTACACCACTTTAAACTCCAACGTTGAGTTTATTTTCTCAATGTTCAGCAGATAGGAAAGGGTGGATGAGAGACAGGACAGCAAGACTTTGGGAGGAAGGTCCAGGCACAAGTAGATATCACAATCGCTACTCTATCCCAGAGTAGGTTTAGCTCACCCGGATAGTCTCCTGCAAAGTGGATCCTAGCAGCCGAAGTGATGCTCGGACATTTAATCAGGTTCTTTTCCCAGATACGATCGGGAGACTCTCTGTCACAGAATCTATCAGACCCCGAACCTCTCAGCTTAGCAATATAAGGACAGGTGCCAGCAGCAGCACATTACTGGGCCCTTGGTGGATAGATGAATCCCTCCAGAAAGTTACCGGGCCCCTTCCTTCACCGTGAACTCTCACCGGTCCATCAGAAAGGTCCTCCCCCGGCCTCCTCTTCTCATAAGCGTGCTCCCTCGTGAGGGACACCCTGGGATTCCTCTTCCCAGAAGTGGGCTCCAGCTATAGGTGCTGGGCCCAGTGTTGAAGATGCAGCCCCAGGACTAAAGGTGCCTGGGATTGATGCACACGTGGCCCCATGGCCTGGAGGGCCATGCGCCACGCACTTGGACTCTGACTCCTCTCCTCCTCCGAAGACCCCTCCCAGGCGGCGTCTGCCCCTTATGTATCCTCTCCCAGCATGCACAGCAGGCCAAACATGCCCACTGTACCGCTGCCGAGAGAGGACACCCCAAGGCACAGCACTAGTACTGATGATTCAACCCTGACCCGTCATGGCAGTGCCACCTACAGGCCACAGGGAACTGCACACCAGTATACCACCTGGAGAAATAAAATAGAACAACCTATAAATTGAGAATGATCTGAGCCCAACTACTATCTCAGACCAGCCCCTAAATTTGGGTATATAGCACCCCTAAATGGGGTGGGCGCTACACAAATAATCTGAATAATTTAGATTAAATTGATCAGCTTTGCCCAAAATTGTTCGATGACACAGTATGTGTCTTTTCGATCATTTATAGACTCATATTATCCACTTTTGTGAAAAGTATTTTTGTTCAGATCAGTACATGTCCAACAATCATTTACTTTCCTATGATCATATATTCCGAGCAGGTCCACCAGAATAGGTTTGGTTCAATTGATTGGTATCCCTCAAAATCAAGTAATGGTATAGATTAGAATGTGACTTTTCGATAATTTACAGATCCGATCATATTATCGGATTCTGTTAAGAATAATTTGTTAAGATCTCCACGTGTATGGCCACCATTAGACAGTTTTCAGGGGAACAGGTGTTGTCATTGAAAGAGTTTCCCTCACCTCCTATTCTGGTGACAACTATACGATTTAGGATTCTACATAGAAAGGGTGAATCACCCCAGTGGGGACATAGATAGGAATCCTAAGACAGTATAAAAGCGATTAACAAGCTTTGACTTGAAGCCCATTGCTGAAATTACCATACATGCCAATTATACATTCATTTCCACTAAACAATTTATGGCACAGCTCACGAGCAGAACTTGTATGAACACTACACTGCTCTATATTAAGTTAGGAAGAATTTCTTAGCTAGCTCTAAAAAATGATGACGATGCATGATTTGAAAGTTAATTGTGATACCGAACATGTAGACGTGAAAATATAAAATAAAATATAATAAAATCCAATGCTTGTTGTGAGATTAACCTGCCGAAGTGTGATTATGGCGGGTCTAGTATGGGCAATCTGGCCTAAGCTTAGCTCCCTGCCAACCCCCTTTACCAGAAACCATATGATCGACATTGAGGCTGAAGGTAATGAAGGCCTCTTGAGCCCCTTAGGGAAAGAGAGCCTTGACTGATGGGGGCATGGCCAGGTACAGGACAAGGTGGTGGTCACCCAAAGATTAGTTAATTTGGGGGATGGGATGGGCCTGAGCTCGGGTAAAGGATCGCCCCAGGAAATTCTGGGTCCTTTCGGAAAACATGCTGGGAAGAGCTGCCCACCCTCCCGCCCCTTTTTTCTGTTGTATGTCACAGCTTGCTGCGGTTTTCTTGACCTTGCCAGCATAAAATAGCTGTAATGGGCCATGCCCTTGATGGATATCAGAAGTAGGCGGCCTGTCCAGCACTTATGGTAAGGACAGGCCCCCCCCCCTTTGGAAATGGGTGCTCACAGTACAACTGTGACTGGCACTTGTTGAAAATAATGTTTATATGTCATGTTGGATTTAATAAAGCTGTGGCCTTGCCCTTTCCAACCTAATGGTTGTAAGCGTGTTTATTTAATAGGGTGAGGGGGCAAGGGGGAAGGTTTATATACAGCTATGTTACAGTTAATGGTACCTGGGCTGATTGCGCCTCAGCAGTCAAGAGAGCTTTTGCCACCACCAGGAATCTGAGTTTGAGAAGGCTACAGGCAGATACATTTGGTTTATCGGTAAACACGTGGTTGGTGACCCCTACTACATGTCTGTACAGGGCTACTCAGAAGCACAGCCCATACACTATTGCCAAATTAACAGTTTCTTCCAAATACTGCAGTTGTCACCTGTTTGGTTACAAAGCCCTTGCTGTAGCAGGGAAAGACAGCCAAGAGAAAAACGGTCACCTGCAATTTCTTGGTCCCCAAACCTGCACTTTGAAGGAACTTTCTCTGCTGCTCTAGTTTGCTTCCAACAAAGATGGTCTAAAGCTTGCCTGTCAACCATTGTCCAGTGGATGTAGTATTCTTACTCATCACAAATGAGTGGAGGCCTCTTCTGAGGTCCCTCTGACTTTGACGTCATGCTGTTGTCAGAGCTTGGCTCTCAGCCCTCCCTTCTCAGTTCTCAGGTTGCTCAGTTGTCAGTTAAAGTGGTTGTAAACCCACTTTTTAAACAAAGACCTACAGGTAAACCTAGATTAAGGCTTACCTGTAGGTGCATGAAATATCTCCTTAACCTACACGGTTAAGGAGATATTTCTATGTAAATGCGGCGACGCTGACGTCACCCCATTCACAAATTCGGCTAGGTCGCAACATTCGACGACGTAGCCGAATTCGACAGCTCACGCGCGCATGCGCGGAGTCACGTCTTCGCCGCTCCGGCCAATCACAGCGCCGGAGCGGCGCTGTGATTGGCTGCAGCGGCGATACCCGGAAGTAACATTCCGGCTATCGCCGCAGCGATGGATGCGGCTAGAGGAGGGACACGGACGACTTCGGGGGCCCTGATCGAAGGTAAGTGGTACATAATGAGCTAGTATGCTAGTCATACTAGCTCATTATAGCTTTGTCTTACAGGTTAGTAAAAAAAAAAAAAAAAGTTAAAAGGGTTTACAACCACTTTTTAATTGTCAGCTCTCAACGTTCCACAGTGGCTCACCTGGTGATCATTTCCTGCTCGTCAGTCCAGCTTACAGCCAGCCCCTTCTGGCTATTTAACCACTTAAGCCCCGGACCATTTTGCTGGTCAAAGACCAGGCCACTTTTTGCGATTCGGCACTGCTTCGCTTTAACTGACAATTGCGCAGTCCTGGCTCCCAAAGAAAATTGATGTTCTTTTTTTCCCACAAATAGAGATTTCTTTTGGTGGTATTTGATCACCTCTGCGGTATTTATTTTTTGCGCTATAAACAAAAATAGAGCGACAATTTTTTTTAAAAAGCTATATTTTTTACTTTTTGCTATAATAAATATCCCCAAAAAATCTATAAAAAAATTTTTTTCCCTCAGTTTAGGCCAATACGTATTCTTCTACATATTTTTGGTAAAAAAAATTGCAATAAGCGTTTATTGATCGGTTTGCGCAAAAGTTATAGAGTCTACAAAATAGGGGATAGTTTTATGGCATTTTTATTATTATTATTTTTTTTTACTAGTAATGGCGGCGATCAGCGATTTTTATCGTGACTGCGACATTATGGCGGACACATCGGACACTTTTGACACATTTTTGGGACCATTGTCATTTTTACAGCGATCAGTGCTATAAAAATTAACTGATTACTGTTAAAATGACACTGGTAGTGAAGGGGTTAACTACTAGGTGGCGCTGAAAAGGTTAAGTCAGTACTAGGGAGTGATTCTTACTGTTAGGGGGCGTGGCTACACGTGACATGTCACTGATGACCATTCCCGATCACGGGGGGAACAGCCATCAGTGACATGTCACTAGGCAGAATAGGGAAATGCCTTATTTACAAAGGCATCCCCCTGTTCTGCCATTGCCGACCGCAATCGCTGGCCGACCGGGAACATCGAGTTCCCGGGACCCGCAAACACGCTCACGAGGCATTTGCCTGCCCGTGCCATTCTGTCTACGTAAATGTGCGTGCGGCGGTCGGCAAGTGGTTAAACTGTCTGGTTCATTCCTTCCATGTCTTTGCCTTTGTCAAACATATGTGGAGACTCTTTGCTGTGTTCCTGTTGAAGACTTGCCTGGCTGATGTTGCTTCTGGTTTCTGATCCTGTCTGCTGCCTCTGACTATGCTGATCTCTGGCTTCCTGATTTACTGGTTTGTTCTGACTACCTGCTTTGGCTACTGTACCCTTGCTATGTTTTGACTACATTTACTATTTGTACCATTTTTACTATTATATTACCATTATATTAACCTCCCTAGCGGTAATCCCGAGCGTGACTCGGGGTTGTTTTTTTATGCTAGGATCGGTAACCCCGAGTCACGCTCGGGGTAGACATTGCAGAGCTCGCAGCGGAGTTTCCCTACCTTCTCCTGGCGATCCAGCGATGATGTCCTCTGCTGTGATCGCCAGCGAGATCTCCGGCGAGTGTTGGCACTTTCGACCCCATCTGACTTCCTAGTTCCGTTCCCTGCGAGCCGCAGCGGCGCAAGGGAGCGGAACTGGGCGGCAAATTCAAAAAGTTACACACATAGTATACATACAGTATACTGTAATCTTACAGATTACAGTACTGTATGTAATAATTACACACCCCCTTTGTCCCTAGTGGTCTGTCCAGTGCCCTGCATGCAGTTTTATATAATAAAAACTGTTCTTTCTGCCTGGAAACTGGAGATTGTCCATAGCAACCAAAAAGTGTCCCTTTATGTCAAAAGTGGTTTTAGACCAGCTAGAAAACAGCGATAATAAATTAGAATCACTCGCAGAATTGAGCGATAGCGATTTGTGGGGAAATTCGTCATCAAACACTAAATCTAATGACAGCGACAATTCTGCAACTGAGCAAATTTCAGTGTTTTTGATTTGATTACATTATTGAATAATTTTTATTATAATTAGATTACTATTTTTTATAATTATTTATAGTTATTTATTATATTATCATTTATAATTTTGTGTTTCATATTTATCATACCCGGGATGTTTACTAGACTCTGGTTTGCTCAGGTTTAAGTAAGTAATTACTAAGAATCGCAGGCCTATAATACATAACATCAAATTTTCATGCAAAATAATTGTACCGCTTTTGGTACATAATTCCAGAAAGAATCATACCGCCAGGGAGGTTAAAAGGTGTGATTTTAACTGCATTTTCTGTCTCCGTCTGATTCATTGTTCCCGAAAGCTGTGCTGGCAACATCTCCCAAACAAGGCCTGTAATCTCTCTTGTCTTGAAATCTGATTGGTGACTTTGAGTTTTATCACTTGAACCACTACAATTGTTCTTTCCACTAAAGTGCCAGGGTTACCCATACCTATAAGAAATTGATGTTGGCAGGCTAATTGGGCAGGGGGAGCATAGAAAGCTATGTATCCGAAGTGCTGGCTGTCAAGGGGACATGTAACTTTGCCTTAAATTACAAGTGCGCATTAAACTTACATTAACCATAATCTGTGTGTGCGTAATCATGCAGAGTGAAGGGAACGAAGAGTGCCAGAAAAAAAAGACAGCGGATTATGTATTGATATTAGTCTACTTTGAGTCAACTCTTTTTTTTAGTCAAATCCGAAGGTAGAACCAACATGTTTCGGAGTCAGGACAACCCCTTCATCATGACTGTGAAAAAAAATGGCTCCCTTTTAGTCTGAATAAAAAAGAGTTTGCTGCCCTTGTTACCTTTCTTTTAAAAATACTACCGGTATTTGTCTGACTGTTAGCTGAACCTCTGGACTCAATATAGATCATGTCACAACTAAACTAACCTAACTGCAGCATTATCAATATTGGTGTTAGTCAATGATGCTTGAATGAGAGTCTAGATTAGCACAGGTTCACAGTGTTTTACACCATAATATATCATTTTGTGAACAGTTATATGTCTTATTGTGCAAATACTCAAAATTAGAGAAAACGGTGTACAAAAACCCCCAATAAATAAAGTACCAAAAATTGTGAAAATCAACAATATATGAATTGTGAAAGATTAAAATTAAATGTCAGCCAAATCAATAAATAATATTCGCCTATTATATAGATAGCAAATTAAGTGCAAAATATACGGTATATGCAACAATGTGCAAAACACAATACTATATATGTATTACAAAATGTGCAAATGACCATTAACAAAGTGCTGGAATTGCAATGCAATCATCAAAGTGCCAAATTTGTGCAAATCCGCAAAATAAAAATAAAATCAGATATATATGAACATTTTTAAGTGATAATACCACTCCTATGTGGATCCCAACAAAAATGCAAAGTGAACAAAGTAACAGTGTACACCAACCAATAACATGTATATGTTATAAATGTAACAATATTCAAGCAATTTTTAAAAATCCCCAAAAATAGTGAGTGAGATGGTGAAATATCGCAATAATATAAAGACTTACTGTACCAAGCTACCAAACACCCAGTGTTCAGTGAATCCTTCACCAATCTCACTAAAAGGACCTTAACAGTTGGGACCGTGAGCCTTCCAGTAAGCTCTGCTGTGCTCTGCTGTGTTCAATCAATCCGATGTGTATCTCACCATGGAACACACGATAAACGAGGAGAAAGAAGAAAAAAATGCTTCTCATAGCGTACCACAATTCAGACAGGCATTCATAAAACAAAATAGGAAATCCACTCACATATTCCATGTGCCCGTCCGGCACTAAGGATAACGCGCTCAGCTAAATCAATAGTGGTGCTATGGTTGTATCACGCAACACGGGCTCTAATCGCTCAAAATTGCAATACCGTCAGCATCCCTGTCTCACTCTACATCCGTTTCGTCTGTCGACGTCCTCATAGAGTGGCAGGACGTTGACAGATCTATACTGAATAGACTCTCATTCAATATAGGTCAGGCCCTGCCAGCCCCACAATCTATGTGATTCTTTTTACCCTCTACTTAAAATGACAACTAATCTCATAACTTCCTAAGTGTAGGACAGGAGAGACCTGTCTGTTCTGACATGTGTAATTGGCCGAGGCATAAAGACACAATAAGGTTGGTTTTCTAAAGGCAAATAGACTGTGCACTTTGCAAAGTACAGTTGCACTCTACAAGAGCAGTTGCTCTAAAGCTTAATAAATGAGAGAGAGCTCTGCTGACTTCCATCTTCCAATCATGTGCAAGCAAAAATGCAGTCTTTTTTATTTTCCTTGCACGTGATTGGGTACTGGCAAAGTGAAGCTTTACCTCATTTACTAAGCTCTGGAGCGATTGCACTTGCAAAGTGTGCAGTATTTTTGCCTTTGGTAAATTAACTCTAATGTAAAGCAACGTAAAGCATCCCTCAAAATTGTTTTCTTGTTCTCTAAAATGATAATGGCTTTATTTGCGTGGTCATTTCAGACACAAACAGCACGTAGGGGAGTTCTCTGTGACTGTAAAGATACACTTAGAAACAAATGGTGTCATAACCAGGCATTAAGTGATAGTTAAGCTTGGCTGGACCATATATTATAAACTGTCTAAGTTCTATCCAGTTCATTGCAGACTGTTAACTCAGCAGAAAACGTTATACCATGTTTTATTTCTTCACACGAATTGTGTTTCGCATTGCCATCTCAGCCACTTTATATAGTTGAAGCAACCAACTTACTCAACTGTGCAGACAGAACATGATTAGATGAGTGTCATCTATTCCACAGTCTCTTCATATGGACCTCCTCCGGTATCTGCTTGCCTGAATTTGGGCTGTGAGATGCTTCTCACTGGGCTGGCCAAGAGCCTTTGTGTTTAGTGCTTTCCATATGCACTTTGTAAAGGTATCTCCAATACATGGCTCTATTGCGGAATACTGTGGTGGTCAATACTAAATGACATCCATCACATAGGAGTACACCTTGGATGCTGTATAATGGACAAAGTCCCCCTGTCCCACTTTCCTCCTTATTTGTTCCTCATTTTGGTCTGACCTATATAGTTGTATGTAAAATGTACTATTTATCTTTCAAAAAGTGTTTCCCAGTGCTAAACCTTTCATCCGATTTCTAAACTGCTGCATTTGTAAATTTTAAAGGCCAATATAAAGGAATAGTACTGGTAAATAAGCACTTGTTGATTTAACAAATCACTTCTTTGTATAATTCCCCGCAGGAGTATGTGTTATATGCCTACATACATTTGCTAATAGGTGTCCCTCGTTCCCATCTCAAAACATTGGGAGGTATGGTCATGGGTGACACTTGGCTGGACATCACGGTGATCTGCATGGACCCCAAGAAGCGCCACTTTTCAGCTGTGCTCTGCAGGATCTTTGTGATAGTAAGCCCCCATTCACACTAGAGCATTTCTCAGCTTGTTTCACTATGCCCAACTACACTCAACATCCCATTCTTTCTGAATGTCCCTGTTCACAATTCTACGCTTAGTAGCCCCACAACACACACCCTATGCCAAAAAACTAAAATGAGCTAATTGAGCATATTCGCTCATTTCTGTTCCTATAGACATCAATGGGAACACCTGTAAATGTGTGACACGTGTTTTTACTTCTGAAGAACTCTACTCCCCGTGTTGCACAATTCTTGTAAAGTGCCTAAAATAAATGCTTTAACCACTTCCATACTGGGCACTTATACAGCTTCCTGCCCAGACCAATTTTCAGCTTTCTGCGCTGTTGCACTTTGAATGACAATTGCGCGGTTGTGCTACACTGTACCCAAATAAATTTTTTATCATTTTGTTCCCACAAATAGAGCTTTCTTTTGGTGGTATTTGATCACCTCTGCGATTTTTATTTTCTGCAAATTTTTTTTAAAAAGACCGAAAATTTTGAAAAAAAAACATATTTTTTTTGTTTCAGTTACAAAACTTTGTAAATTAGTAAGTTTTCTCCTTCACTGATGGGCACTGATGGGGCTGCACTGACGGGCACTGATAAGGCGGCACTGATGGGCACCAATGAGGCGGCGCGGATGGGCACCGATAGGCAGCGCGGATGGGCACCGATAGGCAGTACGGATAGGCACCGATAGGCAGCGCGGATGTGCACCGGTAAGCGGCACGAATGGGCACAGATAGGCGGCACGGATGGGCACAGATAGGCGGCACGGATGGGCACAGATGGGCACCGATAGGCGGCACGGATGGGCACCGATAGGTGGCATGGATGGGCACTGATAGGTGGCATGGATGGGCACTGATAGGTGGCACTGTAATGTGTTAATGGATGCCAATCAGTGCCAAACAATAATGCCTGCCAATCAGTGATGCCCATTGTGGGCACTGATTGGCATCCATTAGGGGCACTAATTGGCATCCATTAGGGGGCACTGATTTCAATCCCTGGTGGTCTAGGGAGGCATACCTTCTAATGGACATCCCTAGTGGTCCAGTGGCATCCCTGGTGGTCCAATGTGGGCATCCTGGGGGGGGCTGTGCTGATAATTGATCAGCACAAACCCCCCCTGTCAGAGGAGCAGCCGATCGGCTCTCCTCTACTCGCGTCTGACAGACGCAAGTGAGGAAAAGCCGATTACCGGCTTTTCCTGTTTACATGTGATCATCCGTGATTGGACACGGCTGATCACGTGGTAAAGAGTCTGTGTCGGAGACTCTTTACCTAGATCGGAGTTGCGGGGTGTCAGACTGACACTCTGCAACAACGATCGCCGCGATGCGCGCCCCCGGGGGCGCGCAGCGGCTTAAAATCCTGAGGACGTCATATGACGTCCAGTCAGGATTTTAGAACCACTTTGCCGACGTCAATCCGCTATAGGGCGGGCGGCAAGTGGTTAAAATGATCAGGAATACTTTCTGCATCTGACTTGCTCAGGTGTGAATACAGGCTAAAGGAGAGTCAGGGTTACCACTGGGAAAGGGGCCCAGGAGCTATTGCTACTGTTGATCGATCTATCTATCAATCTACTGTACACTATATTACCAAATATTTTTTTGATGCCTGCCTTTACACCCACATTCATTTTAAAGGAATGCATCCCAGTTTTAGTTCATAGGGTTCAGTAGCACCGAAAAATGTCACGATGCAAAATGCCAGAACCGATAGATAGATACACTATATCAGTGATGGCAAACCTTGGCACCCCAGATGTTTTGGAACTACATTTCCCACGATGCTCATGCACTCTGCAGTGTAGTTGAGCATCATGGGAAATGTAGTTCCAAAACATCTGGGGTGCCAAGGTTTGCCATCACTGCACTATATCACCAAAAGTATTGGGACACATGCCTTTACACGCACATGAACTTTAATGGCATTGCAGTCTTAGTCCATAGGGTTCAATATTGCGTTGGCCCACCTTTTGCAGCTTCAACAGCTTCAACTCTTCTGGGAAGGCTGTCCACAAGGTTTGGGAGTGTGTCTATGGGAATATTTGACCATTCTTCCTGAAGCGCATTTGTGAGGTCAGGCACCGATGTAGACGAGAAGGCCTGACTCGCAGTCTTTGCTATAATTCATCCCATAGGTGTTCTATCGGATTGAGGTCACGATTCTGTGCATGCCAGTCAAGTTCCTCCACCCTAAACTCGCTCATCTATGTCTTTATGGACCTTGCTTTGTGCAGTGGTGCACAGTCATGTTGGAACAGGAAGGGGCCATCCCCAAACTGTTCCCACAAAGTTGGGAGCATGAAATTATCCAAAATGTCTTGGTATGCTGATGCCTTAAGAGTTCTCTTCATTGGAACTAAGGGGCCAAATACAACCCCTGAAAAACAACCCCACACCATAATCCCCCCTCCACCAAACGATTTGGACCAGTGCACAAAGCAAGGTCCATAAAGACATGGATGAGTGAGTTTGGGGTGTAGGAACTTGACTGGACTGCACAGAGTCCTGACCTCAACCCGATAGAACACCTTTGGGATGATTTAGAGTGGAGACTGCGAGCCAGGCCTTCTTGTCCAACATCAGTGCCTGACCTCACAGATGCGCTTCTGGAAGAATGGTCAAATTTTCCCATAGACACTCCTAAACCTTGTGGACAGCCTTCCCAGAAGAGTTGAAGCTGTTGAAGCTGCAAAGGGTGTGCCAACTCAATATTGAACCCTTCGGACTAAGACTGGGATGCCATAAAAGTTCATGTGCGTATAAAGGCAGGTGTCCCAATACTTTTGGTGATATAGTGTATCTATCTTATCGGTTCTGGCATTTTGCAACGTGACATTTTTCGGTGCTAGTTTCACCTTGCTCGCTTTGTTTGCTTCTCTCTTTCCTTCTTTCCGTTGTCTGTCTGCCAATCTACAAGAGCATGCCATATCACCTTCCATTGAATGTTCACTAATGTACACTCCTGGGCACCTTAACCTCAGGAATGGCTGACTCATAAGGGTGCTGCTAACTGACTTGTATTTAATCTGTGGTGAATAATTCAGGAGCACAGCACAAAGCAATGCTCTTGGTTAGATTTACAAAATGTTCTCTGTTTTCCCAAAATAATAGTCAGGTGGATGGGGGGCGGGGGGGGGGGGTTGTGTAGATCAAAAGTGGGTCTCAATGAGACCATTTTGGGGAAAATGCAAAAGGTACGGGTCTAATTTATTAAAAGTTTTCCCTGTGCAACAGGAAAGTATCACACGTTAGCAGAATTCTCATACGTAAGCCACTAACTGCACTGAAAACAGTAGAAGCTAAGAATTTATTTTAAAGTTAAATATCTTAGATCTCCTATGAATGCTAAGCGGATATTTCTTTAAGCCTACATCATACCTTTCCCAGCAACTAACCACATAGAAATAAGAAATCGGATTATTTTGTGGCTAGAAATCTATACAGCCGCTTGTTCAAAAAAAGGCCACCCTCTTTCCACAGTAAGGCAGAATGCCGTTGCTGAGCTTATGAACTCAACATGTTCTCAATCTTAATAGCTAAAATTCCGACCTCTCCAGATTTTACACAGAAAAAGTATGGACTGTTTATAATAACTACCATATGAGTAATAGAGATATGCGTAGGTACAGCTGAAATGTATACGCAACAAAATTATTACACCGCAGGAGCAGATCGATGGTTTGTGTGCAGCACGCATAAAACAGAACTGCAGAGTTCTCTACCATGTCTGAGATGCATGGAACGTTTACATTTGACTTGCGGTCTGGGAGGAAAAATAAAGCTAACAAAATTTAAAGATACAGACCAGAAGAAAATGAAACATTTGCCATTATAGGGAAGATGCATTTATATATACTTTAAATATATATATACATCCCAGTCTTAAGCCCCGTACACACGATCGGTTTAACTGATGAAAACCGTCCGATGGATGGTTTTCATCAGACAAACCGATCGTGTATGGTACCCATCGGTCTTTTTTCCATCGGTTGGAAAAAATAGAACTTGTTTTAAAATTTTCCGATGGAAAAAAACCCACGCATGCTCAGAATCAAGTCGACGCATGCTCAAAAGCATTAAACTTCATTTTTCTCGGCTCATCTGAGTGTTTTACGTCACCGCGTTTGGAACGGTCGGTTTTTTGACTGATGGTGTGTGGCCAAGACTGATGAAAAACAGTTTCATCGGATTTCCGATGGACAAATCCATCGGACGAAAATCATAGGTTATCCGATCGTGTGTACAGGGCTTGAGTCGGTAGGGTTCAATATTGAGTTGGCCCACCATTTGCAGCTATAACAGCTTCAACTCTCCTGGGAAGGCTGTCCAGAAGGTTTAGGAGTGTGTCTATGGGAATGTTGGACCATTCTACCAAAAGCACATTTGTGATGTCAGGCGCTGATCTGGACGAGCCCCAAACTTGCTCATCCATGTCTTTATGGCTTTGTGCACTGGTCCAAATCAGTTGCTGGAGGTGGGATTATGGTGTGGGGTTGTTTTTCAGGGGTTGGGCTTGGACTCTTAGTTCCAGTAAAGGGAACTCTTAAGGTGTCAGCATACCAAGACATTTTGGACAATTTCATGCTCCCAACTTTGTGGGAAAAGTTTGGGGATGGCCCCTTCCTGTTACAACATGACCGCACACCAGTACACAAAGCAAGGTCCATAAAGACATGGATGTGCGACGTGTTTCGCAGTCAACAACTGCTTCATCAGGGAAACCGTGGAAGCATCTGAAAGATTAGAAAACATTTTTACAGTATAAAACAATTTTTACATTTTGGATATGTCTGTCCTCTCTCTGATGGGCGGGTATACTTTGCTTGCCCTTGCCCACCATGTGTTGCTTATCTTGCCTACTGGGTAGTGAGGTTTGAGGCATCCTTCCAGCTTGGTGGGCGCATGTGCAGCAGTTGGGCACCTGCACTTTGAAGGTCACAATAGTGATGTCAGACAATTGATTGTTGCCGTTCTGTCCGGCAGGACTATTTAGGGGGAAGGCTATTCGACCCTCTTTCGTACAAAGCCTTTAAAGTCCCCTATTTTTGGAAAGTATTTCCCTTCTTTTTGTCCTTCACATTTTACAGTTGTCACAGAAAAAGAGGAGAAATCTTCCAACTCTTGTGCCAAAGATAGAATGTCCTATTTTTTTTTTTTTAGAGAGAGATTTAGCCTTTTTCCCTGTGTGGTTACATGGGTAGGAAGTTAGGGCAAGTATCCTGAATAGGGAAACAGACCTAACTCTTCCCTAAGTTATCCAACATTAAAATCAAATTTTTGCTGGAGTTCCTCTTTCAATTGCCATGCTGTATAAAGTTTTCTTGACGGAGGGCCTATTGTAGAAATAATTTACCTCCTATCTCTGCCAGCTTGATTTTGCCTCCTGTAGCTTGTTGGCGAAATAAACAAAGTGGACTTGAAGCACTACAAAGAATCCCATGTAAGAACATGTTATATCAGCTGGGAAAGTCAGTGTAAAGTGATAGCAGCTTTTAATCAGCTGCCAGTGCGTGGAAAGGAATGCACCCCTCCACAACAGTTTTTTCTTATTTGTTTAACATGGTGATAAAAGCTTGGGATATCTCCTTAACAAGACAGCTACAAACAACAAAATGTCATCCTCCACAATGCTGTGACACACAGCAAATGTCCACATATCCAAGCGTTAAAACCTAGAACGAGGTCAGTGCTGGGGCACCTAGGAACAACCTCAATGATCCAAGCATCACTTGCTCTAATCAATACTGCTAATATTATTCTCATTACAGCCATTTATATAGGGCTGTCAATTTACACATCAGTTTCTGCCCTCAGGCTGCATTCACACCGGAGCGTAGCATCTTTGTGCATTTTTTATGCATTTTATTGCACATTTTTACGCCCGACTTGTGCATTTTTATACAGTGTTTTTTTTATTAGCCAATAGAGAAAACTATTATCTGTTCCATCATTTGTTGCTAGATATTTCTGCTTTTTTAGCTTTTCCATCAGCTTTTATTATTTTATTATTACTTATTTATTTATTTTTTGGTGCGTTGGGGTAAGGGGTTAGAGTTAAGGTTAGGTTAGGGTTAGGATTAGGAGTTGGAGTTAGGATTAGGGTTAGGGTTATTTATTTTTTATTTATTTATTTTGCGTTACATAAGGTGTTAGAGTTAAGGTTAGGTTAGGTTAGGGTTAGAATTAGGAGTTGGAGTTAGGGTTAGGATTATTAATTTATTATACATTTTTTGCATTAGGGTAAGGGGTTAGAGTTAAGGTTAGGTTAGGTTATGTTAGGATTAGGAGTTGAAGTTAGGGTTAGGATTAGGGTTAAGATTATTTATTTATTATTTTTTTGCGTTAGGGTAAGGCGTTAGAGTTAAGGTTAGGTTAGGGTTAGGATTAGGAGTTGCAGTTAGGGTTAGGATTATTAATTTATTATAATTTTTTTGCATTAGGGTGAGGGGTTAGAGTTAAGGTTAGGTTAGGTTAGGGTTAGCATTAGGAGTTGGGGTTAGGGTTAGGATTAGGGTTAGGATTATTTATTTATTTATTTTTTGCGTTAGGGTAAGGGGCTAGAGTTAAGGTTAGGTTAGGGTTAGGATTAGGAGTTGGAGTTAGGGTTAGGATTATTAATTTATTATAATTTTTTTTGCATTAGGGTAAGGGGTTAGAGTTAAGGTTAGGTTAGGATTAGGAGTTGGAGTTAGGGTTAGGATTATTTGTTTATTTTTTTATTTTTTTGCGTTAGGGTAAAGGGCTAGAGTTAAGGTTAGGTTAGGGTTAGGATTAGGAGTTAGAGTTGGAGTTAAAGGGACACTAAAGGTTCCCGTTTAAAAAAAATAAAGATAACAAACATGTTATACTTGCCTCCACTGTGCAGCTTGTTTTGCACGCAGTGGCCCCGATCCTGGTCTTCTGGGGTCCCTCAGCGGCTGTCTTGGCTCCTCCCCACAAGAACTAACCCCCTTGATGGGTGCTCACTCCCATGGGGGTTAGTTCTTGCGGGCGTGCTCCCGTGATACAGCCGGTGGCTATAGCCGCCGACTGTATCACTCGGCCCCGCCCCTGGCGCGCCGTGTCATTGGATGCGATTGACAACAGCACGAGCCAATGGCTGTGCTGCTATCAATCCATCCAATCTAGCCAATCAACGGCCAGACTGAGTGGAGAAGAGGACGTCGGGGGCGAGCGCAGCAGGTGAACGGGCTCAGGTAAGTAGAACGGGGGGGCTGGGGGGGCCGTCCTTGCCAGGTTTTTTTCACCTTAACCTCCCTGGGGGTGTGATTATTTCTGATTTTAGGTGCAGAAAGCGGTACAATTATTTTTCATGGAAATTTGGCGTTTTATATTGTAGACCTGTAATTCTTAGGAATAACTCACTTAAACCTGTCCAAACCAAAGTCTAGTAGACATCTCGGGTATGATAAAGTTTGAAACACAAAATCATAAATTATAATATAATAAATAACTATAAATAATTAAAACAAATAATAATGTAATTATAATAAAAATTATTCAATAATGTAATCAAATCAAAAACACAGAAATTTGCTCAGTTGCAGAATTGTCGCTGTCATTAGATTTAGTGTTTGATGACGAATTTCCCCACAACTCGCTATCGCTCAATTCTGCAAGTGATTCTAATTTATTATCGCTGTTTTCTAGCTGGTCTAAAACCACTTTTGGCGTAAACTGACACTTTTTGGTTGCTATGGACAATCTCAAGTTTCCAGGCAGAAAGAACAGTTGTTATAATATAAAACTGCATGCAGGACACTGGACAGACCACTAGGGACAAAGGGGGTGTGTAATTATTTTATACAGTACTGTAATCTGTAAGATTACAGTATACGGTATCTATTGTGTGTTTTTACTTTTTTGAATTTGGCGCTGATCATCACCCTGGTGCGTCGCAACGCTCGCAGGGAATGGAGCTCGGCACTGTGTGTGAATCGAGCGAGACACAGCTCGCAAACACTGCGGGGAGACATCGCAGGATCCAGGAGACAAGGTAAGTAACTTTCCCTGTATCCTGCGATGCAGCCGCAAGTCTGGCTCGGGTGTTACCGCTTTTGGTATGAAAAATTCACCCCGAGCCAGACTCAGGAATACCGCCAGGGAGGTTAATGCATAGGATGCATTAAGGTGAAAAAGAAAATAAACCGTTACAACCCCTTTAAGGTTAGGATTAGTGGGTTAGGGTCATTTATTATTTTTATTGTTATTTTTGTTAGGGTGTTAATACTTTCTACTACTACTACTAAAAACAATAATAGTAATAATAATAAATGAATAAATTAATGTAAAATAAATACACAAATAAATAAAAATAATCATACATAAATAATAAATAATTTAAATAAATGAATACTAAGTAATAATAAATAAATAATTAACCCCAACCCTTAAAAAATAAAAAAAATAAAAAATAATAATAATAAATAACTAAACACCCTAACACAAAATAAATAAATAAATACATTATTATTATTATTATTATTATTTTTCCGGGTTTGAGTGTTTATTATTATTATTATTATTATTAATAATAATAATAACAATTTATTTAATATTTTTTAAGGTTAGGTGTTAATTATTATTTATGTATGTATTATTACATATTTATTAATGAATTATTTTATTTATGATAATTTTTAGTTATTTGTGTATTTATTGTACATTTCTTTTTTCAAAGATTATTACTATTTTATATTTAAAAATGTTTTCATTTGAGCAGAAAATCGCACAAAAACGCGTGACACAACGCGCGAACGTGCACAAAAATGCGCGAATGGCGCGTATTAATCAATTTCTATGGGACTAAAAACGTGCCAAAAAACACTCAAATCTGCCCGATTAGAGCTACAAAAAAAGCTCCAGAACTTTTTTCAGCTTCAGGCGACTTGGAGTGGAGATGTGAACCATCTCCATAGAGAATAATTGCTTTTTTTTTCCTCCAGCGTTTTCTAGCTTTGAGCTACAAATTGTTAAGGTGTGAATTGGGTGTCAAGGAGCTTACAATCTAAGGTCCCTATCTCACATACATATATAATCGCAAAGTTGCAAACATATAATACTAATTTTAGACAGCAGACAATTATGCTACCAGCATGTTTTTGGAGTGTGGCAAGAACCCAGTGTATCCAGAGGATACCCACACAAGCTATCTTTATATCCCTTGTTAGGGTTGGTTTACTTAGAAGCCAATAGTTTTACTATTATATTTTTAGCATTGTTGGGACAGACTACAGCACCCAGTAGAAAAACCCACACAAGCATGGAGGAAACACACAAACTCACTATGAATGGCACTTTTAGGTTTAAACACACAGGCTCTGCTTTGCTTCTGATCTGGAGGAATGGTGTACATGGCCCCACCACCATATTAAAATGAGGAACAATGCATTTTTGTGTATTTAGCATTCATAAAAGGCAGACTTAGCCTTTAAAGCGGAGTTCCGCCCACTTTTGTAAAGTTTGCGTCATCGCATGTAAATTACTCATCAGACCTTTTTTTTGTTTTTCTAAAGTTCTTTACCTTATTTGGCAAGCATAAAATTCCTCTTCTGCTTTACCTCGCCAGGGCTAGGTACCTCATTTCCGCCCACCCATTGACTACTGGGCTATGAGTGTCATCAATCCTAAGAGTCAATGGGCATCTTCCGCTTGTAGCGTATTTTAAAACCCGAAATGACGCAATGCCAGGCAACCCGCAACACAATGAGTGTGCCGCATTTTGTACGATAGGCGTATGCTTGAGATCAGGAGGTGCACGCTGGGTAGCCAGCAGCACCACTGTATCCCGGAAGTAACATTGAGTAGGCTTCAGATGCCCTTACTGAAGAAGGATAGCCATAGACAGTCGCTTGTGACTGATGGAGTATTTCTCAACTCCAAAGAGGCAATAACAAGAGCCTTCAGTGATGTTCAATGCAAGCTGGAAATTCTTCTTGCAAATGGGCCAAGTTCCTCAGGCCATGCTTCAGGTTTGAGCAGATGAGGTTGGACTTCTCTATTGCTCTCTATTGCTTTGATTCTTTATCGCTCGCTCTATTGGGTGTTTTTATTGCTATCTGTTGTCCCTCTGGGGAGATTTTCACTCGCACAGATTAGCAAATGGAAAGGAAGTGATGAAAAAATGTTACTTGCTGATTCAACAAAATGTTGGTACGCACTAATAGGACACAAAGTAGTGCACTTTACTTCGCTGATATAGTTTGATGCAGGCCTTTTCCCATGTATACTGGGCTGTGTGCACATAATTTCTAATATTAAAATCCCAGAAAGTGTAAAGTAAAGAGGAAACAGGGAGGAGAGTGTTCCTGAAGGGTGATTGTTGGCCTTTGATGCACTTGTCAGAAGCAATGGTATGCAGCATGACTGCCCTCAATTTTTTCTTCAATGTGTTACTTATGTAGATTACTGTTTCTGTCCCCACCCACCACCTGGAAGACCTGTAGGGCAGGGCCAAGGAGGCGTTTCAGGGCACTTTCCTCCGCTCTGTGCTACAGGTCTGACATTTGAACCAAACAACCCCCCCACAAAACTACAAGCAGTCACATAGCGTCGGGATCCGGCGCACTCACCAGCAGATGCAACACAATGCCAAAGCCCAGTGAGTAGATTTGAGGGAGGGAGGGTAACTTTGTGCAGAGGGTACATTTGTCTTAGGGGGAAGGGGGATTATAATGACAGGAAAGTTGAAGTTTTTATAGCTGCAAAGGGTGGGCCAACTCAATATTTGTACCCTATAGACGAAGACTGGGATGCCATTAAAGTTCATGTGCGTGTATCTGTAAAGGCACTAAGGCAGGCGTCCCGTCCCAATACTTTTGGTAATATGGTGTAGATGTCAATTTAGCTACAACTGTTAAACAATGCCTTTTTACCATGTTTCCCCCATGGTAATATATACCAACATTTTGCCATGTGGTAGACATGGGAGCTGTCAAAAAATTTGTTTTGTTTCGTTCTGTTCCGTTTCGTATTTAAAAAAAATCGTAATTCGTGTACGGAATTTAATTCGGATTTATACGAAATACGAATTTCGTGTGAATCGTTAATTTTGATAACGAATAGCGACACTCTACGAATAATAACGAATAATAACAAATGATTCGGAATTTCTGAAAGCCTTATTTTTAGTTGATTTATAATTCGTAATTTCGGTAGAGTACATTGTTTTCGTTGATTCTGGACACAACTCCTACTTTCGTAACTTTTTTTTTTGTTTGTTGATTCGTAATTTTCCGTGTCTCTTACAATGGCGCTGCCTAACGTGCTTCGAATGGATTCGTAAATTCGTTACTTTTTTTTGTTTGTTGATTTGTAATTTTATGTGTCTCTTACAATGGCGCTGTCTAACGTGCTTCGAATGGATTCGTACATTCGTAACTTTTTTTTGATTCGTTGATTCGTAAATTTACATGTCTGACAGTGGCGCTGCGTGCTTCGAATGGATTCATACTTTTCTAATACATTGCGGTTATTCGTAACTATTCGAAATCTCGATTTTTTTACTTTCGTTTTTGACATGTGGCACTGGCTATAGTCTCCGCCCCTGTATGTCATGGCACAGAGACAGAACGTCCCACCTGCTGCTCATGTACACTGCTCATAGCTCTCCCTCTCCCAGCAGCACTCTTGCTGCTTTTTTGGCCTTGTTTGCTGCTCATTTTTCCTTTAAAAGTTAGAAAAATATAGACAAAAAAAAAATATGATTTTGATCGCAGCAAACCAACACCAAAATCACCAAATGTACAAAAAAAATAAGTAGACCAACAGAAAATATCAAAATATTAACTAAATGAAACAAGAAATAAAAAAAGAAAATTATCTCTCAAAACCAACCAAAAAACTAATAAAACCAGAAACTAAACACTAACAGATGATACACTCGCACACTACAAGAGATATAAACTAAAATGAACAACGAAAATCAAAGGATTGCAAAGATATTCGCTCAGATGCACAGACAAATAATTGTGTGATCTGCTCCACTACACTAACTAACCCACAAAGGGAAGTCACATGATCGGGCCTGCCCTGTAGGCCTCAGCATCAGAAAAAAACCTCTGATTGGTCAACCAACAGTCACATGTTTCTGTAGTAAAGAAATTTGGACCGAAAACGAATTTGTTATTATTCGTAGAGTGCCGATATTCGTTATACTGAATCTCGAATTCATTCGAATCATTCGTTATATCCGCTATAATTTCTTTCATATTAGTTGAAATTCCTTATTTGATAGTTTGGATTCGGATTCGTAAAAATGTACGAATTTCGAAAAATTCGTACGAATTTCCGATTCGTACCAAACTAATCGCACATGTCTACCATGTGGTGGGCCCTTAATTCCTCTGTTGAGCCCCAGGTAACCCAGTCCGACTCTGACGTGGTGCTAAACACTGCTCTACCCTGCTAGCCATAAGCAAATAGTAACAAATATTTTAACTTAACAGGAAGGTTTTTATTTAAAAAAATAAATTTGAACCTTGGAATACCAATCTTATAAAAATGTTATTGTATAGTAATGGATTATTACTTCCCTTGGATCAAATTTCGATATAAAACTCTCAGATTATAAAATGGTGTTTATGTATTCTGTTTTCATTTTTTATTTATATTCATTAATTACAGCCTATATGTATACTGTAACATCTTTAGGAAAGTTAAGCTGAGGTATTTTCTTCTTGTAAAGCCAGCATTCCGTTCTCCAAATATTCAAGCCTGACCCTTATTACTGATCCGTGGAGATAGTTCTGACAGAACCCATTAAACATTTACAGCACGGAGAAGGCCACGTAAAAATAAGTGCATGTGGTCATGTAAACTTTATATGACTTGTAAAAGAAATAAGAAAGCCACAGACTCCAATTGGAATCTCAGATTTTTTTTATTGCACTAAAAAGACTAAAGTGACATTTTTATGAGAGCATCGTGGTCGCATTTTGCTTTTTAATATTGTTTTGATCTGTTTTTTGGTCGGTGTTTATATTTTTCTGTTCAAACAGATTTGTCATATTGCATTGCTGAAATCTACCATTAAATCAGCTCCAGGCAACAACAGTCAGTTAAAATGCTAAACCCAAGAACAAATCGTAAATCTGAACCGGAGAACAAAAATGAGAACCTAACCCCCCCCCCCCAAAAAAAAAAATGTAAAACCGAAAAAATATAATGTAATCAAAACATAAGAACAAAAATGTAAATCTAAAACAAGCACAAAAAGTAAATCGAAACCCAAGAACAAAAAAAATTAAAAATTTAAACCCAAGAACAAAAATGTAAATCTAAACCCAAAAACAGAAATACAAAAATCTAAACCCAAGTACAAAAATACAAAAATCTAAACCCAAGTACAAAAATACAAAAATCTAAACCCAAGAACAAAAATGTAAATCTAAACCCAAAAACAGAAATACAAAAATCTAAACCCAAGTACAGAAATACAAAAATCTAAACCCAAGTACAAAAATACAAAAATCTAAACCCAAGTACAAAAATACAAAAATCTAAACCCAAGTACAGAAATACAAAAATCTAAACCCAAGTACAAAAATACAAAAATCTAAACCCAAGTACAAAAATACAAAAATCTAAACCCAAGAACAAAAATACAAAAATCTAAACCCAAGAACAAAAATACAAAAATCTAAACCCAAGTACAAAAATACAAAAATCTAAACCCAAGTACAAAAATACAAAAATCTAAACCCAAGTACAAAAATACAAAAATCTAAACCCAAGTACAAAAATACAAAAATCTAAACCCAAGTACAAAAATACAAAAATCTAAACCCAAGTACAAAAATACAAAAATATAAACCCAAGAACAAAAATACAAAAATCTAAACCCAAGAACAAAAATACAAAAATCTAAACCCAAGAACAAAAATACAAAAATCTAAACCCAAGTACAAAAAATACAAAAATCTAAACCCAAGAACAAAAATACAAAAATCTAAACCCAAGTACAAAAATACAAAAATCTAAACCCAAGAACAAAAATACAAAAATCTAAACCCAAGAACAAAAATACAAAAATCTAAACCCAAGTACAAAAAATACAAAAATCTAAACCCAAGAACAAAAATACAAAAATCTAAACCCAAGTACAAAAATACAAAAATATAAACGCAAGAACAAAAATACAAAAATCTAAACCCAAGAACAAAAAATGTAAATCTATTCTAAACCCAACAACAAAAAAATAAAAATCTTAATATAAATGAAAAAGAGGTTGCAGCATTAAGAGCTATTTATTGCTTACAAAAAGGCAACAGCATACATACTTTTGTTTTATGACTAAGTGGTTAGCACTTCTGCCTAGCAGCACATCGGTTCAAATCCCAAGCACATCACTACCTGCCTGGAGTTTTCATGTTCTCCATGTGACTGTGTGTGTGGGCTACCTCCGGGTACTCTGGTTTCCTCCCACGCTCCAAAGACATGCTGGTAGGTTAACTGACTCCTGTCTAAATTGGCCATAAAAAATATTGAAACTTTGGACCCAATTTGGACATTTTCACTTAGGGGTGTACTCACTTTTGTTGCCAGCAGTTTAGACATTAATGGCTGTGTGTTGAGTTATTTTGAGGGTAGAGCAAATTTACACTGTTATACAAGCTGTACACTCACTACTTTACATTGTAGCAAAGTGTCATTTATTCAGTGTTGTCACATGAAGTATAATAAAATATTTACAAAAATGTGAGGGGTGTACTCACTTTTGTGAGAAACTGTGTGTGTGTATGTATGTATATATATATATATATATATATATATATATATATATATAGTTGTGCTCATAAGTTTACATGCCCTGGCAGCATTTATGATTTCTTGCCCATTTTTCAGGGAATATGAATGATAACACACAGTATATAGTACTAGTTTACATCACATTGGTAAGCCCCCTACGCCACATACTAACAGATTTCAGGTCTATCTGCACCACCTGTACCAGTTTCTATTTCCGAGTGAAGCAGAACCTAGCACAAGTCTGCACCTGATTAAGAGGGGCAATACGGCAGTTTTTCATATAGAAGAATGCCGCAGATTCCTGCCAGGTGTGGTTTTGTTGTATGGGCAGACAGCTCACATCCCCCTCTTTGCCCATTCAAGGATTACAGTACATTAGCAGAGCCTGCAGGGTTAAAGTGGAACTTTAGTTAGAAAATGAAGTCCTGCTAGATCACTTCAGGCTGGCCCCTTTGCCGGTATGTAAAACATTAAAAATAAGTGCATATACTGTTTAAAATCCAGTAATACACCGTCTCACCTTGCTCTGCACATGCTCAGTTGCTCTATTTTTTGCCACTGTGCTGAAAATGTAGAGGCTGATCTGCTGACATCCTAAAGATTTACTGCTGTTCAGGGGCTCTGTGTTTCAGCAAAATGGCAGCCTCCACAAGAAGAGACAGGAACAATGCTGGAGGCGATTTACAGCACACACTGATTTTTTTTGCATAATTATTAATGTGGAATGTATGTTCCTTGCTAAAGAACATTATTTTATTTCAAGCTGTTATGGGTAAAGTTCCACTTTAACAACCCTTCTCTTAGCATGGGATGCAGTGGCGGCTGGTTTTCCAAATTATTGGGAGGGCGCAAACAAACTGAAAAAAAACCTCATCAATTGCAGCCACTGTGTCCATCAAATGAAGTCACTGTGCCCATCAAGCGCAGCCACTGTGCCCATTAAACGCAGCCACTGTGCCCATCAAGCGCAGCCACTGTGCCCACTAAACGCAGCCACTGTGCACATCAAGCGCAGCCACTGTGCCCATCAAACGCAGCCACTGTACCCATAAATTGCCGCCACTGTGCCATCAAACGCAACTACTGTACCCATCAATTGCTGCCAGTGTGCCCATCAATTGCAGCCATTGTGCCAATCAATTGCCACTACTGTGCCCATCAATTGCTGCCACTGTGCCCATCAATTGGAGCTACTGTGCCCCATCAATTGCTGCCACTGTGCCCCATCAATTGCTATCACTGTGCCCATTAATTGGCGCTACTGTGCCCCATCAATTGCTGCCACTGTGCCCCATCAATTGCTGCCACTGTGCCCCATCAATTGCTGCCAGTGTGCCCCATCAATTGCTGCCAGTGTGCCCATCAATTGCTGCTACTTTCCCATCAACTGCTGCTACTGTGCCCGATCAATTGCCGTTATTGTGCCCCATCAAATGCTGCCAGTGTGCCCCCCCCGCCCGGCAACTTACCTGTCTCAGGGTCACGGCGCTGTCCTCTACGCTCCCTCCGAGTCCTCAATGTCTTCTCCCGTCCTCTTCCTGTCCTCTGCTATGATTGGATGCCTGATAGGCTCTAATTGGGCGCTTCCAAAAACACCCCCGCCGCTGAATTTCAGATGCCCGGCGACTACACCTGACTAGGGGGCGGCAGCGGCAAACCATAGATAGATTCATGCAATGCATGAATCTATCTATGGTGATAGACAGGTGCAGGAGGAGAAGGTGCGCACCGCCACTGATGGGATGGGGTTGGGACAGAGAGATTGGAGCATGCAATTCAGCTTGCCACTCTCTGTGGTGTGTGCTCACCTGTTACAGCCACAAAACGGAGAACTGCTCGCTCCTAAAAACAAAGATTAGGTTGATAGCTTTCACCTCTATATGAGATTATAAAAATAGGGCTAACAAGAAAATAAAATGGGAATATCACATCAATTATATTTTGGTACCAACCACAACAATGTCTCAAATAAATGATTAGCTTCCCTCCCCCCTTCCCTCTATCTATAGCTTCCCTCCCCCCTTCCCTCTATCCATAGCTTCCCTTCCCCCCACCTTCCCTCTATCCATAGCTTCCCTTTCCCCCCTTCCCTCTATCCATAGCTTCCCTTCCCCCCCTTCCCTCTATCCATAGCTTCCCTTCCCCCCTTCCCTCTATCCATAGCTCTCCCTTTCCCCCCCCCCTTCCCTCTATCCATAGCTTCCCTCCCCCTTCCTTCTATCCATAGCTTCCCTTCCCCCCACCTTCCCTCTATCCATAGCTTCCCTTTCCCCCCTTCCCTCTATCCATAGCTTCCCTTCCCCCTTCCCTCTATCCATAAGCTTCCCTTCCCCCCCTTTCCCTCTATCCATAGCTTCCCTTTCCCCCCCCTTCCCCTCTATCCATAGCTTCCCTTCCCCCCTTCCCTCTATCCATAGCTTCCCTTCCCCCCTTCCCTCTATCCATAGCTTCCCTCCCCCCCTTCCCTCTATCCATAGCTTCCCTTCCCCCCTTCCCTCTATCCATAGCTTCCCTTCCCCCCCTTCCCTCTATTCATAGCTTCCCTTCTCCCCCTCTTCCTTCTATCCATAGCTTCCCTCCCCCCTTCCCTCTACCCATAGCTTCCCTCCCCCCTTCCCTCTATCCATAGCTTCCCTTCCCTCCCCTTCCCTCTATCCATAGCTTCCCTTCTCCCCCCCTTCCTACTATCCATAGCTTTCCTCCCCCTCCCCTCTACCCATAGCTTCCCTCCCCCCTTCCCTCTATCCATAGCTTCCCTTTCCCCCCCTTCCCTCTATCCATAGCTTCCCTTTCCCCCCCTTCCCTCTATCCATAGCTTCCCTTTCCCCCTTCCCTCTATCCATAGCTTCCCTTTCCCCCCTTCCTTCTATCCATAGCTTCCCTCCCCCTTCCCTCTACCCATAGCTTCCCTCCCCCCCTTCCCTCTATCCATAGCTTCCCTTTCCCCCACTTCCCTCTATCCATAGCTTCCCTCCCCCCTCCCTCTATCCATAGCTTCCCTTTCCCCCCCTTCCCTCTACCCATAGCTTTCCTCCCCCCCTTCCCTCTATCCATAGCTTCCCTTTCCCCCCCTTCCCTCTATCCATAGCTTCTCTTTCCCCCCCCCCCTTCCCTCTATCCATAGCGTCCCTTTCCCCCCCTCCCTCTATCCATAGCTTCCCTTTCCCCCCTTCCCTCTATCCATAGCTTCCCTTTCCCCCCCTTCCCTCTATCCATAGCTTCCCTTTCCCCCCCTTCCCTCTATCCATAGCTTCCCTTTACGGTGGCTGCCAATTACTTCACAGTCTGCAAAGAAATGTTAGACATTTAGAGCGTTAATACAGTTGCTTCTAGTTCACAAGGCAGCAATAATTCCCATTAAATAAAAAGGCTCAAATATTGTAACAAATTAATTTCAAATCAGCATTCACAATAATAAATTCTCATTCTTTCCAGTTCAAGACAGAGTTCAGTTTTCTATAATCTATGCTGATGTCTTTCTAGAATATCTCATATTCCCTGATTTAATTATCTCCTCCATTTCAGCTAGACAGGAGTTGCACGTTACATTGTCATTCATTACTTAACCAACATCACATTTTTCCATACATAAGGGGAGAAAGCAACAGATCAATTAAGAACCACACCTGCAGTACGATACATGACAAGCAAAATAATCTTGGAGATGTTACCAAGTTACTCAAAAAGGAGGACAGCAACTTTGTACACAAGCAGAAATGTTCCATGGGTCTGCAAACGGAACCAGAAGGACCACAGCTAACCTTAAAATATATGTATCTATTGTTTTTTAAAAACATGCTGTATAGGAGAAAATGTGTGCTGCACTTTATTAGTTTACCAAATAAAAAGTTACAAATATACATATTGAGTTGGATAGATGTTATACCGTGTTTCCCCAAAAATAAGCCAGAGTCTTGTATTAATTTTGGTAACAAAAGGCACGGTAGGGCTTATTTTCGGGGTAGGTCTTACCATGTAAGGTGCTGACTTCTCTCCCCCTCTCTCCCTGCCTGATGGGAATCCCCAGTGTGAACTGAGTTAAAATGCTTGTAAAATCCTATAATCCCCTCTATTACAGTAGTATATAATGTACAATGTGTGTGTTTCTGTAATATAATTGTGCCAAATACTTTTGTTATAGCGCAGCTCTGCACTACTGTGACCCGCCGGAGCTCTCTTCCCTGCAATTATATTACAGAAACACACACATTGTACATTATATACTACTGTAATACAGTGGATTATAGGATTTTACAAGCATTTTAAACTAGGGCTTATTTTCAGGGTAGGGCTTATATTGCAGCCCTCCTGGAAAATAACGCTAGGTCTTATTTTCGGGGTAGGTCTTATTTTCGGGGACACACGGTACTAATAGCGCCTGCAGTCAAATAGGAGTCAGAGGTTGACCATAATGTGCAATGGACTGATACTGACCATGTCAGACTGGTCATACTAACCAGGACACTCTTTCTGCACAGAACCATGTGAAAAATCAATCCCACCCCCCTCTCCACTCCATGGGTGAGAAAAATAAAAGAAATGATGGGGTGATGGGATGGGAAAAACTCACTGAGGTGTAGCTAGACCTAAAGGGACTTCTAGAGGGGACACAAGGTCCTAGAGGAGCTTCTAGAGGAAACACAAGGTTCTAGAGGACCTTCTAGAGGGGACACAAGGTTCTAGAGAAGCTTCTAGAGGAATAAGGGGAGAGAGGGACACAAGGTTCTAGAGGAGCTTTTAGAGGGGACACACGGTTCTAGAGTAGCTTCTAGAGGAATAAGGGGAGAGAGGGACACAAGGTTCTAGAGGAGCTTTTAGAGGTGGCACAAGATTCTAGAGGAGCTTCTAGAGGGGACACAAGGTTCTAGAGTAGCTTCTAGCGGTGGCACACGGTTCTAGAGGGGCTTCTGGAGGAGGTACAAGGTTCTAGTGGAGCTTCTAGCTGAGGCACAAGAACACCTCAAGTTGAAAGGCAAGGTTTCACCACCTGAAAAATGGAATAGGGTAATGGGGGGGGGGGGGGGGTGCAGCAAGAAAAAACCCAAACATTTGCCCCAGGGGTTTGCTGTTGTCCCATTTAGGGGTGCAACATTATTTAAAACTGAAAATGTTCAAACAGGCAGCTGTTTTACTGCAGAAGAGATATTAAAGAGGAGTTCCAGCCTTTTTTTATGTTTATTAAAAGTCAGCAGCTACAAAAAGTGTAGCTGCTGGCTTTTAATAAACATACACTTACCTGTTCCACTGTCCAGCGACGCGACGCCCGGAGCTCCGCTCCTCTCCCCCCCTTCTCCGCCGGCGCCTCCATTCATTGTGTGGGCACCCGGCTGTGACAGCTTTCGGCTTCACGGCCGGGCACTCACTTCGCATGCGCGAACGGCTCAGCGCCCTCTGAATGGACAGGCGATCGCCTGGAACCTGTCACGTCCCAGGTGATCGCCTACAGGGAGGGGCCGCCAAAAGGCGATATGACGTATCGCCTAGGCGACCCCAGGGCGGAAGGAGGAAGGAGGACAGGAAGTCCCACTCCTACTGAAGCCCCCACTCCCCCCCAAAAAAATTACATGCCAAATGTGGCATGTAACGGGGTGAGGAGTGGATAAAGCGGAAGTTCCAAATTTGGGTGGAACTTCGCTTTAAGTCTCTTCTGCAGTGCTGGATTCTTACCTGTCTGTTGGCAATTTTCTTTACGCTGTACACTGAGCTGTGCATGTGTGGGTGTTACATCATCCCAGCACGGCCAATCAAGATGACAAAAGTTCCTGAACCTGCAAGAAGTTCGGGTGAACATGTTGGCAGAGTGAGGGGGCACACAGACTCCTCTTCTATGGAGAGGAGGTGAGTATAGTTTAAATTTCACCTTGTCCCACTCATTCTGATAGTCAGGCAATGCTGGCTTTTGTCAGAAGGGCTACATGGCCCATATCCTAGGGTGACATGACTGGGTTCAAGTAGGTTTAAGGTGTATGTCAAAGCAAAATAAAAAAAATACAACACCTCTCTACAATACGTGCATATTTCCCCATGTTTTATCTTTTACAGACTATGCAAGTACAGAAAAAGACCTGTTGATCTTCACTAAAAGCACTCAGCTTCTAAATCCTGTTGTGGGCTGACAACACGCTCCTTTTTGTGGAATGAGTGGTGTCAGCCCTGTCTAGCGTTGTTTGCTAAACTACTCAAACCTACCACTCTCAGATTTCTACAACATAAAGGCTAATCATTATGTAGCCCATTAACTGCTTGCCAACCGCCACGCGCAGATATACGTCGGCAGAATGGCACGGACAGGCAAAAGGACGTATATATACGTCCCCTTTAAGAAGCAGCATTTAGCCCGCCGCAAGCTCCGTGACTCCGACCGCGGGTCCCGCGGACTCGATGTCCGCGGGCATACCCGCGATTGTGTCACGGTGAAGAAGAAGGGGGAAATGCTGATGTAAACAAGCATTTCCCCAGTCTTCCTAGTGACAGGACAGTGATCACAGCTTCCTGTAATCGGAAGCGGTGATCACTGTCATGTCACACACAGCCCATCCCCCCTACAGTTAGAAGCACTCCCTAGGGCACAGTTAACCCCTTCAGCGCCACCTAGTGGTTAACCCCTTCACTGCCAGTGTAATTTTCACATTTATCAGTGCATTTTTATAGCACTGATCGCTGTAAAAATGACAATGGTCCCAAAAATGTGTCAAAAGTGTCCGATGTGTCCGCCATAATGTCGCAGTCATGATAAAAATCGCAGATTGCAGGCATTACTAGTAAAAAAAATAATAATAATAAAAATGCCATAATTCTATCCCCTATTTTGTAGACACTATAACTTTTGCGCAAACCAATCAGTATACGCTTATTGCGTTTTTTTTTACCAAAAATATGTAGAAGAATACGTATCGGCCTAAAATGAGGAAAAAATATGTTTTTTTATATATTTTTTGGGGATATTTATTATAGCAAAAAGTAAAAAATATAGCATTTTTTTCTAAATTGTCGCTCTATTCTTGTTTATAGCGCAAAAAATAAAAACCGCAGAGGTGATCAAATACCACCAAAAGAAAGCTCTATTTGTGGGAAAAAAAAGACGCCAATTTTGTTTGGGAGTCACGTCGCACGACCGCGCAATTGTCAGTTAAAGCGACGCAGTGCCGAATCGCAAAAAGTGGCCTGGTCTTTGGCCAGCAAAATGGTCAGGGGGCCATAGGTGTGCGCAGCCTAATGCATTAGGGTGTGCACCCTTAAGCTCAAACACACATGCATGTGTATGTATCTACATATATATGACCCTGGCACATTGATCTCCCTGCTGGCACAGTGAAAGTGAAGAGCATAAACACTTCTCTTATGGCAGAACCGGTAAGAGGGAGATCTTTCCCATGTTCCTGTTGCTACACAGAGCAATAAGACTAATGCACATGGGGTGATTAGGGTGTGCCTGGGCACACCTGGCACACCCTGTGCGCACGCCTATGTCCGGGGCTTAAGTGGTTAAACAAACTAGATCTAGATACGAGACATTTATTGGGTTTACATACATTTTAATTATGTATGTTCCCAGTGGTTAGCCACTTACAGTATTGCTAAGACTACCTACCATCCTTGTGTAGTTCTGTAGGTTCAGATGAAGTGTTGACAGGAAGATGGGTCTCAGAAGTAGTTGCTTCCCAACAACCAACTAAACTTTCTAACACACACAAGCAAAGCATCTGCATCATTGGGTTGGTGGTGCTATTTAGCTGCTTTTTTCATAGCGGAGGATACCATAAAAAAATAATAATAACCTCCTTAAAACTCAGTTTTAAAGATAAGCAACAATATGAGAGTTTTTTGCAGAATGTTGGTCATTTTTTCTAGGAATAGTCATAACTCTGGGGTCAGATGGCCTCTCCCTTATCAATAACTGTTTCCATTAAATCACATTTCTGGAGAGGAGCTTCATCTCTCCAGTTTATTTTGAGCTTCACTGTAATGCTGACTTCCAAAGTAGCTGGAAAAAGATTAAAAGTCCCGGGAACATAGGTTTCTATATTGGATAGAGATCACTCAGAGTGATAGGAAAAAAATGTCCTCTTTTTCTTTTACTTTTTGACAGGTGAGGAAAGATTAAAAGGAAGAAAAAAAAAATAGCTATGGCCGAAAAAAATTTTTTTACCTGGAAAGTTTATTAAGGAACGATCATATGCCAGATTTGAAATGCACTAGTTGAATAAACGTACTTATGAAAAATTAATACTTGTTCAAATATTGTAGAACTCTTGCATTGATGTTAGCTTCCTGTAATCACCTGTACAGCAGAACTGGAATGCCTTAAACTTGTAATCCAAGCAGAGTTTACTTTGGGGTACTAAAAACGTATTAGCCTGGAAGCTGCTGGACCAGTAAAAGAACTTTAAACAAGCCTGAGAAATTACTCCGTCTGAACCTCAGTAGAAATTAGACAATTTAATGACTTAAAAGTAATCTCCTGTTAATTAAATTAAATTAAATTAAAGTCTCAACCTCTTCTATAGCAAGCCAGACCAGGACTTTAAAGCGGAGTTCCACCCATAAAAAAAAAAAATCGGTATTGTACAGCAAATATATAAAATAAAACATTTGGAGAAATCTTTTTTTTATTTTTTTACTTACTTTTTAATGCCTGTTGCTATGTGGTCCCTTCTAATCTTCCCCTTCCTCACCGTGGCGCCTGACGTCATTTCCCTCAGCGCCTCTGCTTGCTACTGCTCCTGGGAGATGTGTGTCATCCTTTCCCAGGATTCAGTGGGCAGCGCTGAGGGCTAGGTTACCATAACAACGGGGCGGCACTTCTGCCGCCGCCGCCCGTTGTTATGGTAACCTGTATACTTTACAGCGCCGCTACGTGCCCTTACTGCACATGCGCGAGAACGGGCGGTGCATGCTGGTCATTCAGCTGCACCGTATCCCGGAAGATAATGCTTGTGGGCTTCACATGCCCACAAGCAAAATGGGAACGGCCAGGACACGATTATATAATTTTATTTTTTATATTAAAGTGGACATCAGGGGACAAAATCTTCTAATCATGTGAGTGTTATATATTAATGTTCTGACCTTTAGAAGTGTTTAAAAAAAAAAAATTAGAACATGTCGTTGGAACTCCGCTTTAATTTATTTGTCAGGAAAAAAAGTGCTACCGATAAGGCCCCTTTCACACTGGGGCGGGAATTGCGCTGGCGGTATAGCGCCGCTATTTTTAGCGGCGCTATACCGTCGGAATTTAGCGCTATTCGGCCGCTAGCGGTGCGGTGTTACCCCCTGCTAGTGGCCGAAAAAGGGTTAAAACCGCCCGCAATGCGCTGCTGCAGCAGCGGTTTACGGGCGGTATAGCCGCGGTGTCCCGTTGATTTCAATGGGCAGAAGCAGTGAAGGAGCGGTATACACACCGCTCCTTCACCGCTCCAAAGATGCGGCTAGCAGGACTTTTGGAACGGTCCTGCCAGCGCACCGCTCCAGTGTGAAAGCCCTCGGGCATAGTATCCAATCAGGTTCCAGGTTTTATTGTCAAAGCTTAAATGAACAAATTGAAATTAGAAGCTGATTGATTACTATGCAGAGCTGCACCAGATTCTGTGTGCACCAGTTTTAGTAAATCTCCCCCAGTATTTCAAATGAGATATAACTAAAGAACTATATAGGGAAAGTCAAGGCTTTTTCTCAGGGGGAACTTGGTGGAACTCAGTTCCTCCACCTCTGGCTCAGACCCTTTGGTGCCTGCTCACCACAATCACTTGTAAACACAGAAGTCTTCACTCTGTATGTAATGCAATCCTGGTATTTAATGCCCCTTTAAGACTCTCCTACTGTTTTCGTGAAATTTGACTGAACACACCCACTATTTGATGTGATTTGGAGGGTGTGTGTGGGGGAGGGGTTTTGTGGGGCTGTGGTTAAGTTCCAGCACCTATTGTTTGAGAAAAAAGCCCTGGGGAAAGTGATAATACTCCTTTTGACATTGGTTATATATTGATTACTTTGAAGGAATTGCTTACAAAGGGGACAGAGAAAAGATTCTATTTTTTTAAATAAGATCATATACCAAGTTTCCAGATTTTTAGCGGTGGAATTTTTCAGGGTAATGGAAACTGGTATTAGGAAAAAGAGGCACTTTGAGTTTCGGTGGGCCAAATACATTTCCAGCATTTCAGTTACTGGGCTGGGATAGTAGATTTACTCTGAGGGAAGGTGATGGTATATTTGTTGAAATCTCGAATGCACATTGAGATTTTCTGTCATTTATATTCTATGAGCTTATTAAATATTTATTGAATGTATGTCAATTTGATATATTATCTGTGAGGGGGCTAGCTCGGCAGCGGGTATGTGTGACCCCCGGGATGGGCTCCCCACCCAAAAACAGGCCCAGCAGACGGAGGTTGTGGTTTTCAAAATCAAAAAAGGTGCGGTTTATTTTCTATTTACAGTGACAAAAACACAGCAAGGCAAAAAAAACAAACACAAAATAAATCCTGGTCAACTTGACCTCTGACTAAACTTACAGGTTTCCTAACTAACGACTGGGATCAGCCTAGTGCTGTCCTAGTCCCTGGTTTTAAATGTCCAAGCAAAATATAGCCACACAGGCTTTCTCTCACCGCACAGGGGTTCACTCTCCCTAGACAGTCCACACAGGTCTGCTTCCAGGCATGAGCCAACATCTAATGAATCTGGGCTTTCTTATAGAGGCCTAAATGAGCTGACAAGGTTCAGCTGGACTCATCAACTCCCTGTCTGCACGACGCCCAGCCCTCTCCCTAGAGGTATGAGTCATCAATGAGCCCACTAGTCTCAGCTGGGCTTATACAACTCTCCACCTAGCTGTATAAATCGGCGTAAAGCCTGAATCTGGGCGAAATATATCTACCCCCCTGGATGCAACCAGGTGACTTTACCTTCCTGCTGTCACATACCCCCCCCTCTTGTTTTAACCTCGGGGTTGGAACACCAGCAATCAGGCATTCATGTACTCGAGACAAAGCATCCACATTCCCCATTTGAACGCCAGGGCGATGCTTTACTGTGAAGTTGAATTCCTGGAGGGCCAGGAACCACCTATTCACTCTTCTATTTGTTTCCTTGTTTTGAGCCATCCACTTTAACGGAGCGTGATCCGTAACCATGTCAAAGTGCCTACCTAGCAGGTAGTACCGAAGGGAATCTAGAGCCCACTTCACCGCTAAACACTCCTTTTCAACGGTGGCGTAATTTACCTCATGGGACTTCAACTTCCTGCTGAGGTAAATGACTGGGTGCTCTTCCCCGTTCCAGACCTGGGACAATACTGCTCCTAACCCCACATCTGACGCATCACTTTGTACGACAAAGTCTTTAGAGAAGTCGGGTGAGTACAACACTGGCTGGCTACATAAGGCTTGTTTCAAGAATTGGAATGCTGCCTCAGCCTCGGGGGTCCATTTAATCATGACCGACCCTTTCCCCTTCGTCAGGTTGGTTAGGGGCACAGCCTTAGAAGCAAAGTGGGGAATGAATCGCCGATAATACCCAGCGATTCCCAGAAAGGCTCGTACCTGCTTCTTGCTGTTGGGACGTGGCCAACTCTGGATGGCCTCGACTTTGTTGAGTTGGGGTTTTATTACTCCCCTCCCAATGGTGTACCCAAGATATTTGGCCTCCTCCTGCCCAATGGTACACTTCTTGGGGTTAGCCGTAAACCCTGCTTCCCGAACAGAGTCCAGGACTGCTTGCACTTTTGGCAGATGTGAGGCCCAATCTGTGCTATGGACAATTACGTCATCCAGGTAAGCCGCAGCATACTTCCGATGGGGCCTCAGCATCTGGTCCATTTTCCGCTGGAATGTGGCCGGCGCATTCTGTAACCCGAACGGCATTCTTTTATATTGGAACGCCCCGTCTGGGGTTACAAATGCGGTTTTCTCTTTGGCTGACTTGGCCAGGGGGATTTGCCAATACCCTTTTGTGAGGTCAAGAGTCGTCATGTATCGGGCTGTTCCCAGCCGGTCGATCAACTCATCTATACGTGGCATGGGGTAGGTGTCAAATTTTGTAACTTTGTTCAACTGACGAAAATCGTTACAAAATCGCCAGCTCCCATCCGGTTTAGGCACCAACACAATGGGACTAGACCAATCACTTTGGGACTCCTCTATCACCCCTAAGTTCAGCATTTTCTGTACTTCCTCCCGTATTGCCTCCCGTCGGGCCTCTGGGATCCGATAGGGTTTTAACTTCACCCTTTCACCGGGCGGGGTAATAATGTCATGCTCTACCCCAGATGTTTGTCCCGGCAGCTCAGAGAATACCTCCTTGTTGCGAAGCACAAACTCCTTAACCTCCTGTTGTTGGGGTTGTGACAAGGTGGCTGCGATTCCAACCTCAGGAATCACGCAACCAGTTTGAGCTGGTGACCAAGTGTCTGCGACTAGGGACTCTCTATCCCTCCAGGCTTTCAACAGATTAACGTGATAGATCTGTTCGGGCTTTCGCCTTCCTGGTTGTCTGACCTTGTAATTCACTTCGCTCACTTTTTCCATTATCTCGTAGGGGCCTTGCCATTTGGCAAGGAATTTACTTTCAACCGTAGGGACAAGTACCAATATCCTATCCCCCGGGGAAAAGGTACGGGTCTTGGCTCCACGGTTGTACACTCTCTGCTGTGCCAACTGCGCTTGGGCCAAATGTTCCTTCACGATGGGCATTACCTGTGCAATTCGATCTTGCATCAGGGCGACATGCTCAATCACACTCCTGTGGGGAGAACTCTCACTTTCCCAAGTTTCCTTGGCAATATCCAACAGCCCTCTTGGGTGTCTCCCATACAGTAACTCAAAGGGGGAGAATCCCGTAGAGGATTGGGGCACCTCCCTAATAGCAAACATCAAATAAGGAAGTAGACAGTCCCAATCCTTTCCATCCCTATCCACCACTTTCTTCAACATTTGTTTTAGGGTTTTGTTGAATCTTTCAACCAGCCCATCGGTTTGGGGGTGATACACAGATGTACGTAATTGCGTCACTTTGAACAATTTACACAGCTCCTTCATAACCCGGGACATAAAGGGTGTACCTTGGTCCGTAAGCAGTTCTTTACAAATACCCACCCGGCTAAAAACAAGAGATAGCTCTTTGGCTATGGTTTTGGCCGAGGTATTTCTGAGAGGGATCGCTTCTGGATAACGGGTGGCATAGTCCATTATAACCAATATGTACTGGTGCCCCCTAGCGGACTTGATTATAGGACCTACCAAATCCATTGCGATTCTCTCAAACGGGACCTCAATGATGGGTAGAGGGACCAGCGGGCTACGGAAGTGTGGCATCGGGGCCGACCTCTGACACACAGGGCAGGAGGAACAATAATTTTCTATGTCCTTCATCACCCCAGGCCAATAGAATCTCTGTAATACCCTCTCTCGGGTTTTCTCTGTCCCCAGATGACCTCCAAGAATGTGCCCATGGGCCAACTCCAACACCAACTTCCTGTAAGGTTTGGGCACCACCAGCTGCTCAACGGTTTCTTCTGCCCTTTTTGCCACCCGATACAGTAGGTCCTTCTCTACGCTGAAGTATGGGTAAGTGCAGGTATTATCTGGGTTCACTAACTCGCCATCTATTTTCACTACGTTTTCCCGTGCCTTTATTAGGGCGGGGTCTTTCAACTGTTCTGTGGCAAAGTTTTCCCTGTGAACCTCAAGATCAGAAAACTCCACAGACGGTAGGTTTTCGTCTGAGGAGGTGGGCTCCTCTCCAGTTTCTTGAGTCTCCCCTGCCAATACTGACAAGGGAAATTCGGGAGAGTCCTCACCACTCTCAGAGGAGTTCTGGCTATCATATTCCTGGTACATAGGGGCACCAGTGGGGGGCTCATGATCATCCCACAGTTCCCAGAACTTCGGAAAATCCCTTCCCACAATGGCGTCATGCGGTAACTGAGACACTAAGCCCACTGGATGAGAAAGGGTACCTTTGGGGGTCTCGAAACACACTGTAGTCACTGGATACTCTCGGGTGTCCCCATGCACACAAATAACGGCTACCTTGCTATTCCCAGAGACCTCTGTTTTAACTAACTCAGCCTTTATCAGGGTCACAAGGCTACCTGAATCCAGCAATACCACAACATTTCTACCATTAATACACATTTTGCATAAATGTTTCTCAGTTCCCCGAATGGCAGTGCATGCGACTGTCGCACACAGCGACTGACGTCTGCCCGTCAGAAAGTCACACTGCATGGGTTCCTCCAAAACCGGGCAATTTGCTGCAATATGTCCCGCTTGCCGGCAGCGGTAGCAAATGATCCTTCTTGCCGCCTCTTGAGCCGCTGATTTCCCAGGCTGTTCTCGCCAAACTTGGGGTAGAGCTCCCACCCTCTCACTCTCTCCACCCTTACCCCTTGGAATCATCTTATCCGCCCCTGGGGATGGTCTGGTCTTAGGGTGGAAAGTCCGAGTGTCTCTGGAAGAGGCCGTCAGGTTCTCTGTAGCCAAGTATTTCTCCACACGATCCACAAGACCATCGGCCGTCTCTGGGTCTCCATGGCTTACCCACTTTTGGATGGCAGTAGGAAGAGCTCTCAAAAACCGATCCATTACAACACGTTCCACAATCTTTGGTGCGGACAAAGTCTCTGGCTGTAGCCACTTTCTGCTCAGGTGAATGAGATCATACATTTGAGACCTGGGGGGTTTTCCAAGCTGGAAAGTCCAGTTATGCACACGCTGAGCCCGGACAGCCAGGGTGACACCCAGCCTTGCCAATATTTCAGCTTTTAGCATCACATAGTCTTTTGCTTGGTCAGGCTCTAGGTCATAGTAAGCTTTCTGCGATTCACCCGTTAACAGAGGAGCCACCAGTCCAGCCCACTGCTCCTCAGGCCACTTTTCTCTTTCAGCGGTCCTTTCAAATGTGGTCAAAAATACCTCTGGATCATCCTCTCCAGTCATTTTTGTCAATAAACGACTCACCCCAAAGGACGCGGTATTAGTGGGACGGCTTTCCTCACCGGTCTGCGGACGTTGCTGCATTACTGCTTCCATCTGTTGTTGTAGTCTCTGCTCTTGCTTCTGCAACAGGTCTATGAAGCGGGCCTCAGATTGCTGTTGGGCTTGTTGCTGAGCCTCCAGACTCTGTTGTAAAGTTGCAAGGCTCTGTTGATGAGCTTGCTGCTGGGCTGCAAGGCTCCTTTGCAAACCTGCATTTGTCTGCTGTTGATTGGCATTTGCTAGAGCCAGCTGTTTCAGTATCTCCTCCATGCTGGCTTAAAAAAAACTGCCACTGGTTCTCCACCAACTGTGAGGGGGCTAGCTCGGCAGCGGGTATGTGTGACCCCCGGGATGGGCTCCCCACCCAAAAACAGGCCCAGCAGACGGAGGTTGTGGTTTTCAAAATCAAAAAAGGTGCGGTTTATTTTCTATTTACAGTGACAAAAACACAGCAAGGCAAAAAAAACAAACACAAAATAAATCCTGGTCAACTTGACCTCTGACTAAACTTACAGGTTTCCTAACTAACGACTGGGATCAGCCTAGTGCTGTCCTAGTCCCTGGTTTTAAATGTCCAAGCAAAATATAGCCACACAGGCTTTCTCTCACCGCACAGGGGTTCACTCTCCCTAGACAGTCCACACAGGTCTGCTTCCAGGCATGAGCCAACATCTAATGAATCTGGGCTTTCTTATAGAGGCCTAAATGAGCTGACAAGGTTCAGCTGGACTCATCAACTCCCTGTCTGCACGACGCCCAGCCCTCTCCCTAGAGGTATGAGTCATCAATGAGCCCACTAGTCTCAGCTGGGCTTATACAACTCTCCACCTAGCTGTATAAATCGGCGTAAAGCCTGAATCTGGGCGAAATATATCTACCCCCCTGGATGCAACCAGGTGACTTTACCTTCCTGCTGTCACATATCATATAAAGAGCATTGAAAAAGTATTCATATCCCTTTACATTTGCCACATTTTGTCATGTTACAAAAATGTAAATGTATATTGGGATTTTATGTGATAGACCAACACAAAGTGGCACATAATTGTTAAGTGGAAGGAAAATTATAAATGGGTTTCAATTATTTTTACAAATAAATATGTGAAAAGTGTGGCGTGCATTTGTATTCAGCCCCCTTTACTCTGATACCCCTAACTAAGATCTAGTGAAACCAATTGCCTTCAGAAGACACCTAATTAGTAAATAGAGTCTACCTGTGTGTAATTTAATCTCAGTATAAATACAGCTGTTCTGTGATGCCCTCAGAGGTTTGTTAGAGAACCTTAGTGAACAAACAGCATCATGGAGGCCAAGGAACAAACCAGACAGGTCAGGGATAAAGTTGTGGAGGAGTTTAAAGCAGGGTTAGGTTATAAAAAAAATTCCAAGGTTTGAACATCTTATGGAGCTCTGTTCAATCCATCATCCGAAAATGGAAAGAGTATGGCACAACTGCAAACCTACCAAGAAATGGCCGTCCACCTAAACGGACAGACCGGGCAAGAAAAGCATTAATCACAGAAGCAGCCAAGAGGCCCATGGTGAGATCCACAGCTCAGGTGGGAGAATCTGTCCACTTGAACAACTATTAGTCGTGCCCTCCACAAATCTGGCCTTTATGGAAGAGTGGGTAGAATAAAGGCATTGTTAAAAGCCCTAACAAGTCCCATTTGCAGTATGCGAAAAGCCATGCAGGGGGACACAGCAAACACGTGGAAGATGGGTCTCTTATCAGATGAGACCAAAATTGAACCCTTTGGCCTAAAAGCAAAACGCTGTGTGTGGCGGAAAACTAACACTGCACATCACCCCAAACACACCATCCCCACCGTGAAACATGGAGGTGGTGGCAACATCATGTTGTGGGGATGCTTTTTCTTCAGCAGGATGCTTTTTTTCAGCAGACTTGAGACTGGGGCGAAGGGTTAACCTTCCAGCAGGACAACAACCCTAAACATACAGCCAGAGCTACAATGGAATGGTTTTGATTAAAGCAAAGTCGTGTGTTAAAAGTCCAGACCTAAATGCAATTAAGAATCTGTGGCAAAACTTGAAAATTGCTGATCACAGATGCTCTCCATCCAATATGACAGAGCTTGAGCTATTTTGCAAAGAAGAGTGGCCACAAATGTCACTCTCTAGATGTGCAAAGCTGGTAGAGAGATACCCAAAAAGACTTGCAGCTGTAATTGCAGCCAAAGGGGGTTCTACAAAGTATTGACTCGGCGGGGGGGGGTGAATACAAATGCATGTCACACTTTTCAGATATTTATTTGTAAAAAAAATGTTAAAAACCATTTATCATTTTCCTTCCACTTCACAATTATGTGCCGTTTTGTGTCACATAAAACCCCAATAAAATACATTTATGTTTTTGGTTGTAACATGACAAAATGTGGAAAATTTTAAGGAGTATGAATACTTTTTCAAGGCACTGTACTGTATATATATATATATATATATATATATATATAAAATCTATCTATCTATCTATCTATCTATCTATCTATCTATCTATCTATCTATCTATCTATCGTATATACAGTATATAATAGGGTTAAAATCTACTTGAAATCTGATTAAGTTAACACGGAGAGCTGAAAACATTAAAAAGACTATAGTTCTATCTTAAAATGAAAAAAATGGTGTACCTTTAATGGTCCCTGTTTCTTACCTTGTGACCGTCAGTCACCTTTGACCTGATTCTGAACATGTCAGACCCATCGTGAACAACATGATGTTCTGATTTATACTATCAATATCTTGGCTACAGTTCCTTCTGTTATATTACAGTATATTGCAAATAATCTGTGCTCAGGTGAAACATGAAACTCAGCATTACTGTCCCTTGGAGACGCTGACGTCCATGGCAGTTCTTTAAATCATGAAGGATTAGCTCACACTCTTTTCCAGCGGCTTTGATACCGTTTGTATAATTGCCAAAATGTCACTTCCTAAGCTCTTTGAATTGCCGCACGTACAACGCAAAGACAGCGATCGGGGAGGGCGCTCACCTGCTCGATCAAAGATTTCTCTAGGTTCCCCGAACACTGTGTAACTGTGCTAGAGCCACTGAGAGCCAAATGTGTTTAATTATGACAGAAGTAAGATACCCCTGCTTAAAATAAACCGTGTTAGACAATGGTTCAGCTTGAGGCGGCAGATGGGGGGAGACAGATCCAACTTCATTGGAATGGATCAGGAAAATGTGTTGTAATACATCTGAGATGGAGCTGCAAATGATAAATACAGAGAAAAAAAAAAACATGTTTCATGTCAGAGAATCACAGTCATTGTATACTGATGGCACATAATGAGCATTAGAAGTCCAAGTTAATTTTTTTTTAATTGCTGTACATTCCTGCCTTTTGGTGGGTTTTAATAATAAAATAAATACTTTTCTACTGTCCCATTTTTTTTTCATTTCTTTTTTTTTGTTCTGATCACTTTTAATAATTTTTACTGGTGTGTAATCTGCAAACAATAAAATAACTTTGTAGAAAAACTAAACTTGAGTTACTTTACCCTGATCACAACTGACAATACTGGAGAAGTAAATGTGAAGACCGGCCATACATGGTTCGAATCAAATGGAATCACGGTTCCTCCTGAAATGGCCAAGGATCGAATCACAAAAATGTTACTAAACCCACAACAGTAAAATCAGTCTGTATATGCAGTAAAGCATGCTTGTTATACTCGCTGTGGAACCTAAGGGGTTAATACTTTGCATTGTAGGTTGTTTGACCCTGTCTCTCTGATCCTGCCACTGTCTCCAAAAAATAACCTGATATTTACAGAGCCAGGTAGCGGGCTGCACGTGCTCAGTTTGGTGTGTATTGCTAGAGAGTTTTTTTCATTTTCTTGGGAGGGTGCATGTGATCAGCACAGGACCAATCAGCACTGTCCAGACTAGGAAGTGATAGAAGTTACAAGACTGTTAGATCATGCTGATAAGAAAAGGTATTTATCAGTTTATATTTACTAAAATAGGCTCTAATTGGCTTCAAAAAGCGTGGGCTCTGTGCCCCGAGCCCACCCACTTGTGTGACAATAGCAAATCAATATTCGCTATTGTCTTCCTGATTCTCCTCCCAGCCAATCATGAAGCGGTTCTTGAGACCCGATTGGCCAAGAGGAGAAGTGACCGTATTGGCTGCCAAGGATGATGGTGCTGAGGAGGAGGAGATACAGGGGAAGCCGCCGTGAAGGAGAAGGAGACGCAGGAAGGATCCGAAGCTGCCTATGACCTAGATGGAGTAAGTGCGGGGCTGGTGGGCAGCTAAGGGTGCACCGGGTGGTGGGCGGACTGAAATCCGGACACTTTTATTCAGACCGGACTGCGGTTCCCAAGTAACTGAGATAGTCACACACAACTCTGTTGTTATCCAGGCGCTATGGGCATCTGTCTGGGAGCAGGTTCGGCATCACTGGGGGGCAGGGTGATGATGTCAGCAAAAGCAATTTGGCCAAACCCACATTTTGCTGTGGCACTCTATGTATACCGCATTACTACTCTCCTTGGGGCACCCAAAGTGATCGGGTTTGGCTTAACGAAAAGGTGGCAACCCTACTTGTGTCATGGAGTTTTCAAAATAAGAATTAACTGGATTACGCTGGAATTTCTGCATTTGCTGTCTATTGGTTAAAGCATTTTACTGAGAAATTAGCAAAGAAAGGCAGCCTAATTATGCTGCACTCTTTCAAAGGATTACAGTTCATAAAATTTTGTTAGCAATGGCTGTTTTGCTTCTTTCCATTTCCCTCTCCCCTTTTATTTCTCTAACAGAGTCACTTACCTGATATATGGAACCTTATGCTACAACATACCAGGTAAGTGACTGTTGATATCCTTCATCTACATAGTTTCTCTTTCCGTGGCTGCCTGAAGGACATACAGTAGAACCTCGGTTTACGAGTAATGCGGTTAACAAGCATTTTGAAAGACGAGCAACTTTTTTTTTTTTAAATATCTGACTCGGTTTGAGAGTGTGAAAAAATGGGGAGAAAAGCGAACTTGGGACTTTAAATGGGACGTGAGGGAAGGTTCACGCCTCCATCCTTGATGCGTGTATAAAGAGGGGGGAAGGTCAGAACTTTGAATGAGGTGTGCGTGGTGGGACCAATCAACTTCACATAAGTCCAAACATAAGTATGTTTATTGAGACAAATGATCGACAAAGCATAAAAAACGGTGTTGCATATATTGATTATGTCAAGTAAATGATGGTATATAATAAGTAGCATATATAACAACATGGCATGAGACAAATAAAATAGTACATCCCAATACTCCATATGTCGGGGTACACCATTACACAATGGGGGAAAAATAGGTGGTAAAACCATCTAAAATCGATCAATATATGTTGGATGCATCCAGGAGGGCTCGACAAGTTTCATGGCGTTGTATCCATTCATCAGGAGCCAGGTGCATCCATGTTCTATAAACAAAAATGAGTAACCCATGTGATCTAGTTAGTATACCCTTATGGGAACAGAGGGAAAAAAATGGGTATAGAGTAATTGGCCATGCCAAAATTGTACTCACATGAAACCCCAGTGTGAACCATGCAGAACCACAAGTCGGAGGTCAATCAATTGAGCCTGGCCCGGGAACTGAGGGGGGGGGGAATGACAGCAAATCAAGGAAACACACGCCATCCACCATGGGTAACTGGGACTTCTAAGGTACACAAAATAAAAGATAGTAAATATCTATGACAGTATAAGTCAATGGAGTAATCTAACATTAAAGTAAAAGCCAGTGACCCAGGTGGAGAAGTGGGTACCATGGGGTCACCTTGGTAGATCCAAATGGGATGGAGAGCCAAGTGGAGAGAGGACAGGAGTCTGGATGTACAGCCACTGTGCTAACTTAGCGGTGGGAGGATGGTGGAGAGGGGGAGAAACGGGGAGTGCGGACCCATCAAAACAGGCATTTTTACATGGACTGATTGTTTTCAGGTACATTATTTTTTATGGTTATACCCTGTTGAGTATACATTATTTGGTGTTTTTTCACATTACACTAATACGTAGCGCTACACATTCACCCACACTCCTTTTGAATTTTGTCACATTCTTGTGCAGCTGCTTCACCTCCCTCCCCCCCTTTTTCTGAGGGTTTTTGTTTTTGTTTTGGGGTAGCGCAATATTTTTACATTCACATTAGTCTCAATAAACATACTTATGTTTGGACTTATGTGAAGTTGATTGGTCCCACCACGCACACCTCATTCAAAGTCCCTACCTTCCCCCCTCTTTATACATGGTTTGCGAGTGTTGTCTCACAAAACGAGCAGAATTCAAGCTAATGGGGCCTGCAGTACCGTATTTGGCCTGAGGTCGGGGGGGCACCGGAGCCGAGCAGAGCCAATCAGAGCCGCTCGGAAATCCTCCGTTCCCGTGTGTTTCCGAGGTCAGCCAAGCTGTCCTCTGGTCTTTCCGGCCATTTTCGAGGCTCTCCGGCACCCCCCACCTCTGGTCACATGCGGTATTGCATGCCATTGAAGTCAATGCAGAACAAATTATTTTCGTTCCATTGACTTCTATGGGGAAACTCGCTTTGATATGCGAGTGCTTTGGATTACGAGAATTCTCCTGGAACGGATTATGCTCGTAATCCAAGGTTCCACTGTATAAAGGATTTGTGCAACAGCTTCTCCTCCTGTCTGACAACAGTCAGTGAGCTTCCCACCCTACTACTCTTTATGCAGGGACAGTACTGACAGTAATGCAAAAGTGGGCATAGCTTTTTTATTAACGTATATAAGTTTTTTCAAATTTCACATGTTGGTAGAGTACACACGACCGTTTTACATGACGTGAAAAATGCAATTTTTTTAATTGGTCATTAAAAACGATCGTGTGTAGGCTCCAAAACATTTTTAACGACGTGAAAAATGGCCTGAAAAAAATTAGAACCTGCTCTATTTTTTCACGTCGTTCTTTTTAACGTCGTGAAAAACGGTAGTGTGTATGCTTTTACGAGGGGAAAAAAAACGCGCATGCTCAGAATTAAGTATGAGATGGGAGCACTCGTTCTGATAAAACTAGCGTTTGTAATGGAGATAGCACATTCGTAACGCTGTAAATTATTGTATCGCAGCGCATTCATTTCTTCTTTATAATGCTACAATAATGAACTTCTTTTGCTGCATATATTCAGACAGAATTATGACAAACTTCTTTATTTATTATTTTTTGTGATCTCATGAATAATCTTTTTTGTTGGAAAGCCAGATCTCCATAATAATGGGTGGCGCCATTCGAACGGAACTTCTCCTTTATAGTGCCGTCGTACGTGTTGTCGTACGTGTTGTAAGTCACCGCGCTTTGCTCGAGTGTTTTTTTTCATGAATGTGTGTATGCAAGACAGGCTTGAGAGGAAACACGAAAAATCACGTCGAGAAAAACTTTGTTTTTTCAATGACATTAAATAGGGCCGTGTGTACGCGGCATTCCTCTATAATAACACTTCTTATTCATTGCAGGAAAATAATGGATTACAAGCAGAAGCAACGTGCCGTCATTGATGTGGGTAAATTGTTGTTTATGGGGGGAGCCAGAATGCCCACATCCCCGAATGCAGAAAACTAGAAAACCAAAAACCTCTTAGTGGGATTTTAAAGGGCATCAACACTGGAGAACATGCAAATATAACCATAAATGTCTGTCAGACCATATGTTGATGGTTCCCATCAACATATGGTCTGACAGACATTTATGGTTATATTTGCATGTTCTCCAATCCAAATGATGTAACCGCATCACTGTTTTAACATTGCATATGGATCACAATTTTTAACCTGTACCAATAAAGTTTATTATAATTTTTTTATAGATTAAGTAGTTGATGCCCTTTTAAATCCCACTACGAGGTTTTTGGTTTTCTAGTGTGCCGTCATTGAGTTCTTGACAAAAGAGGGGTGCAGGCTGTCCAAAATCCACAGAAGGCTATGGAATGTTTACGGAGATTACACCATCGGCAAGAGCAATGTTCTTGTCATTGATGACTCTTGTTTGTCAATGGTGTCATCTCTGTAAACGTTCTGTAGCCTTCTGTGCATGTCAGACAGCCTGCACCCCTCCTCCATCAAGAACTCAGTGATTGCATATTGCTTCTGCTTGGAATCCATTATTTACAAAGAAAAAGAAGAGTTACTATAGAGGACAAGCTATTCTACTAATATGTGAAATTTGAACAACCCATGTAAGCTAATAGGAAGGTTATGCCCACTTTTGCATTTCTTTTGGTATGGCCCTCATATATATTATGTTATGCAGCAGCATTTTGTGGGGTTTTGTCACCCATTTTAATGGGTTGACTTAATATTTATTGTTGTTTACATTGATGATTGCTTGAGTTTAAGGGTATGCCTCAATTTAGATAGTTTTAGGTAGGGGCGGGTACCATCATCCACAATGATCAGTTTGAGAAGGGAATCCTGGGGCTGCCCCAAGCATACCTCTGGCAGAAATTGAGAAAGCTGGACTATCTCGGTATCCAAAGATTGCTTGAGTCGCATGGCTACCAAAAATAAATGTTATTGGTTCCTCTATTAGAATTATTTATTAGAGTTAACCAATAAAGTGCTGCGGCCCTTATTATCCACACTTGACGTGCTTCTTGTTTTGTTTTTTTAACTACTTAAGGCCCGCGCTATAGCCAAATGACGGCTTCAGCGCAGGCCTGAAAATCCGGGAGGCCGTCAATAGACGGCCTCCTCTTTGCGCGCTCCCCGCGCGACCCTGCAGGGCGCGCTGTGATCACAGAGTCACTAAGACTCGGGTGATCACGGATCCGAGTAAGGGGCTGGTCCCAGCCCCTTACCACGTGATCAGCTGTCAGCCAATGACAGCTGATCACGTGATCAAATCAAAGCTCGGTAAAGCGTGAGGAGAAAACAAAGACGATCACCGGCTGCTGAGTGAGGGACATCGGTCCCCAGTGGAAGAGGCAATTCTGCCTCTTTAGTGGAATCAAGTACCCCCTGCCAGTGCCACCTGCCAGTGCCCACATTGACCACCAGTGCCACCTGTCAGTGCCAATCAGTACCACCTATCAATGCCCATCACTGCCACCTAGCAATGCCCACCAGTGGTGCCAGTTAGTGCCTCATCAGTGCCACCTAGCAGTGCTGCCTATCAATGTCACCTACCAGTGCTGATCAGTGCCCATCATTGCCACTCATCAGTGCCCATCACTGCCACCTATCAGTGCCCATCACTGCCACCTATCAGTGCCCATCACTGCCACCTATCAGTGCCACCTATCAATACCACCTATTAGTGCCAATTCTCAGTGCAAACCAGTGCCACCTATCAATGCCCTTCAGTGCCACCCATCAGTGCCACCTCTCGATGTCACCTCTCAGTGCCCACCAATGCCACTTCTCAGTGCCCACCAGTGGCGCCTATCCGTGCCCACCAGTGGCGCCTATCCATGCCCACCAGTGCCGCCTATCCATACCCACCAGTGCAGCCCATTGGTGCCCATCAGTGCAGCCCATCAGTGGCGCCTATCGGTGCCCATCAGTGCAGCCTCATCAGCGTACATCAATGAAGGAGGAAAATTACCCGTTTGCAAAATTTTATAACAAAATATAAAACGGTTTTGTATATATTTTTTTTAATTCAGTGTTTTTTATTTTTTTTTAACAAAAAATAAAAACCGCAGAGGTGATCAAATACCACCAAAAGAAAGCTCTATTTGTGGGAAAAAAATTACAAAAATTTCATTTGGGTACAGTGTTGTATGACCACGCAATTGTCATTCAAAGAGTGAGAGCACTGAAAGCTGAAAATTGGTCTGGGCAGGAGGGGGGTTTAAGTGCCCAGTAAGCAAGTGGTTAATTTAATTATTATGTTCAGTATATATGTTATTTGGTGCTGTTTGCAATCCCATGCAGGACTCGGAGCAGGGCTCTGAACTCGGTTGAGAATTGACATTTGCTGTGGTATTTTCTGGCATCTTTGGTGCCTGCTTTTGACCACTTAGCTTCAGAATATTACTCAAAGGACAGGTTTACTTTAAATTTTGTTTGCAGATCCTGGTATCTGGTATTCAGGATGCAGATAAACTTTTTTGCTGGATGAGTGAAAACAGAGGACTCGGCATCAGAACAAAACCTGTGGGCAGAGTTTAAAAGAAATGAACCCCCTCCCACCCCAAATCTCATTCTGACAAGCAGACGTTCGCAAGCCATCCATAACACTGAGAAATACAAAACGGTCTGAGTGCCAGAACTGTCGTTACCACTGTTCGGATCTCCTGAGCAGACAAATACTTCGGAGATAAATGTGCTACAAATGTGCTGAAAAACACTTCTGTAAGCAGTACATTTAAAAAAAATCTGCCTTCGCTGCTGTTTTTGGTTTCAACAGTTGAATAAAAAGGAAAAAAGAAAACAAAGAAATTTCTTTGCTATTTATAGTCAGCTTTTAAATAAAAAAAAATGTGTATTATCCAATGTATTGTACTTTACTTTCCATCAAATTCACACTTCCCAGCGCTGTGCGTATGGAATATCACAGATTGATTGTAAACTGGGAATTCGATATGACAGCAAATATGGGGAAAAAAAAAAGTGAAAGAAAAAAAATTAAGCTTCGGATTGAGTTTTTGTTTTTGATTTTTTTCCTCTTCATTCTAACGTTGATCATGTGATTCTTGCTGCCATGACAACCGTCTCAGCACCAGGTTGTATTTTGCTCACATAAGGCAGCCGTGCATGGTCTGTACCAAAAACTGCTGCAACAATATTTTCCTAACAGATTATACTTCATCATTATCTCAGCAGGATTCCGGGAACAAAGTTACATCTAAATAAAGCTTTAGATTTCCAAAATAAGACTTGAATTTTCAACAGCTGTTACCATGGTTTAAGAATTGACCAAAAGTATTCAGGTATTCAGGTCCCCGTGGCGGCCCTTGAATACAAAACATGCAAAGCGTGCCAGCCTGCACCTGTGCACATGACCCATTACTGCCTTCATAATAATAATATATTTGATATCTCAGTGTTGACTAATAAACTGCAGGACTGGGGATTACAATGAACTATTGAGGTGTTTAAAAACAGGATTGTTTGACACCTGACAAATGAACATTGTTCCATTGTTCTGATGTAGTAGCTCCTCTGGCTCCTCCAGGGCTGCCATTTGACCATTCAAGGCCTGCAATGTCTAAAGACACAGGCTACCTAATGATATACTATAAATGAAATCCCGCCAAAACATCTTTGTTGGTTTTTGATAGAGTGGGAGAAAGTTTAGGACCCTTCAGTGGGTTGTTATGGTTGTTGGTGGCCCCACTGGGGAGGTTCTAAAGAGGTTTTTTTTTATTTCCCAACGGTGTAGTTAAGACTTGAAGGAACACCTGTACCCAGTCTGTACCCAGACTATGAGCAATACAGTGTTTACATTTACTTAACAAACAGTAGAAGAGCTTTACAACAAGCTTACCTCACTTACCTCTCTAGATGCTTGTACTGTGAAGTAATGTATCCTCAAAGATCACAGCAAAGGTTCTGAATTGAAATTTCAGTCTTTTTTTACAGTTTAGATCAGTGATGGTGAACCTTGGCACCCCAGATGTTTTGGAACTACGTTTCCCATGATGCTCATGCACTCTGCAGTGTAGTTGAGCATAATGGGAAATGTAGTTCCAAAACATCTGGGATGCCAAGGTTTGCCATCACTGGTTTAGATCATCTGCTTACAGGATTTTCAGGTTGCTAAGACTCTACTGCCAGAGAAAGTAAAGGGTAGATGATCTATGATTTCAGTGCTTTTGTTATGAATTTTAAAGATTAATTTCTCCACAATGCCTACAGCAGCCCTTTTCATCCTTTTTACAGTGGATGAAACCCTGAAATAATTTTCATGTCCCAGGGAATCCCTGTAAAAATTAATGCAATGCATGGTGCATTAGCCACACCACAGTGGTGGTCAGTGGGAGAAGGGCCTCCTTACACTTGTGACCTTGTGACATTAGTGGTCAGTGGGAAGAATGCTCTCAATATTGGTGGTCATTTGGAAGAATAACCCTATTTACAGCTAACATGGTTCTTACCTGAGAAAGAATAGGAAAAGCTCCACTGGTCCTACACCACTGGCACTGCCAAGCGGCATTGGTGCCAACAATATGCAGGTAATCCCAGGTACGAGATCAAGTCACTACCCACTACTCAAGGAACCTTGTGTTTACTATGCTTCAGTTTACTAATGGACAGGAAGCCGCTCATCGCAGAGCACTTCCCATTCATTCACTCTCCATTGCAGCTGAGGCTGCAGAGAAAGGGACTGAAGAATCTTTGTCCTTAGTCCCTTTCTCTGCTCTTAAAAAAATAATAAAAATAATAATAATATTGTCATGAATAATAAAAAAATAAAATTGTAAACAAATAGTAATAATATAATAATAATTTAAAAAAAATGATCTCTTACTGACACTGTTTATGTTTAATTGCATTTTAAAATGTTTGTTTAGGTTTATTTTTAAGAATGAGTGTGTCTGTGTGTGTACATATACAGTCATGCTCAAAATTGTTGGCACCCCAGAAATTTTTCCAGAAAATCAAGTATTTCTCACAGAAAAGTATTGCAGTAACACATGTTTTGCTATACACATGTTTATTCCCTTTGTGTGTATTGGAACAAATCAAAAAAAGGGAGGAAAAAAAGCAAATTGGACATAATGTCACACAAAACTTCAAAAATGGGCTGCTCAAAATTCTTGGCACCCTTAACTTAATATTTGGTTGCACACCATTTGGAAAAAATAACTGAAATCAGTCGCTTCCTATAACCATCAATAAGCTTCTTACACCTCTCACCCGGAATTTTGGACCACTCTTCCTTTGGAAACTGCTCCAGGTCTCTCTTATTGGAAGGGCGCCTTTTCCCAACAGCAATTTTAAGATCTCTCCACAGGTGCTCAATGGGATTTAGATCTGGACTCATTGCTGGCCACTTTAGAGCTCTCCATCGCTTTGTTGCCATCCATTTCTGGGTGCTTTTTGACATATGTTTGGGGTCATTTTCCTGCTGGAAGACCCAAGATCTCAGACTCAAACCCGGCTTTCTGACACTGGGCTCTACAGTGCGACCCAAAATCCTTTATTAATCCTCAGATTTCATGATGCCTTGCACACATTTAAGGCACCCAGTGCCAGTCAGCAAAACAACCCCAAAACTTCAATGAACCTCCACCATATTTCTCAGTAGGTACTGTGTTCTTTTCTTTGTAGGCCTCATTCCGTTTTTGGTAAACAGTAGAATGATGTGCTTTACCAAAAAGCTCTATCTTGGTCTCCTCTGTCCACAAGACGTTTTCCCAGAAGAATTTTGGCTTACTCAAGTACATTTTGGCAAACTGTAGTCTTGCTTTTTTATGTCTCTGTGTCAGTAGTGGGGTCCTCCTGGGTCTCCTGCCATAGCCTTTCATTTCATTTAAATGTCGACGGATAGTTGGCGCTGACACTGATGTTCCCTGAGCCTGCAGGACAGCTTGAACTTCTTTGGAACTTGTTTGGGGCTGCTTATCCACCATCCGGACTATCCTGCATTGCAACCTTTCATCAATTTTTTCTCTTCCGTCCACGCCCAGAGAGATTAGCTACAGTGCCATGGGTTGCAAACTTCTTGATAATGTTGCGCACTGTGGACAAAGGCAAATCTAGATCTCTGGAGATGGACTTGTAACCTTGAGATTGTTAAAAAAAAACACAATTTTGGTTCTCAAGTCCTCAGACAGTTCTCTTTTTCTCTTTCTGTTGTCCATGCTTAGTGTGGCACACACAGACACACAATGCAAAGACTAAGTGAACTTCTCTCCTTTTTATCTGCTTTCAGGTATTTTTTTTTATATTGCCCACACCTGTTACTTGCCCCAGGTGAGTTTAAAGGAGTATCACATGCTTGAAACAATCTTATTTATCCCCAATTTTTAAAGGGTGCCAAGAATTTTGAGCAGCCCATTTTTGAAGTTTTGTGTGACATTATGTCCAATTTGCTTTTTTTCCTCCCTTTTTTTGATTTGTTCCAAAACACACAAAGGGAATAAACATGTGTATAGCAAAACATGTGTTACTGCAATACTTTTCTGTGAGAAATACTTGATTTTCTGGAAAAATTTCTGGGGTGCCAACAATTTCGAGCATGACTGTATATAAATATATATATATATATATATATATATATATATATATATATATATATACACATAAATATATATATATATATATATATATATATATATATATATATATATACACATACATACAGTGGTGCAGTGGCACCGCCCTCCGAATCCATGCGCACGGCCCCTAATCTACATGCAGGGCGGTGGACACATAGACTCCAATGTTTTTTTTTCTTTGAAGCACATGATTAGAGCCAGGGGCTCTAATTGGCTTAAAAAAGGGTGGGCTAGGGGCGCAGAGCACTGCGCCCTGAGCCCACCCAGTTGTGTGACAAAAGCAAATTAATATTTGCTATTGTCTTCCTGATTCTCCTCCCGGACTATCAGGAAGCAGGTCCTGAGACCCGATTGGCTGGGAGTCTTCCTGTTCAGCCGGGAGGAAAAGCCCCGGCTCTTCCCTTGGCAAGCTCATCTCTTCATCTCACCCCGGGTCCTATCTGCCTCCTTCCAGTAAGGCCTCTTCCAGGTCCATCTTCCAGGGGGGGTGGGTTGTCATCGGTGCGAGTGAGGGGGGCAGGTTTGTTTGCCAGCCCCCTAAAATATTGTGCACCAGCCGCCACTGTATATACACACACACATGCATGTGTGTTTGAGCTTTGTGGCGCACACCCTAAATTCTAGAACACACTATCAGTTTTATTTTGTTTAACCCAGCAGGTTGAACGAAAAAAAAAACCTGACAGCTCAGATAGGAGCTGCTGTACTAACAGTCCGATGTTAGTACAACAATATCTCCTGCTGAGCTACTGTGTTCTGACAAGGGTACGCCCCCTCTCCCGTCAGAACACTCCGGTCAGTGTTACATACTGCTATACACACAGGCAGAGTTGTCACCCGGCATTTGACCCGTGTGTACTAGGCTTTATGCAGTAGGCTGCGCACACCTATGCAGTTCATTCATAGTATCATAAGGCAGGCATCCTTAAAGACAAAGCAAGTATGCCATTTTCAGAATCCTTATGCAGTCTGGGACGCAAAATAGCGCTCCTCTTTGTTTTATATGTCCCAAAAAATATATCAGCAGTATGCTAAGGTAAATCCCAGACTTTGCTGTAATGCTCTATACAGCTTGGGTCTTTTGACATGATTTATACAACTATGGGTCTTTAATCATAACTCCGGTATGAGGTAGTAGCACAAAAGTACAATGTTTACACAATGTGCATGAGCTAGCGAGTGGAGACACATAGTTGCATAGTTATGTTCAAATGACACTTGTTCATCTACTTCATCTACTTGTTCATCTAAGAAAATGCTAAGTCCGCTGTTGATCCAGAGGAAGGCAAGCAAGCCTTATAAAGTGCGGTCCGGTTTGCTCCAACAGGTACATAAAGGCATTAAACTGCCTGGATTACCCTTTTGCTCTATTTTTTCTTACACATATTAGCAACTACAAGACACTTTGTTGCTCAGTAACATGTAATAATCCCTTTTCTTAACATTCTTGTCATCGATCCAACTGTAATTGGATGTTCTGCATGTAAAGCTGGCAACCTGAAACTTTCAAAAGAGCATTCTGGTTTAACTTTTTATGGTAAGTCCCTATACACGTGAACATCCAAATCTGGAGCCCAGTATGTATTCCTCACCCTGGCAGATGATCAAGGCATATAGAGCGCATTAATGATTATTGTGAAAAACATTATTTAACCCGCGTTGCCTTCTACAGTTTACCCTTATTTTGTGTATGGGGGGCTGCAAACAGTGTAATGTGTTTCCACATCCAAAGATAAATGAATAAATGAATGCCTGTTGGGCCTCCCTGTGTAATCTTAATAATAATTTCTAGCAAACCTCATGAATCAATAAGTGCTTCCACATATAAAGTGCATATTGTGCAATAAAAACATAAAAATGACAAAAATCATGCATGACATCAATAATGAAATGCTAAATATCTTTAAGGCCCCTTTCCCACGGAGGGTCCGTTCAGGTCCGCTTGTCAGTTTTTTAGGCGGACCTGGACGGACGCTCCATGTAGCCCTATGGAGCCACGGATGTCAGCGGTGACATGTCCGCTGACATCCGCTACGCTCCGCCAAAGTGTGACGGAGGAAAACCCTATTTTTCCTTCCGTCGGCGGAGCGGATCGGATGAACGTGGACAGACGGTCCGTGTTCATCCGATCCCCCCATAGGGGAGAGTGGCGCTCTGACAGGGCGGTCCCTGCACAGTGTGCGGTGACCGCCCAGTCATCCGCCGGCTCAGCGGGGATCAACTGAGCGATCCCCGCTGAGCAAGCGGAGCTTCACGGGGCGGATCTTCACAGATCTGTCCCGTGTGAAAGAGCCCTAACAGTGATTTCTAAAGGCCTCGTACACACGGCCCAGATTCTCGTCGAAAAAAACATGTCGTTTTTTTCGACGAGATTCCTGGACAAGAAAATTGTCCCGGCCGAGTGTACACACGCTCGTTTCAAAGAACCCGCGGTTCTTTGAATGGAGCGTACGCGGTGACGTCATCGACTACGACGAGCATGCGCTCGTCACATTCGATGCCGTCGCCGCCATCTTGGTATACCCTACGTATGCCTAGGAAGCTACCGCGCATGCGTTGAATTCATTTCGAACATGCGCGGGCTTCCCGGCGGACAGGTAAGTGTACACACACTCACTTTTCTCGTCGAGAAACAGGCTGACGAGAATCTCGACGAGAAAATAGAGAGCAGGTTCTCTATTTTCTCGTCGAGGTTACTTGTCGGTTTTCTCGACGAGAAACCCGATAGCCGCGTACACACGACCGATCTACTCGGCAAGACATCTCTGCCAGCAAGTTTCTTGCTGGTTCTTGCCGAGAAAATCGGTCATGTGTACGAGGCCAAAGTCTCTACTTTTGTGCAATGAATAAAAGTCTTTTGAAAAAAAAAAAAAAAAATATATGAAAAAAAATAACTTTGTTCATCCAGTGACAGAGGAAATAGATTACACAGAGGGAGGCGCAACATGCATTCATTTATTCATTAATTATTATTATTATACAGGATTTCTATAGTGTTAATGGTTTGCGCAGTGCTTTACAATAAAAAGGGAGACAATACAGTTAATAATACAATTCAATACAGAAGGGTAGAAGGACCCTGCTTGCGAGAGCTTACAATCTAATCCAGAGAGGTAAGTGGTCATAACCATGAGAGGGATAAGTTGATGGAGAAAGAAAAAGGTCAGTTTTTAGGTGGAGGCAGGATAGGCTTCTCTGAAGAGATGAATTTACAGGGATTGCCCAGAGGTGGACAGACTAGGAGATTGCCTGACAGATTTGGGTAGGGAGTTCCAGAGGATAGGAGAGGCTCTGGAGAAGTCCTGGATGTGAGCATAGAAGGAGAGGGCTGGAGAGCAGGAGATCTTGGGCTGAGCACAGAGAATAGTTCAGGTGATATATAGAGCCAAGACTGGTGAAGTAGCTTGGGGCAGAGTTGTAAATAGCTTTGTATGTTGTTCTTAGTATTTTGAAGTGTATTCATTGGGCAATCAGAAGCAAATGGAGGGATTGGCAGAAAAGGGGGCTGGACACTGAGTTTTTGATAAGGTAAATTAATCTGGCAACAGAATTCATAATATATTAAGGGAGGGATAGCCTGTTACAGGTAGGCCTTTGTGAAGGACAGAGATAACAAAAGTGTGAATGAGTAGCTTGATGGTTTCATTAGTTAAAGAAGAACAGTCTGCTCACATAATTTTGTAATAAAAACATCTTTGGCATTTGCCATGAAGCTTCCCTCCAACGACTTTGCATATTATTTTATATATTCTGTGATTCTGCCAAATATTCTGCAGAAATCTCCCTCCACTAAGTCTGGCTGCTTCCATTTTAACTGTGGGCAGCTGAAGCTGCTGCCTGTTCACTTCCTGGATTTACATAGACACACAGAGGCACATCCCTAGCCCTGCAGCTCTTGTTGGCCCTCTTCTGACTCATCCCCCCTCCATTCCTGGCAAACTCTCACGAGAGTGAGAGAGAGAGCTGGTCATGATGTCATAAGCCTAGGCTAATGACCAGACAAAAAACAGGAAGTGAGCTTTATAAGGTATTTACTCGCAGAAAAAAAAAGTTTTACTATCCAAATTTAAAGCAACAAGGGCAGAAGATAGAAAGATGAAAAAATGACTGAAGGTCTGCTTTAAGGAGTGTGACAGCAGGAAGGTAAAGTCACCTGGTTGCATCCAGGGGGGTAGATATATTTCGCCCAGATTCAGGCTTTACGCCGATTTGTACAACTAGGTGGAGAGTTGTATAAGGCTAGTGTGCTCATGGATGACTCATACCTCTAGGGAGAGGGCTGGGCGTCGTGCAGACAGGGAGTTGATGAGACCAGCTGAACCTTGTCAGCTCATTTAGGCCTCTATAAGAAACTCCCAGATTCATTAGATGTTAGCTCATGCCTGGAACCAGACCTGTGTGGACTGTCTAGGGAGAGTGAACCCCTGTGCGGTGAGGCAAAGCCTGTGTGGCTATTTGTTTGGACTTTTACTAAACCAGGGACTTAGGGACTAGGACAGCACTAGGCTGATCCCAGTTGTTAGTTTAGGAAACCTGCATGTTTAGTCAGAGGTCAAACTGACCAGGATTTATTTTGTTTGTTTCTTTTTGGCTTTGCTGTGTTTTTGTCACTGTACATAGAGAAATAAACCGCACCTTTTGATTTTGAAAACCACAACCTCCGTCTGCTGGCCCTGTTTTTGTGTGGGGAGCCCAACCAGGGGGTCACACACACCCGCTACCGAGTTAACCCCCTCACAGTTGGTGGAGAACCAGTGGCAGTTTTTTTAAGCCAGCATGGAGGAGATACTGAAACAGCTGGCTCTAGCAAATGCCAATCAACAGCAGACAAATGCAGGTTTGCAAAGGAGCCTTGCAGCCCAGCAGCAAGCTCATCAACAAGCCCAGCAGCAATCTGAGGCCCGCTTCATAGACCTGTTACAGAAGCAAGAGCAGAGACTACAACAAATGGAAGCAGTAATGCAGCAACGTCCGCAGACCAGTGAGGAAAGCCGTCCCACTAATACCGCGTCCTTTGGGGTGAGTCGTTTATTGACAAAAATGACTGGAGAGGATGATCCAGAGGTATTTTTGACCACATTTGAAAGGACTGCTGAAAGAGAAAAGTGGCCTGAGGAGCAGTGGGCTGGACTGGTGGCTCCTCTGTTAACTGGTGAATCGCAGAAGGCTTACTATGACCTAGAGCCTGACCAAGCAAAAGACTATGTGATGCTAAAAGCTGAAATATTGGCAAGGCTGGGTGTCACCCTGGCTGTCCGGGCTCAGCGTGTGCATAACTGGACTTTCCAGCTTGGAAAACCCCCCAGGTCTCAAATGTATGGTCTCATTCACCTGAGCAGAAAGTGGCTACAGCCAGAGACTTTGTCCGCACCAAAGATTGTGGAACGTGTTGTAATGGATCGGTTTTTGAGAGCTCTTCCTACCGCCATTCAAAAGTGGGTAAGCCATGGAGACCCAGAAACGGCCGGTAAACTTGTGGATCGTGTAGAGAGATACTTGGCTACAGAGAACCTGACGGCCTCTTCCAGAGACTCTCGGACTTTCCACCCTAAGACCAGACCATCCCCAGGGGCGGATAAGAGGATTCCAAGGGGTGAGGGTGGAGAGAGTGAGAGGGTGGGAGCTCTACCCCAAGTTTGGCGAGAACAGCCTGGGAAATCAGCGGCTCAAGAGGCCGCAAGAAGGATCGTTTGCTACCGCTGCCGGCAAGCGGGACATATTGCAGCCAATTGCCCGGTTGTGGAGGAACCCATGCAGTGTGACTTTCTGACGGGCAGACGTCAGTCGCTGTGTGCGACAGTCGCATGCACTGCCATTCGAGGAACTGAGAAACATTTATGCAAAATGTGTGTTAATGGTAGAAATGTTGTGGTATTGTTGGATTCAGGTAGCCTTGTGACCCTGATAAAGGCTGAGTTAGTTAAAACAGAGGTCTCTGGGAATAGCAAGGTAGCTGTTATTTGTGTGCATGGGGACACCCGAGAGTATCCAGTGACTACAGTGTGTTTCGAGACCCCCAAAGGTACCCTCTCTCATCCAGTGGGCTTAGTATCTCAGTTACCGCATGACGCCATTGTGGGAAGGGATTTTCCGAAGTTCTGGGAACTGTGGGATGATCCTGAGCCCCCCACTGGTGCCCCTATGTACCAGGAATGTGATAGCCAGAACTCCTCTGAGAGTGGTGAGGACTCTCCAGAATTTCCCTTGTCAGTATTGGCAGGGGAGACTCAAGAAACTGGAGAGGAGCCCACCTCCTCAGACGAAAACCTACCGTCTGTGGAGTTTTCTGATCTGGAGGTTCACAGGGAAAATTTTGCCACAGAACAGTTAAAAGACCCCGCCCTAATAAAGGCACGGGAAAACGTAGTGGAAATAGATGGCGAGTTGGTGAACCCAGATAATACCTGCACTTACCCATACTTCAGCGTAGAGAAGGACCTACTGTATCGGGTGGCAAAAAGGGCAGAAGAAACCGTTGAGCAGCTGGTGGTGCCCAAACCTTACAGGAAGTTGGTGTTGGAGTTGGCCCATGGGCACATTCTTGGAGGTCATCTGGGGACAGAGAAAACCCGAGAGAGGGTATTACAGAGATTCTATTGGCCTGGGGTGATGAAGGACATAGAAAATTATTGTTCCTCCTGCCCTGTGTGTCAGAGGTCGGCCCCGATGCCACATTTCCGTAGCCCGCTGGTCCCTCTACCCATCATTGAGGTCCCGTTTGAGAGAATCGCAATGGATTTGGTAGGTCCTATAATCAAGTCCGCTAGGGGGCACCAGTACATATTGGTTATAATGGACTATGCCACCCGTTATCCAGAAGCGATCCCTCTCAGAAATACCTCGGCCAAAACCATAGCCAAGGAGCTATCTCTTGTTTTTAGCCGGGTGGGTATTTGTAAAGAACTGCTTACGGACCAAGGTACACCCTTTATGTCCCGGGTTATGAAAGAGCTGTGTAAATTGTTCAAAGTGACGCAATTGCGTACATCTGTGTATCACCCCCAAACCGATGGGCTGGTTGAAAGATTCAACAAAACCCTAAAACAAATGTTGAAGAAAGTGGTGGATAGAGATGGAAAGGATTGGGACTGTCTACTTCCTTATTTGATGTTTGCTATTAGGGAGGTGCCCCAATCCTCTACGGGATTCTCCCCCTTTGAGTTACTGTATGGGAGACACCCAAGAGGGCTGTTGGATATTGCCAAGGAAACTTGGGAAAGTGAGAGTTCTCCCCACAGGAGTGTGATTGAGCATGTCGCCCTGATGCAAGATCGAATTGCACAGGTAATGCCCATCGTGAAGGAACATTTGGCCCAAGCGCAGTTGGCACAGCAGAGAGTGTACAACCGTGGAGCAAAGACCCGTACCTTTTCCCCGGGGGATAGGATATTGGTACTTGTCCCTACGGTTGAAAGTAAATTCCTTGCCAAATGGCAAGGCCCCTACGAGATAATGGAAAAAGTGAGCGAAGTGAATTACAAGGTCAGACAACCAGGAAGGCGAAAGCCCGAACAGATATATCACGTTAATCTGTTGAAAGCCTGGAGGGATAGAGAGTCCCTAGTCGCAGAAACTTGGTCACCAGCTCAAACTGGTTGCGTGATTCCGGAGGTTGGAATAGCAGCCACCTTGTCACAACCCCAACAACAGGAGGTTAAGGAGTTTGTGCTTCGCAACAAGGAGGTGTTCTCTGAGCTGCCGGGACAAACATCTGGGGTAGAGCATGATATTATTACCCCGCCCGGTGAAAGGGTGAAGTTAAAACCCTATCGGATCCCAGAGGCCCGACGGGAGGCAATACGGGAGGAAGTACAGAAAATGCTGAACTTAGGGGTGATAGAGGAGTCCCAAAGTGATTGGTCTAGTCCCATTGTGTTGGTGCCTAAACCGGATGGGAGCTGGCGATTTTGTAACGATTTTCGTCAGTTGAACAAAGTTACAAAATTTGACACCTACCCCATGCCACGTATAGATGAGTTGATCGACCGGCTGGGAACAGCCCGATACATGACGACTCTTGACCTCACAAAAGGGTATTGGCAAATTCCCCTGGCCAAGTCGGCCAAAGAGAAAACCGCATTTGTAACCCCAGACGGGGCGTTCCAATATAAGAGAATGCCGTTCGGGTTACAGAATGCGCCGGCCACATTCCAGCGGAAAATGGACCAGATGCTGAGGCCCCATCGGAAGTATGCTGCGGCTTACCTGGATGACGTAATTGTCCATAGCACAGATTGGGCCTCACATCTGCCAAAAGTGCAAGCAGTCCTGGACTCTGTTCGGGAAGCGGGGTTTACGGCTAACCCCAAGAAGTGTACCATTGGGCAGGAGGAGGCCAAATATCTTGGGTACACCATTGGCAGGGGAGTAATAAAACCCCAACTCAACAAAGTCGAGGCCATCCAGAGTTGGCCACGTCCCAACAGCAAGAAGCAGGTACGAGCCTTTCTGGGAATCGCGGGTTATTATCGGCGCTTCATTCCCCACTTTGCTTCTAAGGCTGTGCCCCTAACCAACCTGACGAAAGGGAAAGGGTCGGTCATGATTAAATGGACCCCCGAGGCTGAGGCAGCATTCCAATTCTTGAAACAAGCCTTATGTAGCCAGCCAGTGTTGTACTCACCCGACTTCTCTAAAGACTTTGTCGTACAAAGTGATGCGTCAGATGTGGGGTTAGGAGCAGTATTGTCCCAGGTCTGGAATGGGGAAGAGCACCCAGTCATTTACCTCAGCAGGAAGTTGAAGTCCCATGAGGTAAATTACGCCACGGTTGAAAAGGAGTGTTTAGCGGTGAAGTGGGCTCTAGATTCCCTTCGGTACTATCTGCTAGGTAGGCACTTTGACATGGTTACGGATCACGCTCCGTTAAAGTGGATGGCTCAAAACAAGGAAACAAATAGAAGAGTGAATAGGTGGTTCCTGGCCCTCCAGGAATTCAACTTCACAGTAAAGCATCGCCCTGGCGTTCAAATGGGGAATGTGGATGCTTTGTCTCGAGTACATGAATGCCTGATTGCTGGTGTTCCAACCCCGAGGTTAAAACAAGAGGGGGGGGTATGTGACAGCAGGAAGGTAAAGTCACCTGGTTGCATCCAGGGGGGTAGATATATTTCGCCCAGATTCAGGCTTTACGCCGATTTGTACAACTAGGTGGAGAGTTGTATAAGGCTAGTGTGCTCATGGATGACTCATACCTCTAGGGAGAGGGCTGGGCGTCGTGCAGACAGGGAGTTGATGAGACCAGCTGAACCTTGTCAGCTCATTTAGGCCTCTATAAGAAACTCCCAGATTCATTAGATGTTAGCTCATGCCTGGAACCAGACCTGTGTGGACTGTCTAGGGAGAGTGAACCCCTGTGCGGTGAGGCAAAGCCTGTGTGGCTATTTGTTTGGACTTTTACTAAACCAGGGACTTAGGGACTAGGACAGCACTAGGCTGATCCCAGTTGTTAGTTTAGGAAACCTGCATGTTTAGTCAGAGGTCAAACTGACCAGGATTTATTTTGTTTGTTTCTTTTTGGCTTTGCTGTGTTTTTGTCACTGTACATAGAGAAATAAACCGCACCTTTTGATTTTGAAAACCACAACCTCCGTCTGCTGGCCCTGTTTTTGTGTGGGGAGCCCAACCAGGGGGTCACACACACCCGCTACCGAGTTAACCCCCTCACAGGAGGGATGTATTTTGGAAATGCTATGGAAGTGAAATCTACAAGATATGGGCAGAGATTCGATCTGGGGCAGAAAGGACAGGTCAGAACCGAGGAATACACATAACATCTTGGTATGAGGAGAGAGAAATGATAGTTGTATTATTGATCTTGATAGAAAAGTCTGGGAGGAGGGCATGCGGGTATTATGAGCTCAGCTTTATATACTGTGTAAATATATATATATATATATATTGTGAGGGGGTTAACTCGGTAGCGGGTGTGTGAGACCCCCTGGTTGGGCTCCCCACACAAAAACAGGGCCAGCAGACGGAGGTTGTGGTTTTCAAAATCAAAAGGTGCGGTTTATTTCTCTATGTACAGTGACAAAAACACAGCAAAGCCAAAAAGAAACAAACAAAATAAATCCTGGTCAGTTTGACCTCTGACTAAACATGCAGGTTTCCTAAACTAACAACTGGGATCAGCCTAGTGCTGTCCTAGTCCCTAAGTCCCTGGTTTAGTAAAAGTCCAAACAAATAGCCACACAGGCTTTGCCTCACCGCACAGGGGTTCACTCTCCCTAGACAGTCCACACAGGTCTGGTTCCAGGCATGAGCTAACACCTAATGAATCTGGGAGTTTTTATAGAGGCCTTAAACGAACTGACAGGCTTCAGCTGGCCTCATCAACTCCCTGCCTGCACGACGCCCAGCCCTCTCCCTAGAGGTATGAGTCATCCATGAGCCCACTAGCCTCAGCTGGGCTTCATCAACTCCCTAGTTGTATAAGTCGGCATAAAGCCTGAATCTGGGAGAAATATATCTACCCCCCTGGATGCAACCAGGTGACTTTACCTTCCTGCTGTCACATACCCCCCCCTCTTGTTTTAACCTCGGGGTTGGAACACCAGCAATCAGGCATTCATGTACTCGAGACAAAGCATCCACATTCCCCATTTGAACGCCAGGGCGATGCTTTACTGTGAAGTTGAATTCCTGTAGGGCCAGGAACCACCTATTTACTCTTCTATTTGTCTCCTTGTTTTGAGCCATCCACTTTAACGGAGCGTGATCCGTAACCATGTCAAAGTGCCTACCTAGCAGATAGTACCGAAGGGAATCTAGAGCCCACTTCACCGCTAAACACTCCTTTTCAACCGTGGCGTAATTTACCTCATGGGACTTCAACTTCCTGCTGAGGTAAATGACTGGGTGCTCTTCCCCGTTCCAGACCTGGGACAATACTGCTCCTAACCCCACATCTGACGCATCACTTTGTACGACAAAGTCTTTAGAGAAGTCGGGTGAGTACAACACTGGCTGGCTACATAAGGCTTGTTTCAAGAATTGGAATGCTGCCTCAGCCTCGGGGGTCCATTTAATCATGACCGACCCTTTCCCTTTCGTCAGGTTGGTTAGGGGCACAGCCTTAGAAGCAAAGTGGGGAATGAAGCGCCGATAATAACCCGCGATTCCCAGAAAGGCTCGTACCTGCTTCTTGCTGTTGGGACGTGGCCAACTCTGGATGGCCTCGACTTTGTTGAGTTGGGGTTTTATTACTCCCCTGCCAATGGTGTACCCAAGATATTTGGCCTCCTCCTGCCCAATGGTACACTTCTTGGGGTTAGCCGTAAACCCCGCTTCCCGGATAGAGTCTAGGACTGCTTGCACTTTTGGCAGATGTGAGGCCCAATCTGTGCTATGGACAATTACGTCATCCAGGTAAGCCGCAGCATACTTCCGATGGGGCCTCAGTATCTGGTCCATTTTCCGCTGGAATGTGGCCGGCGCATTCTGTAACCCGAACGGCATTCTCTTATATTGGAACGCCCCGTCTGGGGTTACAAATGCGGTTTTCTCTTTGGCCGACTTGGCCAGGGGAATTTGCCAATACCCTTTTGTGAGGTCAAGAGTCGTCATGTATCGGGCTGTTCCCAGCCGGTCGATCAACTCATCTATACGTGGCATGGGGTAGGTGTCAAATTTTGTAACTTTGTTCAACTGACGAAAATCGTTACAAAATCGCCAGCTCCCATCCGGTTTAGGCACCAACACAATGGGACTAGACCAATCACTTTGGGACTCCTCTATCACCCCTAAGTTCAGCATTTTCTGTACTTCCTCCCGTATTGCCTCCCGTCGGGCCTCTGGGATCCGATAGGGTTTTAACTTCACCCTTTCACCGGGCGGGGTAATAATATCATGCTCTACCCCAGATGTTTGTCCCGGCAGCTCAGAGAACACCTCCTTGTTGCGAAGCACAAACTCCTTAACCTCCTGTTGTTGGGGTTGTGACAAGGTGGCTGCTATTCCAACCTCCGGAATCACGCAACCAGTTTGAGCTGGTGACCAAGTTTCTGCGACTAGGGACTCTCTATCCCTCCAGGCTTTCAACAGATTAACGTGATATATCTGTTCGGGCTTTCGCCTTCCTGGTTGTCTGACCTTGTAATTCACTTCGCTCACTTTTTCCATTATCTCGTAGGGGCCTTGCCATTTGGCAAGGAATTTACTTTCAACCGTAGGGACAAGTACCAATATCCTATCCCCCGGGGAAAAGGTACGGGTCTTTGCTCCACGGTTGTACACTCTCTGCTGTGCCAACTGCGCTTGGGCCAAATGTTCCTTCACGATGGGCATTACCTGTGCAATTCGATCTTGCATCAGGGCGACATGCTCAATCACACTCCTGTGGGGAGAACTCTCACTTTCCCAAGTTTCCTTGGCAATATCCAACAGCCCTCTTGGGTGTCTCCCATACAGTAACTCAAAGGGGGAGAATCCCGTAGAGGATTGGGGCACCTCCCTAATAGCAAACATCAAATAAGGAAGTAGACAGTCCCAATCCTTTCCATCTCTATCCACCACTTTCTTCAACATTTGTTTTAGGGTTTTGTTGAATCTTTCAACCAGCCCATCGGTTTGGGGGTGATACACAGATGTACGCAATTGCGTCACTTTGAGCAATTTACACAGCTCTTTCATAACCCGGGACATAAAGGGTGTACCTTGGTCCGTAAGCAGTTCTTTACAAATACCCACCCGGCTAAAAACAAGAGATAGCTCTTTGGCTATGGTTTTGGCCGAGGTATTTCTGAGAGGGATCGCTTCTGGATAACGGGTGGCATAGTCCATTATAACCAATATGTACTGGTGCCCCCTAGCGGACTTGATTATAGGACCTACCAAATCCATTGCGATTCTCTCAAACGGGACCTCAATGATGGGTAGAGGGACCAGCGGGCTACGGAAATGTGGCATCGGGGCCGACCTCTGACACACAGGGCAGGAGGAACAATAATTTTCTATGTCCTTCATCACCCCAGGCCAATAGAATCTCTGTAATACCCTCTCTCGGGTTTTCTCTGTCCCCAGATGACCTCCAAGAATGTGCCCATGGGCCAACTCCAACACCAACTTCCTGTAAGGTTTGGGCACCACCAGCTGCTCAACGGTTTCTTCTGCCCTTTTTGCCACCCGATACAGTAGGTCCTTCTCTACGCTGAAGTATGGGTAAGTGCAGGTATTATCTGGGTTCACTAACTCGCCATCTATTTCCACTACGTTTTCCCGTGCCTTTATTAGGGCGGGGTCTTTTAACTGTTCTGTGGCAAAATTTTCCCTGTGAACCTCCAGATCAGAAAACTCCACAGACGGTAGGTTTTCGTCTGAGGAGGTGGGCTCCTCTCCAGTTTCTTGAGTCTCCCCTGCAAATACTGACAAGGGAAATTCTGGAGAGTCCTCACCACTCTCAGAGGAGTTCTGGCTATCACATTCCTGGTACATAGGGGCACCAGTGGGGGGCTCAGGATCATCCCACAGTTCCCAGAACTTCGGAAAATCCCTTCCCACAATGGCGTCATGCGGTAACTGAGATACTAAGCCCACTGGATGAGAGAGGGTACCTTTGGGGGTCTTGAAACACACTGTAGTCACTGGATACTCTCGGGTGTCCCCATGCACACAAATAACAGCTACCTTGCTATTCCCAGAGACCTCTGTTTTAACTAATTCAGCCTTTATCAGGGTCACAAGGCTACCTGAATCCAGTAATACCACAACATTTCTACCATTAATACACATTTTGCATAAATGTTTCTCAGTTCCTCGAATGGCAGTGCATGCGACTGTCGCACACAGCGACTGACGTCTGCCCGTCAGAAAGTCACACTGCATGGGTTCCTCCACAACCGGGCAATTGGCTGCAATATGTCCCGCTTGCCGGCAGCGGTAGCAAACGATCCTTCTTGCGGCCTCTTGAGCCGCTGATTTCCCAGGCTGTTCTCGCCAAACTTGGGGTAGAGCTCCCACCCTCTCACTCTCTCCACCCTCACCCTTTGGAATCCTCTTATCCGCCCCTGGGGATGGTCTGGTCTTAGGGTGGAAAGTCCGAGTGTCTCTGGAAGAGGCCGTCAGGTTCTCTGTAGCCAAGTATTTCTCTACACGATCCACAAGACCACCGGCCGTCTCTGGGTCTCCATGGCTTACCCACTTTTGGATGGCAGTAGGAAGAGCTCTCAAAAACCGATCCATTACAACACGTTCCACAATCTCTGGTGCGGACAAAGTCTCTGGCTGTAGCCACTTCCTGCTCAGGTGAATGAGATCATACATTTGAGACCTGGGGGGTTTTCCAAGCTGGAAAGTCCAGTTATGCACACGCTGAGCCCGGACAGCCAGGGTGACACCCAGCCTTGCCAATATTTCAGCTTTTAGCATCACATAGTCTTTTGCTTGGTCAGGCTCTAGGTCATAGTAAGCCTTCTGCGATTCACCAGTTAACAGAGGAGCCACCAGTCCAGCCCACTGCTCCTCAGGCCACTTTTCTCTTTCAGCAGTCCTTTCAAATGTGGTCAAAAATACCTCTGGATCATCCTCTCCAGTCATTTTTGTCAATAAACGACTCACCCCAAAGGACGCAGTATTAGTGGGACGGCTTTCCTCACTGGTCTGCGGACGTTGCTGCATTACTGCTTCCATTTGTTGTAGTCTCTGCTCTTGCTTCTGTAACAGGTCTATGAAGCGGGCCTCAGATTGCTGCTGGGCTTGTTGATGAGCTTGCTGCTGGGCTGCAAGGCTCCTTTGCAAACCTGCATTTGTCTGCTGTTGATTGGCATTTGCTAGAGCCAGCTGTTTCAGTATCTCCTCCATGCTGGCTTAAAAAAAACTGCCCGCATTCTCCACCAACTGTGAGGGGGTTAACTCGGTAGCGGGTGTGTGTGACCCCCTGGTTGGGCTCCCCACACAAAAACAGGGCCAGCAGACGGAGGTTGTGGTTTTCAAAATCAAAAGGTGCGGTTTATTTCTCTATGTACAGTGACAAAAACACAGCAAAGCCAAAAAGAAACAAACAAAATAAATCCTGGTCAGTTTGACCTCTGACTAAACATGCAGGTTTCCTAAACTAACAACTGGGATCAGCCTAGTGCTGTCCTAGTCCCTAAGTCCCTGGTTTAGTAAAAGTCCAAACAAATAGCCACACAGGCTTTGCCTCACCGCACAGGGGTTCACTCTCCCTAGACAGTCCACACAGGTCTGGTTCCAGGCATGAGCTAACACCTAATGAATCTGGGAGTTTTTATAGAGGCCTTAAACGAACTGACAGGCTTCAGCTGGCCTCATCAACTCCCTGCCTGCACGACGCCCAGCCCTCTCCCTAGAGGTATGAGTCATCCATGAGCCCACTAGCCTCAGCTGGGCTTCATCAACTCCCTAGTTGTATAAGTCGGCATAAAGCCTGAATCTGGGAGAAATATATCTACCCCCCTGGATGCAACCAGGTGACTTTACCTTCCTGCTGTCACAATATATATATATATATATATATATATCTCGCTTTGTAAGTTGCGAGATGCAAGAGGAGGGGTGAGATGAGGAGGACACATAGATTTGGGTGTCATGAACATAGCTAAATACCTCTAGTCCTTCCCTCACCTCCTGGGAGAGCATAGCAGTACAGCAACATAAGTGGGAACAAAACCTAAAGCCACCCTTCATTTTGAAATGGAGCCAAGCCAATCAAACTAATTGTATATGTTTCAAAATCAGTACAAATGCAGCAAGGCAACATAGCCTGAAGTTTCTTTCATAATATTGGCATGGATTTGTTCTCATGTGAGTCGTCAAAGTAAATACGAGAAGTATATTATTATTTTACCACATGTACATCAATTATTTCTATTATAAAGGTGTATAAATTATGCAGCCAAAGTAAATGTGGTTAGAGGGTTGGCAGCATAAAAGTGAACTTGTAGTGTGATCCTTAAAAGAAAAGTATGGGCATTTTTTAAATCTAAATGTAAAAACCTAGGTGGATGCAGCATTGGTCGATGCTGCATCTGTCCCCCCGACTCTAAGGCTGAGAACTGAATGATCAAACACCGCAGATTGCTCGGTTCTCAGTGCTCCCTGAGCAGAGAGATGGTGATTGTCAGTCACCGCTGTCTGCTCTGCCCCCTGGTGCTCACTGAAGCGTTGGGGTGTGGAGATGGTGTGAGTGGCTGGCTCAGGCTGAGCCAAGTACCGGTCCAGGGTTCTGAGCAGATCCTGACCATATGGTCATGATCATAGATGTGTGCAGCCTATTGTATTAGGGTGTGCACCCCAAAGCTTAAACACATGTGCCTCTCTCTGCATCCTCAGCTGCACTGGACATTGAATGAACGGGATTTTGCTCTGTGCTGAGCGGCTTCCTGTTCATTCACAAACACTGTTTTTTTATGCTTCAGTTATGAATGAACATAGTGAGTGAGTGTATTCACTGTGTTCATTTAGAAAAGGAAGGGGTTGGTAAAATACATATTTTCTAGCCCCTTCCCCCACTCCCCATTCTGGGAGCGCAACAGCGGGGGGTAGCCCAAGCAATAGGGGGAATTGGCACTGTACACAGTGATTAGGGTGTGCCCAGGTACACCTGGTACACCCCTGCGCACCCCTATGGTCATGATCTTTTCCCAGCTAGGACCGGCTCTGTGACATCAGCAGACAGCGGACTTCAGCCAGCAGTCTGCTGAAAAGGGGTCACAGGAGTGCAGAATGGACTACACTTCTGTGATCTATAGGAGAACGAGCTTTGGCTGTAATTCTCCATTAAATTAGATCCCAATCACTTAAATCTTAAATAAACTGTTTTTGAATTGCAAAAGTAGTTTTCAATATTTTAAAATCAGCAGTTTTTATTAAAATATTACCTAGTGATCCTGCCAGGAAGGTCATTGTTAAAGTGGTTTTGAAGGCAGAAGTTTTCTTTATCTTAATGCATTCTCTGCATTAAGATAAAAAACCTTCTGCAAGCAGTTGCCCCCTCCCCCCTATCCTCTCCTTATATTTAACTGAGCCTGATCTGGATCAAGCGATGTGCACAAGAGCAGCTGCTCTCTTGGCTCTCTCCCTTCTCATTGGTTTAGACACAGCAGTGGGTGTCATTGACTCTAGCTGCTGTCAATCACAGCCAGTAAGGAGGAATTAGGGGCAAGGCCAAGCCATGCTCTGTGTGTCTAATGGGCAGTATTCTACTAACCCCTTATTGTATATATGTGGCAGCATGGTGCTGGGCTGCTACAACTGGTATCCCTTGGCACTTTCACCGACAGCTCCTGGTCACTCTGATTGGGAGTCAGTTGGGTGGGACCAGGAACCCACCCCAGCCACTCACAGTGATCCCATGGCTGGGAAGCTCAAGTGACTCTTCAGACATTACAAACATTTAAAGGGCTCCTGCTGGCTGGAAAGGGTTATGAACTATTTTTATTTATGATACACAAAATGCCATTCATATACTTTAAATTCAGCCTTTGGAAGTAGACTTTTGGCACCACATTGAAAGCTCCAGAAAACTGCTATGCTTGCTGGTTCCTCCTACTAACCCCAGTATCAATACTTGACAGGGCAGTAGCAGCAGATTGAACCACTCAGTTCAGCAGGGGACCAAGAATCTGACATTCATGCAGCTGATGTTTCCCTATCACTGATTTACCATGCCCTGTTCTACACTGTGTCTCTGTGTGGAGGTGGCCATCTTGGCAGGGCTTTGCTTCCTTACGTCAAAGTCTCCAGTAAGGATATCAGGTGTGACATCACCATATCTCTGAGACAGTTATGAGGCTGTAGACACAGGAGTGCCTAGACTCCTTGACATACCAGGAAGTGCCCTGCTATCATTTCAGTAGGAATTCAAGACAAAGGGTCACATTTTCAGGGTACTGCTTAGGCACAACTAACATTTCTAAATATTCCCTATGACATAGAGAATCTTCACTTCTGGAGTTCAAGTCCACTTTAAAGCGGAGTTAAGCCTCGTACACACGACCGAGTTTCTCGTCGTAAAAAACACGTCGTTTTTTTCAAAGAGATTCTTGTTAACCTTGTCGATTTTCTCGTCAAGCTTTCCATGCGTACACACTGACATTTCCCAATTTCCTCATTGTTCTCCGCGGTCACATCCAGCACGTACGACGGCACTATAAAGGGGAAGATCTTTTTTCTTGGCGCCACCCCTTGGGCTGCTTTTGCTGATCTCGTGTTACCGCGTGTGAAGTAAAAGTTTGGGAAGAGACGATTCGCGCTTTTCAGTCTTCGTACTTTTCAGTTCGTTTTCTGCGGTTCAGTTTGTGCTTGTGGGTTCGTATCTTGACTTTCAGGGCGTCTAGGCAGGTCGTATCTGTTTTACAGTGCGTTCTTGCCTGTTCGTTTCTGTTTTTCAGTTCGTTATTCATAGGCCTTGCTGTTCTAAAGTGCGTTCTGTTCTGTACGTTCTGATAAGACGACCGTTTCCTAGCCATGTCGCCTGGACGTTCTCGTCGTTGAGTTCGTGCTGTGCGTGCGCTTGGTGTTGGTCTGCTTGTTTTGGACCAAGACCAGTCCATGAATGGTGTGAGGAGGAGTTCATGGACCAAGAATTGGTTGCTCCAGCGGGACCAATTCTGCCATATGCCTCTGCTGCGGGAGATCGTCGAGAATAATCCTGAGGACTACAGGAATTTTCTGCGGATGTCTGACCCCGTTTTTCAGGAACTGTTGGCTTTGGTGTCCCCCTATATTACCAGGCAGGACACCATTATGCGGGAAGCCATCAGTGCTGAGCAGAGGCTCATCGCCACGTTACGTTATCTGGCGACAGGGAGAAGTCTTCAGGACTTGAAGTTCACGACAGGCATCTCCCCCCAGGCTCTGGGCCTCATAATCCCAGACACCTGTTCTGCCATTATCCAAGTCCTGCAGGAGGACTATATTAGGGTAAGTTTTCTCCTTTAACATCACATTTTATGTATTTCATGTATGCTAATGTATTGTATTTCTTTCATCCTTCCCTAATTACCATGATTGTAATATGCTGAGAATGTCCCCTTTGTCCTCATGCATGCTGGAAGCTTTAGATTGCCCCTTTTTTCTCCTCCATGCATATTTCCCTTCACTAACCTTTCCAGCAGGGGCGCCTGTTGCTCCAAATGTTTGGGGGTTCAAACCCCAATTTAGGAAATAAACGTCCTCCTTTTTTGCTCTGGTGCCTATTAAACGCCCCCATTTGTTCCCTCCAATGCAGCCATTTTGTTCCCTCTAATGCAGCCATTTTGTTCCCTCCAATGCAGCCATTTTGTCCCCTCCAATGCAGCCATTTGGTACCCTCTAATGCAGCCATTTTGTCCCCTCCAATGCAGCCAGTTCCCCCCCAGCCCTGCACTTACCTTCTTGTGGTCAGCGCCATCCTTCTTCTGTCCTTGATGTCTTCTCCTTCCCTTGATGTTGCATCAGCCAATCATGTTACCATTAAACAGACTTGTTGAACATGATTGGCAGAGCAGCCTGTCAGTGTTTACCCAAGGAATGCCCCCCCCCTGCGTCCCCTATTTAACTTTTCTGAAGCCAATTACATCCCTCAGGCTGTAATGTGCAAGACAATTTTCCTTACTGTTTCTGATATGCAATTTTAAGCCCATAAATGCCGCAGTTCTTCATATGTCGGTCGCTTAACAGGGGGCCATCCACCTGAATAGTGGGCGGCATAGACAATACATAGGTTAATGCAAGGCATGAACCTATGTATTGTTCTGAGTGACGGGCACAGGAGAGAGGGGGCAGTGCTCCAGCGCCCACTCTGGACACACCGCCACTGCAATGCTATCCTGTGGCCAAACACATCTACCCCCCCTCCCCATTATAATTTATTCATGGACCATCATAGGGGGTGATGAATATGATACATGAGCCTTCCATTATACTTATTTAAAACACCTTAATAAACGTAGACTTTGCTTGATGTTGGCCTCTAATGTATTTTCTTAGAATCTCCTTGTAATGTTTGATTTGTGTATTCTAATATTTTTTCATCTTGTTTGACTCCACAGCTTCCTTCCACGCCACAGGAATGGCAGACTGTGGCATCAGAGTTTGCCAACTGCGGTGGTGCTATAGACGGGAAGCACGTCCGCCTCGTGCTGCCACCCCGTTCTGGGTCCTACTACTTCAATTACAAGGGGTTTCATAGCATTGTGCTGATGGCGGTGGTGTCAGCACGGTATGAATTCCTCTATGTTGATGTAGGGAAGAATGGCTGGATGTCCGATGGGGGATCCTTCATCCAGACGGAGTTTGCCCTCCGTCTCCAGAGTGACGACCTTGCATTGCCACCGGATGCAGGGAATGTTGAAGGACTCCCCTTTGTTTTTTTGGCTGATGAAGCCTTCGGGCTCGGACCACATCTTATGAGGCCATTTCCTCAGAGGACCCTGACCCCAGAGAAGAGGGTGTTCAATTACCGGCTGACCAGGGGCCGAAGAGTCGTTGAAAATGCCTTTGGCATAATGGCCAGCCGGTTCCGCCTTTTTATGACTTCAATACACTTGGCGGACTACAAAATAAACTATGTAGTATTATGCTGCTGTGTGCTACACAATTTTCTCTGCTGCAAATCTAATTCCTATATGGCCTCAGTTTTGCCTGAGGCTGGACTTTCCCCTGATAATCCCCTGCCGGGCCTGGAATCTGCCCGTGCTGGCTTGCCCCCCCAAAATGCCCGTGAGGTTCGGGACAAATACAAGGACTATTTCACGGGTAGGGGGGCAATTCCTATGCCAGGCTATGGCTAAAGATTCCTGTCTAACGATCAAAATAAAAATCTGGTTTAAACTTCTAACTTTTGTTGGTTTCCTGTCTCCTAGTTTGTCTTAGTGCATTTGTAGTGCCAAGTGTATTTTCCTTTAGTAAATACCAACCATTTCACTATGTAACCTTTAAAAAATAACCAAATAAGGTTAGAGCGTATTAGAAAAAGAAGCTACACGTTGTTTGTGTTCAAATATTTTACTATGTGCAAATTCACACACCTTTTTTTTTTTATTTTACATTTATTGTTTGCCTGGCCACAAACCGGCAATTGTTTTCTTAGGAAAATACAAAAACAACAGTTGCATTCCAAAAATTACAAAATTGGATACCTTAGAGCAATCTGAGACATTCACTTACACAAACTATATGTCTCTATGTGCCCGTCCTAATATGGGGTCCTGCCACCCCTTGCCCAGCCAAAAATTGAATATGCACACAATTGGGATTATTTTCCTATAGGGATTTTAGACTCCTGATCCCTATTGTCAACATGTGCTATCTGCCATCAGGGGTGATCAATGGACGTGTTTTGGGGGTGCAACCCCTTCCTCAGTTCACCTACTTTAGATACGAGGAAGGGGTTGCACCCCCAAAAGACGTACATGGATATCCCCTGATGGCAGATAGCACATGTTGACACACTGTGTGCAGATTCAATTTTTGGCTGGTTTGATTGTCAAAAAGTTTTTAAAAAGTTGAAGAACAAACATGAAAAAAAGGGGGTTTGGATGCCTTATTGAATTCTCCCCAAAACATCGAGAATGTCTTTAAATGTTTGATCCATCACATGAATTCTTTCTTTAATTTTGTCCAGTTCCGTGCTACATTCCATCACTTGCTGGATGAGGCGGAGGGCACTGTCAGCAGAGAAACCTGTACTATCCTTCACCCCAACATTCACATCCCCTAAAAAAAAAAAAAAAAGGTATTATAACTCTGCAGGCCTACCTCTCTTACCTGAAGCTGTGGTGTCAGATACTGACCTGTTGTGGTGACCAGTTCCACAACGTCATCCACCTCTCCTTCCTGCACTTCTCCTTCCTCCACCTCAACTTCCTCCACATCTTTAGGTTGTTGGTCTTTTGGAGTTTGGGGTTGTTGTGAAGCTGTGGGGTTCCTGTGCTCCCTGGAGTGTCCTCCTCCCAGTCTTCTCTCCCCTATGAGAATCAAACAAAAGGTAGAGTTATCACACAGAAATTCTCTATGTTAAAAAAAAAAACAGGCTAAATTGCTTGGAAGTGGGGTACAAGTGTGTGTTTGGGTGGAAGTTAAAGAAGAATGCATTATTTCTGACCAAGAATATGTTTAGTATTCACCTTTGTCTGTCATTTTTTAGACATGTAGGCAACACAAAAATTCTCTGATGCACCTGTGTGGGACACCCAAAAAAGGCGGGTCTGGTGGCCCACACTATAGTGCTCCAAAGTACAGATGTGGAAGCAGCTGCTGAGTGTCCTCTCCTTTACACAGTTTACAGTTTGCATTTCATTCCCTTTACAAACACATCATCTAGCCTAAAACTTTGTGCCCCAAATTTCCCCAAAAATGGCAGATGTCTAATTACTTTTGTGGCTGTAAAATAAGCCAAAACAGCGGATAGTGGCCGAACGAAGTGTCTGTAACGTAACGAACGATTACTGTGCCCAACCAAGTTCAAAATATTACATTTTGGAAGGGAGTCCAATAAGAAAAAAAAACAAAACCAGCAACATGTCATTTTAGAAAAGGATTAATAGCAGTAAAGTGTACATTTTACTTACTTTTTGCGAGCATTCTCTTAATGCTCCTTAACTGCTCTGGCTCCCTCAGTTTGAGGTCTGACCACCTCTTTCTGAGCTGCTCATTTGAGCGTTTCACCCCGAAATTCGTCTTCAGACTCTTCACGACTTTAGTGAGGATTTTGGCCTTCCTTCTATTTGGTTTGCTATACGGCCCATGCTTTGCGTCATAATCAGACTTGAGCAAGATGTCCACCATCTCCGCCATCTCGGCAAAAGACATATTAGATGCCTTGAATCTCCTCCTTGATCGTGACGTTTCCTCGGTCTCCGGGCTTGTCTCCTCCTCGTTAGTTGCGGAATTATCAGACACCTGCTGTAACTCCGCCATATCTGTCTGCGCGCCGAAAGAGAAGGGGCGGGGAAAAGATGTTAGTTAGAACGTCATGGGCGGGCGACGTGTGCGGAGCGACGTGTTCGTATTTTGACGCATGCGTGGTGTGTATATAGCAAACACACATGTGACTATAGTACGTTCGGTGTGCGGAGAGAGGACTTCAAGTGACGGACATGCGAACAAAGGTATGTGATTTTGAGACTGTGCCAAATTGTTGGCCTATACTGTTTTGAGAATGTTGTAGGATATATATGGTGACTACGATGTTAAGGAGGTTAGACTGTTTGCCTCACATTAGTTATATATTATTTATTTAACTTGCAGATACAATATGAATGTCTTTATTAGCGACAAAGAGTTCCTGGCGGAATTTATTGACCGGGTAAGGGAGCTGCCGGCTCTGTGGGAGACGAAAAACCCCATCCACAAAAAAAGAGGGGTGAGAAAAGCAGCGCTGGAGACCCTGCTCCCATTTGTGCATACCAAGGTGCCCACAGCCACAGCAAAACAAGTGGACACTAAAATTGGGAGCTTGAGAGGCACCTACAGGACTGAACGCTCTAAGGTCCTGGCTTCTCAGAGGTCAGGAGCAGCAGCAGATGATGTGTATGTCCCGATTTTGTGGTACTACAGCAGGATGTCCTTCCTGGATGACCACATTGAGGCAAGGCCATCACTCTCCACTCTTCCCCCCAGACTTCCCTGCAGCCAACCTGAGCCTTCTCTAGAGCAAGAGGAGGCAGCCATCCTGGATGATCCTGATTTGGCCATCTGGAGCCAGGTATAGTATTAAATGAAATTGCATTGTGATAAAATTAATGTTTGACAAATATGTCAAGATGAGAAACATACAATATTTTGGGTTCCACAAGTGAAATCAAGATCTCGAGACATTAGTCTGCACTTAATTGGGTGCTAAAAAGTCAATCTGATGTAGGTGTAAATTAGAAAAAATTATTTCTGGATTTACATTCTAATTGCTTCAATCATGTTTATAAAGTTTGATGCAAAGATTAAACCAACATATTAAACTATGTCCCTTTTTCATACACAGGATGAAATCAGCCAGGAGGAGGGTCTGGAAACTGTCAGGCAGGAGGAGGAAGGGCCCAGTGGCAGCCAGGAGGAGGCAGGGCCAACTGTGAGCCAGGAGGTGGCAGGGCCCAGTGGCAGCCAGGAGGTGGCAGGGCCCAGTGGCAGCCAGGAGGTGGCAGGGCAAAGGAGAAGCACCAGATCCCAGGTGCCTCCCATCCGGCTTCCCAAAAGAGGTAGGAGGGACAGGACCACCAGTGAGGCAGCAATGGCCCTTATTAAAGAGGCCCATGCCACCCTCAAAGAGCCCACATCCCCTGAAGAGGCCATTGCCGGCCTAGTGGAGGCAAAGTTCAAGGTGATGAGCATGGAGCAACGCCTCCTATGCGAGCCCCTGCTCATCACCTTGCTCAACAAGGGGGTGATGGAAAAAATTACCCCCAATACAGCTATTTGTGAGGTGGCACAACTGTCCCAACCTCAACCTCCTCCTCCACCTCCACATTCTTCTTCTGCCCCACCCCCTTCTCCTCCACCTCCACCTTGTTCTTCCGCCCCACCCCCTTCTCCTCCACCTCCACCTTGTTCTTCCGCCCCACCCCCTTCTCCTCCACCTCCACCTTGTTCTTCTGACAGGAGTACCCCTCCAGTGGCCCAGCCTCCAGCCAAACGAAGAAGGAAGGCTGCAGGGAAGGCTTCAGGAAAGGTTGCAGGGAAGGTTGCCAGGAAGACGAGGAAGTGATGGCCTTGCTTCATTGTGGTCGGACAGAAGGCAGCCTGTTGTAGTACCACACACTTGGGACATATATATCACCTGCTGCTGTTCCTGACCTCTGGGAGGCCAGCATCAGATTGTGTTCAGAAATGTTGGCCTTCTCAAGCTCCCAATTTTAATGTCCACACAGGGTTGATGTGTGGTCTGGGGTCCCTGGGATGCACAAATGGCAGCAGCTTCTCCAGTGCTGCCTTCTCTTTATTTTAGTTCAAACATGAATAAATGTTATTTTTCTTTAAGTTCATACTTGACTATGTGTATTTGTAAAAATGTAAAATCTAGCTTTGGAGTAAGCAGATACATTTGACTGACAAAAAAAGGGACAGATAACAACCCCCCAAAAAAATAACTCAATCGTATTTCCCAAAAAAGTGTGTAAAATTTCAATAATATATATTAAAAGATTCAATGGGAGATCACTATCAAAACATTGCGAAATTACAATTAACATCAATTAGAAAAATATCTAATTTTTAAATATTCCTAAAAACTTGCACGATATAATACACATAAATCTTCTTAAGAGCAGCATGAAAAAGGTTAAAAAAAGATAGTCATAACTCTGTGTGAATATCAGCAGCAAAAGAAGTTCATTCGTTTGGAATAATGTAACATTCTAACGAAGATTTCAATGCACAACATTTAAACGATGCAAAAATTTGGAGCGTGACGAATGTGCTATCTCCATTACGAAGGCTTGTTTTACCAGAAGATGCGCTCCCGTCTCATAGTTGCTTCTGAGCATGCGCGCTTTTGGAAGAGTCGTAAAAGCATACACACGAACCATTTTCTCGCCACAAAACAGGCCGACGAGAAACACGACGAGGAAATCTGGAATCCTGACGAGAAAATAGAGAGCAGGTTCTCTATTTTCTCGTCGAGGTTCACGGCAATTTTCTCGTCGTAAAACCATACACACGAACGGTTTTCTCGACAAAAAAGCTCACGCGGCACTTTTCTTGCCGGTTTTGGACGAGAAACTCGGTCGTGTGTACGAGGCTTTACACTCAAAAATTGAAGCTCTGCTTAGCTGCCTCCTCCCCTTCTCCAGTGCACCATTTGGCACCTTTTGGGGGGGGGCGGGTACCTGTTTTTGACAGGTACCCGTCCCCACTTCCGGGAGACCCTGCCCCCTCGTCCATCCCCCACCGCCAGGCCATTCAGAAAGCGCAGCACGCTTGGTGCAAGCGCAGTAGGGAACTGGCTGTGAAGCTGCAACGCTTCACTGCCGGTTTCCCTTACAAGAAAACCCAAGAGCTGATTGAAAAATTGGCTGGGGTGCCAACATCGCGGGAACCCTGGATAGGTAAGTATCCTAATATTAAAAGTCAGCAGCTACAGTATTTGTGAATTTTTGGATGGGGGGGATGGAGCTCTGCTTTAAGTAGTAGCACAGAGTGACTTCAAACTTGCTTAGCCTTGAAATGTAAAGTAATTGCAAGCTCTAATGCAATGCATTCTTTTAATGTAGGCTTCTTATAACATATCCTATATCTGGAATTACTGGGATTTTTTGTGAATGACAGCAGAATCATAATGGCTGGGATATAGTAACAAGCCCACAGTGTAGGGGTGGGTTTATTTTTATTTATTTATTTCTTAATAACAGGTTTGCCTTGCCAGATTATTAGTCTATGTGTGACTAAAGCCTCATACACACAATACGATTGTTGGCAGGGGATTGTCTGTTGACAGACTGTTCTAAAATCTTACCGTTAGTGGGCTCCTTTTGACAATTGTTGTCCAACTTTCGGCCAACAAATGTTAGATGACAGGCTAGTAAATTTTTGGCAGACAACGGTTTGAGGTCAGATTTTCTGATGGTCAGTACACAAATCCGTCGCACAAAAGTCGAATGTACATGCTAGGAATCAATGCTCACCAAACACGAAATTAGCAGAAGGGGCCCAAAAGGGTGGAGCTCAAGAGCTGAAATTCCTCGTCCTACGTCACTACGTTTGTGTTTGTGGCATGACAATTGTGTAACGTTAGTATGCGAGACAAGATCCAGGCACACGCCCTTTAGACAAAAATCAGACGCTCGGTTGGCCAACAATCGTACCGTGTGTACGAGGCTTTAGTAAAAATCCATAACCAGCACATACAATCACTCTAGTCCTACCTGCAATTGTTGGAGCCGAGAGTACAATTCATAGCTTATGGTCCGGCATGTAACGCGTTACTCTTCAGTCGATATAATGACTCTTCCTGCCTCTTTACAATTCCTGTTTTAAATTAAATAAAATTAGTCATCGCCAGAGCTAATGCAGGTAATTCAAACATATACCCAGTTATTTAAATCACTTTCCTGCTCCACAGCTTTGATAAATATTTTGTGGCCTAATTATAGTTTGGAAATGTTTTCATTATTACAAAAATTATGATAAATGCGGCCAAAATGCAGGCTTTCATCTTTGAATGGGCAGGGAGCAATTAATGTGTTCAAATGATACTGGAGTAAAGAAATCTAAAATATTTTAAATATGGGTGAAGTCTTAAGCCCTGTACACACGATCGGATATCCTATGGATTCTAATCCGATGTTTTTTTTCCATCGGAAATCCGATGAAACTGTCTTCCATCAGTCTTGCCCACACACCATCAGTCAAAAAACCGACCGTTTCAAACGCGGTGACGTAAAACACTCCGATGAGCCAAGAAAAATGAAGTTCAATGCTTCTGAGCATGCGTCAACTTGATTCTGAGCATGCGTGGGTTTTTTATCCAATGGCAATCCCCACAGACGATATTAATTTGATATCGGTTTTTTAACCATCGGATAAATTTGAAACATGTTCTATTTTTAAACACCGATGGAAAAAAGACCGATGGGGCCCATACACGATCGGTTTGTCCGATGAAAAAAGTCCATTGGACTGTTTTCATCGGTAAAACCTATCGTTTGTACGGGGCTTAAAGAATACAGCTAGAAACTATCATATGATGCCTCCCTAGACTGTGGGGTCCTGATGCTACCTTCCCTTCTCTCCTGTTTTGTATGCTGGGCAAACAGTAAACTAATAAATTCATATCCTATAGAGTGGTTTAATATTTTTAGTGACATGTGGATGCCTATACAGAAAAGTAGGAATCATGGCTAAAAATAAGTATAGGTACTTCATACAACCTGGTGATCTACAGTGCCTTGAAAAAGTATTCATACCGCCTGAAATTTTCAAAATTTTTCATGTTACAGCCAAAAACGTAAATGTATTTTATTGGGATTTTATGTGATAGACCAACACAAAGTGGCACATAATTGTGAAGTGGAAGGAAAATGATAAAAGGTTTCCAAATTTTTGTACAAATAAATATCTGAAAAGTGTGGTGTGCAATTGTATTTGCGAATGCAGCCTTTAGGCTGCATTCACACCTGAGCGTATAGTTTTTAGGCGGAAAGTCGCGTGATTTTGCTATGATTTTTTACTATGATTTTGCCATGATTTTTTCCACAATTTTGTACAGGTCAAAAGGTCACCAATGTAAAAAGCAGAAAAACACCTATAATCTGCCTAAAAAGAAGCTCATGTATTTTTTTGATCTTCAGGCAGCAGAACGCTCAGATGTGAACAGGGGCCATTTAAATTAATAGGATTTTGCTTGTTGGGCATTTTGGAACTTTTACGAGCTGAAAAAAGCTCAGGTGTGAAGGGGCCCTAACTCTGATACCCCTAACTAGAATCTAGTGGAACTAATTGCCTTCAGAAGTCACCTAATTAGTAAATAGAGTCTATCTGTGTGTAATTTAACCTCAGTATAAATACAGATGTTCTGTGAAGCCCCCAGAGGTTTGTTAGAGAACCTTAATGAACCAACAGCTTCATGAAGGCCAAGGAACACACCAGACAGGTCAGGGATAAAGTTGTTGAGAAGTTTAAAGCAGCATTAAGTTATAAAAAAAAAAAACCCAAGCTTTGAACATCTCACAGAGCACTGTTCAATCCATCATCTGAAAATGGAAAGAGTATGGCACAACTGCAAACATACCAAGACATGACCGTCCACCTAACCGGACAGACCGGGCAAAGAGAGCATTAATCAGAGAAGCAGCCAAGAGGCCCATGGTAACTCTGAAGGAGCTGCAGAGATCCACAGCTCAGGTGGGAGAATCTGTCCACAGGACAACTATTAGTTATACACTCCACAAATCTGGCCTTTATGGAAGAGTTGTGTTTGCATCCGGCTACGCCTGCATGTGCCCTGCTGAGTTGAATCTGATGCCCCACTGGAAGATACCATTAATATACACCTGATGTCTTGTACATGGTCATTACTTGTAAGTGTGCATTATGATCCTGCCATATTATGGTCCATATGTTAACCTTAGTTATTGAATATTTTATTGACTGTTTATTTATTGTAGCTTTAAATTTTGTGCACCCTTTTCCTATGCCCTGAAGAAGGAATATACAAAACATTTTTAAAAACGTGTTGGGTTCGGGTTCAGCTGTGAACACCTTGAAGCCTGTTGGGCCATTATTCCATCCTGGCCAGCTCGGTGCTCCAGCCCAACTTACGAATTGGGTGCTCTATTTGTTATTTTATCATCATGCTATGCTCTTTATGTATTTTATTGTCCCCTCTTGGGAAATACTTTTATATTATATGACAAATAAACTTTGTTATATTTTATACCTTGTATTACTGTTTCACACTCCCCTAACCTGCCTAAGTCCATGCTCGGGCAATTTCTTTCTTTTTTTAACAGAGATGGGCAATTTCTTTCTTAATTACATTTGGAATTTTGCCAGGTGTCTTGGGGTTTCTACAGTGGTTTGTTAGCTCCTCCCCCTTCGAGTTAATGGAAAGATGAATGAAGCCTAATACAGGGCAATCTTAGAAGAAAACCTGTTAGAGTCTGCAAAAGACTTGAGACTGGGGCGGAGGTTCACCTTCCAGCAGGACAATGACCCTAAATATACAGACAGAGCTACAATGGAATGGTTTAAATCAAAGCATATTCATGTGTTAGAATGGCCCAGTCAAAGTCTAGACCTAAATTCAATCGAGAATCTGTGGCAAGACTTGAAAATTGCTGTTCACGGAGGTGTTCCATCCAATCTGACAGAGCTTGAGCTATTTTGCAAATAAGAATGGGCACAAATGTCACTCTCTAGAGACATCCCCAGAAAGACTTGCAGCTGTAATTGCAGTGAAAGGTGGTGCTACAAAGTATTGACTCAGGGGGCCTGAATACAAATGCACCCCACAATTTTTTTAATTTTTTTGGTAAAAATATTTTAAAACCATTTATCATTTTCCTTCCACTTCACAATTATGTGCCACTTTGTGTTGGACTATCACATACAATCCCAATAAAATACATTTATGTTTTTGGTTGTAACATGACAAAATGTGGAAAATTTCAAGCAGTATGGATATTTTTTCAAGGCACTGTATTTATCCCTTGCATCAATTCAGACAGTTTAACTCGATGAATAAACTCACTGTTGAGGAGACAGACGATGAAGCCTCTCAAATGTTCCTTTAAATGAAGGATATTCATAGGTAGAAAAACGTTGATGTTGTAAGCCACATGGAAAGATGTATATAGCATGGCAGAATACTGAGGAATGAAACCAGAGAGAAGGAAGGTTAGGGGATATACAGAAGTACGTGGGAGAAAGAGTTTAGCATAGACAACAGAAAGCACCTTAAAGGGGTTGTAAAGGTAAAAGTTTTTTCACCTTAATACATTCTATGCATTAAGGTGAAAAAATATCTGCGGATTAGCGGCCCCCCAGCCCCCCCCCCCCCCGTTTACTTACCTGACCCCTCGAAAGTCCCGCGCCGTGAACGCGCTTGCTTCTCGGCCAGGGTTCTCGGCTCATTCATTGGTTGATTGAAAGCAGTGCAGCCATTGGCTCGCGCTGCTCTCAATCACATCTCATGACGCGGGGCACCGGGGAGCGGGGCCGAGTGATACAGTGAGTGGCTATGGCCGCCGGCTGTATCACGGGAGCGCACCCGCAAGAACTCATCACCATGCGAGCTTGCTCGCATGAAGGTGATGAGCTCTTGCGGGGGGGGGAGCCGAGACAGCCGCCGCGGGAACCCCAGAAGACCAGGTTCGGGGCCACTCAGCTGCACAGTGGAGGGAAGTATAACATGTTTGTTATTTTAAAAAAATATATACATTTTACCTTTACATACCCTTTAAAGCGGAGCTCCCACTACATTTAACAATTTTAACCATAAATAGATCTCATGAGGCAATCACATTGTATATGTAAGTTCATCTACTGTATTTAAATCCGCCGCCGATCTCCCAAGTAATCTTAGAAAGACACTTTTTAAAACTCTTCTCTGCGGTTCTCATTTTGCTTGTGGGCATGTGAAGCCTACAAGCACTTACTTCCTGGATACGGTGATGATGTATGACCATCATGCACCGACCCGTCCCGCCCCATTTTCGCGCATGCGCTTTCCGCACCTCACCGCAACGCCGACAACCTCTGGGGTTGCTGGCACAACGGTGTCGTCGTAGGAAGTGCCCGCCCCGTTGTGATGGCAACGAAAAAAGCAAAAACAGTGTAAGAAGCCGGAAAAGATATAAGAGTGATGGGAGAGGAGAAGAGAGCATCGCTGATTTTTTATCAAAGGTCTGTCACCCTGCATGCATCTGCATTTCTATACACAGAAATCACAATTTTATGTTTAAAATATCAACAGAAAAATAAAGAAATTTTATATATAAAATATACAGTGTACATCTTACCTGTGTAACGAATGTTAAAAGTTTAAAAAAAAATTTTTTTTTTAAAACATTTTAAAATAGATGATTAATAAACAAAAGACAATTAACACTTGCCGCATACGATCGATTTTCTCGACGGTGAAAACACCGTCGAGAAAATCGACGGGAAAAACGAGGAACGGCTTGTTTCCCTACACACGGCCGTTTTTCCCGTCATTTTTTCTCTTGGTCGAGAAAAACGACTGTGTGTAGGCTCCCCGGCAGTGTTTCCCTATGGGAAAACTGCCGCGGAAAAAAATGCTGTGAATCACGACGAGAAAAATTAGAGCATGTTCTAATTTTTCTCGTCGTGATTAATGCCATTTTTCTCGTCGGGAAAAATTACCAAAAGCCCCCACACGGTCGTTTTTCTCGTCAAAGAGAAAAAATGTAATTTTTCCCGACGAGAAAAATGGTTGTGTGTACGCGGCATTATACATTGCATTACAAAGAAGACTACAATTAGATTGCTAATGAGACTTACCTTTTGTTTTAGTGGTAATATATCATCAGATCATCATTCCCTTGTGTGCTCAGGTGATACTGGTTAATACTGCCTGTTTGCCCTCGTTTGTAATGGAGGTTTTTGAAACGCCCTCCAAACGTTGTTGTCGTGATCGCGTCACTTCCGGTTTCTAAATCCCGCGATATCTCGCAGCAGGCCTCCGCAATGACTCCTGGGAGAAATGACAAATTTTTCCTGGAGACAGTGTGGGAAAAGGAGATGACGAAATAGCCGCAGAATACACGCCTCTATACGCAGTAAAGTCAGACAGGAAAAAGAGAGGAAAATCAAGATAACAAAGGTACCGTAGAAAATAAACCAAAAAAACTTCCGTTTCTAACTGTGTTCATTGCTGCGGTATGATTAATGTAATGTTATAAAATAGGGTGGAGCTCTGCTTTAGGCCCCTTTCACACGGGATGGATCCGTGATGATCCCCGCTGAGCCGGCGGATGACTGGGCGGTCCCCGCACACTGTGCAGGGACCGCCCTGTCAGATCTCCGCTCTCCCCTATGGGGGGATCGGATGAACACAGACCGTCTGTCCGTGTTCATCCGATCCGCTCTGCAGACGGATTGAAAAATAGGAGTTTTCTCCGTCTGCAGAATCGGAGGATTGCAGACACGGAGGAGATCGGGTGTCAGCGGATATCTCATAGGAACCAATGTATGTCCCTTTTTCATCCGTAAACGGATGGATCAAAAAGCGGACAGACGGTCCGCATTTGTGAAAGGGGCCTTAAAGTGTAAGAAAACACCACTTTTTGCCCAGCTCCAACGATTTTCAGATCCTAGGATGTCGGACAGGAGGATGATGACAGGGTCACCCACAGATCAAATTTCACCTGGTTCATCATGAACTGGGTGAAATTCACACCACGTATAGACAGCTTTAGGGTCCTTCACTGTAAGATTTCTTTGATGCATTGCCACTTCCCAGCCACTGCAGACATCCAATACTTTTGGGTGTAATGAATACCTGCAATCCAGCCTCATGCTATGGTTCCTTCTGCCTTCTGAAGTGACAGGACCTCTTTAATATCTCCCTCATCCCTCAGTGTCTGATAACATTTTAGATTAGCAGGACTGTGCAAGTCCATAGGCCCTGATTGGCTAAAAGTTCCCAAAGTCCCACTCTTGGTCTGGTCTCTGCTGTGCAGTAGATTGTGGAAAGATAACACAGGTTAATAACCTTTTTTTTTTAGGTAGCACTAGCAGTTTAAAAAAAATTATGATTTTTTCGCTAAGTGACTATTTACACAATTGGACTAAATAATATTTTGTAAAAGTTGTCTGGAGCTCTGCTTTAGATGCAATGACGGAATGAAAGAGAGGTTCAGAAGGGCAGGGTAGACTTTGGAAGGCACTTAGAACGTGTCTGGTAGTCTATTACTGATCAGGATCTCATCCATCTCTGACTACTCAATTGACACCTCCTTGCTTCTTCATCTCCCGGTGGATTTCACAGTCACTGGAAGGTAGAGCAATTCCATTTGATTTCACCTTCCCGTCATACATCAAGCAGCACACTGATGAGCCGAAGAAGAACACAGTAAGGTTTTTTTTTTTTTATGTGCTGAGAGAGACCTGATGACTTCATCAACAGCGGGATTAAATGCTGAGATAACTTCTACCTTGCCCATCTCTGTGATCTACGCCAGCAATGCTGAGAACATAGAGCTATCAATGATTTCATCTACGGAGGGCCTTGTGACCTTTACGCTGCACAGTGCGTTATGATACAGCAAACCTATCTTATTGGTGCCCACAGCCAGGCCATTGACTATACTTCTAAAGAGAGCATTATGGGTAATTAAGGGAGGCTTTCTATTTTAGGGGCAGTTGATCTATGGTGCTGTCATATTCTCAATATCTAGTTATGAGCTTTCATACATAGGAGTGTTATACAGCTGTGCCTGTCCTGTAACCCGTTCATACCTGGATAAAGCGAGGACAGTACCATCTTTGGACATAGTATATGGATATGCCATTCCCTATGTTTTTTATTTTTTTTATTTTACAGCCTGTGGCCCTAAAGACTACAGGTAGGTTGAACATTTGAATTTTTTTTTCCATACATACAAAAACATGTGTGAAAACAGTCAAGTTTTGTATACAACATATATCATATCTGAAAAAATTGAATCAAAACAGTCACAATGCCACCAATATAACGAAAGTCTAGACTTTAACTATATAGGTAAGGGGAGGTAAGAGCAAATAAAGAGGACAAGGTAAAAGAAAAGCAAAAGAATAAAATTAGGACAAAAGAACATCAGATAAACAAATGGAAACCCAATGAGTGGGCATTTCTAAACAATATATTTTAAGTCATGGATAAGCAAAGTGTTGCTCATTGGGTCAAGTGTTAGTGAGGCCCCTAGGGTGCCTCAACCAAAGAACGAAGGCACTTCCTAAGATCTCACCTAGTAATAATAAAAAAAAAAAGAAAAGAAAACGGGTGTTAGGGGGAGGAGGGAGGGGGGAAGAGGCACCATGGAATCATCAAGGTTATGTGCTAACAAACCATTGAAGAAAGATGTTAGGAACCGTGGTCAGGGAAGTGTCACTTCAGCGGGGAATAGGGAACTAATATAGAAGAAATAATAGGGAACTAATACCAGGGTTAAGGTCTGAGTGTTCCCATAAATCCCAGATTTTTGAAAATTGCGGGAGGGTGTCATGCATTATTGCAGTGAGGCGTTCCATTCTACAGATCTGCTCCAACGTTTGTAAGACCTGCGAGAGAGACGGCTGGGAGGGAGAAAGCCACCGCAAGGGTATAGCCCGTTTTGCAGCAAGCAGAATAAAGGTGGCTAATTTTTTGGGCATATTTGGAGAGGCCAGGGATCGGCAGGCCCAACAGATAGTGGACAGGATCCAGTGGGAGGGGGATACTAAACAGATCCTTCGGAAAAGTCTTAATGGATATCCAAAATGGGCGGATCAGGGGACAATCCCAAAAAATTTGGAAATGAGAGCCAATGTCTCCCCGGCATCTCCAACACACCCGAGGAGTCTTGGGATCGTATCAATGCAAAATTTCAGGGGTTCTGTACCAGAAAAATAATATTTTATAAGCCGTCTCTTTTTGTTCCACACATTGTGATGATTTGGAAACAGCCTCCCAAATCTTCTGCCATTGAGGGAGAGGGATGGGGCGATTCACTAACTGGGACCATTTTTTGCATATAAGAATGGGACGTGTCAGTGATAGAGGTCGCGTTATGTAAAAACCTGTAGATGTCAGGTTGAAAATTTTTAAAGCCCAAATGAACTTCAATTGGCTAAATACATCCCAGATGCATGAAAACAAACAATGTGCAAAGTCTTATGCCGCGTACACACGCTCGGAATTTCCAACAACAACTGTTCGATGGGAGCTTGTTGTTGGAAATTCCGACCGTGTGTATGCTCCATCGGACATTTGCTGTCGGAATTTCCGACAACAAAAATTTGAGAGCTGGTTTTTAAATTTTCCGACAACAAAACTTGTTGTCAGAAATTCCGAGCGTGTGTACACAATCCTGACGCACAAAATCCCACGCATACTCGGAATCAAGCAAAAGAGCCGCACTGGCTATTGAAATTCATTTTTCTCGGCTCGTCGTACGTGTTGACGTTCTTGACGTGCGCAATTTCCGACAACATTTGTGTGACCGTGTGTATGCAAGACAAGTTTGAGCCAACATCCGACGGAAAAAAATCCAATTGTGTGTACGGGGCATTACAGTTCCGATTCCTAAGGAAGCAGCCTGAGTAGAAAAGCCTGCCAGCATTCTGTAATGAAGGACCTTGCTCTTTGTGTTGAAGCAGTGGTTTCTCTGCAGAGGTCCAGCGCACCTTGTGCTGAGTCAAAATTATGCCCCGTACACACGATCGTTTTTAATGTCATTTTTTAAACCGACGTTTTTCTCCTCGTTTTTTTTCATGTTTCCTCTCAAGCCTGCCTTGCGTACACACCATCATTAAAAAAAACGATCAAGCAAAGCGCAGTGACGTTCAACACGTACGACGGCACTATAAAGGGGAAGTTCCGTTCGAATGACGCCACCCTTTGGGACGCTTTTGCTAATTCCGTGTTACCGCGTGTTAGTAAAAGTTTGGTGAGAGACGATTCGCGCTTTTCAGTCTTCGTGCTTTGAAGATCGTTTTCGGGAGTTCAGTTTGCGCCTGTGGGTTCGTATCTGTTTAGCACTGCTTGTAGTCAGTTCGTATCTGTTTATTCAGTGCGGCCTGCTCTGCACGTTCGTGTTTTTCAGCTTGTTCTTCATAGGCCTTGCTGTTCTTCCGTGCGTTCTTCTAGTTCGTTCTGTTCAGCCGACCGTTATCTAGCCATGTTGTGGCTACGTACTCGTCGTAGAGTTCGTGCTGTAGTTGGTGCAGGGGTTCATGCTGTATCTCGACTCCATGCCATGAGCAGGGTCAGGAGGAGTTCATGGACCAAGAATTGGTTGCTCCAGCGGCACCAATTCTGTCACATGCCTTTGTTGCGGGAGATCAGGGAGAATAATCCTGATGATTTCAGGAATTTTCTCAGGATGTCTGACCCCGTATTTCAGCAGCTGTTGGCTTTGGTGTCCCCCTATATTACCAGGCAGGACACCGTTATGCGGGAAGCCATCAGTGCTGAGCAGAGGCTCATCGCCACGTTGCGATATCTGGCGACTGGGAGAAGCCTGCAGGACCTTAAGTTCTCCACAGGCATATCCCCCCAGGCTCTGGGGATCATTATACCAGAGACTTGTTCTGCCATCCTTCAAGTTTTGCAGGAGGACTATATTAAGGTAAGTGTTCTTCTTCAAAAATTCACATTGTATGGTTTTTATTTTTGGATACTTTTTAATTTGCTTTATTTGCAGTCCCTAATTCACATGATTCTTAGCTGCAGGGAATGTCCCCTTTCTCCCCATGTTTTATTATTTAAAGTTTGGGGTTTGAGGCCTACCTGTAAATTTGGCTTACCTAAGCTCTCCAGCATGCTATCCTGGGGCCATACCTACCTTGCCTAGTCATTTCCATGTTTTTTATTCTATGTTCTATCGTAGTGCTTTACCCAAAACGCACCCTAAATTTTGCCTAGGAATGTTTCATTTTTGTTAACTTCAATACAGAGTGCTACAGCCTTCATGTGTGATATTCCCAACTCATCTTCAACCCCCCCCCCCCCCATAATTTTTTGGTTTGTTTGTTTTTTGTTGTTTCCAATTTTTTATGTTTTGAACAGTTTCTACCAATGTTGCCCATGAATGTGTGTATGAAATCAGCTTTCAATGTTTCTGGCTCCAAGTATTAATTTATTATTTCTTTAATTCCACAGTTCCCTTCTTCGCCACATGAATGGCAGAATGTGGCTTCCGAGTTTGCCCAGCGATGGAACTTTCCGAACTGTGGAGGAGCCATCGACGGCAAACATGTTCGGGTCGTCCCACCACCCCATTCGGGATCCTTTTATTATAATTATAAGGGGTTCCACAGCGTCGTGATGATGGCAGTGGTGTCGGCCACCTACGAGTTCCTCTATGTGGACGTTGGCAAGAATGGCAGGATGTCTGATGGAGGAGTTTTTGCCCAGACGGAGTTTGGGGAACGGCTCCTTTTGGATCTGCTGGCCTTGCCACCAGCAGAGCAGAATGTGGAGGGACTACCTTTTGTCTTTGTGGCGGATGAGGCGTTTGGCCTGGGACCCCATTTGATGAGGCCATTCCCGCAATGCACCCTCACCCCTGAGAGGAGGGTGTTCAATTATCGGCTGGCCAGAGCCAGAAGGGTGGTGGAAAATGCGTTTGGGATCATGGCCAGCCGATTTCGCCTCTTCCTTACCTCCATCCACCTTGCCCCATACAAATGGAACTATGTGGTTATGACGTGCTGTGTGCTGCATAATTTCCTAAGGGTGCATTCAACGAGTTATATATCTTTGAGTGGGCCTGAGGCCTCTTTAATCAATGCAGAAACTTTGGTGGCCCTGGAACCTGGCCGTCCTGGCTTGGCCCCCCCAACCGGACGTGAGGTCCGTAACCAATATGTGGACTATTTTATGGGTAGGGGGGCCATTGAAATGCCAGACAATCTTTAATAATTTTATACCAAAAAAATAAAACTTTTTCTGTAGTAAAGATTGGTTTGGATTTTTTATTGTATAATGTTTGATGTTTCTGGTAGGTTTACCTAGTGCACTTGTTTTGCCATGTGGATTAAACAATCTTAATTAGCCTTCATTGTCAGTGTAAACACCAAACATTGATTAGTTCACTCAGCACCACATTTACATAATGAAGCCACAATTATTTGTTATGTAAAAATACATTTATTTCTTTTTTTAGGTGGGAAACTTCCTTAGAAATGTGGATGTTCCCTTAATTTCGGGTGTATTAAAACGCATGACCAGCCATGCATAAACAAACTATATTCGTCAAAATTTTGAAAAAGCTAAACATGTGCTAGTCATTAAAGGGTAAAATAACAAAAATACTTATAAAACTCTGCAAGTAAAACGTTATTTGGTGTAAAAACATTAGACACGCCCAAGCACAGCCATGATATTTTGGAGCCTTTCCTCCACCCGCTTTGTATTTGCCCTGATCTCTAGCAAGTCTCCCTTAATTTTTTCGAGGTCACGACAGCAGACCATCAGGTATTGGATCGGGATCTGGGCACTGTGATGTGTCAACTTATTGGGGTCTTCGGCCAGAACTGCACCTAAATGTAAAAAGAAATATGTAGGATAGAATATGTAGGCCTACATCTATTTAACATGCATGTGTCTGGTTTCTCTCTGACCTGTGGTGGTGCCACTTTCCACTTCCACAACATCACATTCCTCTCCATCCTGGGGTTCTGGGGGTATTGTTGTAGGTGTTGCAATTGTCGTCTCATCTGAGGTAGCTTTTCGAATCCCTAGGGAGATTGTAATAAAAGGAATAGTTTCATTAGTAGCGACTCAATTTTGCTAAAATAAGAAACATGAAAAAATACTTTGTAATCATTCTTTTGAAGCATGTTCCATTTTAAATTTTACCCCCCTGTGCCAACCGGGACAAATGATTGGATACATAGGCCAAAACCAGAGCATATACATTTTGAACACAAATTTGACACATTGTAACACCCCAAAGTATCTACACAGGATCACCTGTGTGTGACACCCTCAAGCTTTTTGGCTTTAGGCCCACACTTGTACTACTGCGTTCAGATGTTTCATCAGCTGCTGAGCATTCACTCCCTTAACATTACCATGCGTATCGTTTTTTCTAACGAACAAATGTCCTTTGGATTAGCACCCAAAAAATAAGTGAGGCCCAAATTTACTCCCCCAAATAAACCAAAATACATGGGTGTTCACACTGGATGATCCTAAAACATCGTTTGAGGAACTGTACGGAGAAAGAGGTTTAATACGTCCGTTTACTGTGCGGACGAACCTAAAAAAGATGGTATCTTTCAGTGTACTATATGAAAGTTAAAAATACACGACAGAATACAAGAAAATAATATGTACCATGGAAACTAAAAAAAAAATACTTACTTTTTACTATAACTTTCTTGATTCTTTTATATTGGTCGGCCTCCCGCAACTTCAGATCAGACCATCGTTTTCTGAGCTGTTCCTTCGTTCTGCACACCCCGAATTTTTTGTGAAGACTTTTGACCACTTTGCCCATAATTCTGGACTTGACCAGATTAGGCCTTTTATACGGACCATGCTTGGCATCATAATCCTCCTTCTTTAAAATGGCGACCATCTCCACCATTTCCTCAAATGACATGTTGGATGCCTTATATCTCCTGGGTCTTGATTTGGGCTCCTCTGGAATTTCATCCTCTGTAGAGGTAATCTCAGCCACCTGTGTCTCCGCCATGTTTTGTTCAGCACTACGAGCGAGAAGGGGCGGGGAAAGTACAATATCGAACGTCAGGGGCGGGGAAAGCGTGCGGAGTTTCACGCATGCGCTGTGTATATCAAGTGAAGATCCATGTCTGGGAAATACGTTCATTTGTCGGGAGAGGGAGTTAGCAACGAACGTCGTGACGAAGGTACCTAACAATTTTACTTTTTGAGGTTCATCAGACGAGGAGATTTGTGTGCTCAAAATATGTAGACAATGCACAGTTGAGGAATGTTGCCTGAAATATATATTTTTTTTGGTTTCTCGCTTTTACAGATATCATGAATACTTTTAAAAACCCAGACTTCATGGGGGAGTTCATCGACAAATGGCAAGAGCTCCCTATATTATGGCAAACAAAAAGTGGCGCTAATAAAAATAAAGACGCCAGGAAAGCAGCACTGGAGAGCCTGCTTGCATTTGTGCAAACAAAGATACCCACAACAACTCTCCAAGATGTCAAAACCAAAATTGCGACCATCAGAGGGACATACAGGACCCAGAGGACTATGGTCCTGAGGTCCCAGAGGTCAGGTGCACCAGCAGATAAGGTTTATAAACCCAGTCTGTGGTACTACAGTAAGCTTGCTTTTCTGGATGACCAGCTGGAAGTGCGGGAATCTCTCTCCACCCTTCCCCCCAGAGGTCAATCCAGCCTTCCTTGTACCCAACCCTCCAGCCTTCCCTGCAGCCAGCCCTCCAGCCTTCCTGTCAACCCTGCTCTGGCTTCCTCTGAGGATCAAGATCAGGGCCTTGAGGAGGCAGATTTGGAGATATGGAGCCAGGTAAAGTATTGATATCTATATTTATATCTTACAAAATTGTAGAATTTAAATAGATGTTAGTATTGTTAAAGGTATGTACACTTCTATCAATAAAGTTTGTGAAGAGCAAGATACAGTAGTGGCCTAATTTTATGTGCACAAGACAACAAAACCAGGATGCGGAATCAATGAAAATGACATACCGTATTTTTCGCTCCATAAGACGCACCTGACCATAAGACGCACCTAGATTTTAGAGGAGGAAAATATAAAAATAAAAAAAACTTGGACCAAATGGTGTACTAAAATATTTAATAAAGTATAACAGAATAATATTTCTACACTAACAACTAATGTAAGGGGGCACCCTACACTGATCCCCAATTTTACTGGGACATTTACATGACCTCAATACAACAGGAGTATTTGCATATTTAGACATTTACACTGACCAGTAATGTAAATGGTGTATTTACAGTAACCCCCTCCCCCATCTCTCTACTAATCTCTGCATTCTTATCTCCCTCTCAGTACAACTCTGTCCCTCTAACTCATCTGCTAACCTCTGTCCCCCAAACCCCTCATCTTCTAACATCTGCACTCCAACCCTTCCTTCCCATTCAACTCTGCAGCCTCTGCACCTCAAACCCCCTCTTTGATCCCCTCTACATGCCCCCTATATTCACCTGTATGCTGTTCCCACCTTCTAGGTGGGCGGCATGCAGAGGTGCGGGCGTAATTAGCATATGAATCGCGGCGGCCGACCTCATTAACATAACAATGCCCGCGCGATTTACATATCAATGCCGATCCTGTGGGGGTTAAATACAGAACAATACCCTTTTGTTTCTCTCCCAGTAGCAGCTGAAAGCATTAGAGAAACAGGATTTAGCTGGAGCAGAGTGATGCATAGGGCATCGTTCTGCCGTCGAAACGATCCCCCTATCAGCGGCTCTCCTGATTAGTATTCGCTCCATAAGACGCACACACATTTCCCCCCGTTTTTTGGGGGATAAAAAGTGCGTCTTATGGAGCGAAAAATACGGTAACTTTTGGCATTGATTTCAACAATGTCTAGAGGTGAACAATGTCTGTGAATGATGATGTGGCAAAATAAATAATGTCCCTTTCTTTTTTTACAGCCAGAGCAGAGCCAGGAAGAGGGTGATGTTGGGGATCAGGAGGGAGCAGGGCCTAGTGGCACCCAGGAGGAGGCTGGGCCCAGTGGCACCCAGGAGGAGGCTGGGCCCAGCACAAGAGCCCAGATGCCTCCCCTGGTAGTTAAACCACGAGGGCCAAGGAGAGGTAGGCAGGTGGAGGAGGAAACCAGGGCCTTCCTCAGAGAGGCAACAGCGGCCCTCAGAGAGGCACCCTCTGTTGATGAGGGATTTGACAAACTAGGGCAAATGGAGTTGCGGCAAAAAATTTACAGTGAGACCCTGCTATTGAAAGTCATCAATAAGGGCGTGCTGGGTGAACTCACTAGGTACACGGACATAACGGAGGTTGTCCCTACTCCTCCACCTCCTCCTCCTCCTCCTACTACTCCTCCTGCCACAACCTCTCCTCCTGATCCCCAGCCTCCAAGGAAGAAACCAACCAAGGCTGCAGAGAAGGCTGGAGAGAAGGCTACAAGGAAGAGGAGAAAATAATGCCTGCTGTAGTACCACAGACTGGGGACATATAGGACTTATCTGCTGTGGCTCCTGACCTCTGGGAGCTCAAGACAAGATTGGGCTCCTTTTTTTTGGGGATCTAATCTCTATTTTGGTTTTGACATCTTGGATGGTTGTTGTGGGGTCAAAGGGATGCACAAATGCAAGCAGGCTCTCCAGTGCTGCCTTCCACTTTAATTTGTTAGGCCCCTTTCACACGGTCGGACCGTATGTCCGTTTTTCACCCATCCGTTTTCGGATGAAAAACGGACATACATGTATCCCTATGGGACAGCGGATGTCAGCGGATGAACATCCGCTGACACCCGATCTCACCCGTGTCCGCTACGCTCCGTTTTTCAGGATAGAAAAATTTCTATTTTTCTATCCGTCTGCGGAGCGGATCGGATGAACACGGACAGACGGTCCGTGTTCATCCGATCCCCCCATAGGGGAGAGCGGAGATCTGACAGGGCGGTCCCTGCACAGTGTGCGGGGACCGCCCAGTCATCAGCCGGCTCAGCGGGGATCAACGGAGCGATCCCCGCTGAGCAAGCGGAGGTTCACGGGGCGGATCATGACTGATCCGTCCCGTGTGAAAGAAGCCTTAATGTTCTGAAATAAAAAAATTTTTTAGTGCCCTTAAAAAACTTGACTATGTGATTTGTATTTCAAAAGAGAGCTTGCTAGGGAGCAGGCAGGGACATCTCAAATTATATTATTGTTATTATCAGGGGACACAAACCTCCCTGAGGCCAAATGAGACACATTTGGAAGGTTGTTGTGGTAACTTTACACAAGAATAATTTAAGCCAAAATAATAAAAAAAAGGCCACAAAAAAAAAAAAAAAACACAATAGTAAAATATAATTTAAAGAAAAAAGGAGAATTACATTATTTTATTATTATTATTATTATTTATGAGGGAGGTCCGGCTTATAAATAATATTTTACTATCATTAGAGCAATTTGGAATTACTTTAGAAACAAGTTTGGCATAACTCTCAATGTCATTATCAAAAGAGGGTAATTTTAAAGCATTATCAAAAGAAGAACGGAATGCGCAGCATTAAAACTATGCTATTAATTCCACCGTGACGAATGTGCCATCTCCATTTCCAACATTAGCTTTACCAAAACGAGCGCTCCCGTCTCATAGTTGCTTCTGAGCATGCACGTTTTTTTTCACGTCGTGAAAGCATACACACTATCGTTTTTCACGTCGTTAAAAAAAACGACATGAAAAACTACGTGAAAAAAGAGAGCATGTCCGGAATTTTTAATGGCCGTTTTTCACGTCGTTAACCACTTCCTACCGGGTCATAGACATATGACGCCGGCAGGAACCCTCCCTCCCTCCGGGCGGACGTCATATGACGTCCTTTTTTCCCGGCCGTCTATGGGGCGCGCGGCAACGCTCGTGACCCGGTGAGTGTGCCCGGCGGTCGCGATGTCCGCTGGGCACCCGCGATTGCCCACGATCACGGCAGAAGTGTGGATCTGTGTGTGTAAACACACAGATCCACCTCCTGTCAGAGGTGAGGAGACCGATGTGTGTTCCCAGTACAGAGGAACACAGATCGGTCTCCTCCCCTTGTGAGTCCCCTCCCCCTACAGTTACAATCACTCAATAGGGAACATATTAACCCCTTGATCGCCCCCTAGTGTTAACCCTTTCCCTGCCAGTCACATTTACACAGTAATTAGTGCAGTTTTATAGCACTAATCGCTGTATAAATGTGAATGGTCCCAAAAACGCGCCAATAGTGTCCGATGTGTCTGCCGCAATGTCACGGTCACAATAAAAATCGCAGATCGGCGCTATTACTAGTAAAAAAAATAAAAAAAATAAAAATGCCATAAATCTATCCCCTATTATGTAGACGCTATAACTTTTGCGCAAACCAATCAATATACGCTTATTGCAAAAAAAAATTACCAAAAATATGTAGAATACGTATCGGTCTAAACTTAGAAAAAAAATTGTTTTAAAAAAAAAAAATTGTGATATTTATTAAATCAAAAAGTAAAAAATATTGCATTTTTTTCAAATATGTCGCTCTTCTTTTGTTTATAGCACAAAAAATAAAAACCGCAGAGGTGATCAAATACCACCAAAAGAAAGCTCTATTTGTGGGGGAAAAAGGACGTCAATTTTGGTTAGGTTCAACGTCGCAGGACCGCGCAATTGTCAGTTAAAGCGACGCAGTGCTGCATCGCAAAAAGTGCTCTGGTCAGGAAGGGGGTAAATTCTTCCAGGGCTGAAGTGGTTAAAAATGCTCTGGAGCATACACACGATCATTTTTCAGGGCCATTTTTTAAAATGGCAGTTTTAACGGCATGAAAAACGATCGTGTGTACGGGGCATTAGTGTTCTCCGATCAGTGGGGAGAATTAGCTTTGCTGATTACAGAAATATAGGTCTGACCAGGGGGGCAATGCTATGGGCCCTACCTTGAATGGTTCCCCATTAAATATGAGCTAAATAGTTAATGTCACCCACCCTGCAACACAGAACCTATTAAAACTACTATATCGGTGTGACAGAAGGAGGTTGTTTGGAATGGCAGGTTACCTAGAGAACATCCCCATCATCCCCATCTTCTGGAGAAAGTTAAAATTATTATTGCCTAGGTTTTTTCGAAAAGAAATCAGCTTTCTGCAATATTCACCTTCTCCTCTGTGCTGTCCTCTGCAGACTCATCACTCTCCAGTGTTGGTGGTCCTCTTAGCAGTTGAATAATGTTTGGGGAAGATTTACTAAAACTGGTGCACATAGAATCTGGTGCAGCTGTGCATACTGGAGTAACCAATCAGCTTTTAGGTTTTTTGTTAAAGCTTAATCGAATATGCTGAAATTTAGAAGCTGGTTATTATGCACAGCTGCACCAGATACAGCATCCATCATCACCATGGGTTGCAGGAATGAAATCTGCTTGATACCCCTATCAACACAGACAATGTTGACAGGGGAATCCCTCCTGTGGAGCTATATAGATATATATAGATATATATCTATATATCTATATATATAGATATATATCTATATATATCTATATATATATATATAATGGCTATAACAGCCGCTAGCGATAATCACATGTAAAATCCAGCAGGCTGGTTGTACCCAAGTTGATCGTACTATCAACATGGGTACATTCAGACTGCCCATACATGGTTCAAACCTCAGCTGGTTCCTGGTGAGATTCGAACCATCTATGGCAAGCTTTAGTGTCATTCAACCCACTTCTTGTCAAGGACCCATCCCGTGGAAGCTCAATATTATGCCACCTTGGGCTAAATGTTGCAGAGAACAGTGACATATTAACAGGAGCATGCCTTGCTTAATTGCTGCTTAATTGCTACCTGAGGCATCCGTTCTTGCACCCCCCCATTTTTTCCACTGCCCCACATTTGGTTGCTAGGATGCTGCTTCAACAACCAATGATGCTGTGTGGCAGAGAGAGAAGGGGTGAGAGAGGGGGTGAGAGAAAGGGTGAGAGATAGAGAGAGGGGTGAGAGAGGGGGTGGGAGATAGAGAGAGGGGTGAGAGAGAGAGAGAGGGGTGAGAGAGAGAAAGCTGTGCATGATGTTACAAGCCTAGGCTTTTTACCAGACAAGAATCCGGAAGTTGACTGTATAGCCTCGTACACACGACTGGGAGAGCTTTTTGCAGAGAAAACCGTTCGTGTGTATAGTTTCTCATCGGGAAAACTGCCGGGAATCTCGACGAGAAAAATAGAGAACCAGCTCTCTATTTTCTCGTCGGGATTCTCATCGGCCTGTTTCCCGACGAGAAAACCGTGCGTGTGTATGTTGCTACATTCTTACCTGTCCCCAGATAAGCCCGCGCATGCTCGATGAGACTTTGACGCATGCGCTGTAGCTTACAAGGGTAGTGTAGGGTGAAGCAAGATGGCAGCGACGGCATCGAATGTGACGAGCGCATGCTCGTTGTAGTCAATGACGTCATCGCGTTCTTGACATTCAAAAGAACGGCGGTTCTTTTGAATGTGCCGTGTGTACACTTGGCTAGCAAGAAAAGCTTGCCGGGAAAACCGACGTTTTTTTTCCCGACGAGATTCCCGCCCGTGTGTACAGGGCTTAAAAGGTATTTACTGGCAGAAAAAAAATGTTTTACTATCCAAAGTTAAAACAACAAGGGCAGAAGATTTAATAGATGGAAAGATGAAATTTGACTGAAGTTTCGCTTTAATTAATGAATCTGAAACAAAACTAAACAAATGTTTCCATTCAGCATCTCTAGGTAGAGCATCCAGACATCATGTGACCAGACGGAAGACAACTGAAAAAGTATGGGGGAGAAGGGGTGATCAGAGGTCTGAGTGCTCCGCTTGGAGCTGGCCTTTTAGGGGTTACATCATTGTCTTTTAAAAATGCATGTAGCTCCCTGCAGTTGTAAGGGTGGTGATTGTGGTGTTCCCTCCCAGGTACTACCTTTTCTCTCCTCCTCCTTCCCTGCGGCTACGCCGGATCCACACTTGGTTAAGCGTGGAAATCCACTGTTTAATTACCTTTGGGTCTGCAGCAAAATACCTCTCACGAGTGGATCCCTGGTCTCCGTTGTCTAGGCGGAAGTCCCTTTGTAATAAAGCCAATGTCCAAACAGGTGTAAAACCTAAGCAGCAAGGTTTTATTATTTTATCTTGAGGTAAAACTTTGAGAGAGAGAGAATAGACGAAGTAGGGGAAAAGGTTCAGGCACGCAACACCGTGGGCCTTGCTTTCCCAGATAGTCCCTCTTTAGGTCCTAGCAGCCGGAGTAGAGCACGAATGAATCTGTCCTTTATGAAATGGGGATGCGATTAGGAATCCTCTGCCACAGGATTATCCAGCCCCAAACCTCCCAGCCAAGCAATAATGAGAGAAACCTTTAGGGCAGGGATATGCAATTAGCGGACCTCCAGCTGTTGCCAAACTACAAGTCCCATGAGGCATAGCGAGACTCTGACAGCATCAAGCATGACACCCAGGGGCAGAGGCATGATGGGAATTGTAGTTTGGCAACAGCTGGAGGTCCGCTAATTGCATATCCCTGCTTTAGGGTATTGCAGGCTTGTATCAACGACGATGGATCCCTCTTTAGGTAGGCCTCCAGGCCTCTCCCCGAGACAGCAGTACCGTCGCTATCTCCGACAGGACTGATCTTCCCCTGGAACTCCTTTCCTAAAGTTGGGCCCCGTTCCAATGGGCAGCCTGGGATCCCTCTGTGAGGTGTAGGCCCTATCCAGCGGAGCCGGGCCTACCAAGCAGCGATGCAGCCTCGGGCTAAAGGTGCCCGGGACTGAAACACACGCAGGCACCCCTGGCCATGAGGGCCACAAGAGGTGGGGTAAGTGCCGAACACCCTCCAGGACCAAGGGGTCCCCTGGAATACCTCACGCCTAGTGGCGTCTGCCCCCTATGTACCCCCTCTCAGCATGCACAGCGGCCCAACCACTCCCACTGTACGGCTGCCGAGAAAGGACACCCAATGGTGCTGTGATAACTCCTGTGGTTCAACCTGAGCCAGCGGTGACAGTGCCACCCACAGGCAACAGGGAACTGTACTGCCAGGCAGCATCACACCCAGAGCAGAAGCAAATAATTGAAATTGTAATTGGTCTGAGCCTAACTATTGGCTCAGACTACCCCTAAAATTTGTACATAGCGACCCCAAATATTGGGAGGGGCGCTACATGCATATATTTTTTTCTTTTTTAGAGCTCAATACATCTCTGGCATTAATATCTGCTGAAAAAACTGCTTAGACTGGAGTTATCCTTAAAATAATTTCAGCAAATCTCATTTCTTCCTATTCCATGTGTAAATGAGACTTCTGGGAAGCAGGCAGCCAGAGCTGACATGTCTGGATCGGTGTAAGAGCCGAAATGTGCCGGTGCTTGTTGAGCAAAATGCAATCTGGGTCTCTGATAAATCAACTTGCAAATGTAGCAAATGTTCCTGCGAGGAGGACTAATTAATCATCTATCAGCTTTTCCCAGACAGCCTGGAAAGACGTGCGCATTGTTTTCACTGCTAACACGGAGGAGCGCTTCCCTGGTAATGGATGACTGGTGGACTGAACCCGGTGGTGTTGTTCCATGGCCTCTCAAGCTTCACACCTTGCTGTTGTCTTTTCACAGCTGTCCTCCTCCATTACTAGTGTCTGCATCCAACCAAACCCCTGGACTTGGCAAGCTATGTCTCTTTCCACATCTACCCTTCCCTGCAGGCCTACTCTAGCTGTAAACACAATAACATGTATTTCCACCTTTGCATTCAAATTTGAGAAACTCTGTTGTGTTATGTTTATTATGTGTTCCCGTTCACACAGCATACCCTAAAATAATAAAAAAAATATATATCTTACTTTTCTATTTTTTTTTTTTTTTGAGCAAGATAATACATAGAACTCTATAAGGAGCTGGTATTGTTTATAATAGCTTGCAATGTGACATATTGAGACAGGATTTAGGATTTTTTAAATGACAGGTGCACTTTAACCGCTTAAGGACCGCCGCACGCAGATTTACGTCAACAGAATGGCACGGCTGGGCAAATGGGCGTATATATACGTCCCCTTTAATTTGCCGGCGGCGCACTCACGACCCTGTCGCGATCTCCGTGACCGTGGGACCCGCGGACTCGATGTCCGCCAGTGTCCCGCGATCGGGTCACAGAGCTGAAGAACGGGGAGATGTTAGTGTAAACACTGTCCTTTTACAGTAATCAGTGCATTTTTATAGCACTGATCGCTGTAAAAATGACAATGGTCCCAAAATGGTGTCAAAAGTGTCCGATGTGTCCGCCATAAAGTCGCAGTCATGATAGAAATCGCAGATCGCTGCCATTACTAGTAAAAAAAACAAAACATAAAAATGCCATAAAACTATCCCCTATTTTGTAAACGCTATAACTTTTGCGCAAACCAATCAATAAACGCTTATTGCGATATTTTTTTACCAAAAATATGTAGAATACGTATCGGCCTAAACTGAGGGGAAAAAAAATAATTTTAATATTTTTTCGGGGGATATTTATTATAGCAAAAAGTAAAAAAATATTGAATTTTTTTCAAAATTGTCGCTCTATTTTTGTTTATAGCGCAAAAAATAAAAACCACAGAGGTGATCAAATACCACCAAAAGAAAGCTCTATTTGTGGGAAAAAAAGGACGTCAATTTTGTTTGGGAGCCACGTTGTACGATCGCACAATTGTCAGTTAAAGCGACGCAGTGCCGAATCGCAAAAAGTGGCCTGGTCTTTGGCCAGACAAATGGTCCGGGGCTGAAGTGGTTAAAGTGTATTTACCAGATTTGGACAATTACTTTATATTTGTTACATCTTCCCATTCACATAGCCTAACTTTTTAAAACATATTTTAAAATTGCTGCTTACCTTTTCACTTTAATCCTACTTCAGTTTTCCCTTCTATGTAATAATGAGGAGGGCACTGGGGAGTATTGTTTGAGTTAAAATGGTATTAAACCCAAAAAGAAACATTGATTATATTGCAGCTTACCAGTTCTTAGATTTGATGGCTGCATTCATTTTCTTTTTTAGGCTTTCTTTTATTTGTTCCTGGCGATCCAGCCAGCAAAAGTTGTTGCTTTTCAACAGAACAATCTGTCCTGCAGATATAGCAGTTAGATAGTTGAGCCAAACCATTTGCCACTGACAGTGGTGCTTACAATGATCAGCTTTTATTTATTTATGTAAAACCTTAATCCCAGGAGGAACAAAACTGTTTGTTGTAATTGCCTATTAAGTATTAGCTGGAGGTTGGCTTCAGTTTCTTAGTTTATATAAATCTGCTAGTACTTCTAACACTGCCCTCCCCTGCTTTCCTATTAAAAACTGACCACACTGAGCAGGTGAGCACACTGTGGTCAGTTCTCTAGCCATGCTGGGAACTCATTCTGCTCTCCTCCAATTATGAGACTTGTCCGCTGCACAGCCTTCCACTGGGAAGCTTAGTGTTCTGCTGCTTCTCCTCCCCCAGCTCTTATGCAGCTGAGAACAGAGGGAATGTGATCACTTATAAAAAATTGAAAAAAGGTATTTATAATTTTCTTTTTATATCTTTACAAAAATGTTTTGCCTTTCATTTATATTTTAACCTGAATGGGTTGTTTTACAAGATGATCGTTTACAATCACGTTAAGCCCATCAAGTCAAACATGTCAGAGGGGTAGTCCTGGGGGTGGGCCCATGAGCTGAAGCTTAAAGTAGAACTAAAGACAAATCTTTTTTTCATTTTGGATAGAGTAATGCCCTGTACACACGATCGGATTTTCGATGGAATAAAATCTGATGGAATTTTCCATCGGAAATCTGATGAAGCTGACTTCCATCAGTCTTGCCTACACACCATCAGTCAAAAATCCGACCGTCCCAAACGCCGTGACGTAAAACACTCCGAAGAGCCGAGAAAAATGAAGTTCAATGCTTCTGAGCATGCGTCAACTTGATTCTGAGAATGCGTGGGTTTTTTCTCTGATGGAGTTCCCCACAGACGATCGGAATTTGCTATAGTTTTTTTTTCCATTGGATAAATATAAAACATGTTCTATTTTTTTATACCGATGGAAAAAAGACCGATGGGGCCCACACACGATCGGTTTGTCCGATGAAAAAAGTCCATCAGTCTTTTTTTATCAGAAAAACCGATCGTGTGAATGCGGCATAAGGGAAGGTTGTAACTTCAGTTTTTTTTTCCCTATCTGTGTCCCACTGGCGAGATTCAACTTCACTTCCTGTCCCACCGCCAAAACAGGAAGTGAGTGGAAATCCCTGCAAATAAAGGGAATCCATTGGAGGCCCCCCAGGTCACTAGAATTTGTGTCCTCATTGGAAGATGTCCCCTCTGTTACTGTTATGGGGACAACCCAAATGTTTTTCTTTTACTTTCACTTTTGATGATAATGGTAAACAGGACAAAAAGTGAGGGTGAATCTTCCTAATGCGGACAGAGGTAGCAATAAAAACCTATTATGTGTTCTAATCCATCTCTATCCAAAACAAAAAAAAAGAAATTTTTGCCTTTAGTTGTACTGGAAGGGACTGGATATAAATTGAAAGTGTTGCTTAGGTATAGCTTTTGGTAAATCTAAAGGAAAATTGTACAAGAAAATTGTATAATATTATATAATTAATTAATATAGCCTTTAAGTTTTGCCTGTGAAGACATCATCAGTCTACATTTTTTTCTTTGGATTATACCAGAGGTCTCCTAACTTTCTAAACAAAGGGCCAGTTTACTGTCCTTCAGACTTTAGGGGAGCCGGACTGTGGCCATTGGGAGTAGGAAAGGTCCCAACGTCAGTGGGAAAAAATAATGCCCCATCATTTGTTTCAATGGAAGTAATTGTGCCTCATCAATGGTGTCAGTGGGAGGAATAGTACCCCATCGTTGGTGTCAGTAGGAGGAATTGTGCCCCATCATTGGTTTCACTGGAACAAATTTTGCCCCATCGTTGGTGTCCCTGGAAGGAATAGTGTCCCATCATTGGTGTTATTTTGCCCCATTGTTGGTGTCATTGGGAGAAATTGTGCCCCATCATTGGTGTCATGGGGAGGAATAGTGCCTCTTCATTGGTGTCAGTGGGTGGGAATTATGCACTATTGTTGGTATCAGTGAATGAAATAGTGCCCCCAGGGCCGGATAAAAGCAAGCAAAGGGCTACATCTGGCCTCTGGGCTGCAGTTTGGAGACCACTGGATTATACTGAGCTATGCGTAGAGGAATGATGGGCTCCAAGCCAGCACCTGATTCCAGCATATGAGTAGAACCCTTGGAGTGTTTGACTCTAAAAACCCCTTTAGACACGTGTTTAGTGTAGTAAATCCAAGGGCACTACCATAGTCCATGCAGCCCATTTGACTGCAAGCTCTGTTGTCACACTTTACTGTGAGTGGCACGATTACTATAGCAAAGGTTCAGGATTCTCATGAATTCCAAGATGCAGACTGTTGCTGTACTAGGAGAATTTTGGACTTTCTTGTTCATTATCTATTGTCCAGTTCATGGCTGTAGAATAAAATGGAAAGGTAATTTTTAATAAATGGCAATGTCTGTGTTGTATCACTTTATAACAAAACTGGACTTTTTCTTTAAACCTCGGCTGATCTCTCACCTTGTCATGGATCCCTTCCAATGTTTTCTTTGTTGAGCACAAGATTATTGGGTGTAGCTGTGTAGATAACTTTTAGTGGACCAGCCTAGTAATTCATCTTCCAAATGGCCTAAGGACACCGAGAGATCAGAGCACAGCTACACCTAGCCTATAAAATGAATTTGATTACCTCTGTAGATTGTACCTTTATAAAAATAATGTTATACTTCTAATGTTGTTTATTTTATTTTTATGATTTATGACCTAGTGATTCACTTTACACATCTGTTTGTGCTGTCCATCTGTTCTTTGATCCTGGAAATAAAAAGCAAAACAATGTAAAACAAAGATATCTTAACTTATTTTACTGGCTTTTTAGATTTCAGATTTCCTAAAGACTCTGCACCTGCAGTACACCTTGTCCATTACAGTAGAGCACTATTGTACCTACCTTTATAGCAGCCCATGCAGCTGCTATGGGGCCCAGGGCCTGGTCAAATGGTCAGAGAAAGGTATTTAGACATTCGTCTGCAACGTCTCTTCTTGTCTGTCTAAGGTACCTCTGATCTCTAGGTTTAGGTTTGGGAAGGGTGCCCTATTTCCCTATGGACTGACCCACTAGGCTATGGCAGCAACCTGACTCATAAAAGTATCCCCGCCCCAGGCAGCAGTAGCATTAGTGTCCTCCTGTTTTTTTTGGGGAGTGGAGGTGGCTTTTTAGAGTCACTTTGGGCATATTGGCAAAGTGACAGAGTATTTTAAACATTCTTGTAGAAATTGTGGCTAAAGCAGGTGGGCAAAGCTGGCATGTCAGGCTCAAAAATCTCACCCCTAAAGTCTCTGAGGACATTTGTCTTCATCTGCCCAAAGCTGAAATACAAGTTTTTTCGGTGCCCTAAACTTTAAATTCTAAATGGGCAAATATGGAATACTATGATGGTGTAGGAGACCTGTCCTAGACCTGGACAATTCAGTCCAGGGACTTACTGAAAAACGTTATAGGCATGGGTTACCTTTAAAGTCAAAACAATGAATAGATCAACAAATACAGTTTACATCTAGGGATGAGCTTCGTGTTCGAGTCGAACATACGTTCGACTCGAACATCGGCTGTTCGATCGTTCGACGAAGATCGAACGATTTGGGCCGTTCGCGCCAAATTCGAGTGACGCGAACGGCCCACAATGCACTATGCCATCGCAGTGTCATCCAGGCGCTGTGATTGGCCAAGCATGCACTGTGACCCCGCATGCTTGGCCAATCACAGCGCCGGCAGCGAGGAGAGCAATGATTGGCCACAGGCAGGATGCCTGTGGCCAATTATTGCTGAGGGTGTTTAGTACACGCCCCACACTATAAAAGGCCGCCAGCACGGCGGCCTAGTGTAGTGTGTTCCGGAGCAGGGAAAGACAAGCATAGGCAGGGACAGTGACATTTATTTCTTTCTTGCTTAACCTGGATTCCTTTAGTTTAGGGAAAGAGAAGGATAGGTAGGGAGAGTGTCAGTGTGTTTTACTGTGCCAGTCCTTGTTTCTAGGGACAAAGAAGGAAAGTGAGGGGATTTCTCCTTGTGCTATAGTGTGCTTTAAAAAAACATTTTTTCTAGGGACAGAAAACTGTAGGTAGGGAGAGTGTCAGTTTCTTTCACTGTGCCAGTCCTTGTTTCTAGGGACAAAGAAGGAAAGTGAGGGGATTTCTCCTTGTGCTATAGTGTGCTTTAAAAAAACATTTTTTCTAGGGACAGAAAACTGTAGGTAGGGAGAGTGTCAGTTTCTTTCACTGTGCCAGTCCTTGTTTCTAGGGACAAAGAAGGAAAGTGAGGGGATTTCTCCTTGTGCTATAGTGTGCTTTAAAAAAACATTTTTTCTAGGGACAGAAAACTGTAGGTAGGGAGAGTGTCAGTTTCTTTCACTGTGCCAGTCCTTGTTTCTAGGGACAAAGAAGGAAAGTGAGGGGATTTCTCCTTGTGCTATAGTGTGCTTTAAAAAAACATTTTTTCTAGGGACAGAAAACTGTAGGTAGGGAGAGTGTCAGTTTCTTTCACTGTGCCAGTCCTTGTTTCTAGGGACAAAGAAGGAAAGTGAGGGGATTTCTCCTTGTGCTATAGTGTGCTTTAAAAAAACATTTTTTCTAGGGACAGAAAACTGTAGGTAGGGAGAGTGTCAGTTTCTTTCACTGTGCCAGTCCTTGTTTCTAGGGACAAAGAAGGAAAGTGAGGGGATTTCTCCTTGTGCTATAGTGTGCTTTAAAAAAACATTTTTTCTAGGGACAGAACACTGTAGGTAGGGAGAGTGTCAGTTTCTTTCACTGTGCCAGTCCTTGTTTCTAGGGACAAAGAAGGAAAGCGAAGGGGATTTCTCCTTGTGCTATAGTGTGCTTTAAAAAAACATTTTTTTCTAGGGACAGAAAACTGTAGGTAGGGAGAGTGTCAGTTTCTTTCACTGTGCCAGTCCTTGTTTCTAGGGACAAAGAAGGAAAGTGAGGGGATTTCTCCTTGTGCTATAGTGTGCTTTAAAAAAACATTTTTTTTAGGGACAGAAAACTGTAGGTAGGGAGAGTGTCAGTTTCTTTCACTGTGCCAGTCCTTGTTTCTAGGGACAAAGAAGGAAAGTGAGGGGATTTCTCCTTGTGCTATAGTGTGCTTTAAAAAAACATTTTTTCTAGGGACAGAAAACTGTAGGTAGGGAGAGTGTCAGTTTCTTTCACTGTGCCAGTCCTTGTTTCTAGGGACAAAGAAGGAAAGTGAGGGGATTTCTCCTTGTGCTATAGTGTGCTTTAAAAAAACATTTTTTCTAGGGACAGAAAACTGTAGGTAGGGAGAGTGTCAGTTTCGTTCACTGTGCCAGTCCTTGTTTCTAGGGACAAAGAAGGAAAGTGAGGGGAATTCTCCTTGTGCTATAGTGTGCCAAAGCATTCCTCATCAACCATCTTTGAAATCCTTGTTTTTTGGACAGTCAGGGAAATTGTCGTTGTGCTATTCTGTGCAAAAGCAATAATCCTCAACCATATTTAGAAATCCTTAAGTAAAGGGACAGAGAAGGACACCTGAAGGTAGCCCTTATTGCTTTTTTCCCATCTCCCTGCAGGCCATCTATTAGAATGTCTGGAAGGCAAACAAGGAGAGGCAGACAGTCAGGAGGCAATAAAAGAGGGCAAGCAGGCTCTGTGTCTGGGGGCAACAGTGCTGGTCGTGGACGCGGTGCATTGTCATCAGCACATGGCCATGGGACACGCTTGTCCTTGTTTTCGGCAGCTGGACATGTTGAGCCACATCATGCCGAAGACTTGGTAGAGTGGATGACCAAGCCCTCCTCCTCCTCCTCATCCTCTCTCACCCAGGCTCAGGGTACTTGCAAAGCAGCTGCCAAAGCGTCCTCTTCCCTGGTATCAATGTCAGACTCATCATCAGTCACTCCTTCCCTAGACCCACCATGTCCTCCTCCTGAGGAGTCCCCCGAACTGTTTGAGCACAGTGTTGGGTACATGCTCCAGGAGGATGCCCAGCGTTTCGAAGGGTCTGATGATGAAACCCAGCTACAGGAAGGCAGTAGCGTGAGAGCAGACAGAGGGGATGCTCAAGAAGGACACCAATCTGGCAGTCATGTTCCAGCAGCTGCAGCATACTGCCAGATTGGCTCCAGTGATGAGGAGGGAGGGGATGATGAGGTCACTGACTCCGCGTGGGTGCCTAATAGGAGAGAGGAGGAGGAGGAGGATGAGGAGGAGGCACATCTCCAACGAGGCAGGATGCCCTTTGGTGGCCAGCGTAAGGGCAGTACACCGACGGAATCACACCGCAGAGCTCCGCCTGTGCAGGGCGCTGCCTCTGCCCGTCATTCAAAAAGTTCCTTGGTGTGGGCCTTTTTTGAGGCTAGTGCATCAGATCGCACAGCTGCTGTTTGCAACATATGTCTCAAGCGTATATCGCGTGGCCAAAACATCAGCCGCTTGGGTACCACATGCCTGACCAGACATATGTTGACCTGCCATGCAGCTCGTTGGCAAGCCTACCTCAAAGACCCACACCAAAGAACAAAGCGGACCTCTCCTTGCACCGCATCAGCTGGGATCTCCAACCCCACTATAACTTCAGTCCTCTCTGAAACATGCACTGAGAGGAATGAAGGTGTAGAATTAGGTGTGTCACAGCCAAGTACTTGCGGCCACTCTGCTAGCAGTACACCGACGTCCGATTCTAGCAGGCAAATTTCCCTGCCCCAGCTGCTGGACCGTCGAAAGAAGTTCACTCCCAGCCATCCACATGCCCAGCGGTTGAATGCTAGCTTGGCTAAATTGCTAGCGCTTCAACTGCTGCCTTTTCAGTTGGTAGACTCGGCCCCCTTCCGTGAGTTTGTGCAATGTGCGGTTCCTCAGTGGCAGGTTCCCAAACGCCACTTTTTCTCACGGAAGGCTATTCCGGCTCTCTACCGGCATGTGGAAGACAATGTCTTGGCCTCGCTGGACAGGGTGGTCAGCGGTAAGGTGCATATTACCGCTGACTCATGGTCCAGCAGGCATGGACAGGGACGTTACCTTTCTTTCACGGCCCATTGGGTCACTCTTTTGGCAGCTGGGAAGGATGCAGGACAAGGTGCAGTAGTGTTGGAGGTTGTTCCACCGCCACGCCTCCAAAATGCTACTACTGGTTGTGACACACCTCTCTCCTCCACCCCCTCCTCTTCTTCTTCCTCCATGGCCTCTTCCTGTGGTTTGTCCTATGAACCAGCGGTGCTCCGTAGCCGTTCACGGGGCTACGCAAGTACGCAGGCAAAAAGATGCCATGCCGTGCTTGCGCTGGTGTGTTTGGGGACAGAAGCCACACTGGGGCAGAGGTCCTGTCTGCTCTGCAGGGCCAGGCCGAGAGGTGGTTGACGCCACGCCAGCTTAAGCCAGGAATGGTGGTTTGCGACAATGGCACCAACCTCCTCTCCGCCCTCCGACAGGGACAACTGACCCATGTGCCCTGTGTGGCTCACGTCCTTAACCTGGTGGTGCAGCGGTTCTTGGGCAGGTACCCGGGCTTACAGGATGTCCTGAGGCAGGCCAGGAAAGTCTGTGTGCATTTCCGCAGATCTTATAATGCCAGTGCTCGCCTGGCTGAGCTGCAAAAGGAGTTGAACCTGCCCAAGAACCGCCTTATATGTGACATGCCCACCAGGTGGAACTCAACGTTGGCCATGCTGCAGCGGCTGCACACGCAGCAGAGGGCCATCAATGAGTACCTGTGCGACTACGGCACCAGGACAGGGTCAGGGGAGCTTGGTTTTTTTTCTCCACGCCAGTGGGGCATGATCAGGGATGCATGCACTGTCCTGGCACCATTTGAGGAGGCCACGAGGATGGTGAGCAGTGACAGTGCATGCATCAGTGACAGTGTACCTCTTGTCCACCTGTTGGAGCACACGCTGCGTGGAATAATGGACAGGGCACTTGAGGCAGAACAGAGGCAGGAAGAGGAGGACTTCCTTGCCTCTCAAGGCCCCCTTTACCCAGACAGTGTTCCTTCTGTCCCACCCATCGCACAGGAAGAGGAAGAGGAGGAGGAGGAGGAGGAGGATTGTGTCAGCATGGAGGTGGAGGCTGGCACTCAGCATCATCATCAGCAGTCTTTTAGGGATGATTTACAGTCCCAAGAAACCAGTGGACTTGTACGTGGCTGGGAGGAGGTGGCTGCGGATCATGTCGTCCTTAGTGACCCAGAGGACTCCGGAGCGAATGCCTCAGCAAACCTACGCTGCATGGCCTCCCTGATCCTGCAAAGTCTGCGGAAGGATCCTCGTATTCTTCGGATCAAGGAGAGGGACCATTACTGGCTGGCCACTCTCCTTGATCCACGGTACAAGGGTAAGGTTGCGGACCTTATGTTACCTTCGCAGAGGGAGCAGAGGATGAGACAACTCCGGGAGGCCTTGCAGAAAGGTCTGTGCAATGCGTTCCCAGAGACTGGGAGGTTACAAACTCCTGGTCCTGGACAACGAGTTGCTGAGGCTTCGGCCAGTCAAAGAAGGAGCGGTGGGGAAGGTGGCCGTCTGACCGATGCGTTCAGACAATTCTTTAGTCCGCAGCCCCAAAGTATGATCGGTTCCAGCAACCATCGCCAGCGTCTGATAAACATGGTGCAGGAATATCTAGGGGCAAGGTCAGACTTGGACACCTTCCCCACCGAAAATCCTCTGGCTTACTGGGTCTTGAGGATGGATCACTGGCCAGAGCTTGCACAGTATGCAATTGAGCTACTGGCCTGTCCTGCATCCAGCGTTCTTTCGGAACGCACATTCAGTGCTGCTGGAGGATTTGTCACGGATCACAGGGTGCGCCTGTCCACCGACTCGGTTGATCGACTGACTTTCATCAAGATGAACCAGTCTTGGATCACCACCAGCTACCACACACCTGATGCTGATATAACAGACTAATTGATTTTAACATGTCACATCCCTTCAAGACTGATGCTGATGCTGAGTGCCTGTGCTGTTATGTTGACTGGCTATCCTCCTCCTCCGAGTCCTCAATGATACGATTGATGATGATAGCTTGGAAGATCATTTTTGTTTATGGGTGCCGCCACCAGTGGCTAAGGCCCAATTTTTCAGCCCCTGTTTTACAGGGGCGTGTAATTACAATTTTTTTAGCAATAATTTGCCATAGGGCTCATTGCTGTGCTCCAAGTACAGTATCTGTGAGGGGTTGGAGTGTTGTGGCACCAGTGCCTAAGGCCCAATTTTTCAGCCCCTGTTTAACAGGGGCGTGTCATTACAATTTTTGAAGCAATACTTTGCAACAGGGCTCATTGCTGTGCTCCAAGTAACGTATCTGTGAGGGGTTGTAGTGTTGTGCCACCAGTGCCTAAGGCCCAATTTTTCAGCCCCTGTTCAACAGGGGCATGCAATTACAATTCTTGATCTAATAATTCACAGCAGGGCCCATTGCTGCACCCACCAAGAGTAACTCTGAGGGCTTACAGTGTTGTGGCAACGCCACCACCACCACCACCACCACGAAAGGCCCAATTTTTCAGCCCCTGTTCAAAAGGGGCATGTAATTACAATTCTTGATCTAATAATTCACAGCAGGGCCCATTCCTGCACCCACCAAGAGTAACTCTGAGGGCTTACAGTGTTGTGGCAACACCACCACCACCACCACCACGAAAGGCCCAATTTTTCAGCCCCTGTTCAAAAGGGGCATGTAATTACAATTCTTGATCTAATAATTCACAGCAGGGCCCATTCCTGCACCCACCAAGAGTAACTCTGAGGGCTTACAGTGTTGTGGCAACACCACCACCACCACCACCACGAAAGGCCCAATTTTTCAGCCCCTGTTCAACAGGGGCATGCAATTACAATTCTTGATCTAATAATTCACAGCAGGGCCCATTGCTGCACCCACCAAGAGTAACTGTCAGGGCTTACAGTGTTGTGGCACCAGCACCACCATCAAAGGCCCAATTTTTACTACCACTGTTCAACAATTATATGTAATTAAAATTCCTGATATAATAGTTGACAGCAGGGCGTTCCAGCACCAACCAAGAGTAACTGTGAGTGCTTACAGTGTTGTGCCAACACCAACAACTAAGGGGCCTATTTCTGCAGAGTATATACGGCAGGTCCCTACTTTCAAACATCCAACTTACAAACGACTCCTACTTGCAAACGCAAGAAGACAACAGGAAGTGAGAGGAAATCTACCCCTAGGAAGGAAAATTCTCTCCTGTAAGAATAAATATGGGAGAAAGGTGTCTCCTCTGTACTGATGCTTTATCAGCAATCCTTGTTTCAAGAAAAACACCACATTTCAAAAACAGTTGACATTGGGACGGAAAGTGAGGTGAAATGTTCTGAACAGGGGCACAGACAGCAAAACAAATGTTACAGGGGTGATAACCCTTACCTATGTTTTCCAAAAAGTTTAAAAATAGATTTTTGGGCTGGAGCTACACTTCAACAATGTACCTGTTCAAAATTACAAACAGATTCTACATAAGAACAAACCTACAGTCCCTGTCTTGTATGCACCGCCTGTATACGGCTGTTCAGAGTATATAGGGCCTTTTTTATTTTATGTGCGGGGTTCCCCTTAATATCCATACAAGACCCAAAGGGGCTGGTAATGGGCTGGGGTAGGGGGGGGGGGTCATGGGGTAGCTATGCCATTTTTCTTAAAGATTTTCATCCATATTACCGGGACCAGACATTACATTAAAGCCGCAAGCAGTTTTAAATGGCTTTTTTTTCCTTTAGAAGTGTCATTTTGTGCAGGGACAGTTCTAAACACGGGAAACACGTGGCACTTCACAGGCATACTTTAGACACCCCCCAGGTACGATATTTAAAGGAATATTTGACTTTTTTTTTTTCACTTTATGCATCATTAAAATGACTGCTCCCGAAAAACGACCGTTTTTAAAACTTCTTTTTGCATTGATACATGTCCCCTGGTGCAGAACCCGGGTTCCCAAACCCTTTTTAGGACAATAACATGCATAATAGTTGTTATAATTAGCACTTTAGAATTCGAACGTTCGCATCCATTGTATTTAATAGGGTTCTAATGTTCGTACGAACTTTCGGTCCGTTCGCGGGTTCTGGTGCGAACCGAACCCGGGGGTGTTTGGCTCATCACTATTTACATCCAATGGTTTACATCAGGGATATGCAATTAGCGGACCTCCAGCTGTTGCAAAACTACAAGTCCCATCATGCCTCTGCCTCTGGGTGTCATGCTTGTGGCTGTCAGAGTCTTGCTATGCCTCATGGGAGTTGTAGTTCTGCAACAGCTGGAGGTCCGCTAATTGCTTATCCCTGGTTTACATCTTGTGGTGAACCCTCTGTATTCACTCTGGTGAAGTCTTCTCTTGATTATTGACTTTGACACACATACACCTACCTCCTGGAGAGCGTTCTTAATCTGGCCAAGTGTTGTGAAGGGTGTTTTCTTCACCAGGGAAAGAATTCTTTGGTCATCCACCACAATTGTTTTTTGTGGTCTTCCGGGTCTTTTGGTGTTGCTGAGCTCACCGGTGCGTTCTTTCCTTTTAAGGATGTTCCAAACAGTTGATTTGGCCACACCTAATGTTTTTGCCGTCTCTCTGATGGGTTGGTTTTATTTTTTCAGCCTAATGATGGCTTGCTTCACTGATAGTGACAGCTGTTTGGATCTCATATTGAGAGTTGACAGCAACAGATTCCAAATGCAAATAGCACACTTGAAATGAACTCTGGACCTTTTATCTGCTCCTTGTAAATGGTATAATGAGGGAATAACACACACCTGGCAATGGAACAGCTGAGCAGCCAATTATCCCATTACTTTTGGTCCCTTAAAAAGTGGGACGCACATATACAAACTGTTGTAATTCCTACACCGTTCACCTGATTTGGATGTAAATACCCTCAAATTAAACCTGAAAGTCTGCAGTTAAAGCACATCTTGTTAGTTGTATTTCAAATCCATTGTGGTGGTGTATAGAGCCAAAAAGATTAGAATTGTGTCGATGTCCCAATATTTATGGACCTGACTGTATAGACATCTGAAATCATATGGATTTCTCACCTTTACCTGTACAAGTGGATCCCACTGAGGTTTTCCATTGGTTCTTTAATGTGATGAGCAGTCTTACTGACCAATAGGCAGGCTCATCAGGTGGGACAAGTACAGACCAAACTCAGTTTTTACAGGAAAAGTAGAGTTCTGCATTATTCTACAGCAGTGTTTCCATTGGTGTAGAATATTATTTTACACCAGTTTCAACCTTATTTCAGCCAAGGTACTCTTTAGTGCACAATTCTGGGGCACACCAGTCTGAGGGCTTGTTCACACCAGGAGGTGCATCCGAGCACACGCGCTTTTTTGCACATTGCATTTTTCTTTTTTTTTGCATAAAGGTTTTTTGGAGTATACAAGAAGGAACAAAGTAGAAATTCCAAGTACATAACCAAGATTACAAGTTAGGTACATACTGTATGTTGCATTATCACTTCCCATAACAAGCAGGGAAGGCTATACTGAAAACAAGGAAAATTAATTCAATCTGTATCATTTATTGCAGGTTATAGCTGGAAATGTTTCCTAAATAACATGTAGAAAACAGACTTTGGGTAGAAAATCAAAATAAACAATAAGCAGGGAGGAAAATAGTTAAACAATAGGATCTTCCAAGATCCCTAAGCAGCCAACCTATTCACCCCTCTTTGCATCCGTAAGCCCCTAACTTAAAGTGGTTGTTAAGCCACTGTAACCTTTATACACCATATATTGTAGTATCCCACTCTGTGTGTGATTTATAAAAGCCGGGCTGAGATTCCCCTGCTGATGTCAGTCTGGAGGGAAGGAGGAGGGGAGGAGGAGAGGAGGAGAGAGCTGGCTGGTCATGTGATCGCAATCTCGGCTCTTAAATTAGGTATTTACAGCATTTATATTTGTAAATCATTTACAGAGCAGGACACTGCAATAGGAGGCAGTGCTGATGGTGTGTACAGGTTAGTGTATTAGAGCAGCGGGGGGGGGGGGGGGGGAGCGGCTCACACACAGACAGAGAGAGGAGGGGGAATAAGGACGCAGGAGAAGAGAGGAGAGCAGATAACAGGTTGCTGATGACGGAGGCACGAAAACTGACCACGGTGTCAGGGCTCAGCAGCCATGATACACTGTGGTCAGTTTACAGAGGGGTGGGGAGAAACTGCCAGGATCAGCCAGGTTTTTTAGGTGTTACAGGAGGCCAAATGACACAAGACAAGCACTGTGTCATAAAACATGCTTTAAAAGGAGCAGGATTCATTTTTCTGGGGTTTCTTTTATGTAATCTTTATTTTGAAAAAACATTTTTTCATACAGATGTATAACAGAGACAACACCAGACATATTAGCAGTGCCACAAATACGTTAGGACAAATAACTGACCAGGAGTTAGATGGGAGCAATAATATGAGAATAACCATAAGCAATGACATAGGCTTCCTCTGGGGTCAAGATCTTTCCATAGGTGGGTACATACTGTAACTGAATCGTTTATCACACTCCGCTCGAGTACTTCTGTCAGTATACCGCTTCCTCCAGTCTGAACATAGATATCAGATATTATAGCCGCATATTGCAACCAAGAACTAGGCAGCACTCATTTGGTTGCAAAGCTGGAACACTTTATTTGAAACTCAGACACATACTTTTATATCCCACAGGAGGACATCCCCCCCTGATCATATTACCCTAACAATACAAGCTGTAACCAGAAACATATTTACAACAACTGGCATATACTATAAACATTAGGCTAATTAGCCACCTGGATGACTCAGAGGTATCATTCCATTCAGACTTGCCAGTTTCTAGCTCAGAAAGTACAATACACATTATTAGAAGTATAAACACATCCCTCAATAGTTTGCTAGCAGACAGACAATAGTTGAGTTAAAAGGTGAGCACAAATAACAATGGTTGAAAGACCCTTAAGAGGCACACTAGACCTACTTACAATAAACACATTATAGCAGGCAACCCCAGACAGGTGGCTTGCTGGTGACATCAACATCTGCTATGAGTCCCACAGTGTGAATCAGTCATTGCTGGAAATACAGCACCTAGGCCTTTAACATGGATCCCGGGTCTAGAGTCCCAGAGTCTGTGGGGTACATTTACTAAAACTGGTGCACTCAGAATCTGGTGCAGCTGTGCATGGAAGCCAATCAGCTTCTAACTTCAGATTATTCAATTAAGCTTTGGCAATAAAACCTGGAAGCTGTTTGGTTTCTATTTAGAGTTGCACCAGATTTTGCACTCTTCAGCTTTAGTAAATAACCCCCTGTGTGTCTTGGGGAGACATGGACTTGAATCCAAAGTGACAAGACCACTCCACGGATTCTCCTGGTATACACATTCCAAAGAGTAGTGTTCCTTTAAATACCAGGGCCCATAGTCAGTGGGTAAGAGGCTTGCTCCCAGTCCTATGTTGTATGTTGGAAACTGTGCCCATTCAGAAAAAAAGAGCATTTGTAAGCTCAAATTGTGATGTTAGATAAAAAGACCTTGCTCACAATCAGCAGAACTGCCCACATTTGGGATCGACTTGCTTTAAAAGTGATCTCTAGCAAAAAAGCTGAATACACCAGTGAAATGCACACAAGGGCAGGTATTACCTGCCAAAGGATTTGTATTTGCATCAATGAAATTCTGAGATTTACGCAACTCTTCTACATAGCGCAGCCCTTTAAGGCAGATGAGGAGACATCATTTTTCTTTTTGTAGTTCGGTAACACTTAAGGCCCAGCTCTGGGCACCACAATGGTTAATAGCTTCTTTTGTCTAGGGGAGAGAAGAGACAGTTTTACTTACCTGATCCTCCGCTTCCCCATGATCCTGCAGTGGACTGTCCCTCAAATCTTCACGTCCAGATCAGGGCTATGGACCTAGCTCTGGTCTTGACAATGTTGGGACTTTAGACTGTGAGAGTGTGGGGGTGCAGAAACTATGGCGACTAGTCCAGCTGCGGGGAGGAGTAGAGGATCAGATAAGTATATCTTATTTTCTTGTTCCACTAGACATAAAGGAGCAATCATCTCTTGCAGTGTGGGCACAGCCCCACTGCAAGGGATCATTTTTTATGATCACCAGACTGTGAATGGAAATTGAATGTAGACGCAGCAGACATGTTTCTGTCACTTTGTTATCCCTTCCTATCAACATGCTCCCTGCACTGCATCACAGCTGATTGGTTCTTTTGCTGCTTCTCCCTTCCCCTCTCTGAGCTTTGCTGCACAGGGACTGCAAGGGGATGTTATCAAGTCAAAGGTACCAACACTGCTTGCATATTTTCCTGGCGTTAAAAGAAACAGGTGACAGGTTCTCTTTAGTGGCTAATTAAGATGAGTGCTGGCAAATCTTGCAGTGAATTGTTTACTACATCTACATTTATATTTCTATCAGCCTGTTTGCATGCACTTGCATTAGTGGAGGGGAAGGAACGTGATTGCCAGAATTTAATAGACACTCATACGTATTTTTCTATCAACGTGTTTGTATATATTTGCATAAGTGGAGGGGAGGGAAAGTGATTGCCAGAATATAATAGACACACGTACACACACCCCTTGTTAAATCCAGTCGCTTTATTATTCCTCTGCTGAAGCAAAAATAACATAACATTTTAGGAAGACTTTTATATCTAATTCTGAGATTATAATTATTCCAGTAATAAGATAAACATACGTATTGTAATTGTGCAGGAGAGATCAATGTATTAGCTCGACTTAGAATTACACTTTTCCAACATGGGAAAGTCGTACGCAAACACTGGTGAAAGTGACTTTTAAGAGATCTCAATCAGTCAAAATAAGCAATTATCCTTTGTTGGCCTTTTATGGAAATAAATATATTTTCTGTCTCCTTCACGTCTGCTGAAGTCATGCATGTCAGCTAATTATGTTGCTTTGCAGGATGAATAATGACTTGCAATTTTCTAGTATTGAGTCAAAGGAAAACCATGGTTTACCTTGAATTAAAGAATGTATTTTTATATAGAGACACCAATTGAGGGGTTGAGATGTCCAGATTCTGTAATTACCGATGCATTTAAAAATCTAAACTGCCTTTATTATCAAGCCCTGCAAGAGTCACTTACAGCCAGGATTGTATGGCAGACCCAACTATTTTCCTTGGTCATAGTAGCCCTATATAAGGCAAACCTATACTCACATGTTAACTCTTTTAAAGACACCCTGCCACCAGGTTACACTTTACACTATATTATCAAAAGTATTGGGACACCTACTTTTACACGCACATAAACTTTAATTTCATCCCAGTCTTAGTCCGTAGGGTTCAATATTGAGTTGGCCCACCCTTTGCAGCTAGAACAGCTTCAACTCTTCTGGGAAGGCTGTCCACAATGTTTAGAAGTGCATTTGTGAGGTCAGCCACTGATCTGGACGAAAAGGCCTGGCTCGCAGTCTCCGCTCTAATTCCTCCAAAAGGTGTTCTATCGGGTCAGGACAGTAAAGTTCCTCCACCCAAAACTCGCTCATCCATGTCTTTATGGACCATGCGTTATGCACTGGTGCGCAGTCATGTTGGAACAGGAAGGGGCCATCCCCAAACTTTTCCCACAAAGTTGGGAGCATGAACTTGTGCAAAATATCTTGAAATCTGACGACTTAAGAATTCCCTTCACTAGAACTAAGGGGGCATGCCCAACCCCTGAAAAACAACCCCACATTATAATCCGCCCTCCACCAAATGATTTGAACCAGTGTACATAGCAAGGTTCATAGACATGGATGAGTGAGTTTGGGTGGAGGAACTTGACTGGCCTGCACAGTCCTCAACCCGATAGAACACCTTTGAGATGAATTAGAGCGAAGACTCTGAACCAGGTCTTCTCGTCCAACATCAGTGCCTGACCTCACAAACGCGCTTCTGGAAGAATGGTCAAACATTCCCATAGACACACTTCTAAACCTTGTGGACAGCCTTACAAGAAGAGAAGAGTTGAAGCTTTTATAGCCGCAAAGGGTGGGTCAATTTAATATTGAGCCCTACGGACTAAGACTAGGATGCCATTAAAGTTAATGTGCGTGAAAAAGGCAGGTGTCCCAATACTTTTGATAATATAGTATATTAACCTATTCTGCACTACTGTGAACAATTTTTTTATTTTTATTTTTTTACGTGCTCCCTTAGGAGAAAATTAAAGTTAGTAAGAATTTAAGAATTTTACACTTTTGGTAATGTCAGATTTTATTAACTGCAACTCCTGCCTCTTTTGCTATGTCACAGTGCTTGACTGTTTTTACAGCTGCTGTTTTTTTACTTTAGGTGTTTTTTTCTACAGTCAGTAAACTCCCCAGCATGTTATCCTATGTGTCCATGCACACATAGGCTTTTATCAGCGTTTTTGGCAGGGGTGTTTTAGAACTGGAAAAAAACCTTGGAGCGTTAGAAGAGGCGTCTTTCAGCTGTAGAAAACACTTTAACGCTGAAAAACTTGGTATAACTTGGCTATCCTGCGTTTATGAGCATTTGTGAGCCTCCAGCTTTTGTCGAAGTATAGTTTTGCAATAAAAAGAACACAAAAAAACGCAAGCGCTAAAAAATGCTAAAGCAAAAATGCTGCAAAATGTGGCAAAACTCGTGTTTTTAATGCTGCATTCTGCAGCTAATGCTACTGGTGTTTTTATAACTTCCCAACTTTTTGCGATGGGAATGAGGGACACCTATCAGCAAAAGTATGCAGGCATAGGACACACCCCATTGCCACACCCCCTAAAGGAGAATTGTACAAAAAAACAAGATTGGTTAAACCCACAAGTGCTTTTTTACCACTACTATTCCTTTGTATTGGCTTTTGGAATTTACAAATGCAGCAATTTAGAAATCAGATGAAAGGTTTAGCGCTGGAAAACACTTTTTGATAGATAAAAAGTGCATTTTATATACTATATATAGATCAGACCAAAATGAGGGACAAATGAGGAGGAATGAGGGACAGAGGGATATTGCTCCAAATCAGGGACTGTCCTTTGAAATCAGGGACAGTTGGGAGCTATGTCTAATTGGGAGTTGGTTGCACACAGTTGCCTCCACTGTTGTCCTGTGGCCTTGACAGCCCCAGAGACACTCTCCCCAGGGCTCTCAGGGATGCATGATTACATATGTAGTGCTACTCCACAAGGGGAAGGTATTTGTGCCCCAAGTTCTCTTCCCGCTAGTGCAGCAAGAGCCAGGCAAAGAGCAGCTTTTACTCTTATGGCTCAAGTGACAGTCTAGGGGTTGCCTTTTTAAAAGTTTTCCAGATCAACTTGGATGGGATTAGGGAGATTCTTAACACAATCCTTCAAGTATTAGGGATGGACAGCATTGGTACACCATTAGTAATGTCCCAGGCCAGGCAAGAGTTTACTGAGTGTGGCAGGAGATAACAGCAGTAACAGTCACAAAGATCCCTCTCTCTCTCTGGTCTGTACTCACAATGTCCCAAGAACTTGGATGTCTCCTCCAGACTCCAGCAGGCAGACTCCTCTTTAGAGTTCCCAAATTAGATCCTCAGGTTCACCCCTCTTTTGACTCCCAATGACTTTTAGAAGTATGGGCACCCAACTGAGCACAGCTGGGACCACAATGAACAGGCTGGATCCCCTTCTGGCTGGTAACCTCTTCACCAGGAAAAAGAACGATGCTCTCTGAGGCTCTGAACTATTTATAAAAAAAGGGGGGAAGGAAGTCACGCTAATAATAAACAGTGCATCAAAAACCTGAATCTATAGTGCAATAAATGAGTGATCATATAAATTGCATGTGCAAACACCAATGAATCTAAATGCACAATGAAAAACAATAAAAACAAAAAAACAAAAAGAAAAAAAAATTGTCCAAACAGCATAAATATTAAGTCCAAATCTCAAGTGAAAAAAACATGGAAAAAATAAGTTGCGTGAAGATATGCAGAAGTTGAGAGGTAATTCCACCGCCACCAAGGTGATAAGAGAGGATCACTCCTTGAGGGATACACCAAATAAAGATGGACACCCTTATCAGAAATGGTGGACCTCCTGTATTAGCAAGGTCATACAAGCCTGCAGATATAACCCTCTGCGGGGTCTTGGTATGTCTCGAATGTGGATGTCACACAGCTCTTACCGTCTTCCTCACTCCTCAAGTCAAGCGTCCGTGTCCCAAAAAGAGAGGATCCCTCCCTCTAATGGAATATGGAGCTCAATCCCTGACTTGAGCTCAACGTGTAAGGAAAAAGAAAGGAGTACTCCAGATAGTGTGTTATCCTTAAAACACTTACTTGGTTTATTTCATAAAAAATGTAAGTCATAAAGGTCCATAAATTATCAACAAATAGTAAAAAATCCAGCAATATAAAAGTTTGCGAACACCTGTGCTTCCGGGGTCATGTGGAATGCGGTGACGTCAGTGCATAACTCCGCCTTGACATGTTTTGTCACACGTGACGTTTTCAAAGGGCACGTGTGCCCTTCCCAACCACCATCTGGACACACCTCCACAGAGACTGGCTGGAGCTGCATAAATATTCAAGCTGCACAATTGACTCTCCCATCCACTATGTTCTGGAAATCTCCAGAAAACAGGGGGAAGTAGATAAATGTGCAGCCTGCAGAGCCCAGAGCAACCTAAAGTAATCATACATTGCTCTGCTGATTACAGGAGAGTCACAGCACTAAATTTTCCTAGTCCTAGCAGCCTATCTAGGAGGGTGTTACACATAATTTTTACAACAGTTACAATACAGTGCAATACAGAAGGGACAGGAATGCTTACAATCTAAAGGGAGGGGGAAGTGGTACAAAAGGTAATAGCTGTGGGGGATGATCTGATGGAGGTGGCTTGGGTGCAGTTCTTAGATGGAGGTAGGGTAGGCTTCCCTGAATAAGTGAGTTTTTAGGGATCACCTAAAGACAAACAGGGTAGGGGCTGACCGGACACACTGGGGCAGAACGTTCCAGAGAATAGGAGAGGCTCCGGGGAAGTCCTGGAGGTGAGCACGGGAGGAGGTAACAAGAGAGCTAGAGAGCACGAGGTCTTGGGAGGAGCTGAGAGGACGATTTTGGCAATATCTGCAAGTGAGGTTGGTGATGTAGCTGGGGGTGATGTTGTGGATGGCCTTGAATACCATACAGTATACATCAGTCCTTATGAAATATTGTTTATCATGGGTTCATTTTGACAAGACAGTCATACGACTGTGGATCCGACTTTGCCCCACGACTTGAAGTACGACTTCAATGAGCAGGGACGCAACTTTGATCCTCCAATAATTAAGGGGAACTCCACGCCAATTTTTATTTAAAATAAAACACGGCATGGGTTCCCCCTTCATGCGCATACCGGGCCCATCAGTCTGGTATGGATTTTAAGGGGAACACCACGCCGAAAAAACAGCATGGGGGTCCCCCCCAAAATCCATACCTTATCCGAGCACCAGCCCGGCCGGTCAGGAAAGGGGGTGGGGACGAGCGAGCGCCCCCCCTCCTGAACCATACCAGGCCACATGCCATCAACATAGGGGGGTGGGTGCTTTGGGGCAGGGGGGCCCCGATGTTGACACAACGCTCTCTCCCGCTGTAATGCCATGTGCGTGGTGTGCAACGACTTATATAGGCATGGCCTCTTATAACGTTACAGTCCCGGAGCATGATGGGACTGTGATGTTATAAGGGGCGGGGTCCCAGGTGACCGCGCCCCATACCTATATAAGTCGTTGCGCACCGCGCACATGGCATTACAGCGGGAGAGAGCGTTGTGTCAACATCAGAAGAAGAGAAGAGGGAAGAAGACGACGGAGAAGACCGGGCCAACACTAGCAAAAGAGGGGCAAAAGAGCAGAAGATAGCGAAGGAGCCCGGCAGAAGAACCGGAGAGCGGGAAAAGAACCAGAGAGCGGGAGAAGAGAGCGGAGAAGTCGGAAGAGACCCCCGAAGTCAGAGGAAGACCCCTGGATCTGCCTAATAAATTACTTTAAAAACCGGTCTAGTGTGTTTTTTTTATTGACACTTTTTTCTCCCAGGTGAATAAGTAGGGGTACAATGTACCCCATACTTATTAAAGGGGGCTCCCAGATTCCGATAAGCTCCCCGCCCGCAGACCCCGACAACCAACGACCAGGGTTGTCGGGAAGGGGCCCTTGTCCTCATCAACATGGGGGCAAGGTGCTTTTGGGTGGGGGGGCGCAGGGCCCCCCTGCCCCAAAGCACCCTCCCCCCATGTTGAGGGCATGCGGCCTGGTACGGTTCAGGAGGGGGGGGCGCTCGCTCGTCCCCACCCCCTTTCCTGACCGGCCGGGCTGGTGCTCGGATAAGGGTTTGGTATGGATTTTGGGGGTTCCCCTAAAATCCATACCAGACCGATGGGCCCAGTATGCTCATGAAGGGGGAACCCAAGCGTTTTTTGTTTTTTTTAATAAAAATTGGCGTGGAGTTCCCCTTCATGCACAAATCGTGCACAAGTCGCATGCCAAAGTCGGATCTGTAAATACGGAATCCGACTTCAGAAAAAAAGTAGTGCAGGAACTACTTTGAAGTCGGCACGACTTAAAGTCGTGCCAATATGAATGGTAGTCATTCAAAATCATGGAGAATGACTTGTCATGCGATTTTGTAGTCCAAAATCGTGGGACAAGTCGTATAAGTGTGAAAGGGGGCTAAATGAGAGAAATGTGCCAGATCTAATACAAACTGTAAAATAATTACTGATTAAATATTTTCTAAGATCATAAATACCACAGCATATGTTGTGCTTTAAAAATAGCTTCTTTGTATCGGGATGTACTATATTTCATTGGCATGTTTTACTTTTATTACAACACTGGTTATGTAAATATTAAAGTGAACTAAAAAGTGAAGATCTCCTGTTTTATAGGTTACATCTAAAAATCTTAATTGTGCCCTGAAAGATTTGCCTTTTGTTTTGAATTCCTCCTGAGCTATAGCAGTGCATTTTCTCTACCTTTAGCCTCATAGCTGTATATCTGCAGGGTGAGATGATCCAAGGCGCTGCCTCTGATAGCAGGTCTCATGGAATATGGAGTGAGATTTGGTGATGTCACTACTCTGCTGCTCACTGTTCTCCTTGTCGGAGGGGAAGCTGTATCTGAGGAACTGCAATGCAAGGATCTGCCTGATTTTACTTTATTCATTCTTTGGATCTGTGCTTTTCTGCATTTCTCCTGCTCCTTCTTTAATATTTCCCAGTCATTAGGGGGACAGCTCTGACATGAGGAAGTCAACACTTTCCTCTACCAGGACTAGTCCTTTGTACTCCAGGGTTCTTTTTGGGCACAGCTTCCACAGTTCAGATTCTCTTTAACGCATATCTATATTATGAAATGCAAAAAAAAAAATTTCAATAAATTTGCATTGAATTTCCTGACATAAGGTATTTTTTTTTATGAGCGGCACTGTTGTATTATATTGTTTTATTTATTAGCAGACAAGCACAATAGTTTTTGATTGTACATATCTATAATAATACAATGCTTTATTACTCTTATGTAAATGATAATTAAACCCAAGAAAAAAAGTACTATATTGCAGTTTACTAGTCCTTAGATGTAGAAGGTGTATTGGTTTTCTTAGATTTTTTTTTCAGGCTAAGAATTTTTTTAGCAAGTACAGAAAAAAATCTTGCCAGTAATGCAGTTGATCTTGCCAGAAATGCAGTGTGTCACTTCCTTTGAGCTGACCTGGAAGTATATAACAATGTTATCTTCCTTCTGTAGACTGCTAATCTCCACATTCCCTGAGATGAACAAAGGCAGACACATTTGACATCCAGACTGGGTAGCAACAATGGGGTTGACTTGCTAAAGGCAAATAGACCATGTACTTTGCTTATGCAGTTGCACTCATTTTCCCCAGAGCTTATAGAATGTGGCGAAGCTTCACTTTGTAAAGAATACCCAATAAAGTGCAAAGAAAATAAGAAAGAAACATTTTTGCTTGCAAAATGATTGGATGATGGAAACCAGCAGAGCTTTGCCACATTCACTAAGCTCCTGGGAAAATGAGTATAACTGCACAAGCAAAATGCACAGTCTATTTGCCTTTAGTACTGTAAATCAGCCCCACTGGCTCCCTCCATAGATTCATTGGAGGAGCAAGTTCAACCAAACAAGGACAGGAAGTGTGTTGTTTGCAGTATTAATGTTATGTCCCTTAGACACGGGGTCTCTCAGGGTGCTGCTAGCAATGCTGCCAGTATCTGCTCAGCAAGTTACACACACTGGCCGGATGAACTTCTTAACCATGGAGAGGGTTTATTACTCACCCAGAAACATGATGACTTGTTACATGGAGGAGTCTTAATACAATAGGCTTCTGTCATTACAAGATGTAATCCCTTCTGTGTATCATGCTGCTGCTTCCAGTCTCACAAACACACTTACTTCCTGGTACAGCCCCTCCCCCAGCATGCATCAGGAGAAAAGGGTGAAGGGTCACAGTGATCCAGCACCAACATCACACCTCCTCTCCCCCCCCCCCAAAAAAAAATAAAAAAAAACAACAAGAGAACAAAATACTCAACACGTAAAATAACAAGGCAAGCAGGATTAGTTCAGCAAGTAGTATCTCCAACTCAGTTCTGTGGCTCCCGAAGCACGTTATGAGCCCTTTGTCTGTTTCCTGACCTCCAAAGTGTCCCGTAAGATTTCAGTGCTTTGCCAACGAGGAGTTTGATGTCTTTGGAGGGCAGACTTATGAAGTGGCGCAGCACTAGGAGGGGTAGAGGCTGTGAAAGGTTCTGGAGATGTCAGTGGGTGTCCAACAGACAAATCAGTCTCTGCAACTCCGTGCACATGTCCGGGCTCCTCAGGAATACGGTCACCAACCGCTTTAGGGGTTGGTTGTAAACTTGTGGGATCATGCCAGACACCATGCCATATGTCACCAGTAGCGCTCTGAGTAGACTCTGGTGGTTGGGCAGAAAGAGAGGTCGGGTTTGTTTCTACTGGCAGGCAAATGCGCTTTCTCAATTGCGAAAGGTGTCTATGAACATAAACGCCAGTCTCCAGGCGAACAAGGTACATTCTTCGTCCAAGAGGTCCATCAATAATTCCAGGAAGCCAATGAGGCAAAACTCTGTAATTCCGAAACCATACAAGATCACCGGCACGGAATCCAGGACGGCCTGGCGGAGGAGGTGTTGGTGACTGTTCCTGTGGACGAACTAAATCCAGTTTGGTGCGGAGATACCTGCCAAACATAAGAAAAGCTGGGGACAGGCTAGTAGTAGCGTGTTTTGTGTTTCGGTACATGGTCAAGAACTGCAGCAACTTCTCCTCTGACATTCCGACCTGGTCCAGAGTGGACAGTAAGTGCTTCTTAAATGTCTGCACAAACCGTTTTGCCAGCCAATTTGAGGCTGGATGATAAGGAGCTGTTTTGTAGTGTTGGATGCCCAAGCCACTGAAGAAGGATTGAAATTCATGCAATGTAAATTGAGTCCCATTGTCTGAGACTATGGCTGTTGGCAAGCCATATTGAGCAAAGAGCTTCCTTAAGACTAGAATGGTAGCAGCTGAGGTAACAGAAGGCATTTGAAAAACCTCCGGCCATTTTGAATGTGCATCTACCACGATCAAATACATTTTACCCTGAATTGGGCCAGCAAAATCGAGATGGAATCTTGACCACGGGTCTGTCGGCCATGGCCAAGGTAGCAGGGTTCCTTTCTTTTGGGGTCGCTGAGCTTGACAGCACCCAGGACATTGAGACACATAATCTTCAATTGCTGTGTCCATTTGTGGCCACCAAACATAGCTCCGGGCTCGCTGCTTCAGGATGGCCCTCATGCAGTATCCTTAGCATGGTTGGTTGCAAATACTGAGGTATAATCACTCTATTGCCCCACTGTAGGCAACCAGCATTAGTCACAAGCTCACATTTTCTGGCAAAGTACGGACGAAATTCACCTGGGACTTTCTCTGGCCATCCAGCCTGAACATATGAGAATATCTGAGACAGGAAGGGATCTGTGGCTGTATGTCTGGCAATTAGGGAGGTGGACATGCAGGATTTTGGCCTGTGTATTTCCATTATGCGTACGTCTCTTGGTGAGTGGTCTCTGCATTGCCATGGGCATCATGGGAGCAGTATCTGATAGAATAAGTATAAGCTCCCAAGAATAAAGCGTACCTTTGTAAGCGAGATGCAGTTGTTGTAGAAATTCCTTTCTGAGGGTTCAGTATTGACAACAGAGGTTTGTGGTCAGTGATAAGTGTGAACTCCCGACCATAGATGTACGTATGACATTTTTTTGTGGCCCATACGATGGCCAAAGCTTCCTTGTCTATCTGGGAGTAGTTTTGTTCTGCTGAGGTTAAAGACCTGGAGGCAAAAGAAATGGGGCACTCTGTGCTATCTGGCATGACATGGGAAAGCACAGCACCCAGTCCATAAGGCGAGGCGTCACAAGCCAAGGTGACGTGTTTCTTTAAATCATAGTGGACCAGAACTCGAGAAGACAGAATTCGTTCTTTAGAAAGCCAAAAAGCTTCTTCACATTTGGCTGCCCATATCCATTTAGCTCTTGCATCCAGTAAGCGATGTAATGGGTAAAGCTGGTGTGCTAGGTTCGGCAAGAAATGGTGGTAGTAATTTAGGAGGCCAAGGTAGGACCTGAGCTGTGTGACATTCTGGGGAGTAAGGGCATGTTTGAAAGCAGCACACTATCCACTGCAAAACAGATATTCCCATATATACACTGTGAATTTAGTAGTAAACTTACCTTTAATAACAGTTATCCATTCAGGTATCGCCAGCTGTTGCTGTCCCAGGCAGAGTGCATTTGGTATCATTCCGCATGTGACAAGAGTTGGCGCTATACAGGAAACACCAGCTTATGTGGCTTTGCTCTGCAGCCACTTGCTTCCTCTACCAGCGGCTTCATTCACAAAACTGCTGCTCTGGGATGACGGGTCAGTGATCTGGGCTTGCCAATCTGCCATCCCAGAGCAGGAGGTCGAGGGCCACATCAGAGGGCTCCATGGGCCACATGTGGTCCCCGGGCCACGGGTTGGGCACCCCTGCCCTAAGGAATGCACTTTTTATATGTGAAATCTCCAAGGGCTTTATTGGAAGTCACTGTGATTAATCACTTTAATACTTTGTATTTAAACTGTTCTTCTGTCACTTGCTTCACAAATCAAGACATTTAGCTTAAAAAGATACTTTTGTGATACGGGACAATTTGCACGTATGCCTATAAACCATGAAGGAATACCATTATAGTGTTAAACTTTACACAGATCTGCAGCTCTTTAAATTGATTGCAAAGCAGAACTAATAAGTATGCAGAACAGCATAAATGGCACATCCATATGGGTAGTATCTGGAGGAAAGCATCCAACATCTGTGTTATTTCAGCTTCCACCAGGTTGCACATCAGTTGCTGCCAGAGGAAGTCCTACTGGCTAAGCATGGCTCAAACGTGGCCCTTTTAAACCCAGTGTAGCAATACCCCCGTAGTGGGCCGCTGGTTTAATTTTGGGCCTTGCACGTTACCTCACTGTTCACGTATGCTCGTCTCAGGGGTTCTCCTTGAAGAGTTGTCCAGAAGAAGTTTGCACCAACACAAAGTCTCTTTCAAGGGTTTATTTGAATAAACATTTCCAACAGAGGGGTTGAAGGGATGGGGAGGACTCAGGTACCTTAGTTGCGAATCAAAAGAATTCTCCTAGGTCCAGAGGAACAACTGTCTCCACACTGGACTCAGCAAACGACGGATAGGCCCAATCTCACTGGCCTAGCAGCTGATGTACAGCTCGATCACATATAGTCTCTCCCACAGACTTGGTGTATATAGAACAGTCTCTGCCACAGACTTGGTGTATATAGAACAGTCTCTGCCACAGACTTGGTGTAACCTTTACTTGGGTTACCCTCTAGATGAAGAACACAGCTCTCAGTGCCAGGATCTTCCAGCCGTTCCGGCAGCACTGTGAGGTAGATCACGATCCGGATGCATCCTCCAATTGAGTCCTCAATTGCTTGGTCTCTTCCAGCAGGTAAGGTGACACAGGACCATCCCTGGATCAGTAGGCCCCAGCAACTCCTGGGCCTACCTTTCAGTAACGGAGCCTCAGGCCAATGTGGCCACGAGGTGGAAACTGCCAACTCTTCCCTGAGGCCATGAGGGCCCTCAGGTGGGGACCGAAGGCACGACCCCAAAGAAAATCTCCCACCTTAATGGCGTCTGTCACTTAAATACCCCCTCCCAGCATGCACAGCGAGTTCACCACACCCCTTGGGCTGCCTGCTGGGAAAGAGGTACCCAATAAGTCCAGCCTGTAGCCTTTCCAATCCTGACCAGAGGTGACAGCGACACCTACTGTCAGGAGGGAAATCACACAACCAGCTGAACTGAAACCGAGTGCAATTTGTAACACAATCCCTCTGAGCCAAACTATTGCTCAGACAACTATAATTTAACATATAGCGCACACTCATTGGGAGCAGGGCGCTACACCAGCATTTGGGGTTATGCTTGGTGGTATTAAAAATACATGTCAAGTACCGTATTTTTCGCTCTATAAGACGCACCTCACCATAAGACGCACCTAGGTTTTAGAGGAGGAAAACAAGAAAAAAAATATAGTCTGAACCAAATGGTCTACTAAAATATTTACTAGTGCCCATGAAATGCAGCCTGACCTGTGCCAAAGAAATGCAGCCTGACCATTGCCAATAATGCAGCCTGACCATTGCCACTACAAGTCCCAGCAAAGCAGGTTGCCATATTTCAGCCCCCCCACAGAGGCACTACAAGTCCCAGCAGAGCAGGTTGCCATATTTCAGCCCCCCACAGAGGCACTACAAGTCCCAGCAGAGCAGATTGCCATATTTCAGCCCCCCCACAGAGGCACTACAAGTCCCAGCAGAGCAGGTTGCCATATTTCAGCCCCCCACAGAGGCACTACAAGTCCCAGCAGAGCAGATTGCCATATTTCAGCCCCCCACAGAGGCACTACAAGTCCCAGCAGAGCAGGTTGCCATATTTCAGCCCCCCACAGAGGCACTACAAGTCCCAGCAGAGCAGATTGCCATATTTCAGCCCCCCCACAGAGGCACTACAAGTCCCAGCAGAGCAGGTTGCCATATTTCAGCCCCCCCACAGAGGCACTACAAGTCCCAGCAGAGCAGGTTGCCATATTTCAGCCCCCCACAGAGGCACTACAAGTCCCAGCAGAGCAGATTGCCATATTTCAGCCCCCCACAGAGGCACTACAAGTCCCAGCAGAGCAGGTTGCCATATTTCAGCCCCCCACAGAGGCACTACAAGTCCCAGCAGAACAAGTTGCCATATTTCAGCCCCCCCACAGAGGCACTACAAGTCCCAGCAGAGCAGATTGCCATATTTCAGCCCCCCCCACAGAGGCACTACAAGTCCCAGCAGAGCTGGTTGCCATATTTCAGCCCCCCCACAGAGGCACTACAAGTCCCAGCAGAGAAGGCTGTCACCACTCCTCCAAACACAGCATTAGGAGACTGCACAGCCTTCCATCCACTCCTCCCCACTCTCCCCTTACAATAGTTCCCTACCTGAGTCTGGGCGGCATGTCGCGCTGCATTGTGGGGCAGTGGACATGATTTTTCCCTTCTCTCAAGACATGTCCCGGCTCCCAGACCCCGGTGTTCTGTATACCGTGATTCTCATACCTGCAGCACACAAGGCTGCAGATCACTGGCCAGGCGGTCACCTCCGTGGCTGCAGCGGTGGCTGAAGCAATAAGCTGGGCATCTGTGCGGGAGGAGGCCGTGGGAACCAGGACTCCGGAGTACAGGTCGGGGGGAGGGGGGGGTTTCGTGCGGGGGGGTGGCTTTTTTTGCCAGCAGTGGCGAGGGGGCGTTGACAGCGGCGGCGGGGGGCGGAGCCTGATGTACATTCGGACCATAAGACGCAGAGACATTTTTCCTCATATTTTTGGGGGAAAAAAGTGCGTCTTATGGTCCGAAAAATACGGTACCTCTTTTGAAAGAGAAGGGAAACAAATGTAGTGGTTTCATCTAAAGCAGGAGTCTCCAAACTTTCTAAACAAAGGGCCAGTTTACTGTCCTACAGACTTTAGGTGGGCCAGGCTTTGGCCAGCAGGAATATTATTTTTCCTGGCATCAGTGGGGGAGTAAACAGTGCCCCATCATTGGTATTGCGGGAGAAATAGTGCCTCATTGTTAATGTCAGTGGCAGGAATTATGCCCCATTGTTGGTGTCAGTGAGCAGAATAGTGTCTCACATCAGTGGGAGGAATAGTGCCAGAAGGGCCGGAAAAAAGCAAACAAAGAACTGCATCTGACCCCCGGGCTGCAGTTTGGAGATCCCTGATCTAAAGGGTAGAATTTTGGAGGGCAAACTTGAAACAATTCAGTAAGCAGAAATACTCCAGGTTACAGGAAATGATGTGCTGGACATCATAATCACTACCTTGATTGAAAGATTGAATGTAGTAACCAGGGCAGATACATACAGCAACCATTGTGTAACTCAGAGACATACGTCTGGGTTGGGCTGCTGTCACCAAACACTTGAGCAGTATATGAGGATCATTGTATAATTTTATTGTAAATTTCAGCCTGTTCCATCCATATTACCAATATACCACTGACCACAAAATGAAATACATTATTTTATGCCTCATTACCACCCTAAAGCAATCCATTACCACAGAAACCGTAAGCGTTTTTTGTTGGGGGCAACATACCTCAGAAACTTTTTGAGATGGGAATGAGGGACACCTATCAGCAAAATTATGCAGGCATAGGACACACACCTTTCCACGCCCCCTTAAAAGGAGAATTGTACAAAAAAAACAACAAGATTGGTTAAACCCACAAGTGCTTTTTTTACCACTACTATTCCTTTATATTGGTGTAGCGGGGTCTCTAAATTTAGGTGGGACACACTCAGGTGTGTAAGTATGGGAGTAATGGACCATTTGTGTTCGTGGAGGATTGGACGGTGTAATAATCTCTCCTTGGCCTGTGGGTGGCGGGGTACCCGTAGGCTCGAGGTAGATTTGCCGTCACAGTGCTACCCTTTTTGTCCCTTTCCGGAGATGGTACGGCGAGGGCGGGGAACCTGCCGTGGTGTTAATGGGAGGAGATAAATAGGGGAGACGCCCTAACCACGAGGTCTTCGGGGATCTTCTCTTCACGCGCCCAGGCACCTTAGGCCTGGGTGCGGGCGGTTCCGGATTCCGGCCCAGGCGCCCTAGGCCTGACCGGAATGGAGTTGGAGTCCATCCCAGGCACCTTCAGCCTGGGGTGAGGTGCTAAACCAGGAGGGCCTGGGGCCCAGTGACTTTGACTTGGTCCTGCGAGGGTGGAGAAGTCCGAGGGTCCCTGAAGTGGATGGGGCCCATGTCTGAGGTGAGGAGGCTGGGGAGGTTACCCATTTGGAGAGTCTGGAGCAGCATCAACCCAGTGACGGATGGGCCTCTGGTAACTCCCTTGGAGGGACATCTTCCCCTGACAGGGGCCGCAACGCAGCGAAGGTACTCCTATCTATGTTCTCTTGAGTCGCTGGTAGAGACTCTCAAGTTCTAAGTCCTTTCTAGCTAAGGCTATAGTAACCGCTGGCGAGATCGCAGTGGTTTAGCTGACAACCAGGATAGTGCCTCGACCTGCTCACCCCCCCCCTCTGTATCAAAATGTTATCAAGTCGCAACCAGTTGGCTACTGAAGCACTGTTTATTGTGAGATATGCAATAAAACAAGAGTTGGACTGTGATCAGTGTGTGGAACTCTGTTTAATGGGAGCAGAGGGAAGTGTTGGCGCAGCAGGACTTAATTCTAGACAGAAGCACACAGGCCCAAGGAAATATCTGGTACTGGCCTTCACCTCACCCACAGCTATGGGTAGGACATGGGCTGTAGCGCATCTCACCCTGCCGTGTGACATACCCCTAGACAAAAGAGATGGGGTGAGGCCGCTACACGTGGGGGCTCGTGAGTCCGGGATGATGTGTGTTTTGACTTTGGAAGTGAGAATGGCTGTGTCTGGACTTTGCTGCCCGGAGGAGTTCCGAGCAGGTCGGCCATGTGATCGGCCAAAGTGCATCCCTGCTCAAAGTTGTGGAAATGACCCTAAGACGGGAAAGGCCCATGCAGAGGAGCGAGAAGAGGGAGGAGTCCAGCCGTGTGAAGTACTACATGTGGGGGCTTTTATTGCACTGCGCCATGAGGCACCCCGTGACTGTGCAGTTCGTGGGCGGAGTTCGATGGAAGCCCGCGAAAATGTGCAAGTTGTGGGAGGAGTCTGGCCATGTGGAGGAACTCACGTGGTGACTTCGGCGCATGGTCAGTGCGTGATGGAGCAGCAGACAGTCGGGATGGCCTCAAGCTCCCCGTGGATTCCGGTTCCCTACCCCACGAAGACGACTACGTTTGCTGCTCCCCTTACAGACACGGGGATAAGACTCAGGCCCCGAGGACAGTTGGCTTTGTACTCATGCAGAGACACGGAGGCCCTCGGCGTGATCTGTCCCGGACGCTCGGGACTGGTGGTCCACCTGAAGCCATTCGGGCGTTGCGAGGCATGCAAAGAGTTCTTGTTCGAGGTGGAGCCATCCACAGTAAGGCCCCGGGCCCTTCGCCTCAACAGCCTCACAGGTACCGCTACTCCGGAAGGGGAGATCCAGGCCTTTGCGGAGGTTCCCGTACGCACTGACCAGGGCGATGTGACTGTCCAGAGACTGAGAAAGAAAAATCCAAGGATGCTGCTTCGGTCACCACAGATTCTCTGCTCCCACCTCCGAAGAGGAAAGTCGGCTTGGTGCAGGCCTCCTATGGTCGTGGAAGAGCTTCACCCCGTCGCTTGCCTGGCCTGGATGGATCCGGTTGGAAGAGTCCTGGACATCCCAGTTCTACAAAAGGTCAAGGTGAGCCAGGGGCTGGGACTGTGGTGGTGGTTGGAGGTGTCGGGGGTCCACAGTCGGTGGAGCCCGCTAGGGAAGGTAGTACCACGTCTACCAGAGACTACCTTCCCGCCGAGATGTATGACACTTCCGACCTAGAGTCACTGTCGGATTGTGGAGATGACGGTGAGATCGATGAACTGTTTCACCAGAAGGGCTGGGACAAACGCCCATTACCTAGGCTACGTGCACCGCAAGATTCCCCTATGTCAATAGGAGACAGCACGCCCCGGGTACAGGCCCCGGAGTTTGTGAGGAAGCCTAGTCCTCAAATTACCTTCCCACAATCTACAACATCACCCGTCTTGGTGGCGGGAATGCAACGCGCATCACTACGAGCACCGAGAGAAAAGCCATCAGAGGTAGTGAAAGTACCTTGGCACCCGGAGGCCATCGTTCAACCCGGAGAAGGTGAGCGGGATGCCATGCCTTCTTTGGCCAGATTGCAACGACTTTTCTCACAGAGAGTCGCCCGTGAGTATGGATGGGAATATCCCTACTTGCCTCGGGACTTACTTTTTGAAGTTGAGGTCATACGCCAGAGATGGTATGACAAATTTGTTTGGGAAAAGCTCAAAGTCCCCATGCACGACGATATTTGTCCTGTTCACCCTCGGTGTCGAAAAAATTTAGAGATTGCAGAACAGACTGGATGTGGGGTTGCCATATCCACGCAGACAAGGTGCGCATCTGCAGGAAACATGGAGAGGACGTTGACTATTCGATTGAGGTTTTCGACAAGCATCTGAAGCCCTTGTTCTTGCCTGACCCGAGGTTTTATTTGTGAGAAGAGACTCACTTGTTTTTTTCCCTGTGACAACCTTCTAGAAGTGTTCTTGCCGGAGCATCCGAACTGTACCCTAGTTTTATATTTGGGTTTTGTTTTTCTACTCTTTGGAGGAATGAGAGCTGTTTGTTTGTTCTCTCTTCTTCACAGTTCAAAGACAGACTTTGGGGTAGAATCAGTGTAGGGACGCAGAAAGAATGAAGATTTCACCAAGTGTCATTACCGCGGCACTGTCACCAGGTGGCAGTGTTGTGCAACGGCTGTTTGTTTTTTTTCCACACTTGCATCACTTTACTCATTGGAGCGAATGGGTCTATCGGCTGATGGATCCATTCATTCCAAATTAACACAAAATGTTAGGATGTTGTGTTTTCTTTTTGTTTCCCTTCTGCAGGAGATTCGTCTGTCAAGACTACTGAGTATGGGGTGGTTCTTAGACAGTGAAGGGAGGGATTGTATATGTGTACAGGTTAGATGGTTTTATGGAAAAGTTTTATTGTTTTATGTTCCCTTCCCCTTTGAGCAGGTCTTGGTATGATTAAGGTTCAAATTTTTAGGGATAGTCTCTGGGACCAGGCTTATGTCACCACTCCATGGGAGACATGGGTTTGCACCAGACGCTGGGGACCAGCGTCAAATCACAGGGGGGAGTATGTAGCGGGGTCTCTAAATTTAGGTGGGACACACTCAGGTGTGTAAGTATGGGAGTAATGGACCATTTGTGTTCGTGGAGGATTGGACGGTGTAATAATCTCCTTGGCCTGTGGGTGGCGGGGTACCCGTAGGCTTGGGGTAGATTTGCCGTCACAGTGCTACCCTTTTTGTCCCTTTCCGGAGATGGTACAGCGAGGGCGGGGAACCTGCCGTGGTGTCGATGGGAGGAGATAAAAGGGGGAGACGCCCTAACCACGAGGTCTTCGGGGATCTTCTCTTCACGCGCTCAGGCACCTAATGCCCCATACACACGATCGTTTTTCATGCCGTTAAAAATGCCATTAAAAAAAATGGCCATTAAAAATGATCGTGTGTAGGCTCCAGAGCATTTTTAACAACGTGAAAAACTGGCATTAAAAATTTCGAACATGCTCTCTTTTTTCACGTCGTTTTTCATGTAGTTTTTTTTAACGACGTGAAAAACGATAGTGTGTATGCTTTAACGACGTGAAAAAAAACGCGCATGCTCAGAATCAAGTATGAGACAGGAGCGCTCGTTCTGGTAAAACTAGCGTTCGTAATGGAGATAGCACATTCGTCACGCAGTCACGGAATGAAAAGCACGAGACTGAAAAGAGCGAATCGTCGCTCAACAAACTTTACTAACATGAAGGGTGGCGCCATTCGAACGGAACTTCCCCTTTATAGTGCCGTCATACGTGTTGTACGTCACTGCGCTTTGCTTGATCGTTTTTTAAAATGATCGTGTGTACACAAGACAGGCTTGAGAGGAAACATGAAAAAAAACGACGTGAAAAACGGCAAGAAAAAAAATGGCAAGAAGAACGATCGTGTGTATGGGGCATTAAGCCTGGGTGCGGGCGGTTCTGGATTCTGGCCCAGGCGCCCTAGGCCTGACCGGAATGGAGTTGGAGTCCATCCCAGGCACCTTCAGCCTGGGGTGAGGTACTAAACCAGGAGGGCCTGGGGCCCAGTGACTTCGACTGGGTCCCGCGAGGGTGGAGAAGTCCGAGGGTCCCTGAAGTGGATGGGGCCCATGTCTGAGGTGAGGAGGCCGGGGAGGTTACCCATTCGGAGAGTCTGGAGCAGCATCAACCCAGTGACGGATGGGCCTCTGGTAACTCCCTTGGAGGGACATCTTCCCCTGACAGGGGCCGCAACGCAGCAAAGGTACTCCTATCTATGTTCTCTTGAGTCGCTGGTAGAGACTCTCAAGTTCTAAGTCCTTTCTAGCTAAGGCTATAGTAACCGCTGGCGAGATCGCAGTGGTTTAGCTGACAACCAGGATAATGCCTCGACCTGCTCACCCCCCCCTGTATCAAAATGTTATCAAGTCGCAACCAGTTGGCTACTGAAGCACTGTTTATTGTGAGATATGCAATAAAACAAGAGTTGGACTGTGATCAGTGTGTGGAACTCTGGTTAATGGGAGCAGAGGGAAGTGTTGGCGCAGCAGGACTTAATTCTAGACAGAAGCACACAGGCCCGAGGAAATATCTGGTACTGGCCTTCACCTCACCCACAGCTATGGGAAGGACATGGGCCGTAGTGCATCTCACCCTGTCGTGTGACATACCCCTAGACAAAAGAGATGGGGTGAGGCCGCTACATTGGCTTTTGGAATTTACAAATGCAGCAATTTAGAAATTAGATGAAAGGTTTAGCACTGGAAAAAAAAATTGATAGATAAAACGTGCATTTTATATAGAACAGACCAAAAGGAGGGACAAATGAGGGGGAATGAGGAACAGAGGGACATTGTTCCAAATCAGGGACAGTCCCCCAACATCAGGGACAGTTGGGAGCTACGGGGCATTAATGGAAAAAATAGATAATTTTCTCCATCTGAAGATCAATGGGGATCAAAATGGCTGCCCACAGATGATTACAACTTTACTTATGATGGACATAAAAGACAGTTTTCCTCTAACCAAATAAAGGTTTGATCATTTTACACAAGGGTGATGATTTATTGAACAAAATAAACTGGCATATGAAGCACACTGACTTTCCAATAGAATGAAAGGTAATTTTCAGCAGAGTCATTAGCAAGAGGTACACAAAAGTGATAGGCAGTTGGTTTTCTGTGACTTTTGTTTTTGCTAGATTTTATAGCACATAGCTTGTCAGACCATTGTTATGATTGTTCAGATCTCATATAATCGATCCTTCTTCTTACCAGATGAAAATGTAGCCATAGACATGAAGAGCTCAGTTAAAATGAGGACCATACAAGGCTCAAGGATTACACTTGATGTAACAGATTCAAGCATTGAGATGATCTGGTCACAGAGGGTTAGGTAAATGGTGTTTGAATGACAGTAACAAAAGCTTCTGCGTGTAAAAAGTGTTTATCACATACAGAGATTTTATAGAATCCCGAAACTCTATTTGTAACTAAAGGATTATCATCCACCTTTCTATAGAGAATGCAGAACAAAGAAGAATGTAGTAGGTCCCAGTGTTGCAATGATGCAATAGATTAGATTAGAGCAGGGGTACCCAACCCGTGGTCCGCGGTCCACAGTAGGCCCACGGAGCCCTCTGATGTGGTCCAGGACCTCAAACCATGGAAGTACATGCCCATGCTTTGAGGTGGCAAGTCAGCATGCGCAAATCGCGATCAAAGGGTTGCCAAACTGCCATCCTGGAGCATTAGAGTGCATGGAGCAGGTGCCAGCAGTAGAAGAAGTGGAGTGAGCAGGAGCATAAGCCGATGCTTCCTCTGTAGCGCCAACTCCTGTCGGGTGCATCTACAGTGCAGGTAAACGCAGCACATCAGTGTGAAAGCAGACTTATGGGGGGCTCAGGACAGTAAGGGCTCATTTACATTTGTGGTTTGGGGGGTGGTAAAACCCCAAAGTTCATTGTGGCCTGCAACCAGTTACCAAATCACTTAAATGGCCCTAATTTAAGCACCCCTGGACTAGTGGATAACAGATGTCTCATTGCTCTTGATAAGACAACTGTTCGCCACGGCAGGTCTAAGGTGTGTTTTAGTTTTGATTTAAAGTATAGCTCATGGCTGTCTAACTTGCGGCCCTCCAGCTGTTGTGGAATTATATTACACATAAGGTTTTGCAAGGAAAGTCCCATGAGGCATTACAAGGCTGACAGTTGCAAGCATGACTCCCAGAGGCAGAAGCATGAGGGGACTTGTAGTTCCACAACAGCTGGAGAGCCGCAGGTTGGACACCAATGATGTAGCTGACCCTTGTCAAAGAAATTTCGGACCGACTCTCGTTACAAGTCAAGATGTTTTATTGCATATGCAGAGAAAATGGTTAAAGTATATTTGCGGCTTCAGAGATCCATTTTCTGCCTGTCATAGATTTACATTCTGCTTTTATAACCCTTAAACCTTCCCCTTTCCTGCTCGTAACGTCCTGATCATGTGTATAATTTCAACCTTTATTCTGACGTTTTAGCAGGAAAGAGGGAAATATCCTTTTTCAGCCTACACCTTATGACAGGATATTTCATACAATGGATACATAAATTATCTCATACAATGGAAACATAAATTATTTCATGGTTCACAGCCCATGTTTGGCAGATGTAAGCAAAATACAGTTTTACTATAAGTCAGCACATTTTTTGCACAAATAGAATATGGTCATATGACTTATTCCAGTAATTAGGACTATTAGAGCTATTCAGCATATTTATGTATAATAGAGTTATATAAAACAAACATTTTAACTTTAGAAGATTAATATGCATCTTGATAGTTGACAGATAAAGTATAATTTTAAATTTATCTAACATTCCCTCCTTATTATACTTATAATGTCAATACTTCAAATATCCAGGTTCTTTATTTTACCAGGTATTATCATTTAGACAAATAGGTCTTTTGAAAGGACTGTAAGTTCATCTTCATCAGGTTCCGGGTATAGTTCAGTGTTGTTCTGGAAAAACATAGTCTTTGTTAGTGATGTGTCAATCAGTCTTTGAAGAATTCCTCTAATACAAGGAATGCAGCAACATCCACACAGCGTAAGGACCGTGGCTGCCATGACAACAGAGATGAGCAAACCTTTTGCAAGATCACCCCATTTACCAAACCATTTTTCAAAGAGTCCTGTTAAGGGGTTCTCTACACCAGAGTTCTCAGTTAGTTCCTGGGATAACATTTGTAGGCCTTGCAAAGCCTTGGTGATACTTCCATCAGGTGCCGTATTATTTGGAATAAAAGTGCAGCAGAAGGTGCCGAACATTTCGCATACCCCGCCCCTTTCTGCCAGCAACATATCCAATGCTATACGGTTCTGCCACGCTGTCAAAGAGGTGGCGTCCAATTGTGCTGCTATACCTTTGATAGCATCTCTGGTGTAATTCACAAACCTCTGCTGGTTGTAGTAAATGTAGTTTATCCAGTCGACATTCTTATTGGGCTGTACCCATAGGAAGAGTGAGGTGAGTCCTGCTGTTACTTGATTCTGTGCTTTAAATTCATCCGGAACTCCTCGTGGAACACCTATTGAGTCTATATAAACCCGGTTGTCAAAGGATCCTTGGGGTGTTTCTCGCTTAAACCGTTTAAAATAGTGTTTACCTGGTAGTTTTATCAATTTGTTAGTCATAGGAACAATATAAAAGGGAAGCAACAGGCGGGTAAGGGCACAACTACCCTCCCATCTAGGTGGCAGTCTGGGTCTTAGTTTCATGTCCCCACACAGCCACCAAACATCAGCCAGTTGCCGTTTCTGTTCCTGAAACCATTTTAGTTGGTACTTAATGTCTGTAGTTGATGTTGTGGTCGCACAGTATTCAGGAGATAGGGTGCCAACCTTTGAACCATCCTTGTCTATGTTAGAGAAACAAGAAAAATTTCCTGGTAATGCTTGTACTGAAGGGGGTATACTTCGCATTTTAGTTTTAGGGTATCTCTTTTTCTCATTTGCACATTCAGACCCAGTAATATTTTCTGAAAACAGTCTTATTATGCAAGCTAAATCTGTTTCCTCTTCAGGGAGAGGAATGGTAGCTAGTTGTGGTCTTGGGTTTGCACAAGAAATACAATCACTTAACCCCTTAGATTGAGTTGTGTATCTGACCCATTCTATCCACTCATTTTTTTCTCCAAATCCTATTTCTATACTTAATTTTCCTTGTAGGTAAAATCTGTTTTAAACAAGGAGGGATTAAGTTGAAACTGAGTGGGCTCTGGGACTGGGGTGTTCTGACCAGGGAGTACAACCTTAATAGTAATTCTTCCTAGTAGATCACTCAGGCTGGGCCTATATACTCCTAGACCATAAACTCCAGCATCTGATACCTGCAGGTTTTTTATTGTCAAGGAGATGGGATTACATTTATTAGGTGTAAGCCAATCACGGGACTGGCAATCACCAGTCCACCCTCTTCGACTGTATATAGATATACGTTCTACCTGATCCTTCCTTTGTTTAGGGATCACGGCAGAACTAGCAAGCCAACCATTATCATCTGTTGACCACCACACATCAGCCCACGCACTGCATTCTGGAGTAGAACATAAGTATTTGCCCGTAAAAACATATCTTTGATACCCAATGTCTATGACTTGACTTAGATCAAATTGTATTGTGGTGGTCTTACCCTGTATAACATTTATGGTGACACCATCTGGCCCCTTCATTATCTGTCTTTCCCCTCTATGACCCATTATGTTCAGTATTGGAATGAGGTCAAAAAGCATATAAATCCCCACAACTATGCCCCCTACTATCAATGTGATCAAAAGGATTCTCCCTGTCCATGTTTTAGTAAAATACCCTGGTTCAAACATTAGTCTCTCTCTGGGTCTTCCCTCCACCCCTATGAGTCCATAATGTACCATTCCCTTCTCCTGTGGTGTGGCAGTTATTCAGATTTTTTATTTAAATGATGTGCCTTCTTGCAGTGGGTGAGGTGTATCCAAGGTATTCGCTCCACAATTTTCACTGCGGTGGGTGTAGACAACAGTACTTGATAGGGTCCTTCCCACCTGGGGTCAGACCAAGTCTTTCTCTTTATTATTTTTATCCAGACCCAATCTCCAGGTTGTACAAGATCTTCTTGTTCTGTTTTAGTCTCTTGACCTGTAAGAGAATTTGGGCATAGGAGTTCTTTAGTTGTTAGCAACTTTCTCATATAATTTGCCAGTTCATAGTCCATTTCCTCATCATCTCCAGTGAATGCTGTGAGTTGTGGAATATAATAAGGTTTGCCATACAACATTTCATACGGTGTTAGGCCCTTAGCAGTAGGGGTAATTCTTGTACTTAACAATGCCATTGGCAAACACTGAACCCAGTTTTTTTCCTGTTTCCTCCATCAATTTTCTTAGTTTACTCTTTAAGGTACCATTATGTCTTTCCACTGTGCCTGCAGATTGTGGGTGGTAGACACAGTGGTTTTTCAGGTCAATATTATACCATTTACCAATCTGTTGTATTGTTCGGTTCACAAAATGGGAGCCATTGTCACTGTAAATTACCGAGGGGATCCCTTGTCGTGGAATTACCTCTTTGATTAGTACTTTGGCTACTGACTGCCCATCCGGGTGTGTCATAGGAAAAGCTTCCACCCACTTTGTAAACATATCAACAATAACCAGACAGTACTTTTTATTCTCACATTTGTTCAATTCAATAAAATCCATGCATATTGTGTGAAAGGGATAAGGGGGTTGTGGGAAATGACCTCGTAAGGGTCGTAGGGCACCTTGTGCATGGTATCTGTTACAAATCGGACATGTGAGACAATTTTTTTTTGAGTAGTTCGTAAATCCATATGTTGTGAATACCTTGTTGATCACCTGTACCATCCCTCCTTTTGAGGTATGGGCTTGCCCATGGCTCAATAATGCAGCATACCTAAATAATGATGTAGGTAAGATGGGTTTACCGTCTGTACTTGTATATACATCATTGACCAGTGTTGCCCCTTTTGATAACCACTTTTGTTTTTCACCTTCCGGTGATGCCTTCTGCATTTCTGATAACCATGTTTCATCAATAGCTTTCCGTACCTCACCATTTACTTGATGATTTGTATAACATATGTACGTTATTTGCTGTCCTTCAGCAGCTGCTTTTGCTGTCTTGTCTGCTAGTGCATTCCCTAGGGTAATTGGATCTGTTCCCTTTCTATGTGCTGCACATTTACAAATAGCCACTTGTGCTGGTTTTTGTACATTTTCTAGAAGGGCAAGAATGAGATCTCTATGTGTGATCGGTTTACCTGTGGACGTAATCATACCCCTATTTTTCCATTGCTGGGCAAATATGTGTATAGTGGAGAAAGCGTATTGGCTGTCAGTATAAATATTTATTTTTTTCCCTTCCCCTAGACTGCAAGCCCTAGACAGAGCTATAATTTCAGCTTGTTGTGCAGAATAGGAATTGGGAAGGGATCTGGCTTCAATGACCTGGTCATGTGTCACTATAGCATAAGCTGTTTGATTTATCCCTTTATCGTTTTTTCTACACGACCCATCAACAAAGAAGGTAATGTCAGCATCTAGAAAGGGAACATCAGTGAGATCCTTTCTAGGGAGTACCTGTTCATCAATTTGAGCTATACAATCATGTGGATCCCCGTCACCAGGTGTTGGCATTAGTGTAGCGGGATTCAATGTAGTGCACCTCTCAATTGTAAGGTGTGGCTGTCCCAGAAGTGTAGTCATGCATGATAAATGTCTGGCTGGAGATAAATAGGAGATCTTGTCTTGTAGTAAGATCACTGAGATGGCATGTGGGACCTTAAGTACCAGGGGATGGAACAATACTATCAATGCAGAGGACCGTATGGCCAATGAGGCTGCTACTACAGCTTGTACACAGTGGGGCAAACTCCGTGCCACTGGATCTAATTTAGTTGAGTAAAATGCAATTGGTTTGTGTTTGTCCCCATAAACTTGAGTGAGAACAGAAGTCATGTACCCCTCTTTACAGTCTACAGTCTGATAAAATATTTTACTGTAATTGGGTAAGCTGAGCACAGAGGAACCCACAATGAGGTGCTTCACTTTTGTAAATGCATCCTCTGCTTGTACATTCCACTGGATGCAATCTTTCGCAGACATTTGTGTACCATAGATGAGATCAGAAAGAGGCGCCCCCTCCGTAGCATAATTAGCTATCCATGCTCTACAAAAATTTGCCATACCAAGAAATGACATCATTTCTTTTTTGGTGCGTGGTTTGGGGACTTGAAGGATGGCCTCTTTTCGGATCTCATCCAGATGTCTGCCTTCTTGAGACAAAATATAACCCAAGTATGTCACCTTTTCTTTCCATAGTTGTAGTTTATGCTTGCTGACCTTGTGACCTTGTTCTGCGAGGAAATGCATCAGAGCCAAGGTGTCAAGTTTGCATTGTTGCTCCGAAGGAGCTGCTACCAAAATGTCATCCACATACAAGAGAATTTGACTCCCACAGGGAGGTACAAACCGAGACAAATTATTGGACATTTCTTGTGAGAAAATAGTTGGACTTTCACAATATCCCTGGGGTAACCTAGTGTATGTGTATTTTTTCTTTTTATGTGTAAAAGCGAACCAGAACTGACTGTCTTTGTGTAAGGCAATAGAAAAGAAAGCGTTACTGATATCAATGACAGAAAATACCTTGTTATCTGGGTGAAGGTCGTTCAGAAGTACATGCGGGTCTGGGACCATCGGGGCCCTCGGTAATACGGCCCTATTGACCGCCTGTAAATCCTGTACAAGTCTCCACCCATCTTCCCCTCCCTTCTGCTTCCTGACTGGGAACAGGGGCGTATTACATGGTGAATCCGGACATTCAATGATGACACCATTTTTTAGTAATTCCATTATCAAGTGGTCTGCTCCCTCTTCGGCATCTTTCCTTAGTGGATATTGTTTTTGATGAGGCCTCATTGTACTTTTAGGGGTTATTTGGACCTCACTGGCTGTTTTAATTAGTCCAACGTCTGTTTTTCCTTTTGACCACAAGAAATCGGGGACGTCTTTTAAGGCATCCTCTTCTTCTTGGGTCAAAAGTGTCAGTCACTGTCTTTTGTCACAAACTTCAATCATGTGGATTCTGGGTGTACATTCAACAAACCATGCTAATCTGCACCTCCGAATCCCTTTGGATTCTAGTTCCTCATCTGTTAGTAGAACCCAGTCTGTGATAAGTTCTCCCAGCTCATACCATGATACCCCAGGGTTCCGGGTGACCGAAACATGAGGTACAGTATCCTGCCTGTATATTTGCAGAATTGGTTGTGGTAGGAGACAAGTAGCCACACTATTTCCTTCCTTATCACAGTACAGGTATCTTAAGAGCACTTCAGTGTTAGTGAGACTCATTAACTGTTTCTCATAAGACTTATCAGGCCCTGAGGTCTTTTTGTAGTACATAGTGCAATGGAGGTTCGTCTGGACCTTGTACCCGCTCCTCACAGGCTCTTCTTCAACTATTTCTGTCAGGGTTTTGGGCATCTTTAACCCCTCAGTTTGCAAATCCAAGCTATACCAGTATCGGGGCTCATTATCCACGGCTGTGATTCGTTTTTCACACAGCCGATGGGCTTTGAGGCCCCCCTCCACTGGTATGACAGAAATATCGAGAGCATGCAACATGTCTCTACCCAACAAATTAACAGGACATTTAGTTGAAATTACAATTTTACACTGAGCCTTTTTACCTGTCTGTGGATCTTCCACAGTAAGGCCTTCAGACACGGCCTCCTGGTGCATTAACCCATTTGCAGACTTTACATATACTACACCTGTTTTCTTTACCCCTGGTGGCATATCCAGTGGGTGTATTAGGGTCCTGCAAGCCCCGGTGTCACAGAGAAATGTTACCCAACTACCCTTTACAATCAATGTTATTTCTGGCTTGACTTCAGCATGCAAACAAGCTTCAACATTACACACATCCAAGATCTCAGACTCTTTCTCCTCATTTCCCTCTGTATCTCTCTCTGTGGACATACCAACATTTTCTAGTCAAGCTTCTTCCTCTCTGTTTGACTCACATGCTCTCGCTAAGTGACCTCTTTTACCACACAGGAAACACTCCCCCCTCTTCTTTTTCCCCTCATAATCCTGAATGCAGGGCCTTGTTCGAGTGTTCCCCAATCTTTTGTTCCGATTCTCAACAACATACACATCATTACTTTCACCCATCATAAACACCTTCCCTTTTTTTACTTTCTTTTTTGATTGGAAGTGCCTTTCAGCATGCCTTGCATACTCAATTAGCTCCTGAAGTCTGCAAATCCTATGGTTAATCATGTGATTGGTAACAAAACTTGATATAGGGGCTATCAGCCCCTTCAGGATTGCATTCTTTAGCTGTTGCTCATATGGGCTATCGTTCACTTGGTCTGCTGGGATTTCTATCCCAGAGTGGTTATTGAAAATCTCCCTCATCCTAACAATGAAATTATCCACTGTTTCCTCTTCTCCTTGCATACACTGATTTATAATGGACCAGTCGGCCCGACGTACCCATCTATTTTCTATCCTTGCTATAAGAGCATTTCTCCTGACTTCGAGTGCTGCATCATCATGAGGCAACACCCTTCCCTGGTTGTTTAATCCACTCCAATCTCCCACTACATGATGCCAGTCAGGTCCCAGTACCTGTCGGATGACCTGCTCTATTTCCCTCCCATTGAGATGATAGCTAGCAATCATTCCCATGATACCATCCCTGAATTGAGCTATGTTAACTTTGGGATGTGGTATCCCTTCAATAGCTTTCTTAACATCCTCGGGGGTCCAGGGGCGATAGACCATCATAGTGTTGGGGGCTGGTACACCTCCTACATCTTGTCCTGCCCTAGGGTTGGGAACTTCAATTAATGGGAACTCTTCCTCCCCAAATTCTGTTTGTTCCCCAGCTGCGGGGGATATTAATTTATTGAGCAGGTGGCCGACGAGTTTTGTAACCGTTGCTGTAAGGGGGGTCCCTTGTGGACTTCTCTGGACAGCAACGGTCATTTTGAGAGGGGGTTTTGCTGCAGCCGTAGGAGAAACGGTTGCATCTGGGGGTGACCCAGGTGACCACGAAGGGACAGCAAACAGTGGGGGGTCACATTGCATGGAAAAAGGGTTGTTTGCCGATAGTCGGGGGGTCAGTCGAGGGGGCCTATTGCATGCCTCTGTCCCGTATGGTGGTGGGGAATGTAAGTCTGCAATAGGGTATAGGGATTTGGGAGTGGGAGTTGTGGTTAAAGGGGGAGCGGCAACTGTCAGTGGGTTTGGGGTATCTTCTAAAGGGTGTGTGGGGGCTGTTGGGTGCATTTGATTTGTTGAGTTTTGTTCAGTCAATACTTGCTGAACTAAGCTTCGGAGGACGGTCATATTATTGTCCTCCTCTTTGTCTAAAAACATAGTTTTTTTATGGTTTTCTGAATTTAACCTACGATTAGCCTCCTCAAGCCATTTTTTTGCCTGGGGAAGACCTAATTTCTTCTGTTTCCTTTTTTTCGGGCCGGCCTTATTTTTAAGCTTTCTACACAGCATTACACAACCATCCTTATTTAAGGAAGTATCAAAATCATATTTTGTTTCCCACATCTTAAGAAATTTCACATTCTCTTTGTCTAGACTACACATATACTTAGCATCTTCATTCAAACCAACAGATTTTCCATGGATCACACCCATTTTAACGTGCACACAGAGTTTTTTTTTTTTGTAAGGTCTTCTCACACTGACACAATACCTGCACACAGTATCTTATCACTTCTGCAGCTACTCACAAACTTTCTAGTCGTGACATATCACTTCTAGATTATTGATCTTGTGTGCTGCTATAATACTGGTGTCTTGTCTTCTTACTTAATGTTTTATTCATTTATAGGGAGAATGAACAGAATTACAAGGCTAACGTAAATTCACCTGACTGGTCACCCCCCCCCCCCCCTGATCAAAACATTAATATTTCAGTAAACTGTAGGGAGCATGAACAGAATTACAAAAGAGACTTAATTTCTCTCGACTGTTGTTCCCACACTTTATCAAAACATTAATATTTGTTGATTCAACGGTATTTATAAATGCCTGTACAGGTTTTTTACACAACATACGAGGCTGGCTGAGCGCAAGGGCTCGTCAAATTACCTCTATTTGTTACCTGGAAATCTATCAGGCCATACCTTTGTATTAACAGGGGTTCATGTTTTTGATGTAGGAATATTTATGTGTCCCCCACGGGAATTCCTGCAGTTTACAAGGCTGTCAGGACCTAGGTCCTTTGTCGACAAATTTCCTTTATCTGCACCCGGGTATTAGAATGGGACCATACTCCTATATCAAAGAGATTTAAACTACGGACGTATCTACTTATATTCCCTCAACTCGGATAAAGCAAAACATATACACAACAGATAAACATTCAATTCATCTCTATATTATATGTATTTAACAAAAATCCCTTAATTCATTAAATCCCTAATCACATTTAGACCTAAAGGTATAATATAATAAATGAAAATATCTTACCTTGCCCCGAGAGCGGTCTCTTGTGCTGATCCGGTAAGTCGCTGCCCGGGAGGCACTAGTTCAGTGAGCCGGCCTCTGTTAACGTCAAATTTAAGACGGAGGACTTACAGTTTTTTGCCGTACGGACATCGGTTCACTGGGTTGTTGGCTAGTGCTTTCCAGGAATTTGGACTTCCGGTCCGAAGGACCAAAATGTCAAAGACATTTCGGACCGACTCTCGTTACAAGTCAAGATGTTTTATTGCATATGCAGAGAAAATGGTTAAAGTATATTTGCGGCTTCAGAGATCCATTTTCTGCCTGTCATAGATTTACATTCTGCTTTTATAACCCTTAAACCTTCCCCTTTCCTGCTCGTAACGTCCTGATCATGTGTATAATTTCAACCTTTATTCTGACGTTTTAGCAGGAAAGAGGGAAATATCCTTTTTCAGCCTACACCTTATGACAGGATATTTCATACAATGGATACATCAATTATCTCATACAATGGAAACATAAATTATTTCATGGTTCACAGCCCATGTTTGGCAGATGTAAGCAAAATACAGCACATTTTTTGCACAAATAGAATATGGTCATATGACTTATTCCAGTAATTAGGACTATTAGAGCTATTCAGCATATTTATGTATAATAGAGTTATATAAAACAAACATTTTAACTTTAGAAGATTAATATGCATCTTGATAGTTGACAGATAAAGTATAATTTTAAATTTATCTAACAACCCTAAATGAAATAGTTGCATGCCTTCAACTTGTTGCAGTGTTGTCATTGTTTGCTCTTCTTACCGAAAACTTTTGTCTTTTTTTTTACCTGGTGATCTCGACAGTTTTCAGACTTCTGGTACTAGGATGACAGCACTCTCTGAATAGCTCCCTAAGTAGGAGAAGCATAGTCATACTAGGACTCGCCCAACCTGTAAAATTTAAGCTTACCGTATATACTCGAGTATAAGCCGAGTTTTTCAGCACATTTTTTTGTGCTGAAAATGCCCCCCTCGGCTTATACTCGAGTCGCCTTTTTGCGCCTGATCTCCCGGATTTTGGGGACCCGTTACCGGCCGGCCATAGGTCTTCTTGAACCCAAGATTGGCACACATGTAGCTCTATAAGTGTGCAAAGTTTGTTGTCCGGGGGACCTACAGCCGGGGAGCAATGATTTTTCAACCCGGGCATCCCTTCCATAGACTCCCATGTTAAACGGTCATTTCTCTGGTGAATTTGGGGACCCGGTACTGGCCGTTTGTAGGTTCCCTGGACCCGAAACTTGGTTCACACGTAGCCCTATTTCTCCTCTATAAGTGTGCAAAGTTTTTTGTCTGGGGGACCTGCAGCCGGGGAGCACTAATTTTTCAAAGCCAGGCACCCCTTCCATAGACTCCCATGTTAAACGTCAGTCTAGTCATAGGCACAGTGAGGCACCGTGAGGCATGCACATGGACACAGTGAGGCAAAGTGAGGCACCGTGAGGCATGAATATGGACAACCTAGGCTTATACTTGAGTCAATATGTTTTCCCATTTTTTTGTGGTAAAATTAGGTGCCTCGGCTTATATTCAGGTCGGCTTATACTCGAGTATATACGGTACTTAAAGCGTTGGTTAACCCCCAAAAAAACAAAAAAACTTGATCGTGTTCCCTTAAAGCTTGTTATACAGCACAGTGCTTGTGCTGTGTCATTTGGCCTCCTGTAATACCTGGCTGATTCTGCCGGGCTATACCCTCCCCCCTGTAAACTGACCACGATAATCAGGGCTGCTGAGCCCTGACACCATGGTTAGAGTACGTGCCTCCGTCAACCGCAGCCCTCCTATGTGCACCTCTGTCAGGGGAGGGCTGGCGGCCTTAGGCCTGGGGGGCAAGTCCAGTCAAGTGGCCCATTGAACCGCGGAATCAGCTCACCATCCATGGCCCACCTGGTTTTTCAATGCAGCCTCACCAGTGCCCATCAGTGCAGCCAACTCCAGTGCCCATCAATGCAGCCTGATCACTGGGGCAGGTTACATGGGGGGGAGATGGGGGGTCAGCTAGGGGTGTCTGGGTCTCTCACCCCAGCGATCTCAGCTCAGCAGGTCCTTGCACGCCACGGTTTCCAGGGGGGTAACACTCCTGATCCTGGGGTCAAGTTGCAGCCAGCGCCCATCCCTGCAGCCCTGCGTCCCGACTCCCTGGCATGCCCTGCCTCTGCCTGCTTCTAAGAATCCAGTACCAGGGAGTTGTAGTTTCCTCTGCGCTGCTGTGTTTTCCACCCACCAGAAGCTTGAGTGCGAACTCCCGGAATGCAACAGCTAGTGGTCGGCCGCCATGGCCATGCCCCCGGCCCGACTTCCTAGACCAGAATAAAAAAGAAAATGGTAGCGGGCAGCGGCTGCCAGCCATTTTGAACATAAGTTAGGGTGGCCTGAGAGGCAATTGCCACCCTGCCCCCTGGCCCAGCCCTCCCCTGACCTCTGTCCTCTCTGTCCTCCTCCCCCCTCCCCTCTCTGCCTGTCAGTTCCCCCATCCTCCTCTCCTGCACTAAAAATACCAGCATTTTCCTTCTATCGTTACCTCTGATATATAGAAGTAAGCTCCCCAGTGCATGTAATTTCTAAAAATTTGTGATATAATAGCTTACTTCAGAGCTCACGTGACTGCCTGATGGTCTCCTTCTCTCCTCTCCTCGCACGGACAAACCCCTGTTTTTAATGCATACTGTTAGACAGGTTAATTGGTTGTCTGCGAGCTGGTCGGTAAGTAGGCTTGGTTTTTCCTGGGCATTCCCCAGGCTTTGTTGTTTCCTTCTTTCCTCTCCTCGGCTGATGTCAGTGGGGGCTTCCCAGCACCTCCCCCTGGAGCAATCGCATTGGGATAGGAGACCAGCGGGCAGTCAGCTGAGCGCCATACGGCGGTCTGAAGTAAGCTATTACATATTTTTAGAAATTACATGCACTGGGGAGCTTACTTCTATATATCAGAGAGAACTATAGAAAAAAAATATTGGCTTCACAAACACATGAGCAAAAGCCCTCATGGTCAATCAATAGCATTAGAGAGGGACGTACACCCTCATACACAGTACTCATGTGAGAAAGCTCAAAGGGAACCTCCTATTAGCCCCAGACTCTGCTGTATACTAATTCTGGAAAGGTGCAGCTCAACATGTTGAATTAGTTGCTGGAAGTAGTGTGCATCCTATAAACCTGCCTATGTGTCCTTCTACAAAATCGTTTCTCAACTGGAAATCTTGCATCATGACAGTGTCCCATTATAAAGTTCTTATTTCTATACATTGATACTGTTGGTATATTAGCACCATGTTGATTGCAAACATTGACGATCGGATGGCATGCTGGTCATATTAATCTGTTGAAGGTTACAAGTTAATCCATTGTCACTGAAGGCTTTCCAAATCTGCATCTTGTTAATGGGAAAAATTTTCATAAGTTTCCCTTTTACAGCCAGTGCCCTACTGGTGAGTCTTGTTGTGGGACAACCAATCAATAATCTATTCACATGTAAAGTCGCTTTCTTTATATGTGATAGCTAATCTATTGTCTAATCCCTGGTCTGTCAGGTCTGGTGTTTTTGTGAGGACTGAGACAATTGTGTACAGGTCACTGAAGCTTGCCATTGTTGACCGTCTAAGAACTGAACTTAATATGCCCCATGTGACCATCATCACCAACCATGAAATGACCAATTGTTATCAATGGTCGAATGCCATTCGATTAAGTGACATTGGATGACATGTCAAGAAAGCTGGAACATTTCGCTTTTCAGCTAATAAAGGACCATTTCTTTTTTGTTTGTTTGTGCTCATGTGCTAGATAACGTTTTACTTTTTAGAGTACGTTTCCCCCCCCCCCCCAAGACTTAATTTGGCAGAAGACTTTTATTTTTTATTTTAGGGAAAAGGGAGGGAAAACTAGCAAAAACATACATTTTGCACTAAATTAAGATGATTTTTTAATATCATCAGAACAGTTTCAAATATTTTCCCTAAGTATAATGCCGCGTACACACGACCGTTTTTCATGACGAGAAACATGCCATTTTTTAACTTGGTCGTGAAAAACGGTCATGTGTGGGCTCCAGCGCATTTTTCTCGATGAAAAAAATGGGCATTAAAAATTTAGAACCTGCTCTATTTTTTCTCGTCGTCTTTCACGTCGTCGCTTTTCTCGTCGTGAAAAACGGTCATGTGTATGCTTTAACAACGGGAAAAAAACACGCATGCTCAGAAGCAAGTTATGAGACGGGAGCGCTCGTTCTGGTAAAACTAGCGTTCGTAATGGAGATAGCACATTCGTTATGCTGTAACGGACTGAAAAGCACATAGACTAAAAAGCGCAAATCGGCTACCATCAAGCTTTTACTAACATGTGGTAACACGAAATCAGCAAAAAGCAGCCCAAATGGTGGCACCATCTGAATGGAACTTCCCCTTTATAGTGCCTTCATACGTGTTGTCGTACGTGTTGTACGTCACCGCGCTTTGCGCAAGCATTTTTTTTCACGATAGTGTGTATGCAAGGCAGGCTTGAGAAGAATCACGTCGAGAAAAACGTAGTTTTTTTCCATGACATTAAAAACAGTCGTAATTACGCGGCATAAGGGATAAAGTGTTCAGAGTACAAGTATACTACATAATTGTAATTAGGCAGTTTAATGGCCTAAACCCAAAAACAAAAATTTAATATATTTCAGCTTATCAGTTTTTTTTATGTACATTTTATTGGGTTTTTCCAAAAGTACAAGAAAGACTGTTATACAATACTAATCTCAGTGTTTCACATTACATGTTAAGTACATGTTAGCTGGACCAAGTAAGGCAACATAGGGTCTTAAGCCACGTACACACGGTCGGAAATTCTGCTAGCAAAAGTCAGATGTGAGCTTTTGGTCAGAAATTCCGACCGTGTGTATGCTCCATTGGACTTTTGCTGTCAGAATTTCCGCCAACAAAAGATTGAGAGCAGGTTCACAATTTTTCCGATCGTCTGTAGCAATTCCGACTCGCAAAATTCCGAAGCATGCTCGGAAACAATTTGACGCATGCTCGGAAGCATTGAACTTAATTTTCTCGGCTCGTCGTAGTGTTGTACGTCACCGCGTTCTTGACGGTCGAAAGTTCAGAGAACTTTTGTGTGACCGTGTGTATGCAAGCCAAGCTTGAACGGAATTCCGTCTGAAAAACCATCCAAGGTGTGTACGGGGCATTAGAATTAGGCACCAACCAAAGTCGTTGGCTTTTTGTCGTTGCCAAGCAGTTTTTAAATGGTGGCTGCATTGTTTTTCTTTTTTCAAACTATGACCTTTTTTAGCAAGTACAGAAATGCAGTGTCCGTCACACTTCCTATGAATTTATCTGAAAACAAAAACAACCCTTGTCTTCTTTTGAAGTTTTCTTCTGCAAACTACAATTTCCCCTGTACCCCCATTTATTGGAGATGAAGAGAGGAGGTGGTTTTCGTAGTCCACGGCTCCCTCCCTAGATACAGTGGAGGAGTAAGCATAATCACCGTGAGACAAGAAGCGTGCTATTTGCAGGATCCCCAGGTGAATAAAATAAAAAACAAAGACTGAAAAAAGAAATCAAATGCAGCCATCACATCTATTACTGCTAAGCTGGAATATATTACATTTTTGTTTTTGGGTTTACATTCGCTATAAAGATTAGTCCCAAGCTACAGTACAAGGAAAGCATTCATTGAACTACTAATGCTCAATGTAACATATTCAAACTTTCTAAACAAAAGGCCGGTTTACCGTCCTTCAGGCTTTAGGGGGGCCGGACTGTGGCCATCTGGAGTACAAAACATCCCAGCATCAGTGGGAGTCAACAATCTCCCACCATTTGTGTCAGAGGGAGGAATTGTGTCCCACAATTGGTGTCATTGGACCCTTTTTTTGGTGTCAATGGGACAAATTGTGCCCCATCATTGGTGTCATTGGGTCCCATTGTTGGTGTCATTGGAAGGAACTGTGCCCCATCTTTGGTGTCATTGGGAGGAATTGTGCCCTTCATTGTTTTCAGTAAAAAAAATAGCACCCCAAGGGCTGGTTAAAAGTGTAGCACCCTGGGGTTTAGTCAGGGAGCTCCTCACAAATATACTTGCCAAGAGTAGTTGTCTTGGTCGATTGATAGAGATCTATTGATTTCTCCCTAAGTTTGGCCTTGTTGCACTCTACTAGCACTAGGTCACTAGGAGGGAAGCTGTCGCCACAAAGGGACCAACCACCTTTACCAGGGACTACAGTGAGTAACTGAAGCAAGTACCGGAATCACCGAACGAGCACGGTGGAGAATTGGGAAACTTCAGGCAGTGATCAAGTCAGGGATCGAACCCGCGGAGGAGGCGCTTGCAGAGCAGCCTTGTAAGTCAAGCCAGGGACCCCGCCGGTTAGCAGGGGTGAAGCTTGAGAAGTATCTGGAGTGCCCAGCTAGGGACCCGGCAGAGAAGCAGGGGTGGCGCTTGAGGGAAATACCACCGCCAACCTTGAAGGAGCTCAAGGGATTCAAAGTCAGTGAATCAGAGAGTCTAGTGAGAGACCGGGAGCTCTTAAAGAACTACAAGAAGCAATTGTAGTGGAACTGAAAAGACTGTTACGTTTGAATTAGGAACTGTTAAAGACTGTTACCATAGGAGACAGCATTCCTGCATGTGCAGATGTGGCACCTTGCTGGGGCCTTTCCCTGCACGGCTGTCCTCCTATTGAAGTCTCGGAGTCTCCCAATTGAATCTATAACTACTTAAGGGTGTCCTGGTCCTAACCCTCTTTCCCTCAAAAATACAAAAAGGACTGTCAAAAGAAATAAAATCTCTTTTACATCCAAGAAGTGTCTGGTGCCCAATGACTTTCAACCACTACATATTGAAGGATGTCAGCTATATTTGGCCTTGGAGGTCCTCATTAGACTGGACAAGGCTGGAGACCTTGCTACAAATGCAAGAAAAGGGCCGAAGTTTGGAGACCACTGTTCTACAGAGTAAAAACACGCTGAATAGAGGATCGGTAGGAGGGCAGTGGAAATGTACTTTCTGAAATCTCCACCGTTCAACATTTTCTTTCTCTGTGCTTCCTGCATGGTCAATCACATTCACACTTCCGAGACAGGTTTGATTTTGATTGGTTACAGGAAATTTCTTAGTAATATTATATTTTATCCATTATGCTGCAAGGAGAGTGTTCCAATGTTACCAACTCCAGGACCACCAGATTAAAGACAAAAGAGATTGGTGAACTAGTGTAGCATGTGAATGAAAATATTTAACTACTCTGCAGGAAGGATCTGTAAGCATCTCAATAATTACATTTCAATTTTGATTGGAGTGTACCCTTAATAAGGCATAAAACCTTTATCTATAAAATTCCAGGAGGTCCAAATGCCCAAAATGTCACTTTCATCTGATAATAATGTGTGATATCACACCGTAGCTTCAACTATTAAGAGAAATGGTGAATTGGGATGTCTAGCGCTCCAGGAGGTAATGCCCTTAAAATGGAATGTTGTACATTTGCTGGGATAGTAACATAGTCATAAAAGCCATAAATTGGTCATGAACTGGTCCAAAGGGAACATGGGGTTTAAAAAGAGGCAGCCATCCTCAGAGTGTGTCCAGAGACATGTAACCGCGGAAGCGGAAATGACGTCACCAGACAGTCCTGATGCCTTCCTCCCACCCCCTGCTGGTGACGTCATTTCCGCTTCGGTGGTTCAAGCTGGTCAGCGTGGAGCTTCTTGCTTCCTGTTTCCTCTGAAGCACAGCCATCCATCAGACTTTCCCCACCAGCAATCCAGAACGTTTGTGGAGCCAGAAGGTCGCATGAGAGCTGCCAGGACTGTACATCCCATGATGAGCATGACTTTCACTTATATCTTGTAAGTGCTTTTAATCTTGTGCAATAAATGTTTTTACCTTAATACTACACTCAGAGTGGCACCTCCCCCTCCCTGTTTCTTTACATAGCTTCATCTATTAGGTCCTTAGAATGATAAAAAAAGTAGCCCTTTCTGGATTTAGTTAGGTCAATAGCAGTTGTGTGTTTTCATGCAGTTTTAAAAGCTTTTTTATTTTTCCAGGCACCTTCCTAGGACCCTACGAATCTAAAGCCTCATACACATGATCGGATTTCCATCGGACAAATCCGTGGAATTTTGTCCGAAGGGCGTTGACCCGTGAACTTGTTCTGCATACAGACGGCAGAAACTTTTCAGCCAACATACACAAAACTATGTTGTTTTTCAGCTCTTTAGCGCCACCCTTTGGGCAACTTCTGCTAATGTTGTCTGATGGTTAGCATTGGTTCAGAGCATGCGTGTTTGTACTTTGGATTTGTTGTCGGACAATTTGAGAGCATGCACAGCCAACATTTGTTGTCGGAAATTCTGACAACAATTGTCCGATGGAACATACAGACGGTCGGATTATCCGACAAAACACGTCCATCACACAATTGTTGTCGGAATATCCGATCGTGTGTACGAGACTTTAATGGAAAGTGCATGGGCACCACTGGAGTGAAAATGATTACAGTAGGTCTTGACTTCTAAAAATAATGACTTTGACTCCCCTGTACTGAGAAACAATGTATTAATGTAGAACTTCCAGCGTCAGCATTGGAATTCTTCTTCCAGATGTCTTCTTGTTTCTAACACATCACTAATCAATTTGAGAACACTAGTAACCATGTGTAAAATAATCAAATTTTTGAAAGAAAGAAAAAAATCTGTTAAAATGTAAAGTGACACTTAACTCAATTTAACTTAACTTAAATGTTCTACTCAACTATGTATTCTTATTTTAAAAATATACCTTACATTGCTCTCAGCCTCCTCCAAATCTCTTAATTCCTTTGTTTTTTCTGTTGTTATCTGACTTCCCGTTGAGCGTGACTATATTCATTTTCCATGATCCCACTGTATGTAGGGACATAACTACTCTCTCTTGCTTGCTCCTGAGAAGGACTAGGTACTGTACATAATTCCTAGTCCTTCTTGAGAGCAAGCAAGAGAGAGTGGTTATGTCCCTACATTAGGGTGACCAGATTTTTAAAATGAAATCCAGGGACATATTTTTTTTTTACTAGTAATGGCGGCAATCAGCGACTCTCTGCCCGTCGCCGCCGCCCGCCTCACAGCCTGTCAAGTCTTACTCTCCAGGCCCCGGCTACTACTGGGTGGGGAACGGAGGAAGATCACTCCACCAGGGAAGGCAAGGAGATAAGAAGGCAGGCGGCTGGCCGGGACTTGAGTCAAGGCAGAAGAACATGCGAGTGGAGCTGAATGGGCATGCACCCAAAACTGAAGAAATGTTCCCTCCACTCCGACCAGCACATGATCATCAGAAAGGGGCACAGATAATGGAAAAAATACACCCCCCTAAGCTAGTAGGAGCGGCAGAGCAGGGGGGGGGGGGGTGTAATTCAGATTTTCTTTTTAATTCTGCACTGTCTTTGAAATTGCCCCAGCCCCTGTTTAAATCCAATTTGGGGACAAAACCTAGGACAGACTTGGTCCAGGGACAGTGTCCTCAATCTGGGGACTGTCCCCAGAAACCGGGGATATCTGGTCACCCTACCCTACATACAGTGGGACCATAGAGATCAAATTTAGCCACCCTCTAATAGGAAGTCAGATCACAGCACCAAAAAGAAAATACATTTGGAGATTTAGGCTGAGAGCAATAAAATTTACTTTTTATCTAAAAAATAAATACTTGAATAGAATCTTTTCGTTTTAAACCAGAGTTTGTTGCCACTTTAAAGTACAGTGCCTTAAAGAAAAGTATTCATACCCCTTGAAATTTTCCACATTGTGTCATGTTACATCCAAAAACGTAAATGTACTTTATTGGGATTTTATGTGATAGACCAACACAAAGTGACACATAATTGTGAAGTGAAAGGAAAATGATAAAAAAATGTTTTACATTCTTTACAAATAAATATATAAAAAGTGTGGTGTGCATTTGTATTCAGCCCCCTTGAGTCAATACTTTATAGAACCACCTTTCACTGTAATTACAGCTGCAAGTCTTTTTGGGGATGTCTCTACCAGCTTTGCACCTCTAGAGAGTGATATTTTTGCCCATTCTTCTTTGCAAAATAGCTCAAGCTCTGTCAGATTGGATGGAGAGCATCTGTGAACAGTAATTTTCAAGTCTTGCCACAGAATCGCAATTGGATTTAGGTCTAGACTTTGTCTGAGCCATTCTAACACATGAATATGCTTAAACCATTCCGTTGTAGCTCTGGAATGGTTTAAAGTCGTTGTTTGGGGTCGTTTTCGTGCTGGAAGGTGAACCTCTGCACCAGTCTCAAGTCTTTTGCAGACTCTATCAGGTTTTCTTCTAATAAGATCGCCCTGTATTTGGCTCCATCCATCTTACCATCAACTCTGACCAGATTCCCTGTCCCTGCTGAAGAAAAGCATCCCCACAACATGCTGCCACCACCATGTTTCACGGTGGGAATGGTGTGTTCAGGGTGATGTGCAGCGTCTTTGCTTTTAGGCCAAAAAGTTCAATTTTGGTCTCATCTGACCAAAGCACCTTCTTCCACATGTTTGCTGTGTCCCCCACATGGCTTCTCGCAAACTGAAAATCGGACTTCTTATGGTTTTCTTTCAACAATGGCTTTTTTCTTGCCACTCTTCCATAAAGACCAGATTTGTGGAGTGCACGACTAATAGTTGTCCTGTGGACAGATTTTCCCACCTGAGCTGTGGCTCTCTACAGCTCCTCAGAGTTACTATGGGCCTCTTGGCTGCTTCTCTGATTAATGCTCTCCTTGCCCTGCCTGTCAGTTTAGGTGGACGGCCATGTCTTGGTAGGTTTACAGTTGTGCCATACTCTTTCCATTTCCAGATGATGGATTAAACAGCGCTCCGCGAGATGTTCAAAGCTGGGGATATTTTTTTATAACCTAACCCTGCTTCAAACTTCTTCACAACTTTATACCTGAGCTGTACTGTGTGTTCCTTGACCTTCATGATGCTGTTAGTTCACTAAGGTTTTCTAACAAGCCTCAGAGGGCTTCACAGAGCAGCTGTATTTATTCTGAGAATAAATTACACACAGGTGGACTCTATTTACTAATTAGGTGACTTCTGAAGGCAATTGGTTTCACTAGATTTTAGTTAGGGGTATCAGAATATAGGGGGCTAAATACAAATGCACGTCACATTTTTCAGATATTTTTTTTTTAAAAAAAATTTGAAAGCCAATTATCATTTTCCTTCTACTTCAAAATTATGTGCCACTTTGTGTTGGTCTATCACATAAAATCCCAATAAAATACATTTACGTTTTTGGTTGTAACATGACAAAATGTGGAAAAATTTAAGGGGTATGAATACTTTTTCAAGGCACTGTAGATCTTAATCTCATTAGTAAAATTTCAAAAAGCTTTGTTTCAAAAGTTGAATTCAAGAATTTTGGATCTGTAGACTTTCAATTTGTTAGCATATCCACCTAGCAGCACTAGGGTCGTCGGTTCAAGTCCCAACCACAGCACTACCTGCCTGGAGTTTGCATGTTCTCTCTGTGCCTGTGTGGGTTTCCTCTGGGTACTCCGTTTTCCTCCCACACTCCAAAAACTTGCTGGTAGGTTAACTGTCTCCTGTCTAAACTGGCCCTAGCATGTGTATGAATCTGAGTTAGGGACCTAAAGCTGGCCATACATTATACAAGTTTGTTATTCAATTTCCTTTAGATTTATCTTCAACTATCTAGATTGTAAGCTCTAACGAGCAAGGCCCTCTTATCCCTCCTATATTGAATTGGATTGTAACTGTACTGTCTGCCCTCATGTTGTAAAGAGCTGCGCAAACTGTTGGCACTATATAAATCCTGAATAATAATAAATAATAGTGTAATGTTGCGTACACACGGCCGGAATTTCCAACAGAAAAATTCGAATGGGAGCTTTTCATCGGAAATTCCGACCGTGTGTATGCTCCATCAGACTTTCGCTGTCGGAATTTCCGACTGACTTATGCCCCATACACACGATCATTTTTCATGCCATTTTTTAAACCGACGTTTTTCTTGTCATTTTTTTTCATGTTTCCTCTCAAGCCTGTCTTGCGTACACACGATCATTAAAAAAACCGCTCGAGCAAAGCGCAGTGACGTACAACACGTACGACGGCACTATAAAGGGGAAGTTCCGTTCGAATGGCGCCACCCTTCATGTTAGTAAAGTTTGTTGAGCAACGATTTGCGCTTTTCAGCTTCGTGCTTTTCAGTCCGTTACAGCGTGACGAATGTGCTATCTCCATTACGAACGCTAGTTTTACCAGAACGAGCGCTCCCGTCTCATACTTGATTCTGAGCATGCGCGTTTTTTTTCACGCCGTTAAAGCATACACACTATCGTTTTTCACGTCGTTAAAAAAAACAACATGAAAAACAACGTGAAAAAATAGAGCATGTTCGAAACTTTTAATGGCCGTTTTTCACGTCGTTAAAAATGCTCTGGAGCATACACACGATCATTTTTAATGGCCATTTTTAAAAATGGCATTTTTAACGGCATGAAAAACGATCGTGTGTATGGGGCATTAGATAGAGAGCAGGTTCTCTATTTTTCCGTCGGAAAAAATTCCGATCGAAATTTCCTATTGTGTGTACAAATCCCGATGCTCGGAAACAAATCGACACATGCTCGGAAGCATAGAACTTCATTTTCTCAGCTCGTCGTAATCTTTTACGTCACTGCGTTCTTGGCAGTCAAAAGTTCACCAAACTTTTGTGTGACCGTGTGTATGCAAGGCAGGCTTGAGCGGAATTCTGTCGGAAAAACCATCCAACTTTTTTCCGACGGGAATTCCGCTCGTGTGCCTGCCGCTCGTGTGCCTGCCTGATTGCATAAAAATTGAAAGTGTTTAGGTTTGACCTTATATTATATTGTTTTGGTAAATATAAAGTAATGTTGTACAAGAAAATTGTATGTGTGATCAGCCTTAGATTTCAAGCTTCTTGACGGCAGAAACGAATGTGAATGTGCAATATACATGTACACATGTAAATTCACTGTGCTATATAAGTACCTGTAATAAATAAAATACATAAATAATACTTGTTGATCCCATCACACAGGCCGCTGTCACATATGCCATTGTCAGAAAGCTGATCCAAAGCAATGATGTGTAGCCAGCACTGGACCAAGTGCATGTAGATGGGAAATGGCTGAAAAAGGATAGAAAAGATCTAATGCCGCGTACACACGACCGTTTTTAATGTCATTGAAAAAAACAATGTTTTTCTCGACGTGATTCTTCTCAAGCCTGCCTTGCCTACACACTATCATTAAAAAAATGCTAGAGCAAAGCGCGGTGACGTACGAAATGTACGACGGCACTATAAAGGGGAAGTTCCATTCGGATGGCCCCCCCACCCTTTGGGCTGCTTTTGCTGATCCTCGTGTTAGTAAAGTTTGGTGAGAGACGATTCGCGCTTTTCAGCCTCGTGCTCTTCAGTCCGTTACAGCGTGACGAATGTGCTATCTTCATTATGAACGCTAGTTTTATCAGAACGAGCACTCCCGTCTCATAACTTGCTTCTGAGCATGCGTGTTTTTTTCACGTCGTTAAAGCCTACACACGGCCATTTTTCATGATGAGAAAAAACGGCGACGTGAAAAACGACGAGAAAAATTAGAGCATGTTCCAAATTTTTAATGGCCATTTTTCACGTCGTGAAAAATGCTCTGGAGCCCACACACGATCGTTTTTAATGACCAAATTAAAAAATTGCTTTTTTCTCGTCATGAAAAATGGTCGGTTTGTACGCGGCATGAGATTATAAAAAGTGAAAACATATTCTAAAAAAATAAAAAAAAATAGCCATGGTAATTGTTTACAACACAAGCAAGTTAAATTAAGTCTAGTTTGAATTTACATCTGCTTTAAAAGTATAGACAACAATATTTTGCAGTAATAATTGATGATACTAGTTGAATTCTTTTTTTTTTTACATTATAGTTACATTTTTTGTTCAAATTTAAACTTTTATGAAATTCTCACAACTGTTCCTGGGAAGTATAGAAAAGAAAAACTGTAAATGAAAAAAGAAAATCGCAAATATGTCACTTAAAGAACTGGAGCACGCACTTACTAAAGTGGAGAAGACGGAATGTCAAGGTTGTATTGATGGTAATAAAGAAAACTCATGTTGTGTGAATTTGCTGCATAGAGAGGTGACAGCTGAGCCAATCACAGTGCTAATTAACATACATTGGAAACGAGCAGGATCCTTTCTCAGGCCCAGGCAGATGGCCTCTGCCACTTTGAAACCCCTTTGCTTCTAATCCTTGTTTGCCTCACTAGCTGGGGAAATTTGCATTCACTCCACAATGATCCATTCAATAAAACTCACTCTCCTAGTCTTTGTCAGCACCTCAAACACACTGCTGGGCTCTTGCTAATATGCAAAGATCTCACAAAAGGGACAATTATTATCACACAGCGTTCTGGAATAGAGTATGAAATGTAATGACTGCAATTGCAGGACGAGATATCTCAATCCAAAAGACTTCTTGTATGGTCTATAAACATCTCCGCTTTTCTATTCAAAACCAATTTCATGAAGAGATGTGAAAAAACCTTTCCTCTCGGTAGGTGTAAATCAATATTTTGTGATTCTGTGCGGCCAAGCTGTAGGCCATCAGGACAGGCGGGCCGCCTCATGAAAAACTTTTTTGTGTAGCTCCCCACCTCCGGTTTTGCATTGAACCCAATTAAAAACCTTGTGGAAAATGAATTCCTGAGGCCTTATTTTTATTAATATTCATTAGGCAAATGTGGAGCGAGTTAGCACAATAGTCTTAAAATGTCAAAGGTACAACAGCCTTTTTTTTTATTACAAAAAAGATTTTCTTTTTACATCCAGGAAAGAGTTATAAATTTAATTGGCAATTCAAAAAAAATATAATATGTAAGGAAGGATGAAAAAGAAGGATGTTAGGAAAGAAGGAAGGATGAAGGGGGATAAGGAAGGAAGGAAGGAAGGAAATTAAAAAAAAAGGAAGGAAAGAAAAAAAAATAAAAAAGGTAAAAGAGGGACGGGAGGGAGGAAGGATAGATAAAAAGGAAGGAAGAAAGGAAGGAAGGAAATAAAAAAAAAGAAAAGGAAGGAAAGGAGGAAAAATGTAAAGATAAAAGAGAGAAGGGAGGAAGGAAGGATAGATTAAAAAAAAAAGGAAGGAAAGAAGAAAGGAAAGAAGGACGAAAGGGATTTTTTTTTTTTTTTACAAAGAAGATTTTTTAAGGAAGGATAAGTTATATATTTAATTGGCAATTCAAAAAATATATAATATGTAGGGAAGGATGAAAAAGAAGGATGTTAAGAAAAAAGGAAGGATGAAGGGGGAAAAGGAAGGAAGGAAGGAAGGAAATTGAAAAAAAAAAGAAAGGAAGGAATGAAGGAAGGAAAAATGAAAAAGGGAGGGGAGGGAGGTAGGATAGATAAAAAAGGAAGGAAGAAAATAAGAAAGGAAGGAAGAAAATGAAAAAAAGAAGAAAGGAAGGAAAGAAGGAAAAATGAAAAGATAAAAGAGAGAAGGAAGTAAGGAAGGAAGGAAGGAAGGATAGATTTTTTTTTAAAAAAGGAAGGAAATAAGAGAGGAAAGAAGGACGGAAGGGAGGAAGGGAAGGAGGTACAACTATTTTTTATTTTTTTTACAAAAATGATTTTTTTTAAGGAAGGATAAGTTATATATTTAATTGGCAATTAATATTATAATATAATTCATTTAATAAAATATAATTAATTATTTTTAATATATATTTAACTGGCAATATAAAAATTACATCAACAGGAGGGAAGGAAGCAAGGAAATAAAGAAAAAATAATGGATGATGAAGGAAGGAAGGAAAACAAAATGAAACAAGTAAAGGAAAGGAAAGAAACAAAGAAGAATGACATTAGGAAAAGAAGGAAGGAAAGTTGAAATGGAAGGAAGGAAGGAAGAAAGAATGGAAGGCTGAAAGGGGGAAAAGAATAAAATGAAGAAAGTAGGAAAAAGAAAGAAAGAAGGAATGACGAAGAAGGAACAAAGAAAGAAAGTAAGAAAAAGATTACATAGGCTCTAAGGCCCCTTTCACACTGGGGCGTTTTTCATGCGGTTTAGCGCTAATATTAGCGCTATTATACCGCATGAAAAAATCATGCCCTTTAGTCTTCAAAGTGAAAGCCCGAAGGCTTTCACACTGAAGCGGTGCGCTAGCAGGACCGCTCCAAAAGTCCTGCTAGCCGATTCTTTACAGCGGTAAAGGAGCGGTGTGTACACCGCTCCTTTACCGCGGTCTCCCATTGAAATCAATGGGACAGCGCGGTAATACCGCCCGCAAACCGCGGCAATAGCCGCGGTTTGCGGGCGGTATTAACCCTTTTTCGGGTTAAATTTACCCCCCTAGCGACCGCATACCGCGGTAAGAACGACGGTATAGCAGCGCTGAAAATCGCGCTGCTATACCGCCACCGCTCCTGCCCGCCCCTGTGTGAAAGGGGCCTTAGGGATAAGCTTTTCAAGTACCAAAACACGGGGTGACATAACGAAGAAAATAAACAAATACAGAAAGGAAGAAAAAAATGGAAATAAATAAATAAAATTGTAAACAAAGCAAAAAAATTTATATTTAAAAAAGTGTTTTTCTGGGAGGCCCAGACCTACGATGAAACAGATCTGTGCAATATTTGTAATGATCACACTATGTGGGGGTGAATTAGGAAAAGCATGCTTTCAAGTTTTTTGAACATTTGTTACTGCGTATGGAGGTTTCCAACACATTGGAAAAATCTTGGGAACAGAAAATTCCGCTGCGCATGCTGCATCTGTTGCAATGGATCCTGGTGACACAGGGACTCCAAAAAGGACTCATAAGTCCCTATGGCCTTCATAATGTAAATTTGGATAAGCATATATGTATATTAATTTGCCATGTCGATGGCTCTTGTGGGAAAAGTCCTATCCTCAGCTCGAGAATGACAGTTAAAATATTAATTGTTTTTGGCAAGCATTTAGACAAAGCTAGCTTCTTCTTGGAAAAAAAAAAAAAACTGGATTTCTCAAGTTCTTGGTGACACATCAATGTTATGTTGTTGGCCGTGAGAGGCTTCCCGTGTGAAGCAGTGTAATTTCTCCTATGTCATCCTCTGAGATGGCTTTATAAATGGAAGGTGCCAATGGTTTCTCAGGAAAACAAAGCCTTTACTAGATCTGTGTTGTACTCTAAGTGCCAGGCCTGGCCTGGGAGAGAATTCAAATTGCTCGGAGTAGTGACAGCTTTATAACCCGTCATACAATAGGCAGAATCCCTTTACTGATGAGTCTAATTTAGGCAGCCCCCCTCTACACCCACCCCCTGCTGCTGTGCTCAACACTGGCCTGTCTTCTTCTCTTCAACCCAGCAGAACAAATCGATGCATTGGTCACAGGGCCTCTATTCAGCAGGTCGGACACACCTTTGTCACAGTTCCTGCTGGAAAAAAAAAAAAATTCTGCTTAACAAACAAAAGCTGCTGAATAATCAACTTACTTTGCTTCATTGAGATTAAAGGCACTTCTATTCATGGGGTTGGACCTTATAAGGCCAATGCATTTCTAAATAACTTTTTCTGGGTAATAGAGATGTTTTTCGGGCAGTTGCAACACAACGGTACACCTCCTCTTGATGTCTCAATCCTGGCTAAAAGATATCTTGTAGAGCCAGGCCTTTTTTTCTCAGAAAATAGGTGCAGGAACTCAACCACAACCCCCCCTCCCCCCCTAAAACCCCCTCCCCCACACATACCCTCCAAACCACATAAATTAGTGGATGTGGTCAAATTTCACTAACAGTTGAAGTGTCTTAAACGGGAATTAAATACCAGGAGTGCATTATGTACAGAATGCAGAGTTTGGGGGTTGTTACACACAGAGTGCAGTGTTCAGGGGTGTGCTGAACTACACAGAGTGCATGGCTTAGCCTTCTTCAACAGGTGCCTACCTCTGCATCCCCTATTCACATATCACTTTCACCCCTCTTCAGCTCTGACCTTTGCAGGCAACCCCCCTTCCACTGCCCTTTTCTTCTTCCTCATTAAAAGCTCCACCATCTTCCACTTGTCTTAATTGTGTTGCTGTATTAAGCTGAATGACCCAGGGGGTCTAGTACCTACCCGCACACTGTAGGTGGCTCAGCTTCTCTCACTTGTAGGGAGATCATCTAGTGGGGGTGTCAGCACCTACACCTCCCTTGTCTCCATCATACACTCAGTCGGAGCCGCTCAGGAGATCAGATCTGTGGAAGCTGTTGGGAGACAAGCTGTCACTTGTAAACACAGAAGCCAAACTTCTGTGTTTACAAGTGATAATGTTGAGCAGGTAGCAGAGGGCCTGAGCCGAGGTGGTGGAACTGAGTTCCACCAAGGTCCAGCTGAAAAGAAGCCCTGTGTAGAGCATACATTGTGCTATTTGTGTGAGCCATACAACTTTACTGATTGTAGCTTGTGATACCTGGTTAGTACCAGTTACTCATCCAAGGTTGGCAAGATGTGGACAGTCCATGGGAGGAATGGAGGAATGGGGACAAACTCTGAACAACTAGAGATTTTGCAACACATTGTAAAATATTCTGAAGGATCACTAACATTCTGAATAATGCTAAAAATAAAGCCACCAATGAATTCAGTTATGTAATCCTTTAGAATAAAATATTGTGACTGGCATCATTAGGTGCTCTGCCTGCTATAAAAAACTGGGCGTATCAGTCACTCTCAAACATTAATTATCTATATACTTTTAATGGTCAAATCACAATAGCAAGGGCGTGGAAAGCCCCATCTGTTTCTTTATTTTTAACCAAAACCAACATTTCCTGGATTATGATGCATGAGAAACTAGCTAGCATAATAAATGATAAACAGATTGTCTAAAACCTTTGGATCAAATATTTTAACACCCATTATTAGTTCTTTTTTATTAAAGTGGTAGTAAACTCTGATTTACAATTTGTACCTACCTATAGGCAGGGCTTCTTTTCTCAGAGATTAGGTGCAGGTACTCTCTCCCCCCCTTCTGAGTCACTCCTTGTGTCTGCCCCTTACCCATCTCCAAGCACCGTCCCATGGTTCCACCCCCTACCCACCTCCCAGCACTGCCCTTTTTTAGGAATACAGAACCGAGTATCATTTTGTGGTGCTATGTAATTTGTATGTGTAGTGGAACCCCCTGTAGGGGCTGCTGGTACTTGTAGTCCGTCTGTCACCCTGCGCAGTCAGGCACACTTCCTCAGTCCACGTACTTTTTTTTTGTATTTTTATTGAGGAGACTATCTTGGATAGGGATAGTGTAGTTATGAGATGCCCAGTTGATTGCAGAAAAATGTTAGGGCCTGAGGAATTATATACACCTCCTGTATATCCACTTAGCAGAATGACGGCCGGGCGGTGGTTCAGTTATCCTGACTGTGCATCATATGACGTCCAGCAGGATATCAGCCGCCGAGTGCCCGTGGGGGTGCGCATCGAGGCGATCGGTAATGCGGTGTGTCAGTCTGACACACCGCTACACCGATCTTGGTAAAGAGCCTCTGACGGAGGCTCTTTACCACGTGATCAGCCGTGTCCAATCAAGGCTGATCACGCGTAAACAGGAAAAGCCGTTGATCGCCTTTTCCTCACTTGCGTCTGACAGACGCAAGTAGAGGAGAGCCGGTCGGCTGCTCTCCGGACAGGGGGGGTCTGTGCTGATTGTTTATCAGCGCAACCCCCCCTCGGATGCCCACCCAGGACCACCAGGATGCCGCCAGGACCACCAGGGATGGCCACCACACTGGAACACCAGGTATGCCACCCTAGACCACCAGGGAAATGCCAATCAGTGCCCAGGCAGCTGCCAATCAGTGCCCATCCCCAATGCCTGCCAGTGCCATCAGTGATGCCTATAAGTGCCATCTATCAGTGCTGCATATCAGTGCCCATCAGTGCCACGTATCAGTGCCCATCAGTGCCCATCAGTAGCGCCTATCAGTGCCCATCAGTGCCACCCATAAGTGCCCATTAGTGTCGCCTATCAGCGCCCATCAGTGCCCACCAGTGCCACCCATCAGTGCCGCCTATCAATGCCCATCAGTGCTGCATATTAGTGCCACCCATAAGTGCCGACTACCAATGCCCATGAGTGCCGCCTATCAGTGCCCATCGGCAGTGCCCATCAGTGCCCCCTCATCTGTGCCACCTTATCAGTGCCCATCAGTGGTACCTTATCAATGCCCATCAGTGAAGGAGAAAACATACTTATTTACAAAATTTTACAAAAAAAAAAGAAAAACTTTTTTTTTTCCCAATGTTTTCTGTCTTTTTTTATTTGTTTAGCAAAAAATAAAAACCACAGAGGTGATCAAATACCACCAAAAGAAAGCTCTACTTGACAAACAAAATTATAAAAATTCTGTTTGGGTACAGTGTAGCAAGACCGCGCAATTGTCATTTAAACAGAGATAGTGCTGAAAGCTGAAAATTGGCCTGGGCAGGAAGGGGGTGTAAGTGCCCGGTATTGAAGTGGTTATACAACTTCCTCCAGCACAAACTTGACTCTTGATCTCACTCTCCAGGACCAGCTAGCACTGATTTGCAGGCCTGACACTGACTCAGTCAGGCCCAAAGTGAATGCTCTTTGCAGGCAAGGTCCTCGGGCCCTTATAGTGTAGCAAAAATATAAGTAGTCCCAGTGCTAGCTGTCCACATGGCTACTGTCTGCTTCCAATACCACCTCTTTAGGTTCTTTCTGCCAACCCTCCTGGCTACAGCTTTTTTTTATATTGGTGACAATATAATTGCCCACTTTCCCAAATGCCCACTTTCCACATATAAAATTACAAATATACGGCATGTGCCATTTTTTCAAGGCTGGGCTCACACTTGTGCGGTACAAATTCCAGCTCTCTTATCTCTGCAAGGAGATAAGAGAGTAGTTCAGCGTTTTGTGTGCGGTGGAACATGCGAACTTGCTGACCTGGGAGAGGGGGGGGGGAGGGGGAAGTGTAGTGAGCATTGAAAAAAGTCCTGTTCAGAACGGAAGACATCTGCGAATCAGATGCGTAGCCATAGAAGATAATGGACCTGAATTCGCACCTGAGCCGCACCGCAATGTCTAGAAGACGCACGCGTTTTTTTGGTAATGCGCAGTGCGAATGCATCGCACATATGTGAACCAGCCTCATTGAAAAGAATGTATTTTTTAATGTTATGCGAATTGGATGCGGTGTAAGCCGCAACCAATTTGCATAGGTGTGAACCCAGCCTTAAAGATGCACTAATCTGCACTGCATGATAGTATTGCATAAGATTTATACATGAAATGCATTTTTATACATTTTTGGGTTCATTCACGTTCATGGCCAAGCATTTAGAACAGTGTATTTCTGCGGTGGGTGCAGCCAGGTGTTTATACTCATTTGTGGACAGGGAGCCTGTACAAATCAATCACAGGTTGACACTGTCTCTCAAGACAAGGGATAGATGAGCAGTGCTCTCCGTAGACTGCTTGCATCCAGGGTCGGTCATCTGTCCTAACCACAGGTAATCACTCCATGTGCGATTACACGTGAACAACTGTTGAGCCTTTCAGCCTGTCATTGCTTTGTACAGGCTGAGTAGACACAGCTGTACGTAAACACTTGGCCATACTCGCTGCAGAAATACGTTGACCTGGACATTGTACGGCCATAAGCGGCTGCGCGAATAAGCTCTTGCGGCAGGAGAACAGATAACTGCATACAGACCAAGAGAAAGGCAATAGATATTTTTAATGTCACAGCCAGGAAACTGACAAAAATGATAAAACACATTGGTTGTCTGACAGTCATAAATAACTCTGATATATTTTCTATTTAAAGGAAGTTGATTAGCGCCCATATTTACCACATGGTCCTCAAACTGTATGAAGAATTGGCCCCTGTGGGAGCAATTCTTGGTTTTTCTCTAGCCCGTCATTCTGGTATTGCCATGATAACAGAGCTGAGGGAAAAAGAAATCTATATAGCGGAAAACACGAGATGGAACAATTATAATTCCTGAAGAGCACACGTGAAGATGCAGCTGTAGAGTTGGGTGTCAGGGAAGGCTGAGGGACTGGGAGGGGGAAGGGAGACCAGAGAGTCCTTCACCAGTCTGTATAGCACTGAGGCCACAACATTTTATTGCCTGATAATTACCCTGCACTAGATATTTAGTGATCATGTTGTTGTTTGGCTTATAGGCCAATAAGTGGCTACAAGGTGGTAAAACCATCAGACTAATTGACCCAATGGCTATAAGCTACAACCTGAAGTGCCATTTCTGTAGCCCAATTTACACAATGACGGTTTATGGTTTTACATATGCTTAACGCTGACTGGTGAATTTATGGCTGGATGTGAACTTCTAGTTGGCTGAGGAATCTGTAGAGTTGAGACATCAGGTATTGTTACAGTAGCTGTAAACCCCAAGGCTGGATTCACACCTATGCAGTTGCATTTACTCGTGTTTTGTTGGTTGCTTTAGGACAGGGGTGCCCAACCTTTTGAAGAGCGAGGGCCACTTAAGCGACTTAGTAACCAGTCGTGGGCCACAATGAGCGGAGCAGGTGGATGGCAGCCCACTCTACTCTATAGAGCCCACTCTACTTTTTGTTTGCGGATCAGATTGGTGGTAGGCGTTTGTAAATGGACACAAGTCTATTTACATCTGCTACTCCTTAGAAGTGAATGGAGGGTCCAATTGGGTCGGACTGACCGTGTGAAAGGGGCCTATGGCTCAGTGCAAGTAACCCACAGGTGCACTGCTCTGCACCTGCGGATCAGTTTGAAAGCAGCCCAGTACCCACTGCAGAACAGATATGCCCAAATAAACACTGTGATTTTAGGAATAAACTGACCTTTAGCCCAGGTTCACACTGGGCTGCGAGAGTGAAGCCGTGCGAGTTCAGCTGAACTCACACGATTTCACTCCCGCTTGCCAGTCCCGATTTCGGCCGCGATTACAGAGACATCTGTGCAGGTTTCTGCACAGATGTCAATGTAAATCGTGGCTAGAAATCGCAAAAAGTAGTACAGAAACTACTTTTTGAAATCGGTGCAGCGCCGCAGATGCGGCGTCGCACCGATTAGGACGGTGCCATTGCCGGCAATTTGCGGCAAATACCGCCGTTTTGACATGCGATTTGACATGCCAAATCGCATGTCAAAACGCACCAGTGTGAATCAGGGCTTAACAGTATTTTATTTTATTCTATTCCATCCCAGAGCAGGAGGTCGCGGGTCACATCAGAGGGCTCCGCAGGCCACATGTGGCCCCCGGGCCATTGGTTGGGCACCCCTGCTTTAGGAGAAAGCATTGACATGCATTTCCCCCCCAAAAAAGCCCTTTTGCTAGCTACACGCAACTCAAATTTCAGCAGATTACTGCTGAATCTACCAAAATTCGAGACGTGGGTGATCTTGTGTTACCACATGGCTCAACAGACCTTGATTTGAAAACTGATGGAAAATTTTCAACCAGTGACTGCAACAAATCGGATGCAGTTACTGTTTAACTATTCCAACATCCAAGGGTTCTGTGGCTGTCAGAATACAATAGCCATCAGGGGAGAGTCCTCTATCCCCATTGTTTAGCATAGATGGGGAATCAAGTGATTCCTCTTGTTCTTGCCCCATGTATATGGCTAGTCTTATAAATCACATCGATGGATCAAAAAACAATGGCACATGCATTAACCGCTTAAGGACCAGCGCACGCAGATTTACGTCGACAGAATGGCACGGACAGGCAGATGGCCGTATATATACGTCCCCTTTAATTTGCCACCGTGTGGTCGCGCGCGTGACCCTGTCGTGAGCTCCGTGACCGTACCCGTAAACACAACATCTCCCCGTTCTTCCTAGTGACATGTCACTGATCATCTGTTCCCTGTCTTAGGGAACAGCGATCAGTGACGTGTCACGGCAAACCACGCCCCTTAACAGTTAGAAGCACTCCCTATGTCACACTTAACCCCTTCACTGCCAGTGTCATTTTTACAGTAATCAGTGCATTTTTATAGCATTCATCGCTGTAAAAATTACAATGGTCCCAAAATGGTGTCAAAAGTGTCCAATGTGTCCGCCATAATGTCACAGTCACAATAAAATATCGCAGATCTCCGCCGTTACTAGTAAAAAAAAATATCAATAAAAATGCCATAAAACTATCCCCTATTTTGTAGACACTATAACTTTTGCGCAAACCAATCAATAAACGCTTCTTGCGATTTTTTTTACCAAAAATATGTAGAAGAATACGTATCGGCCTAAAATGAGGAAAAAAATATGTTTTTTTTATATATTTTTTGGAGATATTTATTATAGCAAAAAGTAAAAAATATTGCATTTTTTTCAAAATTGTTGCTCTATTTTTGTTTATAGCGCAAAAATTAAAAACCGCAGAGGTGATCAAATACCACCAAAAGAAAGCTCTATTTGTGGGAAAAAAAGGACTTCAATCTTGTTTTGGAGCCACGTCGCACAACCGCGCAGTTGTCAGTTAAAGCGACGCAGTGCCGAATCGCAAAAAGTGGCCTGGTCTTTGGCCAGCCAAATGGTCCGGGGCTTAAGTGGTTAATGTGGGTGACGATACACATGATACAGTGCATAGGTGTACCTGCACAGATACTAATAAAATATCAAACCAATATAGTTATTTGCTGTGAAAATCATTGTAGAGTGCAAATCTGAGGAGTTGCTGTAGCTTTGTAGGTCAACAAGTGAGAGTTTGGTGACATTCAGAGACAGCAGAGCCTCTACAGGTCACTGTTTGATCAGGAACAAGTAAACCAGTTGGTGGGGTCTTGTAGATAACCTATGAAGAAGACTGGTAAGGACCACCCTGGACCTCTGGCATTGTGCATTATCAGTATGAGTGACGGGGAGACTGCAGACCTAAAGTGAGAGTAAACACCGGACACAAGGACAGATAGGGTATGGAACAGAGACCTCTGTGCTACGTTAAACAGAAAAGGAGAAGGACTAATATTTTTGTACCATATACACAGAAGAAGACTTGAGCAACCACAACCTTCATTACACCATGTGGACTGGTGTGATATTGGGTAAACGCAGGGCTTTTTTTCAGCAGGAACGCGAGGGAACGCAGTTCCGGCACCTCCTGGACTGACTGTATGTAATGGCAAGGGGTGCTGGGGTGTGCTGCCAGGTATTGATGCTCACTGCTGGGGATCTATTTTTGCAGGGGGGGTCTATTGTTGCCGAGGAGGTCTATTGTTGCTGGTTGGGGACCTAGTGTTGCTGGGGGTGGGTCTTATGTTGCTGGGGGTCAGTTGTTGCTGAAAGAGATATACTGTTGAGGAAGGGGTCTATTGTTGATGGCTGCCATAGAGTCTATTAATGCTGGCTGTTCGGAGATCTGTTGATGCTGCTGGGAGTCTATTGTTGCTGGGGGGGACATTTTGTTATGGGTGGTCCATTGTTAGGGGGATCTATTGTTGCTGGCTGTGGGGGGTTCTATTTTACTGCTTTTCTTGATATCATGACCAAATTCCATAGAAATTACTTAGCACCACAAAATGATAAAATGGGGCAGTACTGGGAGGTGGGTAGGGGCGGAGAAAAGGGGTGACTTGGAAAGGGGGAGTTCCTGGGTAAACGGAATGCTGAAAATTGACCAAAAAAAGAAGAAAACTTCTAGGATACTTTACAGGCTAGCAGATCTAAGAACCCTCTAGTAGGTCTAATCACTTCAGTTCCTGGAAAAATCAGCTGAGACCATATAAATGTTTTCAAAACCCATTATTTAAGGGCTTATTTACATGGGCAGCCAGGGGAAGGTGGTAAAAGCAGGTGGTTAAGTTGTGATTTTACTTCCTCCCAATTGCCAACCTAAAGACGACCATGAAACCACCTATGACTGTACACAATAAATAAACTGCATATCTCGTTTGTCAGGTGGTAGTGCCATCAAACGTCAGCATACCAAGACATTTAGGACAATTTCATGCTCCCAACTTTGTGGGAACAGTTTGCAGATGGCCCCTTCTTGTTCCAACATGACTGCGCACCAGAAAGCAAGGTCTATAAAGACATGGATGAGCAAGTTTGGGATACAGAAACTTGACTGGCCTGCACAGAGTCCTGACCTCAACTCGATAAAACACCTTTGGGATGAATTAGAGCGGAGACTGTGAGCCAGGCCTTCTCATCCAACATCAGTTCCTGACCTCACAAATGTGCTTCTGGAAGAATGGTCAAACATTCCCATAGACACTCCTAAACCTTGTGGACAGCCTTCCCAGAAGAGTTGAAGCTGTTATAGCTGCAAAGGGTGGGCCAACTCCATGTTGAACCCTACGGACTAAGACTGGGATGCCATTAAAGTTCATGTGCGTGTAAAGGCAGGTGTCCCAATACTTTTGACAACATTGTGTATATTCAGTATTTTCTACGATGCCACAAACAAGATCAGTATCCTGTTTGCCAGAACCTGGTAGTGCTATAATGATGACTAAAGCCATAGCACACAGCTCCAGGGTCTTCCAGAAAATTTTAACAAAGACCAAATTGATATTTTTAAAACGAAATCAAGTCCAGCAATATCATCCACTCACCTCTGTTCAGTATCATTACCAACTATTTAACACAAAGCATCTTTTCTAACAGCGCATGGGTCCTACTAGATCAGACATAGATAGACCAAGCTGGACCAATGTAACTACATAATAAAACTCACAACTAAACTTTAGATTTAACTAACTGGATATTTTAGTGCAAGTTTTTGAAAATACACCTAGAATATGCCGCATGAGCTTTTGGGGATAAGTTGCTCTGTTTTAAATTGGGAAGTGACCATCAAGTAGCTAAATCTTCCGGAGCATTTTCAGTTCTATTTGTTGACACTTGTTGATGGCAGTAATATCATATTGTATTACCCATAGATGGTAGCAATAGGGTTGCCACCTGTCCGGGATTCACCCGGACAGTTCGGGTTTGGAATCATAATTTCAGACTGCCTGAAACCCGGACAAATTATTCAGACTGGACTCTGGCTTCCCAGCAGGGTTGCTGGCTGCAGTTTTCTAAGCTGAGAGTGGCTGTTACACTCTCTTTCACACTGCCCAAAGCCAGCACTAACAGCCCCCCCCCCCCAAAAAAAAACACACAGACGGGAGAGGAGAGAGGGCTCCATCTGCACCACTTCCTTCTGCCCCTACCCCTCTGTGTCTGCCCACACTCTAATCCCCGGCACTGTGCCTCAGAAAAGGAAATTTGAAGTCCAGCAGCCTTAGTTACATCTGGATGAGAGGGGCTGACTGCCTAGGGGTGAGTGAGCTCACCATCCATCCCTGTCTATGACTGAAGTCTCCCCCCTTCTCTCTCCTGCCTCTGAGTGAGTACACTAAGGTAAATCAGGGTTCTCAGAGCACCCCTTACATCAGAGTCCTCCTTTACACCAGAGGCCACAGTGTTCCAGTTTACAGCATAGTCTTCTCTGTACATCAGCGTTCTCAGTGTTCCCCCTAGATCAGGGTTCCCAGAGCATCCCTTATGTTAGAGTCCCCAGAGTTCTCCCTTACATCAGAGTCTGCAGAGTCCCCCCCTACAGTGTAAGGGAACTTTGCGGATTCAGCTGTAAAAGGGGAACTCTGCAGATTCAGCTGTAAAAGGGGAACTCTGCAGATTCAGATGTAAAAGGGGAACTCTGTGGATTCAGATGTAAAAGGGGAACTCTGCAGATTCAGATGTAAAAGGGGAACTCTGTGGATTCAGATGTAAAAGGGGAACTCTGTGGATTCAGATGTAAAAGGGGAACTCTGCAGATTCAGATGTAAAAGGGGAACTCTGTGGATTCAGATGTAAAAGGGGAACTCTGCGGATTCAGATGTAAAAGGGGAACTCTGCGGATTCAGATGTAAAAGGGGAAATCTGCGGATTCAGATGTAAAAGGGGAACTCTGCGGATTCAGATGTAAAAGGGGAACTCTGTAGATTCAGATGTAAAAGGGGAACTCTGTGGATTCAGATGTAAAAGGGGAACTCTGTGGATTCAGATGTAAAAGGGGAACTCTTTGGATTCAGATGTAAAAGGGGAACTCTGCGGATTCAGATGTAAAAGGGGAACTCTGCGGATTCAGATGTAATAGGGGAAATCTGCGGATTCAGATGTAATAGGGGAACTCTGTGGATTCAGATGTAAAAGGGGAACTCTGTGGATTCAGATGTAATAGGGGAACTCTGTGGATTCAGATGTAATAGGGGAACTCTGTGGATTCAGATGTAAAAGGGGAACTCTGTGGATTCAGATGTAAAAGGGGAACTCTGTGGATTCAGATGTAAAAGGGGAACTCTGCGGATTCAGATGTAAAAGGGGAAATCTGCAGATTCAGATGTAATAGGGGAACTCTGTGGATTCAGATGTAAAAGGGGAACTCTGTGGATTCAGATGTAATAGGGGAACTCTGTGGATTCAGATGTAATAGGGGAACTCTGTGGATTCAGATGTGAAAGGGGACTCTGTGGATTCAGATGTAAAAGGGGACTCTGTGGATTCAGATGTAAAAGGGGAACTCTGTGGATTCAGATGTAATAGGGGAACTCTGCGGATTCAGATGTAATAGGGGAAATCTGCGGATTCAGATGTAAAAGGGGAACTCTGTGGATTCAGATGTAAAAGGGGAACTCTGTGGATTCAGATGTAATAGGGGAACTCTGCGGATTCAGATGTAATAGGGGAAATCTGCAGATTCAGATGTAAAAGGGGAACTCTGTGGATTCAGATGTAAAAGGGGAACTCTGTGGATTCAGATGTAATAGGGGAACTCTGCGGATTCAGATGTAATAGGGGAAATCTGCGGATTCAGATGTAAAAGGGGAACTCTGTGGATTCAGATGTAAAAGGGGAACGCTGTGGATTCAGATGTTAAAGGGGAACGCTGTGGATTCAGATGTAAAAGGGGAACTCTGTGGATTCAGATGTAAAAGGGGAACTCTGCGGATTCAGATGTAAAAGGGGAACTCTGCGGATTCAGATGTAAAAGGGGAACTCTGTGGATTCAGATGTAAAAGGGGAACTCTGTGGATTCAGATGTAAAAGGGGAACTCTGTGGATTCAGATGTAAAAGGGGAACTCTGTGGATTCAGATGTAAAAGGGGAATTTTGTGGATTCAGATGTAAAAGGGGAACTCTGTGGATTCAGATGTAAAAGGGGAACTCTGTGGATTCAGATGTAAAAGGGGAACTCTGTGGATTCAGATGTTAAAGGGGAACTCTGCGGATTCAGATGTTAAAGGGGGACTCTGTGGACTCTGATGTAAAAGGGGAACTCTGCGGACTCTGATGTAAAAGGGGAACTCTGCGGACTCTGATGTAAAAGGGGACTCTGTGGACTTTGATGTAAAGGGGGACTCTGTGGACTTTTTTTTCTCAAACAAGTTCTTTATTGAGCAGTTGTAAAAACAAAAGACAGAATACATCCTCGCACAGTTCCAGATAACAAACAGTATGACAAATCAGTGTGACTCAGCACACCCAAATACACTTTATTCAACCTTCCCCACCTGCCCTCCCCCAGATCACCGTCATCTCCTGTATACTGGTCCTGAACCAGGTCAGAACAATCGATCATATATCAGATCCAAAGGTGCCAGACCTGGAACACTCAGCCATGGGTCCCATAGTTTGTCATATTTTGTACAAGTCCCTCTGCGTTGGTAGACAAGTTTTTCCATCCTAAGCGTAACCCCCATCTGTGTGATCCACTCCTGTACCGTGGGCGCCGCAGTATCTTTCCAATGTCTCAAAATCATCAGACGGGCCTGAAATAAGGCCCTACTAATAGCCTGCCTGGGGATACCCCCCAACTGGAGGTGATCTAGTATCCCCAGCAGGCAGACCCGAGGGTCCAGTGGTATCTGAGAGTGAAAAGCGCCATTGATAGTGCCAACGACCCGTGTCCAGTACAAGTGAAGCTTCGGGCATCTCCACAGCAAGTGAATGAGATCCCCGTGATCCCTGCAGCACCTGGTGCAGGACGGATCGGGGGTCATCCCCATGCGGGCCAATCTAGCCGGTGTGTAGTGAACCCTCAGAAGAATATAGAGCTGAGACAACCTATGAGCCACGTTCAGGGAGCACGAGGGGACCGCTTGTAAAGCCTCCTCCCACTGCTCTTCCTCGAACGCGCCCACGTCCTGTTCCCACAGGGACACTGCCCTCAAAGGGGCGCCCTGTAGAAAGAGGTTAAGCAACCTGGCATAGCAGCAAGAGATGAACCCCTTATATGTCGTCACCTCAAACAAGTAGTTGAAGACCGACGCCGAGTCCAAGGACCAAACGTCCGTCTCCCTCTGCGCTTCAACTGCGTGCCTAAGCTGGAGATAGTAAAACTGCATGCAGACCGGCAGTCGGAACTCCATCCTTAGCTCCTGAAAAGTCTTTAACCTGCCATCTCTAAATATATGAGTCATATGTGACACCCCATACTGCGCCCACCTCTGTCCATACGGCAATTTGGCAATTTCCCTATAGTATTGGTTTTCCCATATAGGACTGTAGACGGTAAAGCCAGTCACTCCCTGAAGCATCCGGACCTTATTCCAAGTTTTTTGCATGAGTGCATACGTGGGGAAGAGCTTGTTAGATTTACTGTACCTCAGGGCCTCCAGACCATCCGCCACTCCCCCCCTCCCCCCGTCGTGTAACTAAGCAGTTGGACCGAGGGGTCCATCAAATTCAGTGCCAGGTCCTGGCGAGGGGATATAACTCGTGCAATATGCTGCATTTGTGAAGCTAAATAGTACAGCCAGGGATTGGGCAATGCCAATCCCCCGTTGTCTTTGGAGCGCTGCAATTGTTCAAGCTTGACCCTAGGGGGTTTGGAGAGCCATATAAGTGATCGAAAGATCGAATTAATAATTCTAAACTTTTTCAGAGGGATAACCATGGGGGAATTGTGTAGTACGTACAGCAGCTGCGGCATAAGGATCATTTTTATCAGGTTCACCCTCCCCACCAGTGACAGCCTCAACTTGCTCCACACCTTTACCCGATCGCGACAGCGGTTGATCAGAGGGGTGAGATTAAGGTTAACATATTCGAGCAAGCAAGGTGTGACCTGGATGCCCAAATATTTAAAGGACTTAGCAACAGGGATGTCCTGCAAGGTCGGAGAGGATGCCGAAGGATCCCGATCCAACAACAGGAGGGAGGACTTAGTCCAATTAATAACCAACCCGGAGTATGTACCGAATTGCCGCACTATAGCCATGGCCACAGTCAGTGAAGTGGAGGTATCCCCAAGGAGAAGCATAGTGTCATCTGTATATAACAGGATCTTCTCCTGAAGATCCCCATATCGAAATCCCTGCACTGAGGGACAGTCCCTAATCAAGGCAGCTAACGGCTCAATGGCCAGGGCAAACAGGAGTGGGGAGAGGGGGCAGCCCTGTCGTGTGCCTCTATGTAATTTAAACGTATGCGAAATCCTTCCCCCCTCCCGTATAGCCGCTACCGGTGAAGAGTACAGCAACTGCACCCACTGAATGAACTCAGTCCCAAACCCAAACTTCCTCATTACCGCCCACAGATAGTCCCATTCGACGCTATCAAACGCCTTATGGGCATCTAGGGATAGCAATGCCCGGTCACCTACATTGTCCGCCCGCGATTGAATGTTCAGATAAAGTCTACGCAGATTTATCGCTGTCGATTTTTGGGGCATAAACCCTGACTGATCCGAGTGAATTATAGTAGATATAACCTTATTCAGTCTCACTGCCAGTGCCTTGGCCAGGATCTTAACATCGTTTTGTAAGAGCGAAATGGGCCTGTACGATCCCGGGTCTAAGGGGTCCTTGCCTGGTTTCAGAATTAAAACAATGTTAGCTCTAGTCATGGACTGGGGGAGGGTACCGGTCACCTTTGCTGCATTAAAGACTCTCAGCAGGTGCGGTAGCACCTGCTCTCCATACTGTTTGTACACTTCGGCAGGAAGCCCATCATCTCCCGGTGCCTTCGAGTTGGGAAACATGTTAGTCGCCATCTGCAGCTCACCCAGGGTCAAAGGGGCATCAAGCTCCTCTCTAGCGGAGTCCGTCAAGGTAGGTAGAGGGACATGGTCCAAGTAGTCATCTAAAGACTCTAACGAATACGCACGCTTGGATTCATAAAGGGAAGAGTAAAAATGACCAAGCTCTGTCAAGATTTGGTCTGGGGAGCTAGTCACCACTCCCGAGGGAGCACGTAGTGCTCTAATTGAAGGGGACAGCTGCTGGGAATGGGCAATGGTCGCCAACATGCGGCCTGTGTGCTCCCCCTCCTCATAGAAAGCCGCCTTCTGAAAAAAGCGCTTCCTCTCTGCGCCTGAAGACGTGACCCGGTACAGGGCATCTTGCGCCGACAGCCACGCCTTTCTATTCAGTTCAGACGGGTCCGTGACATAGGTGCCCTCTAGTTCCTTGGCCAACAGTTCCATTCCCTCCCTCCGAGCATGAGTCTTCCTCTTAATAGCCTGTATTTCTGTAATAAATATACCCCTCAAAACAGCTTTAAAGGCCTCCCAATCCCTGGACACATTCTCAGGGGCCTCATGAACACGCCAAAATTCCAAAATTTGGGACTCTATCTGTTCATGAGACGAAAATAGATTCATCCAAAAGGCGTTCATCTTCCACGGGGCCTTGGCCACTGCGGAAGGGGGACGCACCTCCAAAGACACAATCAGTGGCGAGTGATCCGACACGCTTCTGGGAGCATACTTCATCCCCGAAACGTAGCGCCCAGCCGCATAAGAGCATATACATAAATCAATCCTGGACAAAGACGAATTGCCCTTTGAGAAGCATGAAAATTGCTTCACTCCTGGGTTCCTTGCCCTCCATGGGTCCGTCCACCCCACCTCCTCTATAAATTTCCTTAGGGCCGTACAATACTTCCCCCTCCCTCCTCCCCCCGGGGGATGTTTGTCTAGCAAAGGGTCCATAAAGCAGTTGAAATCCCCGAAGGCATACAAAGGCACCTCCGGGAACCGCAACTGAAACTCCATTAAGGCTCTCAACACCTGGTTATTGTACGGAGGAGGTATATACACAAAAGCAAGAATACATTTAAAGGTAAACAGCCTGCACATGAGAAAAACATATTTGCCCTCATCATCAACCATAGAGCCGAGCTCTTCAAAATTTATGGAGCTGTGTATCAAAACACTCACACCCCTGGAGTAGGAAGTGTGAGTGGAGTGATACGCTCTGCCCACCCACCGATAGTTCAGGCACAACCTAGAATCAGCAGTCAGATGTGTCTCCTGCAAGGCACAGATGGCAGGCAGGCGTTTCCTCATCAGGGAGGACACCATAGTACGTTTCAGAGGATCCTGTAACCCCCTAATGTTCCAGGACAACACTGTGACAGTCTCCATCAGGGGAAATCAAGCATGTAACCATCAGGGGGAAGACCCCAAATGTCAGGTTGGGAAGACATCCGGGGCGACATAGACTGCCGGTTAGTAGATAGAACTGGAACTCTGCAAGTCTGAAAATAGAAACTGTCTGCTCTGGAACAAATTCTCGTGTTGCCGTAGCAACCCAGTGCGCACAACGGTGCGGTGAACCACCTTACAGACCCTGTCCGTAGTAGGCCAACAGGCCTTTCAGATATAAGAGCCTTCTTCGCGTGGCCCTCTAGGAAATACAGGTTCTGGGGTGCCAACGGGCACTCCCGATTTGCTTGGGACAACGGGTCCCGTGAACAGTCCATGGACACAGCCAACATGGCCGTCCATTTACAGGCAATCCGTGAATTCAGCATTGCCATTAATAAACACTTTTCCGAACTCGCATTAAGTGAAAATAATCAATGTTCGTATCCGGCACTATCCTCAGCCAAGGAAAAGGTAGGGCGGTATCAGCAAGAACTTGTCAGGCCCATCAGTCATCATCCTCGGGGGGTCTTTGGTGAAATGCTCCCGCGTTGGCATCCAGCCAGTCCGAGGCATCTGCAGGGTTTTCAAAAAAGTGTGCTTGGCCCCTCAGGATGACCCTGAGCCTCGCAGGGTAAAGCATGGCATAGGGTGCCTGCAGCTTCTGCAAGCGTTTCTTGATGTCAGCAAAGTGCGCCCGGCTCTTCTGAACTGCAGGGGAAAAGTCAGGGTAGAAGGAGACCCTTGTGCCATTGAATTGAATGTTCTTCTTCTCCCTGGCCAGCCGCAATATAATTTCTCTGTCTCTGTAGTTTAACAGTCTGGCCAGCATCGGGCGAGGATGGTTACCCGGTGGGAGAGGTCTGGTAGGCACTCGGTGGGCCCTCTCAACCACATAGAGATGAGTGAACGCCTCCTTGCCAAATAGATCTGCCATCCACTGTTCCACAAATTGTGTGGGGTCCCGGCCCTCCACTTTCTCCGGCAGCCCCACTATGCGAACATTATTGCGCCTGAGGCGGTTCTCAAAATCTTCTGCCCTCATATCTATAGCCCTGGCTAGGCGTGCAGTGGATTGGGCATCTCTGGTCAGTTCGGGGAGTCTGTCCTCTATATCACTTATCCTGCTCTCAGCAGCCGTGGTTCTTTCCCTAATTTTTTGAATGTCTTGTCTAATCAGACATACCCCTTCCTCCAGGTTCCCAAAGCGGACTTGCAGGCCATTCACAGAGGCTGTGCATTTATTAACAGCTCTCAGTAAGTCAGCCATAGTAGGCTGTTCACCTCCCTCCTCATCAGGTTCTTCACTGTCCTCCTGCAAGTGAGCTATCATGGCGCCCGCTCCCAGCACTCGCCCCCCCTCCTCCATGTCAGTGTCACTGCATGCTGCTCCCTCTTCCAGGGGCAGCGCTCCTGCCAAGTTCAGGTTCCCTGTCATTTTTTGTGCATAGTACCTCATATCTTTAGGGGGTTCTCCGAGAGGATCCTTGGGTGGTTTCAACTGCTTACTCCCCCCCTCGTTTGTCTTCTCTGCAGCGCGTCCCCTCTGTGCTGATGGCGGGGCGGTGCCATTTTGGGAATCCTGCTTGGATCCTTCTCCTCTCTGTCCTCGGGTCATCATGCCTCTGTGAAGTTCCTAAGTGGCCGCCGGGTGATGAGGGGACTCTCCCAGGTTCGGATGGCGAAAATCCGGGTGTTCTGCGGTGCCGGATACCGGATCAGTGTAGGATCAAAGCGGGAGCTCTGTGAAGATGCGACTGCTCACATGCCGCGCTGGCCACGCCCCCCCGACTCTGTGGACTTTGATGTAAAGGGGGACTCTGTGGACTTTGATGTAAAGGGGGACTCTGTGGACTTTGATGTAAAGGGGGACTCTGTGGACTTTGATGTAAAGGGGGACTCTGTGGACTTTGATGTAAAGGGGGACTCTTGTTATTAGCTTCATATGATTAGAAATGTTATTTAATAGCAAAATATATCTATAGTTTAAAACAAAATTGCTGTTGACACTAAAGTGTTGGGGTTTGAGTTGAAGAAAAGGTGACAACCCTAGGTAGCAAGAAAGTGAAACCATAAGTGGATATCTTGTACTAACTAACTAAATACACTAAATATACTTTAGCAAAAGCAAGAAATCTGAAAAGCTTGAGGGTTCTAGAAAGCTGTTAGCTTCTCGGTTCTGTCAAACAATATCATCCCCCCACATTTTGGGAATATCCATCTTGCTGTAAAAAAATAAGAAACGTGCCATAAGTTGTTTAAACATTTTCCCCTCAGTTCTAATATTATAGATCAGTCTCAGCTCAAGCAGTTGGTTCTAATCTGAAAACCAGAATAGAAATGTGAAGGACAGACACATTTGTCCAATGTTCACATTGCTCTTCAAGACACCATATACAGTCAGATATTGTGCTGTCACCAGGGATTCCTGTAAAATGATGAGGAGCTCCATTATAGAGAAGAGCCACTCGATTAAATATTTATATCTCCAAGCCGTCTCTATTTTAATGGGCCCAGAATGGGACAAGGCTTGTTAAATGTGGGTAAAGTCATCGCTTGCCTGTTTGGATCATATCCTCCCTTTTTTTTTTGTATGTATGTTCTATTTGAAACCTAAAAGAAATAAAGTAAAGAACAGTGGAACCTTGGATTACAAGCATAATCCGTTCCAGGAGAATGCTTGTAATCCAAAGTACTCGCATATCAAAGCTAGTTTCCCCATTGAAGTCAATGGAAACAAAAATAATTTGTTCCGCATTGACTTCAATGGCATGCAATACCGCATGCGGCCAGAGGCGGGAGTTGGGGGGCGCCGGAGAGAGCCTCGGAAACGGCCGAAAAGGCCGGAGGACACTTTGGCTGACCTCTGCAAACCAGATTTGCCGAGGTAAGCCGTGCTGTCCTCTGGCCTTTCCGTGCATTTCCGAACGGCACCGATCGGCTGCGATCGGCGACGTTCGGTTCTGCTCAGCTGCGGTCCCCCCCCCCCACCTCAGGCCAAACGTGGTACTGCACACCGCTTTGGCCTGAATCGTGCTGGTTTTGCGAGACAACACTCGCAAACCGAGTTACGATTTTTGAAAATACAGTGTTCTTATTGCGAAACGCTCGTGAACCGTGTTACTCGCAATCTGAGGTTCCACTTAGGCTGACTATACACTAGTAACATTTTGTTTGCAATTGTTTTGTTTTAAGAATGCTTGCTCGATTTTTCTATTTGTTAGTGGGGTCAAATCAGAGGTTGTTTTTACGGATCCTTCCCTCCCCTTCCCTCCCCTAACATTCAGAACTTTTTTAAGGGATGCAGGATGGGCAGGAAGAAGTAAAAGTGGTTGTAAACCTCAGACATGAAATATGAACTAAGCATATCACTCTATAGTGTGTGCTTGTCTTGATTAAGAGCACGAAGTGTCACTTCTGTCTGTTGCTTCTGTCCTCTGTTATCAGCAAAAAATCACTTCTGACAAGTTTTCCTGACACCAAGAGGAAAATGGTGACAGGGGAGGGGCCTCCAGCTGATTGACAGCCTCAGTTCTGTTCCTGTGTGGAGGGGGGTGTGTCCCTTTCCTCCAATCAGCTCTCCGAACTTTCCTTACTGAGGTCTGCAGAGTGTAACTTCAACTATCCATCCCCTTTTTTCTGAACTCTCAGACAAGCTTGAACCATTTCAGCCCCGGAAGAATTGTCTGCCCAATGACCGGGCCATTTTTTGCGATACGGCACTGCGACGCTTTAACTGACAATTGCGCGGTCGTGCGACGTTGTACCCAAACAAAATTGACGTCCTTATTTTTCCCACAAATAGAGCTTTTCTTTTGGTGGTATTTGATTACTTCTGTGGTTTTAATTTTTTGCGCTATAAACAAAAAAAGAGCGTAAATTTTGAAAAAAAAGTAATATTACCGGTATTTACTTTTTGCTATAATAAATATCCCCAAAAAATATATATTAAAAAAATTTCCTTTCTCAGTTTAGGCCGATATATATTCTTCTACATATTTTTGGTAAAAAAAAAAAAAAAATCGCAATAAGCGTTTATTGATTGGTTTGCCCAAAAGTTATAGCGTCTACAAAATAGGGGATAGATTTATGGCATTTTTTTATATATATTTTTTTATTAGTAATGGCGGCGATCTGCGATTTTTATCATGACTGCGACAATATGGCGGACACATCGGACACTTTTGACACTATTTTGGGACCATTGTCATTTATACAGCGATCAGTGCTATAAAAATGCACTGATTACTGTGTAAATGACACTGGCAGGAAAGGGGTTAAACACTAGGCGGCGATGAAGGGGTTAAAGCGGAGCTCCACCCTAAAGTGGAACTTCCGCTGATCGGAACCCTCCCCCCCTCCGGTGTCACAATTGACACCTTTCAGGGGGGAGGGGGGTGCAGATACCTGTCTAAGACAGGTATTTGCACCCACTTCCGGGAGTCTTCTCTGCGGGAAATCTGCGGGAAGCACATCACTTCCCGCAGATTCCCCGTAGTGTTCTGGGAGACACTCGGCTCCTAGAACACAGGGGACCATTCAGAACGGCGCAGCGCAACTTCCGCATGCGCCGTAGGGAACCGGGCATGAAGCCGCAAGGCTTCACTTCCTGGTTCCCTCACTGAGGATGGCGGTGGGGGCAGCAGAGTGATGAGTGATCGCTCGTCCTCTGCTGCGGACGTCGCTGGACTCCAGGACAGGTAAGTGTCCAAATATTAAAAGTCAGTAGCTTCTGTATTTGCAGCTGCTGGCTTTTAATATTTTTTTCCGCGGCACCTCCGCTTTAAGTGTGTCCTAGGGAGTGATTCTAACTGTGGGGGGGGGGGGGATGGGCTACCAGTAACATGACAGTGATCCCTGCTGCCGATGACAAGGAGCAGTAGATCACTGTCCTGTCACTAGGCAGAACCTTGAAATGCCTTGTTTACATAGGCTTCTCCCCGATCTGCCTCTCCGTGACACGATCGCGGGCACCCGGCAGACATCGAGTCCGCGGGACTCGCGGGCACGCTCACAGAGCCCCCGGCAGGGGCGGGCTCACGCCCCCGCACGGCGGAAAATTCAAAGCAACGTGCAGTTACGTTGCTTTGCGCAGCCGTGCCATTCTGCCGACGTATATACATGCGGCGGTCTGCAAGTGGTTAAAACTCAGCACTTTGAATGGATAAGGAGAAGAGAAGGCTGAAGATAGACAGGTACAACTTATTTCTGAGGATTTGCTTCATAACACCTCCAGGTAGCTATATTGCATTGCACTTTACAGAAAATTACAGAGCTGCAGTTTGAAATGCTATATTATTATTATTTTTTTTTTGCAATTTTTTTTCCTACAAAAGTGGAGTTACTATTTTAATTGTCCCCTGGATCATTTAACTAATCAGAAAGGGTAATAAATATTTTTCAACAGCCCGTCAAATTAATTAATGGTCAACGATGGAATTTTTGATAGTTTTGTTTCCTTTTTTAAACTTAAATCCCTGTACAGATCTTATGGAATATGTGTACTGTTTGTTTTACTGCACTAAATTTTCAGGAACAGAGGAAGTGTGGGGAAGCGGCTATCCTTGGGTCGGGCCAGTAGTAACCCTGGGCCCAGCGGGAAGGAGCGCAGTAAACTGAGAGCTGTTGAGAATCCCATTATAAAGGCCATACTAGACTGAGAAGGTTGCTAGAATTCCTGGCCAGTCTCTGTGTATTTATGTGTCTGTTCCAATGATGGATCATGGAGAGCTGAGGCTTAACTCTTGCTGTGATAGAGGACAGAACTCTATTGTAAGGATCATGGCTGCTTCCCCCTGTGTTTGTGAGTGTTTTCCAGTATATGCCGGGTCACTTTCAGATGAGGTTATCAGGTCAGCCATTTCAGCCTTGACACCAGATATAAACAAGATATATACCTCACTTCTTGTATTCCAATTTTTTTTCAATAGACGGGAACCAGTTATGGTTAGATGAAGTATCTGGATTTTCAGGGTACACTCCAGTCAAACATGAGAATTTCCCATTGAAACGCACTCAGTTGAAAGTCTGCCTGCTGTGTGGCTCTCTTATACATCCTGGATTTTGCAGTTGACTGGCCCGTTTACTATATCCTTATGGTTGGCATTATCCTTATTTTCTGGTCAGTAATCTGCCAAGAGTTCCTTAGTTCTCAGAGAGGGGAACAGTGGTGACTTTATTTTTTTCTAATATTCTCTCTTTTTTTTTATAAGCCAGTATAAACAGATACACATGATACAAAACATATTCCTTTATCTAAGTTCTATACATTTATACCCCCTGTCCGCAAACCCTCCACCAAAACAACCCACTCAAAAAACAACTGCAAATAAATAAATAAATAAATCAGAGAACCCCCCCCCCCCCCCAACTCCTTACACCTCCATCCAACTCCTCCAGCCTCCAGATTCCCTAAATTACATCCATTTTCCCCATATATTCCAGTCAGGTCCATAAATATTGGGACATTGACACAATTCTAATCTTTTTGGCTCTATACACCACCACAATGGATTTGAAATGAAACGAACAAGATGTGCTTTAACTGCAGACTTTCAGCTTTAATTTGAGGGTATTTACATCAAAATCAGGTGAACGGTGTAGGAATTACAACAGTTTGTATATGTGCCTCCCACTTTTTAAGGGACCAAAGTAATGGGACAGATTAACAATCATAAATCAAACTTTCACTTTTTAATACTTGGTTGCAAATCCTTTGCAGTCAATTACAGCCTGAAGTGTGGAACGCATAGACATCACCAGACGCTGGGTTTCATCCCTGGTGATGCTCTGCCAGGCCTCTACTGCAGCTGTCTTGAGTTCCTGCTTGTTCTTGGGGCATTTTCCCTTCAGTTTTGTCTTCAGCAAGTGAAATGCATGCTCAATCGGATTCAGGTCAGGTGATTGACTTGGCCATTGCATAACATTCCACTTCTTTCCTTTAAAAAACGCTTTGGTTGCTTTCGCAGTATGCTTCGGGTCATTGTCCATCTGCACTGTGAAGCGCCGTCCAATGAGTTCTGAGGCATTTGGCTGAATATGAGCAGATAATATTCGATAAAACACTTCAGAATTCATCCTGCTGCTTTTGTCAGCAGTCACATCATCAATAAATACAAGAGAACCAGTTCCATTGGTAGCCATACATGCCCACGCCATGACACTACCACCACCATGCTTCACTGATGAGGTGGTATGCTTTGGATCATGAGCAGTTCCTTTCCTTCTCCATACTCTTCTCTTCCCATCACTCTGGTACAAGTTGATCTTGGTCTCATCTGTCCATAGGATGTTGTTCCAGAACTGTGAAGGCTTTTTTAGATGTTGTTTGGCAAACTCTAATCTGGCCTTCCTGTTTTTGAGGCTCACCAATGGTTTACATCTTGTGGTGAACCCTCTGTATTCACTCTGGTGAAGTCTTCTCTGGATTGGTGACTTTGACACACATACACCTACCTCATGGAGAGTGTTCTTGATCTGGCCAACTGTTGTGAAGGGTGTTTTCTTCACCAGGAAAATAATTATTCGGTCATCCACCACAATTGTTTTCCGTGGTCACCGGTGTGTTCTTTCTTTTTAAGGATGTTCCAAACAGTTGATTTGGCCACACCTAATGTTTTTGCTATCTCTCTGATGGGTTTGTTTTGTTTTTTCAGCCTAATGATGGCTTGCTTCACTGATAGTGACAGCTCTTTGGATCTCATATTGAGAGTTGACAGCAACAGATTCCAAATGCAAATAGCACACTTGAAATGAACTCTGGAACTTTTATCTGCTCCTTGTAAATGGGATAATGAGGGAATAAAACACACCTGGCCATGGAACAGCTGAGCAGCCAATTGTCCCATTACTTTTGGTCCCTTAAAAAGTGGGAGGCACATAAACAAACTGTTGTAATTCCTACACTGTTCACCTGATTTGGATGTAAATGCCCTCAAATTAAAGCTGAAAGTCTGCAGTTAAAGCACATCCGGTTTGTTTCATTTCAAATCCATTGTGGTGGTGTATAGAGCCAAAAAGATTAGAATTGTGTCGATGTCCCAATATTTATGGACCTGACTGTATATCTCCAGTGAGTCCTCGTCTATGTGAATAGTTTCTTCTATAGCTCTTACGGTTTCAACCCTTACTACCCACTCCTTCATGCTCGGTACTTCTTGAGTCCTCCAAAAACTCAGAATCAAACGTTTAGCTGCATTTAAAAGGAATGGGACTAGGGTGTTCTTATATTGAGGGACCGTTTTCCTTGTGTCATGAAATAGACACTCCCAGGGGCCCTTCTGAATACGTTCTCCCATAATATGAAAAGTTGCTGCCAAAATTCTCTTCCAGTAGGGTTGAATCTTTTTGCATTTCGCACCACAGGTGCGCAAAGGACCCCAGGGCGTCACAGCGGAACAGTGGTGACTTATGTGACAAAATGCTAAACCCTGTTCAGAACATCCTGAATCTGGATGCATTTACGTTTAGGTCGAAAATGTATTTCCACTTTTGCTGTCAAATTTTAGAAAACTCCACTATATGTTTATTGTATGTTTCCATTCACATAGCATGCCTCACTTTTTTTTCTTAAGCTGGTCATAGACGGTTCAAATCTCGGCCGGTTCCTGCTGAATCATGTATGGGCAGCCTGAATGTACCCAAGTTGACTGATCGACCGTACAACCAGACTGCCCGATTTTACATGTGATAATTGATTTTACTGTTACAGATGCGAGGAAAAATCCCTGCCTTCTCCCGGCAGGGGAGGCTTCCCCCGCCCCTCTGTCAGGAGAACACAATGGCTCAGCAGGAGTGACCCTTGGTTGCAGGAAAGAAATTTGCTTCGTCTTCGGCCAGCCTTACTTTTAGTTATTTACCTTACAGTACTCTCAAGCCTCGTACACACGGCCGAGAATCTTGTCAGGAAAAAACTCATCCCGGCCGAGTGTACACACGCTCGATTCAAAGAACCCGCGGTTCTTTGAATGGAGCGAACGCGGTGACGTAATTGATTACGACAAGCGTGCGCTCATCACATTCCATGCCGTCGCCGCCATCTTGCTACATTCTACCTATGCCTAGGAAGCTACCGCGCATGCGTCAAAGTCATTTCGAGCATGCGTGGGTTTCCACGGTGACAGGTAAGTGTACACACACACACTTTTCTCGTTGAGAAACAGGCTGACTAGAATCTCAACGAGAAAATGGAGAATCCTGAAGAGAAAATGGAGAATCCTGACGAGAAAATAGAGAGCAGGTTCTCTATTTTTCTCGTCGAGATTCTTGTCGGTTTTCTTGACGAGAAACCTGATAGCCGCGTACACACGACCGATTTACTCCGCAAGAAAGCGCTGCCAGCAAGTTTCTTGTCGTTTTTTGACGAGAAACTCGGTCGTGTGTACGAGGCTTCAGGAGGAGGTGTCATGGCTGACTGCAAGGTTTTTTTTGAACAATGTAAGAATGAGCCTGTCCCAGGTCTGCCCTTATTAACATACAATGCAATGCAAGAAGCCCAGCCTCTACTCTTTGTTAGGACATACAGTGTTCAAATCTAGTTACAATTGATAATAAAGATCCGCCTGCACAGTACAGACAGGGTTAATTAGTACAAACACAGTTGCCCAGCCCCCTTATAAACACATAGTACTATGTAAGATTTTTCATTGCTGGAGGGTCCAGAACAGAGCATCTAAAAAGGTAAAAACAAAAGAAGGGACAAAATAGCAATAGCAAAAAATGGCATGGTCATGAAGGGGGTCAAGCCTTCAGAGGGTTAAAGTGTTACTAAACCCAGGACCCTGCATTCACTATATCTGGTCTCCCACAGTACACAGAACATGGAAATGCAATTATTTTAGTAAATATAAACTGCTAAATACCTTTTCTCATCGGCAGTATATAGCAGTCTTGTGACTTCTATCAGTGTCTGATTAAAGCTTGCAGGGGGAGTTTTCATTCTCCTCTGACTGTCCTATGAGACTGCAGGACCCCTGACCCTCTGTCTGGACAGTGCTGATTGGCCTTGTGCTGATCACATGCACCTTCCAAAGAAAAAAAAAACTCTCTAGCAATACACACCAAACTGAGCATGTGCAGAGTGCCCCCAAGGCTCTGTATGGAGATGGATTGGGGACAGCGAAAGGAGGGGAGGATCAGAGAAGACAGGATCAAACAGGCTTTTTTACACAATGCAGAGGATTAACCTCTTAAGTTCCACAGTGAGTATAACAAGCATGCTTTAGTTTACTACATATACAGACTGATTTTACTGTTGTGGGTTTAGTAACACTTTAAGTGGTTAAAGTGGGATTGCAATGCAGTACACTTTTTCTTTACTATAGGCTTTATCTGTTCATGTTATAACTAAGGATCTTTCAAAATAAACAGGCAAAATACTTTACAGTTCCCAAAATGATGTTTTATACCAGTCTGGTAAAAATCTTCATTCACATTACCTTATATATTATGATGTCATTGGTTTATGTATGTGATCTTTATAGAAGCCTCATTTTTGTTTGATTTTTATTGCATATCTTTTCCTGTTTCCTGTCATACGGCTACACCAAGGGAATGATTGCAGAGAGCAAGCAGTGATGGAGAGCTTTAATTGAAGGCTGCCACCAGGTACCTCTAGGGTACGGCGCTCACTCTTGCACAGCATGACATTCAAGTGAAGATTAAATGTAAAATTAAAGGTGACGTGAAAACAGTTTCAGGTATGCGTTCCTAAACCTAGCTTCCCCAAAATGCTAAAAAAAAAAAAAAAAAAGCTCCAGATTGAAAAACTTTTCTGAAAACTTTATCAGTCTCGGCTGACCTTACAACATCACTCCAAAGGAAGTTTTAGAGGAAAAAATCATTTTTTTGTCCATTTTTTTATGGTGCTAGGAAATCTCTGACAGTTGTTTTCAGTGTGGTTTGTCCACACTATTGCGCTGAAAAGCATTGAACAAACCCCCACCTATACACAAGGTTTTCAAAATAATTTCACCTCCCATTATAGTCTATGTCACAGCTTGCTACAGGTCTTCTACCAGGGAATGACATATAATACCCTGTACACACGACCGCTCAAGCTGTCTTGCATACACACGGTCACACTAAAATCCGACCGTCAAGAACGCGGTGACGTAAAACACTACGACGAGCCGAGAAAATTAAGTTCTATGCTTCCGAGCATGCGTCGAATTGTTTCCGAGCATGCGTGGTTTTTAGTTCATCGGAATTGCATCCAGACGAACGGAAATTTAATCGGAAAAAAAGAGAACATGTTCTCTTTCTAAGTCCGTTGGGGCATACACACGGTCGGAATATCCGATGAAAAAATTCCGTCTGACTTTTTCCATTGGAAATTCCGAGCGTGTGTACACGGAATAAATGAGCTCAAAACGCCTGTAGGCATGCATTCATTTGTATTATTGCCAGGCATTCCATGCAAGAGTGCAAGAACCCTTACTGTGTTAGTATCTCTTATACTAGAAAAGGTGTGTAGGGCCACCCCCATAGGGGCTGCTGGAAGATATCTGTCCCCAGACGGTGTTGCCCTGACCTTGAAAGCCTCCCGACACCTCTGACACCCCCTGGGTTCTGACCAGGGCTTTTTTTTTTCTCAGAGAATAGGTGCAGGAACCCCCCCTTTTTCTTAGTCACCCCTTTTCTCTGTCCCCTACCCATCTCCGATTACTGTTCCTTGGTTCCACCCCGCACCCACCTCCCATAACTGCCCATTTTAGAGAATGCAGAACCAAGTATCATTTTGTGGTGATAAGTAATTTGTATGGAATTTGTTATAATAACAAGAAAAGCAGGTAAATAGATCCCCTGTAGCCAATAACAACAGAGTGCCCTCCAGCAACAATAGATCCCCCCCACAACAATGGACCACCCAAAACACCCCCGACCCCCAGGAGCAACAATAGAGCCAGAAACAATAAACCCCTCACTCAACAGTAGATCTCTCCTAGCAATAACTGCCCCCCCCCAGCAATATAAGACCCAAACACAGCAACAATAGGTCCCTCACCAGCAACAGTAGCCCCCCCCCCTCCCCTGCAAAAATAGATTCCCTCCAGCTAGACTAGATTCCCTCGCAGCCAGCATCAATAGACCCTGCAAGACCCCATATATGCCTCCCCCTATCAGTGGCCCTGTACACTGTACAACACAATACACAGCTCTGGGGTGAGTATCCATCATAACGGCAAGTGCTCATTGGTGACATCTTTTGAAGTCATACTGATACCTTATAAGACTGGTGATGATGATAATTATGATAGTAATGATAAGGGTGATGATACTGCTGTGGCTGATGATGATAATGATATGCCAATGATAATGGTGACGATGGTGATGATATTTGTGGTGATGATGATGGTCATTATGATAATGATGATGATAACGATGATAATGATGAAGATGGATATAATAATGGTGATGATGACGATTACGGAGATTATAATGATGACGATGGTGATGATGATTATGATGCTGCTGCTGCTGATGATAATGATTTGACAATGATGATAGTTATGACTGTGATGATGATGATTATGACGATGGTGGTGGTGATGATGATGATTGATAATGATGATGATGGCAATGATTATGATGATGATAATAATGGTGATAATGATGATGAGTAGGATGGTGACGTTGATGATTAGGATGATGATGGCGATGAAGATGAGAATGGTCATGATAATGATAACGATGCTGCTGATGATGATATGACAATGATGATGGTGACAATGGCAATGATAATGGTGGTGGTGATGATGGTCATGATGATAGTGATGGTGATGATGATGCTGATGCAGACAATGAAGATTATGGTGACGATGCTGCTGCTGATGATGATGGTCATGATGATAATGATGGTGATGACGATGGTGATGATGATGATGTTGGTGATGATGATGGTGATGTTGATAATGGTGGTGGTGATGATGATGGTGACGTTGATGATGACGATGACAATGGTGATGATGTTGATGGTGATGATAATGGTGGTAATGTTGATGATGATGATGATGATAATGGTGATGATGGTAATGTTGATGATGATGATGGTGATGTTGATAATGACCATGGTGGTGGTGATGATGATGGTAATGTTGATGATGATGGTGATGATAATGGTGGTGGTGATGATGATGGTGGTGGTGATGATGATGGTGATGTTGATGATGACCATGGTGATGATAATGGTGGTGGTGGTGATGTTGATAATGATGATGATGATGTTGATGGTGATGATAATGGTGGTGGTGATGATGATGGTAATGTTGATGATGATGATGGTGATGATAATGGTGGTGGTGATGATGATGACGATGGTGATGATAATAGTGGTGGTGATGATGATGGTGATGTTGATGATGGTGATGATGATAATGGTGGTGGTGATGATGATGCTGATGATGATAATGGTGGTGGTGATGATGATGGTGATGTTGATGGTGATGATAATGGTGGTGGTGATGATGGTAATGTTGATGATGATGGTGGTGGTGATGATGATGGTGATGTTGATGATGATGATGGTGGGGATGATGATGGTGGTGATGATGATGATGTTGATGATGACGATGGTGATAATAATAGTGGTGGTGATGATGATGGTGATGTTGATGATGACGATGATGATGTTGATGATGACGATGTTGATGAAGATGATGGTGATGTTGATGATGACGATGGTGATGTTGATGTTGATGATGACGATGGTTATGATAATGGTGGTGGTGATGATGATGGTGATGTTGATGATGACAATGATGATGATGATTATGATGGTCATGAATGGTGATAATGAGGTTGAGGACGATGATAATGAAGAAGATGATAATGGTGATGATGACGATTATGGAGATGATAATGATAACGATGGTGATCATGATTATGCCGAAGCTGCTGATGATAATGATTTGACAATGATGATGGGGACGATGGTGGTTATGGCGATGATAATGACGATGGTGGTGGTAATGATGATGAATAATAATGATGGTGATGATTAAGATAATAATGATGGCGATGGTGATTATGATAATAATGATGATGATGATGATTGACGATGGTGATGACGATGGTGATGACGATGGTGATGACGATAATAAAGACGATGATGGTGATAATTTCGGACAACTTAGAGAAGGGCATATAGGGTTCATACTGGGTAATCTATTGGGGGTCTGTAATTGTAAATGGGTTAGGAACCACAGAACCACAGTCTTCAATGAACAGAGATTCTGCGGGTTTCAAATGTCAACTAGGCTACTAGGTGGAAAGAGGGTCATTTTCATTGATTTATCAAAAGAAGATTATTTGCACTCACTGGCGCCCACAAGGACCACATTTCTGAATCGGCCTTCTATTTTTGGCTGATTATCATCCTCTTTGCATGGTACGGTATGTATAGAAATGCCCCGTTTCACCACATTCTGTTTACTGTGTCTGTTTTAAGCAAGCTCACTGGCCTCGAAAACGCAGCAAATGTTCAAGATTTCTCAATTAACTGACAATTCAGCTTTTCTATTGTGCTCTTTTTTCAGATAAGTTTCCAACTGGCACAGTTTCCCTCTCCAAAATTACAGACTGAAGATCCAGTATTGCTTATACTGGGGTATTGCTTTCCACAATCGTCTCCAGTTCTGCGCTGGAACCAAAATAATTGCAAATCTCTCCTATTCTTTGTTTTACCACACGCAAAGTTCTTTACCAAAACTAACAAGGTAAATATGAGCGGGCCAAGACTTATGTTTCATTATTCTGTCGTACTTGATAGCATAATTATCTTGAAAAAAGCCGTATTTTGTATTCTTTACTTTCTGTGCGCAGTTAAGGCTGAACTCCAAGCAAACAGCTAAATACGCAAATGAAATACATATATACATGCCAAATGATTCGTATTTTTGCCTATCCAGTCTTAAGATTTACACAGCTATGTCACGCAGCACAGATTTGAATGGCAGGGGAAGGGATCTGATCTTTTTCATTTTCACCTTCAGGTCTCCTCAGGTCTCCTCCCCGCCCTCACCCTGTGACTAAACAGTGAAAGGAAAAGCAGCAGGCTAATGAGCTCACTCTGGTATCTCCTCCTATCAGCATGCAATTTGCACTGCCGCAAAACTGATTGGCTGCCTGTGCTGCTTCTACCTCCCTCTCTCTGAGCTCTTCTTTACAGGGACTGTAAGAGGAAGAAACCAGGTGTAATTCAGGTACTTACACTGCTTGCATTCAAAGACATGCATTTAATGATTGTTAATAATGAACACAGAACTGCATTCATTTGTGTCTTATATCTGTATGGAGCTTTTACCCCTCATATTAGGACTATGTTCTCGCGAGCAGGAATTGAAGTTCAATAATAGGTGGATATAGTGAAGTTAAAGATCCAGCCAAAACATGACAAAGATTTTAACCCTTCTACACTTATTAAAAAAACAAAAACAACTATGGCTTTAGATTTTCTTTAAGGGCCCCTTTCACACTGGTCTGCTAAAAACACATGCATTTTTTAAAAATGCATATCACGTTTTTAGTTATTTTTTTAATGCATTTTTGGTGCGTTTGATGATTATCTTTTATATCAACCAAAAAAGACAGAACATTTAAAAAAAAAAAACAATGTTTTTTACTTTCTGCTATAAAACATATCCCCCAAAAAAGGGTGAGGGGCTTGCATTAATTTTTTAAAACTGTACAAGGGGCTGCAAAGAGTTGTGAACACAGCCAAGAGCTGCACAAGCACCAGCATTTATATGAGTGTTTATTGGGGTACCCAATTATTTTTTTTGTTTGGTGCATGAGGTCCCCCGTTAACATCTATAGCAGACCCTGAACTGGGATAAGGGTCTGGTATAGATGAACAGAATCCCCAGGCAATTGTTTACATACATTCACCCATCAAATTAAATTCAAAATACTAACAACTACCTACAAAGCCATCCACAACTCTGCCCCCAGCTACATCACTGACCTAGTCTCTAAATACCAACCTAATCGTTCTCTTCGTTCTTCTCAAGACCTCCTGCTCTCTAGCTCTCTCATCACCTCCTCCCATGCTCGTCTCCAGGACTTTTCCAGAGCCTCTCCAAGCCTATGGAACTCCTTACCCCAATCTGTCCATCTATCTCCTTCTCTATTAGCTTTTAGACAATCCCTGAAAACCCTCCTCTTCAGAGAAGCCTATCCTACCCACACCTAACAACTGTATTTTCAATTTGTCCATCTGATTATCCCCCACAGCTACTACCCTTTGTTTCACATGACCCCCCCTAATAGATTGTAAGCTCTAATGAGCAGGGCCCTCTGATCCCTCTGTACTGAATTGTATTGTGACTGTACTGTCTTCCCTGATGTTGTAAAGCACTGCGCAAACTGTTGGCTCTATATAAATCCTGTATAATAATAATAATAATAATACAGTAAGTAAAGCGGTCAAATCTGCCATTCACCAGAAATTTACATTTTAATAGATTTTTTCTTTGTACATGTCAGTTTTGCTGTAGTAGGTTGTATGCCCTACAGGGGTCGGCCCATCCATTAGGCCAATCTCTCCAGGCCACTCCCTATTTGCAATGGATGCATAGTATCTTTCTATCAATGGCCACCGCGGCCACCCCCTATTCATGCATCCGGCCCCTTTCAGGGCACCGGGCGCATGAATTACAGCAGCCAGGTTTTTTTTTAAGCACCTAATTAGAGCCAGAGGCCCTAAGAGGCTTCAAAATAGGGTGGGCTTGGGTCGCAGAGAGTGTGACTGGAGCCCACCCAGGTGTGTTGAAACACTGATCCTCAATCCGGCCAATCAGAAGCGGGTGTGAAACCTGTTTTCAGGTTGGCCGAAAGGACAGGCGATCGTATTGGATGCCTAGGAGGAGGGAGGAGGATCAAGTTAGGACACGCTGCGGCCGCCCGTAGGACACGCTGCAGCCGCCCATAGGACATGCTGCGGCCGCCCATAGGACATGCTGTGGCCGCCCATAGGACATGCTGCCTGCCCACCCTTCCACTACCTAGATGGGGTAAGATCCGGTCTTACCCTGTCCGTCCGACCGCACGTGGGGGGGGTCGTGGGTGCCGCTGACTGACTGGGGGGGTGGTTGTTTACCGCCCTCCCCCCCAAAAAAAAGCACCAGCCGCCACTGATGTCTTATACAGACATATCACTTCACAGGACGGGTCAGGGTATCCCCCAGACATAATTTTGCATTTTTAAAGTTCCACTTTAGGCATTATTGTAATTGCTGCCCCTTGTCAAATGGAATAAAAAATAAATAAATCTTGCATTGAGACATGTCTCCTCCAATGCCCTTTGTTTGGCAATCCCTTTCCTAATAGCCTTGTAAATGATTCCTAAAATTTGTCTCCTATTGATTTCAATGGGGTTCGGCATCGGCAAATCTGTAAAGTTCTGCTAACTGACCAGGAAGCAAAGCTGGAAACATTCGGCTCATTACTACTTTTGAATACACCTTGCTAGTATAATTCAACTGAGAGCAACACACACAACATGAGAATAAACTGTTTGACATTACAGAAATATCCAGGTTATCCAGCATACTCATGCCCACCCAAAATTACAATATGATCACTGGACATTGTTTTTAAGTAATAGTTTTGAGTTCAGGAGTTACTCGCACATTTTTGAATTGGGTATTATTCTGCATGGAAATTTCCTGCCAATTGCCCTATTTTAACAGCAGTCACTAAAATTTATGTTGCGATTGTTTTTCTCACTATATATGCGTTAAGACTAACATTGGCAGACATTGATGTATTTTGGCATAATGGAAGGTGAGGCCCTACCCAAATGGTCCTGGGCTTTCTGAAATAACACTACGTGTTTTCTTTACATTTGTTTCTATGGACTAAAACAATAAAAGCACCTTCTCCTTAATTAAAAATCAAAGGTGATGGCTTCAGACAGCTGTATGAACGCCGAGCTTCGTTTAAACGTCACTCGGCTTAACATGTAGCCCTGTAAACTGCAGGACTGATCCTGTAGGATTAAACTTAATAAACTGGAGCACAATCTTATTTTTTCATTATTCTAATAGAACTTGACCTCCTGTGGTTGGACTCAGTTGTGTTTCTAGTGTTTTCTCTTCAATGCAGTTGAATAAGGTGTTTCTGAATACGTCAACAAAGCATCCAATACGTGTCAAAAACACCCATGTGCCAGTGTATGCATTGTATATCATGTTCAGTACAAAGGAACCCTTACATTCAAACAGTAATTTATGATAAATATGATTTATATTTAGGACGTTGTACAAGGAGCAGACACTTAATGAAATTTTCTGGGTATAGGGAGGGAAAGATAGACAGCACAACTTTTCCACGTTATGTCAAAGAATGCATCCTTGATGTGCATGTTCCCCTGTCAGCAATCAATTTTGAACTAGCTTTGGAAGTATGTTGGAGATAACTTCTGCTATATAAGATGATATACAGAGCCTTGTGTCAAGAAATAAAGGATATCTGAACCCATGATCTAAGCTTTAGGCCAGTATTTCTCAGCTAGGGTTCCTGCGGAGGTTTCTAGGGGTTCCTTGAGCTGGGTTTGATGGATTTACCATTTGATGGCTCCTGCATGGTTCCAAAATCAACGACACTTGGCAGAGCCAACTGCAGGGCACCAATAATCTTTTTAGCTGACTGTAAGGGTGGCATTCTGACCACCACTGTTGGTTGGTGGGCTTTATTTCCACTGGCCACCAATGTAGATGTATTTTTTTCCGCAGACTCCCAATGAATTGGTTTTAGCAGGGGTTCCCTGAGATCTAAAAATAATTTCAAGGGTTCCTCTGGAAAAAAAAGGTTGAGAAATACTTCCTTAAACTCAGATTTCAGTGCAGAGCCTATGCAATGACAATTGTGACTGGATAGTGAGACTGTGGGTAGATTTGGGGTTGGGGGCTTATCCCCTACTATAAGTAGTGTTCCTCCAGAGGTCACTAGGGGTTCCTTGACCTGTGGCTGATTGATTTCCCATTTAATGGTTCCTGCATGGTTCTAAAGCCAGTGCTATTTGACAGAGCCAACTACGGGACACAATTATATTTTTAGTTGTCTGGAAGGGTGGCTTTCTGACAATTACTGTTAAAAGGGGGGGGGGGGTTCTTTCCACTGGTCACTGGGGGTATTTTCCCACTGACTCTCAATTTATTGGTTTTAGCAAGGGTTCCTGAGACCTAAAAACAATTTCATGGGTTCCTCTGCGATAAAAATTTAGAGAAATGCTTTTTTTAGGCTCTGTCAGGTTTCAGCGTACACCCTGTGTCATGAAAACTGTGTTTGGACAGTAAGCCTGTGGGTAGGTCTTGTTTTTTTTTTTCTGGGGGCTTATTACCTAAGTAGAACCCCTTGTTACAAAGTGTCCTCATGATCCCTCAGGTACATCAAAGAGAATTTTCAGGTTAACAAAGGTTATAGTAAACACCTTGTGGTACCCGCTGTTAGGCTAATGTCACACTTTAGAACTCACCAACAGAAGGATTGCTATGGAGGGAGATGAAACACCTACCTGCTTGCATGTGTTATTCCCTTGCCGGCTGGATGAGCAAGGTTTCTCCCTCTTTCCGGTGACTTAGATTCTGCAGCACCTTTGGCTATGAGGTAGCAACACATAAAAAGCTGATATGTACAGTCTTTGCCTCCCCCCCTACAGCTTATGTGCCCAGTCTCCGCTCCGCCTTCCAACAGCACCCACATCCCCTGCCACAGTTTCCAGCACTAGAGCACAGGAATACCCCACACAAACCCCAAAAGCCGGCGTCCTAGCAACCAATGATGTGCTTGCCCTAGTATTTAGGATTAAACTTCCTCAGTCTTGATCTGTTCTGCTTCTCAGCTCCCTCCCTGGTGCTACACCACGCTATAAGCCTATATACAGAGGTAAGGTGGGTTCTCATGGGGACATTGATGTAAGGGGGGACTCTGATGGTGACACTAATGCATGGGGGAGCTCTAATGGGGGCACAGATCTGGGTAAAGGGGGTTTGATGGGGATTCTGATGTAAGAGAGGACTCTGGTGGGGACAATCATGTAAGTGAGGGGGCTCTGATGGGGACACTCATGTAAGCGAGAGGGCTCTGATGGTGACACTGTTGTAAGGTGGGGGATTCTGATGGAGACACTGATGTAAGAGGGAACTCTGAGGCACACATTATTAATTTTATTATTATACAGGATTTATATAGCACCAACAGTTTGCACAGTACTTTACAACGTTAGGGCAGACATTACAGTTACAAAACAATTCAATACAGAAGGAATCAGAGGGCCCAGCTCGTTAGAGCTTACAGTCTAAGAGACATTGATGTAAGAGGAGACTCTGAGGGAGACACTGACATAAAGAGAGCTTCTGAGGGGGACACTGATATAAGGGGGGACTGTGATGTAAGGGGGGACTGTGATGCAAAGGGGGAGGGTCTGGTGGGGGACACTGATTTTAGTGGGAACTCTGATGTAAGTGGGGACTATCATGGGCACCCTGATGTGGACTGTGATGTAAGGGGAACTCTGATGTAATGGGGGACTCTGATGAGGACACGTATCTAAAAGGGGGCTCTGGTGAGAACACTGATGTAAGGGAGGGACCTGATGTATTTTAAAATAGAAGGAAGTTAAACATTCCATAACAAAGAAAATACTGAGAGCATGCAACTTTAAAATGTGCGTCACTGGTGATTTTTCCACTACAGTGGCCTTTTTGCATTGAACTAATTTAATACAGACCCCACACAGCAGCCTAGGACAGCACATTTGCTAAATATATCTACGTCAACACTGGTACAAAATTCTCAAATTTTCTGACATTGTCAGCTTTCTCTACTTTTTCCATAATTCACACGAAGTCAACAGTGTCATCTAACCCAAAACCCACAGAGGGGAACCATCCAGCCTGTCTGACCACAATATACAGCATTGTTGTGGCTTTGGTTTTTTGCAGACTCCATAACAGTACAGATCAGAGGATGTTTACATGAGAAAACTTCTCACATGTGTGATACAAAATAGAAAATTATGCACACTTGTCACTTTTTTGTTGTGTGTAGTCTGCCTGGTGTCCTTGTAGGCTGAATCAAGACACAATGTGAACATGCAGTAATTAAATTATTACTAAGTAGAACATTCGTAATTCTAGTCTTTCAACTTGAAGAGATGTAAGCTGTGATCTTTATCCAGGTCAGTTAAATTTCCCCACTGCCAGAGAATTTATGAGTGCGTCTTCGTTTATAAAGTTCCTTGCATAAAAACCTTCCTACCTCCACCTTGTGTTTTTCACCTGCATAAGATGTGCATTGATCGTGTAATTTCATGATGTCATTTGTTGCCCTGTATACACAGCCTATAATTAGGGTAAATCTTTATATGCCGTGTGAGAAGTATCTGTTTGTGTTCAAACGTGAGGCATGCGGCATGGCACTACACAAGTTAATATATGACCTCCTATGTGTAGTGTGAGAACTGACACAGGAAGTGTAAAGAATATACATACCCCCCAATCCATGGGTTTCTGCATGTGAGAGCTACTCACTCAATTAGATCTGACACAGAGACAAACAGACAGAACAATTAACAGAGAGTATTTCATCACTGGAGATTGGCCGAACACCCCCCGGTTTGGTTCGCGCCAGAACTTTTGAACATTGCAAGAGTTCGGAGCTGAACAACGAAACCCATTAAAGTCTATAGGACTCAAGCTTGAGAAATCAAAGGTGCCTATTTTGAAGGCTTATATGCAAGTTATTGGGCATACAAAGAGTATGGGGGTCTGGGTAATGCCCTGGGGAACATGTTTAAATGCAAAAAAACTTTTTTTAAACAGTTAATTTTAAAAAGGAACAGTGATTTAATGATGCTTAAAGTAAAGCAAAAAAATAAAATAAAAATTACTTTAAATATAGTGCTTTGGAGGTCCCCTTAGTCTGCCTGTAAAGTGGTGCATCTGTACCATGTATAAAACCTGCTGCAGCAAAAATGACATTTATATAAAAAAAAATTCCCTGCAAGCTTTCTTTATTTTGTAATTGTGTTGAAAATGTGTAATTGGATGCACTTTAAAAAATAAACATGCATCACTATGTAATGCGATGTAAAAGACTCCACTGACACATTACAATATACTGCAGTAAAACTGCATTGACTCACTTCAATAAACTGCATTGACTCACTTCAATAAACTGCAGTAAAACTGCCCTGACACACTACACTTACACACTTCAATATACTGCGGTAAAACTGCCCTGACACACTACACTTACACACTTCAATATACTGCGGTAAAACTGCCTTGACACACTACACTTACACACTTCAATATACTGCGGTAAAACTGCCCTGACACACTACACTTACACACTTCAATATACTGCAGTAAAACTGCCCTGACACTACAGTAAAACTGCACAGACGCATTACACTGGCACTATCACTATATTTACACTACACTAATGCCCCGTACACACGATTGGATTTCCGATGGAATAAAATCCGATGGAATTTTCCGTCGGAATTCCAATGAAGCTGACTTTCATCAGTCTTGCATACACACCATCAGACAAAATTCCGACCGTCCAAAACGCAGTAACGTAAAACACTCAGACGGGCCGAGAAAAATGAAGTTCAATGCTTCTGAGCATGCGTCGACTTGATTCTGAGCATGCGTGGGTTTTTTCTCTGTTGAATTTCCACACAGACGATCGGAATTTCCTATCGTTTTTTTTTCCGCATCGGAAAAATTTAAAACATGTTCTATTTTTTTACACACAATCGTTTTTTCCAATGAAAAAAGTCCATCAGACTTTTTTTCATCGGAAAAAATGATCGTGTGTACAGGGCATAACTTGCTAGTAGCAATGAACAGAGCCCTGTTATATCTATCACCACTCCAACATCACACTGCAAATGGCTCCTCTGGGAAGGATCCCTTTATAGTGTGGGGTGGTTATGAGCAATGATTGGGCAAATGCCACGTACACATGGTTGGAATTTCCGATAGAATAAGTCAGACGGAATTTTTTCATCGGATATTCCGACCATGTGTATGCCCCATCTGACATCTTAGAAAGAGAACATGTTCTCTTTTTTTCCGACGGAAGAAAAGTCTATTGGAAATTCCGTTCGTCTGTATGGAATTCCGACGGAGAAAAAAACATGCATGCTCGGAAACAATTCGACGCATACTCGGAGGCATTGAACTTCATTTTTCTTGGCTCATCGTGTTGTACGTCACCGCGTTTTGGACGGTCGGAATTTGGTGTGTCTGTGTGTATGCAAGACAGCTTGAGTGGAATTCCGTCGGAAAAACCCGTTGGAGATTATTCCGACTGAAAAAAACGGCCGTGTGTAAGTCATCATGACTTTCTCCAATTATGGCTCTAACCGTGTTCTGTGCCTGATTGGGCAAAGCCTTCATTACTTCAGACAATCAGGGCCTAGAATGCCCTGATTGAACGCCATGCCATTTTGGATGTTTGCCGAATGATCAAACAGCCAATGTTCGGGTCGAACTTTTGCTTGGCTTGAACTGTTCGCCCAACACTATTCATTACATTAGCACTCCCATATTTGTAATACAACAGAATATGGCAAAGCATGCATTGGACACTGTGGCCCAGAGCAAGAAGCTGCTTGCCTGTTCCTTTGGGCAAGCTACGTGAACTAATACACTAACATAATGGAATCGATCAGCCATGACAATACAAACTTCAGCCACAACATGTGAGCCCACCGCTACAGGGTAATACAAACAGATGAGACAGGAAATAGAATTACACTAATACCTCGTTAAAGCAACAAAAACATTTTAAAGTTTACAATGTATTAAAGAAGAAGTTTGGGATGCCTATCAGAACTGAAGATGTTTTACTTAAAATAAAAACGTACGTATACAGTATGTCTGTTTAAGGAATTGAATGACTCCAAGACTTATGTCACACTAATGATTGTTTAAATCCTACATCTGGACTTTGAATACAGCAAGGCTTGACCTCTTGAACTGTCAATGGAACTTCACTGATATTTTTTTCTGTTAGTGGAAAATGCTGTTGTGCCAAGACCTTTGGTACAAGAGCAGATCCGACATTCCTTCCATTGGTTAGCAGATTTGCTCTAGCATTATAAAAAAAATGGGCTGCAACCCAAAATGTGCTACTAAAGACGGCCATACACGGTTTGAATTTCGATATAATTTTCTTTCGAAAATCGTGTCAAAGAATTTTCGTACGAATTTCGCACCGTTAGTGGGCTGCAGCAACAGCCGATTTTCGTGCGGAAATCAAATTTGAGGAATCAGACATGTTGGAAATTTTTTGAAAAACAAACGATTTTCTAATCAATGATGGGAGAATTGTGCGAGAAATGTAATAGAAAAAAAAATGCGCATGTGCAAGAAAAGAAAATTCCTGGAGAAAAGAATATTCCCGGAGAAAAAAGAATATTCCTGGCCGAAATTCAAAAATCAATGGTGGCATTATCGGATCACAAAAAAAATGTACTTTCTGATTTTAAAAATAAAATTTGTTCGAAATTCGACCGTGTATGGCCTGCTTTAAAGTGGTGGTAAATTCAGAAGTTTTTTATTATCTTAATGCATTTTATGCATTAAGATAAAAAACCTTGTGTGTGCAGCAACCCCCCTCGGCCCCCCTAATACTTACGTGAGCCCCATCTCTATTCAACGATGTCCACGAGTGTCTCGGCCATCCAGGACTCTCCCTCCTGAATGGCTGAGCCACATCAGTGGTGTCATTGGCTCTCGCTGCTGTCGATCAAAGTCAGTCAGCCAATCAGAAGAGCGAAGGGGTGGGGCCGAACCGCAGCTTTGTGTCTGAATGGACACACAGCTCGGTTTGGGTGCCCCCATAGCAAACTGCTTGCTGTGGGGGCACTTGACAGTAGGGAGGGGCCAAGAGCATCAGCCAGGGAGCCGAGAAGAGGAGGATCGGGGCTGCTCTGTGCAAATCCACTTCAACAGAGCAGGTAAGTATAACATGTTTGTTATTTTCGTAAAAAAATAAACAAGACTTTACAATCACTTTAAAGTGTTACTAAACCCACAACAGTAAAATCAGTCTGTATATACAGTAATATACTCAGTATATACAGTTATACTCACTGTGGAACCTAAGGGGTTGATCCTGCGCATTGTGTAAAAAGGCTGTTTGATTCTGTCTTTTTTATCCTTCCCTTCTTCCACTGTCCCCAATCCATCTGCTGATAGAACAGAGCCCTTGGAGTCACTCTGCAGATGCTCAGTTTGGCCTGTATTGCTAGAGAATTATTTTTTGGGGAGGGTGCATCTGATCTGCAGACAGAGGATCAGGGGTCATGAAGCCTCATAGGACAGTAAGAGGAGAATGAAAACTCCTACTACAAGCTTTAACCAGACACTGATAGAAGTCAAAAACCGTTATATACTGCTGCCAAGAAAAAGTTTTTAGCTGTTTATATTTTTTAAAATAATTGAATTTCCATGCTCTGTGTACTGTGGTATTACTTTAAAGTGGAAGAAAAGCCTAACTGTAACTATTCTTAAAAATGTTCACCGCCTCTCCTCCTGCCTAACCTTTAGAAATAAGATCTGTGTACTTACCTATTTTCAATCCACTGTGGTTCGGACACATCATCCTACAGCTCTGTGTAAGGGAGCGCTTGACAAAGCTGTGACATTAGGGTTGCCGCCTGTCCGGTTTTGACCCGGACAGCCAGGTATTTGAATCCCGCGTCCGGTTTTGAGTTCATCCCAAAATCGGACAAATTATTAAAACCAGATTTCGGCTCTCAGCATTGCTGCCTAATGAGGAGGAGAGGATGTGGCACCCCCAGTGGACAGCGGAGGCAGGGCTGCATCTGACAGCACAGTCTGGTCACGGAGGACACCTCCGGCCAGCTCAAGTTACACTCTGCTTCTTCAGTTAAACAGACTGTCCTGCTGCCTTGAGTACGGCTAAAGTGTCAGCTCTGGAGGTAGGGGAGAGGTCATCTTAAAGTGTATCAGCACAGTGTGTAGCTCAGTGTGTTGGACAGTGTGTAGAGTCCCTGGAGTGGAGGAGGGGCTCTTCATTATTCCAGTCTCTCCAGGTGTCAGGAGTAGCACAGACATGTGTCCTGCTTGGAGGGGGATCTTTGGGCTGTCCTCGGTTGTCACTATCCAGGTCTCTTATACCCACACTTCTCCAGACTTATCCTTGGTATAGTCTGAGCTGTGACCTGTCATATGGGGGGATGTATGAGGTCATAGCCCAAATCTCGGCATGGATTATTCTATAAAGTTTCCTCATCTAATGCCTTTTATTGTAAGTTATCTACAGGAGTTCACAAGTCATGTGACAGCTGTGTGCGGTGGTGACGGTGTATGTCTGCAGTCAGTCACTCCATGCCGTGCAAGCACACTGCATCCCATCTGTGTGAATTCTGACAGCACAGAGTGTCGCTTCACATAGTACTCTTACCTAAGCATTGTACTGCATCACACAATATTTACATCTCTACACTGTGTAGCGTCATACTGTATTTACCCCCGCACATTGTGCTGCATCACACAGTATTTACATCTGTACACTGTGCAGCGTCATACTGTATTTACACCCGCACATTGTGCTGCATCACACAATATTTACATCTGTACACTGTGCAGCGTCATACTGTATTTACCCCCGCACATTGTGCTGCATCACACAATGATAACATCTGTACACTGTGCAGCGTCGTACTGTATTTACACCCGCACATTGTGATGCATCACACTATATTTACATCTGTACACTGTGCAGCGTCGTACTGTATTTACACCCGCACATTGTGCTGCATCACACTATATTTACATCTGTACACTGTACAGCATTATACTGTATTTACACCCACACATTGTGCTGCATCATACAGTATTTACATCTGTACATTGTTCTGTATCATACAGTATTCACATCTGTACACTGTGCAGCGTCGTACTGTATTTACACCCGCACATTGTGATGCATCACACTATATTTACATCTGTACACTGTGCAGTGTCATACTGTATTTACCCCCACACATTGTGCTGCATCACACAATATTTACATCTGTACACTGTGCAGCGTCATACTGTATTTACACTCGCACATTGTACTGCATCACACAATATTTACATCTGTACACTGTACAGCATTATACTGTATTTACACCTGCACATTGTGCTGCATCATACAGTATTTACATCTGTACATTGTTCTGCATCATACAGTATTCACATCTGTACACTGTGCAGCGTCGTACTGTATTTACACCCGCACATTGTGATGCATCACACTATATTTACATCTGTACACTGTGCAGCGTCGTACTGTATTTACACCCGCACATTGTGATGCATCACACTATATTTACATCTGTACACTGTACAACATTATACTGTATTTACACCCGCACATTGTGCTGCATCATACAGTATTTACATCTGTACATTGTTCTGCATCATACAGTATTCACGTCTGTACACTGTGCAGCATCGTACTGTATTTACATCCGCACATTGTGCTGCATCATACAGTATTTACATCCGTACATTGTGCAGCGTCGTACTGTATTTACACCCGCACATTGTGCTGCATCATACAGTATTTACATCCGTACATTGTGCTGTGTCACACAGCACTCCCACCAATACATTGTACCACATCTCTATACACTATATGGAACATTACATACTTCTCACCAAAGTGTTCATTGTCTTAACAGTAGCTTGTTGCTAAGCAGACCCTGACTATTTTAACTAAGGTTGACTTTAAGGTCGGCTCAGATAAAGTGTTGGCTCTCTGACTATTTTCAATGTACACAAAATCATATGTACTGGAGGAGTTTTATTTATTTATTTATTTTTATAAGGATTGTGCTGAGGTTTATACATGCCTGTGAGACACTTACTTGGACACAAGAATGCTTTTATTTTCTTTAACAATGCTCCTTCCACTGTTAACACAATTTGGCCACACCACTCTTCGCTGCACTATTACTACTCTCCTTGGGGCACCCAAAAGTGTCCCAGATCTTTTACAATCCTATAGTGTATATGTAACGGCACCCCAAATAGGAAAGGGGGGAACGCCGTTTAGATCTCTTCCCTCTCCTAGACACAAATTCACTGCCGATCCTCTACAGCCAGACGACCACTTCCCATAGGAATTAATCCTTCTGAAAGAACGAGACGCACTCTGTATCTTTCAGGGATAGACTGACTTTATTGCCAAACACATTGTAACCTTTATACACATCCAATACTGCATTAATCTAAAATGAACAATGGTCCAGCTCCACCCACAACATAACAAGACCCAATACACATTTGACAGTAGGCTAGCTTTTGCCTCCCACTACCCATCTCTTAGAAGGCAAAAGCTAATCCCTTTATGTTTAAATAACTATGCATGACCTTTATATTCACCAGACTGTCTGTTACTTTACAATGCACACAAGGACAGACTTAATTTCCCCAATCCACATCACCACAAACAATGAACAGGTCTTTTAGAAGCTGGGATTAGCATTACACTAGGCAGACAGGTGATTGAGGCTGAACACCTCAGTATCTCTCAATTAACCTGTTGAGTGCAGAATCAGTAAATAGTCCTTTACAGATATCCTTGGGAATATGGTGGATAAATATTACAGACCCATTTTAGGTAGTCCAATATATATTTCTTAATGTCCATTATTTCCTGGCTCACCCTGTGTCCAAAGTGACCCCCCTGTCACACATCTCCCCTTTCGGCAGGAGACTAACACAGGAGGTGACCCCAGACGGGTTGACTCCGAAGTTAGTCTATAGGTCCATTCTTCTAATGCCGGTATCCACACAGTACCCCAAATAAATTGCTCCAAACAGAGCATTACTTACCCAGCCAACTTCTGCCTCTCTCAGAGAACATACCCGCCGCTGGGGAGAAGACAGGGTGACTGGGCTCAGTCCGTCATGCTGTTGGGGATCTGGGCCGACTGCCCAGCATCCCTGGGGTATACAAGTGGAGACTGAAGTCCCATCCACTTGTGGTAGGTGAAAATCCCCCAGTGCTTGCAAAGCAAGGCTGACATCCTCCTGTCTCAGTTTCACACCATTTTCTGGGGTTGTGTCAGTGAGGACCGAAGTCCCATCCAGTACCACAGGAACTCCCTCTTCTGTTAGTTGAGAGCAGAGGCCCACGGCACTCTGCTCTGTTGCCAGCTCTTCTGCTGGGTTGCTGTGAGTGGAGACCGCAGTCCCATCCACTCCCACAGGAACTCCCTCTTCTGTTAGTTGAGAGCAGAGGCCCGCGGCACTCTGCTCTGTTGCCAGCTCTTCCGCTGGGTTGCTGTGAGTGGAGACCGTAGTCCCATCCACTGACATCAGCTCAAGTTGCAGTTGTGTGCAGCGGCCAGTAGTATTCTGCCCTGCTGCCAGTGATTCAGCTGGGGGTAAAAGCTTTACCACCTCAGCTTGTTGCTGGAGAGGGGGGCCAACTGCCCCGGCTCCCTGAAACTCCACAGTTGTTTCCGGTGCTGGGCAGAGGTTGCTAGCACTCTGCCCTGTTGCCAGCACCTCTGCTGGGGGCTCCACACCATCTGCTCTGGCTAACTGTTGGGGAGGGAAAAGGGCTGCTTCTCCCCCCTGCATCTCTGAAATCCCCTGGGCAAGAGGAACCATCACCTTCTCACCTCGGGCCTCCAAAACTGCCACGGTGTAGAGCAGGGGTCTGCAGTACTCTGTCCTGCTGCCAGTACTTGGGTAGGCGATGCATAATCCATAACATCCTCTGAACAGTCCCTTAAGTCCATACCTTCTGTAATCTGTGGCTGGGGAGATGAGCCAACTGCCCTAGCTCCCTGGAACTCCATATCATCCACTTCTGCTTTAGGGATGGCAATCTTCAGATTTTCCACTGCCGATTCTTCAGCCAGGCTAGCTCCCTGGAACTCCATATCATCCACTTCGGCTTTAGGGATGGCAATCTTCAGATTTTCCACTGCCGATTCTTCAGCCAGGCTAGCTCCCTGGAACTCCCTATCATCCACTTCGGCTTTAGGGATGGCAATCTTCAGATTTTCCACTGCCGATTCTTCAGCCAGGATTTCATAGTTGTCAACTGGTATTTCCTGATAGTCCCAGGCAAAGGTAGCCCCACCCTGCTGCTGAGCAGATTCTAGCAGCTGTCTGTAGGCGATCTCCGATTGCCGTATCTCTGCCGTTCTCTGCTCATGTTGCAGCTCTAGTTCTCTCTTTTGTCGCTGTCGTTCTCTCTCTTGTCGCTGTCGTTCTCTCTCTTGTCGCTGTCGTTCTCTCTCTTGTCGTGCATCCTGCAGCTGGATGCATTTAATGGCTTCCTGTATGGCGGTCTCTGATGGGTTAGCACCATATAATGCCAACCGCTCTCGAACTCGTTGCTGAAACAAGTCTTCAACTGACCGGGGTCCTGCATCACAATCCTTCGGCTGCATAGCTGGTCATTCACTGTGGCGGTTTGGAGTGTCCCAGGAACTGGAGGGAAAATCCCACAGCTGCCAACCAATGTAACGGCACCCCAAATACAAAAGGGGGGAACGCCGTTTAGATCTCTTCCCTCTCCTAGACACAAATTCACTGCCGATCCTCCACAGCCAGACGACCACTTCCCATAGGAATTAATCCTTCTGAAAGAACGAGACGCACTCTGTATCTTTCAGGGATAGACTGACTTTATTGCCAAAAACATTGTAACCTTTATACACATCCAATACTGCATTAATCTAAAATGAACAATGGTCCAGCTCCACCCACAACATAACAAGACCCAATACACATTTGACAGTAGGCTAGCTTTTGCCTCCCACTACCCATCTCTTAGAAGGCAAAAGCTAATCCCTTTAAGTTTAAATAACTATGCATGACCTTTATATTCACCAGACTGTCTGTTACTTTACAATACTCACAAGGACAGACTTAATTTCCCCAATCCACATCACCACAAACAATGAACAGGTCTTTTAGAAGCTGGGATTAGCATTACACTAGGCAGACAGGTGATTGAGGCTGAACACCTCAGTATCTCTCAATTAACCTGTTGAGTGCAAGAATCAGTAAATAGTCCTTTACAGATATCCTTGGGAATATGGTGGATAAATATTACAGACCCATTTTAGGTAGTCCAAGATATATTTCTTAATGTCCATTATTTCCTGGCTCACCCTGTGTCCAAAGTGACCCCCCTGTCACAGTATACTACAGGAAAAACATCCTGGGTGCCGGTAAAGTGTTTGGGTTGGCTTGGAGAAAAGGTGGCAACCCCATGTGACATCATCCATAGACTGCCATTGCCTAGCCATTGTAGGCGCTCCCTCCTCTTCCTTGCAGCAAGTACACACATCATTTAATACAGATTAAGCAAGATAGGTAGGAGGAGAATTTTTAAGAATAGTTATGCCGCGTACACACAACCGTTTTTCATGACGAGAAAAATGCCATTTTTTAATTTGCTCATTAAAAACGATTGTGTGTGGGCTCCAGAGCATTTTTTACGACGTGAAAAATGGGCATTAAAAATTTGGAACATTCTCAAATTTTTCTCGTCTTTCACGTCGTCGTTTTTCTCGTCATGAAAAACGACCGTTTGTAGGCTTTAACGACGTGAAAAAAACGTGCATGCTCAGAAGCAAGTGATGAGACGGCAGCGCGCTCGTTCTGATAAAACTAGCGTTCGTAATGGAGATGGCACATTCGTCACGCTGTAACGGACTGAAGAGCATGAAGCTGAAAAGCGCGAATCGTCTCTCACCAAACTTTACTAACACAAGGATCAGCAAAAGCAGCCCAAAGGGTGGCGCCATCCGAATGGAACTTCCCCTTTATAGTGCCGTCGTTTCGTACGTCACCGCGCTTTGCTCAAGCATTTTTTTTCATGATAGTGTGTAGGCAATAGGAAAAAACGAAAGCAAAAACTGCGCTATCTACACCAATAAAATAACAGCAGCACCTGTGATTATGTGATAACATAAAAAAGACAAAAAATATAGAAAAACAAATGCGCTACAATGTGAGTATTTAACCGATAATAAAGCCAGTTATCGTCGATTTGTCTATTTACTACATTCTAATTGTAAGTGTTTTTAACCCTTTTCTTAAATAAATTTGATATTGGGTAATGCACTATCGAGCTCCATCTGTCTTTTTGGGAATGTCTGCTGTGATTTAAGCCGTCTATTGGACTTCATTGGACCATTTTCTGGGATTGCAGATGGGCTCATATGTTTCTTACTTCTGGTAAGCAGTTTATATCGTTGCTGGTGGACACGGGTGTTGCATGCACCATTCATCAAGTTTATAACTGCCTATTCCCCCACGGTCTCTCCTCATCTTTGGCCCTGATGGAACTTTTTATTCACTGACACACGTCACATTTCACTTTGTTCACCTGTCATCATCATCATATTATGGACTTTTTGATTCATTAGTGTGTTTGTGAATTTCACTTAACTGGCTTTATTATCGGTTAAATACTCACATTGTAGCGCATTTGTTTTTCTATATTTAGTGTGTAGGCAAGGCAGGCTTGAGAAGAATCACGTCGAGAAAAACGTTGTTTTTTTCAATGACATTAAAAACGGTTGTGTGTACGTGGCATTATAGTTAGGTTTTTCTTCCTCTTTAAAATTTACAGAAGCTGTTGTAATGTAGAAACACTTTTTATCACCCAGTTCAGAGAATTTTTCTATAGCTGGAATCTGGATCTCCTACCTGTCCTTCAAGACCACAATTAAGGTGTCATTTCATCCTGCTGGAGTCTTCAATTCATGGTTAATTCTACAAAATGAACAATCCATTTGACATCATCGTTTGGCTTTGTAATGATTGCAACATTATTAGAGACCTGGGAATACTGATGGAGATATTTTAAAAATGGTATCCTCAAAAGATATAGAAATCCAGCTTTTAGCGACTAGGATGGGGCTTTTGAACTTTAACACCTAGACTCCTGCAATCTGTAGATTAGCATCCTCATGTCATGGCTCTTCATGTGGAGAGAATGTTAACCACTTTCCGCCGATATACGTCGGCAGAATGGCTCCCCTGCATACCTGTACATCAGTCCGTAAAAGCAGGTTAGTGCCCGCCACGCGCCGCGGGAGCATGCCCGCGAAGTCTGCCGGTGCCCCGTGATCGCGGCGAGGAGAGGCAGAACAGGGAACTGCCTATGTAAACAAGGTATTTCCCCATTCTGTCTAGTGACATGACAATGATCTACTGCTCCCTGTCATCGGGAACAGTGATCTCTGTCACGTTTCAGTAAGACCATCCCCCCTACAGTTGGAACACACTTAACTCCTTAATCGCCCCCTAGTGTTAACCCCTTCCCTGCCAGTGTAATTTTTACATTAATCAGTGCATTTTTATAGCACTGACAGATTTGTCCGCAGCAATGTCGCAGTACCGCTAAAAATTGCAGATTGCTGCCATTACCAGTAAAAACAATAAAAATAAATAAAAGTCGCTAAATCGATCCCGTAGTTTGTAGATTTTTGTGCAAACCAATCAATATACGCCTATTGCGATTTTTTTTACCAAAAATATGTCGTAGAAGAATATATATCGACCTAAACTGATGAATAAATTCGTTTTTTTATATTATTATTTTGGGATATGTATTATAGCAGAAAGTAATTTTTTTGTTTAAAGCGCAAAAAAATAAAAACCGGTGACCAAATACCACCAAAAGAAAGCTCTATTTGTGAGAAAAAAAAGGACGTTATTTTGTTTGGGTACAGCGTCGCAAGACCGCGCAATTGTCGTTAAAGCGATGCAGTGCCGTATAGCAAAAATGCTCTGGTCATTAAGGGGGTAAAACCTTCCAGGGCTGAAGTGGTTAAACTTTGTTCCGCCTAACCACTTGTCCTCTGGAAGGTTTTTCCACCTTCATGGCCAGGCCATTTTTTGCGATAGGGCACTGCGTCGCTTTAACTGACAATTGCGTGGTCGTGCAACGCTGTACCCAAATACAATTTTTGTCCTTTTTTTCCAACACAAATAGAGCTTTCTTTTGTGCCACCACAGCTGCCAATAAGTGCCCATCAGAAATGGATATCAGTGCCCATATCAGTGCCGATCAGTGCCCATATCAGTGCCAATCAGTGCCCACCACAGTGGCAATCAGTGCGCATCACAGTGCCAATCAGTGCCCAGCAGTAACGCCTGTCAGTACCTCATCAGTACCTCATTATCAGTGCTGCCCATCAGTGGCACCTGTCAGTGCCAATCAGTACCACCTATCAGTGCCAATCAGTGCCCATCACAGCCGCCTGTCAGTGCCCATAACAGCAGCCTTTCAGTGCCCATCACAGCCGCCTTTCAGTGCCCAACAGTGCTGCATATCAGTGCTGCCTATTGGTGCCCTCTTCTTTTTGAGTCCCCCGCCAGTCTCTGTGCAATGGTTTTGCACAGAACAGTCCCGGTCCTCTTCTTTTTGGGTCCCCTGCCGGCAGTCCTTGCTCCTGCCCCCTGCCGAGTGCCAAGAGGCTTGCTATGGGGGCACTTGAGCAGGCTCACTCCTGAGCCACGCTCTGTGTGTCCATGACCGGTCGGTGACCCCATATTCATTCACAAAGGGAGGGGACTGGGATCTGGGGGCCCCTTTGTTAAAGGGGGCTTCCAGATTCGAATAAACCCCCTGCCCGCGGACCCCCACAACCACATCCCAGGGTTGTCAGGCAGAGGCCCTTGTTCCCATGCTGTTGCTTTGGGGTGGGGGGTTACCCACTAAGTTGAGGACATGTGGCCTGGTATGGTTCCTGTGTGGTAGGGTTTGGGGGGACCGCCAGGCTATTTTTTTTAACATTTTTGTATTGCCAGGTTCCAATAAGCCCTCTTCCCGCAGAACCCCACAACCACAGCCCAGGGTTGTCGGGCAGAGGACCTTGTTCCCATGGGTGCTTTGGGGTGGGGGGCACACCCTATGTTGAGGGCATGTGGCCTAATATGCTTACCTGCTGGGCTAGTATGGATTAGGGGGGAACTACATGCTGTTTTTTTTTACATTTTTGTATTGCCGGCAAAAGGAAGGGGGGGGTTCAGATTTGGGGCCCCTCTTGTTAAAGGGGCTTACAGATTCCGATAAGCCCCCTGCCCGCAGACCCCCATAACCATAGCCCAGGGTTGTCGGGCAGAGGCCCTTGTCCCCATCAACATGGGGACAAGGTGCTTTGGGGTGGGGGGCATCCCCCCATGTTGAAGGCATGTGGCCTGGTATGGTCCAGGAGGAGGGGCGCTCACTCACCCCCCCCTTTCCTGACCTGCCAGGCTGGTACAGATTGGTATGGACCCCCACGCCATTTTTTTTACATTTTTGTATTGCCGGAAATGGTATTGTCATTTTTATTTCTTCATAAATGTCAGTTTTGCTGCAGCAGGTTCTATACATGGTACAGATGCCACTTTACAGGCAGACTAAGGGGACCCCCCCCCCCCCAGGCACTATATTTAAATTAATTTTTCATTTTTATTGTTTCACTTTAAGCATCATTAAAATCACTGCCCCTTTTAGTTTTTTGCATTGATACATGTCCCCCAGGGTAGTACCCAGGTCCCCCATACCCTTTGTATGGCCAATTACTTGCATATAAGCCTTCAAAATGGTGACAATTAATTTTTCAAATTTGGGTCCTATAGACTTTAATTGGGTTTGGGGTTTGGGTCCGAACTTTTGCCTTGATCGAGAGTTCTGGTGCGAACTGAACTGGTAGGTGTTCGGCTCATCTCTATTAGTAAGTATGTCTCACTTTCTTCCAGGTCCCATGCCCAGTAGCTGCAATTCTGCTTACTGAATATAGGAGGTAGCTCGCTTGGCACGGGCACCATTCAGAGAAGACTTTACATTTTATCTATGCATTGTGAGGGGGTTAGCTCGGCAGCGGGTGTGTGTGACCCCCGGGATGGGCTCCCCACACAAAAACAGGCCCAGCAGACGGAGGTTGTGGTTTTCAAAATCAAAAAGGTGCGGTTTATTTTCTATTTACAGTGACAAAAACACAGCAAAGCAAAAGAAACATAAACAAAATAAATCCTGGTCAATTTGACCTCTGACTAAACATACAGGTTTCCTAACTAACAACTGGGATCAGCCTAGTGCTGTCCTAGTCCCTAAGTCCCTGGTTTTAAATGTCCAAGCAAATAGCCACACAGGCTTTGTCTCACCGCACAAGGGTTCACTCTCTCCAGGAAGTCCACACAGGTCTGCTTCCAGGCATGAGCATACACCTAATGAATCTGGGAGTTCTTATAGAGGCCTAAATGAGCTGACAAGCTTCAGCTGGTCTCATCAACTCCCTGTCTGCACGACGCCCCACACTCTCCATAGAGGTATGAGTCATCCATGAGCCCACTATCCTCAGCTGGGCTTATACAACTCTCCACCTAGATGTATAAGTCAGCGTAAAGCCTGAATCTGGGTGAAATATATCTACCCCCCTGGATGCAACCAGGTGACTTTACCTTCCTGCTGTCACATACCCCCCCCCTCTTGTTTTAACCTCGGGGTTGGAACACCAGCAATCAGGCATTCATGTACTCGAGACAAAGCATCCACATTCCCCATTTGAACGCCAGGGCGATGCTTTACTGTGAAGTTGAATTCCTGGAGGGCCAGGAACCACCTATTCACTCTTCTATTTGTTTCCTTGTTTTGAGCCATCCACTTTAACGGAGCGTGATCCGTAACCATGTCAAAGTGCCTACCTAGCAGGTAGTACCGAAGGGAATCTAGAGCCCACTTCACCGCTAAACACTCCTTTTCAACGGTGGCGTAATTTACCTCATGGGACTTCAACTTCCTGCTGAGGTAAATGACTGGGTGCTCTTCCCCGTTCCAGACCTGGGACAATACTGCTCCTAACCCCACATCTGACGCATCACTTTGTACGACAAAGTCTTTAGAGAAGTCGGGTGAGTACAACACTGGCTGGCTACATAAGGCTTGTTTCAAGAATTGGAATGCTGCCTCAGCCTCGGGGGTCCATTTAATCATGACCGACCCTTTCCCCTTCGTCAGGTTGGTTAGGGGCACAGCCTTAGAAGCAAAGTGGGGAATGAATCGCCGATAATACCCAGCGATTCCCAGAAAGGCTCGTACCTGCTTCTTGCTGTTGGGACGTGGCCAACTCTGGATGGCCTCGACTTTGTTGAGTTGGGGTTTTATTACTCCCCTCCCAATGGTGTACCCAAGATATTTGGCCTCCTCCTGCCCAATGGTACACTTCTTGGGGTTAGCCGTAAACCCCGCTTCCCGAACAGAGTCCAGGACTGCTTGCACTTTTGGCAGATGTGAGGCCCAATCTGTGCTATGGACAATTACGTCATCCAGGTAAGCCGCAGCATACTTCCGATGGGGCCTCAGCATCTGGTCCATTTTCCGCTGGAATGTGGCCGGCGCATTCTGTAACCCGAACGGCATTCTTTTATATTGGAACGCCCCGTCTGGGGTTACAAATGCGGTTTTCTCTTTGGCCGACTTGGCCAGGGGGATTTGCCAATACCCTTTTGTGAGGTCAAGAGTCGTCATGTATCGGGCTGTTCCCAGCCGGTCGATCAACTCATCTATACGTGGCATGGGGTAGGTGTCAAATTTTGTAACTTTGTTCAACTGACGAAAATCGTTACAAAATCGCCAGCTCCCATCCGGTTTAGGCACCAACACAATGGGACTAGACCAATCACTTTGGGACTCCTCTATCACCCCTAAGTTCAGCATTTTCTGTACTTCCTCCCGTATTGCCTCCCGTCGGGCCTCTGGGATCCGATAGGGTTTTAACTTCACCCTTTCACCGGGCGGGGTAATAATGTCATGCTCTACCCCAGATGTTTGTCCCGGCAGCTCAGAGAATACCTCCTTGTTGCGAAGCACAAACTCCTTAACCTCCTGTTGTTGGGGTTGTGACAAGGTGGCTGCGATTCCAACCTCAGGAATCACGCAACCAGTTTGAGCTGGTGACCAAGTGTCTGCGACTAGGGACTCTCTATCCCTCCAGGCTTTCAACAGATTAACGTGATAGATCTGTTCGGGCTTTCGCCTTCCTGGTTGTCTGACCTTGTAATTCACTTCGCTCACTTTTTCCATTATCTCGTAGGGGCCTTGCCATTTGGCAAGGAATTTACTTTCAACCGTAGGGACCAGTACCAGTATCCTATCCCCCGGGGAAAAGGTACGGGTCTTGGCTCCACGGTTGTACACTCTCTGCTGTGCTAACTGCGCTTGGGCCAAATGTTCCTTCACGATGGGCATTACCTGTGCAATTCGGTCTTGCATCAGGGCGACATGCTCAATCACACTCCTGTGGGGAGAACTCTCACTTTCCCAAGTTTCCTTGGCAATATCCAACAGCCCTCTTGGGTGTCTCCCATACAGTAACTCAAAGGGGGAGAATCCCGTAGAGGATTGGGGCACCTCCCTAATAGCAAACATCAGATAAGGAAGTAGACAGTCCCAATCCTTTCCATCTCTATCCACCACTTTCTTCAACATTTGTTTTAGGGTTTTGTTGAATCTTTCAACCAGCCCATCGGTTTGGGGGTGATACACAGATGTACGTAATTGCGTCACTTTGAACAATTTACATAGCTCCTTCATAACCCGGGACATAAAGGGTGTACCTTGGTCCGTAAGCAGTTCTTTACAAATACCCACCCGGCTAAACACAAGAGATAGCTCTTTGGCTATGGTTTTGGCCGAGGTATTTCGGAGAGGGATCGCTTCTGGATAACGGGTGGCATAGTCCATTATAACTAATATGTACTGGTGCCCCCTAGCGGACTTGATTATAGGACCTACCAAATCCATGGCGATCCTCTCAAACGGGACCTCAATGATGGGTAGAGGGACCAGCGGGCTACGGAAATGTGGCATCGGGGCCGACCTCTGACACACAGGGCAGGAGGAACAATAATTTTCTATGTCCTTCATCACCCCCGGCCAATAGAATCTCTGTAATACCCTCTCTCGGGTTTTCTCTGTCCCCAGATGACCTCCAAGAATGTGCCCATGGGCCAACTCCAACACCAACTTCCTGTACGGTTTGGGCACCACAAGCTGCTCAACGGTTTCTTCTGCCCTTTTTGCCACCCGATACAGTAGGTCCTTCTCTACGCTGAAGTATGGGTAAGTGCAGGTATTATCTGGGTTCACTAACTCGCCATCTATTTTCACTACGTTTTCCCGTGCCTTTATTAGGGCGGGGTCTTTCAACTGTTCTGTGGCAAAGTTTTCCCTGTGAACCTCAAGATCAGAAAACTCCACAGACGGTAGGTTTTCGTCTGAGGAGGTGGGCTCCTCTCCAGTTTCTTGAGTCTCCCCTGCCAATACTGACAAGGGAAATTCCGGAGAGTCCTCACCACTCTCAGGGGAGTTCTGGCTATCACATTCCTGGTACATAGGGGCACCAGTGGGGGGCTCAGGATCATCCCACAGTTCCCAGAACTTCGGAAAATCCCTTCCCACAATGGCGTCATGCGGTAACTGAGATACTAAGCCCACTGGATGAGAGAGGGTACCTTTGGGGGTCTCGAAACACACTGTAGTCACTGGATACTCTCGGGTGTCCCCATGCACACAAATAACAGCTACCTTGCTATTCCCAGAGACCTCTGTTTTAACTAACTCAGCCTTTATCAGGGTCACAAGGCTACCTGAATCCAGCAATACCACAACATTTCTACCATTAACACACATTTTGCATAAATGTTTCTCAGTTCCTCGAATGGCAGTGCATGCGACTGTCGCACACAGCGACTGACGTCTGCCCGTCAGAAAGTCACACTGCATGGGTTCCTCCACAACCGGGCAATTTGCTGCAATATGTCCCGCTTGCCGGCAGCGGTAGCAAACGATCCTTCTTGCCGCCTCTTGAGCCGCTGATTTCCCAGGCTGTTCTTGCCAAACTTGGGGTAGAGCTCCCACCCTCTCACTCTCTCCACCCTTACCCCTTGGAATCATCTTATCCGCCCCTGGGGATGGTCTGGTCTTAGGGTGGAAAGTCCGAGTGTCTCTGGAAGAGACCGTCAGGTTCTCTGTAGCCAAGTATTTCTCCACACGATCCACAAGACCATCGGCCATCTCTGGGTCTCCATGGCTTACCCACTTTTGGATGGCAGTAGGAAGAGCTCTCAAAAACCGATCCATTACAACACGTTCCACAATCTTTGGTGCGGACAAAGTCTCTGGCTGTAGCCACTTTCTGCTCAGGTGAATGAGATCATACATTTGAGACCTGGGGGGTTTTCCAAGCTGGAAAGTCCAGTTATGCACACGCTGAGCCCGGACAGCCAGGGTGACACCCAGCCTTGCCAATATTTCAGCTTTTAGCATCACATAGTCTTTTGCTTGGTTAGGCTCTAGGTCATAGTAAGCTTTCTGCGATTCACCAGTTAACAGAGGAGCCACTAGTCCAGCCCACTGCTCCTCAGGCCACTTTTCTCTTTCAGCGGTCCTTTCAAATGTGGTCAAAAATACCTCTGGATCATCCTCTCCAGTCATTTTTGTCAATAAACGACTCACCCCAAAGGACGCGGTATTAGTGGGACGGCTTTCCTCACTGGTCTGCGGACGTTGCTGCATTACTGCTTCCATCTGTTGTTGTAGTCTCTGCTCTTGCTTCTGCAACAGGTCTATGAAGCGGGCCTCAGATTGCTGCTGGGCTTGTTGCTGAGCCTCCAGACTCTGTTGCAAAGTTGCGTTTGTCTGCTGCTGGGCTGCAAGGCTCTGTTGATGAGCTTGCTGCTGGGCTGCGAAGTTCTGTTGATGAGCTGCAAGGCTCTTTTGCAAACCTGCATTTGTCTGCTGTTGATTGGCATTTGCTAGAGCCAGCTGTTTCAGTATCTCCTCCATGCTGGCTTAAAAAAAACTGCCACTGGTTCTCCACCAACTGTGAGGGGGTTAGCTCGGCAGCGGGTGTGTGTGACCCCCGGGATGGGCTCCCCACACAAAAACAGGCCCAGCAGACGGAGGTTGTGGTTTTCAAAATCAAAAAGGTGCGGTTTATTTTCTATTTACAGTGACAAAAACACAGCAAAGCAAAAGAAACATAAACAAAATAAATCCTGGTCAATTTGACCTCTGACTAAACATACAGGTTTCCTAACTAACAACTGGGATCAGCCTAGTGCTGTCCTAGTCCCTAAGTCCCTGGTTTTAAATGTCCAAGCAAATAGCCACACAGACTTTGTCTCACCGCACAAGGGTTCACTCTCTCCAGGAAGTCCACACAGGTCTGCTTCCAGGCATGAGCATACACCTAATGAATCTGGGAGTTCTTATAGAGGCCTAAATGAGCTGACAAGCTTCAGCTGGTCTCATCAACTCCCTGTCTGCACGACGCCCCACACTCTCCATAGAGGTATGAGTCATCCATGAGCCCACTATCCTCAGCTGGGCTTATACAACTCTCCACCTAGTTGTATAAGTCGGCGTAAAGCCTGAATCTGGGCGAAATATATCTACCCCCCTGGATGCAACCAGGTGACTTTACCTTCCTGCTGTCACAGCATGCAAAGTGTTCCATAATTGGACATGGTGAAGATTGTGATGTCACTATCCTGCCTTTTCAGCTTGTCCAATCACAGAATGCTTTGTATTCATTGAGAAAATGTAAAGTGTTCCATGAATAGTGTCCGTGTCGCAGGGCAGCTGCTTGGTGTAGGACCCAGAATCTAGTAGAGATTACTGTAGTGGAAGTGCCCACTACAGTAAATTCCAGCTTCTAAGCGGATCCCAAAGGTATGACACATATATGCTTACAATGGTCCAAGCTGGAACAATATATTTATGTAAATATTGCCATACCTGGAATTCATATTTAAGAACAAAGAACACACACTTGTGCATTCTTCCAGTACTAGGACCCCATACCACTGATAGCTGCTAGTCTACATTAAAGGGTAAGTTCACCTTTGTACACTTTTTTTTTTCAGCTCCCCTATGTACCAATATAACATTTGTGTACTTTTTTTGCCAAAAATCAAAGCTTTCCATTAAATCTACAGTCACTTACTTTTCTTGTCCTAATCCACGCTTCCAGATGTTTCCATTAGTAATGTCTTTCTTCCTTACAGACTGTAGGTCATGACACAGGAAGGAGTTGACCAGCTGACCTTATTAGCACACACCCTGCATCATCCACCCACCCACTCCCAGGTGCACATTTTTTAAATGAAATGCAATCAATCAGTGATCATGCAAAAAATCTGAGGAAAACGCTTGGACAGCCGCACTCCAAAAAAGGTTCTTTTATTTAAAACAAAAGCACAAATAACATGCCACAGCAAAAAAACAGCAAGTATGAGCTGATGTTTCGCACTGCGATTCAGTGCTTAATCAGAGGAAGTCGGTAAGATGAAACGTCAGGGCGTGACTTTGTGACTGACGCTGTGCGTTCCAGATGCGCTCCAAGACAGGGAAGTCATGTTAGGCTGTTAACGGTGGACGAGATCAGCTGATACTGACTTCTCATTGGGGCTAGGAACGGCGCGGTTTTTAAACTGTTTGCTGTACTTTACCGCTATTTATTGAAAAAACGTCTGGAAGAATTTTAAAGACTGCTTATTAAAAGTTTAACAGGATTACACTATTGTGGGCCTTTCTTTTTAACCAAACCTGTGGATATCGTGAGATGATCTGGGGATTGGAGGGATCGAGCAGCCCCTGAATGTGTAGATGATCGGATGATTGGATTGAGTCAACCTGTCGGTGCCTGTATAAATCCACTTTGTGGTGAGTACCAACCCGAAAGGGGTGCTTCATTTGTGGCAATATACATTAGAAGTGGATTACACCTCATTTTAGAAGACACCGTGGGGATTGATTTGATTCTTGACACACTCTCTTATGCTCTATGTTTTACTCTTATGAACTTGCTATAAGATAGAGTGGTCACAGCTGAAGGCTGGCCACTTAGCGCTGCTGTGTCAAACTTACAATACTCTCCCAAGGTTTTGTGTTGGTTTTACTCTATTTTTTGGTTTATGTGATTGCAAATTTTGCTTTTTTAGCGGCTGCTTTTATTTGTGGGGTTTGAAGATATTGCCAATAATATTTTTGATTTGTCGGTTATAGGGGGTTTGTGATTATCATTGCGCCTGGGATAGTGAAAGAAGGCCAGGGGACTTCACTATATATATAATTTTTATAACATATAACTGGCTTACAGAGCCCTGCAGCAATAGATGTAATATATGTATGGCAATAACACAGCGCGGTAATCCACCACGTGCAACTATTGCTATCTACGCGCCCTATGGGGCACTAAACAATATTCTATCTCCCCTCCCTAGTCAGGCCTGACATGGAATAAACTTCGTCTTGTGAATAAAGATTTCTTCGCATGCAAACTTGAAATGGTGGTGCACGTTCAGGAACAGTATTGTAATCCACAATGTAGGCAGTCATAAGGAACACTATGCTGGAGACCCTTTAACTCTGTCCTGCAACCGGTCTCCAGCAGAAACAGCAAATAAATGAATGGTGGGCCAAGGCAGTCTATAGGCCTAAACACAATACAACCGATTGGATTGAGCAGGTGCTCGCTCACCACTCTGGATGCGATCCCAGTCCGGGACTTCCATCTGCTGTGTCTCCACACACAGCGTCCGCAATGATCGGGTCCCCGATCCAACTGATGTCCGCAACAAACTCTGTCAGGTGCCACCCAGGCTTCGCAGCAGGATGGAAGGCTCTTCGGAAGTTGCGCAAGGCCCCAGGCTTCAGGCCTTGCACTGCAGCAGATCCGCACAGGAAGAAGCTGTTGCTAGCAGTGCGGTGTCCAAGGAGGCCGAGCTCCGCCTCGCTTCCTTCTTAAATAGTCCCTCCCATGAGTCTCTGCGGTGGCAACACTGCACCCTGGGTGCCAAACAGGACTCTGGGAGATGTAGTTCCAAGAGTCTTAAAGGAGACCCCGCTACACACTCCCCCCACTTGAACTCTTTGGTCCCCAAAGATCATTTTTTTATTTTTAGCATACACTACGTACAATTCTAGACAATGCAGGGTATGATGTCGGCAAAGGGAACTCCCACCAAAACTGAGGGGTTGAATTCCCTTGCCCACAGGTCAAACTATCATGAGTGGCCTGCCTAACTGTGCCAGAGGATGAATTGGGGTTGCCCTCCACCAAATGAACAGTGGAGGGAACTGGATGCTCTGTACTCCTCCTTGCAGTGACCACTGCCTCCTCTGAGCTCTTCCCCATTTGTGAGTAAGTTAACTTCTTGGGAAGCCTTATGACTCTTCTAGCTCTTTGCTCTCTTGGGACTTCTGGCTGGGACACTGCAGACTCCTCTTCTGGAACAGGCTTGAGGGATTCCGCTGGCTCTGAAACACTTAGTTCAGGATCCTGGAGGTACATAGAGTCCCTTGGGTCCTCCTCTGAGTATGTGTCACAGGCATCTTCCCAGCAATCTGACAAAGGGCTAGATGGAAAGAATTCAGTAGCTTCCACATTCAGTGTTCTGTCTATAGTATCTTTGGCAGGAGGAAGATCTATAGCAGAAGTTCCCGGAGTTGGGGAAGGCCATAACCAATCAAGTTCCTGTCTCTCATCTTCACCTTGCTCAGAGGTCTCTACATCTTGATTTTGGGAGGACTGGGACAGAGTGTTTGGCCTAGGGGTATCCAGAATGGAGTCTGTGCTTGAGGAGTCCCTTGCAGGAGGTATCCGAACTGCTTCAGCAAGTGGGAGTAAGTGGTTTCGATGCCAAGTCTTCAATGGGCCCACCTTCCCTTCTGGCTTCAATTTATAGACAGGTAGGCCCGGCAGCTTCTTACAAATGACATAGGGTTCAGGTCTCCATCTGTCTGCAAGCTTGTGCTTCCCAGGGACTCCCAGGTTTCGTAGAAGAACTCGGTCTCCTGGTTGCAGGTCCTGGATCCGAACCTTCAGTTCGAAGTTCCTCTTGTTGCGGGCCCCTCTTTGGTCTGAAGCCACTTGGGCTTGTTCATAGGCCACCTTCAAGCTGTGTCTAAGTCTGTCCACATATCCCTTGTGGGATGTGGCTGAGGAATGGTCTATGGAAGTACCAAAGGCCAGGTCTACCGGTAATCTTGCTTCTCTCCCGAACATAAGACGGTAAGGGGAGTAGCCTGTAGCATCACTTGTGGTACTATTGTAAGCGTGGACTATAGCCGCTATGTGCTTGCTCCAATGTTGTTTCTTCTCACTACTCAGGGTCCCCAGCATATTGATTCTATTGCTGTGATTCAGCGCCAATTAATATATACAAAATTATGTGAAAAAAATAAAAAATAATTATATATAAATAAATATACAAATTATATATAACGGCTGCTCCCCTGCGGATGGAGTCTTATGCTCCTATCTGAATGAGTGTATATATATAAGAAAAAGGGGGCGCTCAAATACTCTTAACAAACTTAATTAATAAGTGATAACTTATCTAATAAAATTTATTAGATAAGTTATCACTTATTAATTAAGTTTGTTAAGAGTATTTGAGCGCCCCCTTTTTCTTATATATACTCCCCAGCATATTGAGCAGAGTTCGGTTGAACCTCTCCGGTTGAGCATCCCCTTGTGGGTGGTAAGGAGAGGTTCGGGTCTTCTTGATCCCTAAGGAATCCATGAGCCTCCTAATCAGCCGACTTTCAAAGTCTCTCCCTTGGTCTGAGTGAAGTCGCTGTGGTAGCCCATAATGGACGAAATACTTCTCCATAAGAACCTTGGCCACCGTGGAAGCCTTCTGGTCTTTGGTTGGGAAAGCCTGGGCATACCGGGTGAAATGATCGGTTACTACCAGAACATTTCCTAGTCCACTCAGGTCGGGTTCGAGGCAGAGAAAATCAATGCATACCAGATCAAGTGGGCTTTGGCTTTGCAGATGGCCCATTGGGGCAGCTTGATGAGGTAAAGTCTTTCTCTGGATGCATCGTGCACATGAATGCCAGTATTCTTCAACTTCAGCCCTCATGCAGGGCCAATAGAAATGGTTCCTAACCAGTTGGAAGGTCCTTTCCGCCCCTAGGTGTCCATGATTGTCATGCAGGGCAACCAAGACAGTCTCTCTGTGTTTCTCAGGGAGTAACAGTTGCCATTTGTCTTCCAGGTCATCAGAGGGGCCCCTTCGGTAGACCACTCCCTGATGCACCTGCAACCTGTCCCACTCTTTCCTCAACAGGCGAGCTTCCTTTGAAGGATGGCGCAGGAGTCTATTTGGATCCTGTTTCTCCAGGGCCTCCAGAACCAATCTCCCCATGGGGTCTTCCAATTGGTCACATCTCAACTCCTTCTTTGACAGTTTTGGCAGATTATCTTCTTCCAACTGGGTTACCCCACAGTATTGCTTGGGAACTCCTACCATGGTAACTCCTATCTCTTCTGCCCTTGAGCCCCCTCTGGCTTGAAGTTCAGCCCCTTGGCAAAGGGCCCGCACCCCGTCAGGTGCCACTTGGGTCCAGTCTTCTGTATCACTGGTAGGGGCATGAGATCTTCTAGACAGGGCATCTGCGTCTCGATTCCCAGCCCCAGGCCTGTATTTCAGGCTGAAATTGAACCCAGACAGTGCAGCCAGCCATCTATGTCCTGTGGCATCCAGCTTTGCTGTGGTGAAGAGATAAGTAAGGGGGTTGTTGTTGGTTTTCACAGTGAATTCTGCCCCATACAGGTAGTCTTTAAGTTTGTCAACTACCCCCCACTTGAGGGCCAGGAACTCCAGCTTATGAGTGGGGTAGTTCTTTTCAGAGGGGGTCAGACTTCTGCTCACGTAGGCAACGGGTCGCAGTTGTCCTTCATGCTCCTGATAGAGCACTCCTCCCAGACCGTCATGACTGGCATCTACGTGGAGTTCATAAGGTCTCTTTGGGTCTGCATAGGCCAAGACAGGGGTGGTGGTTAGGCTTTTTTTTAACATCTGAAAGGCCTCTTCACACTTTTGGTTCCACTGGTCTTGGACTGACTCTCCCGGCTTCCTGGGACCCGAGTCATCCTCTTCCCCTTCCGTCTTGAGTAGCTCATTCAGGGGTCTGGCAATTCGGGCAAACCCCTCCACGAACCTTCTATAATAGGAACAGAACCCCAGGAAGGATCTGAGTTCTGTTACCGTGGTAGGCCGTGGCCAGGAAGTAACTGCCTCCAACTTCTCATGGTCTGTGGCTACCCCTTCTTCAGACACTATGTGTCCCAGACAGTTAACAGAAGATTGGTAGAACCTACACTTCTCGGGCGAAAGCTTGAGTCCCTCCTCACTGAGTCTTCTCAAAACTTTCTCCAGCCTCTCTTCGCGTTCTTCCAAGGTCCTCCCGAAGACAATGACATCGTCCAAGTACACAAGGACCTTGATAAGGTTCATGTCTCCTACAGTCTTTTCCATGAGACGTTTGAAGGTGGCTGGGGCTCTGGACAGTCCCTGGGGCATTCGGTCGAATTCAAAGATCCCCACTGGGGTTATGAAGGCTGTCTTCTCCTTGTCTTCCGGATGCATAGGGATCTGATAGTATCCACTCTTGAGGTCCATCACGCTGAACCACTTGGCTCCAGACAAGCTCTGTAGGGCATCCTCTATCCTCGGAGTGGTGTACTGGTCAGGGATGGTTCTCCTTTTGAGGGTCCTGTAGTCTATACACAACCTCAACGATCCATTCTTTTTTCTGACTACTACTATCGGAGAGGCATAGAGACTTCTAGACTCCCGGATCACACCGGTCCTCTTGAGTTCTCCAAGTTGTTCCCTCAGATCTTCCAGGTCTGCTAATGGGACTCGCCTGACTCTCTCCCTGAAGGGCTTGTCTTCCTGGAGGCGGATTCGATGGGTGGCACTCCTCGCACACCCCACATCAAACTCATCTTGAGAGAAGATCTTCTTCCACCTGGTCAACTGGGCCTTGGCTCTCTCTTTCCAAGCCCTGGGCAGGTTTGGGTTCTCCATGGAGAGTTTCTCCCAAACATTCCTTCCTTCACCCATCTTCTCCGCATCAGACAGAGCAACTGGGGTAGCAGGGCTCACCTGGTCCAGCAACATCCTGGCTGGGATCTCCATGGGGCCACCTGTAGTATTCCTGACACTCACAGGGACCTTATAGTGGGCCTTCTTCAGAGCCCTCAGTGGGACCACTTCTGGGATTACTTCCAAACCCGAGTGTTCTTCTCTGGGGTCTGGCTCCAACATGACAAAGGGTCCAGGTTGCTCCCAGGTAAGCTTCACAGTGGATCTGAGACAGGTTACTTTGCCGGGCTGCAACACCCCTCCCTTCTTTCCAAGTCTCCAGACCTTCCCCACTCCCTCTTCCGGGGCCTTCTGCTCCAAGACCAACCGCTGGTAGGCTGTCTTCAAGATGGGGTGAATCTTGGTGGCGGCCAGGTCTTTCCTGCTTGCAAGAGGGGTCAGAAGCCTCCGGACCAGGTCCGTGTTTGTTCCTATTATTAAGGAACTCTTGTTGGCTCCAGGCGGCCGAGGGCACACAACTGCCAGAGTATCAAACACTTCAGCCTTCCCGGCCACAGATGGGTCGGAGGTCAGATTTATGGGCAGGTAGCCATCATAAAGGGAAGCTCTGGGTCCCGATTCCCCAGATTTCTAGTTCTTCTATCTTCTTGATGGGTAGGTGACCTAAGTGTTTGTCATAAAAGTCCGATACAACAGGGTCACCTGTGCCCCTGTATCCAATATGGCTTTTGTGTAAACTCCCTCCACTTGAATGGGCACTATGGGGGATGGGCCCACCAGCTTCTCTGGATATCGCCTCAAAGGGGTCTCTTTTCTTGGATCTTTGCGGTTCCCTTTTGGACTTCCTTTTTTCCACTTTTCCTTGGACTTAAGCCTCTCCTGGGCCTGGTAAGCATTGATCTCCCTCCTGTTAACGGATGTAACTACCCGCTGAGGGACATTACACTCTTTCCTTGGGGTACGTTCCCACTGAGGAACCTTGTGTTTCTTCTGAGGGGTCTTGTCCTCTCTTTTCTTGGGCTTCTCATTCAGTTTTGAGCTCACTGAAGATGATGGGCACCCGGGTTGACTCCTTCACCGGGGCCCTCTGAAGTTTCCCGCCGGCTTGCGGTTGTCTGCTTTCTTTTTCTTGGGACTGGAACATACGGCTGCAATATGGCCAATCCCTCCACAGTTAAAACAGATCACATCCCCCCAGTCTTGTAGGGAAATGGGCACTGAAGCATCTGGGAACAACTCCTTCTTTGGTCCCTCTCTCTCAGGAACCCTTGAATCTTTTGTAATCAGGGAGGTCAGCATCTCTAACACCTGAGACATCTGCAATTTTAAAGCGTCTACTTCTGGGTCTCTTTCTTTTGTCATCACCAAGTTGACTATCACTGGTGCAGCAGAAGTATGTGCCTTGATCACTTGTTGATCCATCTGTAGTGACTCCTCGTCCCTAATAATTTTTATCAGATCAGAGTAAGTCAGTGACATCCCCCCTCCAGAGGTTTTCAGGTGAAGCCAGACTGGATCCGAGCGTAATGCTCCCTTTAACACTTGCTTCATTCTTGCCGCATCTGTGTCTTGGGGCAACATCCCTTTCTTTAACACGATCTTACAAAGCATTTTGTTGAGTCTTCTTACATACTCTGAAAGCTTCTCATTCGGCTGTTGGAAAGTATGTTCGAATTGGTACACTAATTCTGTCACCTTCTCCAGCTGACCGAACTCCTCTTGTAACATGGCTAAACAGTCCTGAGCTGTGCAATCAGCATTGCCAAACCGGAAGCTTTTCACCGCTTCTGCTGCAGCGCCTTTCAAACTTTCTATCACGTGCTGTCTCTTCTGCGCTTTAGGCACCTCCCATGCCTCTACTGCTAGTAGTGCCTGCTCAACCCAGGTATCGAAATCTTCTTCCCCTACAGGGACAGGAAGCTTCCCTGAGAAGGTCTTTAGTCTGCGGTAGCTAGCCTCTACATGTACTGTGTTTGTCCTCTGACACTTTGCTAACAGATCACCTAAGGCGTTTATTAATTCTGGTCCTATGGCGTCACCCTTTCTTTTCTTTCAGGTGAGACACGGGGTGTCCCTTGTGGTGATCCCGTTGGGGATGGTTCCGTCTTGACGGTTATTGCGTGCGCCAACTTATAAGTTCTATTGTCTGGGGTGCGCACACATCTGCGCTTAAAGGTTTCCGGCATTCCGTCCCACAATTCTATCAGCGCATACTGATATGAGATGTTTGGGTCTGACTTCATGTCCATCACCCATGTTGTACATTCTGGGGACATCGACACCACCAGTTTCTCTACCGTCTCTGTTGACCATTCCTCCCCTGGGAGGCTGATGACCACCGACTGATCTGGTTCTGTCTTAGCTGCTTGGCACCATGCTTTAACTTCTAACGGGTCCATGCCGGTACTTTTGGCGCGTTCACCTGCTGTATCAGGATCCCGGAATCGAGAGCCCCCACGTGTAGCGCTACCCCCAGTTAAGAGAGCCGCTGGTTTGATTTTTCGGGCCCTGAGTACAGCTCCACCAACCCCCAGCAATCTTGTATAGTCCCCTGTGGCACAGTTAGTCTAGGGATGTTTTCTATCGTAATCTACACCTGGTAACATACACACTTTAACTTCAGATTAAGTGTAAGCACTATGAGTAATGATAACACAGTGATAGCGAATGGCAAGGTATAACAGCTTTACTTTAGGTTAAAAGGGCATGGATTAAAACATAACATATAACTGGCTTACAGAGCCCTGCAGCAATAGATGTAATATATGTATGGCAATAACACAGCGCGGTAATCCACCACGTGCAACTATTGCTATCTGCGCGCCCTATGGCGCACTAAACAATATTCTATCTCCCCTCCCTAGTCAGGCCTGACATGGAATAAACTTGTGAATAAAGATTTCTTTGCATGCAAACTTGCAATGGTGGTGCACGTTCAGAACAGTATTGTAATCCACAATGTAGGCAGTCATAAGGAACACTATGCTGGAGACCCTTTAACTCTGTCCTGCAACCGGTCTCCAGCGGAAACAGCAAATAAATGAACGGTGGGCCAAGGCAGTCTATAGGCCTAAACACAATACAACCGATTGGACTAAGCAGGTGCTCGCTCACCACTCCGGACGCGATCCCAGTCCGGGACTTCCACCTGCTGTGTCTCCACACACAGCGTCCGCAACGATCGGGTCCCCGATCCAACTGATGTCCGCAGCAAACTCTGTCAGGTGCCACCCAAGCTTCACAGCGGGATGGAAGGCTCTTCGGAAGTTGCGCAAGGCCCCAGGCTTCAGGCCTTGCACTGCAGCAGATCCGCACAGGAAGAAGCTGTTGCTAGCAGCGCGGTGTCCAAAGAGGCCGAGCTCCGCCTCGCCTCCTTCTTAAATAGTCCCTCCCATGAGTCTCTGCGGTGACAACACTGCACCCTGGGTGCCAAACAGGACTCTGGGAGATGTAGTTCCAAGAGTCTTAAAGGAAGCCCCGCTACATATGCATCTGTGGAGGAGGAGGGTAGGTTAGGTTGGGTCAGTACTTTCATAATCAGGGCTACCTACCTAAATAAGGAACACTTGCATAGTGTGGTCTATAATGTCATGAAAGGGGGTGATGAAATCCTCTATTTGCTGTAAAATACTTTCCTGATGTTAAGCTGTAGTTTGGCATGGATGTAGAGTATCAAGCAACTGGGAACTGTTTCAGTTCTCCAATCCCTCTCCCTTGTTAGGCCATTCCCTCAAAAAAAATGTCATAAAAGCTGTGTTAATTTAGCCTTAAATCCCCTTTTCATGAACTGCATCTCAATAGCCGCAAACAGTGATTAAATAAGGCATTTATAATTAAGATTTAAGGGATTCCAGACGCCCTAAACCAGTTCCAGCCTGAGAAGAATGATCGCTTGGTGCACGCTGGGCAAGACTCGGCCCTCTATTGTCCAGCACTCTGTATGAGAGTAAATATCCCATTTAACCAGGGCTGGAGGGAGAGGCAAAGCTGTTTCTTTTCAATGTGATACACTGCTGATAGCAGCTTTGAATAATCCTCAACAGACACCCTAATGTAAGATGTGAGCAGGAATATTATAAGCACGGCCTGCCCTTGTATAATTCAGTATGACATTCCTGGAGGTTGGCTGTAATCAGCAGTGCATCAAATTTACTTTTTATGTGTTAGACCTGAGAAACTTGATCAGTGCCCTGGCCTTCTCTTGGTTTAATCCCAATTGTTCTGTGTTATTAAAGAAAGTTACTGTAGCGGGGTCCCCAAATTTAACCCCGCTATACCTAAATTTAGGGGCGACCAGAGCAATAGTTAGCTCGGGTCTTTTGATTGTTTGGACTCTGCTTTACTGCTGTGTCGCTTGGCGTGCAGTTCCCCTTCAGGAGTATAGGTGGTGTTGTCACTTATACCCAGGGTTGAACCACAGGTGATGGAGTGGATGTTGGATGTCCTTTCTCGGCTTCCGTTGGTGGGCGGTTCTGGCCTGCTGTGCATGCCGGGAGAGGATATATATAAGGGGCAGTCGCCATTACACTGGGAGACATTTTTATTCCCGGGGCCCACGCCCGGGGGGGGGGGACCCATTTATTCCCGGGGCCCATGCCGGGGGAGCCATTTTATTGCAAGGAGGGAGCTACCCCTCAAGGGGGGGTGCGCCCCATCTTGATCGAGGAGTCTTGGGCACCTTTAGCTAGAGACTGTGGAGTTCCGGGTGGGCTCAGTACCTTTGACTGAGTTCATAGAAGAAGCTGAAGAAACCCAGGGAACCTTGGAGGGGTGACCACTCTGACTGAAGGGGAGCCGGGGGAGGATCGATACCATAACAAGAGGGTAGTGATAAAGATTGCTAACTCGGGAAAGGCCTGGTGACCTGTCAGAGGGAAGGGTTCCTAGCTTCACGGACTGCCTTAGAGGAGCTGTTTGCTGCTTGGAAATGAGGGATCTCCTTGACTTGGTCCTTGGAGGGGACTGAGTCATTGTTCCAGCATCACGCCGGCTGCTAGTGCTATTAAGTGACTATCCGGGTGAGCTGTACCCACTCGGGATCGAGTGGCGACGAAGCCAAGAGTGTGCCTGAATCCATTTCTATCTGCTAACCTTTTTCTCACTTCAACTCTCTGGTCCCTGGAAGCAAGATAAAATAAACTCACGTTGGAGTTGATATGTTGTGTGGACATTGAGCTAATTTGGGAAAGATAAAGACTCGCCTCTAGAAGGCCCCTTTCACACTGGGGCATTTTTCATGCAGTTTAGCGCTAATATTAGCGCTATTATACCGCATGAAAAATTTGTGCCTGTAGCCTTCAATGTGAAAGCCCGAAGGCTTTCACACTGAAGCGGTGCGCTAGCAGGACCGCTCCAAAAGTCCTGCTAGCCGCTTCTTTACAGCGGTGAAGGAGTGGTGTGTTCACCGCTCCTTTACCGCGGCTGCCCATTGAAATCAATGGGACAGCGCGGTAATACCGCCAGCAAACCGCGGCAATAGCCGCGGTTTGCGGGCGGTATTAACCCTTTTTCGGCCGCTAGCGGGGGTTAAATTCACCCCCCGCGGTAAGAACGACGGTATAGCAGCGCTGAATATTGCGCTGCTATACCGCCACCGCACCTGCCCGCCCCAGTGTGAAAGGGGCCTAAACATAGAGGGGAGAACCAGAAGAAGGGAACTTTTCAACTGCAGGACCCAAGTATGTAACACCGCCTGACCTCTATAACCTAGCCGGACACGGGCATGGGGCATGGTGTGTCTTATCCCCCTGCTTGAGGAGGTAAGAGGGGGAAAAGGATCCGTGTGCTACATTACTAACAAATTTTAAGTAATAAATCCTACCTACCAGACAAATTGTCAGACATTCCTATTTACACTATACACTTTACAGGCACATGAACTTTAATGGCATCCCAGTCTAAAGGCCCGTACACACGATCCAATTTTCTTTTTCGTACATCACAGGACACAGAGCGACTTAGTCATTACTAATGGCTTATATAGATACCTTCAGGTGCTGGCACTGGCAACTTCCAAAACCGGTAGTACCCTCCCCTATATAAGCCCCTCCCATCCGGGAGCACCTCAGTTTTTTGCCAGTGTCTAAGGTGTTGGCCAAAGAGTAACATGTGTTTTCACTGGGCTTGCGTACAGGTTCTTTTACGGGCCTTAGTAAGCTGTTCCGGATCCGACCAAAAAAGCTTCATAGCTAAACGGTCGGTACCCGGGCCTTGCAAGAGAAGAGCAAGGTTTTGCCTGTAATGCCTCTCTTAGGAGGGCTGGACCCTGGGATCCAGAGCTCTGGTCATACCCACGACCAAGATGTTGTCTGTGCAGAGTGCTATACAGGTCCAGGGGAGTGGAATCCTTGGGAACCCGGTCCCTGAAGGTTTAATTACAATGCCTGCCGTGATAGGTGAAGTTTGGGCTTCTGTGGACCAAACAAAGTCCTGCGGCGGGGAACAGGTAAGTGGGGGCCCCCAGGAACTTGGTTCTATTGGGGGACCCCCAAGCCTAATTTGTCTTTCTGTCTGTTACCTAACGGTATTCCTGCTAATATCTGTGTATGCCTGTAACTACTGGAAAATGTAAAATTTTAATAGTAGTCAAGAAAAAAAAAGAAAAAAAAAAAGAGGACCGCGGTACCTGTGTTAAACCACTAGAGGCCGCTGTGGTCCATTTTTCTTGTCATGTGGATCTTTGGTTTTCTCAAGTCAAAAGATCCAGGCAGTTGGTAAGTTTCTCTGTGGGAATCCACTTCCTCTGCCCTGTTGCTGTGCTCATCCACCGCACAGGCCCTCCGGCAAAAAGGGCCCTGGCTCCTAGTCCCTGCTTGGTTTCAAAAAAGGCGCCAATGGCGCACGGGCGCGCGCGCAGACGCGTGCACGCGCCTCCTATGAAAGAAAAGGGGCGGGGCGGGTGGATGACGCTCGATGCGCGCCGCGGCGCTTCTGCGCATGTGCAGGCGTCCCAGCATGTATAAAAGACACAGTACAAGTGTCAGCTGGATGCAAACAGAGCTAGCAACAAAACGGTGGCACACAGAGGCGGTTGATGCAGGCATCCCCATAGAAAGGCACTTTAGTGGACACCAGCTGGTATATAGCAGCAATTGTGTTAGACTATTACCAGCAAAATTGGTGTATGACGACGGGAATACCTCAGCTTTGTGCTTAAAGGATATGTCGTCCAGACGCTCCGGAAATAAGTCTTCCAGGAAGCCAAAGGGGTCTCCATCGGGCTCTGAGGATATTGGGCATGCTTGTACTGCACCAATCTCCCCTGAGAATTCAGAGGTCAGTAGCCGTAGGAACCCCGCAGGAGTGCCTGGTGCTGCGGCTGTCCCCAGTCCACCTGCTCCTGTATATATAACAGAGGAGGTTTTATCCTCAACTCTGGGAGGATTGGAAGAGAGATTAACAGCATTGATCGCTGCTTCCCTGTCACAGGGAAAGCGCGTCCGATCTCCGTCTCCTCCTTCAGAGTGCCTGTTATTGGAGGAACAGCCCCACACAGAGATCGACCTACCTGAAGGGGATCAGGATGAGGTTGATTCGGTTATAGAGGAATCAACAGTGGAAGAACCTTTCTCAGCATCTCAGGCTGAAAGATTATGGGTTCAGTCTCTGACTAACATGGTCCGAGCAGCATTTAAAATGCCTCTGGCGGAACCATCAACCACTACTGTTTCCTCGCTGGGGTCGCTGAAAGCTCCCCAGACTGTCTGTTCCTTCCCAATCCACCCTTTATTGGAAGGGCTTATTTACCAGGATTGGGAGCATCCTGATAAAATATTTACTCCCCCCAAGAGATTTCCAGTGATCTATCCCATGGAGGATAAGTTCATAAAAAAATGGAGGGTCCCTACAGTGGACGCAGCCAGCTCTTGTGTAAATAAATCACTGACATGTCCAGTAGATAATGTTCCAATGTTCAAAGACCCAATAGATAAAAAATTGGAGTCTTTACTAAAATCTGCTTTCTCTACAGCAAGCATGGTGACACAACCTGCAGTAGCAGCGATTGGAGTCTGCCAAGCAGTGAAAGATCGGTTGAAACAAGTCTTAAGGGACTTACCAGATCAGCAGGCTCTTGCCCTAGCTGACCTACCTAGAGCCTTGTGTTGCGGTGGACGCCATAAAGAATACAATCCAACAGGCCTCCCGCTTTACGCTGTCTGTAGTACATATGCGTAGGCTTCTATGGCTCAAGAACTGGTCTGCTGAAGCTCCCTGTAAGAAATTGCTGATTAGCTTCCCATTTCATGGAGAACGCTTATCTGGAGAAGATCTGGACAAATATATCCAGAAAACTTCTGCCGGTAAAAGTACAATCTTGCCGGTTAAGAACAAGGGTAGAAGTCCTTCTTTTAAGAGGCCTACTTCTCCAGTCCCTGGCACATCGGCTGTGAAACAGTTCCGACGGCCTCCGCGGTCAAATCCAGGGGGCAGAAATCAGGGACAATCACAGGGTAACAAGAAACCCTGGGTCAAGAGAGGTACAAAACCTCCCCCCAAGTCATGAAGGGTTGCCCCCACTCAATCGGGTGAGGGGAAGACTTCAGTTGTTCACAGAGACCTGGCGGGACACCATCAGAGACAGATGGGTGATCTCCGCAGTAAGTCTGGGATACAGGCTGGAGTTAAAAGACATTCCTCCTGCCCATTTTATGAGGTCAAACGTGCCAAGCGATCCCCAGAAGAGAGGATCCCTCCTTCTGGCACTAGAACAACTATTGCTCCAAAGGTAATCATGAAGGTTCCCTTGGAAGAAAGCGGGTTCGGGTTTTACTCGAACCTTGTCACAGTCCCCAAACCAAATGGGGACGTGAGGCCCATATTAAATATAAAAGGGCTAAACAAGTTCCTACATATCAGGACTTTTTCGGATGGAGTCGATCCGATCGGTGGTCACCGCCCTACAAGGGCAGGAATGGTTAGCCTCGATCGACATAAGGGATGCTTATTTGCATATTCCCATCTGTCCGGCCCACCAGAAATTTCTACACTTTGCAGTAGAAGGGCGCCATTTTCAGTTCAGAGCCTTACCTTTCGGTCTGGCCACAGCACCACGAGTGTTCACAAAAATTCTGGCCCTACGATTGGCCAAACTAGGAACACAAGGTGTAACGATAATGGCATATCTAGACGACTTGTTGCTGATAGACCACTCAGTGAAAAAAACTAGAAGTGGTCGTTCACAAGACAATCAAGTATCTGGAATCTCACGGTTGCATTATCAACCGAGACAAGTCAGCCCTAAAACCAGTCAAAAGTCTGGAATACTTGGGGGCTAAGACTGGATTCAAATCAGAGAAAGATTTTCTTACCTCCAGAGAAGGTGTCGTCTTTGAAAGATTTGACCCACTTAGTGGGTACAAAAAAGAAAACCATCCATACGCCTGTGTATGAGGCTGCTGGGAAAAATGGTGGCTTCATTCGAAGCAGTACCCTACGGTCAATTCCATTCAAGGAACTTGCAGAGGGCCATACTGTCAGCCTGGAACAAAAAAGTTCAGGCTTTAGACTTACCAATGTCCCTGTCCCCTTCCGTTCGCAAGAGCCTCCATTGGTGGTGGGTGCCCCAGAATCTGGAAAAAGGGAAACCCTTCAGTCCGGTTTCTTGGAAGGTGGTCACTACAGATGCCAGCCTCATAGGCTGGGGGGCAGTACTGGAGCAATGGTCTCTCCAGGGCAAGTGGTCAGAAGCAGAGAAGGCCCTGCCCATCAATCTCTTAGAGATACGAGCAGCCCGGTATGCCCTAGTAGCATGGACATCCAAACTCCTCACCAGGGTGGCACCAGGAGTCGTGCAGCCCAGAGGGAAGCGAATTGCATCCTGGAATGGGCAGAAAGATATGTCCCAGCCATATCCGCGGTTTTTATCCCAGGAGTGGAAAATTGGAGAGCGGACTTTTTAAGTCGCCAGCAATTATGCCCGGGGGAATGGTCTCTTCACCCCGAGGTTTTCCAGGCAATATGCCAGCGGTGGGGAACACCGGATGTAGATCTGCTAGCATCCAGATTCAACGCAAAGGTGGACAGATTTGTGTCTCGCACAAGGGATCCCCTAGCTTGCGGCTCGGATGCCCTAGTGTTCCCTTGGGATCAGTTCAAGCTGATATATGCATTCCCACCGCCACAATTGTTACCGCGATTAATCCGCAGAATCAGGGTAGAAAAGAAACCAGTGATTCTGGTGGCTCCAGCGTGGCCCCGAAGGGCATGGTACGCGGAGATTGTAAATATGTCAGTGAGGAGTCCTTGGACCCTCCCACATCGTCCGGACCTGCTGTCGCAAGGACCGATATACCACCCTTCCTTACCAGCCCTAGGTTTGACGGCCTGGCTATTGAAGCCCACATTCTAAAAAAGAGAGGGCTCTCTAATCCTGTGGTATCTACCATGATCAATGCCAGGAAGCCGGTATCCAGGCAGATCTATTATAGGATCTGGAAGGCGTACATCACGTGGTGTGAGGCCAAGAAATGGCATCCACGTAAGTACGTAATAGGTAGGATTCTGGACTTCCTACAGTGGGTTGTAGATAGGAAGCTGGCCTTGAGTACTATCAAGGGTCAGATTTCGGCCTTGTCAATATTTTTTCAAAGGCCCTTGGCTTTGCATTCTTTAGTCAAAGCTTTCATACAAGGAGTGATGCGTATTAGCCCTCCGGTTAGTATTCCCATATGTCCATGGGACTTAAACCTGGTTCTGTCGGTTCTACAGAAACAACCATTTGAACCATTGCGGCACATTTCCTTGGTTCTTCTCACCAGGAAATTGATTTTCTTAGTAGCCATTTGTTCGGCTAAAAGAGTATCGGAATTAGCCGCCTTGTCCTGTAAGGAGCCATATCTGGTTGTCCATAAGGACAGAGTAGTATTACGTCCTCATCCAGCCTTTCTTCCTAAGGTGGTATCGAGGTTCCATTTGAACCAAGATGTGGTTCTTCCTTCCTTTTTTCCCCAAACCTAGCTCGGTAGAGGAAAAGTTATTGCATTCTTTGGATGTAGTAAGAGCAGTTAAAGCTTATCTTAAAGCCACTGCTCAGATTCGTAGAACGGATACTTTGTTTGTTCTGCCGGAAGGCCCCAGAAAGGGTCAGGCAGCATCAAAAATCTACTTTAGCCAAGTGGATTCGACAGGTCATAATACAAGCCTATGGCTTGAAAAGGAGACCGCCTCCGTTCAAAGTTAGGGCGCACTCCACAAGAGCAGTTGGAACTTCATGGGCAGTGCATCACCAAGCCTCCCTGGCTCAAGTCTGTAAGGCCACAACATGGTCCTTAGTACACACGTTTGCTAGATTCTACCAGGTAGACGTTAGAAGTCAGGAGGATGTCGCCTTTGGGCGCAGTGTGTTGCAGGCCGCAAAAGATCCTCATGCCTGATGGCGCCCAGCTTATGTATAGTGTATCCCTCCCCTCATTTGGCATTGCTTTGGGACGTCCCATTAGTAATGACTAAGTCGCTCTGTGTCCCGTGATGTACGAAAAAGAAAAAGGGATTTTTATAACAGCTTACCTGTAAAATCCTTTTCTTGGAGTACATCACGGGACACAGAGCTCCCACCCCTCTTTTTGGGACACTTATTGCTTTGCTACAAAACTGAGGTGCTCCCGGATGGGAGGGGCTTATATAGGGGAGGGTACTTCCGGTTTTGGAAGTTGCCAGTGCTAGCACCTGAAGGTATCTATATAACCCATTAGTAATGACTAAGTCGCTCTGTGTCCCGTGATGTACTCCAAGAAAAGGATTTTACAGGTAAGCTGTTATAAAAATCCCTTTTTATGGCCATAATTGTCTGATGGACGTGTTGTGTCGGATAATCCAACCGTGTGTATAATCCATCTGACAATTATTGGCTGAATTAACGACAAAAGTTGGCTGTTCATGCTCACCAAGTGCTGGGCAATAAATCTGTTAAAGTGGAGTTCCACCCTGAAAAAAAAATGACACCAAAATGCAGCAAAAAAATTGAAAAAAAAAACAATTGAAAAAAATAATAATTTTTTACTTACCTGAAATAGCGGTTGCTATGTGGAAGTCCCTAATCTGCCTCTTCCTTATCCGCGGTGGGTCTCCTTCTGCACCCTCTTCTAGTGAATGGGGCGCGCTGCCTTCTGGGAACTGTGTGTAATCCCAGAGAGCAGCCGCCCATTCACAAATCGGCGTGAGACTCGCGCTTGCGCAGTAGGAAACGGGCAGTGAAGCTGTAAGACTTCACTGCCTGTTTCCCTTAGTGAGGATGGCGGCGCGGGACCTGCACCGATCGAGGGATCGGCATTGGAGGGGCCATCATCGCGGGCAAGTAGGACAGGTAAGTGTCCTTATTAAAAAGTGAGCAGCTACAGTGTTTGTAGCTGCTGACTTTTAAGAAAAAAAAATATTGCGGGTTGAATCCCGCTTTGAGTCGGTTTATCCAACCGTGTGTACGCAAGTCTGTCCAACTAAAATCCAAAGTACAAACACGCATGCTCGGAACCAATACTAAACATCAGACAACAATAGCAGAAGTTTCCCAAAGGGTGGCGGTAAAGAGCTGAAAAACCACGTGGTTTGGTGAATGTTGGCTGAAAATGTTGTGCCGCGTGTATGCAGAACAAGTTCACGGCCAACGCCCTGATGACCAAAATCCACGGAAAAGTTGGTTGGAAGTCCAATCGTGTGTACGAGGCTTAAGGGAATGTTTGACCATTCTTTCAGAAGTGCATTTGTGAGGTCAGGCACTGATGTTGAATAGGAAGTCCTGGCTTGCAGTCTCCGCTCTAATTCATCCCAAAGGTGTTCTATCGGGGTGAGGTCAGGACTCTGTGCAGGTCAGTCAAGTTCCTCCACCCCAAACTCGCTCATCCATGTCTTTATGGACCTTGCTTTGTGCACTGGTGCGCAGTCATGTTGGAACAGGAAGGGACTATCCCCAAACTGTTCCCACAAAATTGGGAGCATGAAATTGTCCAAAATGTCTTGGTATGCTGACACCTTAAGAGTTCCCTTCACTGGAACTAAGGGGCCAAGCCCAACCCCTGAAAAACAACCCCACACCATAATCCCCCCTCCACCAAATGATTTGGACCAGTGCACAAAGCAAGGTCCATATAGGCATGGATGAACGAGTTTGGGCTGGAGGAACTTGACTGGCCTGCACAGAGTCCTGACCTCAACCCGATAGAACACCTTTGGGATAAATTAAAGCGGAGACTGCGAGCCAGGCCTTCTTATCTAACATAAGTGCCTGACCTCACAAATTTGCTTCTGGAAGAATAGTCCAACATTCCCATAGACACACTCCTAAACCTTGTGGACAGCCTTCCCAGAAGAATTGAAGATGTTATAGCTGCAAAGGGTGGGCCAACTCAATATTGAACCCTACGGACTAAGACTGGGATGTCAATAATGTTCATATGCCTGTAAAGGCAGGCGTCCCAATACTTTTGACAATACAGTGTAGATTGAAACACCAAGCTTTCATAAAACGTAAGTGAAACAGCTGAAATTATCATTGTATAAAAGAAAATGCTGATTTCAGGATCAAGCTGGTACAAGGTTCCTATGAAGCAGGGGCGGATCCAGGGGGGGCAACAGGGCAATTGCCCCCCCCTGAGACCATCTGTCACACTCACTTGCTTGCTCTGCTTTTTTTTTTTGCGCCTGATCTCCTGAACTTTGGGGACCCGGTACCGGCCGGCCGTAGGTCCCCTGGGCACAAATGTAGCCCCATGTCTCCTTTACAAGTGTGCAAAGTTTGGTGTCTGGGGGACCTACGGCCGGGGAGCACTGATTTTTTAAAGCCGGGCACCCCTTCCATAGACTCCAATGTTAAATGGTAATTTCTCCGGTGATTTTGCAGACCCGGTACCGGCCGGCCGTAGGTCCCCTGGACCCCAACCTTGGCACACATGTAGCCCCATGTCTCTTCTACAAGTGTGCAAAGTATGGTGTCTGGGAGACCTACGGCCGGGGAGAACTGATTTTTCAAAGCCGGGCACTCCTTCCATAGACTCCCATGTTAAACATCAGTCTAGTCATGGGCACAGTGAAGCATGGGGACAGTGAGGCATGGGCACAGTGAGGCATGCAGATGGACACCCTAGGCTTATACTCAAGTCAATACGTTTTCCTAGTTTTTTGGGGTAAAATTAGGTGCTTCGGCTTATATTCGGGTCGGCTTATACTCTGAGTCTCTCTCTGTTTCTCACATCAGCCGATCAGCGGCGCCGAGAGAGAGACTCGTCTAATGTAGTTACGCGGGGCACTGACACGATACCAGGAGTGGAGGAGGAGGTGGGTGGAGCCTCTTCCCTGCACTCGTTGCTAACGCCTGGGCCGCTTGGCATCTAGCAACGAGTGACGTCAGTGAGTCACGTCAGGCCGCTCTGTGGACAGGTGCGATAGCGTGTGGCTCCACAGACGGGTAAGAAAGCGGGCGGCTCCGCTTGCGGCACGGTTTGTGGGCGGGCGGCGTGGTTCGTGGGCAGACCGTGCTGCTCAGTGTGTTGGCAGCGCAGGTGAGAGTGAGAGAGCAGGCTCAGTGAGGCAGCTGGCCAATCAGCTAGCCGGGAGCTCATCTCTCACCGCCCGTGCCTGCCCTGCATTCCTGCAGTGACTTCCGCCCTCACTGTGCAGGCAGCAGAGAGATTACATTATCTCTCTGCTGCCTGACTCTGGGAGTCTGGGACACAGCAAGAGACAACCAAAACTACACCTTAGCAGGCAAGTTAGTGACAATCCGCAAGGTGTGGCAGGCGACATGGCAAGTGACAATCCGCAAATTGTGGCAGGTGACGTGGCAAATGACAATCTGCATCTGGTGGCAGGCAAGTGACAATCAGCAAGGTGTGGCAGGTGACGTGCCAAGTGACAATCCGCAAGGTGTGGCTAGTGACAATCCGCAAGGTGTGGCAGGTGATGTGGCAAGTGACAATCCACAAGGTGTGGCAAGTGACAATCCACAAGATGTGGCAGGTGACTTGGCAAGTGACAATCCGCAACGTGTGGCAAGTGACACGCTCAGGGCTCCCACTAATTGCAGGCGACGGTGGCAAGTGACACACTGGGGACTCCCACTGATTCTGCATTGAACTATTTAATTTTATATTACAATGTAATAATAGAAATAATGCGCTTCAATCATCCTGACACCATAACAACCATGGTGCCGGGATGATTGAAGCGCCGACACCAGCCATTTTCCCGATAAATTTCCCACAAAAAAAACATTTTTTGGCAGTGCCCCTCCCGAGAAAAGACTCTGGATCCGCCCCTGCTATGAAGGAGAGGTAGATCAACTATCTGGCCCGCTCTACCTGAAATTCAACCCTGCAAACATCCTTCTGCAGAAACGACATGACCAAAGCCATGGCACTGATCACATGACCCATCATTGCCAGCTGTTTCTTTAAAAAGGAAACAATTGCAGCTGTTTATTAAAGCCAAACAGCACCCAAAATGCTTTGTTGTTTTGAATAGAGTGGGGAGGAGTAGGAGCCAATCACACCTGTTTATTGAGGTAATGCATGCTTTAACATGCGTTCCAACAACACATGCAAACACACCTGCTCTACTTCATTGTCAATGGCACCCCAACACAATGTACAGTCGAGCCCAACACACAGCGCACCACAACACATAGAATGTGCATTGTGGTGTGATGCATTTTGAAAAAAAGGCTAGGAATGTTTTGTCGTCCATTTTGGTGCATTGGCAACCCATTCATAATGAATAGGTCGAGGGGTGTGGACATCATTGACCATATATTCATATAAGCATCCTTGCCCCTTTGTATATATGCAGCTGTGGGATTGGAAATCGCCCACCTGCAGGTCATTATCCCAGCAATGGCAGCTAACTTCCGGGTTCAGATCAAACCCAGTTGAGACCAATATTAATTCCTGAATCCTGATATTAAATGCACTTCCTTTACGCAACTCATGCCAATGCATGCAAAGACGTACATTAAGATCCATGTGTTCATTTACCTCAAGGGATCGCCTTATTGGTAATGTGCCCCTAAAAATGTAGGTTTTGTTGCTGTTAGTGTTCCCCTAGCAGCCTAGCTGAACTCTTCTACGGGTGATACCCATACCTGGTACAGGAAACAAAAGGAAATCCCCCCAAAAGGGACACAAGCAGGAATTAAACACTGGCAATATTGATACCTTTCCCATCCCATCCCAATAGAAAATAACATTTTTGACTAAAATTTGGCTTTAACCACTTCCCTACTGGGCACTTAAACCCCCTTCCTGCCCAAGCCATTTTTCAGCTTTCAGCGCTGTCACACTTTGAATGACAATTGCACGGTCGTGCGACGCTGTACCCAAACAAAATTTGCGTCCTTTTTTTCCCACAAATAGAGCTTTCTTTTGGTGGTACTTGATCACCTCTGCGGTTTTTATTTTTTGCGCTATAAACAAAAGAAGAGCGTCAAGTTTGAAAAAAAAACACAATTATTTTAACTTTTTGCTATAATAAATATCCTTTTTTTTTTCTCTCAGTTTAGGCCGATACGTATTCTTCTACATATTTTTGGTAAAAAAAATCGCAATAAGCGTATATTGATTGGTTTGCGCAAAAGTTATAGCATCTACAAAATAGGGGATAGATTTATAGCATTTTTATTATTTTTTTTACTAGTATTGGCGGCGATCAGCGATTTTTATCGTGACTGCGATATTGCGGTGGACACATCAGACACTTTTGACACCATTCACATTTATACAGCGATCTGTACTATAAAAATGCATTGATTACTGTATAAACATGACTGGCAGGGAAGGGGTTAACACTAGGGGGCGAGGAAGGGGTTAAACGTGTTCCCTATTAGTGATTCTTACTGTGGGGGGAGGGGACTGACTGGGGGAGGTGACCGATGGTTGTCCCTATGTACAAGGGACACACCATCGGTCTCCTCTCCCTGACAGGACGTGGATCTGTGTGTTTACACACACAGATCCACGGTCCTGCTCGGTTACTGGGCAATCGCGGGAGCCCGGCGGCCATCGCGGCCGCCGGGCACGCGCATCGGGTCCCCATTGACGTTGCGGGCGCACGCGCCCCCTAGTGGATTTTAAAGGCACAACGTCATATGACGTCCGCCCAGAATAACAGTGTCTTCCTGCCGCCGTCATTTGACGGCGGCCGGTTGACAACTGGTTAAACTACAACATAAACCTGGTTTACAGTCAAACAACTTGCTGTATTTGATCCACGTACAGCGCTTCTGTAAGTTCAAAACCCCAAACTGACATAATGATCAGCATTTTGGTCTGTTGGATTGAACCCTGCCCCTCCTGTCCTTTCCTGCCTCCATGCAATTGATGGCCATGCTAAACAATAGGAAGGAGTGCAGGGTAACAAACCATTATTAGATGCAGTGTGAAGGTATCTCTAGGATGGGCATTTGTGGTCAACATTTTAGGGGCTTTCATACTAAATTAGTTGCATTAGTTAGCTCAACAATGGCAAGGTCAAATGCTCTGACGAAGAATTTTTCAGAATTTCCATATGAACAAATGTAATTCCTCTGTGGTCAGTTTAAGAAAATCAGTATACATTCCTTTCTTTTCAGGCCTAGATAGGTTAGTCTAAAGCCCCGTACACACGGTCGGACTTTTGGCCAACAAACTTCATTTTGAGCAAGTTGGACCAACAATCCGACCGTGTGTACGCTCCATCGGACAAACTTTTTTTGCTTTTTTCTTGTTTTCATCGGACAAAAGTTGGGTCTGCAAACGGACAAACTTTTGCCCAACAAAAGTCAGATGGAGCAAAGTCCGACCATGTGTACAGAAAACCATCGGACTTTAGTCCGATGGACAAAACAACTAATGTTAAAATCAACCAACAATAGCAGAAGTTGACCAAAAGGTGGCGGTAAAGAGCAGAAAAGAGCAGAAAAACCACGTGATGTTGCAAAAAGTTTTGGGAAAGTTTGCAGAAAAGTCAGAGCGTGTGTATGCTATGGGTGTTCCCGACCAACTCCGTTCGGACAAAAAACCACGGAAAAGTCTGATGGAAGTCCGACCGTGTGTACGGGGCTTTAGAATGTTGGTGGCTATAGAGTAGATGCAGGGATTTTAGTTTTAACATGGACTTCCACTTTAATGATGATATATGTAAAGTTATGCATTTGGGGGCTAAGAATATGCATGCATCATACATACTAGGGGGAGTCAATGGTAGAGAAGGATCTGGGTGTTCTGGTAGATCATAAGCTCAATAATAGCATGCAATGCCAATATGTGTTTTCCAAATCGAGCAAAGTCCTTTCTTGTATTAAGAGAGGTATGGTCTCCAGAGAGAGAGATATCATTTTGCCCCTGTTCAAATCATTACTAAGACCTCATCTGGAATATGCAGTTCAGTTTCGGGTACCAGTTCTCAAAAAGGATATCAGGGAACTGGAGAAAGTGCAGAGAAGAGCAGCCAAACTGATAAGAGGCATGAAGGAGCTCAGCTATGAGGAAAGATCAGAGGAACTGGATTTATTCTCTCTTGAGAAGAGGAGATTAAGGGGGGATATGATCAACATGTACAAATACATAAGGGGTCCATATAATGAACTTGGTGTTGAGCTATTCACTTTAAGGTCATCACAGAGGACACGGGGCACTCCTTACATCTGGAGGAAAGGAGATTTAATCTCCAAATATGTAAAGGCTTCTTCACGGTAAGAGCTGTGAAAATATAGAATAGACTCCCTCAAGAGCTGATTCTGGCAAGCTCAGTAAATTGCTTTAACCACTTAACAACCACCTGCCGACAAATAACGTCGACAAGGTGGTTGCTTAACTCTGGGAGGACGTTATATAACGTCCTCCCAGAATCGCGCTCCCGCGCGCCCCCTGGGGCGCGCACACGGGAAACTCCGTGACCGCCGGGTCCAGAGGACCCGGCGGATCACGAATTGCGGTAAATCGCCGCTGATAGCGGCCGTTTACCACGTGATCGCTCCGTCAAATGACGGAGCAATCACTTGTAAACAGACCGGCGTCATTTGATGACGCCGGTTCCTCCCTCCCCTCTCTGTACCGATCGGTACAGTGTGAGAGGGGAGGGGGAGGGAGCGGATGGCAGCAGCAGCACTGTGGGCTGGATCTGTGACAATTGCAGTCACAGATCCAGCCATCCATCCATCCCTGCTCATCCCTGTGCTATACCCTGCCAATACTCTGCAATACACCCTGCCAATACTCTGCAAAATACCCTGCCAATACTCTGCAAAATACCCTGCCAATACCCTGGTGCAATACTCTGCAATACCCTGGTGCAATACTCTGCAATACCCTGGTGCAATACTCTGCAATACCCTGCACAATACTCTGCAATACCCTGCAAAATACTCTGCAATACCCTGCAAAATACTCTGCAATACCCTGCGCAATACTCTGCAATACCCTGCGCAATACTCTGCAATACCCTGCACAATACTCTGCAATACCCTGCGCAATACCCTGCAAAATACTCTGCAATACTCTGGTGCAATACTCTGCAATACTCTGGTGCAATACTCTGCAATACTCTGGTGCAATACTCTGCAACACCCTGCGCAATACTCTGCAATACCCTGCGCAATACTCTGCAAAATACTCTGCAATACCTGCACAATACTCTGCAATACCCTCCACAATACTCTGCAATACCCTGCGCAATACTCTGCAATACCCTCCACAATACCCTGTGCAATACCCTCCACAATACCCTGTGCAATACCCCGTGCAATACCCTGTGTGAGGGGGTTAACTCGGTAGCGGGTGTGTGTGACCCCCTGGTTGGGCTCCCCACACAAAAACAGGGCCAGCAGACGGAGGTTGTGGTTTTCAAAATCAAAAGGTGCGGTTTATTTCTCTATGTACAGTGACAAAAACACAGCAAAGCCAAAAAGAAACAAACAAAATAAATCCTGGTCAGTTTGACCTCTGACTAAACATGCAGGTTTCCTAAACTAACAACTGGGATCAGCCTAGTGCTGTCCTAGTCCCTAAGTCCCTGGTTTAGTAAAAGTCCAAACAAATAGCCACACAGGCTTTGCCTCACCGCACAGGGGTTCACTCTCCCTAGACAGTCCACACAGGTCTGCTTCCAGGCATGAGCTAACATCTAATGAATCTGGGAGTTTCTTATAGAGGCCTAAATGAGCTGACAAGGTTCAGCTGGTCTCATCAACTCCCTGTCTGCACGACGCCCAGCCCTCTCCCTAGAGGTATGAGTCATCCATGAGCACACTAGCCTTATACAACTCTCCACCTAGTTGTACAAATCGGCGTAAAGCCTGAATCTGGGCGAAATATATCTACCCCCCTGGATGCAACCAGGTGACTTTACCTTCCTGCTGTCACATACCCCCCCCTCTTGTTTTAACCTCGGGGTTGGAACACCAGCAATCAGGCATTCATGTACTCGAGACAAAGCATCCACATTCCCCATTTGAACGCCAGGGCGATGCTTTACTGTGAAGTTGAATTCCTGGAGGGCCAGGAACCACCTATTCACTCTTCTATTTGTTTCCTTGTTTTGAGCCATCCACTTTAACGGAGCGTGATCCGTAACCATGTCAAAGTGCCTACCTAGCAGATAGTACCGAAGGGAATCTAGAGCCCACTTCACCGCTAAACACTCCTTTTCAACCGTGGCGTAATTTACCTCATGGGACTTCAACTTCCTGCTGAGGTAAATGACTGGGTGCTCTTCCCCGTTCCAGACCTGGGACAATACTGCTCCTAACCCCACATCTGACGCATCACTTTGTACGACAAAGTCTCTAGAGAAGTCGGGTGAGTACAACACTGGCTGGCTACATAAGGCTTGTTTCAAGAATTGGAATGCTGCCTCAGCCTCGGGGGTCCATTTAATCATGACCGACCCTTTCCCTTTCGTCAGGTTGGTTAGGGGCACAGCCTTAGAAGCAAAGTGGGGAATGAAGCGCCGATAATAACCCGCGATTCCCAGAAAGGCTCGTACCTGCTTCTTGCTGTTGGGACGTGGCCAACTCTGGATGGCCTCGACTTTGTTGAGTTGGGGTTTTATTACTCCCCTGCCAATGGTGTACCCAAGATATTTGGCCTCCTCCTGCCCAATGGTACACTTCTTGGGGTTAGCCGTAAACCCCGCTTCCCGAACAGAGTCCAGGACTGCTTGCACTTTTGGCAGATGTGAGGCCCAATCTGTGCTATGGACAATTACGTCATCCAGGTAAGCCGCAGCATACTTCCGATGGGGCCTCAGCATCTGGTCCATTTTCCGCTGGAATGTGGCCGGCGCATTCTGTAACCCGAACGGCATTCTCTTATATTGGAACGCCCCGTCTGGGGTTACAAATGCGGTTTTCTCTTTGGCCGACTTGGCCAGGGGAATTTGCCAATACCCTTTTGTGAGGTCAAGAGTCGTCATGTATCGGGCTGTTCCCAGCCGGTCGATCAACTCATCTATACGTGGCATGGGGTAGGTGTCAAATTTTGTAACTTTGTTCAACTGACGAAAATCGTTACAAAATCGCCAGCTCCCATCCGGTTTAGGCACCAACACAATGGGACTAGACCAATCACTTTGGGACTCCTCTATCACCCCTAAGTTCAGCATTTTCTGTACTTCCTCCCGTATTGCCTCCCGTCGGGCCTCTGGGATCCGATAGGGTTTTAACTTCACCCTTTCACCGGGCGGGGTAATAATATCATGCTCTACCCCAGATGTTTGTCCCGGCAGCTCAGAGAACACCTCCTTGTTGCGAAGCACAAACTCCTTAACCTCCTGTTGTTGGGGTTGTGACAAGGTGGCTGCTATTCCAACCTCCGGAATCACGCAACCAGTTTGAGCTGGTGACCAAGTTTCTGCGACTAGGGACTCTCTATCCCTCCAGGCTTTCAACAGATTAACGTGATATATCTGTTCGGGCTTTCGCCTTCCTGGTTGTCTGACCTTGTAATTCACTTCGCTCACTTTTTCCATTATCTCGTAGGGGCCTTGCCATTTGGCAAGGAATTTACTTTCAACCGTAGGGACAAGTACCAATATCCTATCCCCCGGGGAAAAGGTACGGGTCTTTGCTCCACGGTTGTACACTCTCTGCTGTGCCAACTGCGCTTGGGCCAAATGTTCCTTCACGATGGGCATTACCTGTGCAATTCGATCTTGCATCAGGGCGACATGCTCAATCACACTCCTGTGGGGAGAACTCTCACTTTCCCAAGTTTCCTTGGCAATATCCAACAGCCCTCTTGGGTGTCTCCCATACAGTAACTCAAAGGGGGAGAATCCCGTAGAGGATTGGGGCACCTCCCTAATAGCAAACATCAAATAAGGAAGTAGACAGTCCCAATCCTTTCCATCTCTATCCACCACTTTCTTCAACATTTGTTTTAGGGTTTTGTTGAATCTTTCAACCAGCCCATCGGTTTGGGGGTGATACACAGATGTACGCAATTGCGTCACTTTGAACAATTTACACAGCTCTTTCATAACCCGGGACATAAAGGGTGTACCTTGGTCCGTAAGCAGTTCTTTACAAATACCCACCCGGCTAAAAACAAGAGATAGCTCTTTGGCTATGGTTTTGGCCGAGGTATTTCTGAGAGGGATCGCTTCTGGATAACGGGTGGCATAGTCCATTATAACCAATATGTACTGGTGCCCCCTAGCGGACTTGATTATAGGACCTACCAAATCCATTGCGATTCTCTCAAACGGGACCTCAATGATGGGTAGAGGGACCAGCGGGCTACGGAAATGTGGCATCGGGGCCGACCTCTGACACACAGGGCAGGAGGAACAATAATTTTCTATGTCCTTCATCACCCCAGGCCAATAGAATCTCTGTAATACCCTCTCTCGGGTTTTCTCTGTCCCCAGATGACCTCCAAGAATGTGCCCATGGGCCAACTCCAACACCAACTTCCTGTAAGGTTTGGGCACCACCAGCTGCTCAACGGTTTCTTCTGCCCTTTTTGCCACCCGATACAGTAGGTCCTTCTCTACGCTGAAGTATGGGTAAGTGCAGGTATTATCTGGGTTCACTAACTCGCCATCTATTTCCACTACGTTTTCCCGTGCCTTTATTAGGGCGGGGTCTTTTAACTGTTCTGTGGCAAAATTTTCCCTGTGAACCTCCAGATCAGAAAACTCCACAGACGGTAGGTTTTCGTCTGAGGAGGTGGGCTCCTCTCCAGTTTCTTGAGTCTCCCCTGCCAATACTGACAAGGGAAATTCTGGAGAGTCCTCACCACTCTCAGAGGAGTTCTGGCTATCACATTCCTGGTACATAGGGGCACCAGTGGGGGGCTCAGGATCATCCCACAGTTCCCAGAACTTCGGAAAATCCCTTCCCACAATGGCGTCATGCGGTAACTGAGATACTAAGCCCACTGGATGAGAGAGGGTACCTTTGGGGGTCTCGAAACACACTGTAGTCACTGGATACTCTCGGGTGTCCCCATGCACACAAATAACAGCTACCTTGCTATTCCCAGAGACCTCTGTTTTAACTAACTCAGCCTTTATCAGGGTCACAAGGCTACCTGAATCCAGCAATACCACAACATTTCTACCATTAACACACATTTTGCATAAATGTTTCTCAGTTCCTCGAATGGCAGTGCATGCGACTGTCGCACACAGCGACTGACGTCTGCCCGTCAGAAAGTCACACTGCATGGGTTCCTCCACAACCGGGCAATTGGCTGCAATATGTCCCGCTTGCCGGCAGCGGTAGCAAACGATCCTTCTTGCGGCCTCTTGAGCCGCTGATTTCCCAGGCTGTTCTCGCCAAACTTGGGGTAGAGCTCCCACCCTCTCACTCTCTCCACCCTCACCCCTTGGAATCCTCTTATCCGCCCCTGGGGATGGTCTGGTCTTAGGGTGGAAAGTCCGAGAGTCTCTGGAAGAGGCCGTCAGGTTCTCTGTAGCCAAGTATCTCTCTACACGATCCACAAGTTTACCGGCCGTTTCTGGGTCTCCGTGGCTTACCCACTTTTGAATGGCGGTAGGAAGAGCTCTCAAGAAACGATCCATCACAACACGTTCCACAATCTCCGGTGCGGACAAAGTCTCTGGCTGTAGCCACTTCCTGCTCAGGTGAATGAGATCATACATTTGAGACCTGGGGGGTTTTCCAAGCTGGAAAGTCCAGTTATGCACACGCTGAGCCCGGACAGCCAGGGTGACACCCAGCCTTGCCAATATTTCAGCTTTTAGCATCACATAGTCTTTTGCTTGGTCAGGCTCTAGGTCATAGTAAGCCTTCTGCGATTCACCAGTTAACAGAGGAGCCACCAGTCCAGCCCACTGCTCCTCAGGCCACTTTTCTCTTTCAGCAGTCCTTTCAAATGTGGTCAAAAATACCTCTGGATCATCCTCTCCAGTCATTTTTGTCAATAAACGACTCACCCCAAAGGACGCGGTATTAGTGGGACGGCTTTCCTCACTGGTCTGCGGACGTTGCTGCATTACTGCTTCCATTTGTTGTAGTCTCTGCTCTTGCTTCTGTAACAGGTCTATGAAGCGGGCCTCAGATTGCTGCTGGGCTTGTTGATGAGCTTGCTGCTGGGCTGCAAGGCTCCTTTGCAAACCTGCATTTGTCTGCTGTTGATTGGCATTTGCTAGAGCCAGCTGTTTCAGTATCTCCTCCATGCTGGCTTAAAAAAACTGCCCGCATTCTCCACCAACTGTGAGGGGGTTAACTCGGTAGCGGGTGTGTGTGACCCCCTGGTTGGGCTCCCCACACAAAAACAGGGCCAGCAGACGGAGGTTGTGGTTTTCAAAATCAAAAGGTGCGGTTTATTTCTCTATGTACAGTGACAAAAACACAGCAAAGCCAAAAAGAAACAAACAAAATAAATCCTGGTCAGTTTGACCTCTGACTAAACATGCAGGTTTCCTAAACTAACAACTGGGATCAGCCTAGTGCTGTCCTAGTCCCTAAGTCCCTGGTTTAGTAAAAGTCCAAACAAATAGCCACACAGGCTTTGCCTCACCGCACAGGGGTTCACTCTCCCTAGACAGTCCACACAGGTCTGCTTCCAGGCATGAGCTAACATCTAATGAATCTGGGAGTTTCTTATAGAGGCCTAAATGAGCTGACAAGGTTCAGCTGGTCTCATCAACTCCCTGTCTGCACGACGCCCAGCCCTCTCCCTAGAGGTATGAGTCATCCATGAGCACACTAGCCTTATACAACTCTCCACCTAGTTGTACAAATCGGCGTAAAGCCTGAATCTGGGCGAAATATATCTACCCCCCTGGATGCAACCAGGTGACTTTACCTTCCTGCTGTCACACCTGCCATACACCGCAATACCCTGCCATAGTCCGCAATACTCCGCAATGCCCTGCAATACTCCGCAATGCCCAGCAATACTCCGCAATGCCCGGCAATACTCCGCAATGCCCGGCAATACTCTGCAATAACCACTTCCCGCCCTCCGGCCGTCATATGACGTCCTTGACTTTGTGCGGGGATATCTGAATAATGGGTGCAGCTACAGGCATCATTCAGATATTAGCTTTTTCAGCCGGTGATTCCCTACACCATAAGAACAATCATAGCGGCTGTTCCGCCGCTTGATCATTCTTACGGGAGGCGAGAGGGGATGTCCCCCCCCGCCGCCCTCCGGTGCTTCTACCGACTCACCGCTACGATCAAAGCCAGGATTGTTGTTTTTTTTTTTGTATTTTTTTCAGGCTTCCCAGCCTAGAGGTGAGATGTGGGGTCTTATTGACACCCCCCCCCCATATCTCACTGTAAAGAGGACCTGTCATGCCATATTCCTATTACAAGGGATGTTTACGTTCCTTGTAATAGGTATAAAAGTGATCACAAAAATGTTTGGGGCGGAAAAACATGTCAAACTAAAATAAATAAAGTAAAATGAAGAATAATATATTTTTTTTTTTTTAAAGCGCCCCTGTCCCCGTGAGCTCGCATACAGAAGCGAACGCATACGTAAGTCCCGCCCACATATGAAAACGGTTTTCAAACCACACATGTGAGGTATCTCTGCGAACGTTAGAGCGAGAGCAATCATTTTGGCCCTAGACCTCCTCTGTAACTCAAAACATGTAACCAGTAAAAATATTTAAAGCGTCGCCTATGGGGATTTTTTAAGTAGCGAAGTTTGGCGCCATTCCACGAGTGTGTGCAATTTTTAAGGGCGACATGTTAGGTATCTATTTACTCGGCGTAACTTCATCTTTCACATTATGCAAAAACATTGGGCTAACTTTACTGTTTTTTTTTTTTTTTAAAGCACAAAACATTTTTTTTTCCGTAAAAAACGCGTTAAAAAAATTGCTGCGCAAATATCGTGCGAGATAAAAAGTTGCAACAACCACCATTATATTCTCTAAGGTCTTTGCTAAAAAAAAACATATATAATGTTTTGGGGTTCTATGTAATTTTCTAGCAAACAAATGATGATTTTTACATGTAGGAGAGAAATGTCAGAATTGGCCTGGGTGCTCCAGAACGCCTGAAGGTGCTCCCTGCATGTTGGGCCTCTGTGTGTGGCCACGCTGTGTAAAAGTCTCTCACATGTGGTATCGCCATACTCGGGAGGAATAGCAGAATGTGTTTTGGGGTGTAATTTGTGGAATGCATATGCTGTGTGTGAGAAATAACCTGCTAATATGACAATTTTGTGAAAAAAAAAAGAGAAAAAAAAAATCTTGATTTTGCAAAGAATTGTGGGAAAAAATGACAACTTCAAAAAAACTCACAATGCCTCTTTCTGAATACCTTGGAATGTCTTCTTTCCAAAAAGGGGTCATTTGGGGGGTATTTGTACTTTTCTGGCATGTTAGGGTCTCAAGAATTGAGATAGGCCGTCAGTACTTCAGGTGTGATCAATTTTCAGATATTGGCACCATAGCTTGTGGACTCTATAACTTTCACAAAGACCAAATAATATGCACCAATTTGTACTTATTTATTTTTACCAAAGATATGTAGCAGTATAAATTTTGGCCAAAATTTATGAAGAAAAAAAAGTAATTTGCAAAATTTTATAACAGAAACGAAAAAAAAATCATTTTTTTACAAAATTTTCAGTCTTTTTTCTCTTATAGCGCAAAAAATAAAAAACCCAACAGTGATTAAATACCACCAAAAGAAAGCTCTATTTGTGTGGAAAAAAGGACAAAAAATCCATATGGGTACAGTGTTGTATGACTGAGTAATTGTCATTCAAAATGTGAGAGCACCGAAAGCTGAAAATTGGTCTGGTTATTAAGGGGGTTTAAGTGCCCAGTGGTCAAGTGGTTAAAAAGGTACTGGATTCTTTCCTAAACGTACATACAGTAATATAACTGGAATACTAACATTTATAGGTAAAGTTGATCCAGGGAACAGCCAATTGCCTCTTGGGGATCAGAAAGGATTTTTTTTTCCCCTGCTGGAATAAATTGGATCATGCTTTGCTGTTTTTTTTGCCTTTCTCTGGATCAGAAGTGGGCTGTGCCCGGGGGTCAGGGTGGCAATTGCCCCCCCAGGCTACCCTGATTTATGTTCCCAGGCTACCCTGATCCCACATCAGGCTGCATTGATGGGCACTGGTGAGGCTGCATTGCTGGGCACTGATCAGGCTGCATTTCTGGGCACTGGTGAGGCTGCATTGATGGACACTGATCAGGCTGCATTGCTGGGCACTGGTGAGGCTGCATTGGTGGGCACTGGTGAGGCTGCATTGATGGGCACTGGTGAGGCTGCATTGCTGGGCACTGGTGAGGTTGCATTGCTGGGCACTGGTGAGGTTGCATGGGTGGGTGCTGGTGAGGCTGCATTGCTGGGCACTGGTGAGGTTGCATTGCTGGGCACTGGTGAGGCTGCATTGCTGGGCACTGGTGAGGCTGCATTGCTGGGCACTGGTGAGGCTGCATTGATGGTTACTGGTGAGGCTGCATTGCTGGGCACTGATCAGGCTGCCTTGATGGACACTGGTGAGGCTACATTGATGGGCACTGGTGAGGCTGCATTGATGGGTGCTGGTGAGGCTGCATTGATGGGCACTGGTGAGGCTGAATTGCTGGGCAGTGATCAGGCTGCATTGATGGACACTGATGAAGCTGCATTGATGGGCACTGGTGAGGCTGTATTGATGGGCACTGGTGAGGCTGCATTGATGGGCACTGGTGAGGCTGCATTGATTGGCACTGGTAAGGCTGAATTGCTGGGCACTGATCAGGCTGCATTGATTGGCACTGGTAAGGCTGAATTGCTGGGCACTGATCAGGCTGCATTGATGGAAACTGGTGAGGCTGTATTGATGGGCACTGGTGAGGCTGTATTGATGGGCACTGGTGAGGCTGCATTAATGGGCTCTGGTTAGGCTGCATTGATGGGCGCTGGTGAGGCTGCATTAATGGGCACTGATCAGGCAGCATTAATGGGCACTGATGAGTCTGAACTGATGGGCACTGGTAAGGCTGCATTGATGCATTATTTTTGTAATACCTCCTTTGTTGCGATTAACATTAAATTAAATTATGTTACCACATTGTATCATATTTGTCTTGCTTCATAACGCCAATATCCCTTAAAAAAACAGGTGGGCATGGAAGGTGAGCTGATTCGGTGGTTCAATGGGCCACTTGACAGGACTTGCCCCCAGGCCTAAGGCTGCCAGCCCTCCCCTGCTCTGGATCAAATGTGGGTATGGTATTGTGTAGATATATAAGATTGTCAAAAAAATATCCCCCTTTTATCGGTTGAACTTGATGGACTTGTGTCTTTTTTCAACCAGACTAACTATGTAACAATGTAAGGTATGACAAAGCATCAAAAACACACACAATTCTTTATTTCTTTAATATTGCATGACAATGCATAAATCTGTGAGATACCTGTGTTTTGATGGAAAAAAGGCCAAGTGTGTTTTTGCATGCTGAAGGATGGGCAAGCACAAAAATGCATGTGCGCCAACAAGCATCAGTACATGAAGTTGGGCAGTACCACACACACGTGTAACATGCAGAAGCATGATAGTGTCCTAAAACGATGTTTCTGTATAAAAGAAGGTAGCTATGATAGGGTAATGAAATGAACAGCTTACTTGGTTGTGGTGTGTACTCAGTAGGGCCTGTGTGACGTGATAACCAGATGACCTTCATCCCCCTGGATAATGTCTTGTGAGCCGTGATGGAATTTCGCTGGCCCAAGCGTTCATTATCGGGGCACTTTTTTCACATTAAGGTTTTTCTTTTGTCCTCTGCCAAATCTGCTCATGAGATGTTAAGAAGTGACCAAAGGCTTTCCCTGCTCTGTATTCTCTGGCTAATCCCATCTTTCTGGATGGTAAACTGGCTTCTAAGCTCCGTCAGGACAATGGAATACCCTGCACAGAGGACTGTGACATATGTTGGCAGAGTGCTTTACATTCCTGTAGATGTAAGGATCACAAATACAGTACGACACATCTCTGGCCGATGGTGGAACAGATTATTGTAATACATCGGATAATAATATGGTCCCTTAATCTGCCGCCGTGGTGCCATGTGATACAACTACAAATGCCATATTTAAATATAAGGAACATGTATATGAAAGCCTTTCATTTAAACTCCATCCATATCATAATACATGCTACACCATTACTGTTCTGAAATTATAGACACCTCTGGATGATGCAATCAGTCATTTAGGGGCTCCCAAAGAGCTGTACTCTGCAAGTGCACTTCTACTTTTCCAGAGCCCACTGGAAGCCTTTGTACAAAATATACAATACCAAGCACCACTTTTCTCCTGAAGTACTCCCTACAGGCACCTCCTGAGGATCAAATTGTTTCTAAACAATCTGTTGCGCATGTGTGTGTAGGGTTGCCACCTGTCTGGGATTCACCCGGACAGTCCGGGTTTTGAATCGTGTCCGGGTATCAGGCAGACTGAATCCCGGGCACATTATTCAGACCTAGCTGTGGTTCCCCAAGTAAGCAAGATAGTCACACACAAATCTGTTGCTGTCCGAGAGTTGTGGCAGGTGTCTAGGGGCAGGTTCAGCATCTCTGAGTGGCAGGGGGATGATGTTGGCAAGATAAATTTGGCCACACCCACTGTTTGCTGCAGCACGCTATGTGCACTGTATTGCTCCTCTCCTTGAGGGCACCCAAAGGTGTCCCAGGCTGCTACAATGTTCGGGTTTGACTTGAAGTAAGGGTGGCAATCCTATGTGTGTGCCTGTCTTCTTACAAAGTATCTATCCCTAATGCCGCGTACACACGATCGGAAATTCCGACAACAAAACCGTGGAATCTTTTCCAACGAAATCTTGGCTCAAACTTGTGTTGCATACATGCGGTCACACAAATGTTGTCGGAAATTCCGAACGTCAAGAACGTGGTGACGTACAACACGTACGACGAGCTGAGAAAATGATGTTCATTAGGCAGTGCAGCTCTTCTGCTTGATTCTGAGCATGCGTGGATTTTTGTGCGTCAGAATGGCATACACACGATCGGAATTTCCGACAAGAACTTTTCCTGTCGGAAAAATTGAGAACCAGCTCTCAAATTTTTGTTGTCGGAAATTCCGCCAGAAAATGTCCGATGGAGCCTACACACGGTCGTAATTTCCGACCAAAAGCTCACATCAAACTTTTCTTGTCGGAATTTCCGATCGCGTGTACGCGGCAATAGAAAAGAAAATGTAATATAATGCAGGTTACTAATTTTTAGATGAGTTGGCTGCAATGATAACTGATAAGAGGGCAGCTCAGGCAAGGAAGACAGAAAATGATCAGATCACAAGACTTCTAGCAGGATTAACAGATATTTTTGGCATTTATCCAACAGATCACAAAACTCTTTCAAAGGTAGATTTGATAGACCAAATAGGAGCAAATATAACCTATTTCAGATCTGGCTAATAACATTTTTCTTTTTTTACTTCTTTTTGTTATTTTTTCTTTCAAGCAGGGCCTGGGCAGATCCAACGCTGATCAAATATTACATGGTGTGATGAAAGTTAGATGTTCCTCCACAGCTGTAATAATCCAATACCAGGATCTCTGGAATTTGAAAAATAAATAAACGCAAATCAGGCCCATCTTCTTTATTTTTGTGTCATCCTCAGGTTGCATCTTAATTTAAAGGATGAAATCTGGGCAGTTCCATTATTACCCTGGCTGGTGCCCTTGTGATGCTGTGCTCTGATTGATCCAAAATGACACATCCTATCACAAAGAGGGAGAGGATCAATCACTTTCTCTGTAGGCCCACGTCCTTTCATAAGGAGGCCTGAAAGAAGCTTTGTGACAATACAAAAGGCAGAAGAGATCACTGGGCAATTGATGTCTCACTTGTCATTCACCCAACACAAGCACCCACTAGCAGGCACCTCCATCCATATTCATTTCTCTGGGATGTATGACTTTAGCAGGGGCTAGACCTATATAACAAAAAAAGTGAGATCAAAAATAAGGAAGGTACTGGATATGTAAAGTAGAGGAACTTGTTTAGGGGTTATAAAAACTTTCCTAGCAAATCTGATCTACTGTATCTGTCTATCTGTCTATCTATCTATTTTCTAGCTATCTCCCTGTTCAGATGTACAGTGGAACCTCAGATTGTGAGTAACACGGTTAACAAGCGTTTCGCAATTAGTGATGAGCCGAACACCCCCGGGTTCGGTTCGCACCAGAACCCGCGAACGGACCGAAAGTTCGTACGAACATTAGAACCCTATTAAATACAATGGATGCGAACGTTCGAATTCTAAAGTGCTAATTATAACAACTATTATGCATGTTATTGTCCTAAAAAGGGTTTGGGAACCCGGGTTCTGCACCAGGGGACATGTATCAATGCAAAAAGAAGTTTTAAAAACGGTCGTTTTTCGGGAGCAGTCATTTTAACCACTTCAGCCCTGGAAGAATTTACCCCCTTCCTGACCAGAGCACTTTTTGCGATGCAGCACTGCGTCGCTTTAACTGACAATTGCGCGGTCGTGCGACGTTGAACCTAACCAAAATTGACGTCCTTTTTCCCCCACAAATAGAGCTTTCTTTTGGTGGTATTTGATCACCTCTGCGGTTTTTATTTTTTGTGCTATAAACAAAAGAAGAGCGACATATTTGAAAAAAATGCAATATTTTTTACTTTTTGATTTAATAAATATCACAATTTTTTTTTTTTAAAACAATTTTTTTTCTAAGTTTAGACCGATACGTATTCTACATATTTTTGGTAATTTTTTTTTGCAATAAGCGTATATTGATTGGTTTGCGCAAAAGTTATAGCGTCTACATAATAGGGGATAGATTTATGGCATTTTAATTTTTTTTATTTTTTTTACTAGTAATAGCGGCGATCTGCGATTTTTATTGTGACCGTGACATTGCGGCAGACACATCGGACACTATTGGCGCGTTTTTGGGACCATTCACATTTATACAGCGATTAGTGCTATAAAACTGCACTAATTACTGTGTAAATGTGACTGGCAGGGAAAGGGTTAACACTAGGGGGCGATCAAGGGGTTAATATGTTCCCTATTGAGTGATTGTAACTGTAGGGGGAGGGGACTCACAAGGGGAGGAGACTGATCTGTGTTCCTCTGTACTGGGAACACACATCGGTCTCCTCACCTCTGACAGGAGGTGGATCTGTGTGTTTACACACACAGATCCACACTTCTGCCGTGATCGTGGGCAATCGCGGGTGCCCAGCGGACATCGCGACCGCCGGGCACACTCACCGGGTCACGAGCGTTGCCGCGCGCCCCATAGACGGCCGGGAAAAAAGGACGTCATATGACGTCCGCCCGGAGGGAGGGAGGGTTCCTGCCGGCGTCATATGTCTATGACCCGGTAGGAAGTGGTTAATGATGCATAAAGTGAAAAAAAAAAAGTCAAATATTCCTTTAAATATCGTACCTGGGGGGTGTCTAAAGTATGCCTGTGAAGTGCCACGTGTTTCCCGTGTTTAGAACTGTCCCTGCACAAAATGACACTTCTAAAGGAAAAAAAAGCCATTTAAAACTGCTTGCGGCTTTAATGTAATGTCTGGTCCCGGTAATATGGATGAAAATCTTTAAGAAAAATGGCATAGCTACCCCATGACCCCCCCCCCTACCCCAGCCCATTACCAGCCCCTTTGGGTCTTGTATGGATATTAAGGGGAACCCCGCACATAAAATAAAAAAGGCCCTATATACTCTGAACAGCCGTATACAGGCGGTGCATACAAGACAGGGACTGTAGGTTTGTTCTTATGTAGAATCTGTTTGTAATTTTGAACAGGTACATTGTTTAAGTGTAGCTCCAGCCCAAAAATCTATTTTTAAACTTTTTGGAAAACATAGGTAAGGGTTATCACCCCTGTAACATTTGTTTTGCTGTCTGTGCCCCTGTTCAGAACATTTCACCTCACTTTCCGTCCCAATGACAACTGTTTTTGAAATGTGGTGTTTTTCTTGAAACAAGGATTGCTGATAAAGCATCAGTACAGAGGAGACACCTTTCTCCCATATTTATTCTTACAGGAGAGAATTTTCCTTCCTAGTGGTAGATTTCCTCTCACTTCCTGTTGTCTTCTTGCGTTTGCAAGTAGGAGTCGTTTGTAAGTTGGATGTTTGAAAGTAGGGACCTGCCGTATATACTCTGCAGAAATAGGCCCCTTAGTTGTTGGTGTTGGCACAACACTGTAAGCACTCACAGTTACTCTTGGTTGGTGCTGGAACGCCCTGCTGTCAACTATTATATCAGGAATTTTAATTACATATAATTGTTGAACAGTGGTAGTAAAAATTGGGCCTTTGATGGTGGTGCTGGTGCCACAACACTGTAAGCCCTGACAGTTACTCTTGGTGGGTGCAGCAATGGGCCCTGCTGTGAATTATTAGATCAAGAATTGTAATTGCATGCCCCTGTTGAACAGGGGCTGAAAAATTGGGCCTTTCGTGGTGGTGGTGGCGTTGCCACAACACTGTAAGCCCTCAGAGTTACTCTTGGTGGGTGCAGCAATGGGCCCTGCTGTGAATTATTAGATCAAGAATTGTAATTGCATGCCCCTGTTGAACAGGGGCTGAAAAATTGGGCCTTAGGCACTGGTGGCACAACACTACAACCCCTCACAGATACTGTACTTGGAGCACAGCAATGAGCCCTGTTGCAAAGTATTGCTTCAAAAATTGTAATGACACGCCCCTGTTAAACAGGGGCTGAAAAATTGGGCCTTAGGCACTGGTGCCACAACACTCCAACCCCTCACAGATACTGTACTTGGAGCACAGCAATGAGCCCTATGGCAAATTATTGCTAAAAAAATTGTAATTACACGCCCCTGTAAAACAGGGGCTGAAAAATTGGGCCTTAGCCACTGGTGGCGGCACCCATAAACAAAAATGATCTTCCAAGCTATCATCATCAATCGTATCATTGAGGACTCGGAGGAGGAGGATAGCCAGTCAACATAACAGCACAGGCACTCAGCATCAGCATCAGTCTTGAAGGGATGTGACATGTTAAAATCAATTAGTCTGTTATATCAGCATCAGGTGTGTGGTAGCTGGTGGTGATCCAAGACTGGTTCATCTTGATGAAAGTCAGTCGATCAACCGAGTCGGTGGACAGGCGCACCCTGTGATCCGTGACAAATCCTCCAGCAGCACTGAATGTGCGTTCCGAAAGAACGCTGGATGCAGGACAGGCCAGTAGCTCAATTGCATACTGTGCAAGCTCTGGCCAGTGATCCATCCTCAAGACCCAGTAAGCCAGAGGATTTTCGGTGGGGAAGGTGTCCAAGTCTGACCTTGCCCCTAGATATTCCTGCACCATGTTTATCAGACGCTGGCGATGGTTGCTGGAACCGATCATACTTTGGGGCTGCGGACTAAAGAATTGTCTGAACGCATCGGTCAGACGGCCACCTTCCCCACCGCTCCTTCTTTGATTGGCCGAAGCCTCAGCAACTCGTTGTCCAGGACCAGGAGTTTGTAACCTCCCAGTCTCTGGGAACGCGTTGCACAGACCTTTCTGCAAGGCCTCCCGGAGTTGTCTCATCCTCTGCTCCCTCTGCGAAGGTAACATAAGGTCCGCAACCTTACCCTTGTACCGTGGATCAAGGAGAGTGGCCAGCCAGTAATGGTCCCTCTCCTTGATCCAAAGAATACGAGGATCCTTCCGCAGACTTTGCAGGATCAGGGAGGCCATGCAGCGTAGGTTTGCTGAGGCATTCGCTCCGGAGTCCTCTGGGTCACTAAGGACAACATGATCCGCAGCTACCTCCTCCCAGCCACGTACAAGTCCACTGGTTTCTTGGGACTGTAAATCATCCCTAAAAGACTGCTGCTGATGATGCTGAGTGCCAGCCTCCACCTCCATGCTGACACAATCCTCCTCCTCCTCCTCCTCCTCTTCCTCTTCCTGTGCGATGGGTGGGACAGAAGGAACACTGTCTGGGTAAAGGGGGCCTTGAGAGGCAAGGAAGTCCTCCTCTTCCTGCCTCTGTTCTGCCTCAAGTGCCCTGTCCATTATTCCACGCAGCGTGTGCTCCAACAGGTGGACAAGAGGTACAGTGTCACTGATGCATGCACTGTCACTGCTCACCATCCTCGTGGCCTCCTCAAATGGTGCCAGGACAGTGCATGCATCCCTGATCATGCCCCACTGGCGTGGAGAAAAAAAACCAAGCTCCCCTGACCCTGTCCTGGTGCCGTAGTCGCACAGGTACTCATTGATGGCCCTCTGCTGCGTGTGCAGCCACTGCAGCATGGCCAACGTTGAGTTCCACCTGGTGGGCATGTCACATATAAGGCGGTTCTTGGGCAGGTTCAACTCCTTTTGCAGCTCAGCCAGGCGAGCACTGGCATTATAAGATCTGCGGAAATGCACACAGACTTTCCTGGCCTGCCTCAGGACATCCTGTAAGCCCGGGTACCTGCCCAAGAACCGCTGCACCACCAGGTTAAGGACGTGAGCCACACAGGGCACATGGGTCAGTTGTCCCTGTCGGAGGGCGGAGAGGAGGTTGGTGCCATTGTCGCAAACCACCATTCCTGGCTTAAGCTGGCGTGGCGTCAACCACCTCTCGGCCTGGCCCTGCAGAGCAGACAGGACCTCTGCCCCAGTGTGGCTTCTGTCCCCCAAACACACCAGCGCAAGCACGGCATGGCATCTTTTTGCCTGCGTACTTGCGTAGCCCCGTGAACGGCTACGGAGCACCGCTGGTTCATAGGACAAACCACAGGAAGAGGCCATGGAGGAAGAAGAAGAGGAGGGGTGGAGGAGAGAGGTGTGTCACAACCAGTAGTAGCATTTTGGAGGCGTGGCGGTGGAACAACCTCCAACACTACTGCACCTTGTCCTGCATCCTTCCCAGCTGCCAAAAGAGTGACCCAATGGGCCGTGAAAGAAAGGTAACGTCCCTGTCCATGCCTGCTGGACCATGAGTCAGCGGTAATATGCACCTTACCGCTGACCGCCCTGTCCAGCGAGGCCAAGACATTGCCTTCCACATGCCGGTAGAGAGCCGGAATAGCCTTCCGTGAGAAAAAGTGGCGTTTGGGAACCTGCCACTGAGGAACCGCACATTGCACAAACTCACGGAAGGGGGCCGAGTCTACCAACTGAAAAGGCAGCAGTTGAAGCGCTAGCAATTTAGCCAAGCTAGCATTCAACCGCTGGGCATGTGGATGGCTGGGAGTGAACTTTTTTCGACGGTCCAGCAGCTGGGGCAGGGAAATTTGCCTGCTAGAATCGGACGTCGGTGTACTGCTAGCAGAGTGGCCTCAAGTACTTGGCTGTGACACACCTAATTCTACACCTTCATTCCTCTCAGTGCATGTTTCAGAGAGGACTGAAGTTATAGTGGGGTTGGAGATCCCAGCTGATGCGGTGCAAGGAGAGGTCCGCTTTGTTCTTTGGTGTGGGTCTTTGAGGTAGGCTTGCCAACGAGCTGCATGGCAGGTCAACATATGTCTGGTCAGGCATGTGGTACCCAAGCGGCTGATGTTTTGGCCACGCGATATACGCTTGAGACATATGTTGCAAACAGCAGCTGTGCGATCTGATGCACTAGCCTCAAAAAAGGCCCACACCAAGGAACTTTTGAATGACGGGCAGAGGCTGCGCCCTGCACAGGCGGAGCTCTGCGGTGTGATTCCGTCGGTGTACTGCCCTTACGCTGGCCACCAAAGGGCATCCTGCCTCGTTGGAGATGTGCCTCCTCCTCATCCTCCTCCTCCTCCTCTCTCCTATTAGGCACCCACGTGGAGTCAGTGACCTCATCATCCCCTCCCTCCTCATCACTGGAGCCAATCTGGCAGTATGCTGCAGCTGCTGGAACATGACTGCCAGATTGGTGTCCTTCTTGAGCATCCCCTCTGTCTGCTCTCACGCTACTGCCTTCCTCTAGCTGGGTTTCATCATCAGACCCTTCGAAACGCTGGGCATCCTCCTGGAGCATGTACCCAACACTGTGCTCAAACAGTTCGGGGGACTCCTCAGGAGGAGGACATGGTGGGTCTAGGGAAGGAGTGACTGATGATGAGTCTGACATTGATACCAGGGAAGAGGACGCTTTGGCAGCTGCTTTGCCAGTACCCTGAGCTTGGGTGAGAGAGGATGAGGAGGAGGAGGAGGGCTTGGTCATCCACTCTACCAAGTCTTCGGCATGATGTGGCTCAACATGTCCAGCTGCCGAAAAGAAGGACAAGCGTGTCCCATGGCCATGTGCTGATGACAATGCACCGCGTCCACGACCAGCACTGTTGCCCCCAGACACAGAGCCTGCTTGCCCTCTTTTATTGCCTCCTGACTGTCTGCCTCTCCTTGTTTGCCTTCCAGACATTCTAATAGATGGCCTGCAGGGAGATGGGAAAAAAGCAATAAGGGCTACCTTCAGGTGTCCTTCTCTGTCCCTTTACTTAAGGATTTCTAAATATGGTTGAGGATTATTGCTTTTGCACAGAATAGCACAACGACAATTTCCCTGACTGTCCAAAAAAATAGGATTTTTATAACAGCTTACCTGTAAAATCCTTTTCTTGGAGTACATCACGGGACACAGAGCGACATAGTCATTACTAATGGGTTATATAGATACCGTCAGGTGCTGGCACTGGCAACTTCCAAAACCGGAAGTACCCTCCCCTATATAAGCCCCTCCCATCCGGGAGCACCTCAGTTTTGTAGCAAAGCAATAAGTGTCCCTAAAGAGGGGTGGGAGCTCTGTGTCCCGTGATGTACTCCAAGAAAAGGATTTTACAGGTAAGCTGTTATAAAAATCCTATTTTCTTTCTCGTACATCACGGGACACAGAGCGACATAGTCATTACTAATGGGATGTCCTAAAGCAATGCCAAATGAGGGGGGGGATACACCATATATAAGCTGAGCGCTATCAGACATGAGGATCTTTTGCGGCCTGCAACACACTGCGCCCAAAGGCGACATCCTCCTGACTTCTAACGTCCACCTGGTAGGACCTAGTAAACGTGTGTACCGAAGACCATGTTGCGGCCTTACAGATTTGAGCCAGGGAGGCCTGGTGATGCACTGCCCATGAAGTTCCAACTGCTCTCGTGGAGTGCGCTCTAACTTTGAACGGAGGCGGTCTCCTTCTCAAGCCATAAGCTTGCATAATGACCTGTCGAATCCACTTGGCTAAAGTAGACTTTGACGCTGCCTGACCCTTTCTGGGGCCTTCCGGCAGAATAAACAAAGTATCCGTTCTGCGAATCTGAGCAGTGGCTTTTAGATAAGCTTTAACTGCTCTTACTACATCCAAAGAATGCAATAACTTTTCCTCTACCGAAGTAGGTTTGGGGAAAAAAGAAGGAAGAACCACATCTTGGTTCAAATGAAACCTCGATACCACCTTAGGAAGAAAGGCTGGATGAGGACGTAACACTACTCTGTCCTTATGGATAACCAGATATGGCTCCTTACAGGACATAGCTGCTAATTCCGATACTCTTTTAGCCGAACAAATGGCTACTAGAAAAATCAATTTCCTGGTGAGAAGCACCAAGGAAATATGCTGTAATGGTTCAAATGGTTGTTTCTGTAGAACCGACAGAACCAAGTTTAGATCCCATGGACATATGGGAATATTAACCGGAGGCCTAATACGCATCACTCCTTGTATAAAGGCTTTGACTAGTGAATGCGAAGCCAAGGGCCTTTGAAAAAATATTGACAAGGCCGAAATCTGACCCTTGATAGTACTCAAGGCAAGCTTCCTATCTACAGCCCACTGTAGGAAGTCCAGAATCCTACCTATTACGTACTTATGTGGATGCCATTTCTTGGCCTCACACCACGCGATGTACGCCTTCCAGATTCTATAGTAGATCTGCCTGGATACCGGCTTCCTGGCATTGATCATGGTAGATACCACAGCATTAGAGAGCCCTCTCTTTTTTAGAATGTGGGCTTCAATAGCCAGGCCGTCAAACCTAGGGCTGGTAAGGAAGGGTGGTATATCGGTCCTTGCGAAAGCCGGACGACGTGGGAGAGTCCAAGGACTCCCCACTGAAATTTTACAATCTCCGCGTACCACGCTCTTCGGGGCCACGCTGGAGCCACCGGAATCACTGGTTTCTTTTCTACCCTGATTCTGCGGAGTAATCGAGGTAACCATTGTGGCGGTGTGAATGCATATATCAGCTTGAACTGATCCCCAGGGAACACTAGGGCATCCGAGCCGCAAGCTAGGGGATCCCTTGTCCGAAAGACAAACCTATCCCCCTTTGCGTTGAATCTGGATGCTAGAAGATCTACATCCGATGTTCCCCACCGCTGACATATTGTCCAGAAAACCTCGGGGTGAAGGGACCCTTCCTCTGGGCCTAATTGCTGGCGACTTAGAAAGTCCGCCTTCCAATTCTCCACTCCTGGAATGAATACTGCAGATATGGCTGGGACATATTTTTCCTGCCCATTTCAGGATGTAATTTACTTCCCTCTGGGCTGCACGACTCCTGGTGCCCCCCTGATGATTGATATATGCCACTGCTGTGGCATTGTCTGATTGAATTCTGACAGGGGACCCTTGGAGTTTGGATGTCCATGCTACTAGGGCATACCGGGCTGCTCGTATCTCTAAGAGATTGATGGGCAGGGCCTTTTCTGCATCCGACCATCTGCCCTGGAGAGACTATTGCTCCAGTACTGCTCCCCAGCCTATAAGGCTGGCATCTGTAGTGACCACCTTCCAAGAAATCGGACTGAAGGATTTCCTTTTTTCCAGATTCTGGGGAACCCACCACCAACGGAGGCTCTTGCGAACGGAAGGGGACAAGGACATTGTAAGTCTAGGGCCTGAACTTTTTTGTTCCAGGCTGACAGTATGGCCCCTTGCAAATTCCTTGAATGGAATTGACCGTAGGGTACTGCTTCGAATGATGCCACCATTTTTCCCAGCAGCCTCATATACAGGCGTATGGACGGCTGTCTTTTTTGTACCCACTAAGTGGATCAAATCTTTCAAAGACAACACCTTTCCTCGAGGCAAGAATATTTTTCTCTGGCCTGAATCCAACCTTAGCCCCAAGTATTCCAGACTTTTGACTGGTTTTTAGGGCTGACTTGTCTCGGTTGATAATCCAACCGTGAGATTCCAGATACTTGATCGTCTTGTGAACGACCACGTCTAGTTTTTTCACTGAGTGGTCTATCAGCAACAAGTCATCCAGATATGCCATTATCATTACACCTTGTGTTCTTAGATTGGCCAATAAAGGGCCAGAATTTTTGTAAACACTCGTGGTGCTGTGGCCAAACCGAAGGGTAAGGCTCTGAACTGAAAATGGCGCCCTTCTACTGCAAAGCGTAGAAATTTTTGGTGGACTGGAAAGATGGGAATGTGCAAATAAGCATCTTTGATGTCGATCGTGGCTAACCAATCCTCCCCTTGTAGGGCAGTGGCCACCGATCGGATCGACTCCATCGGAAAGTCCTGATATACAGGAATTTGTATAGCCCTTTTAGAATTAATATGGGCCTCCCGACCGCGTTTGCTTCGGGACTGTAAAGAGGTTTGAGTAAAACTCGAACCCTCATTCTTCCAGGGGAACCTCCATAATTACTCCTTGGAGCAATAGTTGTTCTAGTGCCAACAGGAGGGACTCTCTCTTCCGGGGATCCCTTGGCACGTTTGACCTCAAAAATGGGAAGGAGGAGAGTCTTTTAACTCCAAACTGTATCCCAAACCTACTGCGGAGAGCACCTATCTGTCTTGATCGTGTCCCGCCAGGTCTCTTGCGAACAACTGGAGTCCTCCCCCCACCCGACTGAGTGGGGGCTTCAATGAATTTAACTTTGGGGGAGGTTTTGTACCTCCCCTGACCCAGGGTTTCTCATTACCCTGCTACTGTCCCTGTTTTTTACCCCCGGGATTTGACCGAGGAGGCCGTCGGAACTGTTACACAGCCGATGCCCCAGGGACTGGAGAAGCAGGCCTCTTAAAGAGGGACCTCTAACTCTGCTTTTAACCGGTAAGAGCGTATTTTTACCGCTGGAAATTTTCTGGATATATTTGTCCAGGTTTTCCCTGAATAAGCGTTCACCATGAAATGGGACGCTAACCAGCCATTCTTTACAGGGAGCTTCAGCAGACCAGTTTTTGAGCCATAGGAGCCTACGCATATGTACTATAGACAGCGTAAGGCGGGAGGCCTGATGGACTGAATCCTCTATGGCGTCAACCGCAAAGCCTAAGGCTCTAGGTAGATCAGCTAGGGCAAAGCCTGCTGATCTGTCAAGTCCCTCAAGACCTGTTTCAACTGATCCTTCACTGCTTAGCAGACCCCAATAGCTGCTACTGCTGGTTGTATCACCAAGCAGATTTTCATAAGGACGCCAATCTTTTATCTATTGGGTTCTTGAACATTTGGACATTATCCACTGGACATGTCAGTGATTTATACATACAAGAGATGGCTGCGTCCACTGTAGGGACCTTCCATTTTTTTTTTTATTTTTTTTTTTTGATGAACTTATCCTCCATGGGATAGACCACCGGAAATCTCTTGGGGGAATAAATATTTTCTCAGGACGTTCCCAATCCTGGTAAATGAGCCCTTTCAGTAAAGGGTGAAGTGGAAAAGAACAAACAGTCTGGGGGCTTCTAGCGACCCCAACGAGGATACAGTAGTGGTTGATGGTTCCGCAAGGTGCATTTTTAAATGCTGATCGGACCATGTTAGTCAGAGACTGAACCCATAATCTTTCAGCTTAAGATGCTGAGAAAAGGTTCCCCCACTGTTGATTCCTCTATAACAGAATCAACCTCATCCTGATCCCCTTCAGGCAGGTCGATCCCTGTATGGGACTGTTGCTCTGCTAACAGGCACTCTGAAGGAGGAGACGGAGATCGGGCGTGCTTTCCCTGACAGGGAGGCAGCGATAAATGTTGACAATCTCTCTCTAATCCTCCCAGAGCTGAGGAAAAAACCTCCTCTGTTACATACACAGGAGCAGGTGAACTGAGGACAGCCACAGTACCAAGTACCCTGCGGGGTCTCTACGGTCACTTACCTCTGAACTTCAGGGGAGACTGGTGCAGCAGGAGTATGCCCAAGATCCTCCAAGCCCGATGAGACCCCCTTCGCTTCCTGGAAGATTCAGTTCCGGAGCTTCTGGACGGCATATTCCTAAGCCTAAAGCTGAGGTATTCCAGCCGTAATACACCACTTTTACTGAGAATAGTCTAGCACAATTGCTGCTATATCACAGTTGGTGTCTACTAATGTGCCTTTCTAGGGGATGCCTGTATCAACCGCTTGCTGTATGCCTTTAAATGTTGCCAGCTCTGTCTCTGTACTTCATAGCCAGCTCACTACAATATTGTGGGTTTTTTTTTAAACTGCTGGGACGCCCGCACATGCGCAGAAGCGCTGCGGCGCGCACAGAGCGTCATCCCCCAGGCTCCGCCCCCTTTCCCGGCTCACCTCTATATATAGAGGCGCGTGCACGCGCACGCGCGCGGGCACGTGCGCCTTCGGCGCTAATTTCAAATATGGTAACAAGGGACAGGAGCCAGGGCCCCTCTTTGCCGCAGGCCGGGGGATGGACGAGCACTGCAACATGGCAGAGGAAGCAGTTTCCTATAAGAGAACTCACCATCTGCCTGGACTTTGCTCTGCTGAGAAGAAGCTAGTCCACATGACAAGAAAACATTCCACAGCGGCCTCTAGTGGACAAACACAGGTACCGCAGTCTAATATATTAAATATATATAAAAAAATATATATTTTTTTTTTTTCTTGACCACCATTAAAAATTATTACATTTTTCCAGTAGTTACAGGCATGCACAGAATTTTGCGGGAATACCATTAGCTAACAGACAGAAAGACAAATTAGGCTTGGGGGTCCCCCAATAGAACCAAGTTCCTGGGGGCCCCCACTTACCTGTTCCCCGCCGCAGGACTTTGTTTGGTCCACAAAAGCCCAAACTTCACCTATCACGGCAGGCATTGTAATCAAACCTTCAGGGACCGGGTTCCCAAGGATTCCACTCCCCTGGACCTGTATAGCACCCTGCACAGAAAACATCTTGGTCGTGGGTATGACCAGAGCTCTGGATCCCAGGGTCCAGCTCTCCTAAGAGAAGCATTACAGGCAAAACCTTGCTCTTCTCTGCAAGGCCCGGGTACCGACCGTTTAGCTATGAAGCTTTTTTGGTCGGATCCGGAATAGCTTACTGAGGCCCAAAAGAACCTGTACGCAAGCTCAGTGAAAAACACATGTTTCTTCTTGGCCAACACCTTAGACACTGACAAAAAACTGAGGTGCTCCCGGATGGGAGGGGCTTATATAGGGGAGGGTACTTCCGGTTTTGGAAGTTGCCAGTGCCAGCACCTGACGGTATCTATATAACCCATTAGTAATGACTATGTCGCTCTGTGTCCCGTGATGTACGAGAAAGAAACAAGGATTTCAAAGATGGTTGATGAGGAATGCTTTAGCACACTATAGCACAAGGAGAATTCCCCTCACTTTCCTTCTTTGTCCCTAGAAACAAGGACTGGCACAGTGAAAGAAACTGACACTCTCCCTACCTAGAGTTTTCTGTCCCTAGAAAAAATGTTTTTTTAAAGCACACTATAGCACAAGGAGAATTCCCCTCACTTTCCTTCTTTGTCCCTAGAAACAAGGACTGGCACAGTGAAAGAAACTGACACTCTCCCTACCTAGAGTTTTCTGTCCCTAGAAAAAAATGTTTTTTTAAAGCACACTATAGCACAAGGAGAATTCCCCTCACTTTCCTTCTTTGTCCCTAGAAACAAGGACTGGCACAGTGAAAGAAACTGACACTCTCCCTACCTAGAGTTTTCTGTCCCTAGAAAAAATGTTTTTTTAAAGCACACTATAGCACAAGGAGAATTCCCCTCACTTTCCTTCTTTGTCCCTAGAAACAAGGACTGGCACAGTGAAAGAAACTGACACTCTCCCTACCTAGAGTTTTCTGTCCCTAGAAAAAATGTTTTTTTAAAGCACACTATAGCACAAGGAGAATTCCCCTCACTTTCCTTCTTTGTCCCTAGAAACAAGGACTGGCACAGTGAAAGAAACTGACACTCTCCCTACCTAGAGTTTTCTGTCCCTAGAAAAAAATGTTTTTTTAAAGCACACTATAGCACAAGGAGAATTCCCCTCACTTTCCTTCTTTGTCCCTAGAAACAAGGACTGGCACAGTGAAAGAAACTGACACTCTCCCTACCTAGAGTTTTCTGTCCCTAGAAAAAATGTTTTTTTAAAGCACACTATAGCACAAGGAGAATTCCCCTCACTTTCCTTCTTTGTCCCTAGAAACAAGGACTGGCACAGTGAAAGAAACTGACACTCTCCCTACCTAGAGTTTTCTGTCCCTAGAAAAAATGTTTTTTTAAAGCACACTATAGCACAAGGAGAATTCCCCTCACTTTCCTTCTTTGTCCCTAGAAACAAGGACTGGCACAGTGAAAGAAACTGACACTCTCCCTACCTAGAGTTTTCTGTCCCTAGAAAAAATGTTTTTTTAAAGCACACTATAGCACAAGGAGAATTCCCCTCACTTTCCTTCTTTGTCCCTAGAAACAAGGACTGGCACAGTGAAAGAAACTGACACTCTCCCTACCTAGAGTTTTCTGTCCCTAGAAAAAATGTTTTTTTAAAGCACACTATAGCACAAGGAGAATTCCCCTCACTTTCCTTCTTTGTCCCTAGAAACAAGGACTGGCACAGTGAAAGAAACTGACACTCTCCCTACCTAGAGTTTTCTGTCCCTAGAAAAAATGTTTTTTTAAAGCACACTATAGCACAAGGAGAATTCCCCTCACTTTCCTTCTTTGTCCCTAGAAACAAGGACTGGCACAGTGAAAGAAACTGACACTCTCCCTACCTAGAGTTTTCTGTCCCTAGAAAAAATGTTTTTTTAAAGCACACTATAGCACAAGGAGAATTCCCCTCACTTTCCTTCTTTGTCCCTAGAAACAAGGACTGGCACAGTGAAAGAAACTGACACTCTCCCTACCTAGAGTTTTCTGTCCCTAGAAAAAATGTTTTTTTAAAGCACACTATAACACAAGGAGAAATCCCCTCACTTTCCTTCTTTGTCCCTAGAAACAAGGACTGGCACAGTGAAAGAAACTGACACTCTCCCTACCTAGAGTTTTCTGTCCCTAGAAAAAATGTTTTTTTAAAGCACACTATAGCACAAGGAGAATTCCCCTCACTTTCCTTCTTTGTCCCTAGAAACAAGGACTGGCACAGTGAAAGAAACTGACACTCTCCCTACCTAGAGTTTTCTGTCCCTAGAAAAAAATGTTTTTTTAAAGCACACTATAGCACAAGGAGAATTCCCCTCACTTTCCTTCTTTGTCCCTAGAAACAAGGACTGGCACAGTGAAAGAAACTGACACTCTCCCTACCTAGAGTTTTCTGTCCCTAGAAAAAATGTTTTTTTAAAGCACACTATAGCACAAGGAGAATTCCCCTCACTTTCCTTCTTTGTCCCTAGAAACAAGGACTGGCACAGTGAAAGAAACTGACACTCTCCCTACCTAGAGTTTTCTGTCCCTAGAAAAAATGTTTTTTTAAAGCACACTATAGCACAAGGAGAATTCCCCTCACTTTCCTTCTTTGTCCCTAGAAACAAGGACTGGCACAGTGAAAGAAACTGACACTCTCCCTACCTAGAGTTTTCTGTCCCTAGAAAAAATGTTTTTTTAAAGCACACTATAGCACAAGGAGAATTCCCCTCACTTTCCTTCTTTGTCCCTAGAAACAAGGACTGGCACAGTGAAAGAAACTGACACTCTCCCTACCTAGAGTTTTCTGTCCCTAGAAAAAATGTTTTTTTAAAGCACACTATAGCACAAGGAGAATTCCCCTCACTTTCCTTCTTTGTCCCTAGAAACAAGGACTGGCACAGTGAAAGAAACTGACACTCTCCCTACCTAGAGTTTTCTGTCCCTAGAAAAAATGTTTTTTTAAAGCACACTATAGCACAAGGAGAATTCCCCTCACTTTCCTTCTTTGTCCCTAGAAACAAGGACTGGCACAGTGAAAGAAACTGACACTCTCCCTACCTAGAGTTTTCTGTCCCTAGAAAAAATGTTTTTTTAAAGCACACTATAGCACAAGGAGAATTCCCCTCACTTTCCTTCTTTGTCCCTAGAAACAAGGACTGGCACAGTGAAAGAAACTGACACTCTCCCTACCTAGAGTTTTCTGTCCCTAGAAAAAATGTTTTTTTAAAGCACACTATAACACAAGGAGAAATCCCCTCACTTTCCTTCTTTGTCCCTAGAAACAAGGACTCGCACAGTAAAACACACTGACACTCTCCCTACCTATCCTTCTCTTTCCCTAAACTAAAGGAATCCAGGTTAAGCAAGAAAGAAATAAATGTCACTGTCCCTGCCTATGCTTGTCTTTCCCTGCTCCGGAACACACTACACTAGGCTGCCGTGCTGGCGGCCTTTTATAGTGTGGGGCGTGTACTAAACACCCTCAGCAATAATTGGCCACAGGCATCCTGCCTGTGGCCAATCATTGCTCTCCTCGCTGCCGGCGCTGTGATTGGCCAAGCATGCGGGGTCACAGTGCATGCTTGGCCAATCACAGCGCCTGGATGACACTGCGATGGCGTAGTGCATTGTGGCCGTTCGCGTCACTCGAATTTGGCGCGAACGGCCCAAATCGTTCGATCTTCGTCGAACGATCGAACAGCCGATGTTCGAGTCGAACGTATGTTCGACTCGAACACGAAGCTCATCCCTATTCGCAATACGAGCACTGTATTTTAAAAAATCGTAACTCGGTTTGCGAGCGTTGTCTCGCAAAACGAGCACGATTCAGGCCAAAGCGGTGTGCAGTACCGCTTTTGGCCTGAGGTGGGGGGGCGCCGGAGCCGAGCAGAGCCAAACGTCGCCGATCGCAGCCGATCAGCGCAGTTCGGAAATGCACGGACAGCGCGGTTGACCTCAGCAAATCTCGGGTAGGAAGTCTTTCTGAGGTTTGCAGAGGTCAGCCGAAGTGTCCTCGGGCCTTTTTGGCCATTTCCGAGGCTCTCCGGTGCATGACATTGAAGTCAATGCGGAACGACTTATTTTCGTTTCCATTGACTTCAATGGGGAAACTCGCTTTGATATGCGAGTACTTTGGATTACGAGCATTCTCCTGGAACGGATTATGCTCGTAATCAGAGGTTCCACAATTGCTATTGTTTCATCTAACACAGGGGTCTCCAAACTTCCTAAACAAAGAGCCAGTTTACTGACTTTCAGACTACAGGCGGGCCAGACTTTGGCCAGTAGAAAATGTCCCAGCATCAATGGTAGTCCACAATGTCTCAGGTTTGGTGGTCAGTGGGATTAAAAATGTGTTCAGTTGGAGGAGGAATAGTGCCACATCATTGGTGTTAGTGACAGGAAGAGTACGCCATCCATTGGTACCAGCAGGAGGAATTATGCCATATTTTTGGCATTAGTGGAAGGAATAGTGCCCCATCGTTGGTGTCAGTAGAGGGAATAGTGTCTCAAGGGCAAGCAAAGGCCCACATCCGGCCTTCGGGTTGCAGTTTGGAGACCACTGTTCTAACATCACCTGGCACCAAAGTGTCTGGCCATACACTCTGCTCCTTTTATAGTTATTGGTCTAACTAATAGACAAGTGTCCATACTTTCTAATGATACCTTTTTAATGATATGTCTAACCACCTTCTTAGGTTAAGCTGTGCCCAATCCATAGAAACGCCAACTGTTGCTCCAATGATAAAGCCAATGCTAGGATTTTTTTTTCTTTAATTCCTGTTCTCCCCTTCCTTTTATGTTAACAAAAAAAGTTTTTACTGCACCACTCACTCTCTTCATGCACTAGTATTGACCCCCTGCCCTGCTCTCTCCTTCCCTGCATCTCATCAATCATCTTCTGGGTTTAATGATGCCCACCATCATCAAGCATTTCCTGTAAGTGCAGACTGTCACCCCCTGCAGGTGCATTACTGCACTGTCCTACACCCACAGTGCAATCATAGCTCCCAAATGTCCCTGAATTTGAGGGGACTGTCCCTGATTTGGAACAAAGTCCCTCTGTCCTCCTCATGTGTCCCTTATTTTGGTCTGATCTATATAGCTGTATATAAAATGTACTGTTTAACTATTCAAAGAGTGTTTCCCAGTGCAAAACCTTTCTTTCAAATTCTAAATTGCTGCATTTTTAAATGTCAAAAACCAGTATAAAAAAATAGTATTGGTTAAAGAAAAGCACTTGTGGGTTTAACTAATAATTTTGTTTGTATAAATCTTTTTTAAGGGGGCGTGACAGGGATGTGTGTCCTATGCCTACATACTTTTGCTAATAGGTGTCCCCCGTTCCCATCTCAAAAATTTGGGAGGTATGGTGCAAGTCTGCATGGAATTGCACTTATATGTCATGACTACCTACCGCCAACAATGGAGAAAAGAAGAATGGCCTTGCTCATTGTGTGACTCGGTATGCATGAAGGTAAAAAACTTTCTCTGTGCAGTAGCCTCCCAGCCCTCCCAATCCTTACCTAAGCCCCATCTCGATCATCCAGCGAGAACCTCGGCTCTCTGGCGACTCTCCCTCCTCATTGGCTGAGACCAGGGCTGCTGGTAAGACAGTACAGCCAGCCCTCCTGTACTGGACTCAGGCCCAAACAGTTCAAAAGGGGGGCCTGGGCACCTGTTGAGCAGTCCAGTTGTACTGTCTTTTTGCAGACACTGATCCTCTTCTGTTTTCCACTGCAACGTTTCCAGCTTCTCCTCCTCTCCCTCCCTCTAGCTGCACTGCAAGGGGGTTGGTTTTAGCACATGCGCCTCTTCTATCTGCTGTGCCCATTTTCCCCACATCACTTCCGGCTTTCCTCCTCTCCTGCCTTCAGCTGCTACGGGCACACAGGTGGATGTAATTTACTGGCCACTTCCTTTTCTGAATGAACACAGTGACTGATCGGTACCAATCAATTCAGTTCATCACTGAAGCACAGTAAACTGTGTTTACTATGCTTCTGTTTGTGAATGAGCAGGAAGCCTCAGAGCGCTTCCTTTTTATGAATCTGTACAGTGAAGGCTGTAGAGAAAGGGATCAATAAATCTATGTCCTCAGTCACCTTCGGCCGGAGGGGGGGGGGGGCTTTTTATAAATGTTCTGCAATGCGCAGTAAACAAATGTAATTAGTTGGCTGCCCTTAGCCTGGTCACAAGTTCACTTTAACTCATAGGTAAGCTCAGCTTAAAGATAATAATAATAATAATAATAATTAGAAAATTAATAGTAATAATAACAGTAATAAGCTACACAAATAAATTCGATTTCTGAACGGTGAACTAACATGATTTTTAGATGAGTATTTGTTTGCTAAAAAATGGTTATTTATTTGAAAAATCTTTCAGTGCTTAATATCGCTGGAAAAATCTATGTGTCCAACTCAAAATTTGTTGACAATTTTCTATCAGACAGTCTTATTATGTGTCATCTATACAGCCTCTCTCTATTGTTTTTCTAGTCAGATGTGGTTGCGGAGATTTTGCAAAGTGTATGAAACCTTTCCAAGGCTGCTCGGCAACCATTGTCTTTTCTCAGACATGAACATTTTCTGCAGTATGCTCGTATTGGTATGTTGGCCATGTCGGAAATAAGACCACAACATGTATTACAATGATGGCAGAACTTTTGGTGACAAAGCACCCACTCGGCAAAATCTCAGAATTACGTAATTGCCATTTGGAGCTCAAAGAGTATAAATGAGTCCTCTACAAAGACAATAGGAGGACAACAGATCTATTTTTTAGATGCATTTTGAATTCTGTAAGCTGGTGGATGGCCCAAGGCACTGCAGGAGATGCCTGTGTGTATTGACTCACTAAATTTTGAGTTATCATGATGTCCTTTTTCCTTTGATGTTGTAAACCTTGACTGTGACTATTGCCTTGGAGACACTACATTGAATCAATCCTAATTCAATCTCAAAGTAAAACTCTGAGATCGAAAAAGAGCAACTCTTTTCAGAGTTTGCCGTGAACTTCAGCATAAAGAGTTCAACAGTTCAGTCACCTCCAAACCTGAAAGGAGGAAATCAATCTTTTTCTACATTCAACATATTGAACAAAATATTGCCAGAAACAGATTGAACGCACGTTGTGATGCCAATAAAGTAGTTAAAGTGGAGCTCCAGGACCACCCCCAAATTCAAAGTCAGACTCAGCAGCTACAAATACTGTAGCTGGTGACTTTTAATATTAGGGCACTTACCTGTCCAGGCATCCAGCGATGTGCTCACCCAAGCCGATTCTTCAAGCTGTGCATGCACGAAGCACACTGCGCTTTGTGAATGGGCTGCAGTCTGTCAAAACCAGGTACCCACCCCCCCCCCAAAAGGTGCCAAATGTGGCAGCGAAGGATAGTGGAGGAGGCAGACAAACGGAGCTTTCCCTTTTGGGTGGAGCTCAGTTTTAATTTTTATATCACTTAACTTTATTTAAGCCTACGTTGCCTACATATCTACAGATAAGGTGCAAAACTCACATTTACTTTGATGGAACAAGTCCACATGGGGTGATATTTCAATCATTGGTCGAGTCTGGTAAACAGAGTGGCCTGATTTCTTCTTGCATTTCATGGCAGTGATCTGAATTGAAATTTTAGGTATTTCTTCCCACCGTGGAGTGTTCCCACTCTGCATTTCACATAATATAATATAAAAAAAAAAGCCAAAAGCCAAACCTCTTTGAAATATCCTTGGCAGGTGTACATGCCTAGGAACCCAAAGATAGTTATCTCACCAAGATATAGCTACCAAAATATGAAATGTCGGTTTACAATTCACCTTCAGTTTATGGCAGACTGATCCTTCAAAAAAAAAAAAAAAATCTTTTTTTTCCTGGTGCATTGAATCTATTAACACACCCTATCAAGGCAATGAAAAACTATATGCAGAGAATGTCTTTTGCACAATGGCTTGAATAGAATTGCCCTCTTGACAAGTGGGGTTGAGGATTGGCTACCCTCTCCCCATTAAACTGTTGTAACCAGCTTGAAAAGAAGATAAGTTTGGATTTTATTCTGAAGCTTACAACTGTGTGACAACTTCAAATACGTCCTTTCAACCGTAAATTACATGTAGCTTCTAAGTCCTGTGGCCCCTTCTCTTCCTTGCTCTCTTAAACCTCAAGGACAAAGACCTCCCGGCCTTAAAGATGGTCCTCTGTAGGATTAATCAGCTTTTGTTGACAAAATACAAATTAAAACTTCTTTACCAACAACTCCTCCTCCTCAGCTGGGACCCACTCACAAGGGAGCAACTATATTATCAGCCACATACAACTAGAAGGCTTAATTATTAACATGAATGAACACAGTGTCTTTCTGGATTATCAATTAAACACCTCTGCTCAATACGCAGCTACCGAAGAGACTTTTTTTCAACAATTCTGGGAAAATAGTGATTTTAAATGGAGCTTTAACATAGGTGTATGCAAAGTGGGTCTTGATCTTGAATGTTATCCATGAGCAACTATGCCACCTACATAAAATATATTGTCATCATTAGATACACGGTACTTGTCCATTGCTCATACACATTTTCAATTTGTACAATACTAACTGAGATGAAAAGGGGGTCATAAAGGATATACACTTCGGAGCCTACCATTGATTTAAGTGCAGCTGAGATGGCCAAGTAATCTATTTCATTTGCACAATACAAATGTAGCACTAGAACCCGTAGGAGCCGCTGGTATTTTCCCAGGTCGTCCTTCTTTTTTTTTAGGAACTTGAATAGGAAAAGGGGATATTATGTAACTGCAATTGAACTAGTCACACTTAAGGACAGTAGAACTGTGTAGGGATGAGCCGAACACCCCCGGTTCGGTTCGCAGCAGAACATGCGAACAGGCAAAAAATTTGTTCGAACACCGTTAAAGTCTACGGGACACGAACATGAAAAATCAAAAGTGCTCATTTTAAAGGTTAATATGCAAGCTATTGTCATAAAAAGTGTTTGGGGACCTGGGTCCTGCCCCAGGGGACATGTATCAATGCAAAAAAAAGTTTTAAAAACTGCACTTTTTTCGGGATCAGTGATTTTAATAATGCCTAAAGTAAAACAATAAAAGTGAAATATTCCTTTAAATTTCGCACCTGGGGGTGTCTATAGTATGCCTGTAAAGTAGCGCATGTTTCCAGAGTTTAGAACAGTCCCTGCACAAAATGACATTTCTAAAGGAAAAACAGTCATCTAAAACTACTCACAGCTATAATGAATTGTCGGGTCCCGGCAATACAGATAAAAGTCATTGAAAAAGACGTCAGGGGTTCCCCCCCCCCAGTCCATTACCAGGTCCTTTGGGTCTGGTATGAATATTAAGGGGAACCAAAGTTAAAAAAAAATGCGTGGGGGTCCCCCCAAATTCCATATCAGACCCTTCAGGTCTGGTATGGATATTAAGGGAAACCCTGCGCCAATTTTTTTTTTAAAATGGCGTAGGGGTCCCCCTCAAAATCCATGTATCAATGCTTTATTGTTTCACTTTAAGAATTGATACATGTCCCCTAGAGCAGGACCCAGGTCCCCAAACACTTTTTATGATAAAAACTTGCATATTAACCTTTAAAATTAGCATTTTTGATTTCTCCCATAGACTTTTAAAGGGTGTTCCACGGCTTTCGAATTTGCCGCGAACACCCCAAATTGTTCGCTATTCGGCGAACGGGCGAACAGCCAATGTTCGAGTCGAACTCATGTTTGACCCGAACATAAAGCTCATCCCTAGAACTGTGTAGCACACTGTACAGAATGGAGCAAATTCCCTTTCTAATAGAAGGAATTGAGTGGACTCCAACTGGTGTCCCCTTTAGCCTACACCCAGCCCCTGACTTCTAGCACCCAGAGGGGGATTTAGCAACACCGGTCTCTAGGATCTCTTTTATTGGCTCTGTACTCACAAAGGCCTTGGTCACAGGTCACCTTCCTCTGTGATACCAGACAGGGTCCATGGGCAAACTCCCTCAGCCAGCTCTCAGGAGAACCCTGGGTTTCAGGATTCACTGTTCAGGCCCTCAGGTCACCCACCGGAAGCCATATGGCAGTCTGTGCTGGGGAGAAGTGACAGGCCCCCTCCCGAACTGGACTTCTCCTCTCAGGAGGAAGACCCAGATCCAATGTGCTCACTAAATATAAATACCAGCACCCAGCATAGGGGACTTGTAAAATAATTGTGCCTTTTGTGAACACAGCCAAGTACTGCACGGCCACCAGAATGTAGAGGCTGACTTTGGATGATATCGGAACAACGATGGCTCCATCCTTCTGGAGCAAAAATCGATCAAATAAATTGCCATAGGGAGTACTGTGATCTATGTGAGGCGTAACACATACCTGTAGATGTTTCACCTACATATTAGCATGCTGCACTTAACATGACAAGTATATCTGATGCTAGGCCCTCTTTTAGTTGACTCCAGATTCCATTGGGTTGAATCACCTACCAACCATTTATATATCATGGAGGACTGCTGATGTAAGCATCCTGTTCTCCACTTCACTAAACTCTAAAGCCCCGTACACACGATCGGTTTGACTGATGAAAACCGTCCGATGGATGGTTTTCATCAGACCAACCGATCGTGTATGGTACCCATCGGTCTTTTTTCCATCGGTTTTAAAAAATAGAACTTGTTTTAAAATTTTCCGATGGATCAAAAACCGATGGTAATTTCCGATCGTCTATGGGCAAGTCCATCGGATCAAAAACCCACGCATGCTCAGAATCAAGTCGACGCATGCTCAGAAGCATTAAACTTAATTTTTCTCGGCTCATCGGAGTGTTTTACGTCACCGCGTTTGGAACGGTCGGTTTTTTGACTGATGTTGTGTGGCCAAGACTGATGAAAAACAGTTTCATCGGATTTCCGATGGTCAAATCCATCGGATTTCCGATGGTCAAATCCATCGGACGAAAATCCATAGGTTATCCGATCGTGTGTACGGGGCTTTACAGCTGTCTCTTTATTCTACAATTGTTTCCTGTGTAGCACCCTCCTAGATTTGTGCTAGGTTTAGATAAGATAGATTTAGTATGTGTGTTGATTGGTAAATGTAGTTGGTACACTGTAGTCAGTGTGGCTGTGATTGTTTGTTAGGAAGAAGCATAGTTTGCTTTGCTCACTGTACTCAGTGAAGCTGTATTCTGCTAGTTAGGTCTGCTCAGTATGCTCAGCTGTTGCCAGTCTGTCTGATAGCTTGCTCTGTGTCCAGGGAACTTGAGAAGTTTCTGGATGTTAGGTGTGGAACTGTGCAGATGGCAGCATGAATACTGATACAGCCCTGGCCTATCCCCGAGAGGCAGGCTCTTATGGCATACTGGGAGACTGTATATATTATGGGAGTACACTGAGCTCAGGGTCTTTTTCCTAGAGAGGAATAGTCCAGCCTGGAGGGCACGTTGCCCTCCCAAGCAGTGCTACTATGTTTAATGTCGTGAGGCCCCAGGTGGGCGACCTGAGGGCCTGGATGCTGAGGGCCTGGAACTCAAGACAGCTGACTGAGGGGGGCTGTCCATTGAAGATCTGGTCTGGTATCACTGGAGTAAGGCATCGCTTGTGCCTTTTGTGAGTACAGACGCTTGAGAGATCTTGGTGACCTTTGTGCTTTTGTCACCTCTCAGGTGCTAGAGAGTCAGCTGGTGCCTTGTACTACTTAAAGGGAGTCTGCTCTTGTGGCTCTAAGAAAGCAGTTTTACACTTAACCTCTACCATTTTAAGTCTACTGTTTGTTACAAGCATGGACTTTAATATAGTTTGCTCTGAAGAATACCTTAGTCCTCAAGCTGTACATAGTTCTTGTTTTTGGAGTATCTCAACTAATTCCCTCAACCCTATCCAAGTTCTCCTTAAATAAAAACAACAAAAACAACACCCCTTGGCTGATTATTGAAGAAGCATGTAAATGATCATTTGTGCCTGGCTATGCGGTGAAGCTTGTGGGGAAGACATGGACAGTAGTCCTGCGGCTCCTACGGGAGTAGCGCTGTAACAGATTTACATTGCAGAACAGGAGCAGGAAACTGAATTATCCCCTCTCGCCTCCATAACAGCCATAGCAATGGTCAAAACTTTTATGAACCAGGCTCCAAAAAAGTGTGTAATACAGAACAGCAAATTATTTAAAATTGTGCAGAATAGTTTGAGAAACTCCTGGTGGCCCGGGCCTGCAGGGATGATGAGACCAAAAACCAACTTGAGCGACTTCCTTTAAATATTCTGCCAGGGATGCCAAAATAGAAGTATGGTGGGACCTGGTAACACTGATAGCCAAGCTAAAGGTGCCCAGGTGACAGCAGAAGCAAGTAAATAAATTCTTGCACACAAGTGTCTAGGTGGGTAAAATGTTGAATTCTGGCATATTTCCCTACCCAGGAGCCGCAACCATTGCGTATATAGAAATCAATGGCTGTACATGGCTGTTTGTGAGTATACGCTCTCATGCCGCGTACACATGATCGTTTTTCACGTCGTTAAAAATGCAATTTTTTCAATTGGGCATTAAAAACGATCGTGTGTAGGCTCCAGAGCATTTTTAACGACATGAAAAATGGCCTAAAAAAATGAGAACCTGCTCTATTTTTTCACGTCGTTTTTCACGTTGTTTTTTTAACGACGTGAAAAACTATGGTGTGTATGCTTTTACGAGGGGAAAAAAACCGCGCATGCTCAGAATCAACTATGAGACGGGCGTGCTCGTTCTGGTAAAACTAGCGTTCGTAATGGAGATAGCACATTCGTCACGCTGTAACGGACTGAAAAGCACGAGGCTGAAAAGCGCGAATCGTCGCTCAACAAACTTTACTAACATGAAGGATGGCGCCATTCGAACGGAACTTCCCCTTTATAGTGCCGTCGTACGTGTTGTACGTCACTGCGCTTTGCCCGAGCATTTTTTAATGAACGTGTGTATGCAAGACAGGCTTGAGAGGAAACAAGAAAAATCACGTCGAAAAAAACGTTGTTTTTGAAAATGACTTCAAAAACGATTGTGTGTACGCGGCATTAGATTGTAAGCTCTAAAGAGCAGGACTCTCTGATTCTTACTGTATTAAAGTGTATTGTATTTGTACTGTCTACCCTCAAGTTGTAAAGCGCTGCGTAAACTGTTGGCCCTATAGAAATCCTGTATAATAATAATAATATATGCTGGTACTTGCACAAAGAGGCAGACATCTGTATAGGGCCTATGGCAAAAGCAGATGACTTTTGGGAGTCCAAACTGCCAAAATTATTACTGAAGCCTCGTACACACGGCCGAGAATCTCGTCGTAAAAAACACGTCGTTTTTTTTGACAAGATCCTTGGACAAGAAACTTGTCCCGGCCGAGTGTACACACGCTCATTTCAAAGAACCCGCGGTTCTTTGAATGGAGCGAACGCGGTGACGTAATTGAATACGACGAGCATGCGCTCGTCACATTCGATGCCGTCGCCGCCATCTTTGTACACCCTATCCTATGCCTAGGAAGCTACCGCGCATGCGTCAAAGTCATTTCGAGCATGCGCGGGCTTCCCGGAGGACAGGTAAGTGTACACACACACAATTTTCTCGTCGAGAAACAGGCTGACGAGAATCTCGACGAGAAAATAGAGAGCAGGTTCTCTATTTTCTCGTCGAGATTCTAGTCAGTTTTCTTGACGAGAAACCATACACACGAACAAATTTCTCGGCAAGAAATCTCTGCCAGCAAGTTTCTTGCTGGTTCTTGCTGAGAAACTCGGTCGTGTGTACGAGGCTTAACATTTGGATTTGGCCAATGATATCCAAATTCCTGAAGCCAACATCATGTGAATTTCAGTTAAACTCTACTGGTGGATTATTTAAAATGGCTTTTAACTTTTACCCATGTCTTATATTTCAGTTCTGGGTGGATCTTTATCATTTTGACATTGACTGTCACCTAGAAGGCATTGATTAAGTGGTGAAATCTAGCTAAACTGCCCTGAGAAAGTGTTTTCAGTGTTAAAATAGACCTGACCTTAGTTAAACTTTTTTTCCAAAAGCTTGTTGGTCGGTGTGTGGGTGTGTAAGAAAAAAAAAAAAAACTGCTGAACTCAACAGCTTCTTTTAAATTGAAGCCTCGAAAAGATGATCACTGCTGCGACCTTTCCAATACTTTATGTGGTCTGTGGCCTATATTTAACAGATCATTTATATATCACATCATGAAAACTATTCTCAGTTTATTTTCACTGTCATCTATGTTTCTGTGTCAAACATAAGAGTAAAAATTGCAGCAATTTGAAGGGCTGTGCGGTGATTTGAAACGTTCTTTCTTTTTTTCTTTTTTTTTACTTTTTATATTTTTTCCTTGCCATTTAAGGTAGACTTTTACAAGCTATGAGCAGACTCCACATTGCATAATTAAAGAAGTGTGATTGAACCCTCAGTTTAAATTTACTAATACATTCTTAATGCCTCAAAATAAAAAGTGTCCAATGTCTTATGCCGCGTACACACGACCGTTTTTCATGACGAGAAACATGCCATTTTTTAAATTGGTCGTGAAAACGATCGTGTGTAGGCTCCAGAGCATTTTTCTCGACGAGAAAAATGGGCATTAAAAATTTAGAACCTGCTCTATTTTTTCTCGTCGTTTTTCTCGTCGTGAAAAACGGTCGTGTGTACGCTTTAACGACGGGGAAAAAAAGCGCATGCTCAGAAGCAGGTTATGAGACAGGAGCGCTAGTTCTGGTAAAACTAGCAGTCGTAATGGAGATGGCACATTCGTCATGCTGTAACGGACTGAAAAGCGCGAATCGTCTCTCACCAAACTTTTACTAACACGCGGTAACACAAAATCAGCAAAAGCAACCCAAAGGGTGGCGCCATCCGAATGGAACTTCCCCTTTATAGTGCAGTCATACGTGTTGTCGTACGTGTTGTACGTCACCACGCTTTGCTCGAGCATTTCAATTTGAGAAAAACTTTGTTTTTTTCCATGACATTAATTTTTTCTTTCTCAGGCAGCCGCAGCCAGGGTAAAAAGTCTGTCCCCTGCCAGCAGCTACAGAGTGAGACCCCTGCTCTCTGTGGGGAAGCAGCAGTCTCATTTGCAGAGGTCTGACATGCCCCATACTGAACCCCCCCCCCCCCCAAAAAAAATCATGATGTTCCCAACAAAAGTGTAGTTCGAATACTCACCTTTCCAGCAGCCTGTGCCTTAAAAAGTGACTCCGTTCAAGTGCCACAGTCTTTGTCAGACTCTTTCGATACATTCAACACTTCAAGGAGTTTAAGATGCCTGTGTCCCCTTCCGCGTGCTATGGTTCCTTCCTTTGACTGTGTCCTATTGTTATGTAGGGGTCGGGGTAACGGGCACACACATTTGAAACTCCTGGAAACACAGGCTGCCAGAGAGATGATTATAATTCCAATTATTTTGCAGGGAACCTCCTTAAAGCGGTTGTAACCCTAAAAAAATAAGCCTATGTTCCTTTAAAGCATGAGTAACAGCATAGTGCTGTTGCAGTGTAATTTGTCCATTTCTATGTTTTAAAATACCTGGTTGATCCTGCATGCTCCTGTATCCCCCTATGTGAACAGACCACAGTAATCATTGCTGCTGATCCATTTACATGCCTCCATAATCCTGCAGTCTCTCCCTCTCCCCCTGCCTGTTAGCTCAGTCTGTGTAGTGAGCCGATCTTCTCCCCATTCCTCCCTTCTCCTCCTGCTGCTATTTCTGCTGCAATACATAACCCCATTACTTGTATCCTCTCTGTTTTATGAAGATCTAAATTATTATGTGTCAGTTTTTTTTATTATAATCCTAAATACCTCCTTTCACAGCGCCACTCTGCGGTCACGTGAGCTCCCTATGCTGGCTGGCTGATGTCAGAGGGGAGTCTCAGCCTCTCCCACTGCTCTTCTTAGATTGGGGAAGGAGAGCGGAAGGGGATCACATGACTGCATAGCGGCAGTGTAAGAAAAGGTATTTAGTATTATCATTTTTCTTTTTAAATTGACACACAGTACTTTACTGTAGACCTTCATTAAACAGAGAGGATACAAGTAATGGGGTTATGTGACTTTACAACCACTTTAAATTGTATGTATAACCAAAACTTTGTTAAGTTTTGAACAGAGAAGGGAAGAGTTAGAACTACTGTTATTTTTTATTTATTTTTTTGCTGTCTGTGCCCTGCCGGAGGAAGCCATCTCTCTCTTTTAACTAGTGTCAATTGCAGTGGCAGCTGGTGGTATATTTTTTTTTGGGGGGGGGGGCGGCGGCAAACAGTCCACCCACAGCCACCCCCCCAGACGGTCGGTTACAAGCCCCGCACTTACCCCATCTATGGCACGGGCAGCGCTTCCCTCCGGGCGACGGGCGGCATCTCCTCCTTGGAATCACGGCGGCTTCCAGCGTGCGTCGCCTCCTCCTAGGCCAAAACAATCACCTTTCCTTTCAGACAATCTGGAAACGGGTCTCAGGATCTGCTTCCTGATTGGATGGGAGGAGAATCAGGAAGACAATAGCGAATATTCATTAGCCATTGCCACACAACTGGGCTCTAATCACATGCTTCAAAAAAAACAAAACCCTGATTGGAATCCATGCGTTCGGCGCCCTGCATGTAGATAAGCGGGCCGGACACATTGATAGGAGAGGCGACACCCGTGTGATCTGCATTACGGGCTGCCACTGGTCAATCGTCACCAGGACAGGAAGTTATAAAAAATCCTAAATTATCATCAGAACACAAGGTGAAAGTAAATAGTCAAATGGGAACACCTGTCTCAGCGACAACTCTCTAAGGCTCAATTCCCACTACTTCAAGGGAACTTCTATCTGACTTGTATTCTATACTACTATCCAAGTAGTACTCAAGTCGCCAGGAAGTCGCCTGGCAAAGTCGCACCACAAGTCATGCGACTTTCAGGTTGCAGCAGTGTGAACCGAGACTTAGAGGAGAATTCCCCTCACTTTAAAAGAGAAGTATGGTTGTATTTTTTGGGGATATTTATACTTACCTATGCTGCAGCTGTTCCCCGTGACATCTGCACTGAGAACAGAGCCACTGAACACCGCTGATGGCTCGGTTCTCACAGATCCCCAAGAGGAGAGCTGTTCCTCCAGCTCGCTGAGCTGTGGAGGGGCGGGGACTTTGGAAGCAAGGATGACGCACTGCCTCAACTAATTGCAGTGAAGTCAGCGGAGAGCGGACTTCAGACCGTTCTCCGCTGAAAACGGGCCACAGAAGTGCAAAACCAATTGCACTCCTGTGTCTCAGAGAAGCCCAGCCTTAAAGCTCAGGCTTGACTTCTCCTTTAATTAAAGTCTCTCACCCCACTTCCTGTTGCATCTTTAGGGCAGCAAACTAAAAAAAGAAAAATACATTAAGGCCCCTTTCACACGGGACGGATCAGTCATGATCTGCCCCGTGAACCTCCACTGGCTCAGCGGGGATCACTCCGTTGATCCCCGCTGAGCCGGCGGATGACTGGGCGGTCCCCGCACACTGTGCAGGGACCGCCCCGTCAGATCTCCACTCTCCCCTATGGGGGATCGGATGAACACGAACCGTCTGTCCGTATTCATCCGCTCCGCAGACGGATAGAAAAATAGACATTTTTCTATCCTGAAAAACGGAGCATTGTGGACACGGGTGAGATCGGGTGTCAGCGGATCCGCTATCCCATAGGGATACATGTAGGTCCGTTTTTCATCCGAAAACGGATGGGTGAAAAACGGACATACGGTCCGCCCGAGTGAAAGGGGCCTAATAGTGGTTTTAACCCTTGACCCAAAACTAAAAAAAAGTTCAGGCTATACATATTCTCCAAGATTTTTCAGGATTGCCTTACAGTATCACTTTTAATGACCCTGTTGATTTGTCCTTTATGAGCAAAGCAGAGGTACATTTTAAGCATCTACCACAATCTGAAATATCAGTTTTAGGAGGTCTAACCCTTTAATGGAAAAACAAACTCAGCGCTGCCCTTGTCTAAGCCTGTCTAGGCTGTGCAAAAGTTACCAAAGGGACAATTATCCCAATGTACTCAGCTAAAATAACATCATATATTCCCGGAGGTTAGGAATAAAATAATAATCTCAGTCACTGGCTAACAATCAGGGCTCATCCGAGGCTGCCTTCTCAAGTAGGGCTGGGAACCCAGGTTCTGTAACAAAAGAGAGGAAGGTGCCAAGCAGCCACTGGTGTAGCACAATTTTATTATTAATAAGTAAGTACACAAGTATATACACTCACAATGGGTAACAGGCAATGGGATGCAAGGGAAAGTCTCACGGGAGTAGTTCAGGGAAGGCCGAAGCCGACAATGCAGAGCACCGCTGAAGCAGCGAAGTCGAGGCATGGATGTTCTTATCAGTGGACGCCACAGAGAGAGTTTGGGGTGGAGGAACTTGACTGGCCTGCACAGAGTCCTTGCCTCAACCCGATAGAACACCCTTGGGATACATTAGAGGGGAGACTGCGAGCCAGGCCTTCTGGTCCACATCAGTGCCTGACCTCACAAATGTGCTTCTGGAAGAATAGTCAAGCATTCCCATAGACACACTCCTAAATTTTGTGGACAGCCTTCCTAGAAGCTGTTATAGCTGCAAAGGGTGGGCCAACTCAATATTGAACCCTACAGACTAGGACTGGGATGCCATTAAAGTTCATGTGCGTGGAAAGGCAGGTGTCCCAATACTTTTAACAATATGGTGTATGTTTTGCACAGACTGTTCATTAAAGTGAAACTAAACACACTCCAACAACATTATTTTTTTTTTATTCTTTCTTCCTCCTCTTACAGAAAAGAAAAAAATTATTACCGGTATATAATTTTTACTTTTTTCATTTCTTTTTGTGCTGCAAAAGTTGCACTTACAGGTTTCTGGCCAAGGTTGGGCCCCGCTGCCTCCTGGGAGTGCTACGTCACAGCTATCCCAGGAGGTAGTGGTTTACTAGGCTGCAACTGTGCAAAATTAGAGCGCCTGTGGGGAAGATTTTGCATACGTGCACACATGCCACCGGGTGTTATATTGGCAACCTTCCGGAAGCCAGTAACGCTTGTGCACATGCACAGAAATCGTGGCGCGTGCACACACGTGCACTGCCAGTCTCCAGGTCCTAGATACCAGCGGTGCATATTCACACACGTTGGAGTTTTACAGATACATAATCATACTGGGGGGGACACCCTAACAATATGTTTACATTCAAGATGGTGCTGCTATAAGACCAACAAACAGTACAAAATAAATTACAGCGCACGCATACAAAAATTACATTTAAATCCTGCAAGGCTATTTAAAAACACCTAAACATATTCAAAAAATATGGGGATCTGATCACACTATAAGGTCATATAGTGCTAAGCCCCCCACCCTACTGCGTCAAAGTACCCCATTATCAGTGGGTCCTACACTAGTAATAGAATGAAAGATCCTGCGTCTCAACCATGGGAGAGAAACTCCTCATTATTGGAGAACTGAAAGGACACCACCTATAACACAGGTAGACTCTAATAAGAGGTAATTGGGGGGGGGGGGTGCTCCAGCCCAAGGAACCTGGTCAGAGTCTATACAATATACAAACAAAATCATACTTGGGGGGCACACCCTGACAATGCATTTACATTTAAGATCGTGCTGCTATAAGACCAACAAACAGTACAATAACTATATGTTGAATAAAATAAAATAAAAAATATTATAAAAAAAAAAAAAACAGTACATAATAGATTACAGCACACACATACTAAAATGACATTTAAATCATACAAGGCTATTTAAAAACACCTGAACATATTCACAAAATATGGGGATTTGGTCACATTATATGGTCATATACAGGGCCGGATTAACATAGGGGCTATTGGAGCTGCAGCTCCAGGCCCCTTCCTCAAGATAGGCCCATTTGCCCAAAAAAATCTAAAAAAAAAAAAATCTAAAAAAAAAAAAAAAAAAGATCGGCTTCGAGGATTGTAGCTCGGCGACCAGGGGCCACAGAGACCCCATATTTGGGGAGTATATAGCTGAAGACCCACCCCACCACTGATCAAAATATGGGGCTGCTATCATTTATGGTCCCGGAGATACGAGGATGCTTGCGCAGCCTGTCAGAAGCTATATACAGAACGGCCAGTTTAAATACAAGCTGACACACTCTGCAGCAGAGAGGATGAGCTCACAGTGCTTATAATAATTATTTGTATATCACTAAGACTGCTTTCACACTATGCCGCCCCGAGCGTTGGCGGTAAAATAGCGGTAAAACGCTGCTATTTTACCGTCGGATTTGCGGCACATTTCGGCCACTAGCAGGGCGCTTTTAACCCCCGCCAGCGACCGAGAAAGGGTAAAAAACGCCCGAGATGTGCCGCTACAGCGGCGTATTTCCGGCATACGGCGGTGCTGCCCATTGATTTTAATGGGCAGGAGCGCATTAGGAGCGGTGAGTTCACCGCTCCTAATGCACTCTAAAGAAGTTGCTGGCAGGACTTTTTCTGACGCCCTGCCAGCGCACCGCTCCAGTGTGAATAGAGCACCTGTTTAAGGGCGGATTGCAGGCGCTATTTTTAACGCTATAGCGCCTGCAAAACGCCCTCAGTGTTAAAGGGGTCTTATAGTAATTAACCCCTTGCCACCCAGGCCAATTCTGAAACTTCTCTCCTACATGTAAAAATCATCATTTGTTTTTTGCTAGAAAATTACTCAGAACCCTCAAACATTATATATTGTTTTAGCAGAGACCCTATGGAATAAATGGTGGTCTTTGCAACTTTTTATGTTACACGGTATTTGCGCAGCAATTTTTCAAACCTGTTTTTTTTTTTTTAAAGAGACTGTTTGATTCATAAAAAAAAAAAAAAAAAAACACTAAAGTTATCACGATTTATTTTGTTGTATACTAAGCGATGCTTTAAATTTTTTTACAGGTTACATGTTGAGAGTTACAGAGGGGGTCTAGTGCTAGAATTATTGTTCTCGCTCTAACGATCGTGGCGTATGTAACCTGTGTGTATCTGGCTCTGATACTAGCCAGTGCCTCACCAGCCACTGACTAGTATCTCTCCCCAGCCTGTCCCCACACAACCTCTCACCTGCTGACCTGTGGATGGGAGAATCACTCCTGCAGTGTTATTGTGTTCTGCCTGCGAATACAATGATTAGTGTTGCTAACTATAGCTGGCAGCACTGATTGTTTTGGGAAAAACCTGACAGGCTGGTTGTACTCAAGTCAGATAATAGATTGACTTGTGTAAAACCAGCTAGCCCATACATAGATCGACTATGGCTGGTCTCTGCTTAATTGGCGTAATTTCAATCCATGTATGGCTCGCTTAACCACTACGCAGTCCCTAAACATCCTTCCACAAACCTTTACATTTTTCCTTCCCAGATTCCCTTTATCCTCTTCACCTGTAAATACTCTCCACACTTCTCTCCTGTACATACTGCTCACTGTCATACCCTCCACACTTCTCTCCTATACATAGTGCCCACTGTCATACCCTACACACTCCTCTCCTGTACATAGTGCCCGCTGTCATACACTTCTCTCCTGTACATAGTGCCCACTGTCGTACTCTCCACACTCCTCTCCTGTACATACAGCTCACTGTCATACCCTCCACACTCCTCTCCTATACATAGTGCCTACTGTCATACCCTCCACACTCCTCTCCTATACATAGTGCCCACCGTCATACCCTCCACACTCCTCTCCTGTGCATACTGCTCACTGTCATACCCTCCACGCTCCTTCCCTATACATACTGTTCACTGTCATACCCTCCACACTTCTCTCCTATACATAGGGCCCACTGTCATACCCTCCACACCTCTATCCTGTACATACTGCCCATTGTCATATCCTCCCCACTCTTCACTGTCATACCCTCCACACTTCTCTCCTATACATAGTGCCCGCTGTCATACCCTCCACACTCCTCTCCTGTACATACTGTTCACTGTCATACCCTCCACACTTCTCTCCTATACATAGTGCCCACTGTCATACCCTCCACACCTCTATCCTGTACATACTGCCCATTGTCATATCCTCCCTACTCTTCACCGTCATACCCTCCACACTCCTTTCCTGTGCATACTGCTCACTGTCATACCCTCCACGCTCCTTCCCTATACATAGTGCCCACTGTCATACCCTACACACTCCTCTCCTGTACATAGTGCCCGCTGTCATACACTTCTCTCCTGTACATAGTGCCCACTGTCGTACTCTCCACACTCCTCTTCTGTACATACAGCTCACTGTCATACCCTCCACACTCCTCTCCTATACATAGTGCCCCCTGTCATACCCTCCACACTCCTCTCCTATACATAGTGCCCACTGTCAAACCCTTTACACTCCTCTCCTATACATAGTACCCACTGTCATACCCTCCACACTTCTCTCCTATACATAGTGCCCACCGTCATACCCTCCAAACTCCTCTCCTGTGCATACTGCTCACTGTCATACCCTCCACGCTCCTTCCCTATACATAGTGTCCACTGTCATACCCTCCACACTTCTCTCCTATACATAGTGCCCACCATCATACCCTCCACACTCCTCTCCTGTACATACTGTTCACTGTCATACCCTCCACACTTCTCTCCTATACATAGTGCCCACTGTCATACCCTCCACACCTCTATCCTGTACATACTGCCCATTGTCATATCCTCCCCACTCTTCACTGTCATACCCTCCACACTTCTCTCCTATACATAGTGCCCACTGTCATACCCTCTACACTTCTCTTCTGTACATACTGCTCACTGTCTTACCCTCCACACTCATCTCATGTACATACTGCTCAGTATCATACTGTCCACACTCCTCTCCTGTACATACTGACCACTTTCATAAACTCCTCTATTGTACATAGTGCCGGCTGTCATACCCTCCACACTCCTCTCCTTTACATACTGCTCGCTCTCATACCCTCCACATTCCTTTCCTGTACATACTGCCTATTGTCATACCCTCCTCACCTGTACATACTGCCCACTGTCATTCCCTCCACACTCTTCTCCTGTACATACTGCTCACTGTCTTACCCTCCACACACATTTAATGTACATACTGCTCAGTATCATACCGTCTACACTCCTCTCCTGTACATGCTGCTCACTGTCATACCCTCCACACTCCTCTCCTGTACATACTGCCCACATTCATAAACTCCTCTATTGTACATAGTGCCGACTGTCATACCCTCCACACTCCTCTCCTGTGCATACTGCCCACTATCATACCCTCCACACTCCTCTCCTGTACATACTGCCCCCATTATACCCTCCACACCCCTCTCCTGTACATACTGCCCACTATCATACCATCCACACTCCTCTCCTGTACATACTGTAACCCAACCTTACCCTCCACACTCCTCTCCTGTACATACTGTAACCTAACCTTACCCTTCACACTCCTTTCCTGTACATACTGCCAACTATCTTTCTCTCCACATTTCTCTCCTGTACATACTGCCCCCATCATACCCTCCACATTCCTTTCCTGTACATACTGCCCACTGTCATACTCTCCACACTGCTCTTCTGTACATACTGCCCACTTTCATACCCTCCACACTCCTCTCCGGTACATACCACCCTCTGTCATACCCTCCACACTCCTCTGCTGTGCATGCTGCCCACTGTCATACCCTTCAAACTCCTCTCCTGTACATAGTGCCTTCTGCCATACCCTCCACACTACTCTCCTGTACATAGTGCCCACTGTTAGACCCTCCACATTCCTCTCCATTACCTGCACATACTTCCCAGTTTTATACCGTCCATACTCCTTCCCTAAGCCTCTTACCCACAAAAAACAGTTATTTAAAATTATACAGAATATCCTCAATGTTACCAGATCTAGAATAGGCACAATTTTGTTAGTTCAACTGAAGGAAATCTTCTCAGTCCTCATATTTGTTTTGCCCCATTATTAGTACTCATTTCATTTTGTGATTACTACTGTGATGTATAGAGGAACATAGGGGATCTCAGCTACTCTAAATATAGCACTGGTGAAAAAAGTGGCCCTTAAAAATATTTTTGAAATGTTGGCAACTATGCACTTAGGCACTGACCAAAGGCCACCGGGTCAGTAGGGGGCCCCATGAGAGGCTCCTGGGATCCTGTGATAATAAAGCGGTAGTAAACTTCGCTAACATTACTACTTTTTAGAGGCCCTGAGGTAGGTTTTGCCATAATGTACAAGTATGTACAGCATATTAGCACATTAGGGTACATTTAAATTGTCAGACTGAGCCCTCCAGCGCTGTGATCAATCCGGCGGGTCCTGAGCACTTCCATTTTCACCCGGTCTTCCTTCTGGGCTCTGTGCCTTCGGTCACTTGCCTTGGCTGGGCTGCGTTGATGTCATTCCCATGCATGCTCATGCGCATCCTCTCTCTCTCATCCCCCCTTTCTTCCTCATCCTCCCTCCCTTACCCCTCACCCCTCTCTCACCCTCTCTCTCTCTCTCTTTCTCTCTTTCTCATCCTCCCTCTCTCTCTCTAATTTAATTTGTTATAACAAAAAATTGTTTGCATATTTATTTATTTATTATTTATAAAAGGCCCACCAAAATCCTCAGTAGGGATGAGCTTCGTGTTCGAGTCGAACATACATTTGACTCGAACATCGGCTGTTCGATCGTTCGACGAAGATCGAACGATTTGGGCCGTTCGCGCCAAATTCAAGTGACGCGAACGGCCCACAATGCACTACGCCATCGCAGTGTCATCCAGGCGCTGTGATTGGCCAAGCATGCACTGTGACCCCGCATGCTTGGCCAATCACAGCGCCGGCAGCGAGGAGAGCAATGATTGGCCACAGGCAGGATGCCTGTGGCCAATTATTGCTGAGGGTGTTTAGTACACGCCCCACACTATAAAAGGCCGCCAGCACGGCGGCCTAGTGTAGTGTGTTCCGGAGCAGGGAAAGAGAAGCATAGGCAGGGACAGTGACATTTTTTTTTCTTGCTTAACCTGGATTCCTTTAGTTTAGGGAAAGAGAAGGATAGGTAGGGAGAGTGTCAGTCTGTTTTACTGTGCTAAACCTTGTTTGTAGGGACAGGGAAGGACAGTGAGGGAAATTCTCATTGTGCTATACTGTGCTAAAGCATTCCTCATCAACCATCTTTAAAAAAAAAATTTTATAGGGACAGAAAACTATAGGTAGGGAGAGTGTCAGTGTGTTTTACTGTGCTAAACCTTGTTTGTAGGGACAGGGAAGGACAGTGAGGGAAATTCTCATTGTGCTATACTGTGCTAAAGCATTCCTCATCAACCATCTTTAAAAAAAAATTTTTTATAGGGACAGAAAACTATAGGTAGGGAGAGTGTCAGTGTGTTTTACTGTGCTAAACCTTGTTTGTAGGGACAGGGAAGGACAGTGAGGGAAATTCTCATTGTGCTATACTGTGCTAAAGCATTCCTCATCAACCATCTTTAAAAAAAAAAAATTATAGGGACAGAAAACTATAGGTAGGGAGAGTGTCAGTGTGTTTTACTGTGCTAAACCTTGTTTGTAGGGACAGGGAAGGACAGTGAGGGAAATTCTCATTGTGCTATACTGTGCTAAAGCATTCCTCATCAACCATCTTTAAAAAAAAAAATTTTTTATAGGGACAGAAAACTATAGGTAGGGAGAGTGTCAGTGTGTTTTACTGTGCTAAACCTTGTTTGTAGGGACAGGGAAGGACAGTGAGGGAAATTCTCATTGTGCTATACTGTGCTAAAGCATTCCTCATCAACCATCTTTAAAAAAAAATTTTTATAGGGACAGAAAACTATAGGTAGGGAGAGTGTCAGTGTGTTTTACTGTGCTAAACCTTGTTTGTAGGGACAGGGAAGGACAGTGAGGGAAATTCTCATTGTGCTATACTGTGCTAAAGCATTCCTCATCAACCATCTTTAAAAAAAAAAAAATTATAGGGACAGAAAACTATAGGTAGGGAGAGTGTCAGTGTGTTTTACTGTGCTAAACCTTGTTTGTAGGGACAGGGAAGGACAGTGAGGGAAATTCTGATTGTGCTATACTGTGCTAAAGCATTCCTCATCAACCATCTTTGAAATCCTTGTTTTTTGGACAGTCAGGGAAATTGTCATTGTGCTATTCTGTGCGAAAGCAATCATCCTCAACCATATTTAGAAATCCTTAAGCAAAGGGACAGAGAAGGACACCTGAAGGTAGCCCTTATTGCTTTTTTTCCCATCTCCCTGCAGGCCATCCATTAGAATGTCTGGAAGGCAAACAAGGAGAGGCAGACAGTCAGGAGGCAATAAAAGAGGGCAAGCAGGCTCTGTGTCTGGGGGCAACAGTGCTGGTCGTGGACGCGGTGCATTGTCATCAGCACATGGCCATGGGACACGCTTGTCCTTCTTTTCGGCAGCTGGACATGTTGAGCCACATCATGCCGAAGACTTGGTAGAGTGGATGACCAAGCCCTCCTCCTCCTCCTCATCCTCTCTCACCCAGGCTCAGGGTACTGGCAAAGCAGCTGCCAAAGCGTCCTCTTCCCTGGTATCAATGTCAGACTCATCATCAGTCACTCCTTCCCTAGACCCACCATGTCCTCCTCCTGAGGAGTCCCCCGAACTGTTTGAGCACAGTGTTGGGTACATGCTCCAGGAGGATGCCCAGCGTTTCGAAGGGTCTGATGATGAAACCCAGCTAGAGGAAGGCAGTAGCGTGAGAGCAGACAGAGGGGATGCTCAAGAAGGACACCAATCTGGCAGTCATGTTCCAGCAGCTGCAGCATACTGCCAGATTGGCTCCAGTGATGAGGAGGGAGGGGATGATGAGGTCACTGACTCCACGTGGGTGCCTAATAGGAGAGAGGAGGAGGAGGAGGATGAGGAGGAGGCACATCTCCAACGAGGCAGGATGCCCTTTGGTGGCCAGCGTAAGGGCAGTACACCGACGGAATCACACCGCAGAGCTCCGCCTGTGCAGGGCGCTGCCTCTGCCCGTCATTCAAAAAGTTCTTTGGTGTGGGCCTTTTTTGAGGCTAGTGCATCAGATCGCACAGCTGCTGTTTGCAACATATGTCTCAAGCGTATATCGCGTGGCCAAAACATCAGCCGCTTGGGTACCACATGCCTGACCAGACATATGTTGACCTGCCATGCAGTTCGTTGGCAAGCCTACCTCAAAGACCCACACCAAAGAACAAAGCGGACCTCTCCTTGCACCGCATCAGCTGGGATCTCCAACCCCACTATAACTTCAGTCCTCTCTGAAACATGCACTGAGAGGAATGAAGGTGTAGAATTAGGTGTGTCACAGCTAGGGATGGGCCCGGTGCTCGATTCGAACCCATGTTCGAATCGAGCATCGGGCGTTCGCTCGCTCGTCGAGCCCAGAACTATTTGGGCCGTTCGCATCACATTCGTGTGATGCGAGCGGCCCCGCCATGCATTGCGGCCGGCGCGGCCGGCGCAGTGCATTGCTGGCTGATGATTGGCCAAGCATGCACTGTGACCCCGCATGCTTGGCCAATCACAGCGCCCGAAACTCGGAGAGCAATAATTGGCTACAGGCAGGACGGCTGTAGCCAATTACAGCTCAGGGGCTTTAGTACACGCCCCACCATTTAAAAGGCCGCCACGCCATCGGCCCCGGTCACATGAGTTCCGGCTTTAGGAGAGATTAGTCTGCTGATTCTGTCTTTGCTTGATACTGAAAGATTTGCTCTTCTTTGCTAAACCATTGGCTATTTCTTTGCTAAACCATTGCTACCTAAGTCATTGATCGTTCATTGCTGCTGATTGCACAGTTAGTGTGTTATTAGCTGCTGCTGGGGATTAGTCTGGTGCGTGCTTACTGTTAGTACAGTATTGCAGTAGTACCAACCGCAGTGCTGTTAGCACAGCATTGCACCCCAACAGCACCCATAGGACTTCTAGTGTGTTAGTGGCAGCAAACAGAGCTCCTATATTTTCTTCTCAGCAGCACCCATAGGACTTCTAGTGTGTTAGTGGCATCACACAGAGCTCCTATATTTTCTTCTCAGCAGCACCCATAGGACTTCTAGTGTGTTAGTGGCAGCAAACAGAGCTCCTATATTTTCTTCTCAGCAGCACCCATAGGACTTCTAGTGTGTTAGTGGCAGCAAACAGAGCTCCTATATTTTCTTCTCAGCAGCACCCATAGGACTTCTAGTGTGTTAGTGGCAGCAAACAGAGCTCCTATATTTTCTTCTCAGCAGCACCCATAGGACTTCTAGTGTGTTAGTGGCAGCAAACAGAGCTCCTATATTTTCTTCTCAGCAGCACCCATAGGACTTCTAGTGTGTTAGTGGCATCACACAGAGCTCCTATATTTTCTTCTCAGCAGCACCCATAGGACTTCTAGTGTGTTAGTGGCAGCAAACAGAGCTCCTATATTTTCTTCTCAGCAGCACCCATAGGACTTCTAGTTTGTTAGTGGCAGCAAACAGAGCTCCTATATTTTCTTCTCAGCAGCACCCATAGGACTTCTAGTGTGTTAGTGGCATCACACAGAGCTCCTATATTTTCTTCTCAGCAGCACCCATAGGACTTCTAGTGTGTTAGTGGCAGCAAACAGAGCTCCTATATTTTCTTCTCAGCAGCACCCATAGGACTTCTAGTGTGTTAGTGGCATCACACAGAGCTCCTATATTTTCTTCTCAGCAGCACCCATAGGACTTCTAGTGTGTTAGTGGCAGCAAACAGAGCTCCTATATTTTCTTCTCAGCAGCACCCATAGGACTTCTAGTGTGTTAGTGGCAGCAAACAGAGCTCCTATATTTTCTTCTCAGCAGCACCCATAGGACTTCTAGTGTGTTAGTGGCATCACACAGAGCTCCTATATTTTCTTCTCAGCAGCACCCATAGGACTTCTAGTGTGTTAGTGGCAGCAAACAGAGTTCCTATATTTTCTTCTCAGCAGCACCCATAGGACTTCTAATGTGTTAGTGGCAGCAAACAGAGCTCCTATATTTTCTTCTCAGCAGCACCCATAGGACTTCTAGTGTGTTAGTGGCAGCAAACAGAGCTCCTATATTTTCTTCTCAGCAGCACCCATAGGACTTCTAGTGTGTTAGTGGCAGCAAACAGAGCTCCTATATTTTCTTGTCAGCAGCACACATAGTACCTATAGTGTGTTAGTGTCAGCACCCATAGGACCTACAGTGTGTTGTGAGCACACATAGGAGTTCTATTTTTTATACTATATACACTACCGACTACAATGGCTGGAAGACCGCCAAGGAGAGGCAGAGCGTGCCGAGGCAAGAACACAGGGCAGGCAGGCTCTGTTTCTAGAGACAACAGTGCTGGCCGTGGACGTGGTCGTGCATCGTCATCAGCACGTGGCCATGGGACACGCTTGTCTTTGTTTTCGGCAGCTGGACATGTGGAGCCGCATCATGCCGAAGGCTTGGTAGAATGGATGACCAAGCCCTCCTCATCCTCCTCATCCTCTCTCACCCAGGCTCAGGGTACTGGCAGAGCAGCTGCCAACGCGTACTCAATGGCATCATCAGCCACCCCTTCCCTAGACCCACCATGTCCTCCTGAGGAGTCCCCCGAACTGTTTGAGCACAGTGTTGGGTACATGCTCCAGGAGGATGCCCAACGATTCGAAGGCTCGGATGATGATACCCAGCTTGAGGAAGTCAGTAGTGTGCGCGCAGAGAGAGGGGATGCTGAAGGACAGCAATCTGGCAGTAGTGTTCCACCAGCTGCAGCTTACTGCCAGGTTTGCTCTAGTGGTGAAGAGGGAGGGGATGATGAGGTCACTGACTCCACGTGGGTGCCTGAAGGGAGAGAGGAGGAGGAGGAGGAGGATGCAGCGTCACATGTCCAACGAGGCAGGATGCCCCCTGGAGGCCAGCTAGAGGCCAGCACAGCAACTGTACCACACCGCAGAGCTCCGCCTGTGCAGGGCGCTGCCTCTGCACGTTATCACAAAAGTTCTTTGGTGTGGGCCTTTTTTGAGACGAGTGCATCAGATCGCACCACTGCTATTTGCAATATTTGTCTCAAGCGTATCTCGCGTGGCCAAAACATCAGCCGCTTGGGCACCACAAGCATGAGCAGACATATGTCGACCTGCCATGCAGCTCGTTGGCAAGCACACATAAAAGACCCACACCAAAGAACAAAGCGGACCTCTCCTTGCTCCTCATCAGCTGGGATCTCCATCCCCACTATATCTTCAGTCCTCTCTGAAAGCTGCTCTGAGAGGACTGAAGGTGTAGAATTAGGTGTGTCACAACCAAGTACTTGCAGTACACCGACGTCCGATTGTAGCAGGCAAATTTCCCTGCCCCAGCTGCTGGACCGTCGAAAGAAGTATACTCCCAGCCATCCACATGCCCAGCGGTTGAATGCTAGCTTGGCTAAATTGCTAGCACTTCAACTGCTGCCTTTTCAGTTGATAGACTCGGCCCCCTTCCGTGAGTTTGTTCAATGTGCGGTTCCTCAGTGGCAGGTTCCCAAACGCCACTTTTTCTCACGGAAGGCGATTCCGTCTCTCTACTGGCATGTGGAAGGCAATGTCCATGCCTCGCTGGACAGGGCGGTCAGCGGTAAGGTGCATATTACCGCTGACTCATGGTCCAGCAGGCATGGACAGGGACGTTATCTTTCTTTCACGGCCCATTGGGTCACTCTATTGGTAGCTGGGAGGGATGCAGGACAAGGTGCAGTAGTGTTGGAGGTTGTTCCGCCACCACGCCTCCAAAATGCTACTACTGGTTGTGACACACCTCTCTCCTCCACCCCCTCCTCTTCTTCTTCCTCCATGTCCTCTTCGAGTGCTCTGTCCTCGGAACCAGCGGTGCTCCGTAGGCGTACAAGGGGCTACGCGAGTACGCAGGCAAAAAGATGCCATGCCGTGCTTGCGCTGGTGTGTTTGGGGGACAGGAGCCACACTGGGCCAGAGGTTCTGGCAGCTCTGCAGGGGCAGGCCGAGAGGTGGTTGACGCCACGCCAGCTTAAGCCAGGAATGGTCGTTTCTGATAATGGCACCAACCTCCTCTCCGCCCTGCGACAGGGGCAGCTCACCCATGTGCCCTGTATGGCTCACGTCCTCAACCTGGTGGTGCAGCGGTTCTTGGGCAGGTTCCCAGGCTTACAGGATGTCCTGAGGCAGGCCAGGAAAGTCTGTGTGCATTTCCGCCGATCTTATAATGCCAGTGCTCGGCTGACTGAGCTGCAAAAGGAGCTGAACCTGCCCAAGAACCGCCTAATATGTGACATGCCCACCAGGTGGAACTCAACGTTGGCCATGCTGCAGCGACTGCACACGCAGCAGAGGGCCATCAATGAGTACCTTTGCGACTACGGCACCAGGACAGGGTCAGGGGAGCTTGGCTTTTTTTCCCCACGCCAGTGGAGCATGATCAGGGATGCATGCACTGTCCTCTCACCATTTGAGGAGGCCACGAGGATGGTGAGCAGTGACAGTGCATGCATCAGTGACACTGTACCTCTTGTCCACCTGTTGGAGCATACGCTGCGTGGGATAATGGACAGGGCACTTGAGGCAGAACAGAGGCAGGAAGAGGAGGACTTCCTTGTCTCTCAAGGCCCCCTTTATCCAGACAATGTTCCTTCTGTCCCACCCATCACACAGGAAGAGGAGGAGGAGGAGGAGGAGGAGGAGGATTGTGTGAGCATGGAGGTGGAGCCTGGCACTCAGCATCAGCAGCAGCAGTCTTTTAGGGATGATGTACAGTCCCAACAAACCAGTGGACTTGTACGTGGCTGGGAGGAGGTGGCTGGCGATCATGTCATCCTCAGTGACCCAGAAGACTCCGGACCGAATGCCTCAGCTAACCTACGCTGCATGGCCTCCCTGATCCTGCAAAGCCTGCGGAAGGATCCTCGTGTTCTTCGGATCAAGGAGAGTGACCATTACTGGCTGGCCACTCTCCTTGATCCACGGTACAAGGGTAAGGTTGCGGACCTTATCTTGCCGTCGCAGAGGGAGCAGAGGATGAGACATCTCAGGGAGGCCTTGCAGAAAGGTCTGTGCAACGCGTTCCCAGAAACTGGGAGGTTACAAACTCCTGGTCCTGGACGACAAGTTGCTGAGGCTTCGGTCAGTAGCAGAAGGAGCGGTGGGGAAGGTGGACGTCTGACCGATGCGTTCAGACAATTTTTTAGTCCGCAGCCCCAAGGTATGATCGGTTCCAGCAACCATCGCCAGCGTCTGATATACATGGTGCAGGAATACCTAGGGGCAAGGTCAGACTTGGACACCTTTCCCACCGAAAATCCTCTGGCTTACTGGGTCCTGAGGATGGATCACTGGCCAGAGCTTGCACAGTATGCAATTGAGCTACTGGCCTGTCCTGCATCCAGCGTTCTTTCCGAACGCACATTCAGTGCTGCTGGAGGATTTGTCACCGATCATAGGGTGCGCCTGTCCACCGACTCGGTTGATCGACTGACCTTCATAAAAATGAATCAGTCTTGGATCACCACCAGCTACCAGACACCTGAAGCGGATATAACGGAATAATTTATAATGTCACATCCCTTCAAGACTGCCTATGCTGATGCTGAGTGACTGTCCTGTTATGTTCACTGACTATCCTCTTCCTCCTCCTCAATGATCCATGCCACCACACCAGTGCCTAAGGCACAATTTTTCAGCCCCTGTATAACAGGGGCGTGTAATTACAATTTTTTAAAAAGATGCTTCGCAACAGGTGTGACTGCTGTGCTCAGAGTACAGTATCTGTGAGGGGTTGCAGTGTTGTGGCACCAGCACCAGTGCCTAAGGCACAATTTTTCAGCCCCTGTTGGGGCGTGTAATTACAATTTTTAGGCAATGCTTTGCAACAGGTCTCATTGCTGTGCTCAGAGTACAGTATCTGTGAGGGGTTGCAGTGTTGTGGCACCAGCACCAGTGCCTAAGGCACAATTTTTCAGCCCCTGTATAACAGGGGCGTGTAATTAAATTTTTTTAAAAAGATGCTTCGCAACAGGTGTGACTGCTGTGCTCAGAGTACAGTATCTGTGAGGGGTTGCAGTGTTGTGGCACCAGCACCAGTGCCTAAGGCACAATTTTTCAGCCCCTGTTGGGGCGTGTAATTACAATTTTTAGGCAATGCTTTGCAACAGGTCTCATTGCTGTGCTCAGAGTACAGTATCTGTGAGGGGTTGCAGTGTTGTGGCACCAGCACCAGTGCCTAAGGCACAATTTTTCAGCCCCTGTATAACAGGGGCGTGTAATTACAATTTTTTAAAAAGATGCTTCGCAACAGGTGTGACTGCTGTGCTCCAAGTACAGTATCTGTGAGGGGTTGCAGTGTTGTGGCATCAGCACCAATGCCTAAGGCACAATTTTTCAGCCCCTGTTTAACAGGGGCGTGTAATTACAAATCTTGATCTAATAGTTCACAGCAGGGCCCATTCCTGCGCCCACCAAGAGTAACTATGAGGGCCTACAGTCTTGTGGCAACACCGTCCACCACCACCACCACCACCAAAGGCCCAATTTTTCTGCCCTGTTCAACAGGTGCATGCAATTACAAATCTTGATCTAATAACTCACAGCAGGGCCCATTCCTGCACCCACCAAGAGTAACTGTGAGGGCTTACAGTCTTGTGGCAACACCGTCCACCACCACCACCACCACCACCAAAGGCCCAATTTTTCTGCCCGGTTCAACAGGTGCATGCAAGTACAAATCTTGATCTATTAACTCACAGCAGGGCCCATTCCTGTGCCCACCAGTCTTGTGGCTACACCAACATCTAATAGGGCAAATTTCTGCAGAGTATATACGGCAGGCCCCTACTTTCAAACATCCAACTTACAAACGACTCCTACTTGCAAACGGCAAGAGAAAACAGGAAGTGAGAGGAAATCTACCCCTAGGAAGGAAAATTCTATCCTGTTAGATTTAATTTGGGAAAAAGGTATCTCCTCTCTACTGATGCTTTATCACCAATCCTTGTTTCAATTAAAACCCCACTTTTCCAAAAACATTTGTCATTGGGACGGAAAGTGAGGTGACATGTTCTGAACAGATGTGCAAAGACAGCAAATGTTACAGGGGTGATAACCCCTCCCTATGTTCTCCAAAAAGCTTAAAAATTGTTTTTTTTGGGATGTAGCTACACTTCATAATGTACCTGTTCAGATTCTACTTAAGAACAAACCTACAGTCCATGTCTTGTTTGCACCACCTATATACTGCTGTTCAGAGTATATAGGGTTGTAGGTATAGGGTTTTATTTTGGGTGCGGGGTCCCCCTTAGTATCCATACAAGACCCAAAGGGGCTGGGGTGGGGGGGGGGGTGATGGGGTAGCCATGCCATTTTTCTCAAGGATTTTCAGCCATATGGCGGCCAGGACAAGACATGACATTAAAGCCGCAAGTGGTTTTAAATGGCTTCTTTTTTTCCTTTACAAATGTCATTTTGTGCAAGGACAGTTCTAAACACGGGAAACACATGCCACTTCACAGGCATACTTTAGACACCCCCCAGGTACCATATTTAAAGGAAAATTTCACTTTTTTTTTTTCACTTTATGCATCATTAAAATGACTGCTCCCGAAAAAACTTTAGTTTTTAAAATTTCTTTTTGCATTGATATATGTCCCCTGGGGCAGGACCCGGGTCCCCAAACCTGTTTTATAACATTAACATGCATATTGGCCGTTGTAATTAGCAATTTTGATTTCGAACGTTCGCGTCCATTATAACGAATAGGGTTCGAAAATTCGCGCGAACTTTCGGTCCGTTCGAAGGTTCTGGTGCGAACCGAACCCGGGGGTGTTCGGCTCATCCCTAGTCACAGCCAAGTACTTGCGGCCACTCTGCTAGCAGTACACCGACGTCCGATTCTAGCAGGCAAATTTCCCTGCCCCAGCTGCTGGACCGTCGAAAGAAGTTCACTCCCAGCCATCCACATGGCCAGCGGTTGAATGCTAGCTTGGCTAAATTGCTAGCGCTTCAACTGCTGCCTTTTCAGTTGGTAGACTCGGCCCCCTTCCGTGAGTTTGTGCAATGTGCGGTTCCTCAGTGGCAGGTTCCCAAACGCCACTTTTTCTCACGGAAGGCTATTCCGGCTCTCTACCGACATGTGGAAGGCAATGTCTTGGCCTCGCTGGACAGGGCGGTCAGCGGTAAGGTGCATATTACCGCTGACTCATGGTCCAGCAGGCATGGACAGGGACGTTACCTTTCTTTCACGGCCCATTGGGTCACTCTTTTGGCAGCTGGGAAGGATGCAGGACAAGGTGCAGTAGTGTTGGAGGTTGTTCCACCGCCACACCTCCAAAATGCTACTACTGGTTGTGACACACCTCTCTCCTCCACCCCCTCCTCTTCTTCTTCCTCCATGGCCTCTTCCTGTGCTTTGTCCTCTGAACCAGCGGTGCTCCGTAGGCGTTCAAGGGGCTACGCAAGTACGCAGGCAAAAAGATGCCATGCCGTGCTTGCGCTGGTGTGTTTGGGGGACAGAAGCCACACTGGGGCAGAGGTCCTGTCTGCTCTGCAGGGCCAGGCCGAGAGGTGGTTGACGCCACGCCAGCTTAAGCCAGGAATGGTGGTTTGCGACAATGGCACCAACCTCCTCTCCGCCCTCCGACAGGGACAACTGACCCATGTGCCCTGTGTGGCTCACGTCCTTAACCTGGTGGTGCAGCGGTTCTTGGGCAGGTACCCGGGCTTACAGGATGTCCTGAGGCAGGCCAGGAAAGTCTGTGTGCATTTCCGCAGATCTTATAATGCCAGTGCTCGCCTGGCTGAGCTGCAAAAGGAGTTGAACCTGCCCAAGAACCGCCTTATATGTGACATGCCCACCAGGTGGAACTCAACGTTGGCCATGCTGCAGCGGCTGCACACGCAGCAGAGGGCCATCAATGAGTACCTGTGCGACTACGGCACCAGGACAGGGTCAGGGGAGCTTGGTATTTTTTCTCCACGCCAGTGGGGCATGATCAGGGATGCATGCACTGTCCTGGCACCATTTGAGGAGGCCACGAGGATGGTGAGCAGTGACAGTGCATGCATCAGTGACACTGTACCTCTTGTCCACCTGTTGGAGCACACGCTGCGTGGAATAATGGACAGGGCACTTGAGGCAGAACAGAGGCAGGAAGAGGAGGACTTCCTTGCCTCTCAAGGCCCCCTTTACCCAGACAGTGTTCCTTCTGTCCCACCCATCGCACAGGAAGAGGACGAGGAGGAGGAGGAGGAGGAGGATTGTGTCTGCATGGAAGTGGAGCCTGGCACTCAGCAGCATCAACAGCAGCAGTCTTTTAGGGATGATTTACAGTCCCAAGAAACCCGTGGACTTGTACGTGGCTGGGAGGAGGTGGCTGCGGATCATGTCGTCCTTAGTGACCCAGAGGACTCCGGACCGAATGCCTCAGCTAACCTACGCTGCATGGCCTCCCTGATCCTGCAAAGTCTGCGGAAGGATCCTCGTATTCTTCGGATCAAGGAGAGGGACCATTACTGGCTGGCCACTCTCCTTGATCCACGGTACAAGGGTAAGGTTGCGGACCTTATGTTACCGTCGCAGAGGGAGCAGAGGATGAGACAACTCCGGGAGGCCTTGCAGAAAGGTCTGTGCAACGCGTTCCCAGAGACTGGGAGGTTACAAACTCCTGGTCCTGGACAACGAGTTGCTGAGGCTTCGGCCAGTCAAAGAAGGAGCGGTGGGGAAGGTGGCCGTCTGACCGATGCGTTCAGACAATTCTTTAGTCCGCAGCCCCAAAGTATGATCGGTTCCAGCAACCATCGCCAGCGTCTGATAAACATGGTGCAGGAATATCTAGGGGCAAGGTCAGACTTGGACACCTTCCCCACCGAAAATCCTCTGGCTTACTGGGTCTTGAGGATGGATCACTGGCCAGAGCTTGCACAGTATGCAATTGAGCTACTGGCCTGTCCTGCATCCAGCGTTCTTTCGGAACGCACATTCAGTGCTGCTGGAGGATTTGTCACGGATCACAGGGTGCGCCTGTCCACCGACTCGGTTGATCGACTGACTTTCATCAAGATGAACCAGTCTTGGATCACCACCAGCTACCAGACACCTGATGCTGATATAACAGACTAATTGATTTTAACATGTCACATCCCTTCAAGACTGATGCTGATGCTGAGTGCCTGTGCTGTTATGTTGACTGGCTATCCTCCTCCTCCGAGTCCTCAATGATACGATTGATGATGATAGCTTGGAAGATCATTTTTGTTTATGGGTGCCGCCACCAGTGCCTAACGCCCAATTTTTCAGCCCCTGTTTAACAGGGGCGTGCAATTACAATTTTTGAAGCAATACTTTGCAACAGGGCTCATTGCTGTGCTCCAAGTACAGTATCTGTGAGGGGTTGCAGTGTTGTGCCACCAGTGCCTAAGGCCCAATTTTTCAGCCCCTGTTCAACAGGGGCATGTAATTACAATTCTTGATCTAATAATTCACAGCAAGGCCCATTGCTGCACCCACCAAGAGTAACTCTGAGGGCTTACAGTGTTGTGGCAACGCCACCACCACCACCACCACGAAAGGCCCAATTTTTCAGCCCCTGTTCAAAAGGGGCATGTAATTACAATTCTTGATCTAATAATTCACAGCAGGGCCCATTCCTGCACCCACCAAGAGTAACTGTCAGGGCTTACAGTCTTGTGGCACCAGCACCACCATCAAAGGCCCAATTTTTACTACCACTGTTCAACAATTATATGTAATTACAATTCCTGATATAATAGTTGACAGCAGGGCGTTCCAGCACCAACCAAGAGTAACTGTGAGTGCTTACAGTGTTGTGCCAACACCAACAACTAAGGGGCCTATTTCTGCAGAGTATATACGGCAGGTCCCTACTTTCAAACATCCAACTTACAAACGACTCCTACTTGCAAACGCAAGAAGACAACAGGAAGTGAGAGGAAATCTACCCCTAGGAAGGAAAATTCTCTCCTGTAAGAATTAATGTGGGAGAAAGGTGTCTCCTCTGTACTGATGCTTTATCACCAATCCTTGTTTCAAGAAAAACACCACATTTCAAAAACAGTTGTCATTGGGACGGAAAGTGAGGTGAAATGTTCTGAACAGGGGCACAGACAGCAAAACAAATGTTACAGGGGTGATAACCCTTACCTATGTTTTCCAAAAAGTTTAAAAATAGATTTTTGGGCTGGAGCTACACTTAAACAATGTACCTGTTCAAAATTACAAACAGATTCTACATAAGAACAAACCTACAGTCCCTGTCTTGTATGCACCGCCTGTATACGGCTGTTCAGAGTATATAGGGCCTTTTTTATTTTATGTGCGGGGTTCACCTTAATATCCATACAAGACCCAAAGGGGCTGGTAATGGGCTGGGGTAGGGGGGGGGGGGGTCATGGGGTAGCTATGCCATTTTTCTTAAAGATTTTCATCCATATTACCGGGACCAGACATTACATTAAAGCCGCAAGCAGTTTTAAATGGCTTTTTTTTCCTTTAGAAGTGTCATTTTGTGCAGGGACAGTTCTAAACACGGGAAACACGTGGCACTTCACAGGCATACTTTAGACACCCCCCAGGTACGATATTTAACCACTTAAGCCCCGGACCATTTCGGGCCATTAGGACCAGGCCTGTTTTTGGGATTCGGCACTGCGCTGCTTTAACTGTAAATTGTGTGGACATGCAATGTTGTACCCAAATGAAATTTGCGTCCTTTTCTTCCCACAAATAGAGCTTTCTTTTAATGGTATTTGATTGCCTCTGCGATTTTTATTGTTTGCGATATAAACAGAAAAAGACCGAAAATTTGGAAAAAAAATGATATTTTCTACTTTTTGTTATAAGAAAAATCGAATAAACTCAATTTTAGTCATACATTTAGGCCAAAATGTATTCAGCCACATGTCTTTAGTAAAAAAAATGTCAATAAGCGTATATTTATTGGTTTGCGCAAAAGTTATAGCGTTTACAAACTAGGGTACATTTTCTGAAATTTACACAGCTTTAAATTTATGACTGCCTATCTCATTTCTTGAGGTGCTAAAATGGCAGGGCAGTACAAAACCCCCCCAAATGACCCCATTTTGGAAAGTAGACACCCCAAGGAAATTGCTGAGAGGCATGTTGAGCCCATTGAATATTTTTTTTTTTGTCCCAAGTGATTGAATAATGACAAAAAAAAAAAAAATACAAAAAGTTGTCACTAAATGATATATTGCTCACACATGCCATGGTTATATGTGGAATTGCACCCCAAAATACATTCTGCTGCTTCTCCTGAGTATGGGGATACCACATGTGTGGGACTTTTTAGGAGCCTAGCCACGTACGGGACCCCGGAAACCAAGCACCGCCTTCAGGATTTCTAAGGGCGCAAATTTTTGATTTCACTCCTCACTACCTATCACAGTTTCGAAGGCCATAACATGCCAAAATAGCACAAAACCCCCCCAAATGACCCCATTTTGGAAAGTAGACACCCCAAGCTATTTACTGAGAGGCATGTTCAGTCCATGGAATATTTTATATTTTGCCACAAGTTGCGGGAATATGACAAACTTTTTTTTTTTTGCACAAAGTTGTCACTAAATGATATATTGCTCACACATGCCATGGGCATATGTGAAATTACACCCCAAAATACATTCTGCTGCTTCTCCTGAGTACGGGCATACCACATGTGTGGGACTTTTTGGGAGCCTAGCCGCGTACGGGACCCCAAAAACCAAGCACCGCCTTCAAGGTTTCTAAGGGCATAAATTTTTGATTTCACTCCTCACTACCTATCACAGTTTTGAAGGCCATAAAATGCCAAGATGGCACAAAACCCCCCCAAATGACCCCATTTTGGAAAGTAGACACCCCAAGCTATTTGCTGAGAGGCATGTTGACCCCATTGAATATTTTATTTTTTTGTCCCAAATGATTGAATAATGACAAAAAGAAAAAAAAAATGTACAAAAAGTTGTCACTAAATGATATATTGCTCACACATGCCATGGTTATATGTGGAATTGCACCCCAAAATACATTCTGCTGCTTTTCCTGAGTACGGGGATACCACATGTGTGGGACTTTTTGGGAGCCTAGCCGCGTACAGGGCCCCAAAAACCAAGCACCGCCTTCAGGATTTCTAAGGGCGTAAATTTTTGATTTCACTCCTCACTACCTATCACAGTTTCGAAGGCCATAAAATGCCAAAATAGCACAAAACCCCCCCAAATTACCCCATTTTGGAAAGTAGACACCCCAAGCTATTTGCTGAGAGGCATGTTGAGTCCATGGAATATTTTATATTTTGCCACAGGTTGCGGGAATATGACAAACTTTTTTTTTTTTGCACAAAGTTGTCACTAAATGATATATTGCTCACACATGCCATGGGCATATGTGAAATTACACCCCAAAATACATTCTGCTGCTTCTCCTGAGTACGGGGATACCACATGTGTGGGACTTTTTGGGAGACTAGCCGCGTACGGGACCCCAAAAACCAAGCACCGCCTTCAAGGTTTCTAAGGGCATAAATTTTTGATTTCGCTCCTCACTACCTATCACAGTTTTGAAGGCCATAAAATGCCAAGATGGCACAAAACCCCCCCAAATGACCCCATTTTGGAAAGTAGACACCCCAAGCTATTTGCTGAGAGGCATGTTGAGCCCATTGAATATTTTTTTTTTGTCCCAAATGATTGAATAATGACAAAAAGAAAAAACAAATGTACAAAAAGTTGTCACTAAATGATATATTGCTCACACATGCCATGGTTATATGTGGAATTACACCCCAAAATACATTCTGCTGCTTCTCCTGAGTACGGGGATACCACATGTGTGGGACTTTTTGGGAGCCTAGCCGCGTACGGGACCCCAAAAACCAAGCACCGCATTCAAGGTTTCTAAGGGCATAAATTTTTGATTTCACTCCTCACTACCTATCACAGTTTTGAAGGCCATAAAATGTCAAAATAGCCCAAAACCCCCACAAATGACCCCATTTTGGAAAGTAGACACCCCAAGCTATTTGCTGAGAGGCATGGTGAGTATTTTACAGCTCTCATTTGTTTTTGAAAATTAAGAAAGACATTTTTTTTTCTTTTTTTTTTTCTTTTTTTACATTTTCAAAACTTTGTGACAAAAAGCGAGATCTGCAAAATACTCAACATACCTCTCAGCAAATAGCTTGGGGTGTCTACTTTCCAAAATGGGGTCATTTGGGGGGGTTTTGTGCCATCTGGGCATTCCATGGCCTCCGAAACTGTGATAGGCAGTGAGGAGTGAAATCAAAAATTTACACCCATAGAAATCCTGAAGGCGGTGCTTGGTTTTTGGGGTCCCGTACGCGACTAGGCTCCCAAAAAGTCCCACACATGTGGTATCCCCGTACTCAGGAGAAGCAACAGAATGTATTTTGGGGTGTAATTCCACATATGCCCATGGCATGTTTGAGCAATATATAATTTAGTGACAACTTTTTGTACATTTTTTATTTTTGGTCATTATTCAATCACTTGGGACAAAAAAAAAAAATATTCAATGGGCTCAACATGCCTCTCAGCAAATAGCTTGAGGTGTCTACTTTACAAAATGGGGTCATTTGGGGGGGTTTTGAACTGTCCTGGCATTTTATGCACAACATTAGGAAGCTTATGTCACACATCATCCACTCTTCTAACCACTTGAAGACAAAGCCCTTTCTGACACTTTTTGTTTACATGAAAAAAAAAAATTTTTTGCAAGAAAATTATGTTGAACCCCCAAACATTATATATTTTTTTAAAGCAAAGGCCCTACAGATTAAAATAGTGGGTGTTGCATTTTTTTTTCCACACAGTATTTGCGCAGCGATTTTTCAAACGCATTTTTTGGGGGAAAAACACACTTTTTTTATTTTTAATGCACTAAAAAACACTATATTGCCCAAATGTTTGATGAAATAAAAAAGATGATCATAGGCCGAGTACATGGATACCAAATATGACATGCTTTAAAATTGCGCACAAACGCGCAGCGGCGACAAACTACATTCATTTTTAAAAGCATTTAAAAGCCTTTACAGGTTACCACGTTAGATTTACAGAGGAGGTCTACTGCTAAAATGACTGCCCTCGATCTGACCTTTGCGGTGATACCTCACATGCATGATGCAATTGCTGTTTACATATGACGCTAGACCGACGCTTGCGTTCGCCTTTGCGCAAGAGCAGGGGGGGACAGCGGTGCTTTTTTTTTATTTTTTTTTATTATTTATTTGGCTTTTTTATTTTATTTTTAAACTGTGCCTTCCATATTTTATTTTTTTACCATTTTTATCGTTATCTCAGGGAATGTAAATATCCCCTATGATAGCAATAAGTAGTGACAGGTACTCTTTTTTTGAAAAAAATTGGGGGGTTAGACCCTAGATCTTTCCTCTGCCCTCAAAGCATCTGACCACACCAAGATCGGTGTGATAAAATGCTTTCCCAATTTCCCAATGGCGCTTTTTATATCCGGGGGGGGGACATTCCCTCCCACTGCTTGAAAAGGAATCTAGAGGCTAATTATCTGCTAGAATTGCTTTTACATGAAAGCCGGCTGCTGGCTGAAAAGAATGATACCAAGATGATACCTAAACCCGCAGGCATCATTCTGGTATAAACATTCAAAGTCCAGCAACATACCAGTACGTTGCTGGTCCTTGTTGGACATGTATTGTAATCTTTTTTTTCATACAGCCTATTGGCTGAACGAAAAAAAGAGATTGATTGGTGGGTATGCCCACCATTAGAATACCTCCCTTCATCCACCCACTTCTAATGATGGGCATATATGCCGAAGCATGGGGGCATGCTCCCGCAAAAAAGTTATGCCGCGTACACACGGTCAAGCCTTCGTCAGAATTTCGACCGTATGTACGCGGCATAAAAGGTTATGCCGCGTACACACGGTTGGACTTTTCCACGGGCAAGCCTCCGTTGGAATTTCGACCGTATATACGCGGCATTAGGAGCAAAATCGCTCCTCCGCCCCTGCTGCCCCCATGCTTCGGCATATATGCTCTTTTTTTTAACTGTGGTGGTGAAATCACCTCCTACAGCGTTGGAGTCACGGCTTTATGTATCGTGGGAGCAAACGCTGTTGCTGTCAAGATAAATAGATCCGCGCTGCAACTGAATGGCGTACCTGCTAAGCAAATGGTGGTTAACATTAAAACAAAGTAACATTACAGTACAACAGTAAGACCTTACCATGCCATACCTGCAAAGCAAATACCAAAACAAAACCTAGTAAAAAATAAAAAAATGTTTTAACGCAACCTGTGCCTAAAATATATATATGCCGAAGCATGGGGGCATCCTCCCGCAAAAAAGTTATGCCGCGTACACACGGTCAAAATTTTCCACGGGCAGGCCTCCGTCGGAATTTCGACCGTATGTACGCGGCATTAGGAGCAAAATCGCTCCTCCGCCCCTGCTGCCCCCATGCTTCGGCATATATGCTCTTTTTTTTAACTGTGGTGGTGAAATCACCTCCTACAGCACTGGAGTCACGGCTTTATGTATCGTGGTAGCAAACGCTGTTGCTGTCAAGATAAATAATTCCGCGCTGCAGTTGAATGGCGCACCTGAAAACAAAAAATTACATACCTGAAAAGCAAGCATGATAAAACATTGCAGAATAGAATACAGTAAAAAAGAGCAGAACAATAGAGAGAAAATAGAGAGAGAGAGAACAATAAAACGACAACTATTTTTGGTTTTTTTATTTTATATTTTTTTTGTGTTTTGTTTTTTACGTTTTTTTTTTTCTTTTTTACACTTTTTTTTGTAACTTTACAACTGTAATGGTTCGGGTCTCTCAAAATGTAATGGAATCTTGGGAGACCCTGTGTAAGTGTGTCCTTGTCTGTGAAATGCTGTACCCTACGCTAAAACTTCACTTTTGAGTGGTAGCGTTCAAAACATTCACCTTGGCAAAGACCAGGCTTGTCAGGACAGAGTGGACAAAAACTACGGGTGTCACGCCTAAATCCGCGCATGCTACAGACACAACATCTTTTTTGGGGGTGGCTTTGGGTAGGGGTACTCGGGAGGACATACGAATAATGCCTCTCATGCAGCCGGCTTACTGCATTTGGTAGGGGATGGTGAGGTGCAGAACCGCCTGGATACAGGAGTTCTGTGACTATCTCATTCTGGAATTTTAGAAGAGATATCGTCCCGCCTGAAGCTCTGTATAGCACATGAGCGTTCAGCAAAGCCAATTGGAATAATGATAGAGACACTTTTTTGTACCAGCGTCTCGCCTTACGGTCAATTAGATACGGCGCCATCAACTGGTCGTTGAGGTCCACCCCTCCCATATTTTGGTTATATTCGTGGACACAGAGGGGTTTCTCCACAACACCAGTCGCCGTACGAATTTGGACTGTCGTGTCTGCATGAAGGGAGGTAAGAAGGAAAACATTCTTATTGTCCCTCCACTTCATAGCGAGCAAGTTATTACACTTCAAGCAGGCTCTCTCCCCCAGCCAAAGACGGGCATCTACAAGCCGCTGGGGAAAGCCCCGGCGATTAGGTCGCACGGTGCCACATGCTCCAATCTGATGATCAAACAAGTGACTAAACAGTGGCACGCTCGTGTAATAATTGTCCACATACAAGTGGTACCCCTTTCCGAATAAGGGTGACACCAAGTTCCACACTATCTTGCCAGCGCTCCCTATGTAATCCGGGCAGTTGACCGACTCAATCTGACTATCTTTTCCCTCATAAACCGTAAAGTTCACTACATAGCCTGTTGCCCTGTCACAGAACTTGTAGAGCTTGACCCCGTATCTGGCACGCTTGCTGGGAAGGTACTGCTTGAAAGACAAGCGGCCAGAAAATTTAATCAGGGACTCATCAACGCAGACAACTTGATCGGGAGTAAACAAGGCTGCAAAACGTTCGTTGAAGTGGTTTATGAGGGGCCGAATTTTATAGAGCCGGTCGTATTCAGGGTCCCCACGTGGACGACAAAGTTCATTGTCGTTGAAGTGCATGAACCGCAAAATCTGCTCGTATCGTGCCCTGGACATGGAGGCAGAGAACACGGGCATGTGGTCAATTGGGTGCGTGGACCAATAAGCACGCAATGACGGAAATTTATGTGTGCCCATGTTGAGGGAAAGGCCCAGAAAGGTCTTAAATTCGGAAACCGTAATTGGTTTCCAATTTCTGGCAATTTTAGGCAACTGGGGGTTAGCGGCGATAAATTGACCAGCATATAAATTACTCTGGTCCACAATAGATCTATAGAGATCTTCCGTGAAAAACAGCGAATAAAAATCAATTGGAATAAAATCAGCTGTTTCCACCTGAATACCGGGTTGGGCAGTGAATGGGGGAAGTACGGGTTCTGCAGAAGTGGTGGGGACCCAATCAGGATAGGCGAATTCTGCAGGAAGGGCAGTATGGGCACGACGGGCCTGCCTTTGTCTTCTTGGTGGCAGCGGGACACTACTTGTGCTTGCCACCTCGCCAGCTTGAACTGCACTTATGGGACTCGCCACGTCACCAAGTGTTACTGCAGTGCTGGATGTACGTCCAGGCTGTACTAGGCCGCTGGTGCTTGCCAGTTCACCAGAAGGAATAGCGGCGCTAGTACTACTCTGCTCCATGATACGAGAGACCTGCGGTTCTTGCTCCTCAACAACCTCAGAAGATCGGGATCGGGTACACCTGACCTTAGCAGGGACCTCAACTTCGTCGTCAGAGCTATCTGACGTGGGGCCGCTGACGTCACTGTCTTCTACGGGAAGATATTCTGAGCCTGAATCTGACAGATACGTGACCTCCTCTTCACTATCTGTCATGCTCAGAATCTCGTAGGCCTCTTTACTAGTGTACCTTCGTCTTGCCATTTTGGGCTCTAAATTTAGGGGTACACTAGTAAGATTCACAGGAAAAAAAGCACCTGACTGTCGTCAGCAAATATATCAAACGCTACAAAAAAACTGTTAGCGATCGCAGGGATCAGGCCTGTCTCTGCGAACGCTGCAGTTATGTGTGTTGTGTTTGGTAAGTGACAGTGATCGATCGATACTGCACTTGGGTGGGCTGGGCTGGGCGGAGGGGCTAAACGCAGGCGCTAGCAGGTATCTGGGCTGATCCCGCTAACACTGCGTTTTTGGGAACCCTAAACCGCTGGGGATGCTAGTATAGATCTGATCAGATACTATACCACTAAGGGGGGTGTATGCTTTGCGCGTGGGTGTTAGCGTTACTGACACTAACCTAACACTGCCTGGGGCGACGCAGACCCTCTCTGGCGCTAAAACCTAATTGATCTCACCCGCCGGGCGATCAGGGGGGTTAAACCTTTATTGGGTTATATACGGCGGGTGCCCTGATGCTATAAAAAGCAAACTAATCAACCAGCGTCACCCGTAACCTTTATATGGTGATCACTGGTGAAAGGGTTAACTAGGGGCAATCAGGGGGTTAAAACCTTTATTAGGTTAAATATGGGGGTACCTGACACTATATAAAAACCTGACGGGTAACCTAAATAACTAAATAACTTACTGGCTAACCAGTGACACCAGTGACGCTTATACGGCGATCACTGGTGAAAGGGTTAACTCTAGGGGCAATCAGGGGGTTAAAATAATATATGGGGGTACCTGACACTAATAAAAACCTGCGGCGAACCTAAAAAAAAATAACTGCCTATCTAAAACACCAGCGACACGAATACAGCGATCGGAAAAACAATCGCTTAGTGACGCTGAAGTTAGGGGGTGAAAGGGTTACCTGGGGGGTGATCAAGGGGTTAAACCTTTATTAGGGGGGGGTTAGGGGGCTACCCTGGACCTAAAGGGGCCTAATCCTAACTGCCCTGCAACTTTTTACAATCACAGATGACACTAAATGCAGTGATCAGTAAAATAAATGATCACTGCAATCAGTGACACTGTGATTGGGGGCTTTGGGGTGACCTGGGGGGTGATCTGGGGGTGACTGGGGGGTGATTTGTGTGCCTATGTGTACCTACGTGTCAGTGGACTAACCTGCTTCTTCTCTCCTCGGCGCCGGGAACGAAAAGACCGCGGCGAGGGAGATGACATCACTTCCTCCAGCCTGTGTTTACATTTCAGGCAGGAGGAAGCAATTTCATTCGCCGGGAGCGATCGCGAGGGGGGGGCGGAATCGAGCGGCCGCCCCCTCATGCCTGATCGCTCCCGAACACTTAACGGCCGCTCACTGCAGTGAAGGGGGGTCCGGATGGACCCCCCAACTGCACAAAGGCGATCACGTAGATCTACGTGATTCTGCCTGTGGGTGCCATTCTGCCGACGTAAATCGGCGGTGGGCGGTCGTTAAGTGGTTAAAGGAATATTTGACTTTTTTTTTTTCACTTTATGCATCATTAAAATGACTGCTCCCGAAAAACGACCGTTTTTAAAACTTCTTTTTGCATTGATACATGTCCCCTGGTGCAGAACCCGGGTTCCCAAACCCTTTTTAGGACAATAACATGCATAATAGTCGTTATAATTAGCACTTTAGAATTTGAACGTTCGCATCCATTGTATTTAATAGGGTTCTAATGTTCGTACGAACTTTCGGTCCGTTCGCGGGTTCTGGTGCGAACCGAACCCGGGGGTGTTCGGCTCATCACTAATCCTCAGCACCAGGCCCATGATGTTCTTAATCTGGCCCTGGTCATATAGTGCTAAGCCCACTTACTGCGTCAAAGTACGGCAAAGTACTGCGTCAAAGTAGCACTATATGACCATATGGTGTGACCAAATCCCCATATTTTTTGAATATGTTCAGGTGTTTTTAAATAGCCTTGCAGGATTTAAATGTCATTTTAGTATGTGTGCAGAGTTTTAAAGATGGCGGCGCAGAAGAGTTCAGGCGGTTTATTTCCACTTTAAATAGATACCTCTCCAAAGTTTGGTATTAATGGAGTACATTGCTTCCTACAGTTAGCTGTGAGTATACATTTATGCTGAAGTGAGTTGATGTGATTGTCATCTTTCGTGCTGTATTCCATTACAGTGGAACCTCGGTTTAAGAGTACCGCAGTTAACGAGCATTTTGATCTACAAGCAACTTTTTTTTTTAACTACTTCCCACTCGGCCACTGTACATATACGGCCGGGTGGGTGCTCTCTCCTTCTGAGTGGACGTTCAGGAACGTCCCTCAGAAGAAGGGGGATCATGCGCACGCGTTCCCGCGCAGCGGCGCGATCCCGATGCACTCGTGTCACCCGGACACGACGCATCTCGATTCGGCAGGAGGGCTCAGTGATTGGCCCTCCTGATCACATGACGGCCGTGTCCAATCACAGCCGTCATGTGATGTAAACAGAGAGCCGGTTGCTAGGCAATCGGCTCTCCTCTCCTCACATAGAAGTCGTCAGTGAGGAGAGGAGAGCGGATCGCTGCAGCTGGCTGGTGATCAGTGAGTATGAGCTGTTTTTTCAGCTTTTTACTCACTGATCACCAGCCTAGTGTCCCCACACAGTGTAAACACATAAAGTAAACAAACATGTCCCCAAAATACATGTCCCAACACACACATGTCCCCACACACACATGTCCCCACATAGTAAAAACACCTGTCCCCCACATATGTGACAGTAAAATCATAAGTCCCAATGATAATTTGCGTACATATGTCCGTGATTACACAAACCAATTATTATACACTTAACAGAATTTTTTTTTTACCAAAAACATGTAGTAGAAAACATTTTGGCTTAAATTTATGACAAAATTCGATTTTATTAAATTTTTTTTAAAATAGAAAGACGAAAATATATATTTTTTTTCAAATTTCCGCTCTTTTTCCGCTTATATCGCAAAAAATAAAAAACGTAGTTGTGAATAAATACCACCAAAAGAAAGCTCTACTTTTGTGAACAAAATTATAAAAATTTCATTTGGGTACAGTGTAGCATGACCGCACAATTGTCATTGAAAATGCGAGAGCGCTGAAAGCTGAAAATTGGTCTGGGAAGGAAGGGGGCTAAAGTGCCCAGTATTGATGTGGTTAAAATTCTGACTCGGTTTGCGAGTGTTGTAAATGTTTGTAAGGATTCCATGCCATGTGCCAGACTGCCAGTATCTGTTCACATGAAAATATGCGCTGGCACAGTTGTAGTAACATACTCCATTTCTGGCTATGACACATAGACAGCAATACAAATCTTTATTCTTCTAATTTAGATGATGAAATCACTGAGCTATGTCATCATGCAAGCATTAATAGTATTATTTGTTTTATTTCTGATGATTTCCATTTGTCAAAGGTTGGAAGGAATAGGATAGGCGTAGGGTTTTTAATTGTCCCGGTGTGTATTTTCTTTCTTTCTTTCTTTGGATAACACTTGTTAGTAACAATGTAAATACCAGTGAAAAACATTTCCTTTGTGTCCACGGAGAACATGCATGGGCACGACAGAATGACTTGGTACATTTTACAGATGGTATATCTCCTGCTACCCGCCTGGCCTCCAACTTGTAGCTGGACTGCTCTATTTACCAGGTTATGCAAATAATATAAGCTTGTTTAATCACAAGGAAGCCTGGGCCAGTCACTGATAACCCTGATTGTGGATTAAATGTGACTACACCAGTAGGATAGGGAAAGTACGGAATTACAAAACCAATTGCACAAGAGTGAAAATTCATTTTGGACTGGGGGCAAAAATTGTTGAGCATCCTAGCACAAGGTTTGTCAATCCAAAACCTAAAACTTAAAGTGTTACAAAACCCACAACAGTAAAATCAGTCTGTATATGCAGTAAAGCATGCTTGTTATACTCACTGTGGAACCTAAGGGGTTAACCCTTTGCATTGTGTATAAAGGCTTCCACTGTCTCCAAAAAAATAACCTGATATTTACAGGGCCAGGGGATGGACTGCACATGCTCAGTTTGGTGGGTATTGCTAGAGAGTTTTTTTTGTTCTTGGGAGTGTGCATGTGATCAGCACAGGGCCAATCAGCACTGTTTAGACAGAGGATCAGGGAAGAATGAAAACTCCTCCTTCAAGCTTTACTAGGAACTGATAGAAGTCACAAGGCTGCTATATACTGCTGATAAGAACAATTTTATGGCAAAACAAAATGATTAAGGGCCCTTTCACAGGGACGTGTCTGTGTACAGGCTCCGCTTTGCTCAGCAGGGATCGCTCTATTGATCCCCGCGGAGCAGGCAGATGACAGGTCTGTCTATGCACACTGTGCAGGGACCGACTTGTCAGAGCGCCGCTCTCCCCTATAGGGGATCGGATGACGATGGACTGTAGAGTCCGTTGTCATCCGATCCGATCCACCAGACGGATGGAAAATAGGGTTTTCCTCCGTTACACTTTGGCGGATCGGAGCGGGTCAGATGTCAGCGGGCATGTCACCGCTGACATCCATGGCTCCATAGAGGTGCGCGGAGCGTCCGTTCAGGTCCGTCTAATAAACTGACAGGCGGACCTAAACTGTCCGCCCGTGTGAAAGGGGCCTTACTTAAAGCAGTTGTATGCCCTGGAAGAAAAAAAAAACCTGTAAGGCAAAGGCATAATGAGCTAGTATGCACCGCATACTAGCTCATTATGAAATACTTACTTACCTTAGAACGAGGCGCCTGCACCGCCTCCTGATCACCACTGAGGGAGCTGACATGTTCCCTCTGCGCTTCTTCCCGAGTTCACAACACCGGCGCTGCGAGTGGCCGGAGCCGCGATGACATCACTCACAACGCATGCGCACTGGAGTCCCCGTTCCGGCAGGGAGCTCTGAATTCCCGCCAGCATTCGCCGGACCTTTAGAGCGCATGCACCGTTGACGTCAGCGGCTGCATGCAAGGTGAATATCTCCTAAACCGTACATGTTTAGGAGATATTCATTTTACCAACAGGTGAGCCTTATATAAAAATGGCCAAGCGGGGTATATAACAGCTTTAATGAATGAAACTGAAATGAAACAAAACAAAATTTTTCCATTGCACATCTCTAACAGGCTCTTCTCCTGCATTGAAATGGTTTACTCTGATTTCAATGCACACTGTGAGCTTTAGTCCCCCCATACCAATCCCTTTGCTAAATCATAACTGTAGCTGGGCATACACTGATTTTGGGGTGGAATGTCCATATGTCTCTGAGAGAGGTTAGATTCTTGGTGGCTAGGTACATTTTTACTAAGTCCACAAGTTTTGTCCACTGTCTCCAGATCTCTGCGGCTCACCTATTTATAAAATGGATGTATGGTGAAATCTCAGAAATTGGTCTATAACTACACTTTCTTTAGGTCAAATGGATGGACAGCAGTGTGCTGAAAAGAAAGTAAAAAAGCTTGACCATAAACCTATGAATTATATTCAACAATCAGCCATACCATTATGACCACTGACAGGTAAAGTGAATAACAATCATTTTAATTAATGAATTAATTAACCACTTAAGCCCCGGACCATTTCGGGCCATTAGGACCAGGCCTGTTTTTGGGATTCGGCACTGCGCTGCTTTAACTGTAAATTGTGCGGACATGCAATGTTGTACCCAAATGAAATTTGCGTCCTTTTCTTCCCACAAATAGAGCTTTCTTTTAATGGTATTTGATTGCCTCTGCGATTTTTATTTTTTGCAATATAAACAGAAAAAGACCGAAAATTTTGAAAAAAAATGATATTTTCTACTTTTTGTTATAAGAAAAATCGAATAAACTCAATTTTAGTCATACATTTAGGCCAAAATGTATTTAGCCACATGTCTTTAGTAAAAAAAATGTCAATAAGCGTATATTTATTTGTTTGCGCAAAAGTTATAGCGTTTACAAACTAGGGTACATTTTCTGAAATTTACACAGCTTTAAATTTATGACTGCCTATCTCATTTCTTGAGGTGCTAAAATGGCAGGGCAGTACAAACCCCCCCCCCCAAATGACCCCATTTTGGAAAGTAGACACCCCAAGGAAATTGCTGAGAGGCATGTTGAGCCCATTGAATATTTTTTTTTTTGTCCCAAGTGATTGAATAATGACAAAAAAAAAAAAGAATTACAAAAAGTTGTCACTAAATGATATATTGCTCACACATGCCATGGTTATATGTGGAATTGCACCCCAAAATACATTCTGCTGCTTCTCCTGAGTACGGGGATACCACATGTGTGGGACTTTTTAGGAGCCTAGCCACGTACGGGACCCCGGAAACCAAGCACCGCCTTCAGGATTTCTAAGGGCGCAAATTTTTGATTTCACTCCTCACTACCTATCACAGTTTCGAAGGCCATAAAATGCCAAAATAGCACAAAACCCCCCCAAATGACCCCATTTTGGAAAGTATACACCCCAAGCTATTTACTGAGAGGCATGTTCAGTCCATGGAATATTTTATATTTTGCCACAAGTTGCGGGAATATGACAAACTTTTTTTTTTTTGCACAAAGTTGTCACTAAATGATATATTGCTCACACATGCCATGGGCATATGTGAAATTACACCCCAAAATACATTCTGCTGCTTCTCCTGAGTACGGGGATACCACATGTGTGGGACTTTTTGGGAGCCTAGCCGCGTACGGGACCCCAAAATCCAAGCACCGCCTTCAAGGTTTCTAAGGGCATAAATTTTTGATTTCACTCCTCACTACCTATCACAGTTTTGAAGGCCATAAAATGCCAAGATGGCACAAACCCCCCCCAAATGACCCCATTTTGGAAAGTAGACACCCCAAGCTATTTGCTGAGAGGCATGTTGACCCCATTGAATATTTTTTTTTTGTCCCAAATGATTGAATAATGACAAAAAGAAAAAAAAAAATGTACAAAAAGTTGTCACTAAATGATATATTGCTCACACATGCCATGGTTATATGTGGAATTGCACCCCAAAATACATTCTGCTGCTTTTCCTGAGTACGGGGATACCACATGTGTGGGACTTTTTGGGAGCCTAGCCGCGTACAGGGCCCCAAAAACCAAGCACCGCCTTCAGGATTTCTAAGGGCGTAAATTTTTGATTTCACTCCTCACTACCTATCACAGTTTCGAAGGCCATAAAATGCCAAAATAGCACAAAACCCCCCCCAAATTACCCCATTTTGGAAAGTAGACACCCCAAGCTATTTGCTGAGAGGCATGTTGAGTCCATGGAATATTTTATATTTTGCCACAGGTTGCGGGAATATGACAAACTTTTTTTTTTTTGCACAAAGTTGTCACTAAATGATATATTGCTCACACATGCCATGGGCATATGTGGAATTACACCCCAAAATACATTCTGCTGCTTCTCCTGAGTACGGGGATACCACATGTGTGGGACTTTTTGGGAGCCTAGCCGCGTACGGGACCCCAAAAACCAAGCACCGCCTTCAAGGTTTCTAAGGGCATACATTTTTAATTTCGCTCCTCACTACCTATCACAGTTTTGAAGGCCATAAAATGCCAAGATGGCACAAAACCCCCCCAAATGACCCCATTTTAGAAAGTAGACACCACAAGCTATTTGCTGAGAGGCATGTTGAGCCCATTGAATATTTTTTTTTTGTCCCAAATGATTGAATAATGACAAAAAGAAAAAAAAATGTACAAAAAGTTGTCACTAAATGATATATTGCTCACACATGCCATGGTTATATGTGAAATTACACCCCAAAATACATTCTGCTGCTTCTCCTGAGTACGGGGATACCACATGTGTGGGACTTTTTGGGAGCCTAGCCGCGTACGGGACCCCAAAAACCAAGCACCGCCTTCAAGGTTTCTAAGGGCATAAATTTTTGATTTCACTCCTCACTACCTATCACAGTTTTGAAGGCCATAAAATGTCAAAATAGCCCAAAACCCCCACAAATGACCCCATTTTGGAAAGTAGACACCCCAAGCTATTTGCTGAGAGGCATGGTGAGTATTTTACAGCTCTCATTTGTTTTTGAAAATTAAGAAAGACATTTTTTTTTCTTTTTTTTTTTCTTTTTTTACATTTTCAAAACTTTGTGACAAAAAGCGAGATCTGCAAAATACTCAACATACCTCTCAGCAAATAGCTTGGGGTGTCTACTTTCCAAAATGGGGTCATTTGGGGGGGGTTTGTGCCATCTGGGCATTCCATGGCCTCCGAAACTGTGATAGGCAGTGAGGAGTGAAATCAAAAATTTACACCCATAGAAATCCTGAAGGCGGTGCTTGGTTTTTGGGGTCCCGTACGCGACTAGGCTCCCAAAAAGTCCCACACATGTGGTATCCCCGTACTCAGGAGAAGCAACAGAATGTATTTTGGGGTGTAATTCCACATATGCCCATGGCATGTTTGAGCAATATATAATTTAGTGACAACTTTTTGTACATTTTTTTTTTTTTTGGTCATTATTCAATCACTTGGGACAAAAAAAAAAAAATATTCAATGGGCTCAACATGCCTCTCAGCAAATAGCTTGAGGTGTCTACTTTACAAAATGGGGTCATTTGGGGGGGTTTTGAACTGTCCTGGCATTTTATGCACAACATTAGGAAGCTTATGTCACACATCATCCACTCTTCTAACCACTTGAAGACAAAGCCCTTTCTGACACTTTTTGTTTACATGAAAAAAAAAAATTTTTTGCAAGAAAATTATGTTGAACCCCCAAACATTATATATTTTTTTAAAGCAAAGGCCCTACAGATTAAAATAGTGGGTGTTGCATTTTTTTTTCCACACAGTATTTGCGCAGCGATTTTTCAAACGCATTTTTTGGGGGAAAAACACACTTTTTTTATTTTTAATGCACTAAAAAACACTATATTGCCCAAATGTTTGATGAAATAAAAAAGATGATCATAGGCCGAGTACATGGATACCAAACACGACATGCTTTAAAATTGCGCACAAACGCGCAGCGGCGACAAACTGCATTCATTTTTAAAAGCATTTAAAAGCCTTTACAGGTTACCACGTTAGATTTACAGAGGAGGTCTACTGCTAAAATTACTGCCCTCGATCTGACCTTCGCGGTGATACCTCACATGCATGATGCAATTGCTGTTTACATATGACGCTAGACCGACGCTTGCGTTCGCCTTTGCGCAAGAGCAGGGGGGGACAGCGGTGCTTTTTTTTTTTTATTATTATTTATTTGGCTTTTTTATTTTATTTTTAAACTGTGCCTTCCATATTTAATTTTTTTACCATTTTTATCGTTATCTCAGGGAATGTAAATATCCCCTATGATAGCAATAAGTAGTGACAGGTACTCTTTTTTTGAAAAAAATTGGGGGGTTAGACCCTAGATCTTTCCTCTGCCCTCAAAGCATCTGACCACACCAAGATCGGTGTGATAAAATGCTTTCCCAATTTCCCAATGGCGCTTTTTATATCCGGGGGGGGGGGGACATTCCCTCCCACTGCTTGTAAAAGCAGTCTAGAGGCTAATTATCTGCTAGAATTGCTTTTACATGAAAGCCGGCTGCTGGCTGAAAAGAATGATACCAAGATGATACCTAAACCCGCAGGCATCATTCTGGTATAAACAGTCAAAGTCCAGCAACATACCAGTACGTTGCTGGTCCTTGTTGGACATGTATTGTAATCTTTTTTTTCATACAGCCTATTGGCTGAACGAAAAAAAGAGATTGATTGGTGGGTATGCCCACCATTAGAATACCTCCCTTCATCCACCCACTTCTAATGATGGGCATATATGCCGAAGCATGGGGGCATCCTCCCGCAAAAAAGTTATGCCGCGTACACACGGTCAAGCCTTCGTCGGAATTTCGACCGTATGTACGCGGCATAAAAGGTTATGCCGCGTACACACGGTCGGACTTTTCCACGGGCAAGCCTCCGTTGGAATTTCGACCGTATATACGCGGCATTAGGAGCAAAATCGCTCCTCCGCCCCTGCTGCCCCCATGCTTCGGCATATATGCTCTTTTTTTTAACTGTGGTGGTGAAATCACCTCCTACAGCGTTGGAGTCACGGCTTTATGTATCGTGGGAGCAAACGCTGTTGCTGTCAAGATAAATAGATCCGCTCTGCAACTGAATGGCGTACCTGCTAAGCAAATGGTGGTTAACATTAAAACAAAGTAACATTACAGTACAACAGTAAGACCTTACCATGCCATACCTGCAAAGCAAATACCAAAACAAAACCTAGTAAAAAATAAAAAAATGTTTTAACGCAACCTGTGCCTAAAATATATATATGCCGAAGCATGGGGGCATCCTCCCGCAAAAAAGTTATGCCGCGTACACACGGTCGGAATTTTCCACGGGCAGGCCTCCGTCGGAATTTCGACCGTATGTACGCGGCATTAGGAGCAAAATCGCTCCTCCGCCCCTGCTGCCCCCATGCTTCGGCATATATGCTCTTTTTTTTAACTGTGGTGGTGAAATCACCTCCTACAGCACTGGAGTCACGGCTTTATGTATCGTGGGAGCAAACGCTGTTGCTGTCAAGATAAATAATTCCGCGCTGCAGTTGAATGGCGCACCTGAAAACAAAAAATTACATACCTGAAAAGCAAGCATGATAAAACATTGCAGAATAGAATACAGTAAAAAAGAGCAGAACAATAGAGAGAAAATAGAGAGAGAGAGAACAATAAAACGACAACTATTTTTGTTTTTTTTATTTTATATTTTTTTTGTGTTTTGTTTTTGACGTTTTTTTTTTCTTTTTTACACTTTTTTTTGTAACTTTACAACTGTAATGGTTCGGGTCTCTCAAAATGTAATGGCATCTTGGGAGACCCTGTGTAAGTGTGTCCTTGTCTGTGAAATGCTGTACCCTACGCTAAAACTTCACTTTTGAGTGGTAGCGTTCAAAACATTCACCTTGGCAAAGACCAGGCTTGTCAGGACAGAGTGGACAAAAACTACGGGTGTCACGCCTAAATCCGCGCTTGCTACAGAAACGACATCTTTTTTGGGGGTGGCTTTGGGTAGGGGTACTCGGGAGGACATACGAATAATGCCTCTCATGCAGCCGGCTTACTGCATTTGGTAGGGGATGGTGAGGTGCAGAACCGCCTGGATACAGGAGTTCTGTGACTATCTCATTCTGGAATTTTAGAAGAGATAACGTCCCGCCTGAAGCTCTGTATAGCACATGAGCGTTCAGCAAAGCCAATTGGAATAATGATAGAGACACTTTTTTGTACCAGCGTCTCGCCTTACGGTCAATTAGATACGGCGCCATCAACTGGTCGTTGAGGTCCACCCCTCCCATATTTTGGTTATATTCGTGGACACAGAGGGGTTTCTCCACAACACCAGTCGCCGTACGAATTTGGACTGTCGTGTCTGCATGAAGGGAGGTAAGAAGGAAAACATTCTTATTGTCCCTCCACTTCATAGCGAGCAAGTTATTACACTTCAAGCAGGCTCTCTCCCCCAGCCTAAGACGGGCATCTACAAGCCGCTGGGGAAAGCCCCGGCGATTAGGTCGCACGGTGCCACATGCTCCAATCTGATGATCAAACAAGTGACTAAACAGTGGCACGCTCGTGTAATAATTGTCCACATACAAGTGGTACCCCTTTCCGAATAAGGGTGACACCAAGTTCCACACTATCTTGCCAGCGCTCCCTATGTAATCCGGGCAGTTGACCGACTCAATCTGACTATCTTTTCCCTCATAAACCGTAAAGTTCACTACATAGCCTGTTGCCCTGTCACAGAACTTGTAGAGCTTGACCCCGTATCTGGCACGCTTGCTGGGAAGGTACTGCTTGAAAGACAAGCGGCCAGAAAATTTAATCAGGGACTCATCAATGCAGACAACTTGATCGGGAGTAAACAAGGCTGCAAAACGTTCGTTGAAGTGGTTTATGAGGGGCCGAATTTTATAGAGCCGGTCGTATTCAGGGTCCCCACGTGGACGACAAAGTTCATTGTCGTTGAAGTGCATGAACCGCAAAATCTGCTCGTATCGTGCCCTGGACATGGAGGCAGAGAACACGGGCATGTGGTCAATTGGGTGCGTGGACCAATAAGCACGCAATGACGGAAATTTATGTGTGCCCATGTTGAGGGAAAGGCCCAGAAAGGTCTTAAATTCGGAAACCGTAATTGGTTTCCAATTTCTGGCAATTTTAGGCAACTGGGGGTTAGCGGCGATAAATTGACCAGCATATAAATTACTCTGGTCCACAATAGATCTATAGAGATCTTCCGTGAAAAACAGCGAATAAAAATCAATTGGAATAAAATCAGCTGTTTCCACCTGAATACCGGGTTGGGCAGTGAATGGGGGAAGTACGGGTTCTGCAGAAGTGGTGGGGACCCAATCAGGATAGGCGAATTCTGCGGGAAGGGCAGTATGGGCACGACGGGCCTGCCTTTGTCTTCTTGGTGGCAGCGGGACACTACTTGTGCTTGCCACCTCGCCAGCTTGAACTGCACTTATGGGACTCGCCACGTCACCAAGTGTTACTGCAGTGCTGGATGTACGTCCAGGCTGTACTAGGCCGCTGGTGCTTGCCAGTTCACCAGAAGGAATAGCGGCGCTAGTACTACTCTGCTCCATGATACGAGAGACCTGCGGTTCTTGCTCCTCAACAACCTCAGAAGATCGGGATCGGGTACACCTGACCTTAGCAGGGACCTCAACTTCGTCGTCAGAGCTATCTGACGTGGGGCCGCTGACGTCACTGTCTTCTACGGGAAGATATTCTGAGCCTGAATCTGACAGATACGTGACCTCCTCTTCACTATCTGTCATGCTCAGAATCTCGTAGGCCTCTTTACTAGTGTACCTTCGTCTTGCCATTTTGGGCTCTAAATTTAGGGGTACACTAGTAAGATTCACAGGAAAAAAAGCACCTGACTGTCGTCAGCAAATATATCAAACGCTACAAAAAAACTGTTAGCGATCGCAGGGATCAGGCCTGTCTCTGCGAACGCTGCAGTTATGTGTGTTGTGTTTGGTAAGTGACAGTGATCGATCGATACTGCACTTGGGTGGGCTGGGCTGGGCTGGGCTGGGCGGAGGGGCTAAATGCAGGTGCTAGCAGGTATCTGGGCTGATCCCACTAACACTGCGTTTTTGGGAACCCTAAACCGCTGGGGATGCTAGTATAGATCTGATCAAATACTATACCACTAAGGGGGGTGTATGCTTTGCGCGTGGGTGTTAGCGTTACTGGCACTAACCTAACACTGCCTGGGGCAACGCAGACCCTCTCTGGCGCTAAAACCTAATTGATCTCACCCGCCGGGCGATCAGGGGGGTTAAACCTTTATTGGGTTATATACGGCGGGTGCCCTTTGCTATAAAAAGCAAACTAATCAACCAGCGTCACCCGTAACCTTTATATGGTGATCACTGGTGAAAGGGTTAACTCGGGGCAATCAGGGGGTTAAAACCTTTATTAGGTTAAATATGGGGGTACCTGACACTATATAAAAACCTGACGGGTAACCTAAATAACTAAATAACTTACTGGCTAACCAGTGACACCAGTGACGCTTATACGGCGATCACTGGTGAAAGGGTTAACTCTAGGGGCAATCAGGGGGTTCAAATAATATATGGGGGTACCTGACACTAATAAAAACCTGCGGCGAACCTAAAAAAAAATAACTGCCTATCTAAAACACCAGCGACACGAATACAGCGATCGGAAAAACAATCGCTTAGTGACGCTGAAGTTAGGGGGTGAAAGGGTTACCTGGGGGGTGATCAAGGGGTTAAACCTTTATTAGGGGGGGTTAGGGGGCTACCCTGGACCTAAAGGGGCCTGATCCTAACTGCCCTGCAACTTTTTACAATCACAGATGACACTAAATGCAGTGATCAGTAAAATAAATGATCACTGCAATCAGTGACACTGTGATTGGGGGCTTTGGGGTGACCTGGGGGGTGATCTGGGGGTGACTGGGGGGTAATTTGTGTGCCTATGTGTACCTACGTGTCAGTGGACTGTTGGTGCACTAACCTGCTTCTTCTCTTCTCGGCGCCGGGAACGAAAAGTCCGCGGCGAGGGAGATGACATCACTTCCTCCAGCCTGTGTTTACATTTCAGGCAGGAGGAAGCAATTTCATTCGCCGGGAGCGATCGCGAGGGGGGGGGGGCGGAATCGAGCGGCCGCCCCCTCATGCCTGATCGCTCCCGAACACTTAACGGCCGCTCACTGCAGTGAAGGGGGGTCCGGATGGACCCCCCAACTGCACAAAGGCGATCACGTAGATCTACGTGATTCTGCCTGTCGGTGCCATTCTGCCGACGTAAATCGGCGGTGGGCGGTCGTTAAGTGGTTAATAATAATAATAATTCTTTGTTACAATGGCACCTGAAAGTGGAAGGATAAATACGGTAGCATGTTCCTCTTGAAGTTGCTGTGTTGAAAGCAGAAAAAATGGGTAAGCATGAGGATTTAAGCAACTTTGACAAGGGCCAAATTTTATAGGCTTGATGAATGGGTCAGAGCAACACCTAAACTCTTGTGGGATTGTTCCCGGTCTGCAGTGGGTAGGACCGACCAAGAGTGGTCCAAGGAAGGAAAACCAGCAAACCGGTGAAAGGGTTTGGCCAAGGCTCACTGCCCAAGCCAAGGCTCCAAGGGCAGTGGCCAAGGCTCACTGCCCTTGGAGAGCGAAGGCTGGCCTGTGTAGTCCAATAAAATAGAAGAGCTACTGTACCTCACATTGCTGAAAAGGCTAGTGCTGGGTTCACTATAAAGGTGTCAGAAAACACAGTGCATTGCAGTTTGTTGCGAATGGGGCTGCGTAGCCGTAGACCGGTCAGGGTGCCCATTCTGACCCTTGACCACAACGAAAAGCACCTACAATGGTCACATGAGCATCAGAACTGGACCATTGAGTAATGGAAGAAGGTGGCCTAGTCTGATGAATTCAAGAATGGTTTGAGGAACACAACAGGTGTTGCTTCTATTTCTCCAAATCTCAATCCAATCGAGCATCTGTGGAATGTCCTGGAAAAACAAGTCCGATCCATGGAGACCCCCATCTCGCAACTTACAGGACTTAAAGGATCTGCTACTGATGGCTTGGTGCCAGATACCTCAGCATACCTTCTGGTGGAGTCCATGCCTGTCCATGCCTTGACTGGTTATGGTTGGTGGCCATAATGTTTTAGTTATTGCTGTGTGTATATATATATATGTGGTGTGTGTGTATGAACCTCAATACTTCTGGACCAGTTGTGGAAAAAGTGACCATTGTTTAAATATGAATTTCTAGAAGCAAGATAAATTGTGGTACTATCATTGTACGCTAGTCTATACCTTATGGTCACCTCTAAATTCAGAGGTGTACCATGTATGCATGTGATTATGATATCAGGAAGTTTTTTTTTTTTTTTTTTTCCCACAAGGCAAAGAAGAGTAATGAGCATTCCTCTTAAATTGTTTAGTAATAACCATCTCACCACTTCCTGGCACATCCGACAATATAATTACTTTTTTGCCATGAGCAAAGTGTGGGGATTTGTTCATATTGCTTACATTGTGTATTCCACACACGTATTAGCATGTTTATCATATCTAAAACAATGTTGGTATTAGACATTTGAGGGGAAAAAACAGTGGCTATTATGAGGCATACCCACCCTCCCTGCTGGATTTTTTATTAAGGCCCAGTTCACAATGATGCGAGTTCATAACGAATGTGATGCGTCAAAAACATTCTAAATTCGCATGTCATCCATAAAGTCATTGTTTTCAATGATGGTCGTTCACATACATGCGTTGTGATTCCTCTATGAATGTGATGCGATAAAAAAGGGGTCTTGTGCAAATTTACAGCGTTGCGTTGGGAATTTAGTCTCCATAGACATCAATTTAAATCGTTCTGGAATCGCATTGAAGGTTCACATATATGCGAATTCCACCACACTACTCTCCACAAGAAACAGGAAGTACACAGGAAGTTAATACTTTTTTTTTTTTTACATTATGATTCCATTGGCTAGAACATCAATCGCAGCTATGTCCAACTCCTGAAACCTGAACCTGCTCTCTATTTTCTCGCCAGGATTCTCGTTTTTCTCGTCGTCCCGACGAGAAAACCGGTCGTGTGTATGCTTTTCCGAGTCTTAAAAAATCGCGCATTCTCAGAATCAAGTATAAGCCGGGAGCGCTCCTTCTTGTAAAACTAGCGTTCATAATGGAGATAGCACATTCGTCACGCTAAAACAAACTGAAAGCACGAAGACTGAAAAGCGCTAATCGTCTCTCTCCAAAATTTTACTAACACGCGGTAACACGAGATCAGCAAAAGCAGCCCAAGGGGTGGCGCCATTGAAATCGAACTTCCTCTTTATACTGCCGTTGTACGTGTTGTACGTCACCGCGCTTTACAAAGATGAGATTTGGAATTGACAGTGTGTATGCAAAGAAAGCTTGACAAGAATCTCGTCGAGTAAAACAAGGTTTTTTTTTTGTTTTTTTACGACAAGATTCTCGGTCGTGTGTACGAGGCTTAAAAGTGTAAATACTAACAATGTACTTCTCTTATTTTCTTCTGCTTGATCTGTTAAAGTGTCACTAAACCCACATCCAGTGTTAATTTTGGCAGCAAATTTCGATTTAGTTTTAGTCTTAGGACTAAATTGGCATTTTAGTTTTAGTCCCATTTTAGTCTTCTGCAATTGTTTTAGTTGTATTTAGTCGACTAAATCTCCAGTACATTTAAAACTCATTTTAGTCATCTAAAATCGAATGGGTGTAGTTAAAGGGGTTGTAAAGCTTTGTGTTTTTTCACCTTAATGCATCCTATGCATTAAGGTGAAAAAACCCCTTGCACTCTCCCGCCCCCCCCGAGCCCCGTTTACTTGCCTGAGCCCCGAACTTCCGTAGGCGCGATCCCGCGTCGCTTTTCAAACGGCTTGTCGGCTCTTCATTGGTTAGATTGATAGTAGCGCAGCCATTGGCTCCCGCTGCTGTCAATCAAATCAATGACGAGGTGCCCGCAAGGTAATCCCCTCGTGAGAGAGCTTTCCAGAGGGGGTTAGCTCTTGCGAGGAGGAGCCGCGAGAGCCGCTGTGGGACCCCAGAAAAGGACGATTGGGGCCACTGCACAGTGGAGGTAAATATACATTTTTGTTTAAAAAAAAACAAACTGAAGCTTTAGTATCCCTTTAAATTGTAATGCATTATTTAAGCATTTCTCTACAATTTCCAAACTCATTATATACTGCTGGAGTGAAAAATATAATACAGTATGTTATTATTTATGTTATTGAGGTATAAACATGCACTACAGACCAGTGTTAATTTTGATGTCAAATTTCAATTTAGTTTTAGTCTTAGGCTACTTTCACACTGAGGCGCTGGATGCGCTGGCGGTATAGCGGCGCTATTTTTAGCGCCGCTATACCGTATTTTTTCCCGTGATTTGCGGGCGCTAGCGGGGGGATTTTAACCCCCGCTAGCGGCCAAAAATGTGTTAAAAACGCCCGCAATAACGCCACTTTGTGGCATTTTGCAGGCGTTTTGGAGGCGCTACCCCATTGATTTCAATGGGCAGGGGCGCTATAGGAGCGGTATTTTTACTGATCCTATTGCGCCTCAAAGATGCGGCTTGCAGGAGTTTTTTGACCCTCCTGCAAGCGCAACCGTCCAGTGTGAAAGCCCTCGGGCTTTCACAATGGATACAATTGAGCGGCTTTTTTGGGGCGCATTGCAGGCGCTATTTTTAGCGCAATAGCGCCTGCAAAGCGCCTCAGTGTGAAAGGGGCCTTAGCCTTTTGACTAAAATGGCATTTTAGTTTTAGTCCCATTTTAGTCTTTTGACTAAAATGCCATTTTAGTTTTAGTTGTTATTTTAGTCATGTCAACTGTTTTAGTTTTAGTCGTATTTTAGTCAACTAAAATGGTATTAAGTTAGTAGACTAAAATGTTTTAGTCTACGAAATTAACACTGCTCACATCACAAAAAACTATCGATAAATGGTGTATTACATGCTTTTCATACTCACTCACTCACTATGGAATTTGTTTTCTGTATTCTGCAAAAAACATGGTTGATCCTGCTGCTCTCTATCGCCACCCTCTGTCCATGTCCCCAATGCAGCTAGGGATTTTGCAGAACAGTGTTGGCAGCTCTGCACATGCTCAGTTTTCAGTGAGTTTCTATGCTGAGAATTTCCTCCCTATCACATCTGAGCAGCCCATGTGACTATAGAGTCACAGATGTGGGCATAGGACAGCCCACTCCCTCCCTCATCCTCCATGTTCACTAATCAGCTAAACACAATTGGGGTGGGATATTACATGTAGATTGATGAAGGCTTCACCTCCCTCTTATTCTAATAAGCATGGCAGCCTGTAAAAGAGAAAATTCTGCGCTTATTCTGAAAATTATTATACTAATTGAGTGCAGCAAACTTAGAAGAATTAAATACAAATTCCAAAACAATATTATATACAGAATAAAGTTGCGCAAAAAATTAGCATCTGTGACAAAAACTAAATTGATCAAAAATAAATTAAATTAAATAGAAAATTTAAATCACACAAAGTGTAAAAACTGAATGTGAAAACCAACATGTGCAGTGAATGTGAAATACACTCCTAAAACGAATCTGCCTATATTTTCACATGTGAAGTGAGATTGGAAATATGGCACACCCTATAAAGAAACTACATAAAAAACTAAATGTGTAACCAATGGATTAGTAAGCAAAGTTCTGTGTCTTCTCACTGTGATAGTAGTGTGTATACCAAATGATTGGAATCAGAACTGGGTCTAGTGCAATTGTATAAGAGAAGTGAATTAGTCCCGATCTGGATCCAGATTTCCAGAGAGAGACACAATCAGGTGTCTGAGCAGACAAGCAGGTGCACCGACCAAAGGAGGAACAGCTAGGGTTGCCATCTCATCCCTTTAAACCCGAACACATATGAATTACACAGGTTCTGAGGATAATTTAAAGCAGGTAAGGCACCAAGTGAGATTAGTTACCACCTTAATCAGCCACAGAACCTGTGTAATCAATATGTGTTCGGGTTTAAAGGGATGAGGTGGCAACTCTAGGAACAGCTGATCCCGTTGGGGTTTACAACGCGAGTTTGACTCCCATTATAGGAGTCCACCTTTTTCGGTAAGGGGCCATCTGGCTGTATTTACTCCCTGTATCAAGATTGACATATTTGAGCCGCATATACCTGGATTACTAGTTACCAGCGCCAACTATTAGGAAGATCCTTCAAGCTGTGTGTGCTGATATGCATTGGGACTAATTCACTTCTCTTATACAGTTGCACTAGACCCAGTTCTGATTCCAATCATTTGGTTTACACACTACTATCACAGTGAGAAGACAGAACTTTGCTCACTAATCCATTGGTTACACATTTCATTTTTTATGTTGTTTCTTTATAGGGTTTGCCATACTTCCTATCTCACTTCACATGTGAAAATATAGGCAGGTTCGTTTTAGGAGTGCATGTCACATTCACTTCACGCGTTGGTTTTCACATTCAGTTTTTTGCATTTTGTGTGATTTACATTTTCTATTTAATTTTAATTTATTTTTGGTCAATTACATTTTTGGTCAAATCTTGACAATTTTATGATCACGATTTTTCACCCATTCACGGTTGAGAGTCACAAAAGGGCTAAAGGGATGCAGGCTCAGCAGCTTTCCTCATTAGAGCCCTGCAGGTGCAGCAGCTGATTGAATATTATGAAACTACTCCCATTAGATTCACTTACCACATGGATACAGACAAACACACAGGGTTTCTTCAGAATAACAAAAGGTAGGAATCTGTAATAAGGTTTGTTAAAATCCTTGTAATGCACATAGATCACCCAGAGGGGAATGTTTTTTTCTCAACAAAGGTGGAGTCACACTTTAGGAGCTGAGCACGTCTCTGGCAAATCAACTAGTATTTTGTGTACGTGCATCCCTTCAAAGGGATAAAACACTGAAAAACAAGCGTGCATTGCAGAGATATGACCATTGGCCAAAATAAAAATGCCTGAAGCTTGAAAACGACACTTCAAAAACTTGCATTTGCAAACAAAAATGGCTTTAATATCGACAACAAATGAGAAAAACCTGAAACAGATGGGCATGTTGGATTCTTCTCTTTATTGGTTGCTTGCTTCTCCTCCACCACTACGTCAGCATGAGAATGTGTTGAGCTCTTATATGGGGGCAGCAATGCCAGTAAGCTCTCTGCACAGGAATCAGGAAGGTGATGCCGATTGTCAATGGGCTGAGTGGGAGCAACGAATAAATAAGCCTAACTAGCCTTCCCACCAATCTGAGAGCGGGCACCATATCTGAACTTACCACAAGTCCTGGTCAGATCATGCAAAATCACAAGAGTCTGCATTGTTAAAAATGATCTTTCTTGTCCAATAAATGCAGCTATAGTGTTTCAGGGAAGGAATTGAATTTCAGAAGTCTGCTTCGGATGTGATACAATTATACAAAGGCATAATAAGTTCATGATTTTCTATTATATTCTTTGTTATGACAGTGTGTTTAATAAGAAAATAATATCCATCCCGTTATTAATGGTACGTGACCTTTTGTGGCGCAGGATACGTATAACCTATAATTGCCTTTTCAATGAAAATTGCATTTTAAAAGTTCTAATTCGCTTAACCCTGTCAGGTAAATGATGACTTATTGTATTAATTACTGCTGTTATTTTTGTACTACCAATGACCACAACAACCTTCTCTATTGAACCAGCACTTTATGCGTAGCACAGATTTTGGCCTGAAAAAATACATTGATGGACAGAAACCTTTAACAACCAATCAGAAATAAGGGGTGTGAACACCACCGATCCTTATGTCCCATCCCTCCTCTATGTAGCAGGGTCCTCAATTTAGGGGTAGTGTTTGAGTGGTAGTTATGCTCAAACACCCAAATTGTTAGGACATTATCAACCATTTTGTCTGCAGGAAGAGTATCAGTGTACCATTCCCTGTGGCCTGCGGGTGGCGCTGCCATAGTAGGCCATGCTTGAACTGCTGATACAGTGCTGTGCCTTGTGTGTCCCCTCTCGGCAACCATACAGTGGGCATGGTCGGCCTGCTGTGTATGCTGGGAGAGGATATAAAAGGGGCGGACGCTGCCTGTTGGCTGTTGTTCATTGTCGGGAGTCCTACTCCCAGGGAGTGTGTGTGTGTGTTCCTGTCCGCCCTGGGTACCTTTGGCCCAGGGGCGGTGGTCGGTGAATCAGTCCCAGGCACCTTTAGCCCTGGGGCTGCAACCAAAGGCCTTGGGCCCAGCACCTTTGTCTGGGGCCCACCAAGGATCGAGGAATCCCAGGGTGTCGTCTTGCGAGGGGACCCGCATCTGAGATGAGGAGGCCGGGAGAGGACCGTTCCGAAGGACTGGTGAGAAGTCACAGTGAAGGAAGGGGCCCGGTAACTCTCTGGAGGGATGTCTTCTCCTTATAAGAGGCCAGTGGCAGCCCGTCCATAGGGGGCGCCCGCCCCCCCTCCTGTGGTCACCAAAAAAAAAAAAGCGGGCCCTTTAAGAGTTTTTTTTTTTAATGTCTTTTTTTCACACATGGCGGCGCGACCCTAGTGGGCGCAGAAGCGCCGCTACTGCTCGCTTCTGCGCCCGGCCGTCACTCACAACAATACCTAGGTTCATGCATTGCATGAACCTATGTATTGCTGCCGCCCACTATTCAGATGGCTGGCCCCTTGAGCGCCGGCCATCTGAATCACAGCGTCTGATTGGCCTTTAGAAGTGCCTATCAGAGCCAGCAGGCTCTGATAGGCTTCCCGACTACAGCCTGAGGGCTGTAATTGGCTTCTAAATATCTAATGAGAGGACGCACAGGGGTGCGTTCCCTGGCCAATCAGGTTCACCGGGTCTGGTTACCGGTAACCTGATTGGCTGAAGTGACATCGAGGGCGGGAGAAGACATCGAGGACGGAAGAAGGACGGCGCTGACTCGAGGAAGGTAAGTGCAGGGCTGGGGGGACAAACTGGCTGTATTATGAGGACAAACTGGCTGTATTATGGGGGACAAACTGGCTGCATATGGGGGACAAACTGGCTGCATATGGGGGAGAAACTGGCTGTATTATGGGGGAGAAACTGGCTGTATTATGGGGGAGAAACTGGCTGCATATGGGGGAGAAACTGGCTGCATATGGGGGAGAAACTGGCTGCATATGGGGGAGAAACTGGCTGTATTATGGGGGAGAAACTGGCAGTATATGGGGGAGAAACTGGCTGTATATGGGGGAGAAACTGGCTGTATTATGGGGGAGAAACTGGCTGCATATGGGGGAGAAACTGGCTGTATTATGGGGGAGAAACTGGCTGTATTATGGGGGAGAAACTGGCTGCATATGGGGGAGAAACTGGCTGTATTATGGGGGAGAAACTGGCTGCATATGGGGGAGAAACTGGCTGCATATGGGGGAGAAACTGGCTGCATATGGGGGAGAAACTGGCTGTATTATGGGGGAGAAACTGGCTGTATTATGGGGGAGAAACTGGCTGCCTATGGGGGAGAAACTGGCTGCATATGGGGGAGAAACTGGCTGTATTATGGGGGAGAAACTGGCTGTATTATGGGGGAGAAACTGGCTGCATATGGGGGAGAAACTGGCTGCATATGGGGGGGAAACTGGCTGCATTTGGGTACAAACTAGTGGCGTTTGAGCACAGTGGCTGCGTTTAATGGGCACAGTGGCGGCAATTGATGATTTTATTTTTTTTTCAGTTTGTTTGCGCCCCCCCCCCCCCCAAAAAAATTTGAGCACCAGCCGCCACTGTAAGAGGCCAAGCTTTGAAAACCAAGTTCACCAGGTCTGTGGCAGAGACCAAGATCACCAGTTTGTGTAGTGACTGTGCGTTTAGTTAGAGTACCATTCTGGCTGCTAGTCCCTATCTAGGGAGAATATCCAAATGGGCTGAGTCTGCTTGAGAAGCCAAGCAGTGAAGTGTATTACGTTTGTGCCTGGACCTCTCCCACACCTTATGCTGTCCTATTCTATCTCCAATCTTTCCTATCAGAGACTGTGCTTTAAAGAGAAATAAACTCTACGTTGGAGTTACAGCTGGTGTGGACCTTGGAGTTATTGGGGGAAATAGAGACTTGTCTTTATTGAGCATAGAGATGGGAACCATTCTCTGGAGAACCTCGCTGTGGAGACCTGTTTCATAACACCGCTCAACCTCTTTACACAGGAGGGTACGGGCATGTGGCGTAGTGTGCCCTCTCTCCCTGCGAGGAGCCAAAGACAGGTAGAGAGAGAGGGTTTGAGGCGCTACATCTATAAAAGCGCACCTTAGCTTTATTAAAGTAAGTTTTCACCCCATTATAAAAGGACGTTTTTATAAAGTACTACTGTACAAGCTATAGGTCATCTAATCTCCCCTATTGTTCTCCCCTTGCCTTAAAGTGATTGTAAAGTCTTGTTTTTTTGTTTGTTTTTTAAAACAAACATGTTATACTTACCTGCTCTGTGCAGTGAATTTGCACAGAGTGGACCAGATCCTCCTCTTCTCGGGTCCCTCTTCGCTGCTCCTGGCCCCTCCCTCCTGTCAAGTGCTCAGCCAGAAAGCACCTTGCTATGGGGGAACCCAAGCCGTGCTGCAGATTTGTGTGCCCATTCAGACATGGAGCTGTGGTTCGTCCCCGCCCCCTCTCTCCTGATTGGCTAACTGGCTTTGATTGGCAGCAGCCAGAGCCAATGGCGCTACTGCTGTGTCTCACTCAGCCTATGAGGAGGAAGAGTCCCGGGCGGCTGAGGGACTCGTGGACTTAGCTGGACAGAGATGGGGCTCAGGTAAGTATTAGGGGGGCTGCTGCACACAGAAGGCTTTTTATCTTAATGCATAGAATACATTAAGATAAAAAAAAACTTCTGCCTTTACAACTCCTTTTAGTTTAGCTATGCATTACTTGTCTTCTCAATCGATTCCCCCATCAACTCTAAACAGAATGCACAAAAGGATCTCCACTGCCTGCCGAGTGCCGACTATTGAATTCAGCAGCCGTGGCACCCATGGCTGCCTGAATACTTTGCTACTGGCATACAGTAACTGCATCTGAGAGGATGCATTTGCTTTTTGACTGATAATTTTCCACCTGGCTCAGTTGATTCTTAAATCGACTTTCATCCAGGTGGTGCTGGCAGGGCCACCCACAGGGTTATTCTATATGACAAAATTATGAGGGCTGTACCGAAAGTAATGCAAACATGGGCATAACATTTTTTTTAACTTAAGTTGTTCAAATGTCACATGTTGTTGGAGTAACTCTGCCTGTGTAGTAACCAGGGGTGGCCCATCCATTAAGGGTGCATGGGCGCTGCCCCCCCTACCCAGCGCCACCCCCTCCTATCCATGGGTCCGGGCCCCTTGCAGGACGCCGGACGCAAGAATTCCAATGGAGTGGGTGTTTTTTTGAAGCCCGTAATTAGAGCCAGAAGCTCTAATCGGCTTCAAAATAGGGTGGGCTCAGGGTGCAGAGCACTGCGCTCTGAGCCGATCCAAGTGTGCTACATAGCGAATGAATATTCACTATTGTAACACTGACCCTTCTTCTGGCCAATCAGGAATTTGGTCTGAGACCCGTCACCCGATTGGCTGAAGGTACAGGCGATCCTATTGGACGCCTAGGAGGAGAAGAAGAGAGAGGAGAGGAGACACAGAGGAAGCTAGCGGCCCACCTGTCTGTTGTCCGGAGGGAAGCTAGGCTGGCCACCAGGAGGAGAAGGGAGGAGACCCACCACTGGAGGAGACACACCGGTCACCTAGAGAGAAGCTAGGCTGGCCGCTGGGAGGAAGAGGGAGGAGGCCTGCCAATGGAGGAGACCTGCCACTGGAGGAGGCCCGTAGTGGCTGGCTGTGCACTGTTTGCTGCCCCCCCAGCCCCAAAAAAAAATACCACAGGCCGCCACTGGTAGTAACTCTTCTTTTTCTTTTTCATTGCAATTAAATAATGGATTTTAAGCAGAAGCAATGTCATCAAGTCTAACCTATGTGTGTGATTATATGTCAGTATTACATTGTATATCCCTGTATGTTGTGGTCGTTCAGGTGCTTATCTAATCGTTTTTTTAAACTATCGGTGCCCCCTGCTGAAACCCCCGCCTGTGAAATGGAATTCCACATCCTTGCCGCTCTTACAGTAAAAACAATTGTACGCAGTTTTACCGGTTCCCGACCAGCTCACGTCTATTTACGGGGGCAGAATGGCTCCCCTGCGCAAAACCCCGTACCCGTACAGGGTTTCCTTTAAGAGCCGCCAGAGGACGCTCCCGCTGCCAGAGGTAATGTGCATTTATAAAAAAAAATTACTAGGAGCTTGCAAAGCATTTCACCCTTTTACAGGCAGGCAGTTACATTCTGACAGGAAGACCCAATAAACTAACTAGAGGCTCAACAGCACCCATGTAGTTCATTGAGAACTACAAGCCAACAGTCGCAAAGGCTGTTGGTACTTGTAGCTTTCACACTCACAGAACACCTTCCTCTAGGGCCGGGACTTTTGGCTGTGACCAGAGGAATTTTGTATTCCTGTTTGAAGGGCCTGCAATGTTACTTCATTATGGCACGTGCACTTATCCTCTTCTCATTCCCCTTTTTTATATGTGTGTTTGTCACTGCACCTTTTGCACAGCATGTATGCACTTTCTTATTCCCCGATTAGTAGGGTGCAGGTCCTCGGGCCTGCCCTGAAAGTCTTGGGGGGAGGGCACTTAGCATTCTGGTCAGGTTCCTCCCATGGGGCCTTCCTTTGGGGTAGCCCCACCTAGTACTTGGGGTTGGCCTTCCAAAGAAAAACGGGTCCACCTGGTTTTGGACAGGTGGACCAGTGAGCACCCCAACCCTGTCAGGAACCTTGGTCCCCAGGGGATCAGGGCAAGGGTCCTTTCTCTTAGGCGGAGGACCATGTGTACACTCTGTGCACTTTTTTGTGTTCTCACTTTTTGTGTGCACACTTTCATTTTGCACTGGGTGTTAACTTTTTGTGAGTGTGTTTTACTACACCATGGGACATCAAAAAACATTTGCAGAACACTGTGAATGAATGATGTGGCAAGGAGGGCGGGGCTATTTAAAAGAAATTGTGTTGGTTGAGAAGATCCCCCCTCACTGTCAAAACAGGGTATCAGGGAACAGGGGGGGCGGGCGGGAAGATGCTGCATCTGAAACATGTTACATGTTACACCCTGAATATGGGTGTAACATGTAACATGTTACGAAAGGTGAACTTATCCTTTAAAAATTGTTAGCTGGTTCATCTAAATCTGAGAATGCAGCTCCTCCATCCAGAGTGGAGACACCCTAAGACCCGAAAACAGAAAGTGTGTTACTGGCTGTATCACCACATTTAAAGTATTACTAAGCCTAGGACCCTGCATTCACGATATCTGGTCTCCCACAGTACACAGAACATGGAAATGCAATAGTTTTAGTAAATATAAACTGCTAAATACCTTTTCTCATCAGCAGTATATAGTGGTCTTAAGACTTCTATCAGTGTCTGGTTAAAGCTTGTAGGAGGAGTTTTCATTCCCCTCTGACTGTCCAATGAGGCTGCAGGACCCCTGACTCTCTGTCTGGACAGTGTTGATTGGCCCTGTGCTGATCACATGCACTATCCCAAGAAAAAAAACAAACTCTCTAGCAAAACACACCAAATTGAGCATTTGCAGCCTATGTTCTAGAAAGAGATAGATTGGGGACTGCGGAAGAAGGGGAGGATCATAGAAGACAGAATCAAACAGCATTCATACACAATGCAGAGGATTAACCCCTTAGGTTCCACAGTGTGTATAACAAGCATAATTTATTGCATATACAGCCTGATTTTACTGTTGTGGGTTTAGTAAAACTTTAAGGATTGGCAAGCTGCAAAACATTAAAGTGTTTGTTAAGCCATTTTTATAAGTCTATGCCAGCCCCTCTGTTAGAGGCTGGCAAAGCACACTATGTTTTAAAAAAACGAGTGTTGTATATACCAATTTTGAGCTGTCTACAGGCTGGTCACGTGACTCGTGCCCACTTTACAGCTCCGATGGATGGTTTCTGTGGGAGGGGCCATGATCTCCCCGACGTCAACAGGGAAGATCACGTGGCCACTCGTTTCCTCCCGCAAAAGCGATCCATCGGAGCTGTAAAGATGTTGAGAGAGGGAGCTGACAGGCAGGAAGGAGGGGGAGAGGGGGGAGAGAGGAGATCAGAGAGGACAGCAGCGTAGGATGAAGGGACGTACTCTTACCACGGTGGTCAGTGCGCAGCAGCCATGATTTTCATGGTCTGTACAGAGAGGGGGATATAGGAATTGGCAGGCTCAGTTTTTTTTACAGTTTAGAGGGGGGCAGATTACACCGCAGAAGCACTGTGCTGTGTAATCTGCTTTAAGAGACCAGGATTTTTTTAGGCGATTAACAAACACTTTAAGGTTTGCTTCAGGGTTTAATACCACTTTAGGACTAACAAATGTATCAATTACATAGCAAAATCCTAACCACAATATGTTCAAAATATACCTCCCCACGTACTGCGAAACATTAGCAGCGTCAGTGTATTAATATTGTTTTATTGATTTGTGGCCTTTTATTACATTTCCATGTACATTTGTTACATTTCTACCTCCTGAATCAGCCGTGTATTTTCATGAATGGAATGTCTTATCATTACTTTCCTTCTTGATGGAGAGCTGATTAATTACTGAGCCAGATAAGGATAAATCTTCTTAGTATTTGATTAACTAGCTTGCCAGTTTGTATGTTTGTGTACACACTGCCACATTCACCACAGTCAGTCAATACTATCGATCCCGGCAATGTCCGAGGTGATGTTTTACACTCCTTACACCAGAATGCGGCTTTTATCTTCAATCATCATCAAGTTACAGTAGAACTAAGCTCTCAAATTAAATTGAATATTTTTTCCCCCCAATAGTTGGATTTGTGCACTATTTTTCACCGAAAACCTGAATTTCCTGTGCGGGATGTTTGCCCGCCCAGCACACAGTCAATATGTTCTTAGGAGTGGGGCAAGGAACCCCTCCTCCTGAATCATGCCAGACCACATGCCCTCAACATAGGGGGTGGGTGCTTTGGGGTGGGAGGGCACTGCCCCCCCACCCAAAATCACCTTGTCCTCTTGTTGATATGGACAAGGGCCTCTTCCCGACAACCCTGGGTTGTAGTTGTGGGGGTCTGCAGGCAGGGGGCTTATCGGAATCTGGAAGCCATCTTTAACAAAGGGGCCCCCAGATCCCACCCACCATGTGAACAAGTAGGGGAACATTGCATCCCTACTCATTCACCAAAAAACTGTCAAAAATTAATAAAAATGCTACAAGGGTTTTTGACAAGTCCTTTATTAAAAAAAATAAAAAACAATGTCCCCTGATGTAGCTCCAACGTCAATCACGATGCCCGACACACCCCAAAAAAGCAAAAAATAAAAAACGCTTTGCACTCCTCAAAGGCAGACCACCGAATGCCTCCTCCACGTCTGACAGTTTCTTAAATTGGTAAGGGGCGGTGCCACCAGTGAATTCACCAGGTGCCCCCACCCCCCTATGACCTCACCGACCCAGTATGCAATGATTTGACTCTTTTTTTATTTTCTTTAGAAATTTCATTTATGCTGTAACAGGTTCTATACATTGTACAGATGAACCAATTTACAGGCAGACTAAGTGGACCCCCAGGTACTATATTTAAAATAATTTTTCATTTTTATTGTTTTACTTTAAGTATCATTAAAATCACTGTTCCTTTAAAAACGATTATTAAAAAAAAAAAAAGTTTTTTTTGCATTGATACGTGTCCCTCAGGGTAGTACCTGGGCCCCCATACCATGTTTATGGCCAATTACTTGCATATACATATAAGCCTTCAAAATGGGGGCTTTTGATTTCTCATGTTCGGCTCCCATAGGCTTCAATGGAGTTCGCGGTTCGGGGGTGAACTTTTCCCCTGTTCAGGAGTTCTTCTGCGAACTGAACAGGGCCCATCTTTAGTGATTCACCTGTTATTTTAATAATGCATTGGGGTGCCATGTAAAATATATGGAACCACAATGCACTTTTGCCTGTTACCATACATTGCACGGCAAAACACATATGTCAATGCGCCCTCAGTATATTTTTATTATTATTATTATTATTAATATTTAAATTCAATTACATTTCAATAGGGGATCAGAGGGCCTTGCTTGTGATATCTTGCAAAAAAGGGAAGGTAAAGTGATACAAAAGTTAATAATTGTGTGGGATGAGCTGATGGAGAAAGTAAAAGTACAGTGAAAAGATGGGTATTTAGGGATTGCCATAGATAGACGGACAGAGTAGGAGATAGCTGGACAGATTGCTTTAAGGAGTTCCAAAGGATGGGAGTGGCTCTGGAGAAGTTCTTGAGATCAGAATGAGAGGAGGAGACAACTGGGCTAGAGAGCAGGGGTTTTTGGGAGGAGCAAAGAGAATGATTTGGTTGGTATTTCATTATGAGGTTGGTGGGCAGAGTTGTGAATGGCTTTGTAAGTTGTTGTTAATATTTAGGTTTTTTTTGTTTTTAAAAGAGCTTTATTTATAAGGCATAAATTGTACATAGCTTATACATAACCGTTATAAAAATGAGCAGGTGGGGTCACTATATGTGATATGATGAATACTGCATATTAAGGCTCCGAAATGGAAATACATCTAGAGAAGATAGCACAAAAGCATATACACTTGACCTATTTGTATTGCTCAAAGAACAAGAATAAAACAAAAAAAAAAAAACAAAAAAAAACCCCTTAACATATATCTATAACATTTGTAAAAGTAAAGTACAAGTGCATAGGATCAAAAACTGTGTTCGCCCATGTTTCGATGTGATACCATGTGGGGAAGGTCTAAGTCTAATGCCGCGTACACACGATCGGAAATTCTGACACCAAATGTCCGATGTGAGCTTTTGGTCGGAAATTCCGACCGTGTGTAGGCTCCATTGGACATTTGCTGTCGGAATTTCCGACCACAAAAATTTGAGAGCTGGTTCTCAAATTTTCCGACAGGAAAAGTTCTTGTCGGAAATTGTATGCAATTCCAACGCTCCAAAAAACATGCATGCTCAGAATCAAGCAGAAGAGCCGAACTGCCTATTGAACTTGAACAAGATTTGTGTGACCGTGTGTATGCAACACAAGTTTGAGCCAACATTCCGTCAGAAAAAAATACACGGTTTTGTTGTCGGAATTTCCGATCGTGTGTACGCGGCATTACTTTCTCTACTTGAGCTTTTATTTCAAATTCGGTCAGTCCGTTGTGCAGGAAATAATAGGTCCCCGTGCAGTTGACCCCTAGCAACTGGTACAGGGATGGGGGCTTTAAAGGGGTCCAGTGTCTAGGCAGACCGAAACTGTATTACTACAGCAGGAAAATTCAAGGCAAGATTTGGAGAGAATGAGCCTGAAATTGGGTATACAGATTTGGGTAGGAATAAAAAAAAGAGAAAAGAAAAAAAAAAGGGTGTGTGAAGGAGGTTAAAGGATAAGATACTATCAAGAAAGGGAGTGTAAGGGAGGGAAAGGAAGTAGGGAGAAGCCCCGATAATATAAGATGGAAGGGTTAGGGTAGCTTTATCCTCCTCCTCCGGCAAGAGCCTGAGTGTTCGGTCAGTGGATTAGGTCAGCAGCTAGGAATATTTGGCCGTTGTTTTAAAATGATGCCAGCAGGACCAGGTTTTCATAAATGTGGAGGCTTTCTCCTTGGCCAAATGGACAAGTTCCTCCATTTCCGCTATCTTGTTTATGCGTTTGTTTTATTCTGGTATCTAAGGAGGGTTAGGGGAGCACCAGCAAGCTGGAAAACACAGCTTAGGCCCCGTACACACGGTCGGACTTCCATCTGACTTTTCCGTGTTTTTTTGTCCGAACGGAGTTGGTCGGGAACACCCATAGCATACACACGGCAGGACTTTTCTGCAAACTTTCCCAAAACTTTTTGCAACATCACATGGTTTTTCTGCTCTTTTATGCTCTTTACCGCCACCCTTTGGTCAACTTCTGCTATTGTTGGTTGATTTTAACATTAGTTGTTTTGTCCATCGGACAAAAGTCCGATGGTTTTCTGTACACACGGTCGGACTTTGCTCCATCTGACTTTTGTTGGGCAAAAGTTTGTCCGTTTGCAGACCCAACTTTTGTCCGATGAAAACAAGAAAAAAGCAAAAAAAGTTTGTCCGATAGAGCGTACACACGGTCGGATTGTTGGTCCAACTTGCTCAAAGGGAAGTTTGTTGGGCAAAAGTCCGACCGTGTGTACGGGGCTTTAGATACATTTACCATATGTATTGCTAATGATCTAAGATATGCTGACCCTGGTGTAAAAGTAGTTGGGCTGGGAATATTTTGAATTTTATTCATTGGACGAGCAGAAGCCAATGGAGGGATTGGCAGAGAGGGGTATCTGACACTAAGTGGTTGGTAAGGTCCACGAGTCTAGCAGCAGCATTCATCGTGGACTTTTTAGAAGAAACTAATGTAAATACCTGATCCTGACCTGGTATCAGTCTCTTGCAATCCCCTGTATGGCAGAGCTTAGATTGGGAGAAGGAGAAGCAGCACAAGAATCCAAATGGGCGTGCTTCAGTGCTTATAAGAGACAGGCGGGTAGAAGAAGAGAGCAGAGTGAAAAGGGGATGAGTTTATCGGTCTGCTGCTTCTCCTTTAATCACAGGCTGGAGAAAATCAGAGGTACAGGCAGTCCCCGAGTTACGAACACCTGAGTTACGAATGACTCCTGCTTACGAACGGCCTGAATGCCGGCTGCAGCGCGGTGCCACCACCTCACATGGAACCCTCCCTGCACTGTTACAAAAAAAAGCATTGTGACGTAGATCAGAGAGGGTGCTGTGCTTGTACAAGTGATAATGTCCAATTCATATTTGGATAACAACCACTAGAGTGATGTAAGTAGTGAGGAATCCAGCTGCACAAGAGGAACAGAAAGATGAGGATTACAATTTAGGAAGATTGCATCTCCTGATCTGTACATGTTTGATTGGAGTTTATCTATATGTACAATGCCTGGAGCTAAATTTGTATCCTTTTGTTTGTGGGTAAAGTTTGCTACACCTCGCCCAGCTAATTTCATGACTGATTCCTGACTCACTTCTACTGTAATCAGTACATCTCTATAATACCTGCACACAATCCTATGTTTTTTTTCCCCTTTGAAACAGAGCAAGTACAGTGGAACGCGGTTAACGTGCGCTTTGAAAGAAGAGCAACTTTAAAAAAAAAAATCCTGACTCATTTTGCGAGTGTTGTCTCGAAAACTAGCAGAATTCAAGCTAATGGGGTGTGCATTACCGCATTTGGCCAGATGTGCGTGGGCGCCGTTGACACTCGGAACGGTTCGGAGCCATTCGGAAATACTCAGAAATACTCAAAAACCCTCGGAAATACTCAGTTCCAGAGTGTTTCCGAGCATTTCCGAAGGTTTCCGAGATCAGCCGAGCTGTCCCTGAGTATTTCTGAGGCTCTTCAGTGCCCCTCCACCTCTAGCCACATGCGGTATTGCATGCCTCAGAAGTCAATGCGGAACGAATTATCTTCTTTTTCATTGACTTCTATGGGCTAACTCGCTTTGATATGCGAGTGCTCTGGATTACAAGCATTCTCCTGGAACGGACTATGCTCATAATCCAAGGTTCCTGGCAGAAATCCCCTGTGCTGCATTAAAGTACAGTAGAGCAAAACAAAAAAACTTTATTTTTATTTTGGACAGAATTAAGGAAGGTTATATCACTTGTCAGTTTTCTTTTTGCCATCTGTGTCCCATTATGGAGATTTCCCTTCACTTCCTGTCCTATAGCCAAGACAGAAAGTCAGAAGAAATCCCTCCAAAAGGAAGAAATCCCTGGTTGCCTCAAGAATTAGTGTCTGGAGATGTGTACGACGGAAATATTTGTTTTGTTTAATTTCAGATTTGCTCGGTAAATTATTAATTTTGTTTCGCCATATTTGTTATGTTAGAATGATTTATTTTCAGAATTTGTTTTGTATATTCAAACCAACTTCAAATTCCAAATTAGAATTTTGGAAGATGGCTATATTCATTCTATTCTATTCTATTTTTTGTATTATATTCTTTTATATTCTATTCTATTCTATTTCATTGTAATCTTTTATTTTATTCAGTTTTTTTTTCTATTCTATTTTATTGTTTTCTATTCTGTTCTATTCTATTTCTTTTCTTTTTTATTCTATTCAGCCGCCTAAGTAGGAATCCTCATCCTATTTCACTTTTAATCTTACTGTATTTATTGCAATATGTTTCCATTTCGAATTCAAATTCAGTTTTAAATTTGAATTCAAATACATTTTTCATAGTAAACCTTAATTAATTTTCAAGTTTGAATTCAGATAACTCATTTAATTATAATTAATTTTGCATTACTATTGTGATTTGGAAATTCAAATACATCAAAATCTTCTAATAATAAAAATCGAGTCCAAATTTTGATTTGTATCAAAAGCAATCGCACTTGTCTAGCTTTGCCTCCTCTGCTGTCTTCCGAGGTCCTGATTGCTGCACTTAGTGACCTTATTGGAAGATTTTCCCTCCATTCCTGTTCTTTGGTATTTTCCATCACTTTTGCTTTCGGTGATAATGATAAACAGGACAAATAGAAAGGGTGGATTCTCTCTAATGGGGGACACAGAAAGCAATCCCCCTCCACTCTATCCAAACTAATAAAAAAGTTTTGAATTTAGTTTACTTTAACCCCCTCGAGACTGGATGCTTCCACCCCTTTCGGCCAAAGGCCAGAATGACAATTACTCAGGCATGCTACACTGTACCCAAATTAAATGTTTATCATATTTTTTCTTAGACAGAGCTTTCTTTTGGTGATGTTTAATCACCACTGGGTTGTTTTTTGCATAGTTGAGTTGCTTAGCCTTGCTTCCACCTCATATGCACGAAAACATAGGAACTGAGGTGCAGAAAAATGTCAGAAGGTACTCTGGACTGATGAGTCAAAGTTTGAAATACTTGGCTGTAGCAGGAGGCACTTTGTTTACTGGGCTGAATAGAGCGGTACAATTATGAGTGTCTGCAGGCAACTGTGAAGCATGGTGGAGGTTCCTTTGCAAATTTGGGACTGAAGAGACGGAACGCAGCCTGCATTCACAAAAGATCTGTGGTTAGTTCTCCAAGATGTTTGGAACAACCTACCTGCCGAGTTCTTTGAAAAACTGTATGCAAGTAAACATAGAATCGTTGATGCTGGTTTGAGGGCGAGGGGTGGTAACACCAAATATTGATTTGATTTGGATTTCTATTCTGTTCATTTACTTTCCAATTTGTTAATTGATAAAAATACTACAGGTATTAACACTTCTATTTCTGAAATTTACAGCATTTTTCCACACCTGTCCAAAACTTTGCCCAGTACTGTATATGTGTGACTGCCTAGTTATATAGTAAGGCCCAAAATCCAAAGAGCACCTTAAAGTGTTTCAGGGGCATAATTAACCACTTAAGGACCGCTGCACGACTATATACGTCCTCTTTTTGAAGAGGGATATCTCGGTAACGGCAGCAGCTGCTGCCACAACCAAGGTATCCATCTCTTCAGGCGGCGGTCCTATAAACGATAATGGTGGTCTCTGCAGCGGATTCGCTGCAAAATCACAGTTTTTGGCGGCGGGAGAGGGCCCCCCTCCCGCCGCTCTCCCGCGCCCGCCGCTGCTTACTGGAGCCGTCGGGAGCGGTGGAGGCGATCGGGTCCTTCTCGTGGCTGGGTATGGATACGGGTTAGGGCAAGATGGCCCCCACCCGTCTCCATACCATAGCAGGGCGGAAGCGACGTCAAAGCGTCACTTCCGCCCATACGTCCTAAAGGGCCAATTTATTTTTGTCATTTTTTCAAATGACAATTTTTTTTTTTATTGCATTATAGTCTAAATATGAGATCTGAGGTCTTTTTGACCCCAGATCTCATATTTAAGAGGACCTGTCGTTCTTTTTTTCTATTACAAGGGATGTTTACATTCCTTGTAATAGGAATAAAAGTGACCCAATTTAATTTTTTTTAAAAACAGTGTAAAAATAAAATTTACGTGAGCAGCGCCCGCATATGAAAACGGTGTTCAAACCACACATGTGAGGTATCGCTGCGATCGTTAGAGCGAGAGCAATAATTCTAGCCCTAGACCTCCTCTGTAACTCAAAACATGCAACCTGTAGAATTTTTAAACGTCGCCTATGGAGATTTTTAAGGGTAAAAGTTTGACGCCATTCTACGAGCGGGCGCAATTTTGAAGCGTGACATGTTGGATATCAATTTACTCTGCGTAACATTATCTTTCACAATATAAAAAAAAGTTGGGCTAACTTTACAGTTGTCTTATTTTTTAATTAAAAAAAGTGAATTTTTTCAAAAAAAAAAGTGCGCTTGTAAGACCGCTGCGCAAATACGGTGTGACAAAAAGTATTGCAATGACCGCCATTTTATTCTCTAGGGTGTTAGAAAAAAAATGTATAATGTTTGGGGGTTCTAAGTAATTTTCTAGCAAAAAAAACTTGTTTTTAACGTGTAAACACTGAGTCTGAAAAACAGGCTCGGGGCTTAAGTGGTTAACACATATAATTTCCTGACAACCTATCACATTTCTAGGGGCCTTTAAGCACCAGGGCAGTAGAAACATCCACACAAAATGACCACATTTTGGAAAGCAAACCCCCAAGGTATTGGTGAGTCATTTGAAGACTTCATTTTGCCACAAGTTTTTGCAAAATGCAGGAAGAAAATAACATTTTACTTTTTTACACAAAGTTTTCAGTTTAATAAGCTATTTCCCACACACAGTATGGGAATACAACCCAAAACAAAATTTACAAATTTTACTACTCCTACATTGCTCTGAGGACTACAGAACCACAACCATCTATGTTATGGAGAAGAGGAGAAGGGGAGGCTTTAGTAATCCTGTCCTGTTTTTTTTTTGGGTTTTCCTGATCTAGTCGAATGAGAGAAGTTTGTCACCCTTGGAAAAGAAATGTGCAGAATTACAAGGTGAAAATAAAGAAAAAAAAGTCTGAAAAAATAAAAGAAAACTAATGCAACCACCACATCCAAGGATTACATTTTTGTTTTTGGGTTTAGATACACTTTAACCTATTGTTTTAGTTCTCACTAGACATGTGCACTGCCGAAAAAATTGTTTGTTTTAGTTTCATTCTTTTTTTGATGTTTTTTCGGGTCATTCATTATTAACGTAATTCGCAAAGTCGTAAATCCGAAAATAAGAAAGAAAATCCGAAAATTCTAAAGAATAACTAACTAATATTAACTGACTAATAAATTATAGGTATTGGAATTTCCTTTAAAATTTGGCTGTTAGTGAACGTAAGGAATACGAGTTTATCTGAAGTTACGAATTATCAAAAATAATGAATGCTGTATCTGAGCAAATGGAATGGAACGAATTAATAATAAATAATAAGAATAATAAAAAGGTTATTTTTTTTTCTCGTTATTTATTATTATTAATTTGTTCCATTTGTTTAGATACGATATTCATTATTTCGGATAATTCGTAACTTGATAAATTTGTATACATTGCATTCACTAACAGCCTTATTTGAAAGGCAATTCCAATACCTATAATTTAATAGTTAGTAATAGTTAAGTTATTATTAGTTCGTTTTTATTTCAGATTTTCAAATTTTTCGGGTTTTCAGATTTTCGAATTTCCGAACTTTAAAATTCACGGATTTGCGAATATTCGAATTTATGAATATTCAGAAAAATTTGTTAAATGGGTTTTCGTTAGTTTGGATATTTCCGAATGAACAAATTTGTGAAAATTCGTTAAACGAATTTGGAACGAAACGAATTGGACATGTCTTGTTCTCACAGCTGCAGAAGTCATTTTACATGTGTTCATTATTTCATGATAATTTTTACATCACAAATTGCAAAAATCACACATTGCTGTGGTATCACTATTATTACACTTGAGATGTACCTGTTAAGCTCCGTACACACGATCGGTTTGACTGATGAAAACCGTCCTATGGATGGTTTTCATCAGACCAACCGATCGTGTATGGTACCCATCGGTCTTTTTTCCATCGGTTGTAAAAAATAGAACTTGTTTTAAAATTTTCCGATGGATAAAAAACCGATGGGAATTTCCGATCGTCTATGGGCAAGTCCATCGGTTAAAAAACCCACGCATGCTCAGAATCAAGTCGACGCATGCTCAGAAGCATTAAACTTCATTTTTCTCGGCTCATCGGAGTGTTTTACATCACCGCGTTTGGAACGGTCGGTTTTTTGACTGATGGTGTGTGGCCAAGACTGATGAAAAACTGTTTCATCGGATTTCCGATGGACAAATCCATAGGTTATCCGATCGTGTGTACGGGGCTTAACTCTTGAAAACCTCTGTTTCTAATTAATTGCTATTTTAACTCATTTTATCAATGCCTCATATGGCTCATTTTCCTGCTGTCCACAATTGAAGTGTTTCTAAAGGCAGTACGTTTTTTTATCTTAATGCTTATTATGTCAAGCCACCCTCCATGTGTGATTAAATAATGTCCATTCACAGGAGCGTGGCTTGAAAGTGAGCCTGCTCGAGTTTCCCCCTCGGCAAGCAGCTTGTTATTGGGGGCACTCGGCAGGGGGGAGGAGTCAGGACCGCTGGCAGGGGACCCAAAAAGAAGATCAGGGCTGCTCTGTGCAAAACCATTGCACAGAGCAGGTAAGTGTAACATGTTTGTTATTTATTTTATTTTTTTATTTGAATCTTTAGCACCACTTTAATATCTTATAGAAAAATAACACAGTGGCCAGCAGGACGTTAGTGATCTTCTGGATGCAAAAAATAAATAAAAATGTTAGGTTGATTATAAATTAGTAAATAATACACAGAATAAAAATATAACAAGGGTTTTGATTTTGAGAACTGAGGTTTTTGTCTGTTATTGAGTACCAAAGAAAAATACAGGGAGAACATACAAACTCCATGCAGACACTGATATCACAAGGTCATCAGGGTTGTTTGATAGCAGTGCAATCTATCCATGTGCTACCAGGCTATTCTCCACTTATCTGTTTGTTCTTGTTAGGACAGAAGTGAGTCAGGATTTAGTCATGAAATAAACTAGGCGAGGAATGGCAAACTTTACCCATAAATCAAGATATACCGTACAGTACATTTAGCTCTTGGCATTGCTATATCGATAAACTCCAGTTTCTACACAGGGCCGTCTTTAATGTTGATTGGACCCTGGGCAAAAAAATTCTTCCTCCCCCCCCACCATGCAATTTTGCTTTCCACCTTCTCTGAGACAAACAATAAATATCAACTAGACTTAAAATCAGTTTCCTGTATCAGATCAGGTAGTGATTGCGATTGGTTGCCAGAGGTTACAGCATATCGTTACCACTTACTAACTGGTTGCTAGAGGTTACAGTACACATTACGGCTCATTAATTAGTTGCTAGAGGTTACAGCACATGATTTCTTCTTGTTGGTTGGTAGAGATTACTGTACAGTAATACTGCTCACTGATTGGTTGCTAGAGGTTACAGCACATCATCTCTTCAATGCAGAGGGGCATGATATACATAAAAATGTTGCCTTTATTTACATATGAATGCCGCCGGCCTCAGCTATTTACATATGAATGCCGGTTGTTTACATGTAATCACAGGGTCTGCAGGTGAGTCATCTGTACACAACAATAGGGTAGAGCTGGGCAGCATTAGTAGCAGCACTTCACACTGAGATATCAGGACACAGCACAGTACTAAAACTTCAAGGGACAAGGCAATTTAAACTGGGATCGTTGGCAAGTATGAGGCAGCTGCTTTGGGCCCCACAACAATGACAGGGCCCAGGGCTTTTTTTTGCCCTGCCTTAAAGACGGCCCTGTTTCTACATATAAGGGTAAGTAGTCTATGTGCTGTAATTGAATGGTTCTGTTCATCTTGTGCAGCTGGCCTCCACTAGCTACCTCTATCTCTATATTCTGTTATCCTAATCTTCTGGAAGGCCTTCAAAGGAATAAATGTATTTTTTCAGTCTATGCTGGGAAATGAACGTTAAATGTAATGGTTGAGGGTCAGTTTTCATGTACTGTAGCTGTTCTATAGGCTTGTAAGTCTTTAAACAATTTTTATGGCTGGCTTTCTTAGCATCTCTTTTTCTCTTGTAAATTTAAACATTTAATACACAAAAAAGGATTCCCAGAGCACTAAAGCTTACCTAAAGATCTATCTTCTGGAAAGATTATATTAAAGCTGGCCATACACCAGTAGAATTAAAATTTCTCAAATGTTCATTGAATTTCCTAATGGTTAGTGGGGTCAAATCAACTTTTATTTTTGACAATAGTGAAAAGGAAAATTCATAGAAGCAGGGTGGAAATTTTGTTTCTCAAACAAACAAAATTTCAAGGAACAGGTTTGCTTTAATGAGACACTGTCAGTTTCTCAAAAACGTTATGGAAAGTTTAGATGAGGTGCTGGATACGGGTTCTCAATTGGTGACAGCAAAAGTCCTTAACCACTTCAATATCAGGCATTTTCACCCCCTTCCTGCCCAGGCCAATTTGCAGCTGTCAGCGCTGTAACATTTTGAATGACAATTGTGCGGTCATGCAACACTTTCCCACAAGTAGAGCTTTCTTTTGGTGGTATTTGATCACCTCTGCAGTTTTTCATTTTTGCGCTATAAACACAAAAAAAAAGTGTAAATTTTGAAAAAAACACAATATTTTTAACTTTTTGCTACAATAAATATCCACATTTAAAAAAATATATAATTTTCTTCAGTTTAGACCGATATGTAAACTTCTACATATTTTTGGTAAAAAAAAATCGTAATAAGCGCATATTGATTGGTTTGCGCAAAAGTTATAGCGCCTACAAAATAGGTTATTGATTTATGCCATTATTTATTTATTTTTTTACTAGTAATGGCGGTGATCTGCGATTTTTATCGTGACTGTGACATTGCGATGGACAGATCGGACACTTTTGACACTATTTTGGGACCATTGACATTTACACAGCGATCAGTGCTAAAAAAATGCACTAATTAATTATTGTGTAAATGTCACTGGCAGGGAAGGGGTTAACACTAGGGGCGATCAAGAGGTTAAATGTGTTACCTAGGGAGTGATAACTGTGGGGGGATGGGACTGACTAGGGGAGGAGACCGATCATTGTTCCTATATACTAGGAACACACGATCTGTCTCCTCTCCCCTGACAGGATGTGGATCTGTGTGTTTACACACACAGATCCACATTCTTGCTCTGTCACGAACGACCACGGGTGCCCGGTGGACAAAGCGGCCGCCGGGCACTCGCATCAGCTACTCGGTGATGCGGCGGGCATGCGCGCACCCCCTATACCTCCGGGAAGCTGAGGACGTCATATGACGCCCATCTAGGATTGGAGGTCCCATCTGAGGACATCATATGATTATGGGCGGGGAAGGAAGTGGTTAAGAATGCCAGATGGCTATTGTTTTTTTGGCAGTTTTCCACAAAAAGGGAACACCAACTAATAGAACAAAGGGGGTTACCTGAAATGAGAAGGCAATAACTGTTTTGGCTAGAGAAAGTGATAGGACTCTATAAAGATATTTCTTTTTCGTACATCACGGGACACAGAGCGACTTAGTCATTACTAATGGGTTATATAGTTTACCTTCAGGTGTTGGCACTGGCCAATTCCAAACCGGAAGTACCCTCCCCTATATAAGCCCCTCCCACCCGGGAGCACCTCAGTTTTTTGCCAGTGTCTAAGGTGTTGGCCAAAGAGTAACATGTGTTTTCACTGGGCTTGCGTACAGGTTCTTTTGGGCCTTAGTAAGCTGTTCCGGATCCCACCAAAAAAGCTTCATAGCTAAACGGTCGGTACCCGGGCCTTGCAGCAGAAGAGCAAGGTTTTGCCTGTAATGCTTCTCTTAGGAGGGCTGGACCCTGGGATCCAGAGCTCTGGTCATACCCACGACCAAGACGCTGTCTGTGCAGGGTGCTATACAGGTCCAGGGGAGTGGAATCCTTGGGAACCCGGTCCCTGAAGGTTTAATTACAATGCCTGCCGTGATAGGTGAAGTTTGGACTTTTGTGGACCAAACAAAGTCCTGCGGCGGGGATCAGGTAAGTGGGGGCCCTCAGGAACTTGGTTCTATTGGGGGACCCCCAAGCCTAATTTGTCTTTCTGTCTGTTACCTAACGGTATTCCCGCTAAATATCTGTGTTTGCCTATAACTACTGAAAATGTAAAATTTTAATAGTAGTCAAGAAAAAAAAAAACAGGGACCGCGGTACCTGTGTTAAACCACTAGAGGCCGCTGTAGTCCATTTTTCTTGTAAATGTGGATCTTTGGTTTTCTCAACTCAAAAGATCCAGGCAGCTGGTAAGTTTCTCTGAGGGAATCCACTTCCTCTGCCCTGTTGCTGCGTTCATCCACCGCACAGGCCCTCCGGCAAAAAGGGCCCTGGCTCCTAGTCCTCTGTTGGTTTTCGAAAAGGGCGCCATTGGCGCACGGGCGCGCGCGCGGGCGCGTGCACGCGCCTCCTATGAAAAAAAAGGGGCGGGGCGGGTGGATGACGCTCGATGCGCGCCGCGGCGCTTCTGCGCATGTGCGGGCGTCCCAGCATGGTTAAAAGACACAGTACAAGTGTCAGCTGCATGCAAACAGATCTAGCAACAAACAGTGGCACACAGAGGCGGTTGATGCAGGCATCCCCATAGAAAGGCACTTTAGTGGACACCAGCTGGTATATAGCAGCACCTGTGTTAGACTATTACCAGCAAAAATTGGTGTATGACGACGGGAATACCTCAGCTTTGTGCTTAAAGGATATGTCGTCCAGACGCTCCGGAAATAGATCTTCCAGGAAGCCAAAGGGGTCTCCATCGGGCTCTGAGGATATTGGGCATGCTTGCACTGCACCAATCTCCCCTGAGAATGCAGAGGTCAGTAGCCGTAGAAACCCCGCAGGAATGCCTGGTGCTGCGGCTGTCCCCAGTCCACCTGCTCCTGTATATATAACAGAGGAGGTTTTATCCTCAACTCTGGGAGGATTGGAAGAGAGATTAACAGCATTGATCGCTGCTTCCCTGTCACAGGAAAAGCGCGTCCGATCTCCGTCTCCTCCTTCAGAGTGCCTGTTAGTGGAGGAACAGCCCCACACAGAGATCGACCTACCTGAAGGGGATCAGGATGAGGTTGATTCACTTATAGAGGAATCAACAGTGGAAGAACCTTTCTCAGCTTCTCAGGCTGAAAGATTATGGGTTCAGTCTCTGACTAACATGGTCCGATCAGCATTTAAAATGCCTCTGGCGGAACCACCATCCACTACGGTTTCCTCGCTGGGGTCGCTAAAAGCTCCCCAGGCGGTCTGTTCCTTCCCAATCCACCCTTTATTAGAAGGGCTTATTTACCAGGATTGGGAGCATCCTGATAAAATATTTGCTCCCCCCAAGAGATTTCCGGTGATCTATCCCATGGAGGATAAGTTCATAAGAAAATGGAGGGTCCCTATAGTGGACGCAGCCATCTCTTCTGTTAACAAATCACTGACATGTCCAGTAGATAATGTTCCAATGTTCAAAGACCCAATAGATAAAAAATTGGAGTCTTTACTAAAATCTGCTTTCTCTACAGCAAGTATGGTGACACAACCTGCGGTAGCAGCGATTGGAGTCTGCCAAGCAGTGAAAGATCAGTTGAAACAAGTCTTAAGGGACTTACCAGATCAGCAGGCTCATGCCCTAGCTGACCTGCCTAGAGCCTTGTGTTTTGCGGTGGACGCCATAAAGGATACAATCCAACAGGCCTCCCGCTTTACGCTGTCTATAGTACATATGCGTAGGCTTCTGTGGCTCAAAAACTGGTCTGCTGAAGCTCCCTGTAAAAAACTGCTGGTTAGCTTCCCATTTCATGGAGAACGCTTATTTGGAGAAGATCTGGACAAATATATCCAGAAAATTTCTGCCGGTAAAAGTTCACTCTTACCGGTTAAGAACAAGGGTAGAAGTCCTTCTTTTAAGAGGCCTACCTCTCCAGTCCCGGGCACATCGGCTGTGAAGCAGTTCCGACGGCCTCCGCGGTCAAATTCAGGGGGCAGAAATCAGGGACAATCACAGGGTAACAAGAAGCCCTGGATCAAGAGAGGTACAAAACCTCCCCCTAAGGCATGAAGTATTGCCCCCGCTCAATCGGGTGGGGGGAAGACTTCAGTTGTTCACAGAGACCTGGCGGGACACCATCAGAGACAGATGGGTGCTCTCCGCAGTAAGTCTGGGATACAAGCTGGAGTTAAAAGGCACTCCTCCTGCCCAATTTATGAGGTCAAACGTGCCAAGAGATCCCCAAAAGAGAGGATCCCTCCTTCTGGCACTAGAACAACTATTGCTCCAAGGGGTAATCATGAAGGTTCCCCTGGAAGAAAGCGGATTCGGGTTTTACTCGAACCTTTTCACAGTCCCCAAACCAAATGGGGACGTGAGGCCCATATTAAATCTAAAAGGGCTAAACAAGTTCCTAAATATCAGGACCTTTCGGATGGAGTCGATCCGATCAGTGGCCACCGCCCTACAAGGGCAGGAATGGCTAGCCTCGATCGACATAAGGGATGCTTATCTGCATATTCCCATCTTTCCGGCCCATCAGAAATTTCTACGCTTTGCAGTAGAAGGGCGCCATTTTCAGTTCAGAGCCTTACCTTTCGGTCTGGCCACAGCACCACGAGTGTTCACAAAAATTCTGGCCCCATTATTGGCCAATCTAAGAACACAGGGTGTAACGATAATGGCATATCTAGACGACCTGCTACTAATAGACCACTCAGTGGAAAAGCTGGAAGTAGCTATTCACAAGACAATCGAGTATCTGGAATATCACGGTTGGATTATCAACCGGGACAAGTCAGCTCTAAGACCAGTCAAAAGTCTGGAATACTTAGGGCTAAGGCTGGATTCAAATCAGAGAAAGATTTTCTTACCTCCAGAGAAGGTGTCGTCTTTAAGAAATTTGACCCACTTAGTGGGTACAAAAAGAAAACCATCCATACGTCTCTGCATGAGGCTGCTGGGAAAGATGGTGGCTTCATTCGAAGCGGTACCCTACGGTCAATTCCATTCAAGGAATTTGCAAAGGGCCATACTGTCAGCCTGGAACAAAAAAGTTCAGGCTTTAGACTTACCAATGTCCCTGTCCCCTTCCGTTCGCAAGAGCCTCCATTGGTGGTTGGTGCCCCAGAATCTGGAAAGAGGGAAACCCTTCAGTCCGGTTTCTTGGAAGGTGGTCACTACAGATGCCAGCCTCATCGGCTGGGGGGCAGTGCTGGAGCAATGGTCTCTCCAGGGCAGGTGGTCAGAAGCAGAAAAGGCCCTGCCCATCAATCTCTTAGAGATACGAGCAGCCCGGTATGCCCTAGTAGCATGGACATCCAAACTCCAGGGGTCCCCTGTCAGAATTCAATCAGACAATGCCACGGCAGTGGCATATATCAATCATCAGGGTGGTACCAAAAGTCGTGCAGCCCAGAAGGAAGCAAATTGCATCCTGGAGTGGGCAGAAAGATATGTCCCAGCCATATCCGCGGTTTTCATCCCAGGAGTGGAAAATTGGAGAGCGGACTTTCTAAGTCGCCAACAATTATGCCCGGGGGAATGGTCTCTTCACCCCGAGATTTTCCAGGCAATATGCCAGCGGTGGGGAACACCGGATGTAGATCTGCTAGCATCCAGATTCAACGCAAAGGTGGACAGGTTTGTGTCTCGCACAAGGGATCCCCTAGCTTGCGGCTCGGATGCCCTAGTGTTCCCTTGGGATCGGTTCAAGCTGATATATGCATTCCCACCGCCACAATTGTTACCGCGATTACTCCGCAGAATCAGGGTAGAAAAGAAACCAGTGATTCTGGTGGCTCCAGCGTGGCCCCGAAGGGCATGGTACGCGGAGATTGTAAAAATGTCAGTGAGGAGTCCTTGGACCCTCCCACTTCGTCCGGACCTGCTGTCGCAAGGACCGATATACCACCCTTCCTTACCAGCCCTAGGTTTGACGGCCTGGCTATTGAAGCCCACATTCTGAAAAAGAGAGGGCTCTCTAATTCTGTGGTATCTACCATGATCAATGCCAGGAAGCCGGTATCCAGGCAGATCTACTATAGGATCTGGAAAGCGTACATTACGTGGTGTGAGGCCAAGAAATGGCATCCACGTAAGTACATGATAGGGAGGATTCTGGACTTCCTACAGTGGGCTGTAGATAGGAAGCTGGCCTTGAGTACTATCAAGGGTCAGATTTCGGCCTTGTCAATATTTTTTCAAAGGCCCTTGGCTTCGCATTCACTAGTCAAAGCCTTTATACAAGGAGTGATGCGTATTAGCCCTCCGGTTAGTATTCCCATATGTCCTTGGGACTTAAACCTGGTTCTGTCGGTTCTACAGAAACAACCGTTTGAACCATTACAACACATTTCCTTGGTTCTTCTCACCAGGAAATTGGTTTTCTTAGTAGCCATTTGTTCGGCTAAAAGAGTGTCGGAATTAGCAGCTATGTCCTGTAAGGAGCCATATCTGGTTGTCCATAAGGACAGAGTAGTATTACGTCCTCATCCAGCCTTTCTTCCTAAGGTGGTATCGAGGTTTCATTTGAACCAAGATGTGGTTCTTCCTTCTTTTTTCCCCAAACCTAGCTCAGTAGAGGAAAAGTTATTACATTCTTTGGATGTGGTAAGAGCAGTTAAAGCTTATCTAAAAGCCACTGCTCAGATTCGCAGAACGGATTCTTTGTTTGTTCTGCCGGAAGGCCCCAGAAGGGGTCAGGCAGCATCAAAATCTACTTTAGCCAAGTGGATTCGACAGGTCATAATACAAGCCTATGGCTTGAGAAAGAGACCGCCTCCGTTCAAAGTTAGGGCGCACTCCACAAGAGCGGTTGGAACTTCATGGGCAGTGCATCACCAGGCCTCCCTGGCTCAAGTATGTAAGGCCGCAACATGGTCTTCGGTACACACGTTTACTAGATTCTATCAGGTAGACGTTAGAAGTCAGGAGGATGTCGCCTTTGGGCGCAGTGTGTTGCAGGCCGCAAAAGATCCTCATGCCTGATGGCGCCCAGCTTATGTACCCCCCCCTCATTTGGCATTGCTTTGGGACGTCCCATTAGTAATGACTAAGTCGCTCTGTGTCCCGTGATGTACGAAAAAGAAAAAGGGATTTTTATAACAGCTTACCTGTAAAATCCTTTTCTTGGAGTACATCACGGGACACAGAGCTCCCACCCCTCTTTTTGGGACACTTATTGCTTGGCTACAAAACTGAGGTGCTCCCGGGTGGGAGGGGCTTATATAGGGGAGGGTACTTCCGGTTTGGAATTGGCCAGTGCCAACACCTGAAGGTAAACTATATAACCCATTAGTAATGACTAAGTCGCTCTGTGTCCCGTGATGTACTCCAAGAAAAGGATTTTACAGGTAAGCTGTTATAAAAATCCCTTTTTTATTGGTTCCATAGGTTACAGCAAAAACAGAACAACATGCGACCAACGCATTTTAGGGTACCCAAAAATCCTCCCCCTGTCCTATCGCGGACAGAAACACTGGTTACAGACCGCTGTTCTGATTCAGAGCAGCTGATCCAGGAGCTTTTGAGAGTTCATCTGATATTGAGAAATATCCTGAAGCCCTGATGAAGTGTAAGGTTTCTAGCCCACATAAAATGCCTTTTCTCTTGTTCTGGAGGTCTATACCAGAAAGGAAAGATGGCTTTTTCAGGTGCCAAGATGCAAGCATAGATAAAAAAATACCAATTTTATTACAATGATCAAAAGGTTAAACCCCTAAAACTAAGAATTGTACAGTTATATTACGAACGATGACCTCCACTTCCCTAAGTGGGGACTCCTGTGAAGCACGTTGAGGTGTTCTACCCACACTGAAGACACCCCAAGTAGATTTTGGAAGACATCTGACTTAATGCAACTGTACAATTTATTTATTTATTTATTTATTACAGGTACTTCTATAGCACCGTCAATTTACGCAGCACTTTACATATATATATATATATATATATTGTACATTTACATCAGTTCCTTCCCTCATGTAGCTTATGTAGCGGCAGCTCCTCACACTCCCCTCTTGGTCTCGTCTTTCTTTTGTCTAGGGGTATCTTAGAGGGGAGGGAGCGGGGACACTACGCCTGGCTTCCACCACAGATGTTAGTGCGGTATAAGCAACAGTTCTGTATTACCTTCGGGTCAGTGTTGTGCACCTGGATCCTCCCTCCAAGAGTCACCACGAACCATGTCTGTCAGGAAATGAGCTCCACACCATTAAAGTTCAACACTCCTTTATTCTCCTTGTCTGAACACAAACAGTTGAATAGTGATGAGCCGAACACCCCCGGGTTCGGTTCGCACCAGAACCCGCGAACGGACCGAAAGTTTGCACGAACATTAGAACCCTATTAAATACAATGGATGCGAACGTTCGGATTCTAAAGTGCTAATTATAACGACTATTATCCATGTTATTGTCCGAAACAGAGTTTGGGAACCCGGGTTCTGCACCAGGGGACATGTATCAATGCAAAAAGAAGTTTTAAAAACAGACGTTTTCCGGGAGCAGTCATTTTAATGATGCATAAAGTGAAAAAAAAAAAAGTCAAATATTCCTTTAAATATTGTACCTGGGGGGTGTCTAAAGTATGCCTGTGAAGTGCCACGTGTTTCCCGTGTTTAGAACTGTCCCTGCACAAAATAACATTTCTAAAGGAAAAAAAGCCATTTAAAACTGCTTGCGGCTTTAATGCAATGTCTGGTCCCGGTAATATGGATGAAAATCTTTATGAAAAATGGCATAGCTACCCCATCAACCCCTCCCTCCCCTACCCCAGCCCATTACCAGCCCCTTTGGGTCTTGTATGGATATTAAGGGGAACCCCGCACACAAAATAAAAAAGGCCCTATATACTCTGAACAGCCGTATACAGGCGGTGCATACAAGACAGGGATTGTAGGTTTGTTCTTTCTTATGTAGAATCTGTTTGTAATTTTGAACAGCTGCATTGTTTAAGTGTAGCTCCATGCCAAATTCCTTTTTTTTAGCTTTTTGGAAAACATAGGGAACGGTTATCACCCCTGTCACATTTTTTTTGCTGTCTGTGCCCCTGTTCAGAACATTTCACCTCACTTTGCGTCCCAATGACAACTGTTTTTGAAATGTGGTGTTTTTATTGAAACAAGGATTGGTGATAAAGCATCAGTAGAGAGGAGACACCTTTCTCCCATATTAATTCTTACAGGAGAGAATTTTCCTTCCAAGGGGTAGATTTCCTCTCACTTCCTGTTGTCTTCTTCCGTTTGCAAGTAGTAGTAGTTTGTAAGTTGTATGTTTGAAAGTAGGGACCTGCCGTAAATACTCTGCAGAAATTGGCCCCTTAGGTGTTGGTGTTAGCACAACACTGAAAGCACTCACAGTTATTCTTGGTGGGTGCTGGAACGCCCTGCTGTCAACTATGATATCAGGAATTGTAATAACATATAATTGTTGATCAGTGGTAGTAAAAATTGGGCCTTTGATGGTGGTGCTAGTGCCACAACACTGTAAGGCCTGACAGTTACTCTTGGTGGGCGCAGCAATGGGCCCTGCTGTGAATTATTAGATCAATAATTATAATTGCATGCCCCTGTTGAATAGGGGCTGAAAAATTGGGCCTTTGGTGGTGGTGGTGGTGGTGATGGTGGTGCTGGTGCCACAACACTGTAACGCCTGACAGTTACTCTTGGTGGGCGCAGCAATGGGCCCTGCTGTGAATTATTCGAACAATAATTATAATTGCATGCCCCTGTTGAACAGGGGCTGAAAAATTGGGCCTTTGGTGGTGGTGGTGGTGGTGATGGTGGTGCTGGTGCCACAACACTGTAAGGCCTGACAGTTACTCTTGGTGGGCGCAGCAATGGGCCCTGCTGTGACTTATTCGAACAATAATTATAATTGCATGCCCCTGTTGAACAGGGGCTGAAAAATTGGGCCTTTGGTGGTGGTGGTGGTGGTGATGGTGGTGCTGGTGCCACAACACTGTAAGGCCTGACAGTTACTCTTGGTGGGCGCAGCAATGGGCCCTGCTGTGAATTATTCGAACAATAATTATAATTGCATGCCCCTGTTGAACAGGGGCTGAAAAATTGGGCCTTTGGTGGTGGTGGTGGTGGTGATGGTGGTGCTGGTGCCACAACACTGTAAGGCTTGACAGTTACTCTTGGTGGGCGCAGCAATGGGCCCTGCTGTGAATTATTAGATCAATAATTATAATTGCATGCCCCTGTTGAATAGGGGCTGAAAAATTGGGCCTTTGGTGGTGGTGGTGGTGGTGGTGGTGATGGTGGTGCTGGTGCCACAACACTGTAAGGCCTGACAGTTACTCTTGGTGGGCACAGCAATGGGTCCTGCTGTGAATTATTCGATCAATAATTATAATTGCATGCCCCTGTTGAAGAGGGGCTGAAAAATTGGGCCTTTGGTGGTGGTGGTGGTGGTGCTGGTGCCACAACACTGTAAGGCCTGACAGTTACTCTTGGTGGGCGCAGCAATGGGCCCTGCTGTGAATTATTAGATCAATAATTATAATTGCATGCCCCTGTTGAATAGGGGCTGAAAAATTGGGCCTTTGGTGGTGGTGGTGGTGGTGGTGGTGATGGTGGTGCTGGTGCCACAACACTGTAAGGCCTGACAGTTACTCTTGGTGGGCGCAGCAATGGGTCCTGCTGTGAATTATTCGATCAATAATTATAATTGCATGCCCCTGTTGAATAGGGGCTGAAAAATCGGGCCTTTGGTGGTGGTGGTGATGGTGGTGCTGGTGCCACAACACTGTAAGGCCTGACAGTTACTCTTGGTGGGCGCAGCAATGGGTCCTGCTGTGAATTATTCGATCAATAATTATAATTGCATGCCCCTGTTGAAGAGGGGCTGAAAAATTGGGCCTTTGGTGGTGGTGGTGGTGGTGATGGTGGTGCTGGTGCCACAACACTGTAAGGCCTGACAGTTACTCTTGGTGGGCGCAGCAATGGGCCCTGCTGTGAATTATTAGATCAATAATTATAATTGCATGCCCCTGTTGAATAGGGGCTGAAAAATTGGGCCTTTGGTGGTGGTGGTGGTGGTGGTGGTGGTGGTGGTGATGGTGGTGCTGGTGCCACAACACTGTAAGGCCTGACAGTTACTCTTGGTGGGCGCAGCAATGGGTCCTGCTGTGAATTATTCGATCAATAATTATAATTGCATGCCCCTGTTGAAGAGGGGCTGAAAAATTGGGCCTTTGGTGGTGGTGGTGGTGGTGATGGTGGTGCTGGTGCCACAACACTGTAAGGCCTGACAGTTACTCTTGGTGGGCGCAGCAATGGGCCCTGCTGTGAATTATTAGATCAATAATTATAATTGCATGCCCCTGTTGAACAGGGGCTGAAAAATTGGGCCTTAGGCACTGGTGGCACAACACTGCAACCCCTCACAGATACTGTACTTGGAGCACAGCAATGAGGCCTGTTGCAAAGTATTGCATCAAAAATTTTAATTACACGCCCCTGTTAAACAGGGGCTGAAAAATTGGGCCTTAGCCACTGGTGGCGTCACCCATAAACCAAAATGATCTTCCAAGCTATCATCATTAATCGTACCATTGAGGAGGAGGAGGAGGATAGCCAGTCAACATAACAGCACAGGCACTCAGCATCAGCATCAGTCTTGAAGGGATGTGACATTTTAAAATCAATTAGTCTGTTATATCAGCATCTGGTGTGTGGTAGCTGGTGGTGATCCAAGACTGGTTCATCTTGATGAAAGTCAGTCGATCAACCGAGTCGGTGGACAGGCGCACCCTGTGAGCCGTGACAAATCCTCCAGCAGCACTGAATGTGCGTTCTGAAAGAACGCTGGATGCAGGACAGGCCAGTAGCTCAATTGCATACTGTGCAAGCTCTGGCCAGTGATCCATCCTCAAGACCCAGTAAGCCAGAGGATTTTCGGTGGGGAAGGTGTCCAAGTCTGACCTTGCCCCTAGGTATTCCTGGACCATGTATATCAGACGCTGGCGATGGTTGCTGGAACCGATCATACTTTGGGGCTGCGGACTAAAGAATTGTCTGAACGCATCGGTCAGACGGCCACCTTCCCCACCGCTCCTTCTTTGACTGCCCGAAGCCTCAGCAACTCGTTGTCCAGGACGAGGAGTTTGTAACCTCCCAGTCTCTGGGAACGCGTTGCACAGACCTTTCTGCAAGGCCTCCCGGAGTTGTCTCATCCTCTGCTCCCTCTGCGACGGTACGATAAGGTCCGCAACCTTACCCTTGTACCATGGATCAAGTAGAGTGGCCAGCCAGTAATGGTCCCTCTCCTTGATCCGAAGAATACGAGGATCCTTCCGCAGACTTTGCAGGATCAGGGAGGCCATGCAGCGTAGGTTAGCTGAGGCATTCAGTCCGGAGTCCTCTGGGTCACTAAGGACGACATGATCCGCAGCCACCTCCTCCCAGCCACGTACAAGTCCACTGGTTTCTTGGGACTGTAAATCATCCCTAAAAGACTGCTGCTGATGATGCTGAGTGCCAGCCTCCACCTCCATGCTGACACAATCCTCCTCCTCCTCCTCCTCTTCCTGTGCGATGGGTGGGACAGAAGGAACACTGTCTGGGTAATGGGGGCCTTGAGAGGCAAGGAAGTCCTCCTCTTCCTGCCTCTGTTCTGCCTCAAGTGCCCTGTCCATTATTCCACGCAGCGTGTGCTCCAACAGGTGGACAAGAGGTACAGTGTCACTGATGCATGCACTGTCACTGCTCACCATCCTCGTGGCCTCCTCAAATGGTGCCAGGACAGTGCATGCATCCCTGATCATGCCCCACTGGCGTGGTGAAAAAAACCCGAGCTCCCCTGACCCTGTCCTGGTGCCGTAGTCGCACAGGTACTCATTGATGGCCCTCTGCTGCGTGTGCAGCCGCTGCAGCATGGCCAACGTTGAGTTCCACCTGGTGGGCATGTCACATATAAGGCGGTTCTTGGGCAGGTTCAACTCCTTTTGCAGCTCAGCCAGGCGAGCACTGGCATTATAAGATCTGCGGAAATGCACACAGACTTTCCTGGCCTGCCTCAGGACATCCTGTAAGCCCGGGTACCTGCCCAAGAACCGCTGCACCACCAGGTTAAGGACGTGAGCCATACAGGGCACATGGGTCAGTTGTCCCTGTCGGAGGGCGGAGAGGAGGTTGGTGCCATTGTCGCAAACCACCATTCCTGGCTTAAGCTGGCATGGCGTCAACCACCTCTCGGCCTGCCCCTGCAGAGCAGACAGGACCTCTGCCCCAGTGTGGCTCCTGTCACCCAAACACACCAGCGCAAGCACGGCATGGCATCTTTTTGCCTGCGTACTTGCGTAGCCCCTTGAACGCCTACGGAGCACCGCTGGTTCCGAGGACAAACCACAGGAAGAGGCCATGGAGGAAGAAGAAGAGGAGGGGGTGGAGGAGAGAGGTGTGTCACAACCAGTAGTAGCATTTTGGAGGCGTGGCGGTGGAACAACCTCCAACACTACTGCACCTTGTCCTGCATCCTTCCCAGCTGCCAAAAGAGTGACCCAATGGGCCGTGAAAGAAAGGTAACGTCCCTGTCCATGCCTGCTGGACCATGAGTCAGCGGTAATATGCACCTTACCGCTGACTGCCCTGTCCAGGGAGGCCAAGACATTGCCTTCCACATGCCTGTAGAGAGCCGGAATCGCCTTCCGTGCAAAAAAGTGGCGTTTGGGAACCTGCCACTGAGGAACCGCACATTGCACAAACTCACGGAAGGGGGCCGAGTCTACCAACTGAAAAGGCAGCAGTTGAAGCGCTAGCAATTTAGCCAAGCTAGCATTCAACCGCTGGGCATGTGGATGGCTGGGAGTGAACTTCTTTCGACGGTCCAGCAGCTGGGGCAGGGAAATTTGCCTGCTAGAATCGGACGTTGGTGTACTGCTAGCAGAGTGCCCGCAAGTACTTGCCTGTGACACACCTAATTCTACACCTTCATTCCTCTCAGAGCAGGTTTCAGAGAGGAGTGAAGGTATAGTGGGGTTGGATATCCCAGCTGATGCGGTGCAAGAAGAGGTCAGCTTTGTTCTTTGGTGTGGGTCTTTAAGGTAGGCTTGCCAACGAGCTGCATGGCAGGTCAACATATGTCTGATCAAGCATGTGGTGCCCAAGCGGCTGATGTTTTGGCCACGCGATATACGCTTGAGACATATGTTGCAAACAGCAGCTGTGCGATCTGATGCACTTGCCTCAAAAAAGGCCCACACCAAAGAACTTTTTGAATGACGGGCAGAGGCAGCGCCCTGCACAGGCGGAGCTCTGCGGTGTGATTCCGTCGGTGTGCTGCCCATACGCTGGCCACTCAAGGGCATCCTGCCTCGTTGGAGATGCGCCTCCTCCTCATCCTCCTCCTCCTCCTCCTCTCTCCTATTAGGCACCCACGTGGAGTCAGTGACCTCATCATCCCCTCCCTCCTCATCACTGGAGCCAATCTGGCAGTAAGCTGCAGCTGCTGGAGCATGACTGCCAGATTGGTGTCCTTCTTGAGCATCCCCTCTCTCTGCTCTTACGCTGCTGCCTTCCTCTAGCTGGGTATCATCATCAGATCCTTCCAAACGCTGGGCATCCTCCTGGAGCATGTACCCAACACTGTGCTCAAACAGTTCGGGGAACTCCTCAGGAGGAGGACATGGTGGGTCTAGGGAAGGATTGACTAATGAAGATAATGATACCAGAGAAGAGGACGCTTTGGCAGCTGCTTTGCCAGTACCCTGAGCCTGGGTGAGAGAGGATGAGGAGGATGAGGTGGGCTTGGTCATCCACTCTACCAAGTCTTCGGCATGATGTGGCTCAACATGTCCAGCTGCCGAAAAGAAGGACAAGCGTGTCCCATGGCCATGTGCTGATGACAATGCACCGCGTCCACGACCAGCACTGTTGCCCCCAGACACAGAGCCTGCGTGCCCTTTTTTTTTGCCTCCTGACTGTCTGCCTCTCCTTGTTTGCCTTCCAGACATTTTAATGGATGGCCTGCAGGGAGATGGGAAAAAGAGCAATAAGGGCTACCTTCATGTGTATACTGTGCAGGAGGCTTAGCAACAATGACACTGACACTGTCCCCTGCCTATCCTTCTCTGTCCCTAAACTCAAGGATTTGAAATATGGAACAGCAAAATTGGTTTAGAACAGAATAGCACACTGTCAGTTTCACTCACTGTACCTCTCTGTCCCTAAACTCAAGGATTGAAAATATGGTTCAGCAAAATTGGTTTAGAACAGAATAGGACACTTTCCCTCACTGTCCTACTCTGTCCCTCCCTACAAACAAGATTTAGCACAGAATAGCACACTGATAATTGCCACGAGTGTCCTTCTCTGTCCCTAAACTCAAGGATTGAAAATATGGAACAGCAAAATTGGTTTAGAACAGAATAGCACACTGTCAGTTTCACTCACTGTACCTCTCTGTCCCTCAACTCAAGGATTGAAAATATGGTTCAGCAAAATAGTTTTAGAACAGAATAGCACACTGACACTTTCCCTCACTGTCCTACTCTGTCCCTCCCTACAAACAAGATTTAGCACAGAATAGCACACTGATAATTTCTCCGAGTGTCCTTCTCTGTCCCTAAACTCAAGGATTGAAAATATGGAACAGCAAAATTGGTTTAGAACAGAATAGCACACTGTCAGTTTCACTCACTGTACCTCTCTGTCCCTCAACTCAAGGATTGAAAATATGGTTCAGCAAAATAGTTTTAGAACAGAATAGCACACTGACACTTTCCCTCACTGTCCTACTCTGTCCCTCCCTACAAACAAGATTTAGCACGGAACAGCACACTGATAATTTCTATGAGTGTCCTTCTCTGTCCCTAAACTCAAGGATTGAAAATATGGAACAGCAAAATTGGTTTAGAACAGAATAGCACACTGTCAGTTTCACTCACTGTACCTCTCTGTCCCTCAACTCAAGGATTGAAAATATGGTTCAGCAAAATAGTTTTAGAACAGAATAGCACACTGACACTTTCCCTCACTGTCCTACTCTGTCCCTCCCTACAAACAAGATTTAGCACAGAATAGCACACTGATAATTTCTACGAGTGTCCTTCTCTGTCCCTAAACTCAAGGATTGAAAATATGGAACAGCAAAATTGGTTTAGAACAGAATAGCACACTGTCAGTTTCACTCACTGTACCTCTCTGTCCCTCAACTCAAGGATTGAAAATATGGTTCAGCAAAATAATTTTAGAACAGAATAGCACACTGACACTTTCCCTCACTGTCCTACTCTGTCCCTCCCTACAAACAAGATTTAGCACAGAATAGCACACTGATAATTTCTACGAGTGTCCTTCTCTGTCCCTAAACTCAAGGATTGAAAATATGGAACAGCAAAATTGGTTTAGAACAGAATAGCACACTGTCAGTTTCACTCACAGTACCTCTCTGTCCCTCAACTCAAGGATTGAAAATATGGTTCAGCAAAATAGTTTTAGAACAGAATAGCACACTGACACTTTCCCTCACTGTCCTACTCTGCCCCTCCCTACAAACAAGATTTAGCACAGAATAGCACACTGATAATTTCTACGAGTGTCCTTCTCTGTCCCTAAACTCAAGGATTGAAAATATGGAACAGCAAAATTGGTTTAAAACAGAATAGCACACTGTCAGTTTCACTCACTGTACCTCTCTGTCCCTCAACTCAAGGATTGAAAATATGGTTCAGCAAAATAGTTTTAGAACAGAATAGCACACTGACACTTTCCCTCACTGTCCTACTCTGTCCCTCTCTACAAACAAGATTTAGCACAGAATAGCACACTGATAATTTCTACGAGTGTCCTTCTCTGTCCCTAAACTCAAGGATTGAAAATATGGAACAGCAAAATTGGTTTAGAACAGAATAGCACACTGTCAGTTTCACTCACTGTACCTCTCTGTCCCTCAACTCAAGGATTGAAAATATGGTTCAGCAAAATAGTTTTAGAACAGAATAGCACACTGACACTTTCCCTCACTGTCCTACTCTGTCCCTCCCTACAAACAAGATTTAGCACAGAATAGCACACTGATAATTTCTACGAGTGTCCTTCTCTGTCCCTAAACTCAAGGATTGAAAATATGGAACAGCAAAATTGGTTTAGAACAGAATAGCACACTGTCAGTTTCACTCACTGTACCTCTCTGTCCCTCAACTCAAGGATTGAAAATATGGTTCAGCAAAATAGTTTTAGAACAGAATAGCACACTGACACTTTCCCTCACTGTCCTACTCTGTCCCTCCCTACAAACAAGATTTAGCACAGAATAGCACACTGATAATTTCTACGAGTGTCCTTCTCTGTCCCTAAACTCAAGGATTGAAAATATGGAACAGCAAAATTGGTTTAGAACAGAATAGCACACTGTCAGTTTCACTCACTGTACCTCTCTGTCCCTCAACTCAAGGATTGAAAATATGGTTCAGCAAAATAGTTTTAGAACAGAATAGCACACTGACACTTTCCCTCACTGTCCTACTCTGTCCCTCCCTACAAACAAGATTTAGCACAGAATAGCACACTGATAATTTCTACGAGTGTCCTTCTCTGTCCCTAAACTCAAGGATTGAAAATATGGAACAGCAAAATTGGTTTAAAACAGAATAGCACACTGTCAGTTTCACTCACTGTACCTCTCTGTCCCTCAACTCAAGGATTGAAAATATGGTTCAGCAAAATAGTTTTAGAACAGAATAGCACACTGACACTTTCCCTCACTGTCCTACTCTGTCCCTCTCTACAAACAAGATTTAGCACAGAATAGCACACTGATAATTTCTACGAGTGTCCTTCTCTGTCCCTAAACTCAAGGATTGAAAATATGGAACAGCAAAATTGGTTTAGAACAGAATAGCACACTGTCAGTTTCACTCACTGTACCTCTCTGTCCCTCAACTCAAGGATTGAAAATATGGTTCAGCAAAATAGTTTTAGAACAGAATAGCACACTGACACTTTCCCTCACTGTCCTACTCTGTCCCTCCCTACAAACAAGATTTAGCACAGAATAGCACACTGATAATTTCTACGAGTGTCCTTCTCTGTCCCTAAACTCAAGGATTGAAAATATGGAACAGCAAAATTGGTTTAGAACAGAATAGCACACTGTCAGTTTCCCTCACTGTACCTCTCTGTCCCTAAACTCAAGGATTGAAAATATGGTTCAGCAAGATTGGTTTAGAACAGAATAGCACACTGACACTTTCCCTCACTGTACCTCTCTGTCCCTACAAACAAGGATTAGCACAGATAGCACACTGTCACTGACACTCTCCCTACCTATCCTTATTTGTCCCTAAACACAAGGAATCCAGGATTAGTAAAGGAAAAATAATGACACTGTCCCTGCCTATGCTTCTCTTTCCCTGCTCCGGAACACACTACACAAGGCCGCCGCGCTGGCGGCCTTTTATAGTGTGGGGCGTGTACTAAACCCCCTCAGCAATAATTGGCCACAGGCATCCTGCCTGTGGCCAATCATTGCTCTCCTCGCTGCCGGCGCTGTGATTGGCCAAGCATGCGGGGTCACAGTGCATGCTTGGCCAATCACAGCGCCTGGATGACACTGCGATGGCGTAGTGCATTGTGGGCCATTCGCGTCACTCGAATTTGGCGCGAACGGCCCAAATCGTTCGATCTTCGTCGAACGATCGAACAGCCGATGTTCGAGTCGAACGTATGTTCGACTCGAACACGAAGCTCATCCCTACAGTTGAACTCCCTTGATAGAACAGAACAGAAAAGGAGGTGTGGATGCGAACAGGCCCAGACACAATGTAAGCTGCCACTTCCCTTCCTAGAAGTGTGTCCTGGTCTCCGCACGAGGGTAGATTTCCTTCCAGGCCGCCTCCGACGAGAGACTCACTTGTCACCGGCAATATGCTGCACCGGGTCTTCAAATGAGGAGCTCCCCCCGGTCCATTGCGCCTTCCGGATTCGGGTACCCAATCCCTGGGTACCCTAGGATCTCCTTCCCTCGCGGAACTCAGTGTTGGGCACTGAGCTTCGGACCTTCATCCAAGTACCTCACCCCAGGCCAAAGGTGCCTGGGATGGAACTCGACCTCCGCTGTCCTCTAGGCCTAAGCCACCCAGAGGAGCGACACGACCCACCGTCCACAAGCTGAAGGTGCCTGGGACGTCAACCCCCTGACAAAGATGGCCGTCCCCCTTTATACCCTCTCCCAGCAAGCACGGCAGGTTCCCCGCCCCACCATACCGCTGCCGAGGGAGGACAAAAAGGAGGATGGCACACAGCAATGATTCAACCCCAGCTCAGGGCGACAGCGCCACCCACTGGGCTGCAGGGAATTACACATCACTGATGTCTCTGCCAAATTCAAAATTACACCCGGGAAAGTACATACCCGCTACACTCTCCCCTCGGTCCTTTGACACTGGTCCCCAGTGTCTGGAGTAAACCATGCCCTAAACAGCTGACATGATTCAGTCCAGAAACAGACAAACAATTACAAAAATATAAAACTTTGTAAACTACCCTACTAAAACATTGTGTCTGAGCCCTGTAAAGAAAGGGAATAAAGACAGAAGAGAAACAACAGCACTGATTCATAACCACATATTCACATTTGACTTTTCCCACCCATCCTGACTAAGACCCACCCCATCCTCAGTAAACTTGATGGGATGTTCTCCTGCAGAGGGAAAAGAAAGGATTAACACACATAACCCTGACACCTGTATTCGTGTAATGGAAAATAAACTTCTCAGAGAAGAAATCCCTTTTCTCCAAAGTGAGTGTATGATAAGTGTTTAAACGTTGTGCAACACTGCCACCTGGTGACAGCATCGCAGTAACTGCACCTGTGGAACTTTCCTCTTTTCTTTCGGCCCTATCTACCCCAGAGTCAGTATTCTCTTTGCTGGGTAAATGAAGAACAAACAGGAACAGTTCTTCATTCCTCTGGGCACAAAAGCAACGGGCCCCAGAAAGTTCAGCAGCATGATAAGAACGGAGTCTCTTTTCTCCTACAGGTAAAAGCGGGGATGCGGCAGAACAAGTGGTTTCAAGTGCTGATCCATGGTCTCCAGATGATACTCCACATCTTCTACTTCCTTTCTTCAGATCAAAACTTTATCTGCATGGATGTGTCGTCCCAACATCCATTCTGCCTTGCAGTCTTTAAATCGTTGAGAGGCCTTTGGAGAGCATGCCAGGTACCTGCGGGCGTGAGGAAGCTGAATGTGAGTCCACACGAAGTCATTGTACCAGCGTTCCTGGCACACTTCCACCTCATAGAGTAAGTCCTTCGATAAGTATGGATACTCCCATCCGTACTCCGCAGCAACCTTCTGCCCAAACAGGCGTTGTAGTCTTGCCAGAGGAGGCATAGTAGCTTTGTCCCCTTCGCCAGGCAACACTATCGAGTCCGGGTGGCGAGGGACCTTGATCACATCTGATCAGGGCAAAGGGGCCCGCAGCAATAGTCTCTTTTCCCCGGCCTTCGGTACAGATGGCACCGGGGATGTAGCAGCAGACTGGGGACGGGACCTCTCTTCAGGCGCTGATGCCTCCACCCGGGGTGTGCTTTCCCCTGTTGACATGGGTGGATCTCTGATCCTGCGGGATGAAGCAAGCTGTACTTTGTCTCAGCCCTTCTCAGCAAACAAATCGTCTATTGCCACGTCGTCTCCCATGTCCGAGAGCGACTCCAGGTCGGAGGTGTCACACTCCTTCGCGGGTATGTAGCCGGTTGTAGAAACGGAGCCACCACCTCCCGCAGATTCGCTAGGCCATGACTTCCCGACACCTCCACCCACACACCAAGTCTCCCCGCCTGGCTTACCTCGGCCTTTACTTGAAGCGGGACGTCCGGAACTCTGGTCGACGGATTCATCCGGGCCGGGCATAAGTGGGCAAGATGGTCCACCACAACCGCTGGTCGGGGCTACCATGCCGGTCTTCCTCTTCGGTGGTGGACGCCGCGAGACAGTGGTGACCGAGTCAGCATCCTCGGATTTCTCCCGATTGGGTTTTACGACCTCCTCCGCGGTCGTTGCAGTGTGCGCAGGGGTGACTCTCACAGCAGTGATTCCTCCTCTTTGAGTGGTGTTGCCTGAAGCCCGGCCAGGGTAAATGGTCCTCGGCCTCTCCACCGCCGGATCCACTTCGAACAGGAACTCCCCACAGGCCTCACAGCGTCCGAATGGCTTCAACTGGCACACCAGTCCCGAACACCCGGGACAAATCACACCCAGGGCCTCAACGTCCATGCACGAGTACAGGGCGAATTGACCCCTTGGCTTTAGTCGGATTCCCGTATCCGTTACTGCAGCAGCAGCGGTCAAAGTCGTGGTGGAAGGATGAACTGGAATCCACGAGGTGTGTCCAAACATGGCGACCTGTTGCTGATCCATCGCACACTGCAAAGTTTTTGCGCCAACGTCCCACGTGTAGTCCTTCACACGTATTGGACTCCTCCCCTTTGCTCCAGTTTGCGGGCTTTTCTTCTTTTCTGTTTCTGAGTCACGCCCACGAACTAAGCGGTGGGGGTGTGCCTGGTGGCGCAGTGCAATAGAAGCCCCCACGTGTACTACTTCACACGGCTGAGCTTCCCCCTTTTTCCACTCTCCTGCGCGGGCCTTTACCTTCTTTGGGTCATGTCCACGACTTCGAGCAGGGATGCACTTCGGCCAATGAAGGCCTGCCTGTTCGCCTAACTCTTCCAACAGACACGTTTAATACTGTGTTGCACAAACACTATACCGGACCCGAGCCCCCACGTGTAGCGGCAGCTCCTCACACTTCCCTCTTGGTCTCGTCTTTCTCTTGTCTAGGGGTATCTTAGAGGGGAGGGAGCGGGGACACTACGCCTAGCTTCCACCACAGATGTTAGTGCGGTATAAGCAACAGTTCTGTATTACCTTCAGGTCAGTGTTGTGCACCTGGATCCTCCCTCCAAGACTCACCGCGAACCATGTCTGTCAGGAAATGAGCTCCACACCATTAAAGTTCAACACTCCTTTATTCTCCTTGTCTGAACACAAACAGTTGAACTCCCTTGATAGAACAGAACAGAAAAGGAGGTGTGGATGGGAACAGGCCCAGACACAATGTAAGCTGCCACTTCCCTTCCTAGAAGTGTGTCCTGGTCTCCGCACAAGGGTAGATTTCCTTCCAGGCGGTCTCCGACAAGAGACTCACTTGTCACCAGCAATATGCTGCACCGGGTCTTCAAATGAGGAGCTCCCCCCGGTCCATTGCGCCTTCCGGATTCGGGTACCCAATCCCTGGGTACCCTAGGATCTCCTTCCCTTGCGGAACTCAGTGTTGGGCACTGAGCTCTGGACCTCCATCCAAGTACCTCACCCCAGGCCAAAGGTGCCTGGGATGGAACTCGACCTCCGCTGTCCACTAGGCCTAAGCCACCCAGAGGAGCGACACGACCCACCGTCCGCAAGCTGAAGGTGCCTGGGACGTCAACCCCGTGACAAAGATGGCCGGCCCCCTTTATACCCTCTCCCAGCAAGCACGGCGGGTTCCCCGCCCCACCATACCGCTGCCGAGGGAGGACAAAAAGGAGGACAGCACACAGCAATGATTCAACCCCAGCCCAGGGCGACAGCGCCACCCACTGGGCTGCAGGGAATTACACATCACTGATGTCTCTGCCAAATTCAAAATTACACCCGGGAAAGTACATACCCGCTACACTTACAATTAGGCCCCTTTCACACTGGGGCGTTTTTCATGCGGTTTAGCGCTAATAATAGCGCTGGTATACCGCATGAAAAAATCCTGCCCTGTGCCTTCAATGTGAAAGCCCGAAGGCTTTCACACTGAAGCGGTGCGCTAGCAGGACCGCTCCAAAAGTCCTGCTAGCCGCTTCTTTACAGCGGTAAAGGAGCGGTGTGTTCACCGCTCCTTTGCCGCGGTCTCCCATTGAAATCAATGGGACAGCGCGGTAATACCGCCCGCAAACCGCGGCAATAGCCGCGGTTTGCGGGCGGTATTAACCCTTTTTCGGCCGCCAGCGGGGGTTAAATTAACCCCCCTAGCGACCGCATACCGCGGTAATAACGACGGTATAGCAGCGCTGAAAATCGCGCTGCTATACCGCCACCGCACCTGCCCGCCCCAGTGTGAAAGGGGCCTTAAGGTTCTTAGTTTAGGTATTTGTGTATCCGTGGGCATCTCATTTTGTAAACAACTTTATCCTTGTTTTTAACCTTTTGATCTTTGAAAAAAAATTGGGTATTTTTTTTATCTATGTTTGCATTTTGGCACCCGAAAAATACATCTTTCCTTTCTGATATAGTATTCATGTTATTAGGATGTTATTAGGATGTGGTGCCCCTAGCAACCCCCTTTAATATGGTCTCTGTTCTTGAAGTCACTTAAAGAACTCATGAGATATTTTTATGCATAGTAAGAACCTTAACTCCTTTCACTTACATAGATTTCCAAAAACATCACACCTGAAGGTCCCTACCAGAGAAGAACCATTATTTTTATCTCTATTTCTGTTTTGCACATGATACAATATATTGTCTCATATAGTTACACATGTCTGTTATATAAATGCATAAATAAATGTATCTTGAACGCTTCACTATTGTACTTTTTTCTTTTTCAATATATGGAGCTGGTTTGAAGATGAACATTGCTTTGTTTTATCTATGGAACTCCTATAGATTTCAGCCTACTTTGAACTAAATGGAACTTGTGGAAAATACAACCTTTTCATGCGTCTGCTACCATGTGGAGTGAAATGTGTAATGAAAGATACATTTTCAGCCATGTTCAGTGTCACACACATCTGAGCTTCCTGTGTAAAACATGACATGACTGAGTGAGCAGGACCTTATGTTTACACATATATGTCAGCAATGATGTTGGGAGATAAGGCTGGAAGGGAATCCTATACCCCATACACCCAGGAGATAGACTACATTACATGGAAGTGTCTCCGGTCATATTATATTCCAAGCAAGCTGTAATTATCTGAAACCCCAGATGAGAGCGCGGTCCATCACACGCATTATATTATCTGTCAGTCATATGAACACTGTAATTACAGAAATATTCACTGCTTGCATCTCCTCTTGGGACCAGCTTATTGTCAAATTCATATAAAATGATAGCCATCAAGAATGAAATCTTTTAAGGGCAATATCGGAAATTTGACAATTATACCTCGAAATGCAAATATGCAATTGCAATTGAGCTAACCTTCTTTTTCATTCAGGCATATCTATAGTGCACCAGGACACAAAATGTTTGAAGCAAGCCTGTACTTTAACCATTCAAGGATATCCTGCCCCTTTGTTTCTGATTATTACCTTTGCATTTGGTCCCCCATCATTCCGTTTGATAACCAAAGTCCTTATAAAAAAAGCCATTTGTAAGCTACGGGTCATTCTGAGTTGCAGCCAACACAGGATCAGGGGCGGACTGACCATTCGGGCAGTCGGGCACTGCCCGAGGGCCCGGGGCCAGTAGGGGCCCGGCCATGGAGAGTCCAGGTCTGGTGGCAGCAGGTGAGAGGAGCGAGAAGCGAAGGCCTCGGATCCTAGGGGTGCGTGCAGCACCCAGCTTTGGGTACCATCGCCACACAACGAGAGGGCGGCCTCAGAGACAGAGGCCGCGGGGTAGATGAGCAGCAAGGGCGGCCCGGAGGATAGGCTCACAGGATATATCATATTAGGAAGGGAAGAGTCACACACAGAGCTCAGGCAGGTGAAGGGGGTGGCAGGGAAAGTATGAGCTGTATTCAGGGCTGCTTTTAGGAATCACGGGGGCCCTATGCAGCTCACCTGACAGGGCCACCTTCCCCTCTGAGAATATTTTAACTCAAAATACACTAAAATCATTATCAGTGGACACAAACACAACAAAGAACTTACAAAATTCCTGCTAAATCTAAAAGTCAGCAGTGCTGTGGAAAAGGGGCACACGTGGTGCCCAGGAGGAAGGGGGATTTAGATGTGGGTAGGGAGGATGATCAGTGTGGCAGGTGGTGGCATGTACTGGATATTATTCTCTGTAGTTCCCCCCTGCAGCACCTGAAAGTCGGAGGGAAGCTGTCAGCGTTGTGGGGGACAGGGGCACAAAGGGGGGCCGGGCAGCTGGGGGAATTGGACAGTGGACAGGAGGGGGTCAATGGTGGGGAAGAGGGAGGCAATTACAGAAACCTATCCCCTGTGTGGCTGTAGCAGCTGAGAGCCAGTGGGAGGGAGAGGAGGAGAAGACAACTTTCAACTGCCACAGAAACAGCCACACAGGGGATCAGCTCTTCTAATTGGCACTGATCACCCTGCCCACATCTTATTCCCCCTGCTGGCCTCTGCCCCATACAGGAGGACCAGTGGAACCCCCTTATCCGAGACCATGACTGTATCTGCAGTGAAGGGTGCAGGCTATCAAGCAAATTGGTGTTCTGTAAACACCAATCAATGAACCAGATTAATTCTCAACAGTTTTCTGGGACCCAAGACGTACAGTACAGTGGATGCCACTGTGCACTCACTTTCCTCCAGTTTTGTTGTACTCTCTCACTTGAAATCGCTGTACTCCTCTACTTCTTCTGCTCTTTGTTATTTGTTTTCTGTGTTTTTTCCTTTTTATATTTGTGCACTCAGCGCTTTTTTTTCTCAGAGAATAGGTGTGGGTACTTCCTCCACCTCCTTCCAAGTCACTCCTTGTTGTCGCCCCTACCCACCTCCGAGGACCGTCCCCTGGTTCCACCCCCTATCCACCTCCCAGCACTGCTCTTTTTAAAGAATACAAAACCAAGTATTATTTTGTGGTGCTTAGTAATTAGTATGGAACTTGTTAATGATAACAAGAAAGCAGAAAAACAGGTCCCCTACAGCCAGCAACAATAGACCCCCCAGCAACAATAATAGATGCCTCCAACAACAAAAGACACCTCCCTCAGCAGTAAATCTCTCCTAGCAACAAGCAACCCCCCCTTTCCCCAGAAACATAAGACCTCCCTAGAAAAAATATACCCCCCCATCAGCAACAGTGGACCTCCACAGCAACAATACACCCCCGGTGACAATAGATCCCCCAGCAGCCAGCAACAATAGACCCTGCAGCACACCCCACCACCCATTGCCATTACACACATTCAATGCTGGAACTGCCTTATCTTGCATGCATGTAAAAATTCACTAAAAGGATCAGATAGCATAAGTATGTGCACTGCCTGCATTTGCTAAGGGTTTGTCCGCGCAAAAAAAAGAACATATTTTCACAATTTTTTTTGTTAACCCTTTAAAGACTGTTGTTAACCACTTAAGCCCCGGACCATTTTGTAGCTAAAGGACCAGAGGTATTTTCAGAATTTTGCACTGCGCTGCTTTAACTGTAAATTGTGCGGACATGCAATGTTGTACCCAAACAAAATGTGCGTCCTTTTCTTCCCACAAATAGAGCTTTCTTTTAATGGTATTTGATTGCCTCTGCGATTTTTATTTTTTGATATATAAACGGAAAAAGACTGAAAATTTTCAAAAAAAATGATATTTTCTACTTTTTGTTATAAGAAAAATCGCATAAACTCAATTTTAGTCATACATTTAGGCCAAAATGTATTCAGCCACATGTCTTTAGTAAAAAAAATGTCAATAAGCGTATATTTATTGGTTTGCGCAAAAGTTATAGCGTTTACAAACTAGGGTACATTTTCTGAAATTTACACAGCTTTAAATTTATGACTGCCTATCTCATTTCTTGAGGTGCTAAAATGACAGGGCAGTACAAAACCCCCCCAAATGACCCCATTTTGGAAAGTAGACACCCCAAGGAAATTGCTGAGAGGCATGTTGAGCCCATTGAATATTTTTTTTTGTCTTAAATGATTGAATAATGACAAAAAAAAATAAAATTACAAAACGTTGTCACTAAATGATATATTGCTCACTAGGGATGAGCTTCGTGTTCGAATCGAACATACGTTCGACTCGAACATCGGCTGTTCGATCGTTCGACGAAGATCGAACGATTTGGGCCGTTCGCGCCAAATTCGAGTGACGCGAACGGCCCACAATGCACTACGCCATCGCAGTGTCATCCAGGCGCTGTGATTGGCCAAGCATGCACTGTGACCCCGCATGCTTGGCCAATCACAGCGCCGGCAGCGAGGAGAGCAATGATTGGCCACAGGCAGGATGCCTGTGGCCAATTATTGCTGAGGGTGTTTAGTACACGCCCCACACTATAAAAGGCCGCCAGCACGGCGGCCTAGTGTAGTGTGTTCCGGAGCAGGGATAGAGCAGCATAGGCAGGGACAGTGACTTTTATTTCTTTCTTGCTTAACCTGGATTCCTTTAGTTTAGGGAAAGAGAAGGATAGGTAGGGAGAGTGTCAGTGTGTTTTGTGCTTGTGCTATAGTGTGCTTAAAAAAAACATTTTTTCTAGGGACAGAAAACTGTAGGTAGGGAGAGTGTCAGTTTCTTTCACTGTGCAAGTCCTTGTTTCTAGGGACCTGGAAGGACAGTGAGTGAATTCTCCTTGTGCTATATTGTGCTTAAAAAAAACATTTTTTCTAGGGACAGAAAACTGTAGGTAGGGAGAGTGTCAGTTTCTTTCACTGTGCAAGTCCTTGTTTCCAGGGACCTGGAAGGACAGTGAGTGAATTCTCCTTGTGCTATATTGTGCTTAAAAAAAACATTTTTTCTAGGGACAGAAAACTGTAGGTAGGGAGAGTGTCAGTTTCTTTCACTGTGCAAGTCCTTGTTTCCAGGGACCTGGAAGGACAGTGAGTGAATTCTCCTTGTGCTATATTGTGCTTAAAAAAACATTTTTTCTAGGGACAGAAAACTGTAGGTAGGGAGAGTGTCAGTTTCTTTCACTGTGCAAGTCCTTGTTTCTAGGGACTGGGAAGGACAGTGAGTGAATTCTCCTTGTGCTATAGTGTGCTTAAAAAAAACATTTTTTCTAGGGACAGAAAACTGTAGGTAGGGAGAGTGTCAGTTTCTTTCACTGTGCAAGTCCTTGTTTCTAGGGACCTGGAAGGACAGTGAGTGAATTCTCCTTGTGCTATATTGTGCTTAAAAAAAACATTTTTTCTAGGGACAGAAAACTGTAGGTAGGGAGAGTGTCAGTTTCTTTCACTGTGCAAGTCCTTGTTTCTAGGGACCTGGAAGGACAGTGAGTGAATTCTCCTTGTGCTATATTGTGCTTAAAAAAAACATTTTTTCTAGGGACAGAAAACTGTAGGTAGGGAGAGTGTCAGTTTCTTTCACTGTGCAAGTCCTTGTTTCTAGGGACCTGGAAGGACAGTGAGCGAATTCTCCTTGTGCTATATTGTGCTTAAAAAAAACATTTTTTCTAGGGACAGAAAACTGTAGGTAGGGAGAGTGTCAGTTTCTTTCACTGTGTAAGTCCTTGTTTCTAGGGACCTGGAAGGACAGTGAGTGAATTCTCCTTGTGCTATATTGTGCTTAAAAAAAACATTTTTTCTAGGGACAGAAAACTGTAGGTAGGGAGAGTGTCAGTTTCTTTCACTGTGCAAGTCCTTGTTTCTAGGGACCTGGAAGGACAGTGAGTGAATTCTCCTTGTGCTATATTGTGCTTAAAAAAACATTTTTTCTAGGGACAGAAAACTGTAGGTAGGGAGAGTGTCAGTTTCTTTCACTGTGCAAGTCCTTGTTTCTAGGGACTGGGAAGGACAGTGAGTAAATTCTCCTTGTGCTATAGTGTGCTTAAAAAAATCATTTTTTCTAGGGACAGAAAACTGTAGGTAGGGAGAGTGTCAGTTTCTTTCACTGTGCAAGTCCTTGTTTCTAGGGACCTGGAAGGACAGTGAGTGAATTCTCCTTGTGCTATATTGTGCTTAAAAAAAACATTTTTTCTAGGGACAGAAAACTGTAGGTAGGGAGAGTGTCAGTTTCTTTCACTGTGCAAGTCCTTGTTTCCAGGGACCTGGAAGGACAGTGAGTGAATTCTCCTTGTGCTATATTGTGCTTAAAAAAAACATTTTTTCTAGGGACAGAAAACTGTAGGTAGGGAGAGTGTCAGTTTCTTTCACTGTGCAAGTCCTTGTTTCTAGGGACCTGGAAGGACAGTGAGTGAATTCTCCTTGTGCTATATTGTGCTTAAAAAAACATTTTTTCTAGGGACAGAAAACTGTAGGTAGGGAGAGTGTCAGTTTCTTTCACTGTGCAAGTCCTTGTTTCTAGGGACTGGGAAGGACAGTGAGTGAATTCTCCTTGTGCTATAGTGTGCTTAAAAAAACATTTTTTCTAGGGACAGAAAACTGTAGGTAGGGAGAGTGTCAGTTTCTTTCACTGTGCAAGTCCTTGTTTCTAGGGACCTGGAAGGACAGTGAGTGAATTCTCCTTGTGCTATATTGTGCTTAAAAAAAACATTTTTTCTAGGGACAGAAAACTGTAGGTAGGGAGAGTGTCAGTTTCTTTCACTGTGCAAGTCCTTGTTTCTAGGGACCTGGAAGGACAGTGAGTGAATTCTCCTTGTGCTATATTGTGCTTAAAAAAACATTTTTTTCTAGGGACAGAAAACTGTAGGTAGGGAGAGTGTCAGTTTCTTTCACTGTGCAAGTCCTTGTTTCTAGGGACCTGGAAGGACAGTGAGTGAATTCTCCTTGTGCTATATTGTGCTTAAAAAAAACATTTTTTCTAGGGACAGAAAACTGTAGGTAGGGAGAGTGTCAGTTTCTTTCACTGTGTAAGTCCTTGTTTCTAGGGACCTGGAAGGACAATGAGTGAATTCTCCTTGTGCTATATTGTGCTTAAAAAAAACATTTTTTCTAGGGACAGAAAACTGTAGGTAGGGAGAGTGTCAGTTTTTTTCACTGTGCAAGTCCTTGTTTCCAGGGACCTGGAAGGACAGTGAGTGAATTCTCCTTGTGCTATATTGTGCTTTAAAAAAACATTTTTTCTAGGGACAGAAAACTGTAGGTAGGGAGAGTGTCAGTTTCTTTCACTGTGCAAGTCCTTGTTTCTAGGGACCTGGAAGGACAGTGAGTGAATTCTCCTTGTGCTATATTGTGCTTAAAAAAAACATTTTTTCTAGGGACAGAAAACTGTAGGTAGGGAGAGTGTCAGTTTCTTTCACTGTGTAAGTCCTTGTTTCTAGGGACCTGGAAGGACAGTGAGTGAATTCTCCTTGTGCTATATTGTGCTTAAAAAAAACATTTTTTCTAGGGACAGAAAACTGTAGGTAGGGAGAGTGTCAGTTTCTTTCACTGTGCAAGTCCTTGTTTCCAGGGACCTGGAAGGACAGTGAGTGAATTCTCCTTGTGCTATATTGTGCTTAAAAAAAACATTTTTTCTAGGGACAGAAAACTGTAGGTAGGGAGAGTGTCAGTTTCTTTCACTGTGCAAGTCCTTGTTTCTAGGGACCTGGAAGGACAGTGAGTGAATTCTCCTTGTGCTATATTGTGCTTAAAAAAAACATTTTTTCTAGGGACAGAAAACTGTAGGTAGGGAGAGTGTCAGTTTCTTTCACTGTGCAAGTCCTTGTTTCTAGGGACCTGGAAGGACAGTGAGTGAATTCTCCTTGTGCTATATTGTGCTTAAAAAAAACATTTTTTCTAGGGACAGAAAACTGTAGGTAGGGAGAGTGTCAGTTTCTTTCACTGTGTAAGTCCTTGTTTCTAGGGACCTGGAAGGACAGTGAGTGAATTCTCCTTGTGCTATATTGTGCTTAAAACAAACATTTTTTCTAGGGACAGAAAACTGTAGGTAGGGAGAGTGTCAGTTTCTTTCACTGTGCAAGTCCTTGTTTCTAGGGACCTGGAAGGACAGTGAGTGAATTCTCCTTGTGCTATATTGTGCTTAAAAAAAACATTTTTTCTAGGGACAGAAAACTGTAGGTAGGGAGAGTGTCAGTTTCTTTCACTGTGCAAGTCCTTGTTTCTAGGGACCTGGAAGGACAGTGAGCGCATTCTCCTTGTGCTATATTGTGCTTAAAAAAAACATTTTTTCTAGGGACAGAAAACTGTAGGTAGGGAGAGTGTCAGTTTCTTTCACTGTGCAAGTCCTTGTTTCTAGGGACCTGGAAGGACAGTGAGTGAATTCTCCTTGTGCTATATTGTGCTTAAAAAAACATTTTTTCTAGGGACAGAAAACTGTAGGTAGGGAGAGTGTCAGTTTCTTTCACTGTGCAAGTCCTTGTTTCTAGGGACCTGGAAGGACAGTGAGTGAATTCTCCTTGTGCTATATTGTGCTTAAAAAAAACATTTTTTCTAGGGACAGAAAACTGTAGGTAGGGAGAGTGTCAGTTTCTTTCACTGTGCAAGTCCTTGTTTCAAGGGACAGAGAAGGACACCTGAAGGTAGCCCTTATTGCTTTTTTCCCATCTCCCTGCAGGCCATCTATTAGAATGTCTGGAAGGCAAACAAGGAGAGGCAGACAGTCAGGAGGCAATAAAAGAGGGCAAGCAGGCTCTGTGTCTGGGGGCAACAGTGCTGGTCGTGGACGCGGTGCATTGTCATCAGCACATGGCCATGGGACACGCTTGTCCTTCTTTTCCGCAGCTGGACATGTTGAGCCACATCATGCCGAAGACTTGGTAGAGTGGATGACCAAGCCCTCCTCCTCCTCCTCATCCTCTCTCACCCAGGCTCAGGGTACTGGCAAAGCAGCTGCCAAAGCGTCCTCTTCCCTGGTATCAATGTCAGACTCATCATCAGTCACTCCTTCCCTAGACCCACCATGTCCTCCTCCTGAGGAGTCCCCCGAACTGTTTGAGCACAGTGTTGGGTACATGCTCCAGGAGGATGCCCAGCGTTTCGAAGGGTCTGATGATGAAACCCAGCTACAGGAAGGCAGTAGGGTGAGAGCAGACAGAGGGGATGCTCAAGAAGGACACCAATCTGGCAGTCATGTTCCAGCAGCTGCAGCATACTGCCAGATCGGCTCCAGTGATGAGGAGGGAGGGGATGATGAGGTCACTGACTCCACGTGGGTGCCTAATAGGAGAGAGGAGGAGGAGGATGAGGAGGAGGCACATCTCCAACGAGACAGGATGCCCTTTGGTGGCCAGCGTAAGGGCAGTACACCGACGGAATCACACCGCAGAGCTCCGCCTGTGCAGGGCGCTGCCTCTGCCCGTCATTCAAAAAGTTCCTTGGTGTGGGCCTTTTTTGAGGCTAGTGCATCAGATCGCACAGCTGCTGTTTGCAACATATGTCTCAAGCGTATATCGCGTGGCCAAAACATCAGCCGCTTGGGTACCACATGCCTGACCAGACATATGTTGACCTGCCATGCAGCTCGTTGGCAAGCCTACCTCAAAGACCCACACCAAAGAACAAAGCGGACCTCTCCTTGCACCGCATCAGCTGGGATTTCCAACCCCACTATAACTTCAGTCCTCTCTGAAACATGCACTGAGAGGAATGAAGGTGTAGAATTAGGTGTGTCACAGCCAAGTACTTGCGGCCACTCTGCTAGCAGTACACCGACGTCCGATTCTAGCAGGCAAATTTCCCTGCCCCAGCTGCTGGACCATCGAAAGAAGTTCACTCCCAGCCATCCACATGCCCAGCGGTTGAATGCTAGCTTGGCTAAATTGCTAGCGCTTCAACTGCTGCCTTTTCAGTTGGTAGACTCGGCCCCCTTCCGTGAGTTTGTGCAATGTGCGGTTCCTCAGTGGCAGGTTCCCAAACGCCACTTTTTCTCACGGAAGGCTATTCCGGCTCTCTACCGGCATGTGGAAGGCAATGTCTTGGCCTCGCTGGACAGGGCGGTCAGCGGTAAGGTGCATATTACCGCTGACTCATGGTCCAGCAGGCATGGACAGGGACGTTACCTTTCTTTCACGGCCCATTGGGTCACTCTTTTGGCAGCTGGGAAGGATGCAGGACAAGGTGCAGTAGTGTTGGAGGTTGTCCCACCGCCACGCCTCCAAAATGCTACTACTGGTTGTGACACACCTCTCTCCTCCACCCCCTCCTCTTCTTCTTCCTCCATGGCCTCTTCCTGTGGTTTGTCCTATGAACCAGCAGTGCTCCGTAGCCGTTCACGGGGCTACGCAAGTACGCAGGCAAAAAGATGCCATGCCGTGCTTGCGCTGGTGTGTTTGGGGGACAGAAGCCACACTGGGGCAGAGGTCCTGTCTGCTCTGCAGGGCCAGGCCGAGAGGTGGTTGACGCCACGCCAGCTTAAGCCAGGAATGATGGTTTGCGACAATGGCACCAACCTCCTCTCCGCCCTCCGACAGGGACAACTGACCCATGTGCCCTGTGTGGCTCACGTCCTTAACCTGGTGGTGCAGCGGTTCTTGGGCAGGTACCCGGGCTTACAGGATGTCCTGAGGCAGGCCAGGAAAGTCTGTGTGCATTTCCGCAGATCTTATAATGCCAGTGCTCGCCTGGCTGAGCTGCAAAAGGAGTTGAACCTGCCCAAGAACCGCCTTATATGTGACATGCCCACCAGGTGGAACTCAACGTTGGCCATGCTGCAGCGGCTGCACACGCAGCAGAGGGCCATCAATGAGTACCTGTGCGACTACGGCACCAGGACAGGGTCAGGGGAGCTTGGTTTTTTTTCTCCACGCCAGTGGGGCATGATCAGGGATGCATGCACTGTCCTGGCACCATTTGAGGAGGCCACGAGGATGGTGAGCAGTGACAGTGCATGCATCAGTGACACTGTACCTCTTGTCCACCTGTTGGAGCACACGCTGCGTGGAATAATGGACAGGGCACTTGAGGCAGAACAGAGGCAGGAAGAGGAGGACTTCCTTGCCTCTCAAGGCCCCCTTTACCCAGACAGTGTTCCTTCTGTCCCACCCATCGCACAGGAAGAGGAAGAGGAGGAGGAGGAGGAGGAGGAGGAGGATTGTGTCAGCATGGAGGTGGAGGCTGGCACTCAGCATCATCAGCAGCAGTCTTTTAGGGATGATTTAAAGTCCCAAGAAACCAGTGGACTTGTACGTGGCTGGGAGGAGGTGACTGCGGATCATGTCGTCCTTAGTGACCCAGAGGACTCCGGAGCGAATGCCTCAGCAAACCTACGCTGCATGGCCTCCCTGATCCTGCAAAGTCTGCGGAAGGATCCTCGTATTCTTCGGATCAAGGAGAGGGACCATTACTGGCTGGCCACTCTCCTTGATCCACGGTACAAGGGTAAGGTTGCGGACCTTATGTTACCGTCGCAGAGGGAGCAGAGGATGAGACAACTCCGGGAAGGCCTTGCAGAAAGGTCTGTGCAACGCGTTCCCAGAGACTGGGAGGTTACAAACTCCTGGTCCAGGACAACGAGTTGCTGAGGCTTCGGCCAGTCAAAGAAGGAGCGGTGGGGAAGGTGGCCGTCTGACCGATGCGTTCAGACAATTCTTTAGTCCGCAGCCCCAAAGTATGATTGGTTCCAGCAACCATCGCCAGCGTCTGATAAACATGGTGCAGGAATATCTAGGGGCAAGGTCAGACTTGGACACCTTCCCCACCGAAAATCCTCTGGCTTACTGGGTCTTGAGGATGGATCACTGGCCAGAGCTTGCACAGTATGCAATTGAGCTACTGGCCTGTCCTGCATCCAGCGTTCTTTCGGAACGCACATTCAGTGCTGCTGGAGGATTTGTCACGGATCACAGGGTGCGCCTGTCCACCGACTCGGTTGATCGACTGACTTTCATCAAGATGAACCAGTCTTGGATCACCACCAGCTACCACACACCTGATGCTGATATAACAGACTAATTGATTTTAACATGTCACATCCCTTCAAGACTGATGCTGATGCTGAGTGTCTGTGCTGTTATGTTGACTGGCTATCCTCCTCCTCCGAGTCCTCAATGATACGATTGATGATGATAGCTTGGAAGATCATTTTTGTTTATGGGTGCCGCCACCAGTGGCTAAGGCCCAATTTTTCAGCCCCTGTTTTACAGGGGCGTGTAATTACAATTTTTTTTGCAATAATTTGCCATAGGGCTCATTGCTGTGCTCCAAGTACAGTATCTGTGAGGGGTTGGAGTGTTGTGGCACCAGTGCCTAAGGCCCAATTTTTCAGCCCCTGTTTAACAGGGGCGTGTCATTACAATTTTTGAAGCAATACTTTGCAACAGGGCTCATTGCTGTGCTCCAAGTACAGTATCTGTGAGGGGTTGTAGTGTTGTGCCACCAGTGCCTAAGGCCCAATTTTTCAGCCCCTGTTCAACAGGGGCATGTAATTACAATTCTTGATCTAATAATTCACAGCAGGGCCCATTCCTGCACCCACCAAGAGTAACTCTGAGGGCTTACAGTGTTGTGTCAACACCACCACCACCACCAAAGGCCCAATTTTTCAGCCCCTGTTCAACAGGGGCATGCAATTACAATTCTTGATCTAATAATTCACAGCAGGGCCCATTGCTGCACCCACCAAGAGTAACTGTCAGGGCTTACAGTGTTGTGGCACCAGCACCACCATCAAAGGCCCAATTTTTACTACCACTGTTCAACAATTATATGTAATTACAATTCCTGATATAATAGTTGACAGCAGGGCGTTCCAGCACCAACCAAGAGTAACTGTGAGTGCTTACAGTGTTGTGCCAACACCAACAACTAAGGGGCCTATTTCTGCAGAGTATCTACGGCAGGTCCCTACTTTCAAACATCCAACTTACAAACGACTCCTACTTGCAAACGCAAGAAGACAACAGGAAGTGAGAGGAGATCTACCCCTAGGAAGGAAAATTCTCTCCTGTAAGAATTAATATGGGAGAAAGGTGTCTCCTCTGTACTGATGCTTTATCAGCAATCCTTGTTTCAAGAAAAACACCACATTTCAAAAACAGTTGTCATTGGGACGGAAAGTGAGGTGAAATGTTCTGAACAGGGGCACAGACAGCAAAACAAATGTTACAGGGGTGATAACCCTTACCTATGTTTTCCAAAAAGTTTAAAAATAGATTTTTGGGCTGGAGCTACACTTAAACAATGTACCTGTTCAAAATTACAAACAGATTCTACATAAGAACAAACCTACAGTCCCTGTCTTGTATGCACCGCCTGTATACGGCTGTTCAGAGTATATAGGGCCTTTTTTATTTTATGTGCGGGGTTCCCCTTAATATCCATACAAGACCCAAAGGGGCTGGTAATGGGCTGGGGTGGGGGGGGGGGTCATGGGGTAGCTATGCCATTTTTCTTAAAGATTTTCATCCATAATACCGGGACCAGACATTACATTAAAGCCGCAAGCAGTTTTAAATGGCTTTTTTTTCCTTTAGAAGTGTCATTTTGTGCAGGGACAGTTCTAAACACGGGAAACATGTGGCACTTCACAGGCATACTTTAGACACCCCCCAGGTACGATATTTAAAGGAATATTTGACTTTTTTTTTTCACTTTATGCATCATTAAAATGACTGCTCCCGAAAAACGACCGTTTTTAAAACTTCTTTTTGCATTGATACATGTCCCCTGGTGCAGAACCCGGGTTCCCAAACCCTTTTTAGGACAATAACATGCATAATAGTTGTTATAATTAGCACTTTAGAATTCGAACGTTCGCATCCATTGTATTTAATAGGGTTCTAATGTTCGTACGAACTTTCGGTCCGTTCGCGGGTTCTGGTGCGAACCGAACCCGGGGGTGTTCGGCTCATCACTATTGCTCACACATGCCATGGTTATATGTGGAATTGCACCCCAAAATACATTTTGCTGCTTCTCCTGAGTACGGGGATACCACATGTGTGGGACTTTTTGGGAGCCTAGCCGCGTATGGGCCCCCGAAAACCAAGCACCGCCTTCAGGATTTCTAGGCACAAATTTTTGATTTCACTCCTCACTACCTATCACAGTTTCGAAGACCATAAAATGCCAAAATAGCACAAACCCCCCCCCAAATGACCCCATTTTGGAAAGTAGACACCCCAAGCTATTTGCTGAGAGGCATGGTTAGTATTTTACAGCTCTCATTTGTTTTTGAAAATGAAGAAAGAAAATATATATATATATATTTTTTTTTTTCAATTTTCAAAACTTTGTGACAAAAAGCGAGATCTGCAAAATACTCACAATATCTCTCAGCAAATAGCTTGGGGTGTCTACTTTCCAAAATGGGGTCATTTGGGGGGGTTTTGTGCCATCTGGGCATTCCATGGCCTCCGATTTTTCAAACGCATTTTTTGGGGAAAAAACACACTTTTTTTAATTTTAATGCACTAAAACACACTATATTGCCCAAATGTTTGATGAAATAAAAAAGATGATCTTAGGCCGAGTACATAGATACCAAACACGACATGCTTTAAAATTTCGCACAAACGCGCATTGGCGACAAACTACATACATTTTTAAAAGCGTTTAAAAGCCTTTACAGGTTACCCCGTTAGATTTACAGAGGAGGTCTAGTGCTAAAATTACTGCCCTCGATCTGACCTTCGCGGTGATACCTCACATGCATGGTGCAATTGCTGTTTACATATGACGCCAGACCGATGCTTGCGTTCGCCATTGGGCAAGAGCAGGGCAGGACAGGGGTGCTTTTTTTTTTTTTTTTTTATTATTAATTTTGCTTTTTTATTTTATTTTTAAATTGTTCCTTCCATATTTGTATTTTTTTTATCATTTTTATTGTTATCTCAGGGAATGTAAATATCCCCTATGATAGCAATAGGTAGTGACAGGTACTCCTTTTTTGAAAAAACTGGGGTCTTCTAGACCATAGATCTTTCCTCTGCCCTCAAAGCATCTGACCACACCAAGATCGGTGTGATAAAATGCTTTCCCAATTTCCCAATGGCGCTTTTTATATCCGGGGGGGGGGGGCATTCCCTCCCACTGCTTGTAAAAGCAGTCCAGAGGCTAATTAGCCGCTAGGATTGCTTTTACATAAAAGCCGGCCGCTGGCTGAAAAGAATGATACCAAGATGATACCTAAACCCGCAGGCATCATTCTGGTATAAACATTCAAATTCCAGCAACATACCAGTACATTGCTGGTCCTTGTTGGACATGTATTTTAATCTTTTTTTCATACAGCCTGTTGGCTGAACGAAAAAAGAGATTGATCGGTGGGTATGCCCACCATTAGAATACCGCCATTCATCCACCCACTTCTAATGATGGGCATACATGCACCATTTCTATATGCCGAAGCATTGGGGCATCCTCCCGTAAAAAAGTTATGCCGCACACACATGGTCAAACTTTTCCACGGGCAAGCCTCCGTCGGAATTTCAACCGTATGTACGCGGCATTAGGAGCAAAATCGCTCCTCCGCTCCTCCGCCCCTGCTGCCCCCATGCTTCGGCATATATGCTTTTTTTTTTTAACTGTGGTGGTGAAATCACCTCCTACAGCACTGGAGTCACAGGGATCAGGCCTGTCTCTGCGAACGCTGCAGTTATGTGTGTTGTGTTTTGTAAGTGACAGTGATCGATCGATACTGCACTTGGGTGGGCTGGGCTGGACGGAGGGGCAAAACGCAGGTGCTAGCAGGTATCTGGGCTGATCCCGCTAACACTGCGTTTTTGGGAACCCTAAACTGCTGGGGACGCTAGTATAGATCTGATCAGATCAGATATTGATCTGTTCAGATACTATACCACTAAGGGGTGTGTATGCTTCACGCGTGGGTGTTAGCGTTACTGGCATTAACCTGACGCTGCCTGTGGTGTGACGCAGACCCTCTCTGAAGCTAAAACCTAATTGATATCACCCACCGGGCGATCAGGGGGTTAAACCTTTATTGGGTTATATACGGCGGGTGCCCTGACACTATAAAAAGCAAACTAACTAACCAGCATCACCCGTAACACTTATATGGTGATCACTGGTGAAAGGGTTAACTAGGGGCAATCAGGGGGTTAAAACCTTTATTAGATAATATATGGGGGTACCTGACGCTAGATAAAAACCTGCGGCGAACCTAAAAAAAATTACTGGCTACCGATCTGCATCACCGACACTAAGACAGCGATCAGAAAAACGATCGCTTAGCGACAGTGGTGATAGGGGGTGAAAGGGTTACCTGGGGGGCGATCAAGGGGGTTAAACCTTTACTAGATAATATATTGGGGTACCTGACGCTATAAAAACCTGCGGCGAACCTAAAAAAAAAATACTGGCTACCGATCTGCATCACCGACACTAAGACAGCGATCAGAAAAACGATCGCTTAGCGACAGTGGTGATAGGGGGTGAAAGGGTTACCTGGGGGGCGATCAAGGGGGTTAAACCTTTACTAGATAATATATTGGGGTACCTGACGCTATAAAAACCTGCGGCGAACCTAAAAAAAAAATACTGGCTACCGATCTGCATCACCGACACTAAGACAGCGTTTAGAAAAACGATCGCTTAGCGACAGTGGTGATAGGGGGTGAAAGGGTTACCTAGGGGGCGATCAAGGGGGTTAAACCTTTATTAGATAATATATTGGGGTACCTGACGCTATAAAAACCTGCGGCGAACCTAAAAAAAATTACTGGCTACCGATCTGCATCACCGACACTAAGACAGCGTTTAGAAAAACGATCGCTTAGAGACAGTGGTGATAGGGGGTGAAAGGGTTACCTGGGGGGCGATCAAGGGGGTTAAACCTTTATTAGATAATATATTGGGGTACCTGACGCTATAAAAACCTGCGGCGAACCTAAAAAAAATTACTGGCTACCGATCTGCATCACCGACACTAAGACAGCGTTTAGAAAAACGATCGCTTAGCGACAGTGGTGATAGGGGGTAAAAGGGTTACCTGGGGGGCGATTAAGGGGGTTAAACCTTCATTAGATAATATATTGGGGTACCTGACGCTATAAAAACCTGCGGTGAACCTAAAAAAAATTACTGGCTACAGATCTCCATCACCGACACGAAGACAGCGTTTAGAAAAACGATCGCTTAGCGACAGTGGTGATAGAGGGTGAAAGGGTTACCTGGGGGGCGATCAAGGGGGTTAAACCTTTATTAGATAATATATTGGGGTACCTGACGCTATAAAAACCTGCGGCGAACCTAAAAAAAATTACTGGCTACTGATCGGCATCACCGACGCTAAGGCAGCGATCAGAAAAATGATCGCTTAGCGACAGTGGTGATAGGGGGTGAAAGGGATATCTGGGGGGCAATCAGGGGGTTAAACCTTTATTAGGGGGGGTTAGGGGCTACACTGGACCTAAAACTGACTGTAGTGACACTTTTACAGTCACAAATGTCACTGATTGCAGTGATCAGTAAATAAATGGTCACTGCAATCAGTGACACTGTGACTGGGGGCTGGGAGGTGATCTGGGGGGTGATCTGGGGGTGTCTGGGGGGGCCTGGGGGGGCGATTTATGTCCCTATGTGTTCTGGTGTCAGTGTAGTGTTTTGTGCACTGACCTGGTGTCTTCTCTTGTACGGCGCTCGGTATATGTGAGCGCCGCACCAGAGATGACATCACTTCCTCCTGCTTCCTCTGCCTGTGTGTGACAGAGGGGGCCTTTTCATTCGCCGGGAGCGATCGCGAGGGGGTGGCCGGAATCCAACGGCTGCCCCTTCATCCTGGATCGCTCCCGAACGATTAACGGCTGCTCACTGTATAGGAGGGGGGTCCGATTGGACCCCCCAACTGTACAAAGGCAATCACGTACACTCTACGTGATTGTGCCTGTCGGTGCCATTCTGCCGACGTATATATACAGTGAGCGGTCGTTAAGTGGTTAAAGTGGTTGTAAACCCTTAAGGCCCCTTTCACACTGAGGCGTTGAAAAAGCGCTCAAAAATTATGGGATTTTGCACCTCTATTTTACCGCGTTTTTACAGCGTTTGCGGTAAATATAGCGCTAAGGCGTTTGCATTTTTACCGCGTTCGCGCTAAAAATAGCGCGAACGCGGTAAAAACGCATACGCGTTAGCGCTATTTTTTAAAATAACGCTTATGCCTATGCGTTTTTACCGCGTTTTTACTGCGGTTCCCATTCATTTCAATGGAGATAGGCGTTTTTACAGCGCTATTTTATGTGCCCTAAAGTTGCTCTAAAAAAGCGGTTTGCAGGATTTTTTCCAACACCCAGCCAGCATAACGCCTCAGTGTGAAAGCCCTCAGGGCTTTCACATTGAGAATGCTGGGGCAGGATTATTTCAGGCGTTATTACAGCGCTATTTTTAGCGCGAAAACGCTGTAAAAACGCCTCAGTGTGAAAGGGGCCTAAGAAGTAGTGTCTCGGGTTGGGCAATGCCAAACCCCCCTTCTCTCTGGGTTGCTGAAAGGTTCGGAGGCGGATTCTTGCCGCTCCATTTTTTCATATCAGCTCCCTGAATACGCTGTCCAGTTTTTTAAACCAGTACTTTGGGATCCACACTGGGGAGTTATGTAGAACTTACAGGATCTGAGGCATCCACACCATTTTGACCAGGTTACACCGTCCAGCCACTGAGAGTGGGAGCCTCTTCCAAACGCGGCACTTCTGTTTTAGTTTTGTCATCAATGGCACTAAGTTTCCGGCTATATATTGTCCTGGATCTCTTGTTACATTTATTCCCAGATACCTCACCTGGCTTACAACTTTGACTTGGGTTATCTGCTGTGGTATTGGGTCTATCGGTAAAAGTGCAGATTTTTCCCAATTAATCCAGCGAGGACTGCGTATCCCCCAAAAAAAGCAAAACATCATCTGCATACATGGCAACTTTTTCTTCCCCACATTTCCTCTTAAATCCCTGTATTTCTGGGGATGCCCTTATTGAGATGGCCAAGGGCTCCATTGCGAAGGCAAAAAGCAGGGGCGACAATGGGCACCCCTGCCTTGTCCCCTTCGCCAACTGGAACCACTCTGAGCACTCACCATTTATTCTTACTTTAGCCCTTGGACCCTCATACAGTATCTTAACTTCGGGCCGAACTGAAACTCTGCCAATACTATTCTATTAAGTTGTGTTGCCAATACTTTGGCCAATATCTTCACATCCGAACACAAAAGAGATATCGGCCTGTATGATGCTGCATCAACCTGATTTTTTCCCTCCTTTGGAAGTACTATAATAGTTGCCTCTGTCATAGACAGTGGCAGCTTCCCTTCTTCGGTTGCCCAGTTAAATACTTCCAGGAGTTTTGGAAGCAGCACCTTACTGTAGATCTTATATATCTCTATTGGCAGACCATCAGGTCCGGGGGCCTTCTGGTTCGCCATGTCTGCTGTTGCCTTTTGTAGTTCTTCCAGCGTCAGTGGTGCCTCCAATCCCTCCCTATCCTCCACTGATAGTTGGGGGATCTGTAGCCCTTCAAAAAAAATTCCCATCTCTCTTTCTACATTTTCTGATGGTATACTGCTATACAAATTTTGGTAATAGGTTTTAAAGACCTCTATTATTTCCATGGTACCTCTCCTAATCACCCCTTCCTTATCACATACAGCCGAAATTACCGAGGAGGAGGCGTTAGCTCTAGCAATTAGGGACAGCATTCTCCCCACTCTCTCTCCCTCCCCAAAAAAGGTCTATTTTTGAAATAGCATTTTATTTTCTGCTTTTTTAAGTAGTAGAACTTTATATTCTTCCTGGCTTTCCATCCATTCTTTATGTTTCTCTATAGTTGGACTTTCTACATATTTTACTTCAGCCCCACTCACCTTTTCCCTTGCTGTAACCTCCTTAGCTTGTGTTTGCTTTTTAACATATGAAATTTTTTGTATTAGGACTCCCCGAAGGAAGGCTTTCAGGGTATCCCAGACAACTCCTTTCGGTGCTGATCCTTCGTTTAATATTATAAATTCCTCCAAACTGGCACAAATTCCCCCCACATATTTAATTACTTCCAACCAGAATAGGTTTATCTTCCAATCCCCCTTGCTAAAATACCTGCTTGTGTTTATTTAAAAAATTACTGGTGCATGATCCGATATACTTCTCGGTTCATATTTCACCTCCCCTACCTCGCTCAGAGCATCCTCACTGCAAAGCACCAAATCTATCCTGGACAAGGTTGCGTGTGTCTTTGAGTGACAAGAAAACTGCTTTTCATCCGGGTGTCTCTCCCTCCACACGTCCAACAGCCCCGTCTCTCCACAAAAATGGAGGAGGGGGCTGCCAGGCGTGCCGCCGGAGGAGACCCCGGGTGGGAACCTATCCACCTTTTTATTCATGGTCATGTTAAAATCTCCCGTCACTATGACCGGCGCCCCTTCCTTGTCCATAGTAAACTCCATCAACTCTTCCAAAATTTCGGTGCTAAACGGTGGGGGAATATAAACGTTGGCCAGTACGTATTCTCTCGTCTCTATCTGACAGACTTGGTATTTTCTATGTTTTAATGTGCTAATAGTTTCCTTTTCTAGGTGCGTCTCCTGCAGACACAGTATCCCAATATTACTCATCTCTGCCATCAAGTAGATTGTCTTTCTTTTAGCTGGATCTCTTACCCCTTGGACATTCCAGGAACATACCTTAATTCTCCTACTCTGGTTTGGGAGTGCCCCTTTATCCTGTTTATTGGCCATCACTATCCGAGTTTATCAGTGTATTTCCCATATTGTGATTCTGTGCCTCAAACGTGTTTTCCTTTTGATTTTTATATTTTTATTTTCCTTTAAGAAATCATATTTTAGTGAATTCTCCCATTCATACACCCCACTCACACCTTCGTCCCTCCCTCTCCCCTCCCCCCCCTTCCCTGCCCTCCTTTGGGCCTATATTGAGGGCTTCTAAAGTGACCGTGTCTTCCCTTTAAGGTGCTTAGTGCTATCTTATATTTCACTGTGTTTCCCCATATTATCAGTTTCATCTATTTACATTTATATGCTTTCTTTTCCCCTTCACTCATATTATACTGTCAACAACAAAAAAAAGAAACAAAACAAAACAGAAACACATTCAGGTTGACCGTATTACAGCACTTCCCCCCACCACCCCCTCCCCCGTGTCCTGGCCGTCCAAAACAGAGAAAAAAAAAGGGGGGGGCGGGAAAAAGACGAACAGGGTGATGAGTGGTAAGAGGAACCAAAACTTTGTCCTTTGCTTTCTCTCTTTATCCTTTTCCCTCTCCCCCCCCCCCCCCCACCCTGTGCCCTTCCCTCCCTCCCATCCAACCATAGTGTCACTTCAGCAGGTGTATTAAAAAAAATGTGTTCCCCATTATCCGTTATCCATAGACGCGCTGGGTAGAACATTGCGTATTTGAGTTTATTATGTTGCAGCCTACGTTTGCAGTCTGCAAATTTTGCCCTTTGCCTCTGTAGTTCCAGTGAAAAGTCTGGGTAAATTGAAATTCTCACACCCTTATATTGTATCTCCCTCATTTCTCTTGCCTATCGAAGAATTGTAATCTTGTCCCTAAAATGGAGCAATTTAATAAGGAGGGGCCTGGGCTGGCCTCCAGGGGCAGGGTTCCTAGATGGAACTCTTTGGGCTCGTTCAACTGCAAAGAATTTTGATAGGCAGTCTTTACCAAACATTTCTCCGAGCCAGTCCTCCATAAATTCTGTGGGATTGTTACCTTCACTTTTTTCGGGGAGACCTAGTACCCTAATATTTTTCCTGCATAGTCTATTCTCCATGTCATCCATCTTATGGATGCACATGTTCAGCTGTTCTCGCATTACTTTTATCTCGCTTTTCAACGGATCAACATCATCTTCAACCTGACTAAGTCTCCCCTCTAAAGCAGATGTCCGTTCCCCAATCCCCTGCACATCTTGTTTAAGCACTGTCATGTCCTCTTTTATACCTTTTAGTTGATCAAATATTTCGAGTAATGAAGACTTACAGTTGTTGACTGCTTGGAGGATCTCTCTCATAGATGGTTCATCCTCTTTCGCCCGTTCTGTGATCGGCTCTTCATTTACTTTCTGTGTTTTTTTCTTGGTCCCTGTATTGCTGGCCACAGTTGCTGATGTCTCCGTTGCTAGTGCCTTTCCCTGGCTTCTCTTCTGGGTAGTAGATTGCTGCTCCCCCTGTACTTTCTTGGGTGTCTGGCCCGCTGTATGGCCCACCGTATGTGCAAACATTTCCAATTTGGCCGCTGACTTGCCTTGGTTCCTCATGTTGCTTGTGTCTGTAACTGTGGCTGTGACTGTATATGCATCTGTTCCCCGACGCCTACACTGGTTCCTTCCTGAGAGGCAGCTTCCTCTCCTTTTTTCCTTGTCATTACTGACAGGGTACCCGGCATTATCCGCTAGTTGTTATTGGGGCTGTGGGGCTATATGGCTTTTGCCTCCTCCGTAATTTCCAGATCAGATGCTCTTGTTCCAGCAATTTCCCGGGGTCTGGGTTGTAGAGCTCTGCCCTCTGCTCGCAAGCCTCCAGAGACTGGGTCTGGATCCTACAATTTAAATGCCAGTATCACAAGTCCCTATGGAGTCTCTGAATACTAAACCAGAGCGGCTTCATAATAAGTATAGCAAGTATAGCAGTCTTTCCTATACAGGGTTGTAGTACATCTGAAAGATATTCACAGCGCTTCTTCCTGTCTCAGTATCACAATATCACAGGTCCCTGCGGCAGCTCCGGCACCAGCTGGTGTACAGAGTGTCTCTGAGTACAGGGTTGTACTGAATCCAAGAAGTATTTACAGCGCTTCTTTCAGTGTCCCAAATGCTCTGGCAAAAAAGTCCCCCAAAAAAAACACCCACCAGCAAGAGCAGCTGGATCATGCACTCTCCCTCCGCCACAGTCCCCAGCCGTCCGCTCCTCCGTGAGGACAGGTAGTGCCGGGAGTCAGCCTGTCAGGGTTTTATTAAGGGGTATGCATTCCCACCGCAGCATGGACTGTCTTACCGCTGTATTGCGGCATTGCGGCGTCTCGATGTCTGGTATCTCCACCTTATGGCCCCCCTCCTCCTCCATGCAGGGCGGTTCAGACGGCTCAGACAGCGTGTGGCATGGGAGCGGGTGTGCGGTCCATGCTGCTACAGCCTCTCACCTCTACATCCGGTCACGCCCCCCTCTCCTGCACCCACAGGTAAGCCTAGATTAAGACTTACCTGTAGGTGCTTGAAATATCTCCTAAACCTCCACGGTTTAGGAGATATTTACAAAAATCAAGGGCTCCAATGTCTACGGCAAATGCGCCGTAGACAACAGCACAGGCGCACTTCAGCAACGGCGATTGTGCCGTTCCTAAAGGAGGCTGTGCCGTGACTGGCGGCTCCCGGAAGTAACCTTCGGGAGAGATGTCGGCCGCTCGAGCGGTGTACGAGGACGGCTGCGGAGGCTTCGATCTGAGGTGAGTATTACATAATGAGCTAGTATGCTATGCATACTAGCTCATTAGGCCTTTGTCTTGAAGGGGGTGGTTTTTTTTTAAGTGGGTTTACTTCCTCTTTAAATCTTGCTGTGGGCTCACAAAAAAAACAGGATTTTTGTGGACTGGATGATGTCAGCCATGTTCAGTTGAATATTTCTAAATTACTGAATCACTGTACCCATCTGAACATTAAAGGGACTACCGTATATCCTCGAGTATAAGCCGACCCGAATATAAGCTGAGGCACCTAATTTTACCACAAAAAACTGGGAAAACGTATTGACTCGAGTATAAGCCTAGGGTGTCCATCTGCATGCCACACTTTGCCTCACTGTGTCCATGTCCATGCCTCAGTGTGTCCATGCCTCGCTGTGCCCATGCCTCACTGTGTCCATGCCTCACTGTGCCCATGCCTCACTGTGCCCATGCCTCACTGTGCCCATGACTAGACTGACTTTTAACATGGGAGTCTATGGAAGGGCCGGCCGGTACCAGGTCCCCAAAGTCACCGGAGAAATTACCGTTTAACATTAGTGATGAGCCGAACACCCCCGGGTTCGGTTCGCACCAGAACCCGCGAACGGACCGAAAGTTCGCACGAACTTTAGAACCCTATTAAATACAATGGATGCGAACGTTCGAAATCTAAAGTGCTAATTATAACGACTAATATGCATGTTATTGTCCTAAAAAGGGTTTGGGAACCCGGGTTCTGCACCAGGGGACATGTATCAATGCAAAAAGAAGTTTTAAAAACGGCCGTTTTTCTGGAGCAGTCATTTTAATGATGCATAAAGTGAAAAAAAAAGTCAAATATTCCTTTAAATATCGTACCTGGGGGGTGTCTAAAGTATGCCTGTGAAGTGCCACGTGTTTCCCGTGTTTAGAACTGTCCCTGCACAAAATTACATTTCTAAAGGAAAAAAAGCCATTTAAAACTGCTTGCGGCTTTAATGTAATGTCTGGTCCTGGTAATATGGATGAAAATCTTTAATAAAAATGGCATAGCTACCCCATCACACACCCCCCCCCTACCCCAGCCCATTACCAGCCCCTTTGGGTCTTGTATGGATATTAAGGGGAACCCCGCACACAAAATAAAAAAGGCCCTATATACTCTGAACAGCCGTATACAGGCGGTGCATACAAGACAGGGACTGTAGGTTTGTTCTTATGTAGAATCTGTTTGTAATTTTGAACAGGTACATTGTTTAAGTGTAGCTCCAGCCAAAAAATCTATTTTTAAGCTTTTTGGAAAACATAGGGAAGGGTTATCACCCCTGTAACATTTGTTTTGCTGTCTGTGCAGTGTGCACCTGTTCAGAACAGTTCACCTCACTTTCCGTCCTAATGACAAATGTTTTTTGAAAATTTGGGGTTTTTATTGAAACAAGAACTGGTGATAAAGCATCAGTGGAGAGGAGACACTTTTTTTCCCATATTAACTCTTACAGGAGAGAATTTGCCTTCCTAGGAGTAAATTTCCTCTCACTTCCTGTTGTATCCTTCCGTTTGCAAGGAGGAGTCGTTTGTAAGTTGGATGTTTGAAAGTAGGGGCCTGCCGTATATACTCAGCTGAAATTTGCCCCTTACATGTTGGTGTTGCCACAACACTGTGAGCCCTCACAGTTACTCTTGGTGGGCGCATGAATGGGCCCTGCTGTGAATTATTAGATCAGGGGCAGAAAAATTGGGCCTTAGGCACTGGTGCCACAACACTGCAACCCCTCACAGATACTGTACTTGGAGCACAGCAATGAGCCCTGTTGCAAAGTATTGCATCAAAAATTGTAATTACACGCCCCTGTTAAACAGGGGCTGAAAAATTGGGCCTTTGGTGGTGGTGGTGGTGGTGGTGTTGACACAACACTGTAAGGCCTCACAGTTAGTCTTGGTGGGCGCAGGAATGGGCCCTGCTGTGAATTATTAGATCAAGAATTGTAATTACATGCCCCTGTTAAACAGGGGCAGAAAAATTGAGCCTTAGGCACTGGTGCCACAACACTGCAACCCCTCACAGATACTGTACTTGGAGCACAGCAATGAGCCCTGTTGCAAAGTATTGCATCAAAAATTTTAATTACACGCCCCTGTTAAACACGGGCTGAAAAATTGGGCCTTAGCCACTGGTGCTGGTGCCACGACACTGCAACCACTCCCAGATACTCTAGTTGGAGTGCAGGAATGAGCCCTGCTGCAAAGCATTGCATAAAAATTGTAATAACACACCCCTGTCAAACAGGGGCTGAAAAATTGGGCCTTAGCCACTAGTGGCGGCACCCAGAAACAAAAATGTTCTTCCAAGCTATCATCGTCAATCGGATCATTGAGGAGGAGGATAGTCAGTCAACATAACAGGACAGTCACTCAGCATCAGCATAAGTCTTGAAGGGATGTGACATTTGAAAATAAATTAGTCTGTTATATCAGCTTCAGGTGTTTGGTAGCTGGTGGTGATCCAAGACTGGTTCATCTTTATGAAGGTCAGTCGATCAACAGAGTCGGTGGACAGGCGCACCCTGTGACCCGTGACAAATCCTCCAGCAGCACTGAATGTGCGTTCTGAAAGAACGCTGGATGCAGGACAGGCCAGTAGCTCAATTGCATACTGTGCAAGCTCTGGCCAGTGATCCATCCTCAAGGCCCAGTAAGCCAGAGGATTTTCGGTGGGGAAGGTGTCCAAGTCTGACCTTGCCCCTAGGTATTCCTGCACCATGTATATCAGACGCTGGCGATGGTTGCTGGAACCGATCATACCTTGGGGCTGCGGACTAAAGAATTGTCTGAACGCTTCGGTCAGACGGCCACCTTCCCCACCGCTCCTTCTTTGACTGACCGAAGCCTCAGCAACTCGTTGTCCAGGACCAGGAGTTTGTAACCTCCCAGTCTCTGGGAACGCGTTGCACAGACCTTTCTGCAAAGCCTCCTGGAGTTGTCTCATCCTCTGCTCCCTCTGCGATGGTAAGATAAGGTCCGCAACCTTACCCTTGTACCGTGGATCAAGGAGAGTGGCCAGCCAGTAATGGTCCCTCTCCTTGATCCGAAGAATACGAGGATCCTTCTGCAGACTTTGCAGGATCAGGGAGGCCATGCAGCGTAGGTTAGCTGAGGCATTCAGTCCGGAGTCCTCTGGGTCACTAAGGACGACATGATCCGCAGCCACCTCCTCCCAGCCACGTACAAGTCCACTGGTTTCTTGGGACTGTAAATCATCCCTAAAAGACTGCTGCTGATGATGCTGAGTGCCAGGCTCCACCTCCATGCTGACACAATCCTCCTCCTCCTCCTCCTCCTCTTCTTCCTGTGCGATGGGTGGGACAGAGGGAACACTGTCTGGGTAAAGGGGACCTTGAGAGGCAAGGAAGTCCTCCTCTTCCTGCCTCTGTTCTGCCTCAAGTGCCCTGTCCATTATTCCACGCAGCGTATGTTCCAACAGGTGGACAAGCATTGTCACTGCTCACCATCCTCGTGGCCTCCTCAAATTGTGCCAGGACCGTGCATGCATCCCTGATCATGCCCCACTGGCGTGGTGAAAAAAACCCGAGCTCCCCTGACCCTGTCCTGGTGCCGTAGTCGCACAGGTACTCATTGATGGCCCTCTGCTGCGTGTGCAGCCGCTGCAGCATGGCCAACGTTGAGTTCCACCTGGTGGGCATGTCACATATAAGGCGGTTCTTGGGCAGGTTCAACTCCTTTTGCAGCTCAGCCAGGCGAGCACTGGCATTATAAGATCTGCGGAAATGCACACAGACTTTCCTGGCCTGCCTCAGGACATCCTGTAAGCCCGGGTACCTGCCCAAGAACCGCTGCACCACCAGGTTAAGGACGTGAGCCACACAGGGCACATGGGTCAGTTGTCCCTGTCGGAGAGCGGAGAGGAGGTTGGTGCCATTGTCGCAAACCACCATTCCTGGCTTAAGCTGGCGTGGCGTCAACCACCTCTCGGCCTGCCCCTGCAGAGCAGACAGAACCTCTGCCCCAGTGTGGCTCCTGTCCCCCAAACACACCAGCGCAAGCACGGCATGGCATCTTTTTGCCTGCGTACTTGCGTAGCCCCTTGAACGCCTACGGAGCACCGCTGGTTCCGAGGACAAAGCACAGGAAGAGGCCACGGAGGAAGAAGAAGAGGAGGGGGTGGAGGACAGAGGTGTGTCACAACCAGTAGTAGCATTTTGGAGGCGTGGCGGTGGAACAACCTCCAACACTACTGCACCTTGTCCTGCATCCTTCCCAGCTGCCAAAAGAGTGACCCAATGGGCCGTGAAAGAAAGGTAACGTCCCTGTCCATGCCTGCTGGACCATGAGTCAGCGGTAATATGCACCTTACCGCTGACCGCCCTGTCCAGCGAGGCCAAGACATTGCCTTCCACATGCCGGTAGAGGGCCGGAATCGCCTTCCGTGAGAAAAAGTGGCGTTTGGGAACCTGCCACTGAGGAACCGCACATTGCACAAACTCACGGAAGGGGGCCGAGTCTACCAACTGAAAAGGCAGCAGTTGAAGCGCTAGCAATTTACCCAAGCTAGCATTCAACCACTGGGCATGTGGATGGCTTTGAGTGAACTTCTTTCGATGGTCCAGCAGCTGGGGCAGGGAAATTTGCCTGCTAGAATCGGACGTTGGTGTACTGCTAGCAGAGTGCCCGCAAGTACTTGGCTGTGACACACCTAATTCTACCCCTTCATTCCTCTCAGAGCAGATTTCAGAGAGGACTGAAGGTATAGTGGGGTTGGAGATCCCAGCTGATGCGGTGCAAGAAGAGGTCAGCTTTGTTCTTTGGTGTGGGTCTTTAAGGTAGGCTTGCCAACGAGCTGCATGGCAGGTCAACATATGTCTGGTCAAGCATGTGGTGCCCAAGCGGGTGATGTTTTGGCCACGCGATATACGCTTGAGACATATGTTGCAAACAGCAGCTGTGCGATCTGATGCACTCGACTCAAAAAAGGCCCACACCAAAGAACTTTTTGAATAATGGGCAGAGGCAGCGCCCTGCACAGGCGGAGCTCTGCGGTGTGATTCTGTCGGTGTGCTGCCCTTACGCTGCCCCCCCGAGGGCATCCTGCCTTGTTGGAGATGTCCCTCCTCCTCATCCTCCTCCTCCTCCTCCTCCTCTCTCCTATTAGGCACCCACGTGGAGTCAGTGACCTCATCATCCCCTCCCTCCTCATCACTGGAGCCAATTTGGCAGTATGCTGCAGCTGCTGGAACATGACTGCCAGATTGGTGTCCTTCTTGAGCATCCCCTCTCTCTGCTCTCACGCTACTGCCTTCCTCCAGCTGGGTATCATCATCAGACCCTTCGAAACGCTGGGCATCCTCCTGGAGCATGTACCCAACACTGTGCTTAAACAGTTCGGGGGACACCTCAGGAGGACATGGTTGGTCTAGGGAAGGAGTGACTGATAATGACATTGATACCAGGGAAGAGGACGCTTTGGCAGCTGCTTTGCCAGTACCCTGAGCCTGGGTGAGAGAGGATGAGGAGGATGAGGAGGGCTTGGTCATTCACTCTACCAAGTCTTCGGCATGATGCGGCTCAACACGTCCAGCTGCCGAAAAGAAGGACAAGCGTGTCCCATGGCCACGTGCTGATGGCGATGCACCGCGTCCACGACCAGCACTGTTGTCTCTAGACACAGAGCCTGCTTGCCCTCTTTTTTTGGCTCCTGACTGTCTGCCTCTCCTTGTTTGCCTTCCAGACATTCTAATGGCCTGCAGGGAAATGGGAAAAGCAGCAATACAGGCTAAGTTAAGGTGTAATATGGTCAGGAGGCACACTCCGCCCGCTGTAAGTGCCGCAAAATCCTGTTGGTGTAACACACCAGGAAAAAGCAGCAATACAGGCTAAGTTAAGGTGTAATATGGTCAGGAGGCACACTCCGCCCGCTGTAAGTGCCGCTAAATCCTGTTGGTGTAACACACCAGGAAAAAGCAGCAATACAGGCTAAGTTAAGGGTTAATATGGTCAGGAGGTACACTCCGCCCGCTGTAAGTGCCGCAAAATCCTGTTGGTGTAACACACCAGGAAAAAGCAGCAATACAGGCTAAGTTAAGGTGTAATATGGTCAGGAGGCACACTCCGCCCGCTGTAAGTGCCGCAAAATCCTGTTGGTGTAACACACCAGGAAAAAGCAGCAATACAGGCTAAGTTAAGGTGTAATATGGTCAGGAGGTACACTCCGCCCGCTGTAAGTGCCGCAAAATCCTGTTGGTGTAACACACCAGGAAAAAGCAGCAATACAGGCTAAGTTAAGGTGTAATATGGTCAGGAGGTACACTCCGCCCGCTGTAAGTGCCGCAAAATCCTGTTGGTGTAACACACCAGGAAAAAGCAGCAATACAGACTAAGTTAAGGTGTAATATGGTCAGGAGGCACACTCCGCCCGCTGTAAGTGCCGCAAAATCCTGTTGGTGTAACACACCAGGAAAAAGCAGCAATACAGACTAAGTTAAGGTGTAATATGGTCAGGAGGTACACTCCGCCCGCTGTAAGTGCCGCAAAATCCTGTTGGTGTAACACACCAGGAAAAAGCAGCAATACGGGCTAACTTCAGGTGTATAATGTGCAGGAGGCTTAGCAACAATGACACTGACACTGTCCCCTGCCTATCCTTCTCTCTCCCTGCACACAAGGTTTATCAAAGTATTTGACACTGACACTCTCCCTGCCTATCCTTCTCTCTCCCTGCACACAAGGTTTAGCAAAGAATATGACACTGACACTGTCCCCTGCCTATCCTTCTCTCTCCCTGCACACAAGGTTTATCAAAGTATATGACACTGACACTCTCCCTGCCTATCCTTCTCTCTCCCTACACACAAGGTTTAGCAAAGAATATGACACTGACACTCTCCCTGCCTATCCTTCTCTGTCCCTACACACAAGTTTTAGCAAAGAATAGATTTGACAAGATTTGACACTGTCCCTGCCTATCCTTCACTTTCCCTGCTCTGGAACACACTACACAAGGCCGCCGCGCTGGCGGCCTTTTATAGTGTGGGGCGTGTACTAAACCCCCTCAGCTATAATTGGCCACAGGCATCCTGCCTGTGGCCAATCATTGCTCTCCTCGCTGCCGGCGCTGTGATTGGCCAAGCATGCAGGGTCACAGTGCATGCTTGGCCAATCACAGCGCTGGGATTACACTGCAATGGCGCAGTGTATTGTGGGCCGTTCGCGTCACTCGAATTTGGCGCGAACGGCCCAAATCGTTCGTTGTTCGCCGAACGCGCGAACAGCCGATGTTCGAGTTGAACCTATGTTCGACTCAAACACCGAGCTCATCCCTATTTAACATGGGAGTCTATGGAAGGGGTGCCTGGTTTGAAAAATCGGTGCTCCCCGGCCGTAGGTCCCCCGGACAACAAACTTTGCACACTTGTAGAGGAAGAGTGGGGCTACATGTGTGCCAAGATTGGTACCGGGTCCCCAAAGTCCGGGAGATCAGGCGCAAAAAGGTGACTCGAGTATAAGCCGAGGGGGGCATTTTCAGCAAAAAAAAGTGCTGAAAAACTCGGCTTATACTCGAGTATATACGGTAATTGTTTTGTAGTCCACAATAAAAGCTGGGAGGACTCCATGAGATAACACAGGAACTCATATGATCAAAATGTATTTTTTTATTTATTTATCAAACAAGTATAACAAAATGCTTTCACTGGTATATTTAACAGGTCAAAAGGAACTCAAAAAAAGAAAACTCAGTTCAGCGTCAGGGTTTACATACACTTAAAGGTTAGGGCCAGGGCATGTGGGCTGTAATTTATATTTCCATTTTTTACCAGTTGAATCGGCTCTGGGTCTAATGTATCAACTTTATACTATTGAAAAAAATCGAAATAATGTTTCTAACAACCCTTCATATTTTAGAGATTTTATACAATAAATTGTCTGGGCCCATAAGTCTGTATCCAGCGCAATTCCCATACACAGCACAAAAATTGCTGAGTGTTATTTTATGAAGCGCGTCGTCTTTTGTTTTGTGAAAACGTAGAGAGCAGGAAACCGTCACTGTAAAACGAGAAACAGGAATGATTTCAACATCTCGTCTTTAAGTGCTCTTTTCAGCTCGTTCAGTTTACAAAAAGCATGCTTAATTACACATGTAAGATGAACGACTTTCCCTTGCAGCAGCAAATATATATATAAAAAATAAATAAAAAAAACTCTAAGTGTGGTTTGACGTGGAGATAGCAGCACTGAAATGTCTAAACACGCATTGAGGGTTTGATTTATTTAAGTACAAGTGGGAGAGGCTTACTCGGTTATTATGGTTATGAAGGAAAAAAAATTATTTCTTTTGTCCTTCCATGTTAAGGGTGTCACAATTTAAAGTTTGGGAAAAATAATCTTATATAAAGGAGACAAATTTTTCAAAATGTTCAATAAAATTGACTGTGTGTATAGGATTCTGAATGTATTTATTATTCTATTTATGTATTTTTTCTGTTAGTTATACTGGGTGGACTTTTGTATTTTTTTTAACCTGACTACGGCTGCATTCACACCTCTGCTTTTCTAATTGTGGGCAGATTTGCCGCAATTCTGCCAGCGATTTCAAAGCGCTGAGGTGTGAACGGCAAATTTGCAAAATGCACATTTGAGATGCCATTAATTTGAATGGCACCTAAAATAGTGGTGCGGTTCTGCCTCGATTGTCGCATGATAAATCTGCAAAAAGTTCAGGAGCTACTTTTGGGTGACATGCTTCATGTAATGCGGGTTGCCGCGATTGCAGTGCGATTTTTTTGCACGAAAATCGCAGCAGAACTACACTGCGATTTTATGTGCCTTTCAAATGAATAGCATTTCAAATGTGCATTCTGCAATTTGTCATTCACACCTCGCCACTTTGAAATCACTGGCAGAATCGCTGCAAATCTGCCAGGGATTCAAAACGCTAAGGTGTGAATGCAGCCTTATTGTGTAAATCTCTCTCTCTCTATAAATATATCTATATTTATATATACAGTATATACATATATAATTCTATTCTATTATATTATATTTATTCGATGGTGGACAGTCCACAATCCTGTACCAGGTGCTCACAACTATGACAAACACACATATGGATTTATTGATTTTGCAATACCAGAGTTTAAGTGCTGCAACCATCTGTCTTCATATATATACAGTATACAGTATATATCTCTGTTACATGCCACTGCGTATGTAAGAAAAACCTCAGATAAAGGTGATATTGTACTTGACTTTTGTTCAGTTGCTCACAGATTCAGTGCTTTGAAAAAGCATTCGTACCCCTTGAAAAGTTTTCAAATTTTGTCATGTTACAACTAAAAATGTAAATGTATTTTATTGGGATTTTATGTGATAGACCAACACAAAGTGGCACATAATTGTGAAGTAGAAGGAAAATGATAAATGGTTTTCGATTTTTTTTACAAATAAATATGTGAAAATTGTGGCGTGCATTTGTATTCAGCCCCCTTTACTCTGATACCCCTGACTAAAATCCAATGGAACTAATTGCCTTCAGAAGTCACCTAATTAGTAAATAGAGTACACCTGTGTGTTATTTATTCTCAGTATAAATACAGATGTTTTGTGAAGCCCTCAGAGGTTTGTTAGAGAACCTTAGTGAACAAACAACATAATGAAGGTCAAGGAACACACCAGACAGGTCGGGGATAAAGTTGTGGAGAAAAAAGAGAGAAAAACGCATATGGGGAGAGTCCGGGTGCCGCGCACCCCAATATAAATGTAGGAAAAGGGAAAATTCCCCCAAGGGTTTTTTTAGCGGCAAATAGGATCAAGAAATAACAATGTAATCTGTTATATTAGGATCAAAAATGGGTAATTTTTATTAAACAAGGAAATCAGAATAAAATTTAAATTAATACACTCTGGTTACAAAGTCTAAGAAGATATCAACAAGGTTTAAAATACAATACAGTATCACAGTAAGTAAAAGGTATCCATGTGAGTACCCCAACGCATTTCGACCAATTAGCAGTCTTTTTCAGGGGATTTGTACTCTGGCAGAATATATCAGAACAAATGTATATTAAAATTCTGACACTCTAACAAATTACTAACATATGTAATAAGTTGTGGAGAAGTGTAAAGCAGGGTTAGGTTATTATTATTACTATTATTATTATACAGGATTTATATTGCACCAACAGTTTGTGCAGCGCTTAACAAAATGAAGGCAGACATTACAGTTAAATTACAATTTAATACAAGAGGAATCAGAGGGCCCTGCTCATTCGAGCTTACAATCTTAACCACTTAAGCCCCAGACCATTTGGTATTTGATCACCTCAGCGGTTTTTATTTTTTGTGCTATAAACAAAAATAGAGCGACAATTTTGAAAAAAAAATGCAATATTTTTTACTATTTGCTATAATAAATATCCCCCAAAAATATATAAAAAAACATATTTTTTCCTCAGTTTAGGCCGATACGTATTCTTCTACATATTTTTGGTAAAAAAAACGCAATAAGCGTTTATTGATTGGTTTGCGCAAAAGTTATAGCGTTTACAAAATAAGGGATAGTTTTATGGCATTTTTATAATTTTTTTTTTTTACTAGTAATGGCGGCGATCAGTGATTTTTTTCATGACTGCAGGACACATCGGACACTTTTGACACATTTTTGGGACCATTGTCATTTTTACAGCGATCAGTGCTATAAAAATGCACTGGTTACTGTAAAAATTACACTAGGGGCGCTGAAGGGGTTAAGTGTGCCTAAGGGAGTGATTACTACTGTTAGGGGGCGTGGCTACGAGTGACATGTCTCTGATCTCCGCTCTGATTACACAGAGCGGAAATCAGTGACAGTGTCAGTAGGCGAGCGGGGAGATGTTGTGTTTACACTAACATCTCCCCACTCCATCCCTCCGTGAGACAATCGCGGTCCGACTCACGGGGAAGGTGGCAGGGTCGCGAGCGCGCCGCCGGCGGCACACGCGCGACCCCCACATCGGGCAGTTAAAGGCGATGTACAGGTACGTTGATGTGCCTGTACGTGCCATTCTGCCGACGTATATCTACTGAAGAGGGTCCTTAAGTGGGTAAAAGGGAGGGTCAATTGATACAAAAGGTAATAGCTGTGTATTAGTTAGGCCCCTTTCAGACTGGGGCAGGAGGTGCGGTGGCGGTAAAGAGCCGCTATTTTTAGCGGCGCTTTACTGTTGTAATTGCGGCAGTATTCGGCCGCTAGCGGTGCGGTTTTACCCTCCGCTAGCGGCCCGAAAAAGGGTTAATACCACCCGCAATGAGCCTCTGCAGAGGCGCATTGCCGGCGGTATAGCCGCAGTTTCCCATTGCTTTCAATGGGAAGGAGCGGTAAACACACCGCTCCTACACCGCTCCAAAGATGTAGCTAGCAGGACTTTTGGAGCGGTCCTGCTAGTGCACCGCTCCAGTGTGAAAGCCCTCTGGGCTTTCACACTGGAGAAACAGCAGCCGCTGTTTCAGGTCGGTTTGCAGGCGCTATTTTTAGCGCAATAGCGCCTGCAAACCACCCCAGTGTGAAAGGGGTCTTAGAAGCAGGATATGCTTCTTTAAAGAGAAGGGTTTTCAGGGATCGTCTAACGATTAATAGATTAGGGGACTGTTGGACAGATTGGGGTAGGGAGTTCCAAAGTATGGGAGAAGCTCTGGAGAAATCCTGGAGGTGAGCATGGGAGGAGGTGACAAGGGAGCTAGAGAGCAGGAGGTCTTGGGAGGACCAAAGAGAGCGGCTTGGTTGGTATTTTGGAACTAGATTAGTGATGTAGCTGGGGGCAGACTTATGGATGGCTTTGTAAATAATTGTTAGTACTTTGAATTTTATTTGTTGGGTGAGTGGAAGCCAAAGGAGGGATTGGTAGAGAGAGGTGGAGGGCACTGAATGATTGGTGAGGTGGGTGAGTCTTGCAGCGGCATTCATTATGGACTGAAGGGGGGATAGTCTATGCAATGGTAATCCAATGAGGAGGGAGTTGCAGTAGTCAAGGCGAGAGATAACCAGGGAGTGAATTAGAAGCTTGGTGGTGTCATTAGTTAAAAGGGGCATATTCTGGAAATGTTGCAAAGGCGGCATGATTTGGACAGGGATGGCATGTGGGCCTGAAAGGACAGTTCAGAGTCTAAGGTTACCCCTAGCACCCTGGCATGTGGGGACGGACTGATAGATGTGCCATTGATCTTGACAGAGAAGTCAGGGAAAGGGGCACACGGGGGAGGAAATATTAAGAGCTCGATTTTAGACAGATTCAGTTAAGGAAGTGGTTTGACATCCAGGTTGATATGTCTGTTAGTAAATCAGTTATGCATGAAAAGACTGATGGGGTGAGCTGAGGGGCAGAAAGATAGATTTGGGTGTCATCGGCATGTAAATGGTAGTGGAAGCCATGGGAAGCTATCAGCTGACCCAGGGAGGATGTGTAGATCGAGAATAGTAGAGGTCCAAGGACAGAACCGGGGGACACCGATAGTAAGAGGAGTTGGAGAGGAGGAAGTGGAGTTATAAGTGACACTGAAGGTGCGATTAGGAGAGCAAGAGTACGAAATAATGAGTACGGAATAATGACCGTTGGCTGTTAGTAAGTCGTTTGTGCGTTTTATGAGGGCAGTTTCTGTGGAGTGCTGTGGGCAAAATCCAGACTGAAGGGGACCAAGAAGGTTATTCTCAATGTAAGAGCTGTGAAAATGTGGAATAGACTCCTTCAAGAGCCAGTTCTGGCCAGCTCAGTAGATTGCATTAAAAAAGGCCTGAATTCTTTCCTAAATGTACAAAGTATAACTGGATACTAACATTTATAGGTAAAGTTGATCCAAGGAAAATCTGATTACCTCTCGGGAGATCAGGAAGGAATTTTTTCCCCTGCTGGAGCAAATTGGATTATATTTTGCTGTTTTTTTGCCTTCCTCTGGATCAACTGTGGGTATAGGATTGTGTATATGGGATTGTAGGATTTTTTTTCCCCTTTTATAGGTTGAACTAGATGGACTTGTGTTTTTTTTTCAACCTGACTAACTATATAACTATGTGAGTGCATTAATATGGGATTTTATTAATTTTTAATAAGTGTATTGCACTATTGGCGATCTTTCCTTTTTGTGAATAATGCCCCATGTCACCATCAGCAGAGCGTGATCCTTAAAGGGACCTGCACACCTAGCCTCTGGGTACAAGAAATCTTCTCCGGATGGAGGAGATCCCAGTACTATCAGATTGAGCATTTGAGACCTGTATATTTACAGTACCTAACAAGAGAAATAATGCTGGTACCACCAAAAGGTGCCAACCAGGTGCTGTAACTGTACACGTATTTACTAATATCTCAGGCTTTAAAATGTTAAAAAGGAACACCAGGTTGTCAGGGCTGGGCTCAGCCCTTCCTTCTCTGAGTTGGCCGCTCAGCTGTCGGTTAATTGCCAGCTCCTATCTCTCCACAGGCTAGCTTACTTCACGCTACCTGTACTGCTCTTGCAATCATATTTCTTGATCACAATCAGTCTATGTTGCTACAGTGTTGTTACATGTGCATTGTTACACCTTTCTCAGATATCCCCCCCTTTTTGGGCCCCAGCGATCACTGGACAGACATCCTCTCACAGACTGTGCTTTGCATCTGGATTCCTGTGGGTGGCGCCCTGTAGCTCCGCTCCCTCAGCTCCCGAACTGGATGTCGTACATGCCGCCCTTTTGGCGACCAGCGAAGGGCCACTCAGCCCTTGGTAGTGGTGAGTGCAGGGTCGTTTGCACCCTTCTGACCCCTTATACCCACCATTTGTCCATAGCCCCCCATTACTAGTAATAGACACCTTTTGTACTTATCTTCCTACAGATACCACAACCACGCATCAGCCCCTGAGGAAGCGAGTAGTAGCTCGCGAAACGCGTAGGGCACCAACGATGCGTTTTGTGTATTTGCCATTGTTGAGGACTATGCTCTTCACAATTCATCCACCACCGGTTACATATAATATCGTTTGATATAGCAATTTTGCCTGTGCGCATGTACCCACGTGTTCAGCCTTTCATATTATTATCATTGTGCATGGATGTACCATATATGCTTTTGTATGTTCAATTGTTGTACTGATGTTGTTCTACATGGGCCACTATGCCTTGGGACATACAAATTTTTGTTGTCTCTGTTTTGTTATTACAGCATTCATCATCAATAAATTGTTTTTTACTTATGCATTTTTGTGAATATATGCCCAACTCTAGTACCTCACTTAAAGTCCCAGGGCGACCTGCACTTTTGTGCTCCTTCTGTTCTCTTTTTTAGGGATGGAGGTGCCTGAGTGGCTGCATCACACCAGATCCCCCCTTTTCTGTTGTACCGGGTGGCAGACACCCACCTAGCCCATTCTCTGGTATGCTGCAGCCGGGGTTCTATTCACTTTTACATTCAGCTTATTGCCATCATATTTTAGGCCAGTGTGTCAGCGCTTTGGCATTTTGGGGTCTTTTTATTCGGCTGGGCACTCATGCCTTTGGTTGGTTTGTCCTGATGGTGGCGTTTTCATCCAGCTGGGGGGCTGTGATGCACAAAAAGGAGATACTTCTGATCTCCCGCTATCCACGCCTGTCCCTTTTGGGATGGGCGTGGCTACCAGTGCATTGGCGCCATGTCGAGCACGCCCACACACTGACGTCTTAGACGTCAGCTGTCTGTTAGGGCGTTTTTACTTTTTGGATGGTGGGGTTGGTTTGTGCGCAGCTGCACACCCCCTTCACAGCTGACATCTCTCTGACGTCAGCAGGTTACCATCTGGACATGACGCAGGGGGCGGAGTTTTCGGGTCCCTACGGGTATATCCGGATGTCCGGCACAGCTGGGACTGTATTTGTAGTCTGGTGATCGGGTTTGGTGGTCGTAAATGGTGTGAGTGCAGCAACACTTTGTGAACTTCATGCATCTCTTCAAGGTAAACCTCCCAGTCCTATACCTGGCTGTATGGATGTAATATTTTCGAACACATACTACAGTTGAGTTTTCTCCTGTAGTATCCACCCTGACATTACTCTGGTTATCGCTCTCATATTAATCTTGTTACTTATACATCTTAGCTCTCCTCCTTGGCCCATATTGACATATGCTGCATTTAGTTATAATTACTTGCTCTTTTATACTTTAGCACACTAAATACACTTGTACAAACATAGCAAGGTTAGCCTATTATATGCTACCTGCACTGCTCAAGCAATCATATGCTCTGACCACAATCAGTACATGCTACTATAGTGTTGTCATATATGTGCATTGTCAAATTTCTCGTTGATACTTTCAATTGGTCCCCTGGGGTGAGTGCAACAACAACCTTTGCATTTTATGCATTTACTTAAGGTTAACCTCCCAGTTCTATACGTACATGCATGGGTGTATTACTTACTAATATACATTATAGTTAAGGTATTTTTCGATCACACACATGCAATACCACTCTGGTTATCTCACGATATCCTTGTTGCCTGCACCTTCCTTCCTCCTCTTTGGCCCATATTTTATACATGTTATCCAGTCTAACTATATCTTCCTCAACATCACAGCACATTGTATACATCTATACAACCCAGCAAGGCTAGCTTACTTCACGCTACCTGTACTGCTCTTGCAATCATATTTCTTGATCACAATCAGTCTATGTTGCTACAGTGTTGTTACATGTGCATTGTTACACCTTTCTCAGATATCCCCCCCTTTTTGGGCCCCAGCGATCACTGGACAGACATCCTCTCACAGACTGTGCTTTGCATCTGGATTCCTGTGGGTGGCGCCCTGTAGCTCCGCTCCCTCAGCTCCCGAACTGGATGTCGTACATGCCGCCCTTTTGGCGACCAGCGAAGGGCCACTCAGCCCTTGGTAGTGGTGAGTACAGGGTCGTTTGCACCCTTCTGACCCCTTATACCCACCATTTGTCCATAGCCCCCCATTACTAGTAATAGACACCTTTTGTACTTATCTTCCTACAGATACCACAACCATGCATCAGCCCCTGAGGAAGCGAGTAGTAGCTCGCAAAACGTGTAGGGCACCAACGATGGGTTTTGTGTATTTGCCATTGTTGAGGACTATGCTCTTCACAATTCATCCACCACCGGTTACATATAATATCGTTTGATATAGCAATTTTGCCTGTGCGCATGTACCCACGTGTTCAGCCTTTCATATTATTATCATTGTGCATGGATGTACCATATATGCTTTTGTATGTTCAATTGTTGTACTGATGTTGTTCTACATGGGCCACTATGCCTTGGGACATACAAATTTTTGTTGTCTCTGTTTTGTTATTACAGCATTCATCACCAATAAATTGTTTTTTACTTATGCATTTTTGTGAATATATGCCCAACTCTAGTACCTCACTCAAAGTCCCAGGGCGACCTGCACTTTTGTGCTCCTTCTGATCTTTCCACAGTGAGTCACCTGTTGATGATATCCTGCTCGTCAGTCCTGCTTACTTAAACCGTCCAGCCCAAATGTTCTCTGCCTTCGCCTGGTCAACATCACAGAGACTCTCTCCTGTTTGCCCGTTAAAGACTTGCTTGGCTGACGTTCCTTCTGGTTTCAGATCCTTCTTGCTGTTCCACTACGCTGATCCCTGGCTTCCTGACTTCCTGGCTTGTCTGGCTATGTTTTGACTACGTTTGTTCTATTTACTTTTATTATTATTAAACAAGTGTGATTTAACTGTACTTCTGTCTCGGTCGGATTTATGGTTTCTGACAGTAGGTGAAGGCCATGAATTCAGAACATGCAGTTAATCCACTTGTTGGTAATATTTTTTCCAGATTGGATGACCAGGGTCAACGCATGGATCAGTTTGCTATAGCGTTACAAACGCTCCTGATTCACCTGGAATCTCCCACTGTGGCTGCTCCGGTACAACCTGTGTTGCAGGCCGTCCCTGCTGCTGCTCCAGTCTTTGTGCAGACACCCGCCTTGAGTACTACCTCTGTAAGAGGTATGTCTGGTTTCGCTACGCTTCCCCAGCGATTTGGGGGTGATCCAGTTTAATACAGAGGGTTTCTCAAACAGGTTGAGATATACTTTGAGATGCAGCCCCAGGAGTTTCCCTGGTTTACCCAGAGCTTGTAGCTTCATTTAAAGTGGTTGTAAACCCTTTACAACCACTTTTATCTACAGGTAAGCCTAGATTAAGGTTTACCTGTAGGTGCTCGAAATATCTTCTAAACCTCCACGGTTTAGGAGATATTTCCAATAATGACGGGCGCAGGCGCACTTTATAAATGGCGATCGTGCCGTTCCTAAAGGAGGCCGTGCCTGGAGTGGCGGCTCACGTGCGCCTTCACGGGAGTGATGTCATCACGGCTCCGGCCAATCACAGCACCGGAGGTAACCACCGGGAGAGATGTCGGCCGCCCGAGCGGAGTAAGAGGACGGCTGCGGGGGCTTCGATCTGAGGTGAGTATTACATAATGAGCTAGTATGCTATGCATGCTCAATATGCCTTTGTCCTGCAGGTGTTGTTTTTTTTTTTTGATAAGTGGGTTTACTTCCTCTTTAAGGGGTATTTGACGTTCCTGCACGCTCTACTTCTGCTGCAAAAACCACATGTCCATCAAACGGTACGAGAACTGTTGCCAATTATGCCTTTGACTTCCGTACTCTGGCAGCAGAGGTTGCGTGAAACAATGAGGCCCTCGTGGCTGCTTTTTCTCATGGTCTTTCGGATAACATCAAAGATGAGATAGCAGCCCGAGATATACCCACTGAGCTGAAGAGGTTGATCTCGTTTGCCATTCTTATTGACTCTAGACTCCGAAAGGGACCTTCTTTTAAGGAGTGCTTGCGGAAGCCTCCTGTACCTTTGGCTCCGAGCTTTGCAGTCCCACCCTTGCCTTCCTCACCCCCCTTGCCTCCTGGTACCAAGTCGGTCAGTGAATGTGAACCCATGCACTTGGGCTTCACACGTCTCTGCGGATGAGAGAGCCCTTAGGAGGAGGGAGAGATTGTGCCTTTATTGTGGCCAGGCAGGTCACTTTTTGAAGTCTTGTCCTACCCGTCCAGGGAACGCCCGAACCTTGAGGTCCTGTCACGGACAGACCTTAGGTGGCGTTGTTTCATCCCCAGTTATCCAGAAGGATGAAAAATGGCAAAGAAATCATAAATTCTGCCAGGTTATGTAAACTTATGAACACAACTGTATATGGGTCATACCCTAAAGTGAGCTTGCAGTCTGTATGGTGGGGGAGCAAGATCTAAGTGGAATGCATTACAGACAATAATTTATAAGTGTGTAATAATTTAACACAGGTGGAACTTCTTTGGATTCAAAATTTGTGGCACTATTATTAAGCAGATCTTTAAATACTGTACTGGAGTTTAACTATTAATCGTGGACTCATATCATACACTCTTGAGATATACAGTATGTGTGCACTTTAGTATTCACACCATTTTTGTGATGTTTTTAATTATTTCCTTCTCAATTTTATCGTAATTGACTTCTTTACAAGTAGATCATATATGGCTAATGAGCTCATTTTTAAATTTTAATGTTTTTTGCACGTATTTGTACTTTGATTTACATAAGTAATGCAGTGTTTTACACTTTTAGCGTTTCCACTAATACATGTGAATATTTGAGAGTTACATATTATTTAGGGAGATGGTTTGGAGTACACAAATTCTGATTGTTCTCTATGTAGATTGCAAGCAGCACAACACCATTTACCAGTTATTATTACAATTTAACCACAGGGACTAGACTAGGGATTAAAAATTTGTTATGGGTATCAGATGAGAGAGCGATCAGTTTTTCATTTATTATGGTCCTAGTCAAGCATTTTTTAACTTCGGTGAAATTAAGCTCTGTGGACTTCCAATGGGTATTTTGAACAAGACCTATACCAAACAAAAAAAAGACATTACTGTTAACATTTAGGAGTGTTGCATAAAGTATTTTTATTGGGTTTACAGCCCCTATAATTCATGTAAACCCTAATTTAATGTCATTTAGTTTGTATAAGCACTGTGTACTGTGACCACTTCATGAGACAGCAACAGAGCATTGTCACTCTATAACAGGAAATGCCTAAACAAAGACCTTCACGATAGGATCATCAGATTTTTTTTTTTGTACGAAATTGGCAGATTTTAAAATATTGAAAATTACTTTTTTAAAGTGTTACTAAACTCAGGACCCTGCATTCACTATAGTTTGTCTCCCACCATACACAGAACATGGAAATGCAATTATTTTAGTAAATATTGCACCTTTTTTCATCAGCAGCATATAGCAGTCTTGTGACTTCTATCAGTGTCTGGTTAAAGCTTCTAGGAGGAGATTTCATTCTACTCTGACTGTCCTATAAGGCTGCATGACCCCTGACCCTCTGTCTGGACAGTGCTGATTGGCCCTGTGCTGATCACATGCACCCTCCCAATGAAAAAAAATCTCACCAAACTGAGCATGTGCAGAGTGATTCCAAGGCTCTGTACTATCAGCAGATGGATCAGGGACAGTAAAAGAAGGGCAGGATCAGAGAATACAGGATCAAACAGCCTTTTTACACAATATGAAGGATTAAACTCTTAGGTTCCACAGTGAGTATAACAAGCATGCTTTACTGCATATACAGACTGATTTTACTGTTGTGGGTTTCGTAAGGCTTTAAATTGTATTTGTTTGCTAGAGCTGATATGGGATTTAATGATTAGATTAACACACATATTAAATCATTACAAAAATCATATTCTCCTTTTGCATTATTGCCAACATTTAACTGCTGCTGCACTACCATTTGCCACAATGGTTGAATCTTGTACATGTGTAGCGACCTCACCTCTCACTCCCTCCTTCTCTGTCAATGTCAATGGCTCTCATCTAGGGGACCAGGGAGGAGAGTGTGACGCACCACCAGCTCGTATCCTCTAGTGTGTAGAGGTGTGAGCTATACCCAATTACCTCCGGGTCTGTGCCCCTGTCCAGAGCCACGCACACCCAGGCTGAAGGTGCCTGGGCGTGGACCCCGAGCGGAAGATGTCCGCCCCTTTTATCCCCTCTCCCAGCATGCACAGCAGGTTCCCCGCCCCGCTGTACTACTGCTGCGAAAGGACAAAAAGGGCACAGACTTACAATGGTGGTTCAACCCCGGCCCATGGCGACAGCACCACCTACAGGCCGCAGGGAACTAGACAAGATGCCTCCCCTAAATGTAACCACCCGCTACACATGTATTGTAGAAATTCATGAAATATGTTGTCATTTTTATTTTTCCTAGACATAGACCTTAGAAGGGTTCTCTGTAGGCAGTTCTGACCCGTGCCAAACATCACCCAAACTGCCAGCTCTGGGTATCAAAAAACGATGCCAAGCCAAAAATCAGGAAAGCACATTAATTCCCCGATTTCAACAACAGTGTGTATGGGGCCCTTTTACATACATTATTCCTTTATATAAATGTATTTCAGCAGTAACATAAAATTCTGCAATACTTTTTAAATGTATTTTTATTTTATGGACAAATGCTACTGTTTGGCAGGATGACAGCTGCTTTCCCCCTTGTATTCTGTGTATCTTATCATTTCCAGCACTTATTATGGTTAGTAAATGTTTATCTTTGTTAACGCTTGTTCAGAAATTCAAACAAAAAGGGATATAATTGCAGATCTCTGCACAACATTCTCTAAACATTGTTAAATCTGTGTTTCTGTGTCTGTTTATCAAGGCGGATAAAATAAAACCTCACAGATAGAAGGCCAAATTACTGTTTTCTAGTCTACTTCAGTTTTTCACATAGTTTCACACGCTGGTTGTTTACTTTGTTGGGTCTACAGACCTGAGGCTCAAGAGAAGCCCGTAGTGAAATACATAGTATTAGGCAGAGGGCTGGCATGACTATGTAGCAGGGAACCGAATACAGGGTTAAATTAGGGGAGTGGCAACTGCAGGCTAGAGGGGTGGCCGGAGTTAATATTTTCCCGGGGTAGGAGGGGCTTGGGGGGGAGGTCCGGAGATCAGTTGTGGTGTAGCATTGGAAGAGGAAGCTCCCACACTCCCTCCCTATTATGTTGTGATTGTATATAATGTGTTGTGTTTGGGTGCAGGTTAGCGCTTGGGGATCTTTGGAGGCAGTAGACATTTTGACCTTTTTGGCATACGTGGGAAACCATCAAGGTATGGGATCCTCGGTTGATGCCAGTTAACCGTGGTTTAGCTGGCATCGGTTGATGGGTATCAGCGTGGGGAAGGTTCAGAGTGCTTTGGTCCTTGAGTCGGCGCACTGCGACTGGGATCTTGGATGGCCACGCTGGTACGAAGGAAATTTGGTCAATGCCTTCAATGATCTCCAACAGGGTGACAATTGTAGCTGTGAAGGATTGTTTAGTGAAATAAAGATGTTGGTTAATTTGTTATGGTTAATTTGGTAATAAAATGGGCAAGCGGCCAATTTTACTCCAAAATGGATGTCGCCTGGTTATTTCTAAGTTAAGGTATATTTTGGGTAATATGGCAATAGGAGGTTTATCTGACTTACTATAGTCATGAGTTGGTTGTCTACGGACATAGCTTGATGCTGGATGTCAGTGTTACCAACCGTCAGTATTTTTACTGGCAGCCAGTAAAAAAATGGGCACTTTTCTCCTGCAAGTAAATGCCAATGACAGGAAAAGGTTGCCACTTTAAATAATGGCTGTGACGCGTGGCTCGGGAACTGTGCATGCGCAGTTCTGGCTTGAAACTGGCCAGGACCATCCGAGTGCCTGCTACAGTGTGTTCGGGCGGCGCCGATGGGTGGGGTCTGTTGGAGGCGTTGCTTAAGCGTGCCGCGTGTTGTCATGGTTCCAAGGAGCTGAGCAGAGCGGCCAAAGCCTCATGTGTGGGTCTGCGGGACTGAAGCAAGGTAAGCTGGGAATGGAACTGTCAGTGTTGTTTGGACTGGAGTGGATTGAAGGGGCCACCTGCCATGGAGAGAGAATGTCACTGTGACTTAGGACGGGACATGTCGTGTTGGGGAGGAGTCATCATCATCTGTGCTGCTGCACACTGCTGTCAGTGTCACTGTGAGAGTGAACTGCATGTGTGTGTGCCGCCCATTCTAATTCCTTGCCCTCCTGTCCTGTCCCTGAGCTACTTACTTACTATATAGAAAATAAAATAAATATATTTTTTCCCTTACTATTTACCCTAAACCACAATGCTAATTGCATATTGTACTTGTTTGTAGCCTAAATACTGAAATTCGCACTTAAAAATGTAATTTTTCAGTACATTTTAATATAGTGGGTTGGCAACACTGCTCAATGCTCACCCAAGAATTGAAATATGGGCCCACGACATGGGTTAGCCAAATTATTTGTTTTTGCTTTGTGGGACATTTAACCACTTGACCTCTGGAAGATTTACCCCCTTTCATGACCAGGCCATTTTTTGCTATACAGCACTGCATTACTTTAACTGAGAATTGCGTGGTCATGTAACCCTGTACATAAATGAAATTTATGTAACCCCCCCCCCCCCCACAAATTAAACTTTCTTTTGGCGGTATTTGATCACCTCTGGATTTAAAAATGTTTGCACTATAAACTCAAATAGACTGACAATTTTGAAAAAAACAATTTTGAAAAAAACAAAAAAACAATATTTTTTGCTTTCTGCTATAAAACATACCGTATATACTCGAGTATAATCCGACCCGAATATAAGCCGAGGCACCTAATTTTACCACAAAAAACTGGGAAAACTTATTACTCGAGTATAAACATAAGGTGTTCATCTGCATGCCTCACTGTGCCTCACTTTGCCTCACTGGGTCCATGTGCATGCCTCACTGTGTCCATGTCTCACTGTGTCCATGCCTCACTGTGCCCATGCCTCACTGTGCCCATGCCTCACTGTGCCCATGCCTCACTGTATCCATGACTAGACTGACGTTTAACATGAGAGTCTATGGAAGGGGTGCCCGGCATTGAAAAAACAGTGCTCCCCGGCCATAGGTCCCCCAGACAACAAACTTTGCACACTTGTAGAGGAAGAGTGGGGCTACATTTTTGCCAAGTTTGGACCTGGTACCGGGTCCCCAAAGTCCAGGAGATCAGGCGCAAAAAAGGTGACTCGAGTATAAGCCGAGGGGGCATTTTCAGCACAAAAAAATGTGCTGAAAAACTCGCCTTATACTCGAGTATATACGGTAATCAATTAAAAAAATTAAAAAATCGAATTTTTTCATAAATTTAGGCCAATATGTATTCTTCTACATATTTTTGGTAAAAAAAATCCAATTACCGTATATACTCGAGTATAAGCCGAGTTTTTCAGCACATTTTTTTGTGCTGAAAATGCCCCCCTCGGCTTATACTCGAGTCACCTTTTTGCGCCTGATCTCCTGGAATTTGGGGACCCGGTACTGGCCGACCGTAGGTCCCCTGGACCCGTAACTTGGCACACATGTAGCCCCACTCTTCCTCTACAGGTATGAAACGTTTGTTGTCCGAGGGACCTACGGCCGGGGAGCACCGATTTTTCAAAGTCGGGTACCCCTTCCATAGACTCCCATGTTAAACGGTAATTTCTCCGGTGATTTTGGGGACCTGGTACCAACCGGTCATAGGTCCCCTGGACCCGAAACTTGCCACACATGCCCCATTGCTCCTTTATAAGTGTGCAAAGTTTTTTGTCTGGGGGACCTATGGCCGGGGAGCACCGATTTTTCAAAGCTGGGCACCCCTTCTATAGACTCCCATGTTAAACGTCAGTCTAGTCATGGGCACAGTGAGGCATGGCCACAGTGAGGCATGCACATGGACACAGTGAGGCATGGCCACAGTGAGGCATGCACATGGACACAGTGAGGCACAGTGAGGCATGCAGATGGACAAACTAGGCTTATACTCGAGTCAATACGTTTTCCCATTTTTTGTGGTAAAATTAGGTGCCTCGGCTTATATTCGGGTCGGCTTATACTCGAGTATATACGGTAAGCGTAAATTGATTGGTTTGCACACAAGTTACAATGTCAACAAACTATGGTATATACTGGAATTTTTATTTTTTTATACTACTAATGGCGGAGATCAGCGACTTATAGCGTGACTGTGACAGTGTATAATCTGACAATAACTGCAGTGACACTAATACAATGATCAGTGCTAAAAATATACACTGTCACTGTACTAATGACATTGGCTGGGAAGGGGTTAAACATCTAGGGCCATCAAAGGGTTAAATGAGTGACTAGCCAGTGTTTGTGTGTACACTGTGTGCTGCTTTCCTCAAGGGATGTGCTTTGCAGGGAAACAAAATACTGACAGGATGGAGCTCTGCATTGTCTACATATAAAGCTACTATAGTATGGTCAGCAACTGGGTAAGAGAAGTGTTGCCATTTCAACAAAAATGATCCCCCAAATTGCACGTCTGGTGTTTCGATCTATATGGTCCCCCACAATTCTTAGGCCTCATGCACACAGGGTATTTTTACAGCCGTTTTTACCAGCGTCAGATGTTTTTTTCCGCTTAAAAATGCCTCTCCATGTTATTCTATGTATCCATGCACACACACAGGCTTTTAGGAGCTAAAAGTGGCATAGATGTATTCAAGCTGCAAAAAAAAAAAAACGCAGGGCCAGCGCATTCTGAAGACCAGCGTTACAGCTGTAAACACGTCTGATGTGACTAAACGAGACTGAACACTGGATACAGCGATAAGCCATGTCAAGGATTTTTTTTTGGACATGCCAAAATCAATGATTCCCTATGAGAGCCATCTTAACTGATCCAACTTTCAGCCCATTGATTGAATGGAAGTAGCATCCAAGTCGGATCATCATGATCCGACTTGTGACATGCGACTTGTGTTCTGAGGATCTTGAAGCAGAACCCAAGCCAAAATGTAAAAAAAAAAAAAAAAACGATGTGGGGGTCACTAACAGACAAAATTTAAAGGAAGTTCCAATACTTATAATTTAATAGTTAGTAATAGTTAAGTTATTATTAGTTAGTTATTATTTCAGATTTTAAAATTTTCGGATTTACGAATTTTCGAATTTACAAACATACGAATGTTCGGAAAAATTCATTAAACGAGTTTTCGGTAATTCGGATATTTCCTAATTAACTAATTTGTCGTTAAAAAACTAATTAGGAACGGAACGAATTGCAAGTCTAAAAATAGTAGGAATACCTTGGGGTCCCTGGATTGGGACTTTATTTATTATTTTGTTGTGGACATATATTTGTGGATTGTTCACAGTATTTTGGTTATCCGACACTTTATATGTGAACTTTGAGATGTGTTTTACATATTAACACACTTGTTGGATTTATTATGCCGGTTTACAGTATTAGTAATATTTGGAGCTTTTTCACTAATATTTTTTTTTATCATTTGATTATTGAAAAATTATTTTGTGAATTGACTTTAGTGAGTAAAATTTTGTTATTTGTAATCAAATCTGTTCATAATACTCTCCTATGATGTCACCATTACCTTCATTTCTTCTGCTGACATACCAATATCAGTCAATCCATACCAGACCCTCATCTACTCATATACTGTAAATGAGTTTGTTTACCTTCAAATGCATTCATACATTATGAATAGGTCTGGAGATGAACCCTTTCATGCCAGCAATCCACAGAGGCTGTTGTTGTGTTTGTTAGGGAAGGGAGAGGAGCATTTTGATGGGGAGACAGGTGGCCGGAGAGTAGGACATGGCCCAGAGAATAACATTCTGACTAAGGGAGGGGAAGATGGCAAAAGGAGGAGGAGACTGATGGGGGTAGGTGTCCAGGAGCGGTGTAACTGGCAGGGTTGTGATTGGGAGAGGAACAGTTGATGGGTGGGAGAGGTGGCCAGGGAAAACACCAAAAAAAGATGCCTGGGGTAGGATAAGCCAATGTGAAAACTGTTTGTTTGCAGCGTTTTCTTGCAGCCAGTGGCTTTGTTTAATTTTTACAGGAGTGCTAACAGCTTGTTAGCACACCCGATGTAGGAGCCTCTGGTGAATAGGGATCCCCCACCCTGCACAGCCAGGCACACTTGAGACAGGAAACAAACTTGGATGGGGATGGGGTTATTATGGGATGCCCACTTGACCTCAGAACTCTTCAGGGACAACTTTCCTATATACAGTCTATTTACAGTATATATACACTCCTCTTCCTCCAGCACTCACTTGTTTGCAGAGCTTAAATCACAGACCCAGCTGGAACACTGTGTGTGGATCTGACCAAGTGCACTTAGTCAGATGAAGCAAAGACCCTTTGGTGTATAGAAAAAGTCTAGTGTCCAGCTACATTCCTTTGGCTTCTGATCCCAGCACCACCTCTTCAGGCACTGCCAGCCCACCTGGCTGCAGCTGCCCCTCTGACTAGCCCTCCTAGCTACTTCCCACAGTCCTCCCAGACTGTCTCACTCACTGGCTCCTGTGCCTCCAGGAAGGGGTTCCCCCATACCTTGTGGGGGATCCTTCCAGCATCCGAGCCCCAGGCCCGAGGTTACCCCCCTGGACTAGGGGGCACCCTAAGGCCGGGACAGCCTCCTCAGCACTCCTTATCTATCTTCCACCTGAATACCCCTTGCTGGCATGACCAAAGAGTATTCAAGGGGTGTCAGCCCACTTGCTGGGGTTTGGCTGGGGCCCTCCTCAATACTCCAGACAGCTCCTCTTAACCTCCCTCCCATTCTTATGGAAGCTTCTCCAAGGTTCCTGTAAGTAGGGGGAGGTACCAGAGGTGGTGCCTGCTGAGTCATCAAGCCTCCCTGAGTCACTCACCCTGAAACAGATTCAACCCAGCTTGGCTCTCAGCCAGGCCAAATTTACCTATACTACAACTAGCAACTGGCACACTAGCTAGAGGATGCTATAAGTTTTTTTTGGAAAAATATAAATCAACAAAGTGCTTCACACCTACAAAGTCTGGAGCACAGCAGGCCTCATGCTAAGCGCTGGAGGCCACATGAGTACAGCTGGCCACATGTTGGACACCAGCAGTGTTAATTTAGTTGACTAAAACGACTAAAAAAATGTAGTCGACGAAATGAATACTATTTTAGTCGACTAAAATATGACTAAAACTAAAACAATTGAGATGACTAAAATAATGGCGCGTACACACGGCCGTTTTTCTCGTTGAGAAAAACAACATTTTTCCCATTCGACGAGAAAAACGATCGTCTGTGGGCTTTCTGTCGTTTTTTTCGACGAGAAAAACGGCATTAAAAACGACGAGAAAAATTAGAACATGTTCTAATTTTTCTCGTCGTTTTTTTCGACATGTTTTCCGCGGCAGTGTTTCCCATAGGGAAACACTGCCGCGGAGCCCACACACGGTCGTTTTTTTCGACCAAAAAAAAAATGACATTTAAAACGGCCGTGTGTGGGGGGAACAAGCTGTTCCTCGTTTTTAACGTCGATTTTCTCGACGGTGTTTTCACCGTCGAAAAAATCAATCGTGTGTACGCGGCATAAGACTAAAACTAAAATGGCATTTTAGTCAAAAGACTAATGCCCTGTACACACGATCGGATTTCCGATGGAATTAAATCCAATGGAATTTTCCATCGGAAATCCGATGAAGCTGACTTCCATCAGTCTTGCCTACACACCATCAGTCAAAAATCCGACCGTCCTAAACGCTGTGACGTAAAACACTCCGAAGAGCCGAGAAAAATGAAGTTCAATGCTTCTGAGCATGCGTCGACTTGATTCTGAGCATGCATGGGTTTTTTCTCCGATGGAGTTCCCCACAGACTATCGGAATTTGCTATCGTTTTTTTTTCCATTGGTAAAATTTTAAAATGTTCTATTTTTTTATACCAATGGAAAAAAGACTGATGGGGACCACACACGATCGGTTTGTCCGATGAAAAAAGTCCATCTGTCTTTTTTCATCAGAAAAAACAATCGTGTGTACGCGGCATTAGACTAAAACTAAATTTAAATTTGACTTCAAAATTAACACTGGTCTGTAGTGCATGTTTATACCTCAATACCATAAATAACATATTAAAATTTTCACTCCAGTAATTGTAGAGAAATGTTAACTAATGCATTACAATTTAATTACACCCATTAGATTTTAGACGACTAAAATGAGTTTTAGTCAACTAAAATGTACTAGAGATTTAGTCGACTAAATACGACTAAAACAATTGCAGAAGACTAAAATGGGACTACAACTAAAATGCCATTTTAGTCCTAAGACTAAAGCCTCGTACACACGATCGGACTTCCATCAGACAAATCCGTGGATTTTGGTCCAAAGGGCGTTGGCCGTGAATTTGGTATGCATACAGACGGCACAACATTTTCAGCCAACAAAACCTAAATATGTGTTTTTTCTGCTCTTTAGCACCACCCTTTGTGCAACATCTGCTAATGTTGTCTTAATGTTTAACATTGGTTCTGAGCAAGCGTGTTTGTACTTTGGATGTTAGTTGGATAGATTTGTGTACAGACGATCGGATAATCCGACGTAACAGATTTATTGTCAGACAGTTGGTGAGCATGAACAGCCAACATTTCTTGTCGTTAATTCCACCAACATTTGTCTGATCGAGCATACACACGGTCGTATTATCCGACACAACACGTCCATCAGACAATTATTTTCGTAAAATTGGATCATGTGTACAGGCCTTAAGACTAAAACTAAATCAAAATTTGCTGTTAAAATTAACACTGGACACCAGGGATCTACAATATTTCTTCCTGGACAGCTGCATTATGCCCCGTACACACGATCGGACCTTTGTCTGACCAAACTCACATCGGAATTTTGACGGAATTCCATCGGAGTAAAATAGAACATGTTCTATATTTAAACTCCGATGGAATTCTTCGGAATTCCTCTGATGGGGCACACACACGGTAGGAATTTCCAATGGATAAAGTCTGTCTGACTTTTTCCACCGGAAATTCCGATCGTGTGTACAAGGCTTCAGTGGCGGTGCGTCCATAGAGGGCGCCGGAGCGCCGTCCCCTCTCGCTCCTGCACCGCCACTGAAAGACAATACACAGATTCATGCATTGCATGAATCTGTGTATTTTCGCCGCTGCCGCGCTGCCCACTATTCATATGGCCGGCCTCCTGGTGAGCGCCAGCCATATGAATTAGAGCGGTGGCCGGCGGTGGGTGTGACTTGGAAGTGTCTATTAGAGCCAGCGGCTCTGATAGGCTTTCCGAATACAGCTCTCACGCTGTAATCGGCTTCCAAAAACTCCTCCAAGGTACGCACGGGGGGTGCGTTCCTTGGAGAAGACTGTGGGGGTTTCAGCCAATCAGGTTCATCGGATCTGGTTACCGGTAACCTGATTGGCTGAAGCAACATCGAGGGCGGGAGAAGACATCGAGGATGGCGCGGACCCGAGGAAGGTAAGTGCAGGGCTGGGGGGGGACAGGCTGCATTTGGGGGACAAACTGGCTGTATATGGGGAACAAACTGGCTGTATATAGAGGACACATTGGCTGTATATGGGGACACACTGGCTGTATACGGGGACACACTGGCTGTATATAGAGGACACACTGGCTGTATATGGGGACACACTGGCTGTATACGGGGACACACTGGCTGCATATGGGGGACACACTGGCTGTATATAGAGGACACACTGGCTGTATATGGGGACACACTGGCTGTATATGGGGGACACACTGGCTTTATATGGGGGACAAACTGGCTGTATATGGGGGACAAACTGGCTGTATATGGGGGACAAACTGGCTGTATATGGGGACAAACTGGCTGCATTTGGGAACAAACTGGCTGTATTTGGGGGACACACTGGCTGTATATGGGAACAAACTGGCTGTATATGGGGACACACTGGCTGTATTTGGGGGACACACTGGCTGTATTTGGGGACAAACTGGCTGTATATGGGGACACACTGGCTGTATTTAGGGGACAAACTGGCTGTATATGGGAACAAACTGGCTGTATATGGGGACACACTGGCTGTATATGGGAACAAACTGGCTGTATATGGGGACACACTGGCTGTATATGGGAATAAACTGGCTGTATATGGGGACACACTGGCTGTATTTGGAGGACACACTGGCTGTATATAGAGGACACACTGGCTGTATATAGAGGACATACTGGCTGTATATGGGGACACACTGGCTGTATATGGGGACACACTGGCTGTATATGGGGGACAAACTGGCTGTATATGGGGACAAACTGGCTGTATATGGGAACAAACTGGCTGTATATGGGGGACAAACTGGCTGTATATGGGGGACAAACTGGCTGTATATGGGGGACAAACTGGCTGCATTTGGGAACAAACTGGCTGTATATGGGGACACACTGGCTGTATTTTGGGGACACACTGGCTGTATATGGGAACAAACTGGCTGTATATGGGGACACACTGGCTGTATTTGGGGGACAAACTGGCTGTATATGGGGACAAACTGTCTGTATATGGGGACACACTGGCTGTATTTGGGGGACAAACTGGCTGTATATGGGAACAAACTGGCTGTATATGGGGACACACTGGCTGTATATGGGAACAAACTGGCTGTATATGGGGACACACTGGCTGTATATGGGAACAAACTGGCTGTATATGGGGACACACTGGCTGTATACAGGGACACACTGGCTGTATATGGGGACACACTGGCTGTATATAGAGGACACACTGGCTGTATATGGGGACACACTGGCTGTATACAGGGACACACTGGCTGCATATGGGGGACACACTGGCTGTATATAGAGGACACACTGGCTGTATATGGGGACACACTGGCTGTATATGGGGACACACTGGCTGTATATGGGGGACAAACTGGCTGTATATAAGGGACAAACTGGCTGTATATGGGGGACAAACTGGCTGCATTTGGGAACAAACTGGCTGTATATGGGGACACACTGGCTGTATTTGGGGGACACACTGGCTGTATATGGGAACAAACTGGCTGTATATGGGGACACACTGGCTGTATTTGGGGGACAAACTGGCTGTATATGGGGACAAACTGGCTGTATATGGGGACACACTGGCTGTATTTGGGGGACAAACTGGCTGTATATGGGAACAAACTGGCTGTATATGGGGACACACTGGCTGTATATGGGAACAAACTGGCTGTATATGGGAACAAACTGGCTGTATATGGGGACACACTGGCTGTATTTGGGGGACAAACTGGCTGTATATGGGGACAAACTGGCTGTATATGGGAACAAACTGGCTGTATATGGGGACACACTAGCTGTATTTGGGGGACAAACTGGCTGTATATGGGAACAAACTGGCTGTATATGGGGACACACTGGCTGTATATGGGGACACACTGGCTGTATTTGGGGACAAACTGGCTGTATATGGGGACACACTGGCTGTATATGGAAACAAACTGGCTGTATTTGGGGACAAACTGGCTGTATATGGGGACAAACTGGCTGTATTTGGGGACAAACTGGCTGTATTTGGGGACAAACTGGCTGTATATGGAAACAAACTGGCTGTATATGGGGGACAAACTGGCTGCATTTGGGGACAAACTGGCTGCATTTGAGGGGACAAACTGGTGGCATTTGGGCACAGTGGCTGCGTTTAATGGGCACAGTGGCGGCAATTGATCTTTTTTTTTCAGTTTGTTTGCGCCAACCCAAAAATTTGGAGCACCAGCCGCCACTGCTAAGCAGGGAGGTTAAGGGAGGTGCAGAGGAGCTGCCCCAGCATAGACAGTAATTAGACACTCCCAGAAGAGGAAATGGTTATGCTGTGCAGAGAGGAATGAGGGAACTGACTCTTTCTGGAGTATTCAAATTTGCTAGCAAGGGCACATTGCAGGTCAATAAAAATTGTTTATGGGAAGGAAAAATTATGCAAGTAGGCATTTGAAATACTGTACATGATTGTACTGTGTTTTTTACCTGCATTTTTTTGTTGATATGGTCTCTTTAAATAGTATTCAAAAATATTTTTATTTTTGCTACTCTAGATGATATTGAAATTTAAATGGAAGTTTTCCAACGCAAGAAAAAATTCTAAATGCAAAAATTAAAATAGAGTGATGAATACGTCTGCTGGAATGCAGAACCAATATGCTGTGATTTATTTTTCCATTACATTATGTTACTTATGCAAAGTATTGTTAGAGAAGGATAAAGCCTGTATGTAACAATAATCACTCTATTGTCTGGAATAATAACTGCATATCAGCATTCCTTTGCAGAGTGTTGGGAACGCACCAGGTAAGTCACCCAGGGAGCTCCTATTAGACAAAGCCTGTGTGTTCCATAATGTAACATCTGACTCATACATCTGTATGGGATAGATCTGTGTAACCTACACTGAGTATACTGACACATCCTGGCTCCATGCAGAGCTGATTCACAAAATGTTGTCTTAAGTACAAGCTGATGACAGATCTACATTCACTCTGACCTAATATTTTCTGACTTGTGTGAGAACTGTATTAATGTCAATTAAAGCCAGTAAATCTTTGAAATACATACATGGAGCTGCCCAGGGTTTAAGTTTTTTAATGTTGTAGAGAACCAGTCCCCCTTAAAGTAGACCTTCTCTCAAAAAGTACCACTCATCCTCCTCCCTACCCCCAACCCTAATACATTGGAGAATTTTTTTAATTTTATTTTTATGGGTAGCCGTTACCTTTTTTGACAGGTACCTATTCACACTTAATCAGTTCTCACCTAGGCGAGAATTACATCTACTTAGTCCCACCACTGCCCACAGCCTCCTAGGAAAAGTCACACATTCCAGGAGGCTGCGGAACCAGTTTCACTGTGGTATAAGATCTCACACAGGTCCAGTGGGGAGCCAACTGTGAATTATCAGGAAGTCAGCTCCAAAAATCAAAATAGCAGTGTAGGTGAGAAGAGAAGAATCAGTGAAAATCAGTTTTGAGGAGACAGCGTTGGACTCCTTGAACTGGTAAATACCTCATTTTTAAAAATTAGCAGCTTTTTTAAAATGGGTGAAATTCCTCATTAAGCTGGCCTTGCACTGTTTGATTTTGTCCAGTTCCTCATATTTCGACCAGTGGGTGACCCTGTTGGCTGTCTCCTTCTCCACGTTCTTCAACTAAATAAAAATGAAGGAGCTAGGTGTATAATTGTCACCTGAATGAAAAAATACATTGGCCACAGCAGGAGATTTGTCCATTTGCGCTGTGTAGCATGGATGGAGGAATCGGTTATGCCCTGTACACATGGTCGGAATTTCTGACAGAAAAAGTCAGATGGGCGCCTTTGGTCGGGAATTCCGACTGTGTGTATGCTCCATCTGACTTTTTCTGTCGGAAATTCCGACAGCAATAGATTGAGAGCAGGTTCTCGATTTTTCCCTCGGAATTCCCGACGGACGTTTTCCCGTTGGAAATTCTGACCGCGTGTACGGGGCATAAGAAATCTATGTGTGGCCAGCTCTACTCTTACTAGCAATGTGGGAACTTTTTTTTGGTTTTGTTTACTTTTTTGTATGAGAGAGATCCCCAAACACACCCTATATGGGTTCCTTCCTGTCTCCTACATTAACACTACATTCAGAAGAATGACTTCATCATGGTCACCAGTTGAACCTGTCTGTAGCACCCTCCTAAATAGGCGCTAGGATGCTAGGTACATTTAGTTATTTTTGGGTTCCTCTGTATTTTACTGATAAGAGTCTGATAAGAGTCTCACGGGGTGCAGGTTTGATTGCTTATCCCTGCCTTCTGGAAGGATACAAAAAATAGAAGTGAAGCAGGTCAAATGGGAAGTGTGACTATTTATGGGGTCTCAGCTAATCCCTGGGGTCAGAAGCAGCCAAGTTCTTGTCCAGGAGAGAAGTTCCCAGCCTGAAGGGCTACCCTTCTAGGCAGCCCAGTTGAGATTCTACATGTGCTCATCGAAGTCCCAGCTATGGTAGATCTGGAGGGCATGCTTTGCTGAAAATCTTTGGAACAAATCAAAGGATATCACTGAGGATCTGGTCTGGAGAGTTCACTGGAGAAATGTCTGTCTGATATTTGAAGGAGGCATCCAGGTATCCAGGGACATGAGTGTAGGATCCTGGTGACTGTGACTGCTGCTATCCCTTGTGCATCTGGGCTAGTGTTTGCCTGGCTCGGGACATTTCTTTTGGAGTCTCAATGCTGTCCGTTCCCTTGGCTCTCACTAAGGGCATTATTCTGAGAAGTAATGACAAAAAGTGTCCTTTGGTTACTGTTCCCTGGTGTATCCCCCAGCTATCTGTGCCCCATCCAGATTTATTCAGCAATAAATTTCAAAAAGGCAAACACCTAGACTGTTCATTAAGCCAGAGAGAGAGAGTGACTGTTGCTGTGTGCCTGGCTGCACTGCACTAATCTGGGAGAGGAACCTGTGGCAATCAGCGGCCCAGGCTCTCGGGGGTGAGCGCTACATGTCCTTGAAGTTTGAGCTCAGCTAATGTTGCATCCAGCAGAAAGAAAGAACATTAAATAGCACAGCCTCTTGGCAGAAGACCCTACCACTAACATGTGAGAGGCTCTCTGAAAACTAGGTGCAGTAAATTATCGAACACTCAGGCTCAGGGAAACATAACGATATTTCCAACTTTAGCTCAGCTGCTTGCTGGTTAGAAAAATAATACTGTATTGGTTGATTTCACTGTTTGTAATTGCTGTTTATTTTATGTTTCTCAGTCTCACTTAGGTTTCCTCCTTTACTGGGTGGCTCAGATGCATTTTGTTTGATAATCAAAAATATTTTGCTTGGCTGATGTTTGGATGAGACATTATTGTTCACGCAGAGGTGATATATGCACCAGTACTATTTTTCGAAAATCAAACAAAATCTATTGGATGTCGTTTGAGATGAAATGTACTAATACTTACTGCTAGGGTTGAGCACATTTGAAGATTCTGTGAAAATTAGATGTAGCAATGTGGACTACAATTATAAAGTACAGTTGTCAGGAAAGGCGCTTTGGTAATCTGCCTAGCAACAGCAGTGTCAGAAGAATGCCCGTGCGCAAAAGAGCTGTTCGGCGCATGCGCAATAGCGCGAACGGCGTGCACGGGCGCGCGGGAGCGCGCACACGTGCTCTGTGACAGCACTTGACGCCAAGATAGGCTATTTAAAGAGATCCAACACCTTGCTGCCTTGCTGTCCGGTCTACAGTGTTCCTGAGACCCCTGCTATCTGTACTTCTGATTATTGGATTTACTACCTGATCCGGCTTCCCTTTGACTACCCTGCTTGCTGCCTGTCTTGATTCCAGCTTGTCCTGACCACGTTCCTACTTACCCTTGATTGCTGCCCGTCTGATGAACTGACCCGGCCTGGACTTTGACTATTCTTTGGATCCTGTTTCTGCACCCCCCTACTGCTGCAACCTGCTGCGGACTACAGTGCACCTCCCAGCTGCTGTATCCTGCTACGGACTACAGTGCACCTCCCTGCTGCTGCAATCTGCTGCGGACTTCAGTGCACCTCCCAGCTGCTGTATCCTGCCACGGACTACCGCTGTCTACCACGCGGTGCATCACATTCCAACCCGGATGAGAGGGGCCTAGCACTGCTTGCTGTTTGTCAGACATCCATTCAGTACCACCTCAGTGGCCCGCCGACCTGTGTTCTGAGCTCCGCATTGTGAGATCGATATTGCGGATTCGCTGCACATGTGTCACTACAGGAACTGATGTCCAGAGCGTCTTAAATTGGCCTGGTCGTTGGTGAAAGGGCAATCGCATACCTTTACAAATCCTTTTCTCATGGTTTCACTGGGACACTTTGTACAGAAATCTTTACCTTGGGAATATTTTACTATACTCATCTTGGACACTGTGAATAGACACCTTTAGCTGCTACCATTTCAAAAAATATTTTTGCTTGCTAATACACCTTATTGGATACAATTAATGAGCTCCTACATGCCGGTGAAGACCATCAGATCTGCAACAGGGACATTGCTGTCATTATTGCTACAAGGTTTCTTATACTGTTGCCATTAAGTCTGACCTCTCATTAGGGTTAAAGGTTTATAGGCTGGCTGAGGTTTCCCCCTTAGAAGTTTGTCAGTGTAACCATCTAACTTGTTTATCTTTTCAGGTGCAAGCAGAACTCCACTGTACATGTGTATATATATTAGACTGTTTTACCTGCAAATATTTGGTTTGTGTTATTCGGAGGAATTCCTTTGCTGAGTTGGCGCTGTTGCCCAAAACTCAGCAGATCTTTTACCTCCTCTTTGTGAAAATATCTTATTTGAACTGTTCTAGTAAACATTATCAGAACATAAATGCACAGAGTTGTCTGACTTATTGCTTTAAGGTGGTGCAAAGATGTCTGAACCCATAGGGATAGGTGTGTTGGAATGTTCATCAGGTCATGGCAGTGCAGATGAGCAGGTAATTCCAGGCAGCCCCTTAGGGGGTCATGCTACATAAGAGATTAGATTAAAGCTTTTTTTGGCCATACTTTTTCTGTGGGTCACAGGAGTTCACTTAATTTTAAAGTTCGCTGTCGGCTGAAGCCATAGAGCTGGTCCAGGCTCTGCAGGGATCCTGAAAATAATGTAAGGATCCATCCAGATGCATGACTGGCAGCTGGCTCAGCCTCACAACATGGTGCTCATGGGGCAGAACACAGAGCAGTGACTGAGAGTGCTCAGAGCGGACACAAGAACTAAGCAATCAGTGGTCTTTGATCACTCAGTTCTCGGTGTAGAGCCGGTGGAGGATAGATGAAGTATCGGATTGATGCTGCAGCCATCTAGGTGAGTATTATTGTTTGTTTTATTGAAAACCCGCACTTCTCCTTTAATGCCCCATACACACGATCGGTTTTCCCATCTGAAAAAAGTTGGATGGTTTTTCCGACGGAATTCCTCTCAAGCCTGCCTTGCATACACACGGTCACACTGTGAACACTGAACTTTTGACTGCCAAGAACACGGTGACGTAAAAGACTATGACAAGCCAATAAAATGAAGTTCTATGCTTCCGAGCATGCGTCGATTTGTTTCCAAGCATGCGTCGCAATTTAGCGCATTGGGATTTGTACACACGATTGGAAATTCCGATCAGTTTTTTTCCTGACGGGAAAATAGAAAACCTGCTCTCTATCTTTTTCCAGCAGTTTTTCCATTGGAAAAAGTCTGATGGAGCATACACACGGTCGGGATTCCCAACCAAAAGCTCACATCAGACTTTTTCCAACAGGAAAACCGATCGTGTGTACGGGGCATTAGTTAAAACTTTGCCATTTTTGGCAAAATGCAATAGAGTCAAGAGAAAATGAAAGTATAACTAAAGGGAAAACTGTTTTTTTTGTGAGACTACAGTCTCTTTTCACATGATTCTTTCCTCTTTTTCTCTTTCCAAGAGAAAACATTAAGCCTTCAAAGGGCACAGTCCAATGGATCAGCAATTGGTGTTCCCAGGACGCCAGAATACTGCCAGCAAAGTGATTTAAAATCAGTTGAGCAGTCTGGAGCAGGACATGTTTCCACATGCATGTCAAATACAATTTTCAATTTTGACTGGAGTGTAATCTTCAATAAAGCCCCACGATTTATAATCAGTCTTAACAGGCCCATCAACATAATTGGGTTTTAAATTTATAGCTTTGAGTGCAGCACTAATTTCCATCTTTGGCTCAATCCTCATCATCAAACTGAACAAATTATCTCTAGTAAAAAAGAAGACGGCCCTCTGCTCTGGTGTTATTGGACGGATGTTGACCTGTAAAGCAGAACATGTTTTTACACTCAGGGGCTGTCACGGAAATGTCTCTTAAAGAAAGCAATATGGTTAGGAGATCTGTATTCCTTCCATAGGACATTAATTAATCACAAGTACAGGCAAGGCTCATTTGACCTTCTACAAAACCTGATCTGCTCCGGAGATGTTTTCCTAAGTAAGTAACCGTGTCTCCATCAATGTAATACAACGTGGCTTCCACCACTATAAACCGTATGCACGGAAAAAGATTGTTCTGTTTAATGACCCTTGCTTGTATTGCTAGAGCTCGTTCTGGCTTATATATGTGCCCGCCATTAAACTGCAAACACAGTAACTATTCTCCTACTATAAACATATTTCCATGTCATGTGAGACCTGAACATTTTTTTTTACTGCTTGTTTTTTTTCCTTTCCTACTATTTTCCTGGAAATTCACCCATTATGAGAGAAGGAAGAGTTATTACCTTATTGAATGTCTAGAAATTGGAAGGCTCATTAAACCCTCAATTAAAAAGTTCACTGATACATTCTGTTATGGGGCATGAAGGAAATGGAGATGCTCCTGCGCTTCCTATGGGACAAGGTCGCACAAAAACTTTTATGTCACTCATAATTTTTTGTGTAGCGGCCTCATCCCTCTCACCCCTTCTTCTTCTCGGCTTGTTGTCTTGTCTAGGGGGATTAGGGAGGAGGGTTGCGGTACACTACGGCCCATGTCCTCTAATGTGTAGAGGTGAAAGCCAACACCTGTTTACCTTCGGGCTGTGTGCATAACCCAGAGCCAAGTCCGTTCTGCAGATGACCCCCCTTTGTTCCCAGTAACTGGAGTTCCACACCACTGAAAAGGTCCAACTCTTATTTATTCTCTGACAGCAATAAATTGTCCTTTAACAGCAGACAGGTTGTGACCCAAAGAACAGTTCAGTATAAGTGGGGAGTAGGTCAAGGCACAATCCTCAAATAGAACTAACCATTGTAGTGTCACCAATGGTTATGACGCACAGCCGCTGCCACCGACCGTGTAAAACAAGAACAGAATTACCTTCGCTAAGTGCAGCCCCTGTCAGAGGGAAGACATCCTTCCAAGAGAGTTACCCCCTCGTCACCAGTAATGCTGCACCGGACTGTTCGGAGGGGTTATGCTCCCTGGCTTCCTCGTCTCAGATTCGGGCGCCCAACACCTTAGGGCCCCTCGGAATCTTCCACCCCTGTGGAACCCAGTCGAAGGTACTGGGCCCCGGGCCTCCTCCGTAGTACCTCACCCCAGGCTGAAGGTGCCTGGGATGGACTCCATCTCCCGCTCCGGCCAGACCAAGGGCACCTGGGCCCGGAACTCCGGAACACCAGCACCCAGGCTGAAGGTGCCTGGGCGCAGCTCTCTCCTCCGACGACTGACCCCACATTGAAGGCGTCTGTCCCCTTTATCCCCTTGCCTCCGCAGGTCAAGCAGGTTCCCCGCCCCGCCGTCACCGCTGCCGAGACAGGACAAAAAGGGTACAGCACTGCAGTGATGGTTCAGTCCCGGGCGGCAGCACCACCCTCAGGCCACAGGGAACCACACACCACTGGAGTCCTCCACGAATCAAAAAGGGTCCCAATTCCCTAACAATCAATGCATCTGGATCATACTACCACCCAGATGCTCCCCCTAAATTCAAATACCCGCTACATTTGTTTTTACATTGAAAAATCAGAATGTAAAAACTATCTTGTATGATTTCAGGACTATAGGAGGTTTTGAAGAAATTGGAGGCCAAGCTAATCTGCTGCAAAGTTTGATTTGGTGGACATGTGTCCTGATTCTGTGTCTTAAGCCGAGTACACACGGCCGAGAATCTCGTCAGGAAAAAACCCGTCGTTTTTCCTGACGAGATTCTTGACAAGAATCTTGTCTCGACCGAGTGTACACACGCTCGATTCAAAAGAACCGCCGTTATTTTGAATGGAACGAATGCGGTGACGTCATCGACTACGACGAGCGTGCGCTCGTCACATTCGATGCCGTCGCCGCCATCTTGCTACACCCTACCTATGCCTAGGAAGCTACCGCGCATGCGTCAAAGTCATTTCGAGCATGCGCGGGTTTCCACTGCGACAGGTAAGTGTACACACTCTCGGGCTTCTCGTCGAGAAACATGCCGACAAGAATCCCGACGAGAAAAAAGAAAGCAGGTTTTCTTTTTTTCTTGTTGAGATTCTGGACAGTTTTCTTGACGAGAAACCTGAAAGCCTCGTACACACGCACGGTTTACTCGGCAAGAAAGCTCTGCAAGCAGTTTTCTTGTCATTTCCTGTGTACGAGGCTTTAAAGTATAACTAATGGCAAAACATTTTCTTTCAAGCCTCGCACACACGGCCGTTTTTCTCGGCAAGAAAGCTGCTGGGAGAGCTTTTTGCCGAGAAAATCGGCCGTGTGTATGCTTTCTCGTCTGGAAAACTGCCGGGAATCTCAATGAGAAAAATAGAGAGCCTGCTCTCTATTTTTCTCGTCGGAATTCTCGGCAGAGTTTTCCTGCCGAGAAAACCGTGAGTGTATATGCTTTCCTGTCCCAGGTAAGCCCGCTTATTCTCGATGACACTTCGACGCATGCGCGGTAGCATACAAGGGTAGTGTAGGGTGTAGAAAGATGGCAGCGACGGCATCGAATGTGACGAGCACAGGCTCGTCGTAGTCGATGACGTGACCGCGTTCTTGCCATTCAAAAGAACGGCGGTTCTTTTGAATGGCCGTGTGTACACAGGGCTTGGCAAGGTAAGCTTGCCAGGAATCCCGTCAGGAAAACCGACGCTTTTCTAATAGACGGGATTCTCGCCCGTGTGTACGAGGCTTTAGTCTTTGGATAGAGTGGAGAGGGATTAGAACACATGTCAGGTTTGTATTCCTACAAAATCATACTGGGGTGGGACACCCTGACAATGCATTTACATTCAAGATGGTGCTGCTATAAGACCAACAAACAGTACAAAATAGATTACAGCGCACGCATACAAAAATTACATTTAAATCCTGCAAGGCTATTTAAAAACACCTGAACATATTGTCTCTCATGGTTGAGACGCAGGATCTTTCATTCTATTACTAGTGAAGGACCCACTGATAATGGGGTACTTTAACGCAGTAAGTGGGCTTAGCACTATATGACCATATAATGTGACCAAATCCCCATATATTTTGAATATGTTCAGGTGTTTTTAAATAGCCTTGCAGGATTTAAATGTCATTTTTGTATGTGTGCACTGTATGCTCTACGTATGCGCCAATGCTCATCCGCGTACACATTCTAGCCTGTCTGCTTAGGCTTCTATGCTCACGATCCTGCACATGTGCATAAGAATGAGCACCTGCTGCACAGAATTGAGCATCTGCTGTACGAGATCCCTGACACCCTCTCTATTTGTCCTGTTTACCATTATCACCAAAAGTGAAAGTAAAAAGAAATCCCAAATGTTAAAGTGATTGTAAAGTCTCCTTTTAAAAAAATTAAAATAAATTAATATGTTATACTTACCTCCTCTGTGCAGTTGGTTTTGCACAGAGCAGCCCGGATCCTCATCTTCTCGGGTCCTTCTTTGCTGCTCCTGGCCCCTCCCTCCTGACGAGTGCCCCCACAGCCCACAGCTTTCTATGGGGGCACCTGAGCCGAGTCATTGCTCTGTGTATTCATTCAGACACGGAGCCCTGACCCTGCCCCCTCTCTCCCCTGATTGACTTTAATTGACAGCCGCAGGAGCCAATGGCGCCGCTGATATCTCTCAGCCAATCAGAAGGAGTGTCCTGAACGGCTTAGACATTCGTGGACATCGCAGGAGAGAGAAGGGGCTCAGGTAAGTAATTAGGGGGTGCTGGAGAGGCTGCTACACATTGAAGGTTTTTTTATCTCAATGCATATAATACATTAAGATAAAAAACCTTCTGCCTTTACAACTCCTTTAATATAAAAGTATCATCAAGACATACTAATATGCCCAGATCCTTCATGAAAATGGCTTTAAATAGCAAACATTAAAAAAGAAAGAAATGTAACCCTATCTAATGTGGCAATAGAAAGAGGTTTACATTTTCCATCACATGACTATTGACATTACATGACTAGTCTACGTGAAAACTCAACACATTTCAAAAAATCTCTCTTCCTCAGTTACCAGTTTTGTATATTCCCTGATAAAATCCTTTTTTGCTACACAGACCCATTTTTATGAAATCCCAAATGATGGATTGTCACTAGAACAGGAATAGAAGGAAATCGTCCAATGGGACACTAGTTCTGATGACTGGTGAAAACCAGGTATTACCCCACTTTTAAGGGATTTCCTCTCACTTCCTGTTTCGGATTTGGGACAGGAACTCAAAGGATATCTTCCCAATGGGACACAGATGGCAAAAAAGGAAACCAACAAGGGTTATAGCTCCCTCTTATTTTTTGTAGCATTGACTCCTCACTGGTTGGTTTTCGGTTAATAAAGCTCTTGAGAGGAGACATACGAACCAATATTGCTCCAATAAGCTCGCTCTCCACATATGCCCACTGCTGGATAAATGCAGAAATGCACACAAGCTTGCCATCAGATGTCCTGTGACCATACTGGGTAGGTAGCAGAGCCAGATTTATACTTCCTGCTAACTAACCTTAGTAACAAACAAGACATCAGAGTCACACAAGGCACACCGAGACAGATGCCGTGTACACACGTCGAGAAAATCGACGTGAAAAACGAGAACCAGCTTGTTCCCCTACACACGGCAGTTTTAAATGACATTTTTTTTCTTGGTCAAAAAAAGCGACTGTGTGTAGGCTCCCCGGCAGTGTTTCCCTATGGGAAAACTGCCGCGGAAAAAAATTACGGGAATCACGACGAGAAAAATTAGAGCATGTTCTAATTTTTCTCGTCGTGATTAATGCAGTTTTTCCCGTCGGGAAAAATGACAAAAAGCCCACACACGGGCGTTTTTCTCGTCCAAAAGAAAAAATTAAATTTTTCCCGATGGGAAAAATGATCGTGTGTACGCGGCATGAGAGTAAAGAGTCAGATAGCGACAGTTTTTGCACTCTGTGTCAGTACACTTGACACGACCGGTTTTCCCGTCGGAAAAAAAACTAATGGTTTTCCCGCCGAAATTCCTCTCAAGCCTGCCTTGCATACACACGGTCACAAAAAAGTCTGCTGAACTTTTGTCTGCCAAGAACGCGGTGACGTAAAGGACTACGACGAGCCGACAAAATTAAGTTCTATGCTGCCGAGCATGCGTCGAATTGTTTTCGAGCATGCACATTTTTTTTCCCTTCGGAAAAGCATACAGACGTACGGTTTTCCCGCTAGGATTTTTTTCCTGACGGGAAAAAAGAGATCCTGCTCTCTTTTTTTTTTCGTCAGTTTTCCCGTCGGAAAAACTGCGATGGAGCATACACACGGTCGGAATTCCCGGTTAGAATCAATAATAGAGTAGAGCAAACTAATGCTAGAAGTTTGATTCTAAGGCCTCGTACACACGACCGATTTTCTCGTCGTAAAAAACACGTGTTTTTTTTCGATGAGATTCTTGTTAAGCTTGTCGATTTTCTCGTCAAGCTTTCCATGCGTACACACTGACAATTTCCAATTTCCTCGTTGTTCTCCACGGTCACGTCCAGCACGTACGACGGCACTATAAAGGGGAAGATCTTTTTTCTTGGCGCCACCCCTTGGGCTGCTTTTGCTGATCTTGTGTTACCGCGTGTGAAGTAAAAGTTTGGGAAGAGACGATTCGCGCTTTTCAGTCTTCGTACTTTTCAGATCGTTTTCTGCGGTTCAGTTTGTGCTTGTGGGTTCGTATCTTGACTTTCAGGGCGTCTAGGCAGGTCGTATCTGTTTTACAGTGCGTTCTTGCCTGTTCGTTTCTGTTTTTCAGTTCGTTATTCATAGGCCTTGCTGTTCTAAAGTGCGTTCTGTTCTGTACGTTCTGATAAGACGACCGTTTCTTAGCCATGTCGCCTGGACGTTCTCGTCGTCGAGTTCGTGCTGTGCGTGCGCTTGGTGTTGGTCTGCTTGTTTTGGACCAAGACCAGTCCATGAATGGTGTGAGGAGGAGTTCATGGACCAAGAATTGGTTGCTCCAGCGGGACCAATTCTGCCATATGACTCTGCTGTGGGAGATCGTCGAGAATAATCCTGAGGACTACAGGAATTTTCTGCGGATGTCTGACCCCGTTTTTCAGGAACTGTTGGCTTTGGTGTCCCCCTATATTACCAGGAAGGACACCGTTATGCGGGAAGCCATCAGTGCTGAGCAGAGGCTCATCGCCACGTTGCGTTACCTGGCGACAGGGAGAAGTCTTCAGGACTTGAAGTTCACGACAGGCATCTCCCCCCAGGCTCTGGGCCTCATAATCCCAGACACCTGTTCTGCCATTATACAAGTCCTGCAGGAGGACTATATTAGGGTAAGTTTTCTCCCTTAACATCACATTTTATGTATTACATGTATGCTAATGTATTGTATTTCTTTCATCCTTCCCTAATTACCATGATTGTAATATGCTGAGAATGTCCCCTTTGTCCCCATGCATGCTGGAAGCTTTAGATTGCCCCTTTTTTCTCCTCCATAAATATTTCCCTTCACTAACTTTTCCAGCAGGGGCGCCTGTTGCTCCAAATGTTTGGGGGTCCCACCCCAGTTTATGAACTAAACTTCCTCCTTTTTTGCTCAGGTGCCTATTAAACGCCCCCAGTTGTCCCCTCTAATGCAGCCATTTTGTTCCCTCCAATGCAGCCATTTAGTCCCCTCTAATGCAGCCAGTTTCCCCCCAGCCCTGCACTTACCTTCTTGTGGTCAGCGCCATCCTTCTTCTGTCCTTGTTGTGTTCTCCTTCCCTTGATGTTGCATCAGCCAATCATGTTACCATTAAACAGACTTGGTGAACATGATTGGCAGAGCAGCCTGCCAGTGTTTCCCCAAGGAATGCCCCCCCCCTGCGTCCCCTATTTTACTTTTAGGAAGCCAATTACATCCCTCAGGTTGTAATGTGCAAGACTATTTTACTACCTGTTTCTGCTATGCAATTTGAACCCCCTAAATGCCGCAATTATTCATATGTCGGTCGCTTTACAAGAGGCCATCCACCTGAATAGTGGGCGGCATAGACAATACATTGGTTAATGTAACGCATGAACCTATGTATTGTTCTGAGTGATGGGCACAGGAGAGAGGGGGCAGTGCTCCAGCGCCCACTCTGGACGCACCGCCACTGCAATGCTATCCTGTGGCCAAACACATCTCCCTCCCCCCCAAAATAATTTAGTAATGGCCCATCAGAGGGGGTGATGAATATGATAAATGAGCCTTCCATTATACTTATTTTAAACACCTTAATAAACGTAGAATTTGATTGATGTTGGCCTCTAATATTTTTTTAGAGATTTTCCTTGTAATGTATGATTTTTGTATTCTAATATTATTTCATCTTGTTTCACTCCACAGTTTCCTTCCACGCCACAGGAATGGCAGACTGTGGCATCGGAGTTTGCCACGCGGTGGGACTTCCCCAACTGCGGTGGTGCTATAGACGGGAAGCACGTCCGCATCGTGCCGTCACCCCGTTCTGGGTCCTACTACTACAACTACAAGGGGTTTCATAGCATTGTGCTGATGGCGGTGGTGTCAGCACGGTATGAATTCCTCTATGTTGATGTAGGGAAGAATGGCCGGATGTCCGATGGGGGATACTTCATCCAGACAGAGTTTGCCCTCCGTCTCCAGAGTGACGACCTTGCATTGCCACCGGATGCAGGGAATATTGAAGGACTCCCCTTTGTTTTTTTGGCTGATGAAGCCTTCGGACTCGGACGGAATCTTATGAGGCCATTTCCTCAGAGGACCCTGACCCCAGACAAGAGGGTGTTCAATTACCGGCTGGCCAGGGGCCGAAGAGTTGTCGAAAATGCCTTTGGCATAATGGCCAGCCGGTTCCGCCTTTTTATGACTTCAATACACTTGGCGGACTACAAAATAAACTATGTCGTATTATGCTGCTGTGTGCTACACAACTTTCTGAGCCAAAAATCTAATTCCTATATGGCCTCAGTTTTGCCAGAGGCTGGACTTTCCCCTGCAAATCCCCTGCCGGGCCTGGAATCTGCCTGTCCTGGCTTGCCCTCCCAAAATGCCCGTGAGGTTCGGGACAAATACATGGAGTATTTCACGGGTAGGGGGGCAATTCCTATGCCAGCCTATGTCTAAGGATCCAAATAAAAAGCTTGTTTAAACCTTTAATTATTTGTTCTTTCCTGTCTCCTAGTTTGTCTTAGTGCATTTGTAGTGCCAAGTGTATTTTACTTTAGTAACTAACAACCATTTCACTATGTAACCTTACAAAATAACCAAATAAGCTTAGAGGGTATTATAAAAAGAAGCTACACGTTGTTTGTGGTCAAATATTTTACTCTGTGCACATTCACACCATTTTTAGTTTTTTCTGTTTTTTTGGGTTGGCCTGGCCACAAACCGGCAATTTTTTGCTTATGAAAATACAAAAATAACAGTTGCATTCCAAAAATTACAACATTGGATACCTCTGAGCAATCTGAGACATTCACTTACACAAACTATGTCTCTATGTGCCTGTCCTAATATGGGGTCCTGCCACCCCTTGCCCAGCCAAAAATTTAATATGCACACATTTGGGATTTTTTTAATCTAGGAAGTTTACAATCCTGATCCCTATTGTCAACATGTGCTATCTGCCATCAGGGGTGATCAATGGACGTGTTTTGGGGGTGCAACCCCTTCCTCGGTTCACCGACTTTAGATACGAGGAAGGGGTTGCACCCCCAAAAGACGTACATGGATATCCCCTGATGGCAGATAGCACATGTTGACACACTGTGTGCAGATTCAATTTTTGGCTGGTTTGATTGTCAAAAATATTCTAAAATGTGCAATAACAAACATGTAAAAACAAATGTGTTTGGATGGCTTATTGAATTCTCCCCAAAACATCGAGAATGTCTTTAAATGTTTGTTCCATCACATGGATTCTTTGTTTAATTAGGTCCAGTTCCGTGCTACATTCCATCACTTGCTGGATGAGGCGGAGGGCACTGTCAGCAGAGAACCGTGTACTATCCTTCACAACATTTATATCCCCTAAAAACAAAAAACAAAATGTATTATAACTCTGCAGGCCTACATCTCTTACCTGAAGCTGTGGTGACAGATACTGACCTGTTGTGGTGACCAGATCCACAACGTCATCCACCTCTCCTTCCTGCACTTCTCCTTCCTCCACCTCAACTTCCTGCACATCTTTCGGTTGTGGGTCTTTGGGAGTTTGGGGTTGCTTGGAAGTTGTGGGGTGCATGTGCTCCCTGGATTGTTCTCCTCCCAGTCTTCTCTCCCCTATGAGAATCAAACAAAAGGTCTATTTATCACACTGTAAATCTCAATGTTAAAATAAAAACAGGCTAAATTGCTTGGAAGTGTGGTACAAGTGTGTGTTTAGGCGGAATTTAAAGAAGAATGCATTATTTATGACCAAGAATATGTTTAGTATTCACCTTTGGATGTAATTTATTTGACATGGAGGCACCACAAAAATTCACTGATGCACCTGTGTGGGACACCCAAAAAAGGCGGGTCTGGTGGCCCACACTATAGTGCTCCAAAGTACAGATGTGGAAGCAGCTGCTAAGTGTCGTTGTCATGGATATGCAGTAGTGTTTGTCTGTCAGCTTACCTTCCTTCCTATGTGTTCATCTTAGAGGCCTGAGCCCTTTCACCTGGCTTCCTTTATAATCTCCTCCCAGCCAGACTCCACCCCAGGCCCTATCACAGAACACTATATTAACCTGTGCACTGCAAGCCTGCTTTGCTGATCAACGTGTTTGTTAGGCATTGTGTGTTTGGGTTCCTGCCTGCCGTGTGCTACGTCTGTCTCTCTGTTACGTTATTGGCTTGTCCCCGACTATCCCTGTCTGCTCGTGACCCTTGACCTTTGGCTCGTTCTTCGTTATCCTTGTCTGCTTGTGGCCCCTGACCTTCAGCTTGTTATTCGGTTCTCTCTTATCGTGTGCTGCTGCTTCCCCTCTTTTCCCCTTATCCTACGGGGCGTGAGCTAGGAAACTCCAGGGGCCGCAACCTGGTCCCAGCCTGCAGCTAACATCCTCACCACTAGAGGCCCTGGAGAAGACCAGCTGGGTCTTAGACTCCGCGCCCTGGGGAATCTTGGCTCTAGCTTCCGTTTGGATCCCGGTTGTGCTCCTCTGGTCCCGCTTTCCACAACCACCCAGTTTCCTATCCGCAGAAGCCAGCCATAGGGTTCACTACCTCGCGGTGCACTCCTGTCCCCCTACGGTGTGCATCTGTCACCTGGCCACAGGTGACCCTGACAGTCGTCTCCTTTACACTGATAAAAGTTTGCATTTCATTCTCTTTACAAACACATCATCTAGCCTAAAAATTTCGCCACAATATTTGACCAAAAATGGCAGATGTCTAATTACTTTTGTGGCTATAAAATAAGCCAAAACCGCGGATAGTGGCCGAACGAAGTGTCTGTAACGTAACGAACGATTACTGTGCCCAACCAAGTTCAAAATATTACATTTTGGAAGGGAGTCCAATAAGAAAAAAAAACTAAACCAGCAACATGTCAGTTTAGAAAAGGATTAATAGCAGAAAAGTCTACATTTTACTTACTTTTAGCGAGCATTCTCTTTATGCTCCTCAACTGCTCTGGCTCCCTCAGTTTGAGGTCTGACCACCTCTTTCTGAGCTGCTCATTTGAGCGTTTCACCCCGAAATTCGTCTTCAGACTCTTCACGACTTTAGTGAGGATTTTGGCCTTCCTTCTATTTGGTTTGCTATACGGCCCATGCTTTGCATCATAATCAGACTTGAGCAAGATGTCCACCATCTCCGCCATCTCCGCCAAAGACATATTCGATGCCTTGAATCTCCTCCTTGATCGTGACGTTTCCTCGGTCTCCGGGCTTGTCTCCTCCTCGTTAGTTGCGGAATTATCAGACACCTGCTGTAACTCCGCCATATCTGTCTGCGCGCCGAAAGAGAAGGGGCGGGGAAAAGATGTTAGTTAGAACGTCATGGGCGGGCGACGTGTGCGGAGCGACGTGTTTGAAATTTGACGCATTCGTGGTGTGTATATAGCAAACACACATGTAACTATAGTACGTTCGGTGTGCGGAGAGAGGAGTTCAAGTGACGGACGTGCGAACGAAGGTATGTGATTTTGTGACTTGTACAAATTGTTGGACTATACTGTCTTGAGAATGTTGGAGGATATATATGGTGACTAGGATGTTAAGGAGGTTAGACTGTTTGCCTCACATTAGTTATATATAATTTATTTAACTTGCAGATACAATATGAATGTCTTTATAAGCGACAAGGATTTCCTGGCGGAATTTATTGACCGGGTAAGGGAGCTGCCGTCTCTGTGGGAGACGAAAAACCCCATCCATAAAAAAAGAGGGGTGAGAAAAGCAGCGCTGGAGAAGCTGCTCCCATTTGTGCATACCAAGGTGCCCACAGCCACAGCAAAACAAGTGGACACTAAAATTGGCAGCTTGAGAGGTACCTACAGGACTGAACGCTCTAAGGTGCTGGCTTCTCAGAGGTCAGGAGCAGCAGCAGGTGATGTGTATGTCCCGATTTTGTGGTACTACAGCAGGATGTCCTTCCTGGATGACCACATTGAGACAAGGCCATCACTCTCCACTCTTCCCCCCAGACTTCCCTGCAGCCAACCTGAGCCTTCTCTGGAGCAAGAGGAGGCAGCCATCCTGGATGATCCTGATTTGGCCATCTGGAGCCAGGTATAGTATTAACTGAAAATGTATTGGGATAAACTTAAGGTTTGACAAATATGTCAAGATGACAAACATAAAATATTTTGGATTCCACAAGTGAAATCAAGATCTGTAGACATTAGTCTGCACTTAATTGGGTGCTAAATAGTCAATCTGATGTAGTGGTAAATTTAAAGCAAGGATTTATGGATTTACATTCTAATTGCTTCAATCAGGATTACAAAGTTTGATGCAAAGATTAAACCAACATATTAAACTATGTCCCTTTTTCATACACAGGATGAAATCAGCCAGGAGGAGGGTCTGGAAACTGTCAGGCAGGAGGAGGAAGGGCCCAGTGGCAGCCAGGAGGTGGCAGGGCCCAGTGGCAGCCAGGAGGTGGCAGGGCCCAGTGGCAGACAGGAGGTGGCAGGGCAAAGGAGAAGCACCAGATCCCAGGTGCCTCCCATCCGGCTTCCCAAAAGAGGCAGGAGGGACAGGAGCACGAGTGAGGCAGCAATGGCCCTTATTCGTGAGGCCCATGCCACCCTCCAGGAGCCCACATCCCCTGAAGAGGCCATTGCCGGCCTAGTGGAGGCTAAGTTCAAGGTGATGAGCATGGAGCAACGCCTCCTATGCGAGCCCCTGCTCATCACCTTGCTCAACAAGGGGGTGATGGAGAACATTACCCCCAATACCGCCATATGTGAGGTGGCACAACTGACCCAACCTCAACCTCCACCTCCCCTTCTTCTTCTGCCCCACCCCCTTCTGCTACACCTCCCCCTTCTTCTTCTGCCCCACCCCCTTCTGCTACACCTCCACCTTCTTCTTCTGCCCCACCCCCTTCTGCTACACCTCCCCCTACTTCTTCTGCCCCACCCCCTTCTGCTACACCTCCACCTTCTTCTTCTGCCCCACCCCCTTCTGCTACACCTCCACCTTCTTCTTCTGCCCCACCCCCTTCTGCTACACCTCCACCTTCTTCTTCTGCCCCACCCCCTTCTGCTACACCTCCACCTTCTTCTTCTGCCCCACCCCCTTCTGCTACACCTCCACCTTCTTCTTCTGCCCCACCCCCTTCTGCTACACCTCCACCTTCTTCTTCTGCCCCACCCCTTCTGCTACACCTCCACCTTCTTCTTCTGCCCCACCCCCTTCTGCTACACCTCCACCTTCTTCTTCTGCCCCACCATCTTCTGCTACACCTCCACCTTCTTCTTCTGCCCCACCCCCTTCTGCTACATCTCCTCCTCCTCCTCCTGACAGGAGTACCCCTCCAGTGGCCCAGCCTCCAGCCAAACGAAGAAGGAAGGCTGCAGGGAAGGCTTCAGGGAAGGTTGCAGGGAAGGTTGTCAGGAAGAAGAGGAAGTGATGGCCTTGCTTCATTGTGGTCGGACAGAAGGCAGCCTGTTGTAGTACCACACACTTGGGACATATATATCATCTGCTGCTGTTCATGACCTCTGGGAGGCCAGCATCAGATTGTGTTCAGAAATGTTGGCCTTCTCAAGCTCCCAATTTTAGGGTCCACACAAGGTTGCTGTGTGCTCTGGGGTCCCTGGGATGCACAAATGGCAGCAGGTTCTCCAGCGCTGCCTTCTCTTTATTTTATTTCGAAACATGAATAAATGTGATTTTTGTTTAAGTTCATACTTGACTATGTGTATTTGTAAAAATTAAAAATCTAGCTTTGGAGTAAGCAGATACATTTGACTGACAAAAAAAGGGACAGATAACAACCCCCCAAAAGAATAACTAAATCTGATTTGCAAAAAAAGATGGTGGAAAATTTAACTAATATAGATTCCAAAATTAAATGGGAGATCACTATCAAAACATTGCGAAATTATAATTAACATCATTTTGAAAAATATAACAATTTAAATTATTCCGAAAAACTTGCACGATATAATACACATAAATCTTCTTAAGAGCAGCATGAAAAAGGTTAAAAAAAATAGTCATAACTCGGTGTGAATATCAGCAGCAAAAGAAGGTCAATCGTTTGGATTAATGTAACATTCTAACGAAGATTTCAATGCAGAACATTTAAACGATGCAATAATTTGGAGCGTGACGAATGTGCTCTCTCCATTACGAAGGCTTGTTTTACCAGAAGATGCACTCCCGTCTCATAGTTGCTTGTGAGCATGCGCGCTTTTGGAAGAGTCGTAAAAGCATACACACGAACCATTTTCTCGTCACAAAACAGGCCGACGAGAAACACGACGAGGAAATCTGGAATCCTGACAAGAAAATAGAGAGCAGGTTCTCTATTTTCTCGTCGAGATTCTCGGCAATTTTCTCGTCGTAAAACCATACACACGAACGTTTTTCTCGACAAAAAAGCTCTTGCGGCACTTTTCTTGACGGTTTTGGACGAGAAAATCGGTCGTGTGTACGAGGCTTCAGTGTACAGACCAAGAGTGGGTAAACTATAAGTACACAGTATTGTGCTTTCACTAACAAAAATGAACCAAATGTCCAGGGACAGCAACAGAGAGGACCATGTATTGCTTTGGTAGGGCAGTAGAAATCTTTTATTATATGTGGAATGTCAACAACGTCATGCTGGATAGGCAAAGATTCAGCCTGCCTCAGTGAATGAGAAAAGATTCCTCTCAAATCCAATGAGCCTTGATAGTCTAAATATCCTGAGTAATACTCTGCATCAACCCAACCTATCCTTGGATTCAAAGTTAGATTAGGGCAAAATGGAGCCATAGGCAGGGTAGCAGTTTTGGACCTCATCCCTTCAATTGACATGGGTTGCAATAGGCACAAAGAAGCCACAATATTTGCATTGCCTGTTGACATGACCCCACTCTATCTGCCTATATCCGCCTTTGTGACATGACAGGCAGGTGCACAGCTTAGACTAATTGAGATATCCATCTGGTTTAATGCAGGAACTTAAAGGTTTTCTGGAACTTCTGGACATCTGGACCCCAGGCTCCTGCCTAAGTTGTCTTATGTATAATTCGGCTCTGCTTGAAATTGCTTGCTTGTCCATGAGTTATCTGGTCTGACCTTCTGCTTAGATTTCATACATCTAACAACTGCCCCAACATCCCACTTAGTTCATTTTCACTCTACTTGACTGTTTTGTGTTGCCCTCTGTCATGAAGTTGACTTCATCTCCACCTTACAATTTACTACTCCACCTGGTCCTGTGTCTAAATAATCGTTAGGAGTTGACATACAGCTCTTTCCAACCCTCCTAGTAGAGTGGGGAGAAGGGGGATCCAGGCACTTCAATAATAAAGTGCATAATCATATCCACATAAATCCATAAACTGCATATTTTAAATGACTAAGTGCAAAGCCCATTAGTAAAAGTGCCAATATCAAGTGAGATGTCCAAACTCAGGTTCCTCCAAACAACGTTGTTACTTTCCTATGGACAGTGTTAATTTTGACAGCAAAGTTTGATTAACGCCGCGTACACACGACCGTTTTTAATGTCATTGAAAAAAACAACGTTTTTCTCGACGTGATTCTTCTCAAGCCTGCCTTGCCTACACACGATCATGAAAAAAAATGCTAGAGCAAAGCGCGGTGACGTACGAAATGTACGACGGCACTATAAAGGGGAAGTTCCATTTGGATGGCGCCACCCTTTGGGCTGCTTTTGCTGATCCTCGTGTTAGTAAAGTTTGTTGAGAGACGATTCGCGCTTTTCAGCCTCGTGTTCTTCAGTCTGTTACAGCGTGACAAATGTGCTATCTCCATTACGAACGCTAGTTTTACCAGAACGAGAGCTCCAGTCTCATCACTTTCTTCTGAGCATGCGCCTTTTTTTCACGTCATTAAAGCCTACACACGGCCGTTTTTCATGACGAGAAAAACGACGACGTGAAAGACGACGAGAAAAATTAGAGCATGTTCCAAATTTTTAATGCCCATTTTTCATGTCGTGAAAAATGCTCTGGAGCCCACACACGATCGTTTTTAATGACCAAATAAAAAAATGGCATTTTTTTCGTCATGAAAAACGGTCGTGTGTACGCGGCATCAGTTTTAGTCTTAGGACTAAAATGGCATTTTAGTTTTAGCCCCATTTTAGGCTTCTGCAGGGCTTTTTTTCTCAAACAATAGGTGCTGGAACTCAACCACGACCCCCCAAAACCCCTCCACCCACACACACCCTCCAAATCACATCAAATTGTGGGTGTGGTGAGTCAAATTTCACGAACAGTAGGAGGGTCTTAAAGGGGCATTAAATACCAGGATTGCATTACATACAGAGTGCAGAGTTCAGGAGGGTTACACACAGAGTGCAGCGTTGTTACTTGTAAACACAGAAACCGGACTGTGTTTACAAGTGATTGTGGTGAGCAGCCCCCCCCCCCCTCAAAGGTCTGAGCCAGAGGTGGTGGAACTGAGTTCCACCAAGTTCCCCCTGAAAAAAAGCCTGGGTCTTCTGCAATTGTTTTAATTTTAGTCGTATTTAGTCAACCAAATCTCCAGGACATTTTACTTGACTAAAATGTCCTACATTTTAGTCGATTAAAATCTCCAGTAAATTTTAGTCGACTAAAATAATTTTAGTCTTCATTTTATTCTAATGGGTGTAGTTAAATTGTAATGCATTATTTAACCCCTTGAGACCCGGGCCATTGACGAATGACGGCCTCAATGCGGATCTAGAAATCCGGGAGGCCGTCATTATACGGCCTCGGGTATTCTGGCCACTAGGGGGCGCGTGCGCGCGCCCAGCGCATCACTGAGATGCCGATGCGCGTGCCTGGCGGCCGCGATGTCCGCCAGGTACCCGCGTTTGGCGTGTACACAGAGCAGGGATGTGGATCTCTGTGTGTAAACACAGAGATCCACGTCCTGTCAGGGAGAGGGACCGATGCTGTGTCCCTTGTACATAGGGACACAGCTCGGTCACCTCCCCCAGTCAGTCCCCTCCCCCACACAGTAGTAATCACTCCTAGGGAATACATTTAACCCCTTCCTCCCCCCTAGTGTTAACCCCTTCCCTGCCAGTGTCATTTTTACAGTAACCAGTGCATTTTTATAACACTGGTCGCTGTAAAAATGACAATGGTCCCAAAATGGTGTCAAAAGTGTCCGATGTGTCCGCCATAATGTCGCAGTCACAATAAAAATCGCTGATCGCCGCCATTACTAGTATAAAAAAAAATTATTAATAAAAATGCAATAAAACTATGCCCTATTTTGTAGACGCTATAACTTTTGCGCAAACCAATCAATAAACGCTTATTGCGATTTTTTTTACCAAAAATATGTAGAAGAATACGTATCGGACTAAACTGAGGTTAAAAAATATTTTTTTAAAAAAAAATTGGGATATTATTATAGCAAAAAATAAAAAATATTGTGTTTTTTTCAAAATCTTCGCTCTTTTTTTGTTTATAGCGCAAAAAATAAAAACCGCAGAGATGATCAAATACCACCAAAAGAAAGCTCTATTTGTGGGAAAAAAAGGACGTCAATTTTGTTTGGGAGCCACGTCGCACGACTGCGCAATTGTCATTCAAATCGTGACAGCGCTGAAAGCTGAAAATTGGCCTGGGCAGGAAGGGGGTTTAAGTGCCCAGTAAGCAAGTGGTTAAGGATTTCTCTACAATTTGCAAACTCATTATATACTGCTGGAGTGAAAAATCGAATATGTTATTATTTATGTTATTGAGGTATGAACATGCACTACAGACCAGTGTTAATTTTGACGTCAAATTTCAATTTAGTTTTAGTCTTTTGACTAAAATGGCATTTTAGTTTTAGTCGTATTTTAGTCATTTCAGTTTTTTCCTAATAGTCATATTTTAGCCGACTAAAATGGTATTAGGTTAGTCGACTAAAATATTTTAGTCGGTTTTAGTCGACAAAATTAACACTGCCTATGGACACCCAGATGGTGATAAACTCAACTGCTATTTTTGACCAGTTAAATTAATAAGATGGTCAGTCAAAGCAGTGGTTAATATACTCCTTCGGCAACACAGGTGCCCCAGGGAGGTTGGAAATGCACTAATCTTCTACATAACCTGCATGCAGCAAAGAGCGGAGACAATAGCTCTTTGTGCAGACATTTTTTATTTAAAAAAATTGATTAACACCACTAAAATACACTTTATACCATCTGATGCTTTACATCCATCACTAGAGAACATTTACGCAGCCTTGTATACTTGGTCACATACGTGTCTTAGCGTCACAGGGTTCCAGCTCCTTCCAACACATTTTGTCCAAAGGTCTTCAAAGCAGCATTTTTTCGTGTAATAAGCCTCGTACACACGGCCTGTTTTCTTGGCAAGAAAACTGCTGGGAGAGCTTTTTGCCGAGAAAACCGGCCGTGTGTATGGTTTCTCGTCGGGAAAACTGCCGGGAATCTCAACGAGAAAAATAGAGAACCTGCTCTCTATTTTCTCGTCTGGATACAAGGGTAGTGTAGGGTGTAGAAAGATTGCGGCGACGGCATCGAATGTGACGAGCGCATGCTCGCCGTAGTCAATGATGTCACCGCTTTCTTGCCATTCAAAAGAACGGCGGTTCTTTTGAATGTGCATGTGTACACAGGGCTTGGCAAGACAAGCTTGCCAGGAATCCCGTTGAGAAAACCAAAGTTTTTTTTTTTTGACGGGATTCTCGTCCGTGTGTACGAGGCTTAATACTTGGATTTTGATCCTAATTGTGGTTCCACACTTGCTATCAGTTTTGCTATCTCTTTTGTCACTCTTGTTTGGTTCCAATACCATCCATCTTTTAGGTACAGCTCTCTTGCTGGGCTGATGCTTTCTATGAGTAGGTTAACAGAGCACCTTCTGCACTAGCGTTGCTAGCCAGGTGCGGGGGGGGGGCGGGCCGCACCCGGGTGACACCCACCAGAGGGGTGACACCCGTGGGTAGCGCAGCGGCACCACACTGACATCGCCCGCCCGCTGCCCTGTGCCTTAGGCTCACGCTGCGGCTGTGTCCCTCAGCGGAGCGGAAGGAAGTCGCCTCCCCCTCTGCCTCCTCTCTGTTTACATCCACAGAGGAGGAGGAGGAGCCCGCGCTCGAGAGACACACCGCTGTGTGTATCTGCCGCTCTGTTCTGAGGTCTGTAAGGTAAGGGGGGCATCTTTACTGATGGGGGGAGGGAGTGTCTGTACTGCTGGGGTCTGCACTAGGGGGAGTTTGCACCAGGGGGGCTGTAACTGAGGGGGTGTCTGTACTGAGGGGGGGTGTCTGTACTGAGGGGGGTGTCTGTACTGAGGGGGGTGTCTGTAACTGAGGGGGTGTCTGTACTGAGGGGGGTGTCTGTACTGAGGGGGGTGTCTGTAACTGAGGGGGTGTCTGTACTGAGGGGGGTGTCTGTACTGAGGGGGGTGTCTGTAACTGAGTGGGTGTCTGTACTGAGGGGGTGTCTGTACTGAGGGGGGTATCTGTAACTGAGGGGGTGTCTGTACTGAGGGGGGTGTCTGTACTGAGGGGGGTGTCTGTACTGAGGGGGGTGTCTGTAACTGAGGGGGTGTCTGTACTGAGGGGGTGTCTGTACTGAGGGGGGTGTCTGTAACTTAGGGGGTGTCTGTACTGAGGGGGGTGTCTGTTACTGAGGGGGGTGTCTGTTACTGAGGGGGGTGTCTGTAACTGAGGGGGTGTCTGTACTGAGGGGGGGTCTGTAACTGAGGGGGGTGTCTGTACTGAGGGGGGTGTCTGTTACTGAGGGGGTGTCTGTAACTGAGGGGGTGTCTGTAACTGAGGGGGGGGTCTGTACGAGGGGGTGTCTGTTACTGAGGGGGGTGTCTGTAACTGAGGGGGGTGTCTGTAACTGAGGGGGTCTGCACTGAGGTGGGGGTGTCTGTACTGATGGAGCGGTCTGCACTGAGGTGGGGGTGTCTGTACTGAGGGGGAGGTTCATACTGAGGGAGGCGGGTCTATATTGATGGCGGGGAGTCTGTACTTAGTGGAGCGGGTTTGTACTGAGGGAGGGGATCTATACTGTGGGAGTGGGGTCTGTAGTTAGTGGAGGGGGGTCTGTACTAAGGGGGGACTATAGTTGTTGGGGGGTGACACCATTTTTTTTCGCACCGGGTGACACCAACCCTAGTGACGCCACTGACCTTCTGTATAAAGTTATAAGTTGACTTTATTATTGATAACATGGTAACTGTGCAGGGAAAAAGAAACCTGTGACATTATTTCAGCACAATGAAGCTGTAACTTTCTCTTAGCTAGGGCTTTACTTTCACTCCCTCTAAGAGGCTCAGAACGGCGAATGATAGCTTTTCCTGTAAAGCTTGTCTCAACAATGGACTTAACGAGCGGCACAACAGCCCAGTAAGCTTTGGACTAAAGCTTTTGAAGATGTAACAGCGTAAATAAATAACATTTATCCTAAGCCAACCCAGCCAGGATAGTGGACCATCTGTAAGACTGGAAGTTCATAAGCCTCACAGCAGGCAGGGAGACTGCTCAAATGACTTGAATAGTTTCTCAAATACTAATCATGACTTCTGCTGTTTTGCTGCGGGAAAGAGGCTGTGCCGCATCTCTTTTTCATGAAATTTTAAGAGGAATTTGTGACTCCAGGCTGTATCGCTGATATCCTACCATGTCTAGGAAACAGCTATGTTGACTTTCTGCTACATTACCTTGGACAAAGATGCAGAAAATTGAAGTTTACAATCCACTTTGAGGATAATTTGCTGTCAAAGATGAGACATAGGCTCAAATGACTCAGGGTTTGTGGCTAAACTCCAACTTGTACCTTTATCGTAGGACAAGTCCAGCAAATACACACTGTTTTTATAGCATATTAAAGTGTCAGAGATATTGTTTTGTATTATATATGTTGGTAAATTAAGCCTGTGCTATATACACTATTATATAACTTCCATTTACATTGTTTGGATCTGATGTCCATACGTGATTGTCTACAATATATGTAGTAGTTCTGAGGCTTTTAATCAAAATTGCCATGACATTTTTGACCATTTTTGTACAAATAAACAATCTTTATGTTGACACTGCTTGATTTTAATTTTACATTATACATTTTGTAATATGTGTACAATATTGATGGTCTGTTGAAGTCTATAAGACTGTTATATTGTTTGAGCAATAGATATGAACTTTACCAGAAATAGCAGTCCAACTAATAACATTAACAATGCCCATACTCCTATTATTAGATCATATCCTATTGTGAAAAGCTTTTACATACTGTATTTAGTGCTGTACAATGGGTTATTCCCTTAGACTGGCCTTACCGTGTTGGCCAATTGACCCATTCTTACCAAATGGGCTCTTTCATGGAATTTTTTTTTTTACAGTATTCATGAGGCTATGCAACAATGTTATAATAAATGGGATGATTGGTCTTTGTACCGAGCAAGTCTGCATTTAGAACTTCCTCATATCCTTGTTATATACATGCTTAAAGTAGAACTAACAAGGTATTTCTTTTGTATACCTATTGTTCTCTGAATAAATGTCTATTTGATAAAAAAAAAAAAACTAGAACTAACATGTATTGAGATCAAATATTAGAGCATGAAAAGTTTAATTTAATAATACAAAATTTCATAAAAAGGTGTACTCAAAATATATGACATGCATTAAGACATTGACTGTTCTCCATACCATATGTGATGTACAGTGTCTTCTGTCTACCGGCGCGTTTCAGAGATAACACATCTCCCTCATCAGGGGATGAGACAGGACATGTTATTTTCAGAGTCCCACTAAAAGCCCCATTTGGGGGAAAACAAAGTCTTGTTTGTTTAGTAACATTTCACGGATGGGTCATTTGAAAAACAGAATATAAACTTCACTACTTTTCTTCTAAAGTAGAACTAAAGGAACAACTTGTTTTCATTTTGAAATCAAGAAGTGAAAAGAAATCCATACAAAGTGAGGGAATCCCTGATTGTCACCAATGGAAGATTTCTCCTCCATTCCTGTTCTTGTGACAACACACAATTTGGGATTTTATTTTTCTTGTACTATAAATATAATATATAATGTGATCATGTTAAACAGGACAAATAGAAAGGGTAAATCTCTCTAACGGGGGCACAGACAGCAATAAAAACCTGGCAGGAGTTTGAATCCTTCTCCACTCTATCTAAAACAAAAACAAAAAGTTTTGCCTTTAGTTATGCTTTAAAGTGATTGTAAAGTCTTTTTTTTTTTTTCTTCCTTAAAACAACAAACATGCTACACTTACCTGCTTTGTGCAATGGTGTTGCACAGAGCAACCCCGATCCTCCTCTTCTTGGGTCCTCCGCTTCTCCACAGAGTGCCCCTATTTCATGCCACTCATAAGACACATAGTGCATGACTCAGCTTGCCCCCACCCCCTCTTCACTGGCTGTGTCTGACAGCAGCAGGAACCAATGGCAATGTTGTGCCTGAACCAATGAGAAGGCTCTCGTGCACATCACTGGACTGAGATGGGGCTCACGTAAGTATTTAGGCGGGGCTGCAGGGGCAGTTGCACGCAAAAGGTTTTTAAAACCTTCTGCCTTTACAACCACTTTAATTCTGACACATTGACTGACCACACATGTCAAAAGCACAATTGTAACTATTTTCTTTGGTATACTTGTATGATCTATAGCTGATATATATATTATATGAACAGATGTACTATTATAATACTATGCTTTGTTTCATTTGTACACCTATTACACAATTTAAAACTATAAACCTCATAAAAAAAAAGAAAAGTTTTCGGGATACTCCGGACCAGAAAGAAGGTTTTGTTAGGCCATTTAAGTCAAAGTAAAAGTTTTGTGTAAGGGCGCTCTGAGTAACAAGACTAAGCAGAATTTTGTCTTTATTGGAGGTGAAGGGATTCGGATAATGAGGAGTCTTCAGTGCACTTAGGGCAGCACTCAAAAGAGACAGCAAACTCTAGAAACAAAAATAAGCAGAAAAGAAGTGCCTCTAACTGCAATATTAAAAAAAATTTATATCTCAAAAGGGATTAAGAACACTTACAGGATGGATGATGAGAGGAATGCATCATATGTATATATAATATATATATATATATAATGAGGGTGATCCGGCATCATGTGGCCCCAGTGTATATTAAGAATTCCCAGAGAAGTCACTATGCAGCAGACAAAGTCCCAGCAGAGCCAACAGGAAGATGCCACAGCTCTGGAGGCACCAATGGAGCGGCCGAGCTGTCAGAATCAGTTTTGGACTTGGAGTGACATCAGCTGAGGGGGACCTACAACCAGCATGGACCACAAATAGGAAGTGAGGTCATCAAAAAGGGGCGCGTTTCGGAACTTCTGATAGGCTTGAAGAAGGAACCAATCAGTTTAAGTCAAAGTAATTAAACGAAGCCATAAGGAGAAATAAACTGATATATATATATATATATATATATATATATATATATATATATATATATATATATATATATTATATTTGTATTGTGAATTGCAGGTCCATACCTGCTCCACTTCACCTGTTTAGTCCAAGAAGCCACTTTAATTGAACAAGAACTGTACGGACCTGTAACTGGAAGACGTCCATGTTGCGTGCTAGTTAGGAACAATCTGTTTACATTTTTAGGAAGCAAGGGAGTGCAGGTAATAATTCAGCCTTTATCTATGACATGACAGACTCAAGCAACAACACCCCCATCCCCACCACTGATAGACAAAAGAAAAAAAGTAATATGGACAAAACTTTTTGGATATACTGCTCTTCTAGGTCACAGGAATGCACTTTCTCTGGAAGAATGCTGACCATATTGTTGGGATCCTCCCAGCTGCCTGATTGACAGCTGGCTCCACCTCTCTGTGCACGGCTGACAACCAAAGCCTGCTGCACCCGCCTCCTTTTAGCCTGGCGACCCAGTGCTGGATTCCCGAACTTCATAGACTGAACCCAGGTGTATTTGGCTCATGACTAGTGCTCAAGAGAAATGGGTGTTGGAACCCCCTCCCACTGCCACATTGGCACATACACTTATAGGAACCTGCAATGGATGTGTTTGGGAATTGTTCTCCTGCATCACAAGTAGGGGTTCTCAGATAACCAACCAACAGGAGTAGGGTGAGCAGATACAATACCTAGATGAAAATCAAATTTTCCAAGCATGTTGGCTGCATTCCTTGTATGTATCTCAAGGTTACATTTTCAATTTTGCCTTGAGGGTTTTTTAAATAAGAGAAATGATAAAGTTGAAAAATCAAAAAGCAATAAGGGTAGCAGCACGTATGAGCCATGTTATGTATGTATTTGTGTGTGTGTGTTTTTTTAATAGCTACTGTTTCCTTTTCATTAGCAAACTTGGCTTAGCTCCAGTTGTGGTTTGGAGCCTAGTCTTACTATATTTTCCAAGTTTAATTTAAAATGATTAATGCCGTGCTAGGAAGCCCTGGAGCCCTCCTACAGGAGGAGGATATTCACAAGGAGCCCGGCAATACAAAGTACTTATCCCTGGAAATAAATTTGGTATTATCAAAGTGCATATTCTGATATGAAATAATTTTTGCCATTTACATTTTTACGTTCATTTTGTGTCTCATATCAGATTTACTGTATGTTTCATGTGTGATAAATTTGAAAACAAAATCTGATTCTGGTAATCTAAGAGGACTTACTAACAGTAATGCACTGCACGGGTATAAAGGAGGTCTAAATGTTAATTTGACTTCAGATCCTGGAATAAATATTTGACCTCAATTACTCCTAATTTAGACATATAATACATTCCCCCCTTCCACACTAAACAACCAGTTATGACTGTCAGACTAAACAGTGATTTCATCTGATTGGCTGCAGTCACTGTTGAGTAATGTGCTTACATTTCAAATGTTCTACATTTCGATGGCTAACATCCTGCAACTTAATTGACCGCTCCTGAACAAAAATAATGACTTACTGACCCTTAGAAGAAACCTGTCATTAAAGAATCGGACACCTCTAGGAGATTCAGATTCCTGATCCCTCACCAAATGCTGCTGTTTCTCCTGTTGGGGCTCCATGTTGATGTGGAAAAGGATTTCTTCCCTACAACCCTGGCCCGATGGTTGTGAGGGTGCAGATGGTGAGGGGGGGGGGGACTTATCGGAATCTGGAAGCCCTATTAAACCTTGTTCACATGGGCACACCGGTGTTATGTGCATCTCCATGCAGGCAGTACTATTCATGTCTACTGGAATGCAGTGGCAGCATGGACACGGCTGCTACTCCCAATTTAACATCCTTGTGCATGTGGCCCCCAAACCCACACTGTCTGTGTTTGGGATCCCGCACCCAAATGCACCCCCACCCATATGTATGTCAAACTGGGAGCAGTGACTGTTCCCATGCAGCCCTTGCATCCCAAATGATATGAATGGGAGTGCCTGCATGCAGAAGCATAGAAAATCTGTGCATTCTCGTGTGGGCAAATATGGCCTTGCACGGGAGTACATTTATTGGATAACTCCACTTTTGTGGGAAAATTTGCAAAAAAAATTAATAATATAGCATATACAGTTGAGCATAGGCCTGCACAGGGGGTGTGCCTGGGTACACCTTAATCCAGGGGGGTGCGTTGGTTCACCCCCATCTCTGCCATCATTTCTTTCACCGGGTTGGCAAGGTCAGTCTTTGACCTTCTACCCCGGTTGCCGTGTTCCTCTACTGCCACGCTGAGGCTTGCAGCTAGTGGGGAGGCTCAGATGTGCAGTATCTCTGCGGGTTGATGAGGTGGGGGGCTGGGCAGGGTGTGGCCGAACTCTCCCTCCTATACACTCACCCTATGTTCACACTTCTGCGTTTTGTGCGGGCCATTCGATTTTCCTGCAGTTTCTGCACCAGCAAACGCACTGCATGCTGAGATGTGTGGGGGTGCCATTCAGAATGAATGTCAGCCCCACGCATCTCCTAAGAGCATGCAAGGGTATGAACCTAGCCTTACATGTGACTGTTCTGGCTGTTTGAGCAGCTGGAACTGGGAAGGAGGCAGAACAGAGATGGCAGCCTGGGAGTCCTCTACTTCAAGTAATGGGGTAAGTGACTGGAGGGGGAGGTCTACCTTTATCGCTGCAGGAATTCCCTCTTCACTCCTTCTGTACTGTTCCAAGCCTTATATGGCACATAAAGAACTGGAGAACTTCTCCCAGCTCTCCCGCTACATACTGCCCACTGACTGGCTGTCCTCACCACATTTTTGATAAGTTAAAAAAATTGTAAGTGTTTGTTTGCATTGATAAGTGTCTATTTATTATGTTTCAATACATTTTAAAATGTTTGTATATGTATATATATATATATATATATATATATATATATATATACATACATACAGTATCTCACAAAAGGGAGTACACCCCTCACATTTTTGTAAATATTTTATTAAATCTTTTCATGTGACAACACTGAAGAAATTACACTTTGCTACAATGTAAAGTAGTGAGTGTACAGCTTGTATAACAGTGTAAATTTGCTGTCTTCTTCAGTGTTGCCGCATGAAAAGATTAAAAAAAAAAAATCAAAAATGTTAGGGGTGTACTCACTCTTGTGAAATACTGTAGATCACCCAGAGAAGAATATTTATTTATTTTTCAAAAAAGTTGGAGTTACTCTTTAAGTATGTCCATGTGAATAAAGGCCTTAAGATAGAAGGGCCCCCAGATATCCAGCCCCTCACACATGAATAAATAAGGGTACATAGTACCTCTCATCATTCACTAAAAAATCAGTTGTAAATGTAGCGGGGTGTTCCCCTTTAATGCAGAGAGACTACATTACCCAGAACCCCATTCGGCAATGTTCTGCCGCAGAGACTCATGGGAGGGGTTATAAAAGGAGGAGGCGAGGCTGGGCTCGGCCTCTTTGGGACACGAGACTTCACAGACTGATCCTCCTGTGCGGATGTGTCGGAGTGCAGGGCCTGAAGCCTGAGACCTTGCACAGCGCCAAAGAGCCTTCCACCCTTCTGCGAGCCTGGGTGGCATCTGACTTCGCTCGACTACGGCCTTATTGGATCGAGGACCCGATCGCTGAAGAGACGGAGTGTGTGTGTGAGGACACAACAGGTGGAAGTTCCCGGACTGGGACCGTAGTCCGGGCGGGTAAGAGGGCATATGCCCAACCGATATACTGTTACTGCATATAGGCCTATAGACTGCCGTGGCCTATGAGTTGTTCTTATTGCTCTTATTGAAGACCCCCCTTGTTAGAACTAAATCTACTGTTCGCATAGCCAAGTTTCTACTCCATCTTTACCTACCCCATTGGATTACAAAGTTTGTACTCTATTAATGTGCACCACCGTTAAAGATCTGCCGGTGAAGAAAAAGAACTAAGTAGTAGATACCAAAACCAGGCCTGGTGGGGTTTCTAGGGTGGTTTGGTTACTGCGCCACAGGGCACTTAGCTAACGGTCGCCCGCGTGGCGCACTTGTTATGTGTTAACCCTATAGTGTGTTAGTGTGGCTGGGCTTTACATTACAAATGATTATTCTGTAAACTGTTATTGATGTTACCTTCTTTTCCTTTACCAAGAGCTTAAGTAAAATCTTACATTTATTTAAATTCAGTATTGTTTCAATGCTCAGTTATTCATACAGTATAAGACATACAATTTACTGTCAGTACTAGCTGTGCCAGTAGGGGGTAGAGCATATTGCCGGGGGTTGGCGGAGCTGTCTTCAGGGCCCAAACTAAATCAGCGGCCTTCTTAGTTGGAGGTATCGCTACACGTGGGGGTTCTCGTCCGGGATCCTGATGCAGCAAGTGAACGCCAGAGGTGCCGGCATGGACCCCATGAATCCACGAGCGGTAGAAGAATGGTGCAAAGCCTCTAACGCAGAACCAAACCAGTCGATAGTCATCAGCCTCCCTGGGGAGGCATGGTCGACTGAAACGGTAGAGGAGTTGATGAAGTCAGTGTCTCCAAATCACACACCGTGGGTGACGGAGATAAAGTCAGACCCAGACACCTCATATCAGTATGCATTAGTGGAGTACTGGAAAGGGATGCCAGAGGCCTGTAAGCGCAAGTGTGTGCGGATGCCAGACAATAGAACTTATAGGTTGGCGCACGCAGTAACTGAAGGAAAGGAACAATCACCAACAGGATCACCGCAAGCTGCGGCCCGTACCCCACCGGGAGAAAGGGGCAGGGCGACGCCCCCGGTGGCGCCTGCACCTGCCACTGTTATATCACCAGAGCTGATAGGTGCGATAGGGGATCTGCTAACCAAGTGTCAGAAGGCAAACACGGTGCATGTAGAGACTAGCTACCGGAGACTAAAGACATTCTCAGGGAAGCTCCCTGTCCCCGCAGGGGAAGAAGACTTTGACACCTGGGTGGAGCAGGCATTGCAGGCTGTAGAGGCATGGGAGGTGCCTGAAGCGCAGAAGAGGCAACGAGTGATGGAAAGCCTTAAAGGTGCAGCAGCAGAAGCAGTGAAAAGTTTTCGGGTTGGGAACGCAGATTGCACGGCTCAAGACTGTCTAGCCATGCTGCAAGAAGAGTTTGGTCAATTGGAAAAGGTGACTGAGATGGTCTACCAGTTTGAACACACTTTCCAACAACCGGAGGAGAAACTTTCCGAGTATGTTAGAAGACTGAACAGGTTGTTGTGTAAGATTGTGTTGAAGAAGGGGATGAGGCCCCAAGACACAGATGCGGCAAGAATGAAGCAAGTCTTAAAGGGAGCGCTGCGCTCGGATCCAGTCTGGTTGCACCTGAAAACCTCAGGAGGAGGAACGTTGCTGACTTATGCTGACTTGATAAAAATCATCAGAGATGAGGAGGCACTGCAACAGGACCAGCAGTTGATTAGGACAAGTGTTGTACCCGCACAGGTGCTAGTCAATCCAGTAATGACCCCTGAAAAAGATTCGGAGATAGACACCCTGAAAGCTCAAATGTCCAAGGTGTTAGAGATGTTGACCTCTCTGATGGAAAAAGACACAGAGGGTCCCAAGAGAGAAGTACCAAGGAAGGAATTATTCCCAGTTGCCTCAGCACCCGCATCTTCACAAGAATGGGGAGATATCGTCTGCTTTAACTGTGGAGGAATTGGACATATTGCGGCTACATGCTCCAGTCCCAAAAAGAAGAAAATAGACAACCGCAAGCCGGCGGGAAACTTCAGAGGGCCCCGGTGAAGGAGTCAACCGGGTGCCCATCACCTTCAGTGAGCTCCAAGCTGAAAGCAAAGCAGAAAATAACAGGAGATAAAACGCCTCGGGGGAAACACAACATTCCTCAACAGAGGTATACCCCAGAGAAAGGGGGTAAGACCCCTCAGAAGAGGCACAGCACTCCCCAGAGGGGGTGCACACCTAAGGAAAACAATAGTATCCCTCAGCGGGTCCCTACACCCAGTAAAAGGAGGGAAGTCAATGCATACCAGACTCAAGAAAGACTGAAGTCCAAAGGGGATTGGACGAGAGGAGGTTCAAAGAAAAAAAGTCTGAAGAAAGCGACCCCTGCCGGGCCTTACCCGGAGAAGCTGGTAGGCCCATCTTCTATAGTGTCCATTCAAGTGGAGGGAGTCTACACCAGAGCAATCTTGGATACTGGGGCGCAAGTAACCCTGCTATACAGAGACTTTTACGATAAGTACTTGAGTCACCTACCCATCCGGAAAATAGAGGGACTAGAGATATGTGGGATTGGAACCCAGAACTTCCCCTACGATGGCTATCTGCCTGTCAGGATGACCTTTGACCCATCTGTGGCTGGAAAAGCCGAAGCGTTTGACGCCCTGGCAGTTGTGTGCCCTCGGCCACCAGGAGCCAACAAGAGCTCCCTGATAATAGGGACAAACACGGACCTGGTCCGAAGACTTCTGACCCCTCTAGTGAAAGAGAAAGGGGCAGCGGTCACCAAGATCCACCCCATGCTGAAGACAGCTTACCAAAGGCTGGTCTTAGAGCAGAAGACCCCAGGAGAGGGGATAGGGAAGGTGTTTAGACTTGGAAGAGGAGGGATAGTGCTGCAGCCCGGCGAAGTAACCTGTCTCAGAGGCACTGTGAAGCTTACTTGGGAGCAGCTTGGACCCTTCGTCATGTTGGAATCTGATCCAAGAGAAGGGTCCCACGGTCTGGAAGTGATACCAGAAGTGATTCCGCTGAAGGCCCTAAAGAAGGCCCATTGTAGAGTCCCAGTGAGTGTTAGGAACAATACGGATGGCCCCATGGAGGTCCCAGCCAGGATGCTGCTAGGCCAGTTGAGCCCTGCTGCCCCTGTCAACCTGTCAGAGGTGGGCGAAGAAGGAGATGCTTGGGAGAAGATATCCATGGAAAACCCGAATCTGCCCAGGGCTTGGAAAGAAAGAGCCAAGGCCCAGCTGAACAGATGGGAGAAGATCTTCTCTAAAGATGAGTTCGATGTGGGGTGTGCAAGGAGTGCCACCCATCGGATCCGCCTCCAGGAAGATAAGCCCTTCAGAGAGAGAGTCAGGCGGGTCCCCCTAGCAGATCTGGAGGATCTAAGGGAACAACTCTCAGAACTCAAAAGGACTGGAGTGATACGGGAATCTAGAAGCCCCTATGCATCCCCGATAGTGGTGGTCAGGAAGAAGAATGTGTCATTGAGGCTCTGTATCGACTACAGGACTCTCAACAGGAGAACCATACCCGACCAGTATACCACTCCAAGGATAGAGGATGCCCTACAGAGCTTGTCTGGGGCCAAGTGGTTCAGCGTTATGGATCTCAAAAGTGGGTACTATCAGATCCCTATGCACCCAGAAGACAAGGAGAAGACAGCCTTCATAACCCCAGTAGGGTTCTTTGAATTCGACCGGATGCCCCAAGGTCTGTCTGGAGCCCCAGCTACCTTCCAGCGTCTCATGGAGAAGACTGTAGGAGACATGAACCTTATTGAAGTCCTTGTATACCTGGACGATGTCATAGTCTTTGGAAGAACCTTGGAAGAACATGAGGAGAGGCTGGAAAAAGTCTTGAGGAGACTCAGTGAGGAGGGACTCAAACTTTCGCCTGAAAAGTGTCGGTTCTACCAGTCTTCTGTGAACTATCTGGGGCACATAGTGTCCGAAGAAGGGGTGGCCACAGACCCCGAGAAATTGGAGGCAGTTACCTCCTGGCCACGGCCCACCACAGTAACAAAACTCAGATCCTTCTTGGGTTTCTGCTCCTACTATAGGAGGTTTGTGGAGAGATTTGCCCGAATTGCTAGACCATTGAATGAACTGCTCAAGACTGAGGGGGAAGAGGATGACTCAGGGCCCAGGAAGCCGGGAGAGTCAGTCAGAAATCAGTGGAATCAGAAGTGTGAAGAGGCCTTCCAGGCATTAAAGGAGAGCCTAACCACTGCCCCAGTCTTGGCCTACGCAGACCGAACCAAGCCCTATGAACTACACGTAGATGCTAGTCATGACGGTCTGGGAGGAGTACTTTATCAAGAACACGAAGGGCAACAACGGCCTGTTGCCTATGTGAGCAGGAGCCTGACACCCTCTGAGAAGAACTACCCCACTCACAAGCTGGAGTTCCTGGCCCTTAAGTGGGCGGTAGTAGACAAGCTCAAAGACTACCTGTATGGGGCGGAGTTCACTGTGAAGACCGACAACAACCCCCTTACCTACCTTTTCACCACGGCCAAGCTGGACGCCACTGGACACAGGTGGCTGGCCGCACTGTCTGGATTCAACTTCAGCCTAAAATATAGGCCAGGGGCTGGGAATAGAGACGCAGACGCTCTGTCCAGGAAATCTCATGCCCCCACCAGTGATATAGAAGATTGGACCCAAGTGGCACCGGACAGGGTGCGGGCCCTTTGTCAAGGAGCTGAATTCCAGGCCAGAGGAGGCTCCAGAGCAGAAGAAATAGGAGTTACCATGGTGGGAGTCCCAAAACACTACTGTGGAGTGACTCAATTGGACGAAGACAACCTGCCAAGATTGTCCAAGAAGGAGTTGAGGAGTGACCAATTGGAAGACCCCATGGGGAGATTGGTCCTGGAGGCCCTGGAGAATCAGGATCCAAACAAACTCCTGCGTCATCCCTCAAAGGAAGCTCGCCTGTTGGGACAGGTTGCAGGTACATCAGGGAGTGGTCTACCGAAGGGGCCCCTCTGACGATGCGGAAGATAAGTGGCAACTGTTCCTCCCAGAGAAACATCGAGAGACTGTTCTGATTGCCCTGTATGACAATCATGGCCATCTAGGGGTTGAAAGGACCTTTCAACTTGTCAGAAGTCGGTTCTATTGGCCCTGCATGAGGGCAGAGGTAGAAGAGTACTGCCCCTCATGTGCACGATGCATCCAGAGGAAGACTTTACCCCATCAAGCTACCCCAATGGGCCATCTACAAAGTCAAGGCCCAATGGATCTGGTATGCATTGACTTTCTCTGCCTTGAACCCGACCTGAGTGGACTAGGAAATGTTCTGGTGATAACCGACCATTTCACCCGGTATGCCCAAGCTTTCCCAACCAAAGATCAGAAGGCCTCCACTGTAGCCAAGGTACTTATGGAGAAGTACTTTGTCCATTATGGGCTGCCACAGCGGCTTCATTCAGATCAAGGAAGGGACTTTGAGAGTAAACTGATCCAGAATCTCCTGGATTAGTTGGGAATCAAGAAGATTCGAACTACACCTTACCACCTACAAGGGGATGCTCAGCCGGAAAGGTTTAACCGAACCTTGCTCAACATGTTGGGGACTCTGGAAAGTGAGAAAAAGCAACATTGGAGCAAACACATAGCAGCCCTAGTACATGCTTACAACTGCACCATCAGTGATGCTACAGGCTACTCCCCATATCGACTCATGTTTGGGAGAGAAGCGAGACTACCTGTGGACTTGGCCTTTGGCACCTCTCTGGACCATTCCTCAGCCACATCCCACAAAGGATATGTGGACAGGCTCAGACACAGCCTGAAAGTAGCCTATGAACAAGCTCAAGCGGCCTCAGATCAAAGGGGAGCTCGAAACAAAAGAAACTTTGACTTGAAGGTCTGGGTGCAAGACCTACAGCCCGGGGACCGAGTACTGTTATGCAATCTGGGGGTCCCTGGGAAGCACAAACTTGCAGATAGATGGAGATCTGAACCTTATGTCATCTGTAGGAAGTTGCCGGGCCTGCCTGTCTACAAGTTGAAGCCGGAAGGAAAGGTGGGCCCTCTGAAGACGTGGCATCGAAACCACCTGCTCCCTCTTGCTGAGGCAGTTAGAATACCTCCCGTGGGAGACTCCCCTGAACCGGCCTCTATCCTGGATACTCCTAGGCCGAACACTCGGTCGCAGGCTTCCCGAGATGAAGATGGAGAGGCCTCTCAACTTAGTGAAAATGAGGATGGAGAACTTAATTGGCTGTGGCCTTCCCCAACTCCAGGAACTTCTACCATAGACACCATAGACCTTCCAACCACTGAGGACACCAAAGATGAAACACTGAACCCAGAAGCCACAGAGTTCATCCCCTCTAGTCCTTCAGCAGATTACTGGGAAGATGCCCATGATGGTTACTCAGAGGAAGAGGAGCCTGTGGCACCAGAGCCAGAAATCCCAAGAGAGCAAAGGGCTCGAAGAGTCATCCGGCCTCCTAAGAAGCTGACCTACCCACAAATGGGGAATAGCTCAGAGGATTCTGTAGTTACTGCTAGGAGGAATGCTGAAAATCCGGATCCCTCCACTGTCCATTTAGTGGAGGGCAACCCCAGCTCACTCTCTGGCACAGCTAGGCAGGCCACCCATGATAATGTTACCTGTGGGCAAGGGAATTCTACTCCTCAGTTTTGGTGGGAATTCCCTATGCCAACATCGTTTGTAGAATTGTCTAGAGTTGTACATAGTCTTTGTTAAGGTTTATCTTTGGGGACCAAAGAGTTCAAGTGGGGGGAGTGTGTAGCGGGGTGTTCCCCTTTAATGCAGAGAGACTACATTACCCAGAACCCCATTCGGCAATGTTCCGCCGCAGAGACTCATGGGAGGGGTTATAAAAGGAGGAGGTGAGGCTGGGCTCGGCCTCTTTGGGACACGAGACTTCACAGACTGATCCTCCTGTGCGGATGTGTCGGAGTGCAGGGCCTGAAGCCTGAGACATTGCACAGCGCCAAAGAGCCTTCCACCCTTCTGCGAGCCTGGGTGGCATCTGACTTTGCTCGACTACAGCCTTGTTGGATCGGGGACCCGATCGCTGAAGAGACGGAGTGTGTGTGTGAGGACACAACAGGTGGAAGTTCCCGGACTGGGACCGTAGTCCAGGCGGGTGAGAGGGCATATGCCCAACCGATATACTGTTACTGCATATAGGCCTATAGACTGCCGTGGCCTATGAGTTGTTCTTATTGCTCTTATTGAAGACCCCCCTTGTTAGAACTAAATCTACTGTTTGCATAGCCAAGTTTCTACTCCATCTTTACCTACCCCATTGGATTACAAAGTTTGTACTCTATTAATGTGCACCACCGTTAAAGATCTGCCGGTGAAGAAAAAGAACTAAGTAGTAGATACCAAAACCAGGCCTGGTGGGGTTTCTAGGGTGGTTTGGTTACTGCGCCACAGGGCACTTAGCTAACGGTCGCCCGCGTGGCGCACTTGTTATGTGTTAACCCTATAGTGTGTTAGTGTGGCTGGGCTTTACATTACAAATGATTATTCTGTAAACTGTTATTGATGTTACCTTCTTTTCCTTTACCAAGAGCTTAAGTAAAATCTTACATTTATTTAAATTCAGTATTGTTTCAATGCTCAGTTATTCATACAGTATAAGACATACAATTTACTGTCAGTACTAGCTGTGCCAGTAGGGGGTTAGAGCATATTGCCGGGGGTTGGCGGAGCTGTCTTCAGGGCCCAAACTAAATCAGCGGCCTTCTTAGTTGGAGGTATCGCTACATAAATAAATACACACAAGTTTTAGACAAGTACTTTATTAAAAGGATAAAAGAAAAAAGAAAAAAAAAATCCAACATTAATTTCCACTATTTATTTAATGAGCGTTAAAGTGACACTAAACAATATCCTTGAAAAATATTTTTCATTACATTGTTTCAAAGGTCTCTTGCACACTGCTGCTTGAAAAAACTCAGTACAGCTTTTTTCTTACTGAGCTAAAATACAACCTATTATTTGTAATGTGCCTATGCACATAGGCGTGTAAACAAACGCTGTGCATTGTTCAGTAAAAAAAAAAAAAAAAAAGGAAAAGTGCATATACGCAAAAATGCGAGGATACGTGCAAAAAAAACGTCTGAAATTACGTTTGAAAAAGTAGATGCTCAAAAAGTAGATTACTATTGCGACAACACATCATCAGTAAGGTAAAACTAACCTGTCTCACGACGGTCTACAATACGACGGTATCATGTGTAGGGATGAGCTTCGTGTTCGAGTCGAACATACGTTCGACTCGAACATCGGCTGTTCGATCGTTCGACGAAGATCGAACGATTTGGGCCGTTCGCGCCAAATTCGAGTGACGCGAACGGCCCACAATGCACTACGCCATCGCAGTGTCATCCAGGCGCTGTGATTGGCCAAGCATGCACTGTGACCCCGCATGCTTGGCCAATCACAGCGCCGGCAGCGAGGAGAGCAATGATTGGCCACAGGCAGGATGCCTGTGGCCAATTATTGCTGAGGGTGTTTAGTACACGCCCCACACTATAAAAGGCCGCCAGCACGGCGGCCTAGTGTAGTGTGTTCCGGAGCAGGGATAGAGCAGCATAGGCAGGGACAGTGACTTTTATTTCTTTCTTGCTTAACCTGGATTCCTTTAGTTTAGGGAAAGAGAAGGATAGGTAGGGAGAGTGTCAGTGTGTTTTGTGCTTGTGCTATATTGTGCTTAAAAAAAACATTTTTTCTAGGGACAGAAAACTGTAGGTAGGGAGAGTGTGTCAGTTTCTTTCACTGTCAAAGTCCTTGTTTCCAGGGACCTGGAAGGACAGTGAGTGAATTCTCCTTGTGCTAAATTGTGCTTAAAAAAAAACATTTTTTCTAGGGACAGAAAACTGTAGGTAGGGAGAGTGTGTCAGTTTCTTTCACTGTCAAAGTCCTTGTTTCCAGGGACCTGGAAGGACAGTGAGTGAATTCTCCTTGTGCTAAATTGTGCTTAAAAAAAACATTTTTTCTAGGGACAGAAAACTGTAGGTAGGGAGAGTGTGTCAGTTTCTTTCACTGTCAAAGTCCTTGTTTCCAGGGACCTGGAAGGACAGTGAGTGAATTCTCCTTGTGCTAAATTGTGCTTAAAAAAAACATTTTTTCTAGGGACAGAAAACTGTAGGTAGGGAGAGTGTGTCAGTTTCTTTCACTGTCAAAGTCCTTGTTTCCAGGGACCTGGAAGGACAGTGAGTGAATTCTCCTTGTGCTAAATTGTGCTTAAAAAAAACATTTTTTCTAGGGACAGAAAACTGTAGGTAGGGAGAGTGTGTCAGTTTCTTTCACTGTCAAAGTCCTTGTTTCCAGGGACCTGGAAGGACAGTGAGTGAATTCTCCTTGTGCTAAATTGTGCTTAAAAAAAACATTTTTTCTAGGGACAGAAAACTGTAGGTAGGGAGAGTGTGTCAGTTTCTTTCACTGTCAAAGTCCTTGTTTCCAGGGACCTGGAAGGACAGTGAGTGAATTCTCCTTGTGCTAAATTGTGCTTAAAAAAAACATTTTTTCTAGGGACAGAAAACTGTAGGTAGGGAGAGTGTGTCAGTTTCTTTCACTGTCAAAGTCCTTGTTTCCAGGGACCTGGAAGGACAGTGAGTGAATTCTCCTTGTGCTAAATTGTGCTTAAAAAAAACATTTTTTCTAGGGACAGAAAACTGTAGGTAGGGAGAGTGTGTCAGTTTCTTTCACTGTCAAAGTCCTTGTTTCCAGGGACCTGGAAGGACAGTGAGTGAATTCTCCTTGTGCTAAATTGTGCTTAAAAAAAACATTTTTTCTAGGGACAGAAAACTGTAGGTAGGGAGAGTGTGTCAGTTTCTTTCACTGTCAAAGTCCTTGTTTCCAGGGACCTGGAAGGACAGTGAGTGAATTCTCCTTGTGCTAAATTGTGCTTAAAAAAAACATTTTTTCTAGGGACAGAAAACTGTAGGTAGGGAGAGTGTGTCAGTTTCTTTCACTGTCAAAGTCCTTGTTTCCAGGGACCTGGAAGGACAGTGAGTGAATTCTCCTTGTGCTAAATTGTGCTTAAAAAAAACATTTTTTCTAGGGACAGAAAACTGTAGGTAGGGAGAGTGTGTCAGTTTCTTTCACTGTCAAAGTCCTTGTTTCCAGGGACCTGGAAGGACAGTGAGTGAATTCTCCTTGTGCTAAATTGTGCTTAAAAAAAACATTTTTTCTAGGGACAGAAAACTGTAGGTAGGGAGAGTGTGTCAGTTTCTTTCACTGTCAAAGTCCTTGTTTCCAGGGACCTGGAAGGACAGTGAGTGAATTCTCCTTGTGCTAAATTGTGCTTAAAAAAAACATTTTTTCTAGGGACAGAAAACTGTAGGTAGGGAGAGTGTGTCAGTTTCTTTCACTGTCAAAGTCCTTGTTTCCAGGGACCTGGAAGGACAGTGAGTGAATTCTCCTTGTGCTAAATTGTGCTTAAAAAAAATTTTTTTCTAGGGACAGAAAACTGTAGGTAGGGAGAGTGTGTCAGTTTCTTTCACTGTCAAAGTCCTTGTTTCCAGGGACCTGGAAGGACAGTGAGTGAATTCTCCTTGTGCTAAATTGTGCTTAAAAAAAACATTTTTTCTAGGGACAGAAAACTGTAGGTAGGGAGAGTGTGTCAGTTTCTTTCACTGTCAAAGTCCTTGTTTCCAGGGACCTGGAAGGACAGTGAGTGAATTCTCCTTGTGCTAAATTGTGCTTAAAAAAAACATTTTTTCTAGGGACAGAAAACTGTAGGTAGGGGGAGTGTGTCAGTTTCTTTCACGGTCAAAGTCCTTGTTTCCAGGGACCTGGAAGGACAGTGAGTGAATTCTCCTTGTGCTAAATTGTGCTTAAAAAAAACATTTTTTCTAGGGACAGAAAACTGTAGGTAGGGAGAGTGTGTCAGTTTCTTTCACTGTCAAAGTCCTTGTTTCCAGGGACCTGGAAGGACAGTGAGTGAATTCTCCTTGTGCTAAATTGTGCTTAAAAAAAACATTTTTTCTAGGGACAGAAAACTGTAGGTAGGGAGAGTGTGTCAGTTTCTTTCACTGTCAAAGTCCTTGTTTCCAGGGACCTGGAAGGACAGTGAGTGAATTCTCCTTGTGCTAAATTGTGCTTAAAAAAAACATTTTTTCTAGGGACAGAAAACTGTAGGTAGGGAGAGTGTGTCAGTTTCTTTCACTGTCAAAGTCCTTGTTTCCAGGGACCTGGAAGGACAGTGAGTGAATTCTCCTTGTGCTAAATTGTGCTTAAAAAAAACATTTTTTCTAGGGACAGAAAACTGTAGGTAGGGAGAGTGTGTCAGTTTCTTTCACTGTCAAAGTCCTTGTTTCCAGGGACCTGGAAGGACAGTGAGTGAATTCTCCTTGTGCTAATTTGTGCTTAAAAAAAACATTTTTTCTAGGGACAGAAAACTGTAGGTAGGGAGAGTGTGTCAGTTTCTTTCACTGTCAAAGTCCTTGTTTCAAGGGACAGAGAAGGACACCTGAAGGTAGCCCTTATTGCTTTTTTCCCATCTCCCTGCAGGCCATCTATTAGAATGTCTGGAAGGCAAACAAGGAGAGGCAGACAGTCAGGAGGCAATAAAAGAGGGCAAGCAGGCTCTGTGTCTGGGGGCAACAGTGCTGGTCGTGGATGCGGTGCATTGTCATCAGCACATGGCCATGGGACACGCTTGTCCTTCTTTTCGGCAGCTGGACATGTTGAGCCACATCATGCCGAAGACTTGGTAGAGTGGATGACCAAGCCCTCCTCCTCCTCCTCATCCTCTCTCACCCAGGCTCAGGGTACTGGAAAAGCAGCTGCCAAAGCGTCCTCTTCCCTGGTATCAATGTCAGACTCATCATCAGTCACTCCTTCCCTAGACCCACCATGTCCTCCTCCTGAGGAGTCCCCCGAACTGTTTCAGCACAGTGTTGGGTACATGCTCCAGGAGGATGCCCAGCGTTTCGAAGGGTCTGATGATGAAACCCAGCTAGAGGAAGGCAGTAGCGTGAGAGCAGACAGAGGGGATGCTCAAGAAGGACACCAATCTGGCAGTCATGTTCCAGCAGCTGCAGCATACTGCCAGATTGGCTCCAGTGATGAGGAGGGAGGTGATGATGAGGTCACTGACTCCACGTGGGTGCCTAATAGGAGAGAGGAGGAGGAGGAGGATGAGGAGGAGGCACATCTCCAACGAGGCAGGATGCCCTTTGGTGGCCAGCGTAAGGGCAGTACACCGACGGAATCACACCGCAGAGCTCCGCCTGTGCAGGGCGCTGCCTCTGCCCGTCATTCAAAAAGTTCTTTGGTGTGGGCCTTTTTTGAGGCTAGTGCATCAGATCGCACAGCTGCTGTTTGCAACATATGTCTCAAGCGTATATCGCGTGGCCAAAACATCAGCCGCTTGGGTACCACATGCCTGACCAGACATATGTTGACCTGCCATGCAGCTCGTTGGCAAGCCTACCTCAAAGACCCACACCAAAGAACAAAGCGGACCTCTCCTTGCACCGCATCAGCTGGGATCTCCAACCCCACTATAACTTCAGTCCTCTCTGAAACATGCACTGAGAGGAATGAAGGTGTAGAATTAGGTGTGTCACAGCCAAGTACTTGCGGCCACTCTGCTAGCAGTACACCGACGTCCGATTCTAGCAGGCAAATTTCCCTGCCCCAGCTGCTGGACCGTCGAAAGAAGTTCACTCCCAGCCATCCACATGCCCAGCGGTTGAATGCTAGCTTGGCTAAATTGCTAGCGCTTCAACTGCTGCCTTTTCAGTTGGTAGACTCGGCCCCCTTCCGTGAGTTTGTGCAATGTGCGGTTCCTCAGTGGCAGGTTCCCAAACGCCACTTTTTCTCACGGAAGGCTATTCCGGCTCTCTACCGGCATGTGGAAGGCAATGTCTTGGCCTCGCTGGACAGGGCGGTCAGCGGTAAGGTGCATATTACCGCTGACTCATGGTCCAGCAGGCATGGACAGGGACGTTACCTTTCTTTCACGGCCCATTGGGTCACTCTTTTGGCAGCTGGGAAGGATGCAGGACAAGGTGCAGTAGTGTTGGAGGTTGTCCCACCGCCACGCCTCCAAAATGCTACTACTGGTTGTGACACACCTCTCTCCTCCACCCCCTCCTCTTCTTCTTCCTCCATGGCCTCTTCCTGTGGTTTGTCCTATGAACCAGCGGTGCTCCGTAGCCGTTCACGGGGCTACGCAAGTACGCAGGCAAAAAGATGCCATGCCGTGCTTGCGCTGGTGTGTTTGGGGGACAGAAGCCACACTGGGGCAGAGGTCCTGTCTGCTCTGCAGGGCCAGGCCGAGAGGTGGTTGACGCCACGCCAGCTTAAGCCAGGAATGGTGGTTTGCGACAATGGCACCAACCTCCTCTCCGCCCTCCGACAGGGACAACTGACCCATGTGCCCTGTGTGGCTCACGTCCTTAACCTGGTGGTGCAGCGGTTCTTGGGCAGGTACCCGGGCTTACAGGATGTCCTGAGGCAGGCCAGGAAAGTCTGTGTGCATTTCCGCAGATCTTATAATGCCAGTGCTCGCCTGGCTGAGCTGCAAAAGGAGTTGAACCTGCCCAAGAACCGCCTTATATGTGACATGCCCACCAGGTGGAACTCAACGTTGGCCATGCTGCAGCGGCTGCACACGCAGCAGAGGGCCATCAATGAGTACCTGTGCGACTACGGCACCAGGACAGGGTCAGGGGAGCTTGGTTTTTTTTCTCCACGCCAGTGGGGCATGATCAGGGATGCATGCACTGTCCTGGCACCATTTGAGGAGGCCACGAGGATGGTGAGCAGTGACAGTGCATGCATCAGTGACACTGTACCTCTTGTCCACCTGTTGGAGCACACGCTGCGTGGAATAATGGACAGGGCACTTGAGGCAGAACAGAGGCAGGAAGAGGAGGACTTCCTTGCCTCTCAAGGCCCCCTTTACCCAGACAGTGTTCCTTCTGTCCCACCCATCGCACAGGAAGAGGAGGAGGAGGAGGAGGAGGAGGAGGATTGTGTCAGCATGGAGGTGGAGGCTGGCACTCAGCATCATCAGCAGCAGTCTTTTAGGGATGATTTACAGTCCCAAGAAACCAGTGGACTTGTACGTGGCTGGGAGGAGGTGGCTGCGGATCATGTCGTCCTTAGTGACCCAGAGGACTCCGGAGCGAATGCCTCAGCAAACCTACGCTGCATGGCCTCCCTGATCCTGCAAAGTCTGCGGAAGGATCCTCGTATTCTTCGGATCAAGGAGAGGGACCATTACTGGCTGGCCACTCTCCTTGATCCACGGTACAAGGGTAAGGTTGCGGACCTTATGTTACCGTCGCAGAGGGAGCAGAGGATGAGACAACTCCGGGAGGCCTTGCAGAAAGGTCTGTGCAACGCGTTCCCAGAGACTGGGAGGTTACAAACTCCTGGTCCTGGACAACGAGTTGCTGAGGCTTCGGCCAGTCAAAGAAGGAGCGGTGGGGAAGGTGGCCGTCTGACCGATGCGTTCAGACAATTCTTTAGTCCGCAGCCCCAAAGTATGATCGGTTCCAGCAACCATCGCCAGCGTCTGATAAACATGGTGCAGGAATATCTAGGGGCAAGGTCAGACTTGGACACCTTCCCCACCGAAAATCCTCTGGCTTACTGGGTCTTGAGGATGGATCACTGGCCAGAGCTTGCACAGTATGCAATTGAGCTACTGGCCTGTCCTGCATCCAGCGTTCTTTCGGAACGCACATTCAGTGCTGCTGGAGGATTTGTCACGGATCACAGGGTGCGCCTGTCCACCGACTCGGTTGATCGACTGACTTTCATCAAGATGAACCAGTCTTGGATCACCACCAGCTACCACACACCTGATGCTGATATAACAGACTAATTGATTTTAACATGTCACATCCCTTCAAGACTGATGCTGATGCTGAGTGCCTGTGCTGTTATGTTGACTGGCTATCCTCCTCCTCCGAGTCCTCAATGATACGATTGATGATGATAGCTTGGAAGATCATTTTTGTTTATGGGTGCCGCCACCAGTGGCTAAGGCCCAATTTTTCAGCCCCTGTTTTACAGGGGCGTGTAATTACAATTTTTTTAGCAATAATTTGCCATAGGGCTCATTGCTGTGCTCCAAGTACAGTATCTGTGAGGGGTTGGAGTGTTGTGGCACCAGTGCCTAAGGCCCAATTTTTCAGCCCCTGTTTAACAGGGGCGTGTCATTACAATTTTTGAAGCAATACTTTGCAACAGGGCTCATTGCTGTGCTCCAAGTACAGTATCTGTGAGGGGTTGTAGTGTTGTGCCACCAGTGCCTAAGGCCCAATTTTTCAGCCCCTGTTCAACAGGGGCATGCAATTACAATTCTTGATCTAATAATTCACAGCAGGGTCCATTGCTGCACCCACCAAGAGTAACTCTGAGGGCTTACAGTCTTGTGGCAACGCCACCACCACCACCACCACGAAAGGCCCAATTTTTCAGCCCCAGTTCAAAAGGGGCATGTAATTACAATTCTTGATCTAATAATTCACAGCAGGGCCCATTGCTGCACCCACCAAGAGTAACTGTCAGGGCTTACAGTGTTGTGGCACCAGCACCACCATCAAAGCCCCAATTTTTACTACCACTGTTCAACAATTATATGTAATTAAAATTCCTGATATAATAGTTGACAGCAGGGCGTTCCAGCACCAACCAAGAGTAACTGAGTGCTTACAGTGTTGTGCCAACACCAACAACTAAGGGGCCTATTTCTGCAGAGTATATACGGCAGGTCCCTACTTTCAAACATCCAACTTACAAACGATTCCTACTTGCAAACGAAAGAAGACAACAGGAAGTGAGAGGAAATCTACCCCTAGAAAGGAAAATTCTCTCCTGTAAGAATAAATATGGGAGAAAGGGGTCTCATCTGTACTGATGCTTTATCAGCAATCCTTGTTTCAAGAAAAACACCACATTTCAAAAACAGTTGTCATTGGGACGGAAAGTGAGGTGAAATGTTCTGAACAGGGGCACAGACAGCAAAACAAATGTTACAGGGGTGATAACCCTTACCTATGTTTCCCAAAAAGTTTAAAAATAGATTTTTGGGCTGGAGCTACACTTCAACAATGTACCTGTTCAAAATTACAAACAGATTCTACATAAGAACAAACCTACAGTCCCTGTCTTGTATGCACCGCCTGTATACGGCTGTTCAGAGTATATAGGGCCTTTTTTATTTTATGTGCGGGGTTCCCCTTAATATCCATACAAGACCCAAAGGGGCTGGTAATGGGCTGGGGTAGGGGGGGGGGGGTCATGGGGTAGCTATGCCATTTTTCTTAAAGAATTTCATCCATATTACCGGGACCAGACATTACATTAAAGCTGCAAGCAGTTTTAAATGGCTTTTTTTTCCTTTAGAAGTGTCATTTTGTGCAGGGACAGTTCTAAACACGGGAAACACGTGGCACTTCACAGGCATACTTTAGACACCCCCCAGGTACGATATTTAAAGGAATATTTGACTTTTTTTTTTTCACTTTATGCATCATTAAAATGACTGCTCCCGAAAAACGACCGTTTTTAAAACTTCTTTTTGCATTGATACATGTCCCCTGGTGCAGAACCCGGGTTCCCAAACCCTATTTATGACAATAACATGCATAATAGTTGTTATAATTAGCACTTTAGAATTCGAACGTTCGCATCCATTGTATTTAATAGGGTTCTAATGTTCGTTCGAACTTTCGGTCCGTTCGCGGGTTCTGGTGCGAACCGAACCCGGGGGTGTTCGGCTCATCACTAATCATGTGCAAGAGGCCATCTGTGGTTTTCTACCACCTTCACTTGTAACATCCGCCATGAGCTCCTGAACCTCTCCTTTTTTCCAGTCACTTAATTTGTTTGGAATGCGCTGTATACATTAGTTGTGGTCATGTGTATGCTTTATGCACAGTACAAATCCCATAGTCCAAATTGGGAGCAAGCAAGAGAGGGTGGCTACATTCCTACATACAGTGGGACCATGGAGAGCGAATGTAGCCATCCTCCAAGAGGAAGTAGAATCACAGCAGCAAAAAAAGGAATTTGGAAACATGGGGGAGGCTAAGCGCAATAGTTTCAGGAGCGTGTAATACTCCTGCTCCTCATTCCAGCATCCTGGTTTTGGCTGTGGCTTTCTCCTTGTCTCTCTGTCCACCTGCAAGGTGATTGCTGTGATCAGCCTCTGAGAGGAGACCAAACCTGATTTAAGCCAGCCAAGCTTGCAGTCTCATGCTTGTTCAGTCTCCCGGGTTTAATCCTGTATTCAGGTGCTGGAAAAACAGAGCACATCTTGGTCCAAGATACAGTACAATGTGGCATAGCAATACCACCGCACAATGTATTCAACTCTGGTGGCAAGTAATTTCAGAAGCGCATAACCGATGGGCAGGGATTTGAGCTGAAGCCTGCCACTAATTTCCTTCACACCAAAGTTGAATGCAGTGTGCCGTGGTACTTGTATGCTTTTTTCAAAGTTTAGTGTGCAGTTGGTAAAAAAAAAAAAAAAATTCTCTGCTAGGCAATGTCAAAATGTGCTAGTATGCATTTCATACTAGCACAGTATGAGAAACTTACCTTAAAGGGAAGTCCTCCAGCGATGGGCTGTCACTGCTGAGAGGGCTTCCATCTTCCCCCGGTCTTCCTTCCGGATTCGCAGCTTCCGGCAACATGAGTGGCCGGGGGCGCGATAACGTCACTCATCCGCATGTGCACGGAAGCCGCCGTTTACGGCACCATCTCTTAAGGTTTAAAACTGTATTCCCGACCTTCAGAGCGCATGCGCCGGTGACGCCACCGGCTGCATGCACTCTGAACATCTCCTAAACAGTGCAAGTTTAGGAGATATTCACAGTACCTACAGGTAAGTCTTATTATAGGCTTACCTATAGGTATAAGTGGTGTAACAGAGTTTACTACAACTTTAAGATCACCCCTAATACAGAATATAATTCTCTTTTATTTTGCCCCAAGGAAAAAAAAAATGGTGTTATTTTGTTTGCAGACCAAACGATCTGGGTTTTTCACAGCATAATAACAATCCATAAATCCTGGTCATACTGAATGTGAATTTAGCAGTACGATGTTGTTAATTCAGCGTCAGGTCATTATTAATAATTCCATTTGACACATCAGAAGAATCAGCACCATGTCAGGCTGACATCGAGTATTTACAATAATCCCATACATGAAACACAGTCCCTGTACCTGTCCATCTAATTTTTCTTCTGGCCATCTCGCAGACCCCCATCTCTGAAGGGAGGGCTTAATAAGGGTTTAAGCATATGTACATTCCAGATGGGATCTGGAAACAGATAGAGACTTGGAACGGGATACTGTTTCATGTTAAAAAACCTGGCTGTGGCCTGGAGCTCACACCGCGCTCCTGGGTCATTCTAGGAGGATAATCCTCTTTGGAGACAATCTGCAACAGTGTGATTCCAGTTCAACACATTCTGCTTTCCTTCCATTTCCTGCTCGTAAAAAAAACTGGAGCAGAGCAGATCCTGGAGGGAGAGCATGTTTGAACAAATGCTCCATGCTCATGAAACGCTGCGCGAGACTGCTGAACTGTCTCTGGCTGTTTATCTGCCCATCTTATATTTTCTTTTTCTGAACTATCCTTGGGCAGATTAAATATATATATAAAAATCAAAGTCCTGAGCTACTCCATTCCAGGCCTTAACCACTTAACGACCGCTCACTGTATATATACGTCGGCAGAATGGCACCGACAGGCACAATCACGTAGAGCATACGTGATTGCCTTTGTACAGTTGGGGGGTCCAATCGGACCCCCCTTCTGTACAGTGAGCAGTGGCTAAGTGTCCGGGAGCGTTCCGGGATGAGGGGGCAGCCATTCGTTTCTGGCCACCCCCTCGCGATCGCTCCCGGCGAATGGAAATGCCCCCTCTGTCTGTGTCAGACAGAGGGAGCAGGAGGAAGTGATGTCATCTCTGGTGCGGCGCTCACATATACCGAGCGCCGTACAAGAGAAGACATCAGGTCAGTGCACACAACACTACACTGACACCAGGACACATAGGGACATAAATCGCCCCCCCAGGCCCCCCCAGACACTCCAGATCACCCCCCCAGCCCCCAGTCACAGTGTCACTGATTGCAGTGACCATTTATTTAGTGATCACTGCAATCAGTGACATTTGTGACTGTAAAAGTGTCTCCAAAGTTTAGTCTTAGGTCCAGTGTAGCCCCCTAACCCCCCCTAATAAAGGTTTAACCCCCTGATCACCCCCCAGATAACCCTTTCACCCCCTATCACCACTGTCACTAAGCGATCATTTTTCTGATCGATGTCTTAGCGTCAGTGATGCCGATCGGCAGCCAGTAATTTTTTTTAGGTTCGCCGCATGTTTTTATCGCGTCAGGTACCCCAATATATTATCTAATAAGGGTTTAACCCCCTTGATCGCCCCCAAGGTAACCCTTTCACCCCCTATCACCACTGTCACTAAGCAATCGTTTTTCTAAACGCTGTCTTAGTGTCTGTGATGCAGATCGGTAGCCGGTAATTTTTTTTAGGTTCGCCGCAGGTTTTTATAGCGTCAGGTACCCCAATATATTATCTAATAAAGGTTTAACCCCCTTGATCGCCCCCCAGGTAACCCTTTCACCCCCTATCACCACTGTCGCTAAGCAATTGTTTTTCTAAACGCTGTCTTAGTGTCGGTGATGCAGATCGGTAGCCAGTAATTTTTTTTAGGTTCGCCGCATGTTTTTATAGCGTCAGGTACCCCAATATATGATCTAATAAAGGTTTAACCCCCTTGATCGCCCCCCAGGTAACCCTTTCACCCCCATCACCACTGTCACTAAGCGATCGTTTTTCTAAACGCTGTCTTAGTGTCGGTGATGCAGATCGGTAGCTGGTAATTTTTTTTAGGTTTGCCACAGGTTTTTATAGCGTCAGGTACCCCAATATATTATCTAATAAAGGTTTAACCCCCTTGATCGCCCCCCAGGTAACCCTTTCACCCCCTATCACCACTGTCGCTAATCAATCGTTTTTCTAAACGCTGTCTTAGTGTCGGTGATGCAGATCGGTAGCCAGTAATTTTTTTTAGGTTCGCCGCATGTTTTTATAGCGTCAGGTACCCCAATATATTATCTAATAAAGGTTTAACCCCCTTGATCTCCCCCCAGGTAACTCTTTCACCCCCATCACCACTGTCACTAAGCGATCGTTTTTCTAAACGCTGTCTTAGTGTCGGTGATGCAGATCGGTAGCTGGTAATTTTTTTTAGGTTCGCCGCAGGTTTTTATAGCGTCAGGTACCCCCATATATTATCTAATAAAGGTTTTAACCCCCTGATTGCCCCTAGTTAACCCTTTCACCAGTGATCACCATATAAGTGTTACGGGTGACGCTGGTTAGTTAGTTTGCTTTTTATAGTGTCAGGGCACCCGCCGTGTATATAACCCAATAAAGGTTTAACCCCCTGATCGCCCGGCGGGTGATATCAATTAGGTTTTAGCATCAGAGAGGGTCTGCGTCACACCCCAGGTAGCGTCAGGTTAGTGCCAGTAACGCTAACACCCACGCGTGAAGCATACACCCCCCTTAGTGGTATAGTATCTGAACAGATCAATATCTGATCTGATCAGATCTATACTAGCGTCCCCAGCAGTTTAGGGTTCCCAAAAACGCAGTGTTAGCGGGATCAGCCCAGATACCTGCTGGCACCTGCGTTTTGCCCCTCCGTCCAGCCCAGGCCACCCAAGTGCAGTATCGATCGATCACTGTCACTTACAAAACAAAAACACACATAACTGCAGTGTTCGCAGAGACAGGCCTGATCCCTGCGACTACAGTGCTGTAGGAGGTGATTTCACCACCACAGTTAAAAAAAAAAAGCAAATATGCCGAAGCATTGGGGCAGCAGGGGCGGAGGAGCGATTTTGCTCCTAATGCCGCGTACATACGGTCGAAATTCCGACGGAGGCTTGCCCGTGGAAAAGTCCGACCATGTGTGTGCGGCATAACTTTTTTGCGGGAGGATGCCCCCATGCTTCGGCATATATAAATGGTGCGTGTATGCCCATAATTGGAAGTGGGTGGATGAAGGGCGGTATTCTAATGGTGGGCATACCCACCGATCAATCTCTTTTTTCGTTCAGCCAACAGGCTGCATGAAAAAAAAAGATTACAATACATGTCCAACAAGGACCAGCAACGTACTGGTATGTTGCTGGACTTTGAATGTTTATACCAGAATGATGCCTGCGGGTTTAGGTATCATCTTGGTATCATTCTTTTCAGCCTGCGGCCGGCTTTCATGTAAAAGCAATCCTAGCGGCTAATTAGCCTCTGGACTGCTTTTACAAGCAGTGGGAGGGAATGCCCCCCCGGATATAAAAAGCGCCATTGGGAAATTGGGAAAGCATTTTATCACACCGATCTTGGTGTGGTCAGATGCTTTGAGGGCAGAGGAAAAATCTAGGGTCTAGAAGACCCCAGTTTTTTCAAAAAAAGAGTACCTGTCACTACCTATTGCTATCATAGGGGATATTTACATTCCCTGAGATAACAATAAAAATGATAAAAAAAAAAAATACTTGGAAGGAACAATTTAAAAATAAAATAAAAAAGCAAAATTAATAATAAAAAAAAAGCAAAAAAAAAAGCACCCCTGTCCTGCCCTGCTCTTGCCCAATGGCGAACGCAAGCGTCGGTCTGGCGTCATATGTAAACAGCAATTGCACCATGCATGTGAGGTATCACCGCGAAGGTCAGATCGAGGGCAATCATTTTAGCAGTAGACCTCCTCTGTAAATCTACTGGGGTAACCTGTAAAGGCTTTTAAAGGCTTTTAAAAATGTATGTAGTTTGTCGCCAATGCGCGTTTGTGTGAAATTTTAAAGCATGTCGTGTTTGGTATCTATGTACTCGGCCTAAGATCATCTTTTTTATTTCATCAAACATTTGGGCAATATAGTGTGTTTTAGTGCATTAAAATTAAAAAAAGTGTATTTTTTAACCCAAAAAATGCGTTTGAAAAATCGCTGCGCAAATACTGTGTAGAAAAAAAAAATGCAACACCCACCATTTTAATCTGTAGGGCCTTTGCTTTAAAAATATATATAATGTTTGGGGGTTCAACATAATTTTCTTGCAAAAAAAAAATGTTTTCATGTAAACAAAAAGTGTCAAAAAGGGCTTTGTCTTCAAGTGGTTAGAAGAGTGGATGTAAGCTTCCTAATGTTGTGTATAAAATGCCAGAACAGTTCAAAACCCCCCCAAATGACCCCATTTTGGAAAGTAGACACCCCAAGCTATATACTGAGAGGCATGTCGAGTCCATGGAATATTTTATGTGTTGACACAAGTTGCGGAAAAACGACAATTTTTTTTTTTTTTTGCACAAAGTTGTCACTAAATGATATATTGCTCAAACATGTCATGGGCATATGTGGAATTACACCCCAAAATACATTCTGTTGCTTCTCCTGAGTACGGGGATACCACATGTGTGAGACTTTTTGGGAGCCTAGCCACGTACGGGACCCCAAAAACCAAGCACCGCCTTCAGGCTTTCTAAGGGTGTAAATTTTTGATTTCACTTCTCACTGCCTATCACAGTTTCGGAGGCCATGGAATGCCCAGATAGCACAAAACCCCCCCCAAATGACCCCATTTTGGAAAGTAGATACCCCAAGCTATTTGCTGAGAGGTATTGTGAGTATTTTGCAGATCTCGCTTTTTGTCACAAAGTTTTGAAAATTAAAAAAATAAATAAAATATATATATATATTTTCTTTCTTCATTTTCAAAAACAAATTAGAGCTGTAAAATACTCGCCATGCCTCTCAGCAAATAGCTTGGGGTGTCTATATTCCAAAATGGGGTCATTTGGGGGGGTTTTGTGCGATTTTGGCATTTTATGGCCTTCGAAACTGTGATAGGTAGTGAGGAGTGAAATCAAAAATTTGTGCCTAGAAATCCTGAAGGCGGTGCTTGGTTTTCGGGGTCCCGTACGCGGCTAGGCTCCTAAAAAGTCCCACACATATGGTATCCCCGTACTCAGGAGAAGCAGAAAAATGTATTTTGGGGTGTAATTCCACATATAACCATGGCATGTGTGAGCAATATATCATTTAGTGACAACTTTTTGTAATTTTTTTTTTTTTGTTTTTTTTTTGTCATTATTCAATCACTTGGGACAAAAAAAAATATATTCAATGGGCTCAACAGGCCTCTCAGCAATTTCCTTGGGGTGTCTACTTTCTAAAATGGGGTCATTTGGGGGGGTTTTGTGCTATTTTGGCATTTTATGGCCTTCGAAACTGTGATAGGTAGTGAGGAGTGAAATCAAAAATTTGCGCCCTTAGAAATCCTGAAGGCGGTGCTTGGTTTCCGGGGTCCCGTACGCGGCTAGGCTCCCAAAAAGTCCCACAGATGTGGTATCCCCGTACTCAGGAGAAGCAGCAAAATGTATTTTGGGGTGAAATTCCACATATAACCATGGCATGTGTGCGCAATATATCATTTAGTGACAACTTTTTGTAATTTTTTTTTTTTTTTTTTTTTTAGTCATTATTCAATCACTTGGGACAAAAAAAAAAAATTCAATGGGCTCAACATGCCTCTCAGCAATTTCCTTGGGGTGTCTACTTTCCAAAATGGGGTCATTTGGGGGGGTTTTGTACTGCCCTGTCATTTTAGCACCTCAAGAAATGAGATAGGCAGTCATAAATTTAAAGCTGTGTAAATTTCAGAAAATGTACCCTAGTTTGTAAACTCTATAACTTTTGCGCAAACCAATAAATATACGCTTATTGACATTTTTTTTACTAAAAACATGTGGCTGAATACATTTTGGCCTAAATGTATGACTACAATTGAGTTTATTCGATTTTTCTTATAACAAAAAGTAGAAAATATCATTTTTTTTCAAAATTTTTGGTCTTTTTCCGTTTATATCGCAAAAAATAAAAATCGCAGAGGCAATCAAATACCATTAAAAGAAAGCTCTATTTGTGGGAAGAAAAGGACGCAAATTTCGTTTGGGTACAACATTGCATGTCCGCACAATTTACAGTTAAAGTAGCGCAGTGCAAAATTCTGAATTCACCTCTGGTCCTTTAGCTACCAAATGGTCCGGGGCTTAAGTGGTTAAAGAGGTTGTAAACCTTCGTAAAAAAAAAACAGCAAAACAAAGTCATAATGAGCTAGTATGCATCGCATACTAGCTCATTATGAAATACTTCCCTTTAGAATGATGCCCTGAATCGGCGGCGGCACACTGAGTACACGGCCAAAATCTTTTACCGGAGTTACTTCTGGGTTTGCAGGCTCCAGCGCTGTGATTGGCCGTAGCTGCAATGACGTCACTCCCGCGGTCATGGGACGGGTCCTGATGAAACTGCACCAGCGGCCGTATCTTCAGTGTACATACGCCGATGACGTTGGCAGCAGCGTAAATATTGTGAAAATCTTCTAAACTGTGCAAGTTTAATAGATATTTACAGTACCATCAGGTAAGCCTTATAATAGGCTTACCTGTAGGTACAAGTGGTGTAACAGAGTTTACAATCACGAGTTACTCGCCACCAGTTGCCCCACCCAACCCCTACCCTGCCCTGCCCCTAATTCCAACCCTAAACACGCCCTCGTAAATTATCTCATGAAATGACACTGTTAAATGTTTTATGCAGAATTAAGTTACAAAATTAAATATTAACAACAACTTTAACAATACTGAATTAACACAAAGCATATTTCATTGATCTGATTGTGTTAAATAAAATAAGGATAAAATATGATTGGCTACTATAGGCACTGTACACATCATTACTGCCCTGTTAAGCAAATATGCGCTATATTCAGTGGCGGCTGGTTGTTTTTTTTGGGGGGGGGGGTGGCTAACAACTCCCCCCCCTGGGCCGCTGGTGGAGCCTCTCTCCTTTCTTCCTTTCTTCCGGCACTAGGCGACCGATAGGATCGCCTGACGTTTTCGCCAATCGGGAAACAGGTTTCATACCTGCTTCCCGATTGGCCGGGAGGAGGATCAGTGTTGCAGCAGTGAATATTCATTCGCTGTTGCAACACACCCGGGGACTCCAGACGCAATGCTCTGTGTCCCGAGTCCACTCTATTTTGAATCCTATTAGTGCCTATGGCTCTAATCAGGTGCTTAAAAAAAACCCTCACCGCTCTAATTCCTGTGCCCGGTGACCCGAAAGGGGCCGAACACATGAATAGGGGGTGGCCGCAGCGGCCGTGGATAGATTCATGCTATGCATGAATCTATCCACTGCATATAGGGGGTGGCGAGGATAGGGGAGGCGGCGCCCAGGCACCCCTAATGGACGGACCGCCCCTGCGTACCTCGTATGTGTTATAAGCCATTTCCAGGAATGTATGCAATGGTAATATTTTACAGAATTCTTGCTGGTCTGGTTACATCATCTAAACGTCTTCTTCTTCTATTGGTGGTAGGGGGGCTGGCATTGTTGCAGAACTGAGTGGTGCCTGCATGATGGCACATCTCTAGGGTGTGTGTGTATGCAACTTACTGGTCTCATGGGAAATGAGAACCACAACAGATTATCATTCTGCCTTCACAAGGACCTTTGGCACTGGACTACGAAGGAAATCAGGGACAGCACAGGAATGTGCAGAGAGTATTTGAATATTACCACTATTGTTTTTTGTATACAGGGTGGGGACCCGATAATTAAAAAAAAAAAAATGGATTAATTCACAAAGCCAATGAATAATCAGTTCACAACATCATATTGATATGGAAACTTTGGTTTTGTTCATGAAATGAGCCTTTACCAATTTATTTCTCATGAATTTGTATTTTATTTCATCAGTTGGTATTGTATCTCCATCTGTAATTTTTCTTTTTTTACACCTATTAAAATACATCTCAGAAACTTATGCCGCTTACACAAGACCGTTTTTCCTGTCGGCAAAAAAACAACGTTTTTCTCAACGTGATTCGTCGTGATTCCTCTCAAGCCTGCCTTGCATACACACGTTCAGGAAAAAAAAACGCTCAAGCAAAGCGCGGTGACGTACAACATGTACGACGGCACTATAAAGGGGAAGTTCCATTAGAATGGCGCCACCCTTTGGACTGCTTTTGCTGATCTCATGTTAGTAAAGTTTGGTGAGAGACGATTCGCTCTTTTCAGCCTCGTGCTCTTCAGTCCGTTATAGTGTGACGAATGTGCTATCTCCATTACAAACACTAGTTTTACCAGAACGAGGGCTCCCGTCTCATACTTTCTGAGCATGCACGTTTTTTTTCCCCTCAGAAAGGCATACACACGAGCAGTTTTCGCGACGAGAAAAAGAACGACGGGAAAAACGACGAGAAAAAATAGAGCAGGTTCTAATTTTTTTGCGGGCAGTTTTCTCGTTGAGAAAACTGCTATGGAGCATACACACAACCAATCTAAAAGATTTCAGTTTTCTCGTCATGAAAAACGGTCTTGTTACTTGTAATGACAGTCACAAGAAAGCAACATTTTTAGGAGCAAAAATGTTTGAACCTCTTTGTGAATGTACTTTACTTTCAAAAGAAAGGGACAGACATGCCTGGCTATGGTGTTATGTACATACAGACACCTGGCTATGATGTACATACAGACACCTGGCTATGGTCTACATACAGACACCTGGCTATGGTGTACATACAGACACCTGGTTATGGTGTACATACAGACACCTGGCTATGGTCTACATACAGACACCTGGCTATGGTCTACATACAGACACCTGGCTATGGTCTACATACAGACACCTGGTTATGGTGTACATACAGACACCTGGTTATGGTGTACATACAGACACCTGGCTATGGTGTACATACAGACACCTGGTTATGGTGTACATACAGACACCTGGCTATGGTGTACATACAGACACCTGGTTATGGTGTACATACAGACACCTGGCTATGGTGTACATACAGACACCTGGCTATGGTCTACATACAGACACCTGGTTATGGTGTACATACAGACACCTGGTTATGGTGTACATACAGACACCTGGCTATGGTGTACATACAGACACCTGGCTATGGTGTACATACAGACACCTGGCTATGGTCTACATACAGACACCTGGCTATGGTCTACATACAGACACCTGGTTATGGTGTACATACAGACACCTGGCTATGGTGTACATACAGACACCTGGTTATGGTGTACATACAGACACCTGGCTATGGTCTACATACAGACACCTGGCTATGGTCTACATACAGACACCTGGCTATGGTCTACATACAGACACCTGGTTATGGTGTACATACAGACACCTGGTTATGGTGTACATACAGACACCTGGCTATGGTGTACATACAGACACCTGGCTATGGTGTACATACAGACACCTGGTTATGGTGTACATACAGACACCTGGTTATGGTGTACATACAGACACCTGGCTATGGTGTACATACAGACACCTGGCTATGGTGTACATACAGACACCTGGCTATGGTGTACATACAGACACCTGGCTATGGTCTACATACAGACACCTGGTTATGGTGTACATACAGACACCTGGTTATGGTGTACATACAGACACCTGGCTATGGTGTACATACAGACACCTGGCTATGGTGTACATACAGACACCTGGCTATGGTCTACATACAGACACCTGGCTATGGTCTACATACAGACACCTGGTTATGGTGTACATACAGACACCTGGCTATGGTGTACATACAGACACCTGGCTATGGTGTACATACAGACACCTGGCTATGGTCTACATACAGACACCTGGCTATGGTGTACATACAGACACCTGGTTATGGTGTACATACAGACACCTGGCTATGGTGTACATACAGACACCTGGCTATGGTGTACATACAGACACCTGGCTATGGTCTACATACAGACACCTGGTTATGGTGTACATACAGACACCTGGTTATGGTGTACATACAGACACCTGGCTATGGTGTACATACAGACACCTGGCTATGGTGTACATACAGACACCTGGCTATGGTCTACATACAGACACCTGGTTATGGTGTACATACAGACACCTGGCTATGGTGTACATACAGACACCTGGCTATGGTGTACATACAGACACCTGGCTATGGTGTACATACAGACACCTGGCTATGGTCTACATACAGACACCTGGTTATGGTGTACATACAGACACCTGGTTATGGTGTACATACAGACACCTGGCTATGGTCTACATACAGACACCTGGTTATGGTCTACATACAGACACCTGGTTATGGTGTACATACAGACACCTGGTTATGGTGTACATACAGACACCTGGCTATGGTGTACATACAGACACCTGGCTATGGTGTACATACAGACACCTGGCTATGGTCTACATACAGACACCTGGCTATGGTCTACATACAGACACCTGGTTATGGTGTACATACAGACACCTGGCTATGGTGTACATACAGACACCTGGTTATGGTGTACATACAGACACCTGGCTATGGTGTACATACAGACACCTGGCTATGGTGTACATACAGACACCTGGTTATGGTGTACATACAGACACCTGGTTATGGTGTACATACAGACACCTGGCTATGGTGTACATACAGACACCTGGCTATGGTGTACATACAGACACCTGGCTATGGTGTACATACAGACACCTGGCTATGGTCTACATACAGACACCTGGTTATGGTGTACATACAGACACCTGGTTATGGTGTACATACAGACACCTGGCTATGGTGTACATACAGACACCTGGCTATGGTGTACATACAGACACCTGGCTATGGTCTACATACAGACACCTGGCTATGGTCTACATACAGACACCTGGTTATGGTGTACATACAGACACCTGGCTATGGTGTACATACAGACACCTGGCTATGGTGTACATACAGACACCTGGCTATGGTCTACATACAGACACCTGGCTATGGTGTACATACAGACACCTGGTTATGGTGTACATACAGACACCTGGCTATGGTGTACATACAGACACCTGGCTATGGTGTACATACAGACACCTGGCTATGGTCTACATACAGACACCTGGTTATGGTGTACATACAGACACCTGGTTATGGTGTACATACAGACACCTGGCTATGGTGTACATACAGACACCTGGCTATGGTGTACATACAGACACCTGGCTATGGTCTACATACAGACACCTGGTTATGGTGTACATACAGACACCTGGCTATGGTGTACATACAGACACCTGGCTATGGTGTACATACAGACACCTGGCTATGGTGTACATACAGACACCTGGCTATGGTCTACATACAGACACCTGGTTATGGTGTACATACAGACACCTGGTTATGGTGTACATACAGACACCTGGCTATGGTGTACATACAGACACCTGGCTATGGTCTACATACAGACACCTGGTTATGGTGTACATACAGACACCTGGTTATGGTGTACATACAGACACCTGGCTATGGTGTACATACAGACACCTGGCTATGGTGTACATACAGACACCTGGCTATGGTCTACATACAGACACCTGGCTATGGTCTACATACAGACACCTGGTTATGGTGTACATACAGACACCTGGCTATGGTGTACATACAGACACCTGGTTATGGTGTACATACAGACACCTGGCTATGGTGTACATACAGACACCTGGCTATGGTGTACATACAGACACCTGGCTATGGTCTACATACAGACACCTGGTTATGGTGTACATACAGACACCTGGTTATGGTGTACATACAGACACCTGGCTATGGTGTACATACAGACACCTGGCTATGGTGTACATACAGACACCTGGCTATGGTCTACATACAGACACCTGGTTATGGTGTACATACAGACACCTGGCTATGGTGTACATACAGACACCTGGCTATGGTGTACATACAGACACCTGGTTATGGTGTACATACAGACACCTGGCTATGGTGTACATACAGACACCTGGCTATGGTGTACATACAGACACCTGGCTATGGTGTACATACAGACACCTGGCTATGGTCTACATACAGACACCTGGTTATGGTGTCTGTATTCAATTGGAACCAGGATGAGCAAAAATGGCTACGTTCTCATCTGTACAGCATCTTTTCCTTATATTTTCTGTCTTGAATCGGCTCCATCACTCATGCTCCCTTTTTCCTCTTACCCTTGATTCTGCATTCTCCTTGAACCCCTTTCTGCTTCATTGCCAGTGTGCAGGTTCCTCTCCACCAGCTGCTTTCTCTGTCTGCTGGTCCGCCTCTCCACCTGAGCCGCGTGGACCCGCACGAGCCGGCCCGCCTCCACAAACATTTTGTTTTTCTTCATTTCTATTTAAAACTAAACGGGTTACTTTACAAGATAAGGGTTCACATGTACTTTAAAACTTTTTTACCCAAACCAACTATTAAATTATGTTCCGCAATCAGCATAATGGTCCCTGGTCCTGGGGGTCCCCATTTAATGCAAAATAATGTATGTTTTCAACTTACTGAACTTACCATGAATTGTCACGTACACAACTCTAGCTCTTACATAAGGGTTATATTTTTTCAACACAAATATATATTTTTCTTTATAAAACCATGTTATGGTATCTAAATATTATTTTTATGTTATATTATTCCCATGGAAACAGGAGACTTTTGGAGGCATTGCAGATTTTAATCTCTCGTCTTCTTTTTCTGTTTATTGCTATGGCAGAAAGCAGCATGAAGAAGATTTTACAGCATGATAGAGGATGTCAGCGTAACAGACAATTTGTTGTTTGATAGAGAAGTGAAAAACCTTAGTCAGGAGATTGGCTATGTGGGCAGAAGTGAAAGGCGGATCGTCCTTACACTATGAGGATCGCCAGCATGTTCAGCTCATTAGATTTGATATGAATAGCAGTGGTGCAATAGGAACTCTGTATACTGGGGTTCATCTATATATACCTAACAAGAGTAATAATGCTGGTACCACCAAAAGGTGCCAACCAGGTGCTGTAACTGTACACGTATTTACTAATATCTCAGGCTTTAAAATGTTAAGAAGGAATATCAGGTATGGATATTTTTACAACTCGGACCATAATATAATATATCTCTGGGATCTATCTAGGACAGCCATTTTCAACCAGGGTTCTGTGGAAACCTAGGGTTCTTTCAGAGGTTGCTGGGGGTTCCTTGAGATGCAGCTGCTTGACTTTCCATCTAATGGAGCCTGCATTGTTCCAGGTCCAAAGCCCTGTGGTTTAGCAGTTATCTATTTTAACTCTCTGTAATGGTGGCATTTTGACCACCAGTGTAAGGGGCATTCTTCCCCCTCATGAATTTGCTTTTGCTGGGTTCCCTGAGACCTCAAAATTGTTTTAAGGTTTCCTTTGGGGTAAAAAGGTTGACAAAGGCTGCTGTAGAAGCTGGAAATCATTGCATTATACACAGCTATTCCAGTGATCTCTACTTGCTTCTGGGTTCTGTGCCCAGCAGCTGCCCTGTTGCCTTGTGGCACAGGAGCTTGGCCGTTCATCATGGGAGCCATTTAGAGAATGCTTTGCATTTTCTTAATGAATTCAAACTATTCTCTGATTTGACGAGGTGGAGAGGTGGAGCGGTGGTGCAACCTTCCCACTGTGTCCAATCAGGGAATGCTTTGCATTTATTTTCTCCCACAAAGAGAGCTTTCTTTTGGTGGTATTGTGGTATTTGATCATTGCCGTTTTTATTTTTTGCACTATAAACAAAAAAAGACCGTCAATTTAAAAAAAAAAACGATATTTTTTATTTTCTGCTATAAAACATATCCAATAAATAAAATAAAAAAATCAAATTTCTTCCTCAATTTAGGCCAATATGTATTCTGCTACATAGTTTTGGTAAAAAAAAAAAAACAATAAGCGTATATTGATTGGTTTGTACAAAAGTTATAGAGTCTACAAAATAGGGGATAGAATTATAGCATTTTTATTTATTTATTTTTTACTAGTAATGGTGGTGATCAGCGATTTTTAGCGGGACTGTCACATTGCGGCGGACAGATCGGACACCTAACTGACATTTTTTACACTTTTTTGGGAACCAGTGACATTATTACAGTGATCAGTCCTAAAAATATGCACTGACATTGTACTACAGACAGTGGCAGGGAAGGGGTTAACATCAGGGGCGATCAAGGGGTTACCTGTGTTCCCTGGGTGTGTTTACTAACTGTATAGGGGATGAGCTGCCTGGGATAATACAGAGATCCATCTTCCTGCGTAGCAAAAAGACAAGATATCAGTGTAACCCCCTGTCAGAACAGAGATCTGCCCTGTTTACTTCCCCAGATCCCCGTTCTGTCTCTGCGGGGAATCATTGCGGGTGGCCGGCGGACAACAAGTCTGCCGGACCACTGACTGGTTCCCCTGCTGGCCAATCGGTGTGCGCGTGTGCCTCCGGCGGCGCGCGCGCCCACAGAAGCTAGTGCACAAATAGCCGTACCAGTACGCCGATTCGCGCAGCCGAGCCACCTTGCCGCAGTACAACTATGGCAGGTGGTCGGCAAGCAGTTAAAATTATAGACTGATCATTTCTTTGTGAGTGGACAAACGTACAAAATCATCAGGGGATCAAATACTTCTTTCCCTTACTGTATCTAGCGCACTCACCCCAGACTTTACCTGCTTTTATTTCTTTACTTGGCTCCTCCGCAGGAAAGAATGAGGCACACCGCACCAGCAGCCCGTACCCTCCTGGATGCGGAGGTTGAGCGGTGTTAGTTTTCGGGTCTGCCTGCGGCTGGTGTTAGAATCCTCCTGAGCTGATCTCGTCTCTGCATTAGCCAGAGACAAGTCCTTAATTCTCTCCAGTAACTGTCCACACCAACTGAAAGTCCAACCTTAGTATTTATTTCACCACGGATAACAAATAGTCTCTATGAGAGCAGACAGGTTGATACGAGACACAGGTCAGATAAGGTGGGAGGAGGTCCAGGCACAAACTCAATTCAGGTTTCTCTTACTGTTCTGCTTTCACAAACAGGCTTGGGCGCACGGTCTCTGCCACAGACCTGGTGAATATGAAAAGTCACTGCCACTTCTTGGAGAAACTTGGCCCTTGTTAAGGAGAAGAACATCCCTCCGGAGAGTTACCGGAGGCCCCCACTGTCACCACGACTCTACGCTGGGTCTTCAGAAGGGGTCACCTCCCTGGCCTCCTCGATCCTGGATACGGGTCCCCTCACAAGGCTGCACCCTGGGAGCCTTCAATCCCCGGCGGAACCCAGCCGAAGGCGCTAAGCTCCGGACCTCAAAATAGTACCTCAACAGGAACTCGGCCTCCGGGCCTAGGGCACCCGGAGACGACACACGCACCACCCAGGCTGAAGGTGCCTGGGCGCGAACGACGACCCCTCTGGAAGATGGCCGCCCCTTTTTATACCCTCTCTCGACAGGCACAGCAGGTTCCCCACCCCGCCGTACTGCTGCCAAGAGGAGACAAGAAAAGGCACAACCTTGTATCAGTGGTTCAACCCTGGATCACGGCAACAGCGCCACCTGTAGGCCACAGGGAACAGCACACCAATACTATCTCCCAAGGACAGAAATGGTCCAAGTAACCTAACAATTAGTGTATCTGAGCCTAACTACCACTCAGATACTCCCCCTAAATATAGCACCCCTCTACATGTATATATACAATATAAGCTATGTTCTTATATCGTCCAGAGGACTCTAGGATGTTTAATACACTTAAAAATGGCAAAAGTACGTTTTTAAAAATCCATTAACACATTAATGCAGTCTGACATAAAACCCAGATAAACACATTAATGTAGTAGATAAGAAGACAAACTTTTTGGTAATTAACACAGTAATAAAACTCTTTTTTTTTTTTTACTGAACATAATTAATATGTATCTTTAGTCAATTAGTTATTCTTACTAATAAATCATGATTAAAATCTTCTCGATTAAAAATATTAATGATATATTCCAAGTTGGATTTAGCCCCACCTTAACAGAGTTCACCATGAAAAATGTAGTTTTAGTTTTGTATTATTAAGCTCTCATTACAATTACAAGTACAATTTATGGAGACAAGGCCATATATGTTTTCTGATTAAATGTGAATAAAAACATTTAAGAATTAAAATAAAAAATCTACCTTGTGTTACCTCACTTTTCGTTGTCTAGGGGATGAGAGTCTATAGTAACTTCAATGTCCACACAAGTTATGAATCCTTTTCGTCAGGTTTATTTCACACAAACTTGCATAGGTAGAGGGATGGAGGGTCAGGGGAAGGTTCAGGCACACGATGCAGATCACTGGGGAACTTCTAAGTTTCAAAAATCACACTCACCACTCTCCTTCAAGTGGGTGTTGCTCACCCGGATAGGCTCCTCTCACTTGGCCTAGCAGCCGGGATGATGCACAAACAAATTGAAGAGACAACAGTCTCTGCCACAGACTTTAGGATGATATAGATGAACTGTTATAATCCTCTGCCACAGGATTTTTAGTACCCGGATATCCAGTCTTACAGTTTCAGAGCCTTTAAGCCGACCTGCCACACTGTAAGGTAACATAAGCTACGGTGCATCCTCCAATAAGGTCACCAGGCCTTCCCCAAGATACCAGCCTTCCGCTTGGTCCTCTTCCAGGACAGGTCTTCCCCTGGTTTCCTCCATTGAGTGGCTTCCTCCCGCAGGAGAAACAACACAGGATCACCTTCATAATGCAGGCCCCAGTCTGATTGACTGGGCCTACCTGGCAGAGATGCAGCCTCGGACCAACGTGGCTCCACGGCTGAACTTCCACTAACACATACCTCGAGCCAGGAGGGCCACGAGGCAAGCCGAAGACGAGCCCCGAGAAAATGGCGTCTGCCCCTTAAGTACCCTTCCCCAGCATGCCCAGTGGGGAGACCACTCCCAGTGGGCTGTTCCTGGGGAAAAACACTCAATAAGCTCTGGCCTGCTTGTGTTCCAATACTGGCCTGGGGTGGTAACGCCACCTACAGACAAACAGTGGGAAGTCCTTCCAAACACAGCCATAGCCGGAACAGAGGCTGATTTTGCCTTAATCATACAAAGTCTGAGCTAAATACCAGCTCAGACACCCACTAAATTTAACATAGCTCCTGGTCATCAGGAGCAGGGCGCTACACACATATATATATATATCATTTGAATTTGGTAGTTACTTGAAAACTATTACTGGTCAAACTAGAATTTTTTTTTTTTATGTGTTTGTCGATTACACAGAACAAAAAAAAAAAAATATATATATATATATATATATATATGTAGCAGGGTCTTTAAATTTAGTTGGGGTACACCTGGGGGTAGTGTGACCCAGGTGTATAATTATGAAAGGTTCTGGACCCCTTTTTGTAATTCGTGGAGGATTGAGTGGTGTATTACTCACCTTGGCCTGTGGGTGGCGGGGTACCTACAGGCTCAGGGTGGAATCGCTACCACAGTGCTACCCTTTTTGTCCCTTTCCGGAGATGGTACGGCTGGGGCGGGGAACCAGCCGTGGTGTTGATGGGAGGAGATAAAAGGGGGAGACGCCCTCGCCACGAGGTTCTTTCTTGGAGGAGTCCTCTTCACGCACCCAGGCACCTTAGGCCTGGGTGCGGGCGGTTCAAGGTTCCGGCCCAGGCGCCCTAGGCCTGACCGGAATGAAGTTGGGGTCCATCCCAGGCACCTTCAGCCTGGGGTGAGGTACTGTATCGTAGGCCTGGGGCCCAGTGACTTCGACTGAGTCCCGCAAGGGCGAAGTGATCTCAGGGTGCCGCCTTGCGAGGGGACCCGCATCTGAGGTGAGGAGGCCGGGGAGGTCACCCGTCCGGAGACCCGGAGCAGCATCGATCCGGTGACGGGTGGGCCTTCGGTAGCTCCCTTGGAGGGACGTCTTCCCCTGATAGGGGCCGCAGCGCAGCGAAGGTACTCCCATCTATGTTCTATGGAGTTGCTGGTAGAGACTCATAAGTTCTATGTTCTACGCTAATCACTGTTGCTATAACCCCTGGTCAAAGCACAGGGGTTTAGATTGAAATCAGGATAGTGCCTCGGCCTGCTCATCCCACCGTTTGCACTATGTTATGGGTCGCAACTAATCGGCTGTGAAAGAACTGTTTGTTGTGGAGATATAATAAACAAGTGTTGGACCCTGCATCGGTGTATGGACTCTGGTTAATGGGAGCAAGGGAGATTCCAGCATAGCAGGACTGAGTTTTAAGACTAATGCACATTGGCCCGAGGAAGATACTGATACTGGCCTTCACCTCACCTACAGCTATGGGGAGGACATGGGCCGTAGCGCATCTCACCCTGTCATGTGACATACCCCTAGCAAAAGGAGATGGGGTGAGGCCGCTACACGTGGGGGCTCGCGAGTCCGGGATAAAATGTGTGTTGACTTTGAAACTTGAAATGGCTGTGTCTGGACTTTGCTGCCCGGAGGAGGTCCGAGCAAGTCGGCCATGTGATTGGCCAAAGTGCGTCCCCTGTGCTCGAAGTCGTGGAAATTTCCCTGAAAAACCGGGAGAGGCCCATGCAGAAAGAGCGGGAAGAGGGAAAAGCCCAGCCGTGTGACGAACTACATGTGTGGGTGTTTAATGCACTGCGCCACGAGGCACCCCATGACTGCGCAATTCGTGGGCGGGGACTGTGGGAAGCCCGCGAAAACGTGCAAGTCGTGGGAGGAGTCTGGCCATTTGTGGAGATACACGTGGAGACTCCGGCGCGTGGTCAGCGCGTGATGGAGCAGCAGGTGGTCGGGATGGCCTCAAGCTCCCCGTGGATGCCAGTATCATACCCCACGAAGATGACTGCTTTTGCTGCTCCCCTTACAGACACGGGGATAAGACTCAGGCCCCGAGGACAGTTGGCTTTGTACTCATGCAGAGACACGGAGGCCCTTGGTGTGATCTGTCCCGGATGCTCGGGACTGGTGGTCCAACTAAAGCCGTTTGGGCGTTGTGAAGCGTGTAAAGAATTTCTGTTTGAGGTTCAATCATCCACAGTAAGGCCCCGGGCCCTTCGCCTCAATTGCATCACAGGTACCGCCACTCCGGAGGGAGAGATCCCGGCCTTTGCGGAGGTCCCCGTACGCGCTGACCGGGGCGATGGGACTGCCCAACCAGAGACTGAGAGAGAAAAATCAGAGGATGCTGCTTCGGTCACCACAGATTCCCTGCTGCCACCTCCGAAGAGGAAGACAGGCCTGGTGCAGGCCTCCTGTGGTCGTGGTCGAGCTTTACCCCGCCGCTTGCCGGACCTGGATGGATCCGGTTGGAAGAGTCCTGGACATCCCAGTGCTGAAAAAGGTCCAGGTGAGCCAGGGGCTAGGACTGTGGTGGTGGTTGGAGGTGTCGGGGGTCCACTGGAGGTGGAGCCCGCAAGGGAGGGTAGCTCTCCGTCTACTAAAGACTACCTTCCCGCCGAGATGTATGACACCTCCGACCTGGAATCGCTGTCGGACTGTGGGGATGACGGGGAAATAGATGAACTGTTTCACCGGAAGGGCTGGGACAAACGCCCGCTACCTGTGCTATGTAAACCGCAGGATTCCCCTATGTCCATAGACGACGGCACGCCCCGGGCGCAGGCCCCGGAGCTCAGGAGGGAGTCTAGTCCTCCGACCAATCTTCCACATTCCACAACATCCCCCGCGTTGATAGTGGGGATGCAGCACGCTTCCTTGCGGGTGCCAAAAGCCAAGCCACCCGAGGTAGTGAAGGTACCTCGGCACCCGGAAGCCATCGTGCAACCAGGAGAAGGTGAGCGGGATGTCATGCCTCATTTAGCCAGATTACAACGACTTTTCTCCCAGAGAGTCGCCCGTGAGTACGGATGGGAATATCCCTACTTGCCTCGGGACTTACTTTATGAAGTTGAGGTCTTGCGCCAGAGATGGTACGACTAATTTGTCTGGGAGAAGCTCAAAGTGCCTCAGGCTCGGCGATACTTGTCCTGCTCGCCGCCTGTGTCCAAGAAATTCAAAGACTGCAGAGCGGATTGGAAGTTGAGGCGCCACATTCATGCCGATAAAGTACTTATCTGCAGAAAGGAGGGAGAGGATGTCGAATATTCAGTTGAAGTGTTTGACAAGCACCTAAAGCCCCTGTTTTTGCCAGATCCAAGATTCTATTTGTAGGAGAAGAGAACTCCTATTTGTTTGCTTATCGAACTCTCTGGAAGGAACATTCCCAGACACTCAGAACTGTGCCCTAGTTTTGTTTTGATTTGGGCTTTTCTTTTACTCACTGGAGACTTGGGAGCTGTTGTTTTTTTCTTTTCTCCCTTTTCTTCATGTGCCAAAGGCAGAGACTTTGGGGGTAGAGTCAGTGTAGGGAAAGCAGGAAGAATGAAGATCCCACCAAGTGTCATTACCGCAGCGCTGTCACCAGGTGGCAGTGTTGTGCAACGGCTGTTTGAAATTTTACATTTACATCACTTTACTTATTGGAGCGAATGGGTCTCTCGGCTGATAGACCTATTCATTCCAAGTTAACACAGATTGTTAGGATGTTGTTTTTTTTGTTCCCTTCTGCAGGAGATTCGTCGGTCAAGACTACTGAGTATGGGGTGGTTCTTAGACAGTGATGGGAGGGATTGTATATGTGTACATGACAGATGTTTTATACAAGAGTTTTATTGTTTTATAGTTCCCTTTCCCCTTGAGCAGGTCTTGGCACACGCAGTATTCAAAATTTTGAGGGACAGCCTCTGGGGCTCGCTTCATGTCACCACTCCTTGGGAGACATGGGTGTGCACCTGACGCTGGGGACCAGCGTCAAATCACAGGGGGGAGTATGTAGCGGGGTCTTTAAATTTAGTTGGGGTACACCTGGGGGTAGTGTGACCCAGGTGTATAATTATGAAAGGTTCTGGACCCCTTTTTGTAATTCGTGGAGGATTGAGTGGTGTATTACTCACCTTGGCCTGTGGGTGGCGGGGTACCTACAGGCTGAGGGTGGAATCGCTACCACAGTGCTACCCTTTTTGTCCCTTTCCGGAGATGGTACGGCTGGGGCGGGGAACCCGCCGTGGTGTTGATGGGAGGAGATAAAAGGGGGAGACGCCCTCGCCACGAGGTTCTTTCTTGGAGGAGTCCTCTTCACACACCCAGGCACCTTAGGCCTGGGTGCGGGCGGTTCAAGGTTCCGGCCCAGGCGCCCTAGGCCTGACCGGAATGAAGTTGGGGTCCATCCCAGGCACCTTCAGCCTGGGGTGAGGTACTGTATCGTAGGCCTGGGGCCCAGTGACTTCGACTGGGTCCCGCAAGGGCGAAGTGATCTCAGGGTGCCGCCTTGCGTGGGGACCCGCATCTGAGGTGAGGAGGCCGGGGAGGTCACCCGTCCGGAGACCCGGAGCAGCATCGATCCGGTGACGGATGGGCCTTCGGTAGCTCCCTTGGAGGGACGTGTTCCCCTGATAGGGGCCGCAGCGCAGCGAAGGTACTCCCATCTATGTTCTATGGAGTTGCTGGTAGAGACTCATAAGTTCTATGTTCTACGCTAATCAACGTTGCTATAACCCCTGGTCAAAGCACAGGGGTTTAGATTGAAATCAGGATAGTGCCTCGGCCTGCTCATCCCACCGTTTGCACTATGTTATGGGTCGCAACTAATCGGCTGTGAAAGAACTGTTTGTTGTGGAGATATAATAAACAAGTGTTGGACCCTGCATCGGTGTATGGACTCTGGTTAATGGGAGCAAGGGAGATTCCAGCATAGCAGGACTGAGTTTTAAGACTAATGCACATTGGCCCGAGGAAGATACTGATACTGGCCTTCACCTCACCTACAGCTATGGGGAGGACATGGGCCGTAGCACATCTCACCCTGTCATGTGACATACCCCTAGCAAAAGGAGATGGGGTGAGGCCGCTACATATATATATATATATATATATATATATATATATATATATATACTAGTTTCAAGTATAAAGCATGGCAAAATAAGCTACCAATTAAATAAAGTTTATTTTCTAATGGATCACTGCAAAAATTAATAAACAAAAAGAACACATACGTGGAAACACATTGTAAAAAAAAAAAAAAAAAATATGCCGGAGAAGGAACGTGAAGAGGAACTTCATCCCTAGTTTTCCTGGGTTATCTTCTAATTACATACTCACACGTTCAGCAAATCCAGCATTGTCCTGCTGTAATCCACAAAAGGCCACTGCACACCGGGTTCTGCACTGCCATCTTCTTTGCTGACATCACTGGGAGTCGGCTGTCTTTTCTGGGTCCTAGCAGCAATCCCACTGATGAGGCACCAACGCAGGAGTTTGGGTTATCAGTACTACCACTGACTGAAGGTTACCACCTCATCTCTTTAAAACTGAACACATATTAATTACACAGGTTCTGTGGCTGATTAAGGTGGTAAGTGAACCCACTTAGTGCCTTATCTGCATTAAATTAGCCTCACAACCTTTGTAATTAATATGTGTTCAGGTTTAAAGGGATGAGGTGGAAACCCTACACTGACCACCAATGTTGGGGTGCATTTAATAGTGCTGCCACTGACACCAAATTTGGGGGTTAATATTGGGGTAACTGACACCAATGTGAAGTTTATGATTGTGGCCACTGACACCAATCCTGTAATGGAAAAGACACCTAGATGAGAGATAAAGGCTGCACACCCCAACTATAATATGAATGGCAATGTTCCCCCACAGGGTTTTTAGAGCCCTTTCACACTGAGGCACCCATAGCGTCAGCGGTAAAACTCCGCTATTTTTACCGCCGACGTTATGGGCGGATTTGCGGCTCATTTCTGCCCCTACGGGGCAGTTTTACCTCCGCTAGCGGCCACGAAAGGGTTAAAACCGCCCACAATGCGCTGCTGAAGCAGCGCATTGCGGGCAGTATAGCCGCGCTGTCCCATTGATTTCAATGGGCAGCAGCGGAGGAGGAGCGGTAAACACACCGCTCCTTCTCCGCTCCAATGATGCGGCTAGCAGGACTTTTTTTTACCGTCCTGCTAGCGCAACGCTCCAGTGTGAAAGCCCTCGGGGCTTTCACACTAGAGTGAATGTGACAGCTGTGACAGGGCGGATTGCAGGTGCTATTTTTAACGCTATAGCGCCTGCAATACGCTCCAGTGTGAAAGGGGTCTTAAGCAGCAAAGTATCACAAACTATTAATGTATAAAAGTATTTATTAAATGAATTAAAAACACATGTTTGACATTAAAATATGAGCTCTGGTCATAAGATATGATACATATACCAGGATGCAGCACTGCAAACATACATTATACAGCATTACAAGGTAATAATTGCGTGTCAAAAATCCAAACGCGTTTCGACCTCATCGGTCATGGTCTTCTTCTGGGGGATAGTTTGCTCTAAAACAAATGCATTCAATTAGTGAGGCCCAGAATGGAGAGACAGCAAAAAACAGTAATGAAGGGCCGGGCATGACGAGGTGGAGAGGCAACTAAGGGGTTAAAATTGGTCAAAGCTTAATGGGAGGAGGCAGAATGGAGAAATGAACTAGAGGGGAGGAGCGTTATAAACGGGGTAGGCGGTGACTTCCGGGAACAGTTTGGGGGAAGTAGACAGAGAGGAGAAGTTTTTCCCACCCACCGTCCCTGTTGTGTTTCTATGTGTGTTTTTTTGTTTCTCTTCTTGCAGGTTCCATGGATTTTGGGTCATCATAGCAGCGGTGTAACAGCGGTGATGAAAGTGGTCAGTGGTCAGAGGTGATGGAAGTGGTGGGGGGCTCATGGGTGGTATGCCCCTCTGGTGTATTCCAGTGGAACGGTATGCTGGAATACGGTAATGGTTGCACTGCGGGAAGGGGGTTGTCTCCGAGCTGGTGATACGGCTGGAGGCCTGGTATGGTGAAATATGGTCCCGCAGTGTAGTGGTGGAAAATGTTAAAGTTCGGGGTGCCGTCAAAGACCAACAGACTGGGAGTTTAAAATTGTCATTACAAATGTTGTAGATATGTTAATTGAGAGTTATTTAATTTTATTTTGGATTTAATATTTTGTTAATAAAAAGGCTGCTATGGCCAGTTATACTCCAACTCCTGTGTGGTCAATTATTGGTAAAAAGGGGCAAGGAAAAGGGGAGGTGTAAAAGTGGGTTTTGAAGGAGTAAAGGGGTGGTATTGGAAAGTTGGGGATATCTTGAATACACTGGTCATGAAATTTTCAAAGAACATCTTTCAATATGCACCAATTTACATGTACATAAACCTTGCTATATTTACTGCTGAAAGCTGGAATGAATAGCCTCAGAACCAATCGTTTAAAATCAGTTGGATAATCCGGCGGACCTCACGGCCATCTACACCTCCCCCGAGAGAGGAGCTCAGCCCAGGAGGCTTACAAGAAGCCACGTTCTATGCCTCCCCAAAGAGCAAGGAAAAAGGCACGGCACCAGAAACAATTCTCCCAGCTGTTTATAATATATCAAGGGGAGGTATGAATTTGTATAATACATTAAAGTTCCTAGTATATTCTATATATCTTATTATCAAAATATAAATAAATGAACTGATTCTTGCTCAGGTGTATGATGTGAATTAGAGTAATATTGGGTGATAACCAATGTGTGTTGCATATTGCATATTAACAACAATAAAATAAATAAGGGAGGTAAACACTTCCCTAATGATAAAATTGTAAATTAAAAAGTAGAATTACTAATAAAGAGAAGAAATGTGCTATATGTGAGTATCTGTGAGTGCTATAAAAATGTAATTGAGAGAAACTGACACCAATTCTGGGGTTACTATTACTGCCAATGACACTAATGATGTTTTTTTTTCCTCCCACTTTCTATTTAGGGTGCATTGAGGTACGCTACAAAGAAATGCAACAAAACTCAATCGTTCGGGCACTGAGGTCAGTTTATAAGATCCTTGAGGGCAGGGACTGATGTAAATGTACAAAATATATGTAAATTGATGGCGCTATATAAGTACCTGGAATAAATAAATACAATTTAGAAAATTACATTCACATGAACAAAGATACTAATCTTTTTGTACAACTTTGTGGTATTAGCCTTAGTGCCTCTTGTGAAATTTGTAATCAGGACACCAGTTCCCTAAAGTGGCTTAAGGTCTTATTGCTCTCCTTATTAAATATCATTTCTACTGTACTTGTATATTTTATTAAATAGGAACTATAACAGCCTTTGATTCACAATTTGTTCTAAATATTTCAAGTTTTAAAGCTGTGTTAAACTCAAACCCATGTGATAGGACAGTCAAACAAAATTAGAAGCAGCACCCCCCCCCCCACAGTTGCGGAATGCCCCCCCCTTTTTTTTTTTACCAGGTGATCTATCCAGTAACACACCTCCTATATTAGAGTGTCCCCACCAACGCTGTATCCTGGCCTAGGCCAACAAGGCCCAGGCCTAGGGCAGCACTTTGCAGGGTGGCAGCACAGAAAGAGTCCCCACCGGATTGCGCTACACTGGGCTGAGAGGCAAATTAGTCTAGCGCCCCCATAAAATCGACAGCACTGCTTCCGGTATGCGGGCGGCCGGCATTCCGCAACTGTGGGGGGGGCACTGCTTCTAATTTTGTTTGACTGTCCTATCATCCTGGACCACAAACCTTCCTCGCTGTGCTATATGTTTTCTGCTGCACCATTGGCATGGTTATATCTTCTTAGTCCTCTCCATAAAATTATCAGAAATTTAGTTCTACTTTAAGCACATAGGCAACACTTTTTTTTTCATTTTGGATAAAGTAAGGGAGGATTATAGCCCCTGTCAGTTTATTTTTTACCATCCCTGTCCCATTGCAGAGATTTCCCTTCACTTCCTGCCCCATAGCCAAACAGGAAGTGAGAGGAAATCTATGCAAATTAAGGGAATCCATTGCCCCCCCCTCCCCCCCAGGCCCTCAGAACTAGTGTCCTTACTCGAAAATTTCAGGGCGGATCTTGAACAGAAAGGGGTGTGACCTTGACAGGAAGGGGTGGGTCATATTTAAATTAGGGGGTGCACAAGTTTAGTCAGGCCTAGGGCAGCACAAAACCTAAATACGCTACTGGTCCCCACTCTAGCTGAAGGAGCAGAGGGACACCTTTGAACAGCACCATTGTTGATCTGGGGGAGGGGAGTGTTAGATGTGCTTGCAGATTTAGATACACTAACAGATTGAAGCCAAACTTCAGCTCACTCTGCAGTTACACAAGCAGTTATAGCAAACAGATTTTTTTAATTTTGGGGCAAAGATTTTATGTTAATAAGTAATAGCTGATCACTGTAAGCACCCCTCCCAGTGTTACATGGTCTGCCTCATCCTTCTAACTGCAGGATATTTTTTGCTAAAAAAAACAAACAGACTTACTGGCTGGGTCACCAGGTTAAAATAAGAGAAAGAAAGCCTGAAAAAGAAAACAAATAGAGCCATCAGCTCTAATGCCTCGTACACACGACCGGTTTTCCCGTCGGCAAAACTGCCATGACAGCTTTTGGCCCGGAAAACCGGACGTGTGTATGCTCCATCGCAGTTTTCCCGACAGGAAAACTGTGGGGGAAAAATAGAGAACCAGCTCTCTTTTTTCCCGTCAGGAAAAAATCCTGCCGAGAAAACCGGTCGTCTGTATGCTTTCCCGAGGGGAAAAAAAAACGTGCATGCTCGTAAACAATTAGACGCATGCACGGAAGCATAGAACGTAATTTTGTCGGCTCGTCGTAGTCTTTGACGTCATCACGTTCTTGGCAGTCAAAAGTTCAGTTTTTTTTTGTGTAACTGTGTGTATGCAAGGCAGGCTTGAGAGGAATCCCGTCGGGAAAAGCGTAGTTTTTTTTCCTTCTGGGAAAACCGGTCGTGTGTACGAGGCATTAGAGTAGGTAGACTGAAATAAAATACATGTTTAATACCAACTTAAATCTTTAAAGTTTTACTACTAAATCTTTATTATAAAGTACCTCCATGACATTGAGTTTGCAAGGCATATTTGGCTAGAAAGCTCAGCATAATTTTGGCTGCCTGATTAAGCTTTCTTCTCTGTTATGAAATAAAAAGAGGGAGTGTATGTTAATATTGAATATTTGTTTTAAAATTTTTAGACATTTTTATTATTTTTTTTTCCTTTTTTTATGATTTTTTCTTAACATACTGTGACCAGAGCAATATAATGTTACCATAGTAACATTGTACTAATCTGGGTAAGTGATCAGGATTTTTTTTACACATTGTGATTGCTTATAGCAGTGAATTTCATTGCTATAAGCAAACATTTTACTGAATGAAACTGATTCATTTAGTTTGTTTTGTTGTGATTAGTTGTGATTAACCAGTGCAAATCATACGGTACAGATAGGCTGTGATTGGCCCTGTCTGTACCATGTGATCACATTGACCAATCACAGCTAGCAACACACTTGTGCACAATAGATGCCATGAAAGGAAGCCATCCATTGTTTACAACTATCGTGATCTGCTGTGATTGGTCACAGCGGTCACATTGTACTGGCAGCGAGCTGATACACTGATCAGTCACCGGCGGTTTCCAGTGGACAGATCGTGCTGCTGCGTGACCCCGCCTCCACACGAGCGGCACCTTCCGAAGGACGAAAGGTCCGCCTGGCTGTCGATCTGCTATAGGCCGGGTGGAAAGCTTTCATAGATGTATTTCATCTGTGTTGAGTTTATCTTTAAATAAGATAGCTCCAAAATAAAATTCCAGCAAACACAGATCAAGTGTGAACTACATATTATTAACACTTCCAACTGCTTTTCATAATCAACTAAAAAGGGATAATATTTACAGATGGTGATTATAAAGTAATTACGAGGCTGGTCTTTTTAAGAGATTTCCATGGAAAACTCCTTAGCTCACCAACCATAAGTAAGCATCCTTATACATATCCTGCATCATGCAGACAATTATCTCTTTTATACCGTTTTTTTTCTGTGAAGCCCTCTATTAGTGAGGAAATATGAAGAAACGCCCCTTCATTATATCCATAATTGTGCCAACAAAGGCAGAGCGTTGTAGTCACATCATAGTGATGGAAATTTCTATAATATGGAAAATGAAGGGGTTTATAAGCTTGATTAGTCAATGGGTCACATTTACCCAGTTTTACATGTTTAAATTTACATGACATGACCCACTGGGCTTGGAACAGCTTAAAAAAAATATATTACATGACTACCTAAGTGCAGAATTAAATAATGTTAATGAAAGTTTTAATTTCTGAATGGGTTCCTAAAGAAGAGTAGTGTGTTCAAACCAGTGATTGGTACATGATGGAGCTAAACGGGCTAGACCATGTAACAGTCAACTCATATCTGTAAGTGCCTGAATGTTGGCCATGAAATTATAAACATGCTTTTTTTTCAGCTGGTCTGTGGCACATGTTTTCATCATGGGATATAGCTCGATGACTTCATAGTTTATGCAGAGTAGAACTTTCTGCACAGATAGCCCTCAACTTTCTCCTTTTCAGGTGTGATGTGTAGGGATGAGCTCGGTGTTCGAGTCGAACATACGTTCGACTCGAACATCGGCTGTTCGATCGTTCGACGAAGATCGAACTATTTGGGCCGTTCGTGCCAAATTCGAGTGACGTGAACGGCCCACAATGCACTGCGCCATCGCAGTGCAATCCCGGCGCTGTGATTGGCCAAGCATGCACTGTGACCCCGCATGCTTGGCCAATCACAGCGCCGGCAGCTAGGAGAGCCATAATTGGCCACAGGCAGGTTGCCTGTGGCCAATTATAGCTCAGGGGGTTTAGCACACGCCCCACACTATAAAACGCCGCCAGCGTGGCGGCCTTGTGTAGTGTGTTCCGGCGCATGGAAAGAGAAGGATAGGCAGGGACAGTGTCATTGTGCTATTCTTTGTGCTATTCTTGTGTGTAGGGAGAGAGAAGGATAGGCAGGGAGAGTGTCAGTGTCATATTCTTTGCTAAACCTTGTGTGCAGGGAGAGAGAAGGATAGGCAGGGGACAGTGTCAGTGTCATATTCTTTGCTAAACCTTGTGTGCAGGGAGAGAGAAGGATAGGCAGGGGACAGTGTCAGTGTCATTGTTGCTAAGCCTCCTGCACAGTATACACCTGAAGCTAGCCCGTATTGCTGTGTTTTCCTTGTGTGTTACACTAACAGGCATTTTCAGCACTTACAGCGGGCGGAGTGTGCCTCCTGCACATTATACACCTGAAGCTAGCCCGTATTGCTGTGTTTTCCTGGTGTGTTACACTAACAGGCATTTGCATTACTTACAGCGGGCGGAGTGTGCCTCCTGCACATTATACACCTGAAGCTAGCCCGTATTGCTGTGTTTTCCTGGTGTGTTACACTAACAGGCATTTGCAGCACTTACAGCGGGCGGAGTGTGCTTCCTGCTAAATATACACCTGAAGCTAGCCCGTATTGCTGTGTTTTCCTGGTGTGTTACACTAACAGGCATTTGCAGCACTTACAGCGGGCGGAGTGTGCCTCCTGCACATTATACACCTGAAGGCTAGCCTGTATTGCTGTGTTTTCCTGGTGTGTTACACTAACAGGCATTTGCATTACTTACAGCGGGCGGAGTGTGCCTCCTGCACATTATACACCTGAAGCTAGCCCGTATTGCTGTGTTTTCCTGGTGTGTTACACTAACAGGCATTTGCAGCACTTACAGTGGGTGGAGTGTGCTTCCTGCTAAATATACACCTGAAGCTAGCCCGTATTGCTGTGTTTTCCTGGTGTGTTACACTAACAGGCATTTGCAGCACTTACAGCGGGCGGAGTGTGCTTCCTGCTAAATATACACCTGAAGCTAGCCCGTATTGCTGTGTTTTCCTGGTGTGTTACACTAACAGGCATTTGCAGCACTTACAGCGGGCGGAGTGTGCTTCCTGCTAAATATACACCTGAAGCTAGCCCGTATTGCTGTGTTTTCCTGGTGTGTTACACTAACAGGCATTTGCAGCACTTACAGCGGGCGGAGTGTGCTTCCTGCTAAATATACACCTGAAGCTAGCCCGTATTGCTGTGTTTTCCTGGTGTGTTACACTAACAGGCATTTTCAGCACTTACAGCGGGCGGAGTGTGCTTCCTGCTAAATATACACCTGAAGCTAGCCGGTATTGCTGTGTTTTCCTGGTGTGTTACACTAACATGCATTTGAAGCTATGAGTAAGCGTCAATTCGTGACGTGAAACGCGTTAGCCACCCTTCCCTGCATGCACACTATCTGCATTTGTTGTTTTGGATTTATGGATTTATTTTGAATTTGGATTTTTTACCTGAAATTTTGGAATAAATAACTGTCTATACAGAGTGCGGCAGTCCAGGGTTTCTTTTTCTCCCATGCATTTGCAGCACTTACAGCGGGCGGAGTGTGCCTCCTGCACATTATACACCTGAAGCTAGCCCGTATTGCTGTGTTTTCCTGGTGTGTTACACTAACAGGCATTTGCAGCACTTACAGCGGGCGGAGTGTGCCTCCTGCACATTATACACCTGAAGCTAGCCCGTATTGCTGTGTTTTCCTGGTGTGTTACACTAACAGGCATTTGCAGCACTTACAGCGGGCGGAGTGCGCTTCCTGCTAAATATACACCTGAAGCTAGCCCGTATTGCTGTGTTTTCCTGGTGTGTTACACTAACAGGCATTTGCAGCACTTACAGCGGGCGGAGTGTGCCTCCTGCACATTATACACCTGAAGCTAGCCCGAATTGCTGTGTTTTCCTGGTGTGTTACACTAACAGGCATTTTCAGCACGTACAGCGGGCGGAGTGTGCTTCCTGCTAAATATACACCTGAAGCTAGCCCGTATTGCTGTGTTTTCCTGGTGTGTTACACTAACAGGCATTTGCAGCACTTACAGTGGGCGGAGTGTGCCTCCTGCACATTATACACCTGAAGCTAGCCCGTATTGCTGTGTTTTCCTGGTGTGTTACACTAACAGGCATTTGCAGCACTTAAAGCGGGCGGAGTGTGCTTCCTGCTAAATATACACCTGAAGCTAGCCCGTATTGCTGTGTTTTCCTGGTGTGTTACACTAACAGGCATTTGCAGCACTTACAGCGGGCGGAGTGTGCCTCCTGCACATTATACACCTGAAGCTAGCCCTTATTGCTGGAGCTTTTTTTATTTTGTGTTACACTAACAGGCATTTTCAGCACTTACAGCGGGTGGAGTGTGCTTCCTGCAAAATAAACACCTGAAGCTAGCCCTTATTGCTGTTTTTTCCTGTTGTGTAACACAGCCATTCTTCTGCAGCACTTACAGCGGGCGTTGTGTGCTTCCTGCAAAATATACACCTGAAGCTACCCCTTATTGCTGGTTTTCCCATCTCCCTGCAGGCCATTGCTATGTCTGGAAGGCCAACAAAGAGAGGCAGACAGTCACGAGCCAATAAAAGAGGGCAAGCAGGCTCTGTGTCTGGGGGCAACAGTGCTGGTCATGGACGCGGTGCATTGTCATCAGCACATGGCCATGGGACACGCTTGTCTTTCTTTTCGGCAGATGACCAAGCCCTCCTGATCCTCTCTCACCCAGGCTCAGGGTACTGTCAAAGCTGCTGCCAAAGCGTCCTCTTCCCTGGTATCAATGTCATCATCAGTCACTACTTCCCTAGACCCACCATGTCCTCCTGAGGAGTCCCCCGAACTGTTTGAGCACAGTGTTGGGTACATGCTCCAGGAGGATGCCCAGCGTTTCGAAGGGTCTGATGATGATACCCAGCTAGAGGAAGGCAGTAGCGTGAGAGCAGAGAGAGGGGATGCTCAAGAAGGACACCAATCTGGCAGTCATGTTCCAGTAGCTGCAGCATACTGCCAGATTGGCTCCAGTGATGAGGAGGGAGGGGATGATGAGGTCACTGACTCCACGTGGGTGCCTAATAGGAGAGAGGAGGAGGAGGAGGATGAGGAGGAGGCACATCTCCAACGAGGCAGGATTCCCTTGGGGGGCCAGCGTAAGGGCAGCACACCGACTGAATCACACCGCAGAGCTCCGCCTGTGCAGGGCGCTGCCTCTGCCCGTTATTCAAAGAGTTGTTTGGTGTGGGCCTTTTTTGAGTCGAGTGCATCAGATCGCACAGCTGCTGTTTGCAACATATGTCTCAAGCGTATATCGCGTGGCCAAAACATCAACCGCTTGGGCACCACATGCTTGACCAGACATATGTTGACCTGCCATGCAGCTCATTGGCAAGCCTACCTTAAAGACCCACACCAAAGAACAAAGCGGACCTCTCCTTGCACCGCATCAGCTGGGATCTTCAACCCCACTATACCTTCAGTCCTCTCTGAAACCTGCACTGAGAAGAATGAAGGTGTAGAATTAGGTGTGTCACAGCCAAGTTCTTGCGGGCACTCTGCTAGCAGTACACCGACGTCCGATTCTAGCAGGCAAATTTCCCTGCCCCAGCTGCTGGACCGTCGAAAGAAGTTCACTCCCAGCCATCAACATGCCCAGCGGTTGAATGCTACTGTAGCTTGGCTAAATTGCTAGCGCTTCAACTGCTGCCTTATTAGTTGGTAGACTCGGCCCCCTTCCGTGAGTTTATGCAATGTGCGGTTTCTCAGTGGCAGGTTCCCAAACGCCACTTTTTCTCACGGAAGGCGATTCCGGCTCTCTACCGGCATGTGGAAGGCAATGTCTTGGCCTCGCTTTACAGGGCGGTCAGCGGTAAGGTGCATATTACCGCTGACTCATGGTCCAGCAGGCATGGACAGGGACGTTACCTTTCTTTCACAGCCCATTGGGTCACTCTTTTGGCAGCTGGGAAGGATGCAGGACAAGGTGCAGTAGTGTTGGAGGTTGTTCCGCTGCCACGCCTCCAAAATGCTACTACTGGTTGTGACACACCTCTCTCCTCCACCCCCTCCTCTTCTTCTTCCTCCATGGCCTCTTCCTGTGCTTTGTCCTCGGAACCAGCGGTGCTCCGTAGGCGTTCAAGGGGCTACGCAAGTACGCAGGCAAAAATATGCCATGCTGTGCTTGCGCTGGTGTGTTTGGGGGACAGGAGCCACACTGGGGCAGAGGTTCTGTCTGCTCTGCAGGGGCAGGCCGAGAGGTGGTTGACGCCACGCCAGCTTAAGCCAGGAATGGTGGTTTGCGACAATGGCACCAACCTTCTCTCCGCCCTCCGACAGGGACAACTGACCCATGTGCCCTGTGTGGCTCACGTCCTTAACCTGGTGGTGCAGCGGTTCTTGGGCAGGTACCCGGGCTTACAGGATGTCCTGAGGCAGGCCAGGAAAGTCTGTGTGCATTTCCGCAGATCATATAATGCCAGTGCTCGGCTGGCTGAGCTGCAAAAGGAGTTGAACCTGCCCAAGAACCGTCTTATATGTGACATGCCCACCAGGTGGAACTCAACGTTGGCCATGCTGTAGCGGCTGCACACGCAGCAGTGGGCCATCAATGAGTACCTGTGCGACTACGGCACCAGGACAGGGTCAGGGGAGCTCGGGTTTTTTCACCACGCCAGTGGGGTATGATCAGGGATGCATGCATTATCCTGGCACCATTTGAGGATGCCACGAGGATAGTGAGCAGTGACAGTGCATGCATCAGTGACACTGTACCTCTTGTCCACCTGTTGGAGCATACGCTGCATGGAATAATGGACAGGGCACTTGAGGCAGAACAGAGGCAGGAAGAGGAAGACTTCCTTGCCTCTCAAGGCCCCCTTTACCCAGACAGTGTTCCTTCTGTCCCACCCATCACACAGGAAGAGTACGAGGAGGAGGATTGTGTCAGCATGGAGGTGGAGCATGGCACTCAGCATCAACAGCAGCAGTCTTTTAGGGATGATTTACAGTCCCAACAAACCCGTGGACTTGTACGTGGCTGGGAGGAGGTGGCTGCGGATCATGTCGTTCTTAGTGACCCAGAGGACTCCGGACCGAATGCCTCAGCTAACCTACGCTGCATGGCCTCCCTGATCCTGCAAAGTCTGCGGAAGGATCCTCATATTCTTCGGATCAAGGAGAGGGACCATTACTGGCTGGCCACTCTCCTTGATCTACGGTACAAGCGTAAGGTTGCGGACCTTATCTTGCCGTTGCAGAGGGAGCAGAGGATGAGACATCTCTGGGAGGCCTTGCAGAAAGGTCTGTGCAACGCGTTCCCAGAGACTGGGAGGTTACAAACTCCTGGTCCTGGACAACGAGTTGCTGAGGCTTTGGTCAGTAGCAGAAGGAGCGGTGGAGAAGGTGGCCGTCTGACCGATGCGTTCAGACAATTTTTTAGTCCGCAGCACCAAGGTATGATCGATTCCAGCAACCATCGCCAGCGTCTGATACACATGGTGCAGGAATACCTAGGGGCAAGGTCAGACTTGGACACCTTTCCCACCGAAAATCCTCTGGCTTACTGGGTGTTGAGGATGGATCACTGGCCAGAGCTTGCACAGTATGCAATTGAGCTACTGGCCTGTCCTGCATCCAGCGTTCTTTCGGAACGCATTCAGTGCTGCTGGAGGCTTTGTCACGGATCACAGGGTGTGCCTGTCCACCGACTCGGTTGATCGACTGACCTTCATAAAGATGAACCAGTCTTGGATCACCACCAGCTACCAAGCACCTGAAGCTGATATAACAGAATAATTTATTTTCAAATGTCACATCCCTTCAAGACTGATGCTGATGCTGAGTGACTGTCCTGTTATGTTGACTGACTGTCCTCCTCCTCCTCAATGATCCGATTGATGATGATAGCTTGGAAGAACATTTTTGTTTCTGGGTGCTGCCACCAGTGGCTAAGGCCCAATTTTTCAGCCCCTGTTTAACAGGGGCGTGTAATTACAATTTTTTATGCAATGCTTTGCAGCAGGGCTCATTCCTGCACTCCAACCAGAGTATCTGGGAGAGGTTGCAGTGTCGTGGGACCAGCACCAGTGCCTAATGCCCAATTTTTCAGCCCCTGTTTAACAGGGGCGTGTAATTACAATTTTTGATGCAATACTTTGCAACAGGGCTCATTGCTGTGCTCCAAGTACAGTATCTGTGAGGGGTTGCAGTGTTGTGGCACCAGTGCCTAAGGCCCAATTTTTCTGCCCCTGTTTAACAGGGGCATGTAATTACAATTCTTGATCTAATAATTCACAGCAGGGCCCATTCCTGCGCCCACCAAGAGTAACTGTGAGGCCTTACAGTGTTGTGTCAACACCACCACCACCAAAGGCCCAATTTTTCAGGGCCTGTTCAACAGGGGCATGCAATTACAATTCTTGATCTAATTATTCACAGCAGGGCCCATTCATGCGCCCACCAAGAGTAACTGTGAGGGCTTACAGTGTTGTGGCAACACCAACATGTAAGGGGCAAATTTCAGCAGAGTATATACGGCAGGCCCCTACTTTCAAACATCCAACTTACAAACGACTCCTACTTGCAAATGAAAGGAGACAACAGGAAGTGAGAGGAAATCTACCCCTAGGAAGGGAAATTCTCTCCTGTAAGAGTTAATATGGGAAAAAGGTGTCTCCTCTCTACTGATGCTTTATCACCAATCCTTGTTTCAATAAAAACCCCACTTTTCAAAAACAGTTGTCATTGGGACGGAAAGTGAGGTGAAATGTTCTGAACAGGGGCACAGACAGCAAAACAAATGTTACAGGGGTGATAACCCTTCCCTATGTTTTCCAAAAAGCTTAAAAATAGATTTTTGGGCTGGAGCTACACTTAAACAATGTACCTGTTCAAAATTACAAACAGATTCTACATAAGAACAAACCTACAGTCCCTGTCTTGTATGCACCGCCTGTATACGGCTGTTCAGAGTATATAGGGACTTTTTTATTTTGTCTGCGGGATTCCCCTTAATATCCATACAAGACCCAAAGGGGCTGGTAATGGGCTGGGGTGGGGGAGGGGGGGTGATGGGGTAGCTATGCCATTTTTCTCAAAGATTTTTATCCATATTACCGGGACCAGACATTACATTAACCACTTCCCGCCCAGTCAATAGTGAATTGACGTCCGGGAAGTGGTTGTATTATCCATACTGGACGTCATAAGACGTCCTGCAGGATAATGCCTTGCGCACGCCCGCGGGGGCGCGCAGCGCGGTGATCGGGGACGGCGTGTGTCCCTCGGACACAGCGCTTCCCCGATCACGGTAAACAGACAATTTCATTGGCTGTTTACCATGTGATTGGCTGTGTCAAAGTCACAGCTGATCACGTGTCACAACAGACTCGGCGGCGCGCTTCATGCGCGCCGCCACAGGCTTGCAGAGCGGGAATCGGGGAAGGCGAGTGTCCGTTGGACACAGCGCGTCCCCGATCAGAGTAAACAGCCAATGAATTGGCTGTTTACCACGTGACCGGCTGTGTCCAATCACAGCCGGTCACAAATGTAAACAAACTCCACAGGAGTTACTACCTGATCCCTGCTCTCTCCTCACACACCGATCTGTGAGGAGAGAGAAGAGATCAGTAAGTTAGCTCAGTGTAGTTTGTCTACATCAGTTTACAGTGCACAACACGCCCCCCCCCCCCCATAAAGAGGACCTGTCACACAGCCCAGCACATCAATCAGCCCAGCCAATCAGCCCATCTGTCAATCAATCAGCCCACCTGTCAATCAATCAGCCCACCTGTCAATCAATCAGCCCACCTGTCAATCAATCAGCCCATCTGTCAATCAATCAGCCCACCTGTCAATCAATCACCCCATCTGTCAATCAATCAATCAATCAATCAGCCCATCTGTCAATCAATCAATCAGCCCATCTGTCAATCAATCAATCAGCCCATCTGTCAATCATCTGTCACAGGCCCACCTCCATCGGTACCACCATTGGTACCACCACACAGGCTACCAGTACCGCCATCGGTACCACTACCAGTAGCGCCACCAGTACCGCCACTAGTACCGCCATCCAGGCCCAGCATCTATACTGCCACACAGGCTCGCTACCAGTATCACCACTAGTGCCGCCATCGGTACCACCACCAGTACCACCACACGTAGTGCCACCACCACCTGTACCACCACCTGTACCGCCATCGGTACCATCACCACCCATACCACTATCGGTACCACCACCACCTGTACCGCCATCGGTACCACCACCACCCATACCGCCACCTGTACCGCCACCACCACCACCCGTACCGCCATCGGTACCACCACCACCTGTACCGCCATTGGTACCACCACCACCCATACCGCCATCACTACCACCACCACCTGTACCGCCACCTGTACCGCCATCGGTACCGCCACCACCACCACCACTCGTACCGCCATCGGTACCACCACCACCTGTACCGCCATTGGTACCACCACCACCCATACCGCCATTGGTACCACCACACAGCCCCACCACTAATACCTCCATCGGTACTACCACACAGACCGCCACCACTACCACCAGCAGTACCATTACACAGGCCCACCAATAAGCACTGCCATAATGTCCCAAAGGGTTTACACACCTGAGGAGGCATATGCCATTCTTGCCATGTCGGATGATGAGAGCAGCGGGGAGCTCCCATTATCCGATTCTGGTTCGGAATACGAGCCAGTGGAGGATAGTGGCTCAGAGTCCGAGTCCCCGGAGGAAACCGTCCCTCCCAAAAGAATGCGATCAGCACCAAGATCAGCACCAAGATCAGCACCAAGATCAGGAGAACTGCCCACCACCAGCAGCGCCATACCCCAGGAAGAGGAGCCCAGTACAAGTAATGGAAATGCACGCCCAACCCGAAGAATCCAGCCCCAGTCCTACCTTCCTGATGCCCTGGCAAACCCCTTATGGTTGCCTGCCAACTCAGGATCCGCTATCATCCCCCCTTTCACCGCACAGCCAGGTGTGCAGCCCGACACTACAAATTTTTCTAAATTTGATTATTTTTGTTTATTTTTCCCACAAGATTTGCTGCAGAATATAGTGGATCAAACAAATCTGTATGCATCCCAATTTATTGCTGCCAACCCCGATTCTTCCTACGCCCGCATGTTCCAGTGGCGGCGTCTAACATTGGAGGAATTTAAATTATTTTTGGGCCTTATGTTCAATATGGGGCTTACAAAAAAGAACGAAGTCCATTCATATTGGTCCAAACACCCCATCCAACACATGCCCATATATTCCGCTGTCATGTCCAGGAAAAGATACGACATGATTATGCGCTTTCTCCACTTCAATGACAATTCACAGTGCCCTCCCCGAGATCATCCCAACTACGACAAATTGTACAAGATACGCCCCCTAATCAATGCCTTTTCCCAGCGATTTGAAGAAGTTTTCATCCCAGACCAAAAAATTTGTGATCGAGCTACTGGATACGTCTTCAAATTCAGGATCTACGAAGGCAAAGACTCCCAGCTCCAGCCCCGTGATTGCCCCACATATATTGGAACCAGTGGGAAAATTGTCTGGGAGTTGGCATACCCCCTGTTCGGAAAAGGTTACCATTTATATGTTGATAATTATTATACCAGCCTGCCCCTTTTTCGCCACCTTTACAGTAAACAAACCCCGGCCTGCGGTACCTTAAAAAAAAAACGGAAGGGATTCCCACAAAATTTATTGACAAAAAAATTACGACCTGGAGAATCGGCATTCATGAGGAACGAGGAGGTGTTGGCCATGAAGTGGAGGGACAAGAAAGATGTCCACATCCTCTCTACGATCCACAATGACACCGTGGTGGAGATCCCAAGAAGACGCGGCCCCATTGTAAAGCCCGAATGTGTCCACGACTACAATTTGTACATGGGGGGGGGTGGATTTAAACGACCAGATGCTACAGCCCTACTTATCAACAAGAAAGTCCCATTATTGGCACAAAAAAGTTGCGTTTCACCTTTTTCACATGGCCCTTTTTAATCCGTTTGTCTGCTACCAAAAAGCAACTCAAAATCACCAACTCCACTACCTCCAATATATCGAAGATATCATCGATGCCCTCATTTACCAACAAGATCCCGCCCCAGGAAGCATTCGCTCTGATAGTGTGAGTCGGCTTCACGAGCGACACTATCCCTTTAGCATCCCCCCCACAGAATCTGGAAGAAGACGCCAAAAGAAATGCCGTGTATGCAGCAGAGGAGGAGTAAGAAGAGACACCAGCTATTATTGTCCCGATTGTCCCTCCCAACCTGGCCTGTGCATCGGAAATTGCTTCAAAAATTATCATACATCCATTAGTTCCCCTTATTATTAACAGACTGCCATTTCCCCATTTGCCTGCTACCATGTTACTAACTACCTTCCATGTTAATTAACTGACCCTGGCCTGTTTACCGACGATGTCTTTGCTTGCCGATTTAAACCACGTTTCTGACCTCCACGTGCACCAACCTCAGCCTGTTTACCGATGATGCCTCTGCCTGCCGATTTAAACCACGTTTCTGACTTCCACGTGTACTGACCTTGGCCTGTTAATCGACCATGTTTTTGCCTGCCACTTGGACTGATCTTTTGGCCATCTACTTTTAGTACACAGGGGTCTCACATATGTGAGGGGCTTCAGAATAGCGTTCTGAGTAGAGAAAACCAGTTTTTCATTTTCTGTGCTCCAAGAACAGGGTCTGGTTGCCCGGAGGCTTCAAAGCGATTTGGGTGGGAGAAGCCTCTACCCCTGTCCCCCTGGCCCTAAGCTTGATGGTCCTTCCTGCTGCCTGGACCAATAATTTGGCTGTGCTGACCATATTACTGCCTGTAATGACCCATGACATTATGGACCATGTTTCTTCCTGCTGCTTGGACCAATACTTTGGTTGTGTTGACCATATATCTGCCTGCTGCCTCTACTGACTTTGGACAGCATTTCTGCCGGGACACCTCTGCCTGCTACCTGGACCTGTGCTTTGGCTGTGCTCTGGCTGTGCTGACAGTATCTCTGCCTGTGTGAACTATGGACAGTATTCCTGCCTGCTGCCTGGATGATTGCTTTTGCTGTCGCTGACCTCATCCCTGCCTGCTGCCTGGACCGATGCTCTCCTCTGTGGACCACTGCACTTCTAAAACCACAGGTAATCTTTTGTTATTTGGTATGTACCTGCTATGTGTTAGATATATGAAGGGCCTTCAAAAATGTGATCGGTAGTCAGAAAATGATATGTGCAATTAATGTTGCTAGAATGCCTGGAGGTGCTACTTGGATGTTGGGCCTCTGTATGTGGCCAGGCTGTGTAAAAGTCTCAAACATGTGGTATCGCCATACTCAGGAGGAGTAGCAGAATGCATTTTGGGGTGTAATTTTTGCTATGTACATATTATGTGTTAGAAATATCTTATAAATTGACAACTTTGTGTAAAAAAAATGCATTTAAATTTTTTCTCCACATTTTCCAAAACCTTCTGGAAAAAAATGAACCGTTCAAAAGACTCATAATGCTTCATAGATTATACGTTGGGGTGTGTGCTTTCCAAAATGGGGTCATTTTGTGGAAAATTCTATTGTCCTGGTGCTCCAGGGCCTTCAAAATTGTAATAGGTGGTTGAGAAAGGATATGTGCGATTTATGCTTGTAGAACGCCTGAAAGTGCTACTTCAATGTTGGGCCTCTGTATATGGCCAGGCTGTGTAAAAGTCTCACACATGTGGTATCGCTATACTCAGGAGGAGTAGCAGAATGCATTTTGGGGTGTTATTTTTGCTATGTATATGCTATGCGTTAGAAATATCTTATAAATGGACAACTTTGTGTAAAAAAATGCATTTTCATTTTTTCTCCACATTTTCCAAAACCTTCTGGAAAAAACCTGTGATCGGTAGTCAGAAAATGATATGTGCAATTAATGTTGCTAGAATGCCTGGAGGTGCTACTTGGATGTTGGGCCTCTGTATGTGGCCAGGCTGTGTAAAAGCCTCAAACATGTGGTATCGCCATACTCAGGAGGAGTAGCAGAATGCATTTTGGGGTGTCATTTTTGCTATGTACATATTATGTGTTAGAAATATCTTATAAATTGACAACTTTGTGTAAGGATATGTGCAATTTATGCTTGTAGAACGCCTGAAAGTGCTACTTCAATGTTGGGCCTCTGTATGTGGCCAGGCTGTGTAAAAGTCTCACACATGTGGTATCGCTACACTCAGGAGGAGTAGCAGAATGTATTTTGGGGTGTAGTTGCAATTATGCATATGCTGTGTGAGAGAAAAAAACTGTTAATATGACCAGTTTGTGTAAAAAAAAAATAAAAAAAAAATTTAATTTTCCCAAGAATTGTGGGAAAAAAATACAACTTCAAAAAACTCACTATGCCTCTTAGTTAATACCTTGGACTGTCTACTTTCCAAAAAGGGGTAATTTTGGGGTATTTGTACTTTCCTGGCTTGTTAGTGTCTCAAGAAATGAGATATGCCTTAAGTACATCAGGCGTGATCAGATGTGATACATTTTCAGTGATTGCCACCATAGTTTGTAGACTCTATAACTTTCACAAAGACCAAATAATATACACTAATTTGGGTTATTTTTACCAAAGATATGTAGCAGTGTACATTTTGGCACAAATTTATGAAGAAAAATTACTTATTTGCAAAATTTTACAATAGAAACTAAAAAAAAGTGTTTTTTTTTTTTAAATTTGCTGTTTTTTTGCTTATATCGCAAAAAATAAAAAACCCAGTGGCGATTAAATACCACCAAAAGAAAGCTCTATTTGTGAGAAGAAAATGATAAAAATGTTGTTTGGATACAGTATAGCATGACTGAGTAATTGTCATTCAAAGTGTGAGAGTACTGAAAGCTGAAAATTGGTCTGGGCGGGAAGGTGCATAAGTGCATGGTATTGAAGTGGTTAAAGCCGCAAGCAGTTTTAAATGGCTTTTTTTTCCTTTAGAAATGTCATTTTGTGCAGGGACAGTTCTAAACATGGGAAACACTTCACAGGCATACTTTAGACACCCCCCAGGTACGATATTTAAAGGAATATTTGACTTTTTTTTTTTCACTTTATGCATCATTAAAATGACTGCTCCCGAAAAACGGCCGTTTTTAAAACTTCTTTTTGCATTGATACATGTCCCCTGGTGCAGAACCAGGGGCGGATCCAGGGGGGGGGGGTAACAGGGCAATTGCCCCCCCCGAGACCATATGTCACACTCACTAGCTTGCTCTGTTTTTTTTTTGCGCCTGATCTCCCGGAATTTGGGGACGTGGTACCGGCCGGCCATAGGTCCCCTGGACCCCAAACTTGGCACACATGTAGCCCCATGTCTCCTCTACAAGTGTGCAAACTTTGGTGTCTGGGAGACCTACGGCCGGGGAGAACCGATTTTTCAAAGCCGGGTTCTCCTTCCATAGACTCCCATGTTAAACATCAGTCTAGTCATGGGCACAGTGAGGCAAAGTGAGGCACAGTGAGGCACAGTGAGGCATGCAGATGGACACCCTAGGCTTATACTCGAGTCAATACGTTTTCCCAGTTTTTTGGGGTAAAATTAGGTGCCTCGGCTTATATTCGGGTCGGCTTATACTCGAGTATATACAGTACGATCAGCGGCGCCGAGAGAGAGACTCGTCTAATGTAGTTACGTAGTTACGTGGCGCACTGACACGATACCAGGAGCGGAGGAGGAGGTGGGTGGAGCCTCTTCCCTGCACTTGTTGCTAACGCCTGGGCCGCTTGGCGTCTAGCAACGAGTGACGTGAGTGAGTAACGTCGGGCCGCTCTGCGGGCAGGTGCAATAGCGTGCGGCTCCACAGACGGGTAAGAAAGCAGGCGGCTCGGTTTGTGGGCGGGCGGCGCGTGGGCAGACTGTGCTGCTCAGTGTGTTGGCAGCGCAGGTGAGAGTGAGAGAGCAGGCTCATCTCTCACCGCCTGTGCCTGCCCTGCATTCCTGCAGTGACTTCCGCCCTCACTGTGCAGGCAGCAGAGAGATTACATTATCTGTCTGCTGCCTGACTCTGGGAGTCTGGGACACAGCAAGAGACAACCAAAACTACACCTTAGCAGGCAAGTTAGTGACAATCCGCAAATTGTGTCAGGTGACGTGCCAAATGACAATCTGCATCTGGTGGCAGGCAAGTGGCAATCAGCAAGGTGTGGCAGGTGAGTGGCAAGTGACAATCCATAAGGTGTGGCAAGTGACAATCCACAAGATGTGGCAGGTGACGTGGCAAGTGACAATCCGCAACGTGTGGCAAGTGACACGCTCAGGGCTCCCACTAATTGCAGGCGACGGTGGCAAGTGACACACTCGGGGCTCCCACTGATTCTGCATTGAACTATTTAATTTTATATTACAATGTAATAATAGAAATAATGCGCTTCAATCATCCTGACACCATAACAACCATGGTACCGGGATGATTGAAGCGCCGACACCAGCCATTTCCCCGATAAATTTCCCACAAAAAAAACATATTTTTTTTGGCAGTGCCCCTCTCGAGAAAAGACTCTGGATCCGCCCCTGTGCAGAACCTGGGTTCCCAAACCCTTTTTAGGACAATAACATGCATATTAGTCGTTATAATTAGCACTTTAGATTTCGAACGTTCGCATCCATTGTATTTAATAGGGTTCTAACGTTCGTGCGAACTTTCGGTCCGTTTGCGGGTTCTGGTGCGAACCGAACCCGGGGGTGTTCAGCTCATCCCTAGTGATGTGTGGTATAGATCTACAGTATATAATAACAATGAGTACTGCAGAACTACCAGCATTCTTTCTATTATTTTTAAAGTGGATCTTCACCCATTCCACTGACTTGGCTCCTCTGCAACCCACCCACCGTCCACTGCACATACACTATATTACCAAATGTTTGACCGTTCTTCCTGAAGCGCATTTGTAAGGTCAGGCACCAATGTAAAAAGTAACCTCACACTATAACCCCCCCCCCTTCACCAAATAATTTGAACCAGTACACAAACAAGATCCATAAAGACATGGATGAGCAAGTTTAGGGGGGGGGGGAGGAACTTGACTGGCCTGCACAGAACCCTGACCTCAACCCGATAGAACACCTTTGGGATGAATTAGAGTGGAGACTGCAAGCCAGGCCTTCTCATCCAACACCAGTGCCTAACCTCACAAATGCACTTCTGGAAGAATGGTAAAACATTCCCATAGATACACTCTTAAATCTTGTGGACAGCCCTCCCAGAAGAGTTGAAGCTGTTATAGATTCAAAGGATGGGCCAACTCAGTATTGAACCCTACAAGCCAAGACTGGGATGCCATTAAAGTTCATGTGCGTGCAAAGGCAGGCGTCCCAATACTTTTGGTAATATAGTGTATATTGGATTCATGTTTCTTTTTTACTGCTTTTTATTTTAATTACGTTTTGGCCTGCCCCAATTCTCTATCATTCACCTAGGCAAATGATGGGAGTTTCCCCTGGTGCCTCTTGGGATTTGTGACATGCATGTCCCAGGAGGTCACCCCATTCACTAATGGAGGGGACGGGCTTAGGGACGCATCATCGGTAGTCTGTGCCAGAACCCGGAAGGGCTGGCATAGCCTCTTAATGACATCACAGATGAACATGGCGGTGTGGGACCCGGCAGTAGCTGCAGAAAAGAAGATCTCAGCAGGACAATGATCCTCTGCAAAAGGTGTTTTCCTTCCAATGTTCATTTTCATTTTACCACAAGTGACATGTAAAATTACTCTGTTAAAAAGAAAACTAAAGTGTAATTCTGGGAAAATTCAAATTACAGTTTTTCACTAGCATTAACACCAGATTTTTTTTTCCTATAGAAAGGGTGACTTAGAAAAACAAAAACTCTGGTGATCTTGCTAGTGAAAGACTGCATGATATGTAATTTTATATTTTTCTCATAGTTCGAATTTTTACTGTCTCACTCCTTGTGCCTTGCTTGGATCCTTACTTCCTTGCAGAGCTATGGCTGTCAGCAGAATCATTGGCATGCTACACTTCTGGGTGTGTTCGGTGTCTTTGTCTCCCTGCCACCCGCTGTGCTTCCTCCCACTGGCTGCTACATCACTACTGTGCCCTTTGGCTAAATAGAAATGTAATATATGTAATTGCTATGCAGGTGTAGCCAGGTGCTTGCCTTGAAACAGTAAGTGAATTAGTACACCGTGCTGCAATGCTCTCTGTGCTCCCAATGGACTTCAGCTGAATAGATCAACACTACCTCACCTCCATCCACCAGGGGGAGCTGACAAGCAGAAGGAGCTCAAGAGATTTAATGGTTGGCAGTACTGAATCATGGGAGATGTAGTGCAGGGGAAGGATCATGCTATGGGAGTCAATGGACTATTGAACTACAATTCCCAATGCAAGCCGGGTATAAAGAGAGAAATTTCACAGGCTGAATACTGAGGGTTCCCCTCTTTGCTGTAAGGAGACTAAGGTGTAAACATTGCTGCTCCTGTGTGAATATCAACTTGCTACAAGCCTGCAGCTGTGTGCTAAGGACAGGAGCCATTCCAGGCAGATCCAGAAGTGAGCGAACATTTAAACAGCGGGACACCTGTTGCTTTACCACTGGGACTGAGGACAGGACACTGCTGACATTACCCTGTTGCTGTCGGCAGAGACTGAGCACAGAGGGACTGACCATCTAACTAGCAGCATTATTTACTCCATGCAGACTTTACTGGGACTTTGCTAATGTGCACCACTGTACAAACTGGGCCCCAATGCATGCAGAATTTATGGAGACTGTACTCATGAGCCACATGGAAGCTTTAAAAATTTCCCAAAAATCAAAAGCACAAGACTATTCACCAGTATTGCATTTAGACTCCCTGTACCTGATCTTTTACCCATTTGTAACGTACTCTCTCTTATTTTGTGCTTTGTCTGTGTGGAGGCGGCCATCTTGTTGGAGGAGCAGGGTTTTGCTTCCTCGTGTCACAGCTGTCCTCTGATGATTGATGATCTGATGGTTAGTGGTACAATATTCAAAGAGCAGCAGAATAGGTGAAGGAAGCATAGACCTGCAGAATGAACAATGCAGAAAAAGAGAGATCATTGCAGTGCAGATCTTCTGGTATGGCTTGTTCTCCAGGAGCAATGAGCAGCACAGGAGAGTTATCACCAAATGTCACTTTAAAATTAGTGAAGCTAGCAGTTAGAGGCAGTGGTGCCTAGACAATCTTGCAGATATACAGCTACAAGGTTACAGAACAGGACGGCCTGGACCTTAGAAGTGTAGTGTGATTTTTGGGAGGAATTCAAGACAAAAGTTGGATTTTGTAGGGTATTGCTTAGGCACAATTAATATTTTAGATTCCTCTAAAATGGCAAATCTTCACTTTTTGAAGTCAGACACACTATAATTTTTCCTTACACAAAGCAGGCTTTCCAATTTCTACCGCTCTGACAGTAAAGAACCCTCAGTTTAAAGAGGAGGTCTGCCCGCCCCTTTAAAAATTAAAAGTCAACAGCTACACATACTGACTTTTAACATTAGGACACTTACCTGTCCTGGAGTCCAGCGATGTGGGCACCGCAGGCGATCTTCGGATCGGCTGGTCGGGTGCTGCCTTGGTCATTGCTACTAAGGGAACCCAGCAGTGTAGCCTTTCGGCTTCACGTCAGGGCTCCTACTGCACATGCATGAAGCTCACTGCGCTCTTTCACTGGCCGGCCGAAGAGGGAGGAGGAGGGGGGCCGAGCTGCTGACGTAGATCACCACGGCCTGGTCTCCTGGAAGTAGGGGCAGGATACCTGTCAAAGACAGGTATCCGCTCCCCCCTCCCCTCCCGAAAGGTGCCAAATGTGGCACCGGAGGGGGGAGGAATCAGATGAGCAGAGGTTCCATTTTTGGGTGGAACTCCACTTTAAGGTTAAACCGCTTCTCTTTTAATTTTTTTATTTTAGTGAATGGCCACGTGTCTTTTTAAATTCCCTTTCACTGAAAAGTTTGTTCCCTAGTTCCCTTGTTCACCAGTATGGTATTTGTACATCAATATCATATCCCCTCTCAAGTGTCTCCTCTCCAGAGAGAATAAGTTCAGTGCCTTTCAACATAGCTGAGATCCTCCAGTCCCTTAATTAGCTTTGTTGCCCTTCTCTGGACTCTCTCCAGTTCCAGTACATCGTTCCTGAGGACTGGTGCCTAGAATCAGATGGCATACTCAGGTGCGGCCGGATCAGAGTCTTGTAGAGTGGGAGAATTATTGTATTATTTCTGGAGTGAATCCCCTTTTTAATGCATGAAAATATTCTGTTGGCTTTGCTTGCAGCAGCTTGGCATTGCATGCCATTGTTGAGCCTGTCATCTACTAGGACCCCCAGGTCCTTTTCCATCCTAGATTCCCCCAGGGGTTCTCCCCCTAGCGAGTAAATTGCATTCACATTTTTGGCACCAAATGTAAAAATGTTCAACATTAAACCTCATTTGCCATGTAGTTGCCCACCCCGTTATTTTGTTAAGGTTTCCACATCCTGCGTAGAAGTTATTCCCTTTCTTAACTTTGTATTGTCCGCAAATAGGGCACTGTGTAGTTCACCTAACTAAAGAAAATCTGTACGGTTCTAAGTGCTCAACCAGATTAGATAAGGGTTTACCAGCATATATATGGGGCCATCTAGGTTGTTAAACAATATATACAGTTGATAAGGTTCTGTTGAGAAGAACATGCTGGCAGGTGCAGTTAGTTTGCCTGCCACTAGGTGGCTCTGGTCCCACTATAGTATGGGTATTAGGTCCTCTTTTAAAAAAGTCCCTCCTTAGTGCTGTCATGGGTGTAGTTATTGCCCATCTATATTCCAGGGTAGGAGGAGCTAACAGTAGACAGGGCATGGAAGCAAAACACCCCAGAGCTGCTAAGATGTAGTCCCCTACAGAGCTGATCTAAAGTGCCCTTTGCAGAGCGGAAGTACCAGGCGATCTACAGAACACAGTAGGAACAGCTGTCATTGCTCTGTAGTCACTGTGTGGACATTCCTTTATTCATAAATATTAAGGCCTACGGCTAGGGATTTTGAAAGCGGGGGTATGGTCAGGAGTATGGCACAATAAAGCGGCGTGTCCCATCAACAACAGGTAGGTGGTTGTCCCATAAAAGAAGACATGGGGCAGGAACTTGAGTAATTTGGCACCAACATCCATGCAATCGTAAGCCCCCTTACAAACATCTTGGGGTTAGAAAACAAATTGGTGCCCCAGAATAAAACATGAATTAAAGGGGTGAAAAAAAAAGGTTCAGCATGTCTGAGAATGTCTGAACTGTCCATGATACACTACGAACATACAAATAAACACCCTTCTTTTGATGCTGATCTAAGAAGTAGAACAACATACAAGCTGTGTACAGCAGTGGGCCAAACCCCAGAGGTACAGATTAAAGAATAACAGTCACACAAAGGACAAACTATGTGTCAACAAGGTTACATTCATAGGCTTATAGGGACCCATTGACTCTAGCTCCCGCTCGCTGAATATGTGTCCTGTTGAGGGAATGAAAGTATAACTTCTCTTAATAAATAGCCCCTCACACTCAGCAGCGCTATCACTGTAATGGCTATGCGTAAACCTGGAGGTCAGACTGAGGCCAAAATGATAACTGCCAGAGCTCAGACATCATGTCCTTCGTAGATCCATTTATTCCACTTTACTTTTACTAAAAGCGATTGTAAGGCTCTGACACAAGAGGCTCAGTGTGCTCAGGTATGCCCGTGTTTGATTTAGGTCATATCTCGACTTGGTAATTCAGAACTGACAACTGTTGGTGTTCAGATAAAAACAAAAAAATCTTCGGGGAAAGTATAGATACAACTTTCTGAAAAATTATTAGGCAATTGAAAGACTTTTCAGTCTTTTCTTCGGGACAGTATAACCATTGTCATGGTTATGCAGTAATGTTTGTCTCTCAGCTTACCTCTCCTCCATGTGTCCTGCTTTAGAGGCCAGCCACTCTCACCTGGCTGCTTAAGTAATCTCTCCTCTAAGCATGGCTCCACCCCAGGCCCTATCAGGGAACACTATATTAACCTGTGCACTGCAATCCAGCCGTGCTGATCAACGTTGTTTGTTAAGCTTTTGTGTGTTTGGGTTCCTGCTTGCCGTGTGCTACGTCTGTCTCTGTTTTATCGATCTTGGCTTGTTCTCGACTATACCCGTCTGCTTGTGACCTTGACCTTTGGCGTGTACTTTTTTTATCCTTGTCTGCTAGTCGCTCCGACCTTTGGCTTATCCCCTCACTATCTCTTGTAACCTGAGCTGCTGCTTCCCCTCTATCCTCTATAGCCTACTGTGAGCGTGAGCTAGGGGACTCTGGGGGCCGCGACCTGGATCCAGTTGCAGCCCAGTCCATCCTCACCACTAGAGGCTCTGGTGAACACCTGCTGGATCTTAGACTCCGCGCCCTTGAAAATCTTAGGCTCTAGCTCCCTGTGGGATCCCTTTTAGTGTTCCAGTGGACCTGCCTTCCTTACCCACCCAGAGTTCCATCCGCAGCAGTCAGCCATAGGGTTCACTACCTTAGCGGTGCACTCCTGACCCCAACGGTGTGCATCTGTCACCTGGCTTCAGGTGACCTGAAAACCATACAGGTTATGGTAATGCAGCGCCCTGCTCCTGTTGACCATTCGCTCACATGTAAATTTAGTGGGTTATCTGTTCTGTATATAGTTCAGATTCAATATTATGGCTAAATTAGCCTCTGCTCCAGCATTGGCTGTGTGATGTGCCGTTCCACACTGTCGTCTGTAGGTGTCGTTGTCACCACAGACCAGTGATGGAAGGACAACAGGCTAAGGTGTATTGGGTGTCCCTTTGCCCAGAAACATCCCAGTGGGAGTGGTTCACCGTTGTGCATTCTGGGAGATGCCATCTTTCTCTCTCTCTGACCTCATGGCCCGCCTGGCCTAAGGTATGTGACAACTGCTCTTCTGCCTCAGGGCCTGCTGGCCTGAGGCTACGTGACTGCAAGTAGGCCCAGAAGCCTGTCTGGGGCCTACTGGTTCAGAGGTGGTCCTGTGCTGTCTTACCTGCGGGAAGGACTCATCTTGGAGAGGACCGAGCAAAAGGCTGGTATCTCAAGAGGAGCCTGGTGGCTCGATTGGAGGATGCATCCTAACCAATCTACCTCACAGTACTGCCGGATGGGCTTAAAGGGACTTTAAGTACTGTGTAGCTGTGTTCGCTTGTCTGTTGCTGACCATCGAATCCTGTGGCAGAGGATGGTACAAACAGTTATTACTGATCATCGAATCCTGTGGCAAAGGATTGAACAAATAGTTATTTCTATCATCAAGTCTGTGGCAGAGACTTTTGTCCGTGCATCATTCTGGCTGCTAGGCCAGTGAGAGAGGCCTGAGCAAGATCCGCTGACAAGAAGTTGTATTTGTCTTCTGGATCTCAAGTTCCTCAGTGATCTGCACAAGGTATCTGAACTTTCCCCTAACCCTCCATCCCTCTACGGCTACAAGTTGTATTAAATAAAAAGCATTGGGAAAAAGACTAAGTGACTGGTGAATGCATCTGTGGGCTCATTGCCCAATTTAGAGCCAAGCGAGTTTTGATACATTGAACTGTGTGATAACGGCAGAACCAAAAATAACCAGCAGCTCTCACTTTAGTGAACAAAAAAAGTGCAAGTGAAACACACAAAAAAAATTCACTGGACATGTCACTGGTCCCCTCCAAAAAACGAAGGACACTTCCCTGACACCCTGGTACAAGGCTCCTTGACAGGGGCAAGACACTCTGATCCACCTAGCTAAAAGGCTTGGCAGATCTCTCTCCTCATGATAAGCCGCAGCTGACCACAGAATACTGGATGAGGGGGTCTTACGAAGAAAGACCCCTAAGTATGGATCAAAAACACACATATAGAAAGCTGAAGTGACACACATATGGAGAGCAATACAAATAATGTGCCAAAATGCATACAATGACTAGATCTGGCATGTAATACAGTGTGTAAAAAAAGTACACGTGAGCACACATATAAAAGTGCACCTAGGGTGTGTCATTTGCCCGCCCCTGAAGAGAAAGGATCCTTCCATGACTCCTCCCCCCAGGGTGCAAGTCTCCTGAGGAGGGCAAGGCACACTAAGGTCCACCTAGCCAAAAGGCCCGTTGGCCCCAGATCCTCAGCCTCGTCAGCCAAAGCTGACCCCGGAGTACTAGGTGAGACCCTCCCCCAGCCAGGGGGTGAAGGAACCTAAGGGCCACACATCCTACCCATTAGTATTCAGGATAGGCTGGAAAGACCCACACCTTACAATCCAAGTAAAAAAAAAAAAACACACATAAGTGAGAATAAATAAGTAAAAAATACCGTAAATAAAAGTGCCAGCGCAGGTGCAGTGGCTAGACCTTGTTGTCTGGTAACAAAAAAATGCCAAAAGGCCTAGTCCATGATGTGTGGTGCAGAAAGAAGCTGTTAGTGTCATGGCCTAGTGCAACTTCACATAGTGGCATCCAAAACCCATAATGCTACTCCGGCACCCCCAGGACGCCACTCTCAAGGAATGCTTGACACCGCCAGCGCTCTGCCCTCCCAGCCCTCAGCCAGACAAGGTAGCACAGTTTGAATCAGGAGGCATTGGGCCCCACAGAACCTTCCACGCTAGGGAGAAACTCCCCACCACCATCTTACTCATTTGGTTTCTTTATCACGGGTAAGATCCCTCAGCACCCCCATCATAGTTAATTTGGCTTCTTTCTCATGGGTAAGATCCCTCAGCACCCCCATCATAGTTAATTTGGTTTCTTTCTCATGGGTAAGATCCCTCAGCACCCCCATCATAGTTAATTTGGCTTCTTTCTCACGGGTAAGATCCCTCAGCACCCCCATCATAGAAGTAGAGATAGAGAAAGAAGGAGAAGGCCAGTAATGGCAACCTCCAGGTTTCCTTTAACCCATCAAAAGAGAACCATAGAGGTTGCTGTTTCTGATGTCTCCTTCTGAATAAGCTAGTTTTGAGACTGGTATATTGATCCCCTTGTCTCCATGCTTTTTGAGTTACGTAGTAAGCATGTAGGTAAGGACATCATGCTTCCCTTTGCAATTCCTGAATTGCATTCTTGTTCCAGGTCAGTGATTTTAAAATACTGAAGCTATAAGTAGGTCAGGTAGGTAAAAGCCAGGCAACCAGAATTTTCAGAAAGAGCCCAGCCGCCGTGACAGTCCCCATGCTTCTCCCATGATGGGCTCACTTGAAGGCTCCATTCACACCTATGCAGTTTGCTTTTGAGTGTTTCTGCAGTGCTTTTTGCTGTGCTTCCTTTGTGTTTTTTTTTTACAGCGATTTTGCCACATTTTCGCAGCATATTGTGTTTTGCGTTTTTTATGCTTTTTTTTTTGCCAAATTTGTTATCGGGCAGATAAAAAAAAGCAAAATGCAAATCGTGGCAAAATTGCGGTAAAACCACACTAAAAACGCACTGCATGCTTTTCTGTAGCTTCTCCATTGAAGTCTATTGAACCAAAAAAAGCACCATTTTGCATTTAAAAAAGTCCATTACCCTTACTAAAAACACAGAGGCACAAAAATACATTGATGTGAACGTGTTCCATAGGACCCATGTTAAAAATAATGTCCTGCATTTCTGCAAAAAATATGAAAAAACGCATTGGTGTGAATGGAGCCTGAAGCTGAACTCCAGGCAGATATAATGGGCACATATGATTCTAGCTCTGTATTAATACATAATAAATACATTTTTAAATGCAAGCATTTAAAAATACATAAGTACACATACAATTTTTAAGTATAAGTACTTGAAGTGAATTTTTCTTTTTTTTTTGTTTACAAACTTTTATTAGGTATAAAATGGTGGTACATAAGAGAACAACATTTTGGAAAAATGCATCTTATATGGTATTCTATAAGGCTTGAGTAATTTCAAGGGTATCAGCTTCTTGAAATCAGACTGGGGGTGGAAATGCAGTACAAGGAGCCAATCAGTTGTGCTGCAGTGCAAGGATCGTGTTGATAGAAGGAGAGCACAGAGAGAAAAGGATATAAACTCATACGTTTACTGCATTTCTTTCACTGTCCTATCACAGGCTGGGGGAGGGACAAGACCTGTAAGTGTCACTGAACTGCAGCAGTGAAAAATCAGGTCTTCAGCTCTGGAAATCTCAGGGCTGGATGGACACAAATGCAAATATGTATTTGACTGTCTGGAGTTCAGCCTTAATCTCCTTTCTACACCCTTTTGTAAATGTATCCTTTTTTAATTACATTGAGCAGCCCCATAAGATCGGCAGTCCTATCCCATCTCTGACAAGCTAGGACAGAATGTGAGCTTCTATACATCAATAGGAAAGTGTATCCCATCTGAGTGCCTGGCATACAGCCATCGCTGGAGGTATGGATAAAGCAGATTATGCAGCAATTGGTTAAATACATTTTCCTCAATGAACCTGTGGCCAACTCCTCACTGGAGCATGTGGAATTTTTAATTTATAGGATGAAAAAATAAAAATAAAATGTAACCTATCTTGCCGTACTCATCCTTTCCATGATCTAAGATCATTGCCTTATTCTACAAGCTGTGTTTTGACTTTGTTATCTGGTATGTAGACTGGCTCGGTGCCTCCCAGCACACCTAGGTCTTTCGTTGGAACTTGCAGCGGCGCAACGGGAGTCACGTATGCTTGCTTACATAAACCATTATAAATATAATACATTTGCTTGTCTACATAGAAGAAGAACAGCGGGTCACTGAGGTAATGCATGCATGTGTTCTTATTGAAAGACGACACCTGTTGACACTAAGAAATCCTAAATCGGTGTGATATCACCTTTTTTTTTATCATCATCTCAAAATGTGCTGCATGGTATTGACCGGGAAACAGTAGTTCAATCATCTCTTACATGCTACTTACCGGGTCATTTCATGTTATCCTGCAGGAAATGTTTTAGTATTTTGTGCTCAAATGCAAGCTGAAAAAATTGTATTGAAAGGTATACAAAAGTTACATTTAATGGGGTTGTAAAGGTTTTTTTTTTTTTTTAAATAACAAACATGTTATACTTACCTCCACTGTGCAGTTCGTTTTGCACAGAGTGGCCCAGATCCTGCTGTTCCAGGGTCCCACGGCAGCTCTCGTGGCTCCTCCCCGCAATGGCTAACCCCCTCTGGGAAGCTCTATCCCGAGGGTGTTACCTTGCAGGCGTACTCCCGTGTCATACAGTCGGCGTCCATAGCTGCCGAGTGTATGACTCGGCCCCGCCCCCCGGCGGCCACGTCATTGGATTTGATTGACAGCAGCGGGAGCCAATGGCTGTGCTGCTATCAATCTATCCAATCAGTGCCGAGACTCCGTTGAGAAGAGGACGCCGGGGGACGCGCAGAGCAGGTGAATGGGCTCAGGTAAGTAAAACGGGGGGGGGGGGATGGGGGGCCCGTGATTGCCAGGTGTTTTTTCACCTCAATGCATAGGATGCATTAAGGTGAAAAAAACACAAACCTTTATAACCCCTTTAAAGGTAAAATTGGCAAAATGACATGACACTGTTTCCTGGAAATACGATACCGTTTCTCAAAGGGTTACTAAACCCAGGAACCTGCATTGACTATATCTGGTCTCCCACGGTACACAGAACATGGTAATGCAATCTTAGTAAATACAGTGCCTTGAAAAATTATTCATACCCCTTGAAATTTTCCACATTTTGTCATGTTACAACCAAAAACTTAAATGTATTTTATTGGCTTTTTATGTGATAGACCAACACAAAGTGGCACATAATCATAAAGGGGAAGGAAAATTATAAATGATTTTCAATTTTTTTTTACAAATAAATATGTGAAAAGTGTGGGGTGCATTTGTATTCAGCCCCCTTTACTCTGATACCCCTAACTAAAATCTAGTGGAACCAATTGCCTTCAGAAGTCACCTAATTAGTAAATATAGTCAACCTGTGTGTAATTTAATCTCAGTATAAATACAACTGTTCTGTGAAACCCTCAGAGGTTTGTTAGAGAACCATAGTGAACAAACAGCATCATAAAGGCCAAGGAACACACCAGACAGGTCGGGGATAAAGTTGTGAAGAAGTTTAAAAAAGGGGTCAGGTTATAAAAATATATCCCGAGCTTTGAAGATCTCACAGAGCATTGTTCAATCCATCATCTGAAAATGGAAAGAGTATGGCACAACTGCAAACCCACCAAAACATGACCGAACACCTAAACTGACAGGTCGGGCAAGGAGAGCATTAATCAGAGAAGCAGCCAAGAGGCCCATGGTAACTCTGGAGGAGCTGCAGAGATCCACAGCTCAGGTAGAAGAATCTGTCCACAGGACAACTATTAGTCGTGCACTCCACAAATCTGGCCTTTATGGAAGAGTGGCAAGAAGAAAGCCATTGTTGAAAGAAAACCATAAGAAGTCTAGTTCGCAGTTTGCGAGAAGCCATGTGGGGGACACAGCAAACATGTGGAAGAAGGTGCTTTGGTCAGATGAGACCAAAATTTAACTTTTTGGCCTAAAAGCAAAACGCTATGTGTGGTGGAAAACGAACACTGCACATCACCCTGAACACACCATCCCCACTGTGAAACATGGTGGTGGCAGCATCAAATTGTGAGGATGCTTTTCTTCAACAAGGACAGAGAAGCTAAGCAGAGTTGATGGAAAGATGGATGGAGCTAAATACAGGGCAATCTTGGAAGAAAATCTGTTAGAGTCTACAAAAAGCTTGAGACTGGGGCGGAGGTTCACCCTCCAGCAGCACAGCGACCCTAAACATACAGCCAGAACTACAATGGAATGGTTTCGATCAAAGCATATTCATGTGTTAGAATTGCCCAGTCAAAGTCCAGACCTAAATCCAATCGAGAATCTGTGGCAAGACTTGGAAATAGATGCTCTCCATCCAATCTGACAGAGCTTGAGCTATTTTGCAAAGAGGAATGGGCAAAAACATTACTCTCTAGATGTGCAAATCTGGTAAAGACATTCCCAAAAAGACTTGCAGCTGTAATTGCAGCGAAAGATGCTTCTACAAAATATTGGCCGAATACAAATGCACCCAACACTTTTCAGATATTTATTTGTAAAAAAAAATTGAAAATCATTTATAATTTTCCTTCCACTTAACAATTATGTGCCATTTTGTGTTGGTCTCTCACATAAAATCCCAATAAAATACATTTATGTTTTTGGTTGTAACATGACAAAATGTGGAACATTTCAAAGGGTATGAATACTTTTTCAAGGCATTGTATAAACTGCTAAATACATTTTTTCATCAGAAGTATATAGCAGTCTTGTGACTTCTATCAGTGTCTGAGTAAAGCTTGTAAGAGGAGTTTTCATTCTCCCCCGAATGTCCTATGAGGTTGCAGGACCTCTGACCCTAGACAGTGCTGATTGGCCCTGTGCTAATCACATGCAGTCCCCAAAAAGAAAAATCTCTAGCAACACACATCAAACTGAGCATGTGCAGCGTGCCCCCAAGGCTCTGTACTATCAGCAGATTCACTGAGAGATAAAAAAAAAAAGTGGGTGGTTCAATCTATGGTACCCCTGCACAACTAGAATATCAGTTTTTGGGCTGGTTTAAAGAGTCAGACCACGTGTAAAGGATCAAACCACACTGATATTTCCGTTTGGAGATGGGCTATATGGGAGGGAATTGTCTTTATACAGCCATGCCATCTCCACTGCTGCATGTCCATGATGTAAAAAAAAAATAAAACAAATCAGTAAATCTTATTGTTAGAAAAATCATATTCTTAGCTCTAGTTTAATTGTGCTTTTAATTCCAGAGAAGCAGCACTTAAAGGTGAACTCCACCCTCCTTCCCCTTAAAGCTAAGGAAGTTGCCATATTAGCTTCTGTATGGTCTACGGCTGCCATGATGCTGCACATGTGGTCAGGTATGACATTAGACATTTGATGGATTCACAGTTTGGCATGCCGAATGTAAATGTTTTAGGAAACAGTTAAATGAATGGACAAAATAATAGTGAAGGGCCTCCAAAAAAGAAAAAAACGTGAAACATAAATATTGCAATAAAGTCCAAATATTAAAATTCCAATGTGATGTCCAATGTAATGTAGTGAACAAATATCAATCAGTAACACCAGTGTAGATATAACAGTTCTTCATACATGTGCCTTAGTGATCTCCCACCACCAAGTGAATTTCAAACTCACCAAAGCAAGTAGCTACCATCACAGCAGCAAAAACACCCTAAGTAACATGTTGATCCAGCATGGATTATAACAGCATAGGGACTCCAAGGATCTCTCCTTTTAAAGGCCTCCAACTGCGGATGAATGAAGCTTACCAGGGGCCAGAGAGAAAGTTCCAATAGTGTAGTATTTATTGTTAAAATGCATACAGCAGGTAAAGAACAGTGAATGGAAAAACTCACATCTGAATGCCGCTGTCGACCCAGGACCGAACAGCGGTCTGACGTTAGCACCAGAATCTCTGTCCCGATGCGTTTCGTCCAATGGGACATTATCAAGGGTTCATGTGGTGCTGTCCTGTATAAATAAATATAGTCTCATGACAGCTGTGTGCAATAAATCGTCCGTTTGTGTCACCAGATATGATGTGGCAGCCATGTTGTTGGAGTCCTGGAAGTGGTCACGGGTGGCTCCGCCGGAAGTTGTGGAGCCGCCATATTGTCTTAGTCCCAGAAGTGGCTCGGCAGCCATATTGTTAAATCAATGGGTTTAGTTCCACCTCAAGGGCTTTACTGAAACAATTGCCATAAATAAACTCTGTTTATTTACAGAAGAGGTGTTAATCAGGTATTTAGATCTAAAAATACTACTTTTAAAAATAATTTTTCCTCTTTTTAGCCAACTAAATATGATACACTGCATTTTAATATTTTGTATATTCAGCAGCCTTTTGCTTACCTGTCTACTGTTTACTGTTGTGTTGAAAAATAAAACTTGTCTACGGAGCTCGCCAGCTCAAACAGAAATTTACACAGATTTGACTTATCAGCCTCCCTGCCTGTTTTGTTTAGTCGGGTCATTTAGAGTTTTATTACAAATGCCTCGTACACACGATCGGATTTCCATCGGACAAAGCCTTGGAATTTTGTGCCAAGGGCGTTGACCGTGACCTTGTTCTGCATACAAACGGCAAAACTTTGTCGGCTAACAAACAGAAACTACGTGGTTTTTCTGCTCTTTAGCGCCCCCCTTTGGGCAACTTCTGCTAATGTTGTGCTATGGTTAGTATTGCTTCTGAGCATGCGTGTTTGTACTTTGGATTTTTTTCCAACGGACTTCTGTACACATGATCGGATAATCCGACATCACACATTTGTTGTCGGAAAATTTTAAAGCATGCTATCCCACATTTGTTGTTAGAAATTCCGACAACAATTGTCCAATGGAACGTAAAAACAGTCGGATTATCCGACAAAACCCTGCCATCACACAATTCCCGTTGGAAAATCCGATCGTGTGTACGGGGCATATGAGAGGCAGAAGACAAATAGCATCTACTGCGCCTTCTCTAAAAAAAAACATTAAAAAAAAAGGACTTTCTCTTTAGAAAAACAATGTGAATTGAATGTAATTTGCACACCCTGCATTCAAATTAATTAAAAAAATTATAATTATGCAGAGTAAAATATAAAAATAAAATATCAGTTTAAAAATGTATAAACTTTAAAAAATAAGTATTAAAATAAAACAATATTATTAACTATTACTACTAATTGAAAAGTCTCCCTTTAACATGTTTATTCATTCAATAGGGAAAATTTGATTATTTAATTTTGGGGTGTAACTATAACACTTTCTGCTTAATAATTAATCCAGTTAACCACTTCCCGACTGCCGCACGCCGTTATAAGTCGGCAGAATGGCACGGGCAGGCATATGGGCGTACCTGTACGTCCCTTCGAATTTGCCGCCCAGCGTGCCCGGGAGTGTGCTCGCGGGTCCCAGGAACTTGATGTTCGCCGGCGGCCCATGATTGCGGTCAGGAGAGGCAGAACGGGGAGATGCCTATGTAAACAAGGCATTTCCCTGTTCTGCCTGGTGACAGGACACTGATCTACTGCTCCCTGTCATCGGGAGCAGTAATCACTGTCGTGTCACTGGTAGCCCATCCCCTCCACAGTTAGAATTACTCCCTAGGACACACTTAACCCCTTCATCGCCCCCTAGTGTTTAACCCCTTCCCTGCCAGTGTCATTTACACAGTAATCACTGCATTTTTATAGCACAGATCGCTGTATAAATGACAATGGTCCCAAAAATGTGTGAAAAGTGTCCCATGTGTCCGCCATAATGTCGCAGTCACGATACAAATCACAGATCGCCGCCATTACTATTAAAAAAAATAAATAATAAAAATGAATAATAAAAATGCCATAAAACTACCCCCTATTTTGAAGACGCTATAATGTTTGCGCAAATCAGTATACGCTTATTGTGATTTTTTTTACCAAAAATATGTAGAAGAATACATATCGGCCTAAACTGAGGAAAAATTAAAAAAAAAAAATGGGATATTTATTATAGCAAAAAGTAAAAAATATTGCGTTTTTCTTCAAAATTGTCGCTCTTCTTTTGTTTATAGCGCAAAAAAAAAAAAAAACGCAGAGGTGATCAAATACCATCAAAAGAAAGCTCTATTTGTGGGGAAACAAAGGGTGTCAATTTTGTTTGGGTACAGCGTCATACGACCGCGCAATTGTCAGCTAAAATGGCCCGGTCATCGGGCAGCCAGGGCTGAAGTGGTTAATAATGACTGTGTGGGAACCTGACAATGAGAAATTAATTTCAGCAATTCTTATCTTAGTAATTATTTAACAAAGCAGCTCACTATAATGGCAGGTATACGGGAAAAAAATTCTAGAGAGTGGCACAGAAAGTGAAACTAAAAGGTGCTTTAAAATGACTTTTATGTAAAACTGCACAATAATACAAAATGTATATGTAATGTATTTATTAATTCAACACCTGCTCCAGGTCTGTCCATACAGGGCCAGCCTAGTGGAACAGATCTAGGCTCCTTCCCAACCTTAACAACATTCAAATGAAGAAAAGGGAAGATCGCACACTGCATTCTCTAAAAACTTCTTTCCTTTTTTCCAAACCAGTATAAGGCTCCATGTACACAGAAGCTGATAAACTGCAGTTTATTGGCGTTTTTTTAAAAAGCCCATTAACTGCACTCTATGTTAGCCTATGTGTTCATGTACACATAACGTTTTTTAGCTTTAATGAGCAGTGAAGTTAATGGGCTTTTTTCTGAACGCAAGAAATTCGCGTTCAAAGTGCCGTTTTTCGGCAGAAAAAAAACGAAAAAAAAAACCCAAAACGCTCATAAACGCTCAAAAACGCTGGCCGCGAGCGGTTTTTAGCATTTTTTGGTCCATTGGAAAAAATAAAAAATAAAAAACGCTACGCTGAAAAACGCTAATAAAAGCTAGTAAAAAAACGCTGATAAAAGCTAGCTTTTTCTGCTGCTTTAAAAACGACAGTTTTTGAGCTTCTGTGTACATGGAGCCTAAAGCTTTAACCCAAAATTTGTCCCTGCTAAAAACACAGTATAATTTCCCTTTAACTCGGTATAGGAGCTTCACACAAAACGTTTTGTTCTCTTTGTGACACATGGATTTAAGTCACCGATGAATGAAAGCGGAGAGGGGAACCTGATCCCATAATTACAGTTTTGCCTTCCCCGTTCGGAGCAGTTGATGATAAAAACACATTACTTCGACCATAGTCGCTATTGTAATTGGCCGTCGCCATTTAACAAATGTATATTTTATTACTTATTACCTACTCATTCAACCACTAATCGCAACAAACCAGCGCACTTGGCAGACAGATGACAGTAATTATTGGAAGTGCAGCCAGTGCTGTTTTTATTCCCATTTTTTTTTTTTTTTTACAATACGTGGTTTTATGTGGGTTCTTTTCTGAATTGCTTCCAGTGAAAATAATCAGTATGTACTTACACAAGTAGCTGTTGTGTTTAAATCACCGCTATAAGTTAAAGAGAATAGAACATGGAATTATAAAGTGATTTATTTTATGGAAATGTTAAGCTCAATAAAATGAATAGCTCTGTAGAATTTTATATTTAATTATTTAGAGACCCCTTCCTTTCCCCATCTGAAGATATATTTCCTTTAAATAATGCTACAGTAAATTTGATTTTTAAGACGACTGAGCAATCACCCTAATTACTGCCTTTCTGCATGCGCCTTCCAGGTCAATGGCCAGGATCACAATGACAGCTCTGGAGCCTGCTCCTTTAACTGCTTGTGGACTGCCCTACATGCATTTACTGCGCCAGGGTGGCCGCTCTGTGCCAGGTCACATACCTAGTTTGTGATCACACACTTCCGGGTCTGCGGCGTGCGCCGCCGGCTACCCACTCCCCCGCTGTGATTATACACAGCGGGTGCCCATCGGCAGGTACCGGGGATCTTCAATGTCCGCTGGTGCCCGCCGTTTACACAATACAGAGGCAGGATGACAATCTGCCTATGTAAACAAGGCAGATTGTCGTTCTGTCAGAGGGGAAGATACTGATCCAGTGTTTCTGCTAAGCAGGAACACAGATCTTTGCCTTCCCCTAGCCAAAGCACACCCCCCACAGCTAATAAGCACAACTTAGGCATACATTTAAAGTGGATGTAAACCCAATTCATGAAAATTGAGATGGGCACATATATCTGCAGTATTTTGTTAACTCTCTTCAAAGAGCTATGTCCCATAGCTCTCTCCTGAACTGTTCCTCTGCTATCAGCCTAATAACTCCTGACGGATTCTATGACACATCAGATAAAAGCAGCCTGAAATTTCTGTCAGGGGAGGTTGCTATGAATAGATTAACAGGGAGCTGGCCCTGTTACAAAACACCTCTGAGAGTCTCTACCTATGTGGAGAGGGGGTATGTTCCTTTCCTCCAATCAGCAATTTTAGCTATTTTGGCTGTATTCCCAGACATCACACTCCGTGTTAACCAGGAAGAGAAAATTTCCTAACAAGATCTGAACTTTCTAAACAGTATATAAATGTGAAGACAGCAGATATAAATGTAAAACCTATGTAGGGAGATTTGGTTCATCTCAGTGTATCATCTGAGGCTGTTCACTTTACTGGGTGTATGGAGGGTTTACATCCACTTAAACCCGTTGATCGCCCCTGATGGTAACCCCTTCCCAACCAGTATCATTAGTACAGTGACAGTGCATTTTTTTTAGCACTGATCACTGTATTAGTGTCACCGGTCTCCAAAAAGTGTCAAAAGTGTTAGTTAAGCATCCGATTTGTCCGCCGCAATACCGCGGTCCCACTATTAATCGCTAATCGCCACCATAACTAGTAAAAATAAATTAAAATATCCCATAGTTTTGTAGACGCTATAACTTTTGCATAAACCAATCAATATACGTTTATTGTTTTTTTTTTTAACAAAAATATGTAGCAGAATACATATTGGCCTAAATTGATAAAGAAATATTTTTTTATTATTATTATTATTATTATTGGATGTGTTTTATAGCAGAAAGTAAAAAATATTGTTTTTTTTCCAAAATTTACAGTCTTTTTTTTTGTTTATAGCCCAAAAAATAAAAACTGCACCTAACAAAATCTATATTTGTGGGAAAAAAATGATATATATTTTGTTTGGGTACAGTGTTGTATCGCATGACCGCACAATTGTCAGTTTAAATAACACAGTGCCATATCGCAAAAAAATGTGAGTGAAGTGGTTAAAGCCCCACTCACCTAAGTTCACCATCCCTCTTGCTACTACTGGTTTCTGTACAGGGGGCAGCTAATCCAGCATTGCAATAGTACTCATGACCTTAGTTCCCTACCATTCCCTTGTAATTATGTCACCCTCTTCTGGATCCTGAGAGAAATCTGCCACTGGGCATCCTATAGGAAGTGTCCATTTCATGCAGGAAGTGACATGGACACCCAGACAAGAACCTAAGCAGGAAGTTGCTGAAATGTCAAGCAATCAGGGGATGGTGGGGGGACATCTTTATTCCAGAGAGGAGCTTGAAATAGTCAGCAATGGCAGCTGCCATACTTCTATCTTTACTTAAATCCAGGCTTTCATTTTTTAACTGGATATATCTTAATAAACCTGCCTGCCTACTTAGTCCATAGGGTTGCTGGTATCCTTACCTCTTAACTGTGCAGCATTCTCTAAGATCATTTAGCTTTTTTTCTTCTAGCAGGCTGCTGGAGCCTACTCCTCTCTTTATTCACCCCCCCCCCCCACCAGGATCCCAAATTTAAGTTTAAAAGCTACCCCTGCCACATTTCTAGATCTCTAGGTGAAAAATAATGGAGATCTCAGCTAAAGAAAAATGTAATGCCCCGTACACACGAGTGGAAATTCTGTCGGAAAAACCTTGGATGGTTTTTCCGACGGAATTCCACTCAAGCTTGACTTGCATACACACGGTCACACAAAAGTTCTCTGAACTTTCGACCATCAAGAACGCGGTGACGTACAACACTACGACGAGCCGAGAAAATTAAGTTCAATGAATCCGAGCATGCGTTGAATTGTTTCAGAGCATGCGTCTGAATTTTGCGCGTTGGAATTGCTACAGACGATCAGAATTTTTTCCGTCTGAAAAATTGAGAACCTGCTCTCAATCTTTTGCTGGCGGAAATTCTGACAGCAAAAGTCCGATGGAGCATACACACGGTCGGATATTCCGACCAAAAGCTCACATTTGCTGGCGGAAATTCCGACCAGAAGCTCACATCGGACTTTTGCTGGCGTAAATTTTGACCGTGTGTACGTGTGAAAAATCCAGCACATCCATAAAGTCCCACAGCAGGGTTCTCTTTATTCATTCCCTCCCCAGGATCCCTAATATAAGATCAGAAGCTACTCCTGACTAGGGATGAGCCGAACACCCCCGGGTTCGGTTCGCACCAGAACCTTCGAACGGACCGAAAGTTCGCGCGAATTTTCGAACCCTATTCGTTATAATGGACGCGAACGTTCGAAATCAAAATTGCTAATTACAACGGCCAATATGCATGTTAATGTTATAAAACAGGTTTGGGGACCCGGGTCCTGCCCCAGGGGACATATATCAATGCAAAAAGAAATTTTAAAAACTAAAGTTTTTTCGGGAGCAGTCATTTTAATGATGCATAAAGTGAAAAAAAAAAAGTGAAATTTTCCTTTAAATATGGTACCTGGGGGGTGTCTAAAGTATGCCTGTGAAGTGGCATGTGTTTCCCGTGTTTAGAACTGTCCTTGCACAAAATGACATTTGTAAAGGAAAAAAAGAAGCCATTTAAAACCACTTGCGGCTTTAATGTCATGTCTTGTCCTGGCCGCCATATGGCTGAAAATCCTTGAGAAAAATGGCATGGCTACCCCATCACCCCCCCCCCACCCCAGCCCCTTTGGGTCTTGTATGGATACTAAGGGGGACCCCGCACCCAAAATAAAACCCTATACCTACAACCCTATATACTCTGAACAGCAGTATATAGGTGGTGCAAACAAGACATGGACTGTAGGTTTGTTCTTAAGTAGAATCTGAACAGGTACATTATGAAGTGTAGCTACATCCCAAAAAAATAAATTTTTAAGCTTTTTGGAGAACATAGGGAGGGGTTATCACCCCTGTAACATTTGCTGTCTTTGCACATCTGTTCAGAACATGTCACCTCACTTTCCGTCCCAATGACAAATGTTTTTGGAAAAGTGGGGTTTTAATTGAAACAAGGATTGGTGATAAAGCATCAGTAGAGAGGAGATACCTTTTTCCCAAATTAAATCTAACAGGATAGAATTTTCCTTCCTAGGGGTAGATTTCCTCTCACTTCCTGTTTTCTCTTGCCGTTTGCAAGTAGGAGTCGTTTGTAAGTTGGATGTTTGAAAGTAGGGGCCTGCCGTATATACTCTGCAGAAATTTGCCCTATTAGATGTTGGTGTAGCCACAAGACTGGTGGGCACAGGAATGGGCCCTGCTGTGAGTTAATAGATCAAGATTTGTACTTGCATGCACCTGTTGAACCGGGCAGAAAAATTGGGCCTTTGGTGGTGGTGGTGGTGGTGGTGGACGGTGTTGCCACAAGACTGTAAGCCCTCACAGTTACTCTTGGTGGGTGCAGGAATGGGCCCTGCTGTGAGTTATTAGATCAAGATTTGTAATTGCATGCACCTGTTGAACAGGGCAGAAAAATTGGGCCTTTGGTGGTGGTGGTGGTGGTGGACGGTGTTGCCACAAGACTGTAGGCCCTCATAGTTACTCTTGGTGGGCGCAGGAATGGGCCCTGCTGTGAACTATTAGATCAAGATTTGTAATTACACGCCCCTGTTAAACAGGGGCTGAAAAATTGTGCCTTAGGCATTGGTGCTGGTGCCACAACACTGCAACCCCTCACAGATACTGTACTTGGAGCACAGCAGTCACACCTGTTGCGAAGCATCTTTTTAAAAAATTGTAATTACACGCCCCTGTTATACAGGGGCTGAAAAATTGTGCCTTAGGCACTGGTGCTGGTGCCACAACACTGCAACCCCTCACAGATACTGTACTCTGAGCACAGCAATGAGACCTGTTGCAAAGCATTGCCTAAAAATTGTAATTACACGCCCCAACAGGGGCTGAAAAATTGTGCCTTAGGCACTGGTGCTGGTGCCACAACACTGCAACCCCTCACAGATACTGTACTCTGAGCACAGCAGTCACACCTGTTGCGAAGCATCTTTTTAAAAAATTGTAATTACACGCCCCTGTTATACAGGGGCTGAAAAATTGTGCCTTAGGCACTGGTGTGGTGGCATGGATCATTGAGGAGGAGGAAGAGGATAGTCAGTGAACATAACAGGACAGTCACTCAGCATCAGCATAGGCAGTCTTGAAGGGATGTGACATTATAAATTATTCCGTTATATCCGCTTCAGGTGTCTGGTAGCTGGTGGTGATCCAAGACTGATTCATTTTTATGAAGGTCAGTCGATCAACCGAGTCGGTGGACAGGCGCACCCTATGATCGGTGACAAATCCTCCAGCAGCACTGAATGTGCGTTCGGAAAGAACGCTGGATGCAGGACAGGCCAGTAGCTCAATTGCATACTGTGCAAGCTCTGGCCAGTGATCCATCCTCAGGACCCAGTAAGCCAGAGGATTTTCGGTGGGAAAGGTGTCCAAGTCTGACCTTGCCCCTAGGTATTCCTGCACCATGTATATCAGACGCTGGCGATGGTTGCTGGAACCGATCATACCTTGGGGCTGCGGACTAAAAAATTGTCTGAACGCATCGGTCAGACGTCCACCTTCCCCACCGCTCCTTCTGCTACTGACCGAAGCCTCAGCAACTTGTCGTCCAGGACCAGGAGTTTGTAACCTCCCAGTTTCTGGGAACGCGTTGCACAGACCTTTCTGCAAGGCCTCCCTGAGATGTCTCATCCTCTGCTCCCTCTGCGACGGCAAGATAAGGTCCGCAACCTTACCCTTGTACCGTGGATCAAGGAGAGTGGCCAGCCAGTAATGGTCACTCTCCTTGATCCGAAGAACACGAGGATCCTTCCGCAGGCTTTGCAGGATCAGGGAGGCCATGCAGCGTAGGTTAGCTGAGGCATTCGGTCCGGAGTCTTCTGGGTCACTGAGGATGACATGATCGCCAGCCACCTCCTCCCAGCCACGTACAAGTCCACTGGTTTGTTGGGACTGTACATCATCCCTAAAAGACTGCTGCTGCTGATGCTGAGTGCCAGGCTCCACCTCCATGCTCACACAATCCTCCTCCTCCTCCTCCTCCTCTTCCTGTGTGATGGGTGGGACAGAAGGAACATTGTCTGGATAAAGGGGGCCTTGAGAGACAAGGAAGTCCTCCTCTTCCTGCCTCTGTTCTGCCTCAAGTGCCCTGTCCATTATCCCACGCAGCGTATGCTCCAACAGGTGGACAAGAGGTACAGTGTCACTGATGCATGCACTGTCACTGCTCACCATCCTCGTGGCCTCCTCAAATGGTGAGAGGACAGTGCATGCATCCCTGATCATGCTCCACTGGCGTGGGGAAAAAAAGCCAAGCTCCCCTGACCCTGTCCTGGTGCCGTAGTCGCAAAGGTACTCATTGATGGCCCTCTGCTGCGTGTGCAGTCGCTGCAGCATGGCCAACGTTGAGTTCCACCTGGTGGGCATGTCACATATTAGGCGGTTCTTGGGCAGGTTCAGCTCCTTTTGCAGCTCAGTCAGCCGAGCACTGGCATTATAAGATCGGCGGAAATGCACACAGACTTTCCTGGCCTGCCTCAGGACATCCTGTAAGCCTGGGAACCTGCCCAAGAACCGCTGCACCACCAGGTTGAGGACGTGAGCCATACAGGGCACATGGGTGAGCTGCCCCTGTCGCAGGGCGGAGAGGAGGTTGGTGCCATTATCAGAAACGACCATTCCTGGCTTAAGCTGGCGTGGCGTCAACCACCTCTCGGCCTGCCCCTGTAGAGCTGCCAGAACCTCTGGCCCAGTGTGGCTCCTGTCCCCCAAACACACCAGCGCAAGCACGGCATGGCATCTTTTTGCCTGCGTACTCGCGTAGCCCCTTGTACGCCTACGGAGCACCGCTGGTTCCGAGGACAGAGCACTCGAAGAGGACATGGAGGAAGAAGAAGAGGAGGGGGTGGAGGAGAGAGGTGTGTCACAACCAGTAGTAGCATTTTGGAGGCGTGGTGGCGGAACAACCTCCAACACTACTGCACCTTGTCCTGCATCCCTCCCAGCTACCAATAGAGTGACCCAATGGGCCGTGAAAGAAAGATAACGTCCCTGTCCATGACTGCTGGACCATGAGTCAGCGGTAATATGCACCTTACCGCTGACCGCCCTGTCCAGCGAGGCATGGACATTGCCTTCCACATGCCAGTAGAGAGACGGAATCGCCTTCCGTGAGAAAAAGTGGCGTTTGGGAACCTGCCACTGAGGAACCGCACATTGAACAAACTCACGGAAGGGGGCCGAGTCTATCAACTGAAAAGGCAGCAGTTGAAGTGCTAGCAATTTAGCCAAGCTAGCATTCAACCGCTGGGCATGTGGATGGCTGGGAGTATACTTCTTTCGACGGTCCAGCAGCTGGGGCAGGGAAATTTGCCTGCTACAATCGGACGTCGGTGTACTGCAAGTACTTGGTTGTGACACACCTAATTCTACACCTTCAGTCCTCTCAGAGCAGCTTTCAGAGAGGACTGAAGATATAGTGGGGATGGAGATCCCAGCTGATGAGGAGCAAGGAGAGGTCCGCTTTGTTCTTTGGTGTGGGTCTTTTATGTGTGCTTGCCAACGAGCTGCATGGCAGGTCGACATATGTCTGCTCATGCTTGTGGTGCCCAAGCGGCTGATGTTTTGGCCACGCGAGATACGCTTGAGACAAATATTGCAAATAGCAGTGGTGCGATCTGATGCACTCGTCTCAAAAAAGGCCCACACCAAAGAACTTTTGTGATAACGTGCAGAGGCAGCGCCCTGCACAGGCGGAGCTCTGCGGTGTGGTACAGTTGCTGTGCTGGCCTCTAGCTGGCCTCCAGGGGGCATCCTGCCTCGTTGGACATGTGACGCTGCATCCTCCTCCTCCTCCTCCTCTCTCCCTTCAGGCACCCACGTGGAGTCAGTGACCTCATCATCCCCTCCCTCTTCACCACTAGAGCAAACCTGGCAGTAAGCTGCAGCTGGTGGAACACTACTGCCAGATTGCTGTCCTTCAGCATCCCCTCTCTCTGCGCGCACACTACTGACTTCCTCAAGCTGGGTATCATCATCCGAGCCTTCGAATCGTTGGGCATCCTCCTGGAGCATGTACCCAACACTGTGCTCAAACAGTTCGGGGGACTCCTCAGGAGGACATGGTGGGTCTAGGGAAGGGGTGGCTGATGATGCCATTGAGTACGCGTTGGCAGCTGCTCTGCCAGTACCCTGAGCCTGGGTGAGAGAGGATGAGGAGGATGAGGAGGGCTTGGTCATCCATTCTACCAAGCCTTCGGCATGATGCGGCTCCACATGTCCAGCTGCCGAAAACAAAGACAAGCGTGTCCCATGGCCACGTGCTGATGACGATGCACGACCACGTCCACGGCCAGCACTGTTGTCTCTAGAAACAGAGCCTGCCTGCCCTGTGTTCTTGCCTCGGCACGCTCTGCCTCTCCTTGGCGGTCTTCCAGCCATTGTAGTCGGTAGTGTATATAGTATAAAAAATAGAACTCCTATGTGTGCTCACAACACACTGTAGGTCCTATGGGTGCTGACACTAACACACTATAGGTACTATGTGTGCTGCTGACAAGAAAATATAGGAGCTCTGTTTGCTGCCACTAACACACTAGAAGTCCTATGGGTGCTGCTGAGAAGAAAATATAGGAGCTCTGTTTGCTGCCACTAACACACTAGAAGTCCTATGGGTGCTGCTGAGAAGAAAATATAGGAGCTCTGTTTGCTGCCACTAACACACTAGAAGTCCTATGGGTGCTGCTGAGAAGAAAATATAGGAGCTCTGTTTGCTGCCACTAACACACTAGAAGTCCTATGGGTGCTGCTGAGAAGAAAATATAGGAGCTCTGTGTGATGCCACTAACACATTAGAAGTCCTATGGGTGCTGCTGAGAAGAAAATATAGGAGCTCTGTTTGCTGCCACTAACACACTAGAAGTCCTATGGGTGCTGCTGAGAAGAAAATATAGGAGCTCTGTGTGATGCCACTAACACACTAGAAGTCCTATGGGTGCTGCTGAGAAGAAAATATAGGAGCTCTGTTTGCTGCCACTAACACACTAGAAGTCCTATGGGTGCTGCTGAGAAGAAAATATAGGAGCTCTGTTTGCTGCCACTAACACACTAGAAGTCCTATGGGTGCTGCTGAGAAGAAAATATAGGAGCTCTGTTTGCTGCCACTAACACACTAGAAGTCCTATGGGTGCTGCTGAGAAGAAAATATAGGAGCTCTGTGTGATGCCACTAACACACTAGAAGTCCTATGGGTGCTGCTGAGAAGAAAATATAGGAGCTCTGTTTGCTGCCACTAACACACTAGAAGTCCTATGGGTGCTGCTGAGAAGAAAATATAGGAGCTCTGTGTGATGCCACTAACACACTAGAAGTCCTATGGGTGCTGCTGAGATGAAAATATAGGAACTCTGTGTGATGCCACTAACACATTAGAAGTCCTATGGGTGCTGCTGAGAAGAAAATATAGGAGCTCTGTTTGCTGCCACTAACACACTAGAAGTCCTATGGGTGCTGCTGAGAAGAAAATATAGGAGCTCTGTGTGATGCCACTAACACACTAGAAGTCCTATGGGTGCTGCTGAGAAGAAAATATAGGAGCTCTGTTTGCTGCCACTAACACACTAGAAGTCCTATGGGTGCTGCTGAGAAGAAAATATAGGAGCTCTGTGTGATGCCACTAACACACTAGAAGTCCTATGGGTGCTGCTGAGAAGAAAATATAGGAGCTCTGTGTGATGCCACTAACACACTAGAAGTCCTATGGGTGCTGCTGAGAAGAAAATATAGGAGCTCTGTTTGCTGCCACTAACACACTAGAAGTCCTATGGGTGCTGCTGAGAAGAAAATATAGGAGCTCTGTTTGCTGCCACTAACACACTAGAAGTCCTATGGGTGCTGCTGAGAAGAAAATATAGGAGCTCTGTTTGCTGCCACTAACACACTAGAAGTCCTATGGGTGCTGCTGAGAAGAAAATATAGGAGCTCTGTTTGCTGCCACTAACACACTAGAAGTCCTATGGGTGCTGCTGAGAAGAAAATATAGGAGCTCTGTTTGCTGCCACTAACACACTAGAAGTCCTATGGGTGCTGCTGAGAAGAAAATATAGGAGCTCTGTGTGATGCCACTAACACACTAGAAGTCCTATGGGTGCTGCTGAGATGAAAATATAGGAACTCTGTGTGATGCCACTAACACATTAGAAGTCCTATGGGTGCTGCTGAGAAGAAAATATAGGAGCTCTGTTTGCTGCCACTAACACACTAGAAGTCCTATGGGTGCTGCTGAGAAGAAAATATAGGAGCTCTGTGTGATGCCACTAACACACTAGAAGTCCTATGGGTGCTGCTGAGAAGAAAATATAGGAGCTCTGTGTGATGCCACTAACACACTAGAAGTCCTATGGGTGCTGCTGAGAAGAAAATATAGGAGCTCTGTTTGCTGCCACTAACACACTAGAAGTCCTATGGGTGCTGCTGAGAAGAAAATATAGGAGCTCTGTTTGCTGCCACTAACACACTAGAAGTCCTATGGGTGCTGCTGAGAAGAAAATATAGGAGCTCTGTTTGCTGCCACTAACACACTAGAAGTCCTATGGGTGCTGCTGAGAAGAAAATATAGGAGCTCTGTTTGCTGCCACTAACACATTAGAAGTCCTATGGGTGCTGCTGAGAAGAAAATATAGGAGCTCTGTTTGCTGCCACTAACACACTAGAAGTCCTATGGGTGCTGCTGAGAAGAAAATATAGGAACTCTGTGTGATGCCACTAACACACTAGAAGTCCTATGGGTGCTGCTGAGAAGAAAATATAGGAGCTCTGTTTGCTGCCACTAACACATTAGAAGTCCTATGGGTGCTGCTGAGATGAAAATATAGGAGCTCTGTGTGATGCCACTAACACACTAGAAGTCCTATGGGTGCTGCTGAGAAGAAAATATAGGAACTCTGTGTGATGCCACTAACACACTAGAAGTCCTATGGGTGCTGCTGAGAAGAAAATATAGGAGCTCTGTGTGATGCCACTAACACACTAGAAGTCCTATGGGTGCTGCTGAGAAGAAAATATAGGAGCTCTGTTTGCTGCCACTAACACACTAGAAGTCCTATGGGTGCTGCTGAGAAGAAAATATAGGAGCTCTGTGTGATGCCACTAACACACTAGAAGTCCTATGGGTGCTGCTGAGAAGAAAATATAGGAGCTCTGTTTGCTGCCACTAACACACTAGAAGTCCTATGGGTGCTGCTGAGATGAAAATATAGGAGCTCTGTTTGCTGCCACTAACACACTAGAAGTCCTATGGGTGCTGCTGAGAAGAAAATATAGGAGCTCTGTTTGCTGCCACTAACACACTAGAAGTCCTATGGGTGCTGCTGAGAAGAAAAAATAGGAGCTCTGTTTGCTGCCACTAACACACTAGAAGTCCTATGGGTGCTGCTGAGAAGAAAATATAGGAGCTCTGTTTGCTGCCACTAACACACTAGAAGTCCTATGGGTGCTGCTGAGAAGAAAATATAGGAGCTCTGTGTGATGCCACTAACACACTAGAAGTCCTATGGGTGCTGCTGAGAAGAAAATATAGGAGCTCTGTTTGCTGCCACTAACACACTAGAAGTCCTATGGGTGCTGTTGGGGTGCAATGCTGTGCTAACAGCACTGCGGTTGGTACTACTGCAATACTGTACTAACAGTAAGCACGCACCAGACTAATCCCCAGCAGCAGCTAATAACACACTAACTGTGCAATCAGCAGCAATGAACGATCAATGACTTAGGTAGCAATGGTTTAGCAAAGAAATAGCCAATGGTTTAGCAAAGAAGAGCAAATCTTTCAGTATCAAGCAAAGACAGAATCAGCAGACTAATCTCTCCTAAAGCCGGAACTCATGTGACCGGGGCCGATGGCGTGGCGGCCTTTTAAATGGTGGGGCGTGTACTAAAGCCCCTGAGCTGTAATTGGCTACAGCCGTCCTGCCTGTAGCCAATTATTGCTCTCCGAGTTTCGGGCGCTGTGATTGGCCAAGCATGCGGGGTCACAGTGCATGCTTGGCCAATCATCAGCCAGCAATGCACTGCGCCGGCCGCGCCGGCCGCAATGCATTGCGGGGCCGCTCGCATCACACGAATGTGATGCGAACGGCCCAAATAGTTCTGGGCTCGACGAGCGAGCGAACGCCCGATGCTCGATTCGAACATGGGTTCGAATCGAGCACCGGGCCCATCCCTACTCCTGACTAGATCTCTGGGTGAGAAATGATGGAGACCTTCGCTGAGGAAAAAAATAAGTGTGTAGGGCACTCACAGAGGAATGGAAATATCCAGATGTCAATCCTACTTCATCAAGTGAGCGAATCTGGACAGTTAAGCATTTAGCAACAATTACGATGACTAATCAGCAATCTAGTCATCTGGCATATTTTAAATAAGCCTCTGAGCAGTGATGCAAATATGAGGAAGACAGTCCATCGACCTACACAGTCATCAGTGGCAGCTCCAATATTTCTGTCCTACTTGGAGTAAGGGATCTCGCATGGTCCTGAAACATTGGTCTGTGATACCTTTTCTTCCAATGTAAACAAATGGAAACAATTATTTCATTATTAGGGTCTGCTGGTAAAAATTTCTGCATTAAGCTACTGTGTGGGGGTGCCAATCACCAAATGATTATAGCACCCAACTCTTTTGATGTGGGCAAGCCTGTAAGGTGTGTAAAAAAAAAAATATCTTTATTTGTAAAAATGAAAAAGATGACCTGTGGACTTGCACAGACAGTAATGACAGCTCTGATCCTTCTGTCTTACCTGGGTTCCAACAGGTATTTTGGAAAGCAATAAATTTAGAAAAAAAATGAATTAATTTTTTTAACAGGAACGTGGTATATTGTTATGTTGTCTTATTTAAAAAGTAAACTGTGCTTTTTGGTGTCCTGAAAAACCTGAATTTCAAGGGGTTATGGCAGGTGAGATAATTTCACAGATATTGTGAAATCGCGACACACGGAAGCAAATGAAACCTTAGAGTTAAAGAGGAAAAAGGTCTCGTCTCTCCTGCAAACGTGATCCATCCTCTGTAATGACTTTTTTCCTGGTGCCTGCTGAGGGGGTAATCTGTGACGCTAATGGGTGATATAAAGGTTTCATTCTATTTCACATCCTTGTGTTAATTGGATTATAATGATAAGAGAACATGTATATGTTCCTTCACACACAAGACGGTTATTGATGTCAGGCCTCTGAAAACAGCCTGTTCTCTGTTCCATGCCAAGTATCATAAACTGTGTGGAGAGATAACTTTACATGGAAGTAAAACTCTTTGTTGTCAGGATAATCCACACATGGGGGAGATTACAATGTTTATACAGGTACATTCATCTTAACCCCTTCATGGTTTGAAAATTCTAAAGTGAAATTTCCTTTGTCTGAAATCCACACATTTTACAGACGCCTTGGTTTTGGATGACAATCCCTTTGTGATACTCTAGAAATTTGCTTCCTGGTTAGGGCTGACATTGGGTTTTGATTGTCCATTTTTTGAAGGTCCTTGGATGTTGGCTTTCCCCGCAAGTTTTTGAAGACTCTACCAGTAGTGTGATGATGTCATATCAAGGCGCTAAAACCAGTCTGTTGCCTGGACCACAATAGTAGATTACCAGCCTTTACACTCCAAAGAGGTACCACCTCTTTTGCTAATGTTCAGGGCTCAAAAAATAAAACTGAGTCTTAAATGCGTTAAATAGTGTATTTGGACTGTGGTTTGATACAGTTAAAAAGGGTTGTAACCCTAAATTTAAAAAAAAAAATCCTGTACCTTTATAGCAGGTTAAACAGCACAATGCTTGTTCTGTCTAATCTGTCCCTTTTTATGCTTTAGAAAACCTGGTTGATCCAGCTTGTTCCTGTGTCGCCCTTAGTGTGTTGACCATGGTAATCATGGCTGCTGGTCTATGATACCATGGCCAGCTTACGTGCCTCTGTCATCCTGCTGCTCTCCTCTCTCCCCCTCCCTCCCCACCTGTCAGCTCCTGTATGTGTGAGCGATCTCCTCCCCTCCTATCGCTATTAGCAGCTGGTAGTAAAGTCAAAGAAAGATTGCTGCCAGGCCCTCTGTTCTACTAAGCTATACTACACCGTGTACATGTTTGTATAAAATTATGCCTCTAAATACCTTCTTTCAGATCTTTTCTGGTCAGTCACATGACCTCTGGTTGCTCTCCTTCCCCATATCTAAGGGCTAAAGTGGGAGGGGCTGAGCAGACAGCACAGTGGTCATGTGACTTCTCCGGCTGATGTCAGAGGGGGATCTCAGCCCCTCCAGCTGTAGCCCTTAGATTGGGGGAGAAGAGTGGCCAGAGGTCACGTGACCGACCAGAAAAGATCTGAAATAAATTATTTAGAGGCATAATTTTATACTAACATGTACACAGTGTAGTATAGCTTAGTAGAACAGAGGGGCTGGCAGTAATCTTTTCTTGACTTTGCAACCACTTTAAGTTCCGCTTTAATATTGCTAAAAAAGGGTATCATTTTAACTTCAAACTTTATGCCTATTAAAGCTTATACGAGATTTTAGTGATTAGTTTTACATTTACCTTTAGTATTAACTTACCTGGTTATTATGTTAAAAGGGTAAAGAAATACTAACCCATATTCTCCTACACCCTATGACTAAATTAATGAGAGATCCCAACTAGATTATTTTATTAGTTTGTACTAAAACTGTGCAGAGAGATTGCTTATATTGATTGCTCACACAGATACTGCTGGCCAGTAACTCTTCTGATCCTGCAGTTAGCTTCCCTACACATGAAAGTTTGTTTTTGAGTCCATTCAACGTTTTTTTTTTAACTGAAGCCCTGAAGAAGGTTTTATTTTTCGGACCCCTGAAACGCGTTGGAAGTTTTTTGGCAGTACAAACTAATAAATTAATTCAGACTCTTTTATCTTTTGGTATGGCACTCCTTCCATTTGTGAAGGTTCTTTTTTTACATTGTTATTATTCATTTAACTTCATGATTATTACTGATAACATTTTAGTTGTATAGATAGATCAAGGGTGTATGCTAAAAACAATCAGCTTTGCATGTCAAATACAGTAGGTATACCACATTACCATATTTTTATTATTATATCTTCAACTTGCGGATTATGCTAATATTTCGTAAATGCAGTACATTTTTGCAGGGTTCCCTGAGACCTGAAAATTTTGAGAAATTATAGTATATAGCAGCGATGGCGAACCCATGGCATGCAGACCCCTCTCTGTGAGCATACAAAGCTATACTCGAAAGGAGAGCGCACACTGAATAAAACTATGTAGCGGGTGCTAGCCGCCGCCAATGCCCGTGCTCTCTAATCCTCCCTACCCCACATGATGAACACTTACAGCAGCTGTGGCACTATGACAAGGGGAGAAGCTAGCGTGGACTGTCAGCGTATTTCCCTTGCTTGCCCCCCTTATTCTGTCAAGCAGCATGGGACAGGGACAAAGCGGTGCTTGCAGGGATTTCCGCCCACTCTGATTTCTCCTGCCTCCCAATTGGTTGCAGCCAGGGACCAATGAGGCGCCAGGACAAGTGCACCATGAGACATATAGTCCCGGAAAACTATGGCTTTTTTTTAGTTAATTAAAGGTAAACTATAGCCCCAGCATGCCCTGCAAAAATAAGGGGAGGGAGAGCCTGGAGCCTGGAAAAAAAAGGCTGAGGGAGAAGGGAGAGCAAGGGTGAAAGGAGTGTGGAGACAAGATTGAGAGGAGGCCCAGGTGGTTCGGAACGAGAGAAAGAGCCCAAGCCACAACAGCCCCTGGAGTTGAACCAGCCAGAGAGGAGTGAGAGGACGGTGCTGAGAGGACACGATCAAGAGTCAGGAGGGCAATCACAAGGAGAAGCTGCTGCCAGGCACACCAACACTGGACGCCGGAGCCGGATGAATGTTAAACTGACTGCAATCCCTCTTGGGGTGGGCGATCATCAACAGTGTTGGCACTTTGAAATAATAACTTGGTTTTGTGTTGCTGTTTGGGCACTCAGGTTTAAAAAGGTTTGCCATCACTGGTATATAGGATGGATGGTATATAGATTTATAGACTATATTTATAGACTTTTTCTTTGCATAATGGGCTTGGCAACTTTAAGCTTGGCATTTAAAAGCAGACATTTTAGCCCATTTTTGGTTCCTTGACAATCAATAGCATATTACTTCCAAAACCGGTTCATTTAATAAAAACAAATTGTAGAAAGTTTTGGAAATTTTGCATTGATTATTTTTTACTTGATTCTAAAATTTCTGTTTAGGCTTTAAAAGAAGGTTATTATCCCAACTTAACCTTCTTGGTCCCTAATAAATAGGAGGTTGTTTGCCTTTTAATGCACTGAGGCACAGATAAGCCTGTTTATCTTGGATTTTCGGATATCATGTTTCCCACAAAGTTGGCTAAATCTGTTCTCTGAAACAGGCCAAGACGTCGACATAGATTTGTCATTAGGGCGCAGGTTATGCCAATGTCAGATTTTTAGATGTAAACCAAATGTTGTGTGCCCATTCCCAGAGAAGGGATGTGTCTCTACTCTTATGCCTGCTAGACTAGTTAATCCTTGCCATGAATGCGGCCAATGTCTACGCTCTAACACTGCACAAAGCTCACTATTTGTAGCCTACTCTTTATTCGCCGTGTTTCCATTTTCAATATTTAAGTTGTTCAGCTTAGTGTTTGCTTTCTTGAAAACTTACAGGATGGGAAGTAAATGGGAACAGGAATACACATCTATCCACCCAGACGCAAATTACACGCCCGAGGGGGTCTCTTTCTCTACCTTGCTTAAGTTTAGACTTCTTGGTTGTTTGTGATTGTTTGGCATCCACGATAAGGGGACATTTCCACAGCTAGAATTAACGTTGGTCCAGTCACACAGTTTTCATTTAACATTTGCCTGATTTATATATATTAAATTAGTGCGCCACATGATTTGGCCAATTGTATGCCTCCGGCATGATGATTGCAGTGTTCATGGTTAAAACTGATATTTTTGTTTTTTTTTATATTGTTTTTCAAATTGTGTAAATGACATGGGGGAGAAGCATAGGTTGACAGTGTGAATATATGATGTTAGCAACCAACTTGCTCCGTGTCATGTCTGTCAATATACTGCCCTGTGTATGACTCACTCCACTCATTCATAGTGCTTTGCACACGTTATAGCTGCCGTTGCATGCAACCATTATTTTAGACATGTGTATACTCTATAGCAGTGGTCTCCAAACTGCAGCCGGATTTGGCTCTTTGTTCGCTTATGTCTGGCCCTTGAAGCACTATTTCTTCTATTGACACCAACGATGTGGCACCATTCCTGTCGCTGACACCAACAGTGGGGCATAATTCCTCCCATTGACACCTATAACGGGACACTATTCCAGCCTCTGACACCAACAATAGGGCATAATGCTTCCCACTGATACAAACAATGGGGCATAATTCCCCCACTGACACCAATGACGGTGCACTATTCCTGACACTAATACCAATGATGGGGCACTATTCCTCCTCCTACCAAACACATTTTTTAAATATCGGTACCATTGATTACCAAGCCTGAGACATTGTGGGCTCCCATTGGTGCTGGGGCATTTTCTACTCTCACTGGCCACAGTCTGGCCCCCCCTAAAGTCTGAAAAGCAGCAAACTGGTCCTTTCTTTAGGAAGTTCGGAGACCCATGCTCTATAGCAGGGGTCTAAAAACTGCGGCCCTGGGGCCAAATGTGGCCCTTTGCTTGTCTTAATGTGGCCCTTGGGGCACTATTCCATCCAACTCCAATGGGGCATAATTCTTGTTGCTGACACCATTGAGGCACTATTCCTCCAACTGACACTATCAATTCTTTCCATTGACACCAACGATGGGGCACTAGTCCTCCCACTGACACCAAAGACATGGTATTATTTACTCCAACTGGACATTTTCTACTCCCAATGGTCCTAGTCTGGCCCCCCTAAAGTCTGAAGGACCGTAAACTGGCCCTTCGTTTAGAAAGTTTGGAGACCCCTGCTCTATAGTGATCAACATTGTAATACATTGGAATACCTCATACAGCGTCTTGGAAGATGCTTGTGAAAAATGTTTTAACTACTAATAATAACGTTAAAGTGTATTTCCGATGTGTTCCCACAGCAAACCTAAAAGTAATACAAAAAATACTTCTTTCTGCAGAACTGTAATCTTCCCAGGTGTAAAAGCTCTGGTAATACAATTGAATTGGGGGGTGGGGGGCTAGTACCAAAATATCTGCGTGATGTCACTTGTGGGCTAAGGTCCATTCAGTGTCTGAATTGGCAAAAAAATTTACTAATATAAAATTGAACCCATGTAAAAATAAATGTGTTGATTAAAGTATTCATATGTGCCCCCAGAGAAACCCACATAACCTTGAGAAGAACATAAGCAGTGCAGACAGGTTTGTGTTGGGATCTGAAACCAGGAATCTGCTGACCACTGCAAAACTGTGCTGCATTCATGTACATCTATGGATGACAGGTTATTGTACTTGATCAAAAAGTTATCTATTTCAGAGTAGCGTAATGAATAAATGCAATATGAACCTGGCTTTAGGCAACAAATGTGGTGGCTTTACACTGCATTTATGGTAGTACCTAAGCCCAATGCTGTATCCAACAAGGCCCAGGCCTAAGGCAGCACTTTACAGGGGGGCAGCACAGAAAAAGTCCTCTCCATAAAATTATGAGAAATTTGTGCTTAAAGTAGAACTATAGGCAACACTTTTTTTTTTTCATTTCGGATAGAGTAAGGGAGGGTTATAGCCCCTTATTTTTACCATCCCTGTCCCATTGCAGAGATTTCCATTTACTTCCTGCCCCATAGCAAAATAGGAAGTTAGAGTAAATCTTTGCAAATTAAGGGAATCCAATGCCTCCCCAGGCCCTGAGAACTAGTGTCCCCACTCTAAAATTTCAGGGCGGGTCTTAAACGGAGAGGGGTGTGGTCTTGACAGGAAGGGGTGTGTCATATTTAAATTAGGGGGTGCATAAGTTTAGTCAGGCCTAGGGCAGCACAAAACCTAAATACACTACTGCCTAAGCCAGACTTGTCTTAGCCCCAATACATAAAGTGGTCACTCTTATTTTGAATGAAACCATAAACACAATTGTTTCACATGAAACGCACCTCAACCCCCTTTACCTGCCTTTGGCTCCTCGCAGGTAGGCCCCTTTCACACTGGCACGTTTTTCAGGCGGTTTAGCGCTAATATTAGCGCTGTTATACCGCCTGAAAAAATTGTGCCCTGTATTCTTCAATGTGAAAGCCCGAAGGCTTTCACACTGAAGCGGTGCGCTAGCAGGACCGCTCCAAAAGTCCTGCTAGCCGCATCTTTACAGCGGTGAAGGAACGGTGTGTTCACCGCTCCTTTACCGCGGCTGCCCATTGAAATCAATGGGACACTGCGGTAATACCGCCCGCAAACCGCGTTTGCGGGCGGTATTAACCTTTTTTCGGCCGCTAGCGGGGGTTAAATTCACCCCGCTAGCGGCCGCATACCGCGGTGATAACGACGGTATAGCAGCGCTGAAAATCGCGCCGCTATACCGCCACCGCACCTGCCCGCCCCAGTGTGAAAGGGGCCGTAGAGAGGGCACACCACGCCACAAGCCCGTACCCTCCTGTGTAAGGAGGTTGAGCGGTGTTGATAACGGGTCTCCACAGCCAGAAACCAGAATCCTCCAGAGAATGATTCTCACCTCTACAATAGATAGAGATAAGTCCTTGTTCGCCCCAGTAACTTGAATGTCCACACCAGCTGCAACTCCAACGCAGAGTTTATTTTCTCTTTGGTAAAATGACAGTCTCTGATAGGAAAAGGTTGGAGTAAAAGACAGGACAGCATAAAAGTGTGGGAGAGGTCCAGGCACAAACGAAATCACTTCACTGCTCGGCTTCTCAAGCAGACTCAGTCCAAATGGATAGTCTCTCTAGGATGGGACTAGCAGCCAAATGGTACTCTTAACTTAACTGCACAGTCTCTGCCACAGACTGGGTGAACTTGGTCTCTGCCACAGACCTGGTGAACTTGGTGCTTCAAAACTTGGCCTCTATGTAAGGAGAAGACATCCCTCCAGAGAGTTACCAGGACCCTTCCTTCACCGTGACTTTTCACCGGTCCCTCGGAACAGTTCATCCCCCGGGCTCCTCATCCAAGATACGGGTCCCCTCGCAAGGCAGCACCCTGGGATTCCTCGATCCTTGATGGGCCCCAGCCGAAGGTGTTGGGCCCAAAACCTTTGCTGCAGTCCCAGGGCTAAAGGTTCCTGGGACTGATTCACTGACCTCCGCCCCTGGGCCAAAGGTGCCCAGGGCAGACAGGAACACACTCCTGGGGAAGGACCCCCGACCACGACACAACGGACCAACCCCGTACAGGCAGCGTCTGCCCCTTTTATATATTCTCCCAGTATGCACAGCAGGCCCGCCACACCCACGGTACAACTGCTGAGAGGGGACACACAACGCACAGCACTGTATCAGCGGTTCAACCCTGGCCTACTATGGCAGCGCCACCTGCTGGCGACAGGGAACTACACACCAATACTCTCCATGTGGATAAAATGGTTGACAGAATCCTGACAATTGGGGTGTTTGAGCACAACTACCACTCAAACACTTCCCCTAAATTTAGGACCCCGCTACACACATATTGTAACAAATGTACAGTATGTACATGAGAGCTTTATTTTTCATTATATTTATCATGGAACTGCATCTACTGGTGCCCCGAGAGGTAAAGAGACATCCAACATTGAATCTAAGTCACAGCTAGGCTCACTCAGGGCAATGGGCCTGATAGCAATAGTTATAGAATCAACCTACCTTACTCAGAGTCCCCAACTGATCTCTTTGGGAACTAGGATCCAAATATACAATTTCTGTGCTATGCTAGAGTCAGTCTGCCTTATTTATATTTATTCAGACTCATAATCTGCATTATTTATATGTGTTATTATTTAAAGGGATGAGAGCTGCTGCTGTGATATACACTATATTATCAAAAGTATTGGGACACCTGCCTTTACACACACATGAACTTTCATGGCATCCCACTCTTAGTCCGTTGGGTTCAATATTGAGTTGGCCCACCCTTTGCAGCTATAACAGCTTCAACTCTTCTGGGAAGGCTGTCCACAAGGTTTAGTACACTTTTGGAATGAATTAGAGTGGAGACTGCGAGCCTGGCCTTCTCATCCATATCAGTGCTTGACCTCACAAATTCACCTCTGCAAGAATGGTTAAACATTCACATAGACACACTCCTAAACCTTGTGGAATCCCATTGACAGATATGAGATAGCTTTACAAGCAACAATCCAATCATTAAAAGGCCAGTGCACCCAAAAATGTTATATTCGTTATAGGAGGACCCTTTTTTGCATTGTGAGCTTTACATTGGCACTGGTCACATCCAGGCCTACTCCAATCCACCGCTAAACTATAATCCCAATACCCCAATAATGCAATTTCATATACCTTTAATCCAGCAAAATATCAAAGCGTACACAGAGAACAATATTTTTTTGAGATAAATTACTCTTCTGTAAATACTTTGCAAATGGAGCCCAATGACTGCTGCCAAGAAATAATACGTCTCTCATGCTTTCACTCTCAGCTATGTGTGTTATTTATCGTCACAGTTCTGTGAAATAGCACAGTTTGTTCAGATGTCAACTATACAAATTCAGTTTGTTCCCATCCAAGTCTCACTGTCAGGCCCAATTGACCAACAATGACTAGTGTTTAGTCATGAAATGGTGTGAAATATACACCCAAAGATTATCTTTGCCTCAAAATATTTCACATATTCACCTACACAAGTCCACATAAATGCAAAAATTTTTTTTTCATAAAATACTGATAAAAAAATAAACATCTAGCCTCTTGTTCCACTGTCTACAGGTAAGACTCCATTCACACAGGGGCAACACAACTTCCAGCACGACTTTGGGAGGCAACTTGGACACGACTTGAGTATGAATCACAGCACGACTCCAGGCAACTTACAAGGCAACTTCAAGTTGCCTCCAGGACAGGAGGCTTTCCAGTGGCCAATCAAACAAGAATCAGCTCTGTGGGAGGGAGGGAGGGGGGGTTTGCCTGAGAAATGTATGTTCTCTTCCTGTATTGTTGGAAGGTAATAGTACAGCGCTACATATAGGCCAGTAAAGGCTGGACTGTAACTCAAGTGTGACCATAAATGGAAATACAAAAAAAAAAAAAGGGGAGAAGGGGCAGGCTGAATGCCCTACCCAATATACAAAAAGTGTCCTCGATACTGGACAAAGTAATAAGTGTCCAAAACAGTGGATAGATGACAAGGAATGGACGTAAAAATTCTGACAAAATTCTTCACGTGGATGATGACATTAATGTGTGCTTACCAGAAACGTTGGACCCGAATGTCATACGACAACGGATCAATCGAGCTTTAGAGTATCTCCAACGGCTGCTCCACAGGAACATCCCAGGATCTCTGATGGATGCTGAGGTATACCGGCTAGACGATCAGATGTCCTCAATCCTGGATAGAACTGATGGATGCAATACTTCTCGGGTCTCCAATACCCTCAAGGCTGGAGATCTTACCAGAAGATTAGTATTCTGGATCTTGGTATTCAACCGGGCGATGGGATACGATCAAACTTGGATAGAAAATACCCCTACAAGGGTATTGTGAAAGGACCAACTGGAGAAAACTGAAAAAACTTTTCCTCACCGGTTTCATGCAAAGAAAATAAAAAGATAGAGGGCTCCGATGGTGTAGGTAAAAAAAAATTGGGTTTTTAATCAGAAAAACACCAACATACAAAGATAAAAAGTGATCACAGTTCATAAATTAAAAGGCAACATGGGAAGCAAAATGTATTGTTGCTTCTGTTAAGACAGTGATCCGACTTCTGAGGCGACTTCCATTGAAATCAATGGGTACAAGTCGCCTACAAGTCGGATTGAAGTAGTACAGGAACCTTTCTGAAGTCGGAGTGACTGCAGTAGTGTGCATTAAGACGGCTCCATTCACTTACATTGATTTTCTCATGTAGCGCGACTTGAGGCAACTAGGGGCGACTTGGGGCGACTTGAAGTCGGATCCAAAGTCGTCCCTGTGTGAAAACCCTGTACACACAATCGGATTTCCTATGGATTCTAATCCGATGGATTTTTCCATCGGAAATCCGATGAAGCTGACTTCCATCAGTCTTGCCTACACACCATTAGTCAAAAATCTGACCGTCCCAAACGCTGTGACGTAAAACACTCCGACAAGCCGAGAAAAATTAAGTTCTATGCTTCTGAGCATGTGTCGACTTTATTCTGAGCATGCATGGGTTTTTTGTCCGATGGAGTTCCACACAGACGATCGGAATTTGCTATAGTTTTTTTAACCATCGGATAAATTTAAAACATGTTCTATTTTTTCTCACTGATGGAAAAAAGACCGATGGGGCCCATACACGATCGGTATGTCCGATGAGAAAAATCCATCGGACTGTTTTCATCGGTAAAACCGATCGTGTGTACACGGCATAAGTGTTGGTGCCCCTCATAGTGATCTGCTACAAAAATAATGTTGTTTCTCTTCTATGCCATATTGTGGGATTTGCAAATATTCCTGAGTAATATTACTGGGTGTCAACAAGTCTTTTCCCCTTTATGGACCACAGGAATGTTTATATTTCAGCCATGGGTCTAATGACTTACCAATATTTATGTCATTACTTGTGAGTGAAGTGATATATGGAGTGTTTTTTGGAACAGTGTAGTTTTGGCAGAACTATCTGTGAATTATTGTATTTTCTGCCCATATCAAGAAGTAAATAAATAGAAACAATGATTTATGATCAATATATGAACAAAGTCAAAATGGATCCCTGCGCACTTTAGATTATCCACTTTTCATAAGAACATTTAGCAATAGGGAAGTCGTTTACAGTTACATTCCCAGTGCCATTTATGAATGGCACAGGGCAACCAGGCATCCTGGTTAATGGCTGTGATGACCAGCAGATGATTGAGGCCGGGTTCACACTGGGGCGACAAATGCTCCGACATTGGGAGCTCATGTCGCATGACGTGTGAAAATCAATGTTTCCCTATGGGAGCCGTCTTAACTGGTCCGACACATGTCGGTCCGACTTTAAAAATGCTCCCTGTACTACTTCGGTCCGACTTTGATCCAACTTCAGCCCATTGACTATCATTGAAGTCGGATCAAAGTCGGACCGCAGTCTTGCATGATCCGACTTTGACATGCGACTTGTGCTGTTCTGCTCTTGAGGGGGAACTCCAGGCCAAATTTTAAATAAAAAAACGGCATGGGTTCACCCTCCAGGAGCATACCAGGCCCTTGGGTCTGGTCTGGATTTGAAGGGGAACCCCTACGCTGAAAAAAAGGCATGGGGGTCCCCCAGAAAATCCAAACCAGACCCTTATCCGAGCACGCAATCTGGCAGGCCGCAGGGGAAGAGGGGGGGACGAGAGAGCGGCCCCCCTCCCTCCTGAACCGTACCAGGCCGCATGCCTTCAACATGGGGGGTGGGTGCTTCGGGGCAGGGGGGCGACCTGCGGCCCCCCCACCCCAAAGCACCCTGTCCCCATGTTGATGAGCACAGGGCCTCTTCCCGACAACCCTGGCCGTTGGTTGTCGGGGTCTGCGGGCGGGGGGCTTATCGGAATCCGGGAGCCCCCTTTAATAAGGGGGCCCCCAGATCCCGGCCCCCCACCCTATGTGAATGAGTATGGGGTACATCGTACCCCTACCCATTCACCTGGTGGAAAAAATGGCAATAAAAACACAACACGGCTTTTTTAATTAATTTATTGCACAGCTCAGGGGGTCTTCTTCCGACTTCGGGGGTCTCCGGTGTCGTCGCCACGCTCTCCGGTTCTTTCTTCTGCCGGGCCTCCGCTTCCAGCTCTTTTGCTAGCGGGGCCCGGTCTTCTCCGTCGCCTTCTTCTTCTCCCGCTCTCCGGTTCTTTCTTCCGCCGGGCCTCCGCTATCTTCTTACAGCTCTTTTGCTAGCGGAGAGGCCCAGTCTTCCCGTCGTCTCGTCCGGCTTTTCGATGTCCTTCTGCCGGCCCCTCCACTATCTTCTTCCAGCTCTTTTGCTAGTGGAGGGGCCGGTCTTCCCGTCGCCGTCTTCTTCTCTCTTCTCCTCCTCGATGTTGACACGTCGCTTCCTCCCGCTCTAATGCTGGCTGTTGCGGTGCGCGCCGATTGATATAGGCTTCTCATGACGTCACAGTCACATGCTCCCATGACGTCACAGTCACATGCTCCGGGGCCACCCGGAGCATGTGACGTCATGAGAAGCCTATATCAATCGGCGCGCACCGCAACAGCCAGCATTAGAGCGGGAGGAAGCGACGTGTCAACATCGAGGAGGAGAAGAGAGAAGAAGACGGCGACGGAAAGACCGGCCCCTCCACTAGCAAAAGAGCTGGAAGAAGATAGTGGAGAGGCCGGCAGAAGGACATCGGAGAGCCGGACGAGACAACGGGAAGACCGGGCCTCTCCGCTAGCAAAGAAAGAACCGGAGAGCGCGGAGACGACACCGGAGACCCCCGGAGCTGTGCAATAAATTAATTTAAAAAGCTGTGTTGTGTTTTTATTGCTATTTTTTTCCACCAGGTGAATGGGTAGGGGTGCGATGTACCCCATACTCATTCACATAGGGTGGGGGGCCGGGATCTGGGGGCCCCCTTATTAAAGGGGGCTCCCGGATTCCGATAAGCCCCCCGCCCGTAGACCCCGACAACCAACGGCCAGGGTTGTCGGGAAGAGGCCCTGTCCTCATCAACATGGGGACAGGGTGCTTTGGGGTGGGGGGGCCGCAGGTCGCCCCCCTGCCCCGAAGCACCCACCCCCCCATGTTGAGGGCATGCGGCCTGGTACGGTTCAGGAGGGAGGGGGGCCGCTCTCTCGTCCCCCCCTCTTCCCCTGCGGCCTGCCAGGTTGTGTGCTCGGATAAGGGTCTGGTTTGGATTTTGGGGGGACCCCCACGCCGTTTTTTCGGCGTAGGGGTTCCCCTTCAAATCCTGACCAGACTCAAGGGCCTGGTATGCTCCTGGAGGGGGAACCCATGCCGGTTTTTTATTTTAAAGTTCCCCCTCAAGATTCATACCAAACACAGTGCCTGCTATTGGCGGGTATCCAAGTCGGATCCCCGTTCATTGAAAGTCGGACATATGTCGGCTTAATGTCGCGGGGCAAAGTCGAATCCAAAGTAGGACGGCTGTCGTGTCGCACTAGTGTGAACCCAGCCTCATGGTGAGGGGCTTTAACTGACTTTGGAATCTCCACCTTCCCACTGTTAATGGCCTATTTATTAACATATTTAGTGCACTATTACCAAGCTCCATGTTTTAACTACCTCAATAACAGCATGCTTCTTCATTCGCAGAAAAAATTGGCAAAAAAGAGGTCACTTTGGGGTGTCTACTCTTCAAAAAGGGGTCAAAAGGGGTAATTTTTGGGGGTTTTCCTACTGTCAATTTTTTTTTTTTAATATGATTTGTAACAGAACGTAAGGGAAATGTTTTTTTGTTTTTTTTTAATGTTGGTCTTGTTTCCTGTATATAGTAAAAAAAAAAAAAGTAGTTCTTATTTGGTACAGTGTTGCTTGAGCAAGTATTTGTCAGTCAAGCTATCACAGCACTGAAAACTGAAGAATGGCATGTTGATGAAGGAGCATTACAGGCTGCTACTCAAGTGGTCAAAATTTGGGGATGTTTTTTTTTTTATCATACTTACCTAGGTGGATGCAGCATTGATCCGATGCTGCATCTCTCTCCCGCTGGCTCTAAGACTGAGAACTGAGCTATCAAACATCACAAATCGCTCAGTTCTTAGAGCTTCGTTAGCAGAGAGCTGGTGACTCTCTGCAGAACAGCCGACTCAGAATCTCAGTTTCAATCTTCTCAGAGTCTGGACTGGCTCTGGGACATCAGCCCGCTGTCTGCTAAAAATGGGTCACAGGAGTGCATAATGAACTGCACTCCTGTGATCCACAGGAGAAGTACAGCCAAAAGAGCTTTGGCTGTACTTCTCCTTTAATAAAGTGCTGAAGGCCAGGGCACCCAGGAGTATTTGAAAGAGCTTAAATAATCCAAGGCTTTATGCACAAACATTTCAGTGGGTCACAGCCCACCTTTATTAAGGTTAGATATGTAAAAGAACAATTGGTGAAAAAAAAAAAAAATAGTAAGGAGAGAAGAGAAACAATGAAATTAAAGTGGTGTTCCACCCTAAAAAAAATACATGAAAATACATTAAATAAATAGAAAAAAAATTTTTTTACTCACCAGAAAGGGCAGTTGCTATGCGGAACTTGCTGATCTGCCTCTTCATCCACCACGGCAGGTCTTCTTCCTCGTCCTCCGTTGCAGTGTTTTCTGGGGAATGTGGCGCGCTGCCTTCTGGAAACTGTGTGTATCCCAGAAAGCAGCTGCCCATTCACAAATCAGCGCAAGACTCGCGCATGCGCAGTAGGAAACAGCCAGCGAACTGCTGACTTTTAAAGAAGCTGCTGACTTTTAAAAAAAAAAGAAAACCCGGGTGGAATCCCACTTTAACCAGAGGTTTATCCAGGTTTAAATAGGAAATTAGATTATTAAAAAAATAACTTGCATGTTGCAATTGCTACTAATTGTACATAAAAAAAAAATCATTACATTGCTTTTCTCAATGATCCATGCCTTTATTACAATACAGAACAAAAGTAGACTTTTAAGGTACCCAATCAAATTTTTACAGTTAGATTCAATTCACTTTTGCTGAAATCACAATAAAATATGAAAAAAAAATCAAAAAACATATTGCTCACAGCATAAATTATTACATTTTACATTGTCAAAATATTCATAGTTGTCCCCAATTTGCACCTACAGTGCCTTGAAAAAGTATTCACACCCCTTGACGTTTTCCACATTTTGTCATGTTACAATAAAAAAACTTAAATGTATTTTATTGGGATTTTATGTGATAGACCAGCACAAAGTGGTACATAATTGTGAAGTGGAAGGAAAATGATAAATGGTTTTCAATTTATTTATTTTTTTTACAAATAAATAAGGGAAAAGTGTGGCATGCATTTTTATTCCGCCCCCTTTACTGTGATACCCCTAACTAAAATGTAGTGGAACCAATTGCCTTTAGAAGTCACCTACTTAGTAAATAGAGTCCACCTGTATGTAATTTCAGTAATCTCAGTATAAATACAGCTGTTCTGTGAAGCCCTCAGAGGTTTGTTAGATAACCTTAGGGAACAAACAACATCATAAAGGCCAAGGAACACACCAGACAGGTCAGGGATAAAGCTGTGGAGAGGTTTAAAGCAGGGATAGGTTATAAAAAAATATACCAAGCTTTAAACATCTCACGGAGCACTGTTCAATCCATTATCCAAAAATGGAAAGAGTATGGGACAACTGCAAACCTACCAAGACATGGCCTTCCACCTAAACGAACAGGCCGGGCAAGGAGAGCATGAATCAGAGAAGCAGCCAAGAGGCCCATGGTAACTCTGGAGCATCTGCAGAGAATCTGTCCACAGGACAACTATTGGTCGTGCCCTCCACAAATCTGGCCTTTATGGAAGAGTGGCAAGAAGAAAGCCATTGTTAAAAGAAAGCCATAAGAAGTCCCATTTGCAGTGAGTGTGCAAGAAGTCATGTGGGGGACACAGCAAACATGTGCAAGAAGGTGCTCTGGTCAGACGAGACCAAAATGTAACTTTTTGATCTAAAAGCAAAATGCTATGTGTAGCGGAAAACTAACACTGCACATCACCCTAAACACACCATGCCCACTGTGAAACATTGTGGTGGCAGCATCATGTTGTGGGGATGCTTTTCTTCAGCAGGGAAGTTAGTCAGAGTTGATGGGAAGATAAATTGGAGCCAAATATAGGGCAATCTTAGAAGAAAAAATGCTTTTTCAAGGCACTGTATCTGCTCTCTGAATACTCATATAACTTATATCCAGTAGTGAAAATGACTTAAAGTGTCATCACTATATGCAGTATTGTAGTTCAGATAGACAGGAGAAAGGGTGTAGATTTCTCTCAACTTGATTTCCACTTCCTCAGGAGTCGGATTCTACAATAAACATAAAGTACATTTAAATGTAGTAGACTTATATTATTATAATATATTAAATATGGGTTTGCATAGTTTAGAATCTACCTTACTAGTTGTCAGATTGACTACACCCCCAAGACTATGCATTATAGCTTGATGGTGCAGCTATAGATGTGCAAGTAATGTAAAGTTATTTTTAGTTACACTGGGTGAGATTCTATTTGGTAGCATAAAATGGTGGTAATGTGTGGTCCACATGATCTATTAACAGATTACGTTCCTAAAGTAGAGTGCATGATAGCAACACTGGGAACCAAGAAACTCATACATTTCAAGAAACCAGTTTTTTTAGTGGATACCAAAAAGGTTACCACAAGATGACCATGCGGTTTGACTCGTGGTAATTTATTATAAAAAAATATAATTCTAGAAAAAAACACCTCCACATTTCACCAATTAAAAAATTACAACGTTGTCATATGAGCACCAGATAGCAGCTGCTCACACACATCCATACGGTCCTCAGGATCTCATAGATTAAGAGGGTTACCTTAAATAAAGTGAAATCATGGACCTACTCCATCACCTCCCCAATGGGTTCAACCAGGGACAACTAAGCCAAAGTGGCAAGTGACACGCTGCATCTGGTGGCGGGTGACGGTGGCAAGTGACACGCTGAATCTGGTGTCAGGCAACAGTGGCAAGTGACATGCTGCATCTGGTGACAGGCAACAGTGGCAAGTGACATGCTGCATCTGGTGACAGGCGACAGTGGCAAGTGACACGCTGCATCTGGTGGCAGGTGATGGTGGCAAGTGACAAGCTGCATCCGGTGGCAGGTGATGGTTGCAAGTGACATGCTGCATCTGGTGGCAGGCGACGGTGGAAAGTGACACGCTGCATACGGTGGCAGGTGACGGTTGCAAGTGACACGCTGCATCCAGTGGCAGGTGATGGTTGCAAATGACATGCTGCATCTGGTGGCAGGCGACCGTGGCAAGTGACATGCTGCATCTGGTGACAGGCGACAGTGGCAAGTGACACGCTGCATCTGGTGGCAGGTGATGGTGGCAAGTGACAAGCTGCATCCTTAGGCAGGTGACGGTGGCAAGTGACATGCTGCATCTGGTGGCAGGCGACGGTGGAAAGTGACACGCTGCATACGGTGGCAGGTGACGGTGGCAAGTGACACGCTGCATCCAGTGGCAGGTGATGGTTGCAAGTGACATGCTGCATCTGGTGGCAGGCGACCGTGGCAAGTAACATGCTGCATCTGGTGGCAGGGCTTCCATTGATTCAGCATTATGGTGAGTTGAGCTTTTTCATTTTATATTACAATGTAGTAATAGAAGTAATGTGCTTCAATCATCCTAGCGCCATATCAACTATGATGTGGTGATGATTGTAGCGCTAACACCAGCCATTGCCCCAACAAATCACCTGCACGCCTGCAACCCCCAACCCCCCCTGTCCATGGCAAAATTTTCTTCCACAAAACTAAAAAGGTTGGGGACCGCAAAAAACAATATTTTTTATCTTCTATCATTGGTACATGTTCCTTTGGCAGTGCCCAACTACCATAGCCCATTATTTGACATTCCAAAAAATGGGCAAATTATACTTTCAGAATTCGTGCCCATAGACTTCAGTGGAGTTTGCAATTGCACTCAACAAATGTCCTGAACAGAGGCATATTTGGCTCATCACTATGTGCTACAAGGTGACAGTGAACTAGTACAGGGACAGGGTGACAGCACCCTGTGGAAGCGTCTGAACAGGGACCTTCATGCCAGGATCATCAGGGATTATTTTAATGAAATATTGAATACTTTTGAAATTACATTAACATGTTAAAGCTCAGATGAGATTTTGGTGATTGGCTGTACATATATTTAAAGAGACGAACTTGGCAACCTACAGCCTATATATTTTTTTTTTAACCAACTGCTGCAATAAACCTCCTTTAATAAGTGTATTTCCATCCTTGCATTACAAGGTACTGACAATGAGGTCAGTGTGATGAAACACAATCATCTCCGTCCTCAGGCTCCGGCCCTAAAGAACGGAAGGTGCGATAAGATTTAATATCACAAGAGCCTTCCCTGCAGCTGTATGCAAAAATATTCTCGCACAGGACAAAGTTTCAAAACAGTCTAGTAACTCGAGAAGCTATTTTTAACTAGCGGCCTATGTTACCTTTTTATTGCTGTCAAGCCCGTCTCTTGTACTTAGCTGCCGTTCTGCTGTCAGACATCCTGACTCCACTTAATAAACTTCCATACAGAGTAGCATTCTTAAAGCAACAGTGAGAGCAACACATACAGTACATTACTTATTTTAGCTGATTAGACAAACATGTACCCCCACCATATTCTCTTGTGTTCCAATGGTTACAATGGACTTTCTGTGGTCAATGGTTGGCTTGGCAGCCGTGCCTCCATTGGCAGTTGGGAACATGAATTAAAATGTACTTGTCTAGAAAGAATACCCTTGTAAAAAGATCACCTTTCATGTAACAAATAAAAGTGAGTACTGTTCTCTCTGGCTCACTTCAGGCCCAGAACACTGATGAATTGAGTACATTAGTGTTTGTGTGCGAAAAAACGTTTCAGCCTTGTAAACACTCAGAGACAAAAGCCATGTCTGTTGCCAGGCCCTATTAGCTCAGACTTAATTGCAACTTAACTGCTTAAATCAACACAACTGACGATATTAGCACTATTCCACTTTTCTGCAATTTGGCTTGACTGGAGATGGTGAGTCTAAATCCAGAAGTATACGTCATACCATTGCTGTGATCCAAGGTCAGACTCGGGTGTTTGGGTCTCACCAGTGTAAATGGCCATAAGGAACAATCCTATTCAAACAGAACAAAGCACTAACAGTCTAAGGGCTATGCTGAACCCCTATGTTGTATTTCCATGCTGGAGACCAGTGGCGGCTGGTCCATAGGGGAACAGGGGGGCCGACCATCCCAAAAATTCCCAAAGTTAGTTCACATAATCATAGAATGATTTATTTTTTAAATAACTGATAATATGACAAACATTTTTTACATCTTAAACTTAATTTTTTTTAGTAATATTATAATTTATTTTAAAATACTAATGTATTTCTATAGAGGCTCTAATTGGCTTGTTTTAGGTTGTCCTCGGGACGCAGTGCTCTGCACCCTGAACCCTCCCAATTGTAATTTTAGCTAATTTATATTCACCATTGTGTCACTTCCGGTTTACGGCTTCTTGTCCCGGCCAATCAGGACAGGAGGCAGAAGATTTGGAAGACCGGGTTAACACGGAAGCCGCCAGGTATCAGGGGAGCCGTGACCACTGAATGGCTCTGTTTGTAGGTAGGTCTCATGGGGTCCTCTGGTGAGTGCAGACCTGGATTGGTTTCTTTGCACCCCCCCAAAAAATGTTAGCACCAGCCACCACTGCTGGAGACACTACAACACAGGGAGGTTGATTTACTAAAGGCAAATATAGTGTGCACTGTAAGTGTACTTCAGGTTCATTTTCTCTATATCTGAGGGGAAGCACTAAAATGAGGGGAAGCTTTGCCGACTTCTATTATCCAATTATGTACAAGCAAAAATGCAGTTTTTATTTTCCTTGCATGCGATTAAAGTGGTTGTATGCATGAATGTAAAAAATCTTCTGTGTGCAACAGCCCCCCTCAGCCCCTCCCCCCAATACTTACCCAAGCTCCCTCTCGATCCAGTGATGTGCAAGAAAGTATTGGCTCTCCGAGGACTCTCCCTCGTCATTGGCTGAGTTAGAAGCGGGAGCGATTGGCTGTCAATCACAACCAGTGAGCCAATGAGAAGAGAGAGGGGGCGGAGCAGAGCCGAGGCTCTGTGTCTGAATGGATACGCAGGCTAGTGGCTTAGGAGCGCATCTGCTTGGGTGCCCCCATTGCAAGCTGCTTGCTTTTGATGGCACTCAACAGGAGGGCGGGGCCAGGAGCGCCCGCAAGGGACCCAAGAAAAGGAGGATCGGGGCTGCTCTGTGCAAAACTACTGCGCAGAGCAGGTAAGTATGCCATGTTTGTTATTATTATTTTTTTTAAATGTTGCCTGTAATATCACTTTAAGTATTCTTTGCAAAGTGAAGCTTTACCTCTTTTACTAAGCTCTGGAGCAAAAGTACTCGCAGTGCACAGTATATTTGCCTTTAGTAAATCGACTCCTATATCTATATGGAGAGACCTGCACAAGTAAGATAAAGGACGTATAACTGGCATCCTAAACACAAGTGCCCCATATGAGATAAAGCAACACTTGCCCACCAGAAGGTTTTACCCCCTTCAAGACCAGGGTATTTTTTTGCTATTGTTAGCACTTGCACTGGTAATTCCGTAGTCATGTAACATTGTAGCCAAATTAAATTTATATCATTTTTTTCACACAAATAGAACTTTCTTTTGGTGGTATTTGATCACCACTGTTTTTTTTTTATTATTATTATTATTATTATATAAACTAAAAAAGACCAAAAATTTTGTAAAGAAAAATTATATTTTCTACTTTCTGTTATAAAACATATCCAATAAAATGTCTTCATCAATTTAGGTCAAAATGTATTCTGCTACATGTCGCAAGTGCTGGCAGTGATCGGGGCTGATCCTGAAAACGCTGCATTTTTGGGGACACTATACTATTGGGGACACAGTACAGTTTGGATCATTTTTAGGATACTGATCCACACAGACACTATACTAGTAATGGCGGTGATCAAAGAATTATAGTGTGACTGTGATAGAGTGGCGGGTAATCTGGAACTAATTCTGGCCATACACTCTACGAAAAATCGTCCGAACGAACTTTCGGAAAACGAACGTTCGGCCGTGAGCGCAAACGATATTGCCATCATGTAATGACCGATAAATCGTTCAGTGGACATAAATAAAACATTTTTTTAATTTTTTTTTACATATACCTAGTGCAGAAAGTTCGGACGGGAAACACATTAACCTTCCGATTTATCGTTCGTTAGAAAATTTCCAAACTTGTCCTTCGTTTTTTCGGCTCAAAAACATCCCAACGATTATCGATTTTGTGCCCATTAACTGTTCGAAAAACGAAAGAACTGTCTGAACGACTGATTTTCGCCCGATTTTTTGTATAGTGTATGGCCAGCATAACTGACACAGGCTGGGAAAGACACTGACTAGCTGACACTGATGTGATACTAATACAGTGATCAGTGATACTTGATCAGTGATACTACTGTACACTGACACTGTACTTATGACACTGGCTGGGTGACAGAAGTAATCAGAAGGACAATCAACTGGTTAACTGTGTGTATGTGTGCTGCTTTTACTCACAGATGATAAGGCTTTCAGTTCTAAATGGTAACTGATAGCAGGGACAAATCCAGACAGATCTATGTGTTGTGTTTATCAACACAGAGATTTCTGTGCTGTGATTGGCCACAGCCAATTAGCAGGTATACAGCCAAAATAATTGGCTGTAACCTGCTGACAAACTCGTGCTGTGTCCATTCACAGCACAGGTTAGGAGAGGGTGCGTGCATGCATGCCTCTAAACCAGGAAGTACACTGCAAGGTATGGGTATGTCACAGTGCCTGGGGCTTCCACCCGCCAGCACAAAATGTACTTCTGGTGGTCGGCAAGAGTTTAGGAGGATGGGAAAGTAGGCCCTATGTACAGTATGGTAAACAATGTCCACATTAATTAACCAACAGAATACACTTTTATTGTATACATATATATACTGTGCAAATGTTTTAAGCAGGTGTGAAGATGTGAAGAAATGCTGTAAAGTAAGAATGTTTTTAAAAATATATTGTTTAATTGTTTATTTTTATCAATTTACAAGATACGAAGTGAGCGAACAGAAGAAAAATCTAAATCAAATCAATATTTGGCGCGATTACCTTTTTGCTTCAAACCAACTTCAATTGTTATGCCGCGTACACACAACCATTTTTCTCGTCGGGAAAAATGAAATTTTTTCTCTTTGACGAGAAAAACGACCGTGTGTGGGCTTTTGGTAATTTTTCCCAACGAGAAAAACGGCATTAATCACGACGAGAAAAATTAGAACATGCTCTAATTTTTCTCGTCGTGATTCACAGCATTTTTTTCTGCTGCAGTTTTCCCATAGGGAAACAATGCAAGGGAGCCTACACACGGTCGTTTTTCTCGACCAAGAGAAAAAATGACGGGAAAAACGGCTGTGTGTAGGGAAACAAGCCGTTCCTCGTGTTTTCACCGTCGAGAAAATTGATCGTGTGTACGTGGCATTACACTTGCACACTCTGTACACTTGCACAAAGTCAGGAATTTGGTAGGATTAGAGCTGGTGTATGATTAACCAATTATACAGAGCAGATGCTAATGATCATTAACTTCATGTGTATGTTGTAACACGGTCATTAACTGAAACAGAAAAAGCTGTGTAAGAGGCTTAAACTTGGGTGAGGAACAGCCAAACTCTAGGACTAAGGTGAGGTTGTGGAAGACAGTTTCATATCACAGGTCGGAAAGACTGAGCACAGAAACAAGACACAAAGTAGTTATACTGCATCAGCAAGGTCTCTCACAGGCAAAGATTTAAAAAAAGACTGGGGTTTCAAGATGTGTTTTCAAAGCTCCTTTGAAGAAGCACAAAGAAACAGGCAACGTTGGGGGTTGTAGACAAAGTGGATGGCCAGGAAAACGTTATGCAGAAGATAGAAAACACATCGAGCTTACTTCCCTTTTACATTGGAAGATGTCCAGCGGTGCAAAACCAGTAGGAAAACATAGGAACTTGGGTGCAAAAAAATGGCAGTAGGTGCTTAGGACTGATGAGTCAAAATTTGAAATATTTGGCTGTAGCAGGAGGCAGTTTGCGAAGGGCTGGAGAGAGGTACAGTGGAGGTTCCTTGCAAGTTTGGGGCTGCATTTCTGCAAACGGAGTTGAAGATTTGGTCAAGATCAATGGTGTATGTTGAGAATTATAGGCAGATACTTATCTATTGTTCCATACTATCATACAGGTCAAAGTGACAGTGTCTCTGCAAAGGGCATCCTCGACCCACTTATATTCAGCTTTTCTTCACTCCTTCCTCCATGGCAGCTAGGGACACTACCCTCCCCTGAGACAGGGAGAGAGAATGACATGTGAATATTACCTAAGAGAGTGTAATAAGAGTTGAGATTGAGAAAAGTTGCCTATGAGAGCACTATAAGTGCTCCACGTTACCAAAGAGACTTTCAAGAGGGCTTTACATTACCCAAGAGAATGCAATAAAAGCTTTAAGTAAATTCTTTTGTTGTAGCACAAAAGACAGTCCAATATGAGTTTATTGATATTACCTGATACAGGAAGATCCACTCACTCCTCTATTAATTTCACTCCATTAGAAGCTTAGTCACAGGGGGAGATTTTCTAAAACTGGAGCACTCAGTATCTGGTGCAGCTGTCCATGGTAGCCAATCAGTTTCTAATGTCAGCTTGTTCATTTAAGCTTTGACAATAAAACATGGAAGCCGAGTGGTTTTTCTGCAGGGCTTCACCAGATTTTGCACTCTCCAGTCTTAGTAAATCTCCCCCATAAAGTTATTCAGTAGTCAAAAAGTTCTCTCTAGTCATAGAAGACCTCTTTTGTTGCCAACAGCACCGCATGGTTGTCATTGGGCCAACTATATTACTCATTAGAGTGCCCACTCTCACCTGCATCCCTTGCCTCTCTAATGGTTCCTTATGCCGCGTACACACGATCGGTTTTTCCATCGGTATAAAAAAATAGAACATGTTTTAAATTTTACAGATGGGAACAAAAACAATAGCAAATTCCGATTGTCTGTGTGGAACTCCATCGGAGAAAAAACCCACGCATGCTCAGAATCAAGTCGACGCATGCTCAAAAGTAGGGTTGTCCCGATACCATTTTTTTAAGACCGAGTACAAGTACCGATACTTTTTTTCAAGTACTCGCCGATACCGAATACCGATACTTTTTTTTTAATCTCATGTGTCAGTTTTTTTTTTTACATTTTTATTTTTTTATTTTTATTTTTTTACAATTTATTTTATTTATTTATTTTTTACAATGCTTTGTTTTTTTAAGGGGGGTCAGTGTCAGTGTGTGTGTTTTTATTTTTTATTTTTTTTACAATAAATTTTTATTTTATTTTATTCTTTTTTTTATCAGCCTTGTTGTGGGGGGCTTTGGTGAGATATCAGGGGTCTTAACAGACCTCTGACATCTCCCCTTTGAGACAGAGAAAGGGACTAGGGACACAGATTCCCCAGTCCCTCTCTCAGCAGCCTCAGCTGCGCTGAAAATGAATGGAGAGAAGACAGCGGCTCCTCTCCATTCATAAACTGAAACATTGTAAACACAGTTTACGATGTTTCAGTTATGTGAATGGACAGAGTCAATGATGACTCTGTACATTCCGACAAGTAAGGAGCCGGATTTACCGGCTCCTACCTCCGCTCTCCATCCTGAGATACCGAGGGGGTGGAGGAGGGGCACGGCGGCATTGAGGTGAAGGGGGCACGGAGGTGAAGGGGGCACAGCGGCACGGAGGTGAAGGGGGCACAGCGGCACGGAGGTGAAGGGGGCACAGCGGCACGGAGGTGAAGGGGGCACAGCGGCACGGAGGTGACGGGGGCACAGCGGCATGGAGGTGACGGGGGCACAGCGGCACGGAGGTGAAGGGGGCACAGCGGCACGGAGGTGAAGGGGGCACAGTGGCACGGAGGTGACGGGGGCACAGCGGCATGGAGGTGAAGGGGGAACAGCTCCGGGAGCATTTGAGCAGCAGACAGGCAATTGGATCAGATTCAGTTTACTTACCTGCCTGAAGACTCGCTCTGGTCTCTGCCACGCTCTCCGCCTTGGTCTCCGCCCCCCGCCCCGCTCTCCGCCCTGGTCTCCGCCCCCCGCCGCACACTTTCCGTCCTGCTCTCGGCCCTGGTCTCCGCCCCCGCCACGCTCTCCGCCCTGGTATCCGCCCCCCGCAGCACACTCTCCATCCCACTCTCCGCCCCCCGCTCTGAGAAAAAAAAAGTATCGGACTGGGCATCGGGAGCATTTGCGCGAGTACAAGTACTCGCGCAAATGCTTTGTATCGGTACCGATACCGATACTAGTATCGGTATCGGGACAACCCTACTCAAAAGCATTGAACTTCATTTTTCTCAGCTCTTCTGAGTGTTTTACGTCACAGGGTTTGGGACGGTCGGATTTTTGACTGATGGTGTGTAGGCAAGACTGATGAAAGTCAGCTTCATCGGAATTCCGATGGAAAAATCCATCGGATTTTATTCCATCGGAAATCCGATCGTGTGTACAGGGCATTAGAGAGTTGAATGACCTCGCTGACCAAAAGTTAGGAGCTTATGTAATGGTCATACTCGCCTCCATCAACTGCTAGAATTTCTTCTGCACTCGGTTATGGTCACCCAGCAAGCTCCACACCTGGTTCCAAGTAACAGGCTTTAAAGTAAGGTTAAAGCATTAAGTCTGTGCCAGATCAAAGATGTGCATTCCGTTCTGTTTGACTACTTTCTTGCTTCATGAGCTACAACGTGGACTATTTGTGGATTCTGCATCTGCCTGTCACCTGCTCTGGCCTTCTGCCTTCTGATCATGATTGCCTGTTCTCATCCATCACCTCTAGCCTATTACACTTTATTTTCAGCTTCACATTTTGTACTGCAGATGATACTACCTGCAAATCGCATCCCTGAGGAAGTCACGTGACCAGTGACGCAACGCGTTGGGTGTGGCCTTGTAACGTGGGTTCCGGTGGTGTTTTATGGAAGTACGGTGAGGAGGCGATAGTGTCACTTCTCCCATTGCTTTTTACTGTGGTTTTTACTCTTACTTGATGTAAGCAGTTTCTTTTACTGAATAAATTAACTTTTCATTTGGCAATATTGCACTATGGTTGTTCTTTGTTTTCTTTGAGTGCCATTTATACAAGAAGTGTCATTCCATGGAGCAAGCTGTTTCCTCTATATATGTGTAGCAATACCTCTAAAGGGGCCGCTGGTTTTAGATTTGGGCCTGCCGTTACCTTTCTGTTCACCACACTCGTCTCGTCTATTACTTTTTCTTCAAGAGTTTTATTAAACAGTTCCAACAGAGGGTTAGAGGGATAGAGGAGGTTCAGGTACCTTGCTTTGCTGATCGGGCACAATCTTAGATCCAGAGAACAAATCGGTTCCACACTGGATTCAGCAACCACCGGATAGGCCTACTCTCACTGGCCTAGCAACCGGTGCGAAGCTCGTTCAAAGTCTCTGCCACAGACTTGATGAGTGCCATCGAGTCGTTTCACAATCTTCCGCCACAAGATCGTGTAACCACACTGACACTTTGCAAAAGTTCCTTCAGAAAGTACACAGCTCACGGTGCCAGAATCTTTCAGCCAGCTGGCAGCACCGTGAGGTAAATTGGCCAGGATGCGTCCTTCAACTGAGTCCCCAATTGTTCCGCTTCTTCCCGCAGGCAAGACCGCGTAGGACCATCCCTGGACTAGTAGGCCCCAGAAACTCCTGGGTCCACTCTCAGTTGTAGAGCCTCGGGCCAGGAGGGCCCTCAGGTTAGAATCTGGCAAACGAACCCCGATAGCGCGGTCTCTGTCCCTTAAGTACCTCTTCCCAGATTGCACAGCGGGTTGACCACTCCCCCTGAGCTACTTCTGGGAAATGAATACCCAATACACCCAGCCCGTTGCATTTCCAACCTTGACCTGTGGTAACAGTGACACCTACTGTCAAGTGGAAAAACGTGCAACCCAGCTGGACTGAAACAGAGCCATCAATTTAGCTTAATCCTTCTGAGCTAAACTACAGCTCAGATAACTAAATTTAACACATAGTGCCTACCTAACAGGAGCAGGGCGCTACATATGGAATTACCCAAGATGCTTTGATGCCAAGTTTTTGGACGTAGTTCTTCATCTTCGCTTGGAACCTGGATGCCTTTACAGATCCATCAGCAGGCTTCCTTATCTGACTATCTGATGAGCCTTGTTTGACCCTTGGGTCATTGTTGGAGGTGAGCTGCCAATTCATAAATTTAACAGTCGATGTTTGGAATGATGTTTTATCAGTTTTTTTTTTAGGGCTGTGGAAATTAACTATTAATTCCTCGATTAATCGAATAATTGTTTTGATCGATCAAAATTCTTTTGATCGATTAAAATTCTTTTGATTGGTACTCACCTCTCCGCCAGCTTCCGGGTCTTCAGGGAGATCCGGTGATGTCACGGATCACCGGCGGGGCTTGCCGTGTCCATCTGAAGGGCTCCTTTGCTGTGCCTTCATATCTGCATGCCCGCGGGACCTTACTATCTGCCACACGCAAGGGCTGTTACACTTCCCTCTATCACTTCCCTCTATCAACCTGGGATTCTACAGCCATCCACTGGGAGTTGTGATCGTTCCCTTCACGGGACATCTACATGCCGACGGACTGATGTTAGCCCCTTCTCATCTGGATTCAGCAGTGGTATCGTTGTACACATTTTTATACCAGTATCATACTTAGCTACATGTTTTTATGACTGCTTTTGCTACCGTTTGGTATTACTCGCACCATTTTTACAGTTTATGTAGCTACATCGATTTTATCTCCAGTGCAATATTTATTTTGTTATCTACTTGAAGACTATAAAAGTTTTAATGCTATTCCCATCGAGCGCTGCCTCTGTGTGTTTTTTGTATACTGCTATCGATTTTTCCAGTGGTTGGTAGCTGCACTGGGAATCGGCCTGCAAGGAGATCAGCTAAAAGTAGTTGGATCTATGTGCGTTATAATTAATCGAAATTAGTCGATTAATCGATTAAAAAAAAAATCGATTAATCGAACACGAAAATTTTAATCAGTAACAGCCCTCGTTTCTTTTTCTATCAGTTTATCCCTATGAGATTTTTACCTTTATATGAACTGACTCCTACCATTGGGCTTTAGTTGGACTGTTATTCACATTATTTTTTTTTTTTGTATGTTTGGATACTCATCATATTCATTCTTTGAGTATATTACTTTATGGCACATTATTGAATAAGCACACCAATCTCATCTTTTTCTTTCATTTATTACGCAGTGTTTTTTGAGTACACTACTAAGTGGTTGCAGCTAATTCATGGTCACTATACATGTACTATATATTTTTTTTTCTGAGTTTATTTTCACTATATTCACTGGAGGCTTATGGTTTATATTTGCTTAAAATTAGAACATAGTAGCGCGCAAGTTTTTCCCTTATACTACCTGCAAATCGGCTGTCACCACTTGAGCTTTCCTGAATGTTGCGCTCGTGTGTCAGTTGCTCTGTGAAAATCTAAAACCTATACTGTGACAGTGCAACTTTCTGGGAAGATTTTAAGCACATAGGTTTCGGCAGTGCCGGCCCAAGACATTGTGTTGCCTGGTACCAAGAATGAAATGCTGAACTCCCCCACCAAAAAAAATAAAAAATCACGCCCACCAAAATGCCCCACATCCATTATTTTATATCATGATAACTAAAGTGGACATGTCATGGCTCTATACCTGTATATAGGAGTATAAAGAGGACCTGTTATGGCTCTATACATGTAAAGGAGTATAAAGAGGACCTGTCATGGCTCTATAAAAAGGTCCTGTTATGGCTCTATTCATGTATAGGAGTATAAAGAGGACTGGCCATGGCATTATACGTGTATATAGAAGTATAAAGAGGACCTGTCATGGCTCTATACATGTATATAGGAGTATAAAAGGACCTGTGCGTGGCCGGCAGCCGCGATGTCAGCTGGCCACCCGCGATTGCTCCACAGAGAGCCAGAACGGGGATCTGTCAATGTAAACAGACAGATCCCCATTCTGACAGGGGAGGAGAGATAGATCTGCTGTTCCTAGTGATTAGGAGCAGAGATCTCTCTCCTCCTCCAGTCAGTCCCATCCCCCCCAGTTAGAAACACCTCCCAGGGATCACATTTAACACCTTCCCTGACAGTGACATTTACACAGTAATCAGTGAATTTTTATAGCACAGATCGCTGTATAGATGTCAATGGTCCCAAAAATGTGTCAAAAGTGTCCGACCTGTCCACCGCAATAACAGAAACAGAAACAGAAACAGAAATTGCCGCTCCAGGTAGATGAGATAAGGGAGGTGCTTCTCTCAGAGACCTTGGGTGCCGGCGATGCACGTAGCAAATGAGAAAAAATAAATGAGGACAGCCGCACTCCAATCCAACGTGTGTTTATTTCAACAGGCACTACAAAGACCAGCTAGAACAGGATAGCTGACGCGTTTCGCACAAAAATAGTGCCTACTCATATGAGTAAGCACTAATTTTGTGCGAAACGCGTCAGCTGTCCTGTTCTAGCTGGTCTTTGTAGTGCCTGTTGAATAAAAACACGTTGGATTGGAGTGCCACTGTCCACCGCAATGTCGCAGTCTCGCAAAAAATCGCAGATCACTGCCATTACTAGTAAAAAAAATAATAATAAAAATGCTTGAAGTGCATTATTTCTATTATTACATTTTTATATAAAATGAAAATAGTTCAACTCATCATAATGCAGAATCAGTGGGAGCCCCGAGCGTGTCGCTTGCCAACGTCACCTGCCTTCAGATGCGGATTGTCACTTGCCTTGTCACCTGTCACCCGATGTGGATTGTCACCTACCACACATTGCGGATTGTCACTTGCCATGATGTCACACATTGCGGATTGTCACTTGCCACGATGTCACCTGCCACACATTGCAGATTGTCACTTGCTACGATGTCACCTGCCACACGTAGCGGATTGTCACTTGCCACGTCACCTGCCACACGTAGCGGATTGTCACTTGCCACGACACCACCTGTCACACATTGCGGATTGTCACTTGCCACCTGCCACACATTGCAGATTGTCACTTGCCACGATGTCACCTGCCACACGTAGCGGATTGTCACTTGCCACATCACCTGCCACACATTGCGGATTGTTACTTGCCACAATGTCACCTGCCACACGTAGTGGATTGTCACTTGCCACGTCATCTGCCACACATTGCGGATTGTCACCTGCTACACGTCACTTGCCACGTCATCTGCCACACATTGCGGATTGTCACCTGCTACACGTCACTTGCCACGTCACTTGCCACACATTGCAGATTGTCACTTGCCATGACGTCACCTGCCACACGTAGCGGATTGCCACTTGCTGTGTCCCAGAGTAAAGGCAGGCAGCAAAGAGACAATTGTAATCTCTCTGCTGCCCGCACAGTGGGGGCGGAACTGCAGTGATGCAGGGCGGGCAGTGAGAGATGATTGGCCAGCAAGCCCGCTCACCTGCTGACTGTCTCGCCCACTAACTGTTCCCCTGTTCTGCCCGCACGCTCAGGTGAATGGAGCGTGCGGGCAGAAAAGGTGGAGTGGGCAGCGGAGCGGGCAGAACGGGCTGGCTGGCTGGCGGGCGGCAATTTGCCTCATAGTGGTGCAGGCGGAACGGAATGGCGGGCGGGCGACAATTTGCCTCACAGTGGAGCGGGCGGAACGGCGGGGCGGCTATTTGCCTCACAGTGGAGCGGGCAAAACGGGATGGTGGGCGGAACGGGATGACGGGCGGCAATTTGCCTCACAGTGGAGCGGGGAGTGGAACGGGCGGAACGGGATGACGGGCAGGCGGCAATTTGCCGCCCCCCTGAAAGTGCCGTCTGGTACAATGGTACCATCGGGTCCCATGGTAAGGCCGGCCCTGGGTTTCGGGACCTTCAGGATGGTCCAGCAGTGATCTGATGATGTATAGATGAACCTGCAGGTGCATGTTTTACAACTCAGAGGTTAGTTTTAATACCAGTGTCATTAATATATTTGCTTTAACCTCTTGAGGGCCTTGCTGCTAATATTACTGTGTATCGCTACTCCATCCTAACTCCAGGCAAAATGTTTAATCTTTTCTTGATTAAAGCAGAGAAGGGTTAGAGCCTTAGTCAATTTTTTATTATCACCAGTGCCCTGGTCAGAGCGTAAAGAAACAGCTAATTAATTCAACAGGACACTGACAATAGTAAAAACATATTTTTAGTACAGCAAGGAAGGGTCATTACCTCTGGTAATAACTTTCATCACTGCCTGTGCTTTCATGTCCTGGACAACCACCAGTTTTTGTATGGGTGCACAGGGACAAGAAATGATAACAATTCTCTCCAGAGGAGTCAAAGACAGAAATAAAAACTGGACAGAAATTCTAACTCTTCCCCCACTCTACCAAAAACTAAAACAAAATGCCAGGAGTTGAGCTTTGCAATTTTTAATCAAACTTGGCTATATAGTCTGGTCTGCTTGACAGCACAGCCATTACGCTTTATGTAGTTTAATACTGGACATAACTGTCTCCACATTCAAGTCCCTTGATTACAGTAACTCGCCCTTTGAAGCTACGAACTGAAAAGACATATTCAGCTAACATAAACTGATATTATGTAAGTTTACTGGCAATCCTTTATCCTGCTTGAGCTTTCATATAATGCAGCCCCATGGACACTGGCTATTAACAACATTTTCAATGGAGCACAATTTCTCCAGTTCTTTTTCTCCAGAACACAAGAGCAGTCTTTGTTAAAAAGGTAACTGCCTTCTGTAATCTTTCCTAAAAACAGAGGTAGCGTGCCATTCCTCTTGGGTACCAGGAAATAGCAGTCAATATACCTCTTTACTGCCACTAGTAAATGAATCGCTTAGCTTCTTTGCCTCCATTGTGAACAGGCAGACTTCCCCGGCACACATCAAAATGTTGACTTCAAGAGAAGGAAAGTTTCAACAAGTTCCTTCTGTGACATGCCTTCCGGACAGGACAATTTAATCTTTAATTAATCTCACTGCTGCCATGGGCCAAAATGACTTACAAAAGAGCCTCTAACGGTCATGCTTGGAGAAGTAGAGCATGAAGAATTTGCAAGGATACTAACACCGAATTTTAAACTTTCCTTAGACCTGGTCATTACCTGCTAAATAGAATTGTCTTTGTAACCAATAAAGCATTTCTGTATTGGTCCCTTTAGCCATGGTATAAAGAAGCCCCAATCATCATGCCCAAGCCAAGGGGGAACTGTGTTTTAATGTAAAAATGATTTTCATGTATTAGTTTCTTCAGATGTGATCACATGATCAGTGCCAGCATGGTGGGATCCTGCAGCCGTGAGTGCTTCAGTATAAAATCTGTTCTATTATAGTCTTTTTTTCTTTTTTGAACAAGACAAAATGAAATGGTATTTAACATAACATTTGCTTGAAGATGAGCTTTATGTCAATTATGCCTCTTTTTGGTTTATGGCCAGTTGGTGGCCAACTGGCCAAACACACTTTGATAAGTGATCAATTTCTTTACTGAAAGATCTCTTCAGATAGGAAATATCAATCTATTGTTGACAACCCGTTTGATCGATATGCCATACACAGGGAAGTGGATTTCGATCGATAGTTAATGCAAAGTTGCACCCACTTTTGAGAGGTAGTCTTAAACGAAAGACCACCTCTCCACCTCTCGTTTTTGGATATAATTTTTTTTCTTCTATCTGTGACGGGAGGGCCAGTGGAACCCAGGATTCCTTTGGAAAGTATGGGATACTCTTGTTTCAGCTGCCCATGCACCTCTTATGTCTAAGTCACCCTGAGTCTAGTGGGGCACGGGGTGAGCAAGAAAATAATGGACATTAAGAATGTGGCTTGGGTTACTTAAAATGGAACCCTGTATATGCCATATTAGAAAGACTGACTGATTCATACTGTTAGGAGGTGCGGATGTCAACTCCAGCCACCTGTCTGTCTGTTGTCTGTTATAATGTAAATGAGCCTAGTGTGGATTCTCTTTCAGCCATTGTCGTCTGTGCTAATTGACCCTGCAATTGTATGAAGGAGTTCTGTGTTGATATGTATGATAATGTGTATTGTAGGGGCTGCTGTAAGGGATTGGTTAATTAGCTCATGTTAATTTTATGTTTCTGTGTATTGCTAGAGTAATTTGAGCAGGTTGTAGGAACCTCCTCTTTTACTGTATATAAGACTGTATTCCTCAATAAATGTATTGTTATTCCTGTTTGACCCTCAAGACAGAGCTTCGTCTCGTATTTGGGGGAGAATTATTCGTATGGGTTTCTTGTTCGGCTGGTTGGAGTGCCCGGTAGCTGCCTTTGTGTTCGGGAATGGAATGTTCTAAATGGCTTTAACCCCTTTCATACTCGGGGTGTTGTTACACTATCGTACTGTTTTATGAAGTACATAGTGTACTTCCAATCCATCTGGTCCACGGCGCAGGACGTCATATCCTTTTTGTGCAGCGAGACCCCCGCTGTCTTCTGGGACCTGTGTATGTCCCAGAAGACAGCTAGCCATTCACAAAGCACTGTGCTACTCACGCATGCGCAGTAGGGGACGGGCAGTGAAGCCGCAAGGTTCCACTGCCGGTTTCCCTTAGTTAGAATGCTGGCGCCTGCACCAGATCCGATGGACGGATCGGCCTCGGGGGGCAGACATTGCGAGTTTCCTGGACAGGTAAGTGTTCTTATTAAAAGTCAGCAGCTACAGTGTTTGTAGCTGCTGACTTAAAAAAAAAATTGCAGGTGGAACACCACTTTAAGATATGATTGTAATTTAGAAGAGTAAATTATCAATCTTATCTCTGTTTCCACCATATAATCTAATAATCTGACCAACTGAAATACACTTGTTTTCATGAACAAAATATATCAGTGCTGTCAATCAAGGCAAAACAATTGATAATATTCCGCTGTGGCTGATCAACTCAGTTTGATTGTTTCTGATCGAAATTCTGTCTAAATCAATTGGAAGGGAAGTTATGGCTTTTTGATTGCTTGCAGATTCAATCGTTTTGATCGAATCGCCAATCTATAGGATAAAAAAAAATCAAAGTTTGTATGGGCACTATTAGAAAGCTTTATACCGAGGTCAATGTTGTCACATAAAAAACTGTGAAAAGTTATCAAATGACTATTTAGGTGATCTCAAATGACATGTGCTGACACATTTTATTTAGATGTATGTTTTAATATTGTTTGTATAAATACTTTCTCTTTATTTTAGCCTCACAAAATGGCCTGCAGGAGTAGAGCTGACCTTATTTTCCAATAACTCTTAAAGCCCAGAGGTCTTCTGGCTGCTCATGTGACACACTGGATCCTCTTTCTCAGGGATGAGCCGAACACCCCCCTGTTCGGTTCGCACCAGAACCTGCGAACAGACAGAATGTTCGCGTGAACTTTAGAACCCTATTAAATACAATGGACTCGAACGTTCTAATTATAAAGGCTTATATGCAAGTGTTTGGGGACCCGGGTCCTGCCCCAGGGGACATGTATCAATGCAAAAAAAAGTAAAAAAAATAGATGTTTTTACGGGAGCAGTGATTTTAATAATGCTTAAAATGAAGAAATAAAAGTGAAATTTTCCTTAAAATTTTGTACCTGGGGGGTGTGTATGATATGCATGTAAATTTGCGCATGTTTCCCGTGCTTAGAACTGTCCCTGCACAAAGTATCATTTCTGAAGGAAAAAAAGTCATTTAAAACTCACTCGCGGCTATTAATGAATTGTCGGCTTTTATCAATACATAGAAAAGTCATTGATAAAAAAAAAAAAAGCGTGGGGGTTCCCCCAAATTCAATTACCAGGCCCTTCAGGTCTGGAATGGATATTAAGGGGAACCCCGCCGCAAATGAAAAAAAATGGCGTGCGGTTCCCCTTAAATATCCATACCAGGCCCTTCAGATCTGGCATGGATTTTAAGGGGAACTCCACCCCAAATTTTAAAAAAAATGGCGTGGAGTCCCCCCAAAAATCCATACCAGACCCTTATCCGAGCACGCAACCTGGCCAGCCGCAGGGGAAGAGGGGGGGACGAGAGAGCGGCCCCCCCCTCCCTCCTGAACCGTACCAGGCCACATGCCCTCAACATGGGGAGGATGTCCCCATGTTGATGGGGACAAGGGCCTCATCCCCACAACCCTTGCCCGGTGGTTGTGGGGGTCTGCGGGCAGGGGGCTCCTTTACTGTGTAATACATGAATAGACCCGCCCCTTCTCGCGTTCCGCATCGGGTCCGCTGAGCGGACCCGATGGGGAAATTTAGAAGGGGCGGGTCTATACATTTAAAACACTACGGAGGAAGTTCCCCATCAGGTCCGCTCAGGCACAACCAATGACGGACAGCGCTGGACATCGGGATCGCCGCGGGACACTGGATTTCATCGCTGGAATGTTTTTTTTAATTTTTTTTATAAAGGACTTTTCCAAGGTGTTTGTGTGTTTTTATTTACATTTTTTGACACTTTCTTCGTGAAATGGTAGGGGTACAATGTACCCCTTACCAATTCACATAGGGGGGCGGGATCTGGGGGTCCCCTTTGTTAAAGGGGTCTTCCAGATTCCGATAAGCCCCCTGCCCGCAGACCCCCACAACCACCGGGCAAGGGTTGTGGGGATGAGGCCCTTGTCCCCATCAACATGGGGACATCCTCCCCATGTTGAGGGCATGTGGCCTGGTACGGGTCAGGAGGGAGGGGGGGCGCTCTCTCGCCCCCCCTCTTCCCCTGCGGCCGGCCAGGTTGCGTGCTCGGAAAAGGGTCTGGTATGGATTTTTGGGGGGACTCCACGCCATTTTTTTTTTAATTTGGGGTGGAGTTCCCCTTAAAATCCATGCCAGATCTGAAGGGCCTGGTATGGATATTTAGGGAGAACCGCACGCCATTTTTTTTTTTAATTTGCGGCGGGGTTCCCCTTAATATCCATTCCAGACCTGAAGGGCCTGGTAATTGAATTTGGGGGAACCCCCACGCTTTTTTAATTTTTTTTATCAATGACTTTTCTATGTATTGATAAAAGCCGACAATTCATTAATAGCCGCAAGTGAGTTTTAAATGACTTTTTTTCCTTCAAAAATGACACTTTATGCAGAGACAGTTCTAAGCACGGGAAACATGCGCCACTTTACATGCATATCATACACACACCCCAGGTACGAATTTTAAAGGAAAATTTCACTTTTATTGTTTCACTTTAAGCATTATTAAAATCACTGCTCCTAAAAAAACGGCCGTTTTTAACACTTTTTTTTGCATTGATACATGTCCCCTGGGGCAGGACCCGGGTCCCCAAACACTTTTTAGGACAATAACTTGCATATTAGCCTTTATAATTAGCACTTTAGATTTCTCCCATAGACTTTTCGAATTTGCCGCGAACACCCCAAATTGTTCGTTGTTCAGCGAACGGGCGAACAGGCAATGTTCGAGTCGAACATGAGTTCGACTCGAACTCGAAGCTCATCCCTACTCTTTCTCCTTGGTCCTCTTCCAGTGGTCAATGGTCCTGGATAATGCAGTGATTGGTGCTGATGTGATGACCTCAGTACTGCTGTCTGCATGAATATACTATGAGTGCAATGTGCCACACATAGGGGGCTGGGCCACGACGTCCAATGCTCATGTCTTCTCAGTCTTCCAGTTTAAGAGACCTTGGGCATCATTCATACCAGAAGAGTGAGGAAATCCTGTGGACAAAAAAAAGGTACTGCGGGGGACATCTTTGGATTTGAGGTGAGTATTTGTTTAACAACACCTTGGGAACATTTCAAATAAAAATAAAAAATAGCCTGGAGTTGGGCTGTAAGCTTCCATGGCTTACAAGGATGTATAACTAGGTAGCAACCAAACACCTTGGGAACATTAAAACAAAACAAAACAAAAAATATATATATATATATATATATATATATATATATATATATATATATATATATATATACATATACAGTATAACTAGGTAGCAATCAAACACCTTGAGAACATTTAAAAAAAATTGCCTGGAGTTGGGCTTTAAGCTTACATGGCTTACAAGGATTTGTTATCTCCTGAAGAAGTCTGTTGCACCAGACGAAATGCACATAAGGCAAGGCCAGTAGCATATGATGTTGTGAACCTGCTGTTGATCCCTGGTGTGTGTTTTACCTGTGTTACTGATCCTGTTCTTTTTCCTACACATTACTGCTCTGAGGCGCTGCCTTTGGATAACCAGTAAAGGATCATGGAGGTGGTGGGGTTGGAGGTTCCCTGAGTGGTGGCCCCCCATTTGGATTTGGATTTCTGCGTTGGTGATCTCTTATCATTTGGAGATCATTACCGTTTGGTAAAGGAACTGGCACACTTGTCTGTGAGGTGGTTTGGGATTCTCACAAATGGATTCTCATCATTTTCGAGATTTCACATTTGGATTTTGACATAGTTTTCCTTTAAGTTTACCCCTTTTGTTAAGCACAAATCTAATATGCCATTGTTATTTCACCATTTATGTGATGCACATTGTTTATTAAGGTTTACTATGAATACATTTTATTTTTTCACACATATCATTTTGTATTGATCACTACAGAGATAAAGGTTTTGCGCACTCAAGAAGTTCTCAGAATTTTCAAAAGCAATTAAAGTATTTAACAGAAGTTTAAGAGAGATGGCCAATAATCAGTAACATAATGAAGCAATCGCTGCCTGCTGCTGGCAGCCCTGTGCTATGGTAGCATGAATGTGCACTCTCCGGGACATAATTACAAGCTTCAGGCCACAAGTTAAAAATTGTTAATATAGTTTTAACACTGGTTTACATTACCTACACAGATCTTCAATTTGTAAGAACATTCTCCGCATTAAACCTCATCGACTCCACTGTCTCTGCAGAAGAAATAGTACTTTGTTCATTGTCTGGGAGAAAATACCCAGAGGCTTCAGGAGAAAACCGCACCATTATTAGCCAAGCCACTTTCAGCTGTGCCCCCATGGCTGTTGGCCAACATTCCCCAGCAGGTGTTAGATACCACCAGATAGGAAGAATGACACAAGGGAGTGATCATGCTCAGCGGCTCGGCATGGCTTTAAGACCCCACTGCATTGTTCACTTGGAGCTAAAGTGCCACTTAGTGCTCAGTCATTAGACGGATTACAGGTGGTGTCTATAAATGGCATGAATGACGCAACGGTAAAATAAAAGAGAGCTTTCACAAAGGTGATTTATTTGAGTTAATTGGAGAAAAAAAATCATTAATGGCAACAAGTAAATCAGTCAATGTACTGCTAACTTCACCCAAGTAAGTGCTTAAAGAGACCCTGTCTGTAGGAAAATAAACTGATGCAAGTACAGTATACACCTAGAGGTGGCTGCACATACACTAGATTACCAAAAGTATTGGGACACCTATCTTTACATGCACATTAACTTTAAAGGCATCCCAGTCTTAGTCCGTAGGGTTCAATATTGAGTTGGCCCACCCTTTGCAGCTATAACAGCTTCAACTCTTCTGGGAAGACTGTCCACAAGGTTTAGGAGTGTGTCTATGGGTATGTTTGACCATTATTCCAGAAGCGCATTTGTGAGGTCAGGCAATGATGTGGACGAGAAGGCCTGGCTCGCAGTCTCCGCTCTAATGCATCCCAAAGGTGTTCTATCGGGTTGTGGTCAGGACTCTGTGTAGGCCAGTCAAGTTCCTCCACCTCAAACTCGTTTATACATGTCTTTATGGACCTTGCTTTGTGCACAGGTGCACAGTCATGTTGGAAGGGGCATCCCCAAACTGTTCCCACAAAGTTAGGAGCATCAAATTGTCCAAAATGTCTTGGTATGCTGAGGCCTTAAGAGTTCCCTTCACTGGAACTAAGGGACCAAGCCCAACCCCTGAAAAGCAATCCCACACAAAAATCCCCCCTCCACCAAATGATTTGGACCACTGCGCAAGGTAAGGTCCATAAAGATATGGATGAGCGAGTTTGGGGTGGAGGAACTTGACTGGCTTGCACAGAGTCCTGACCTTAACCCGAGTGAACACCTTTGGAATGAATTGAGCCCTGTACACACGATCGGATATCCTATGGATTTTCGTCCGATGGATTTGTCCATCGGAAATCCGATGAAACTGTTTTTCATCAGTCTTGGTCACACACCATCAGTCCAAAAACCGACGGCAACAAAACGAGGGCACGTACAACACGTACGACGGCGCTATAAAAGGGAAGAACAAATCTAATGGCGCCACCCCTTGGGCTGCTTTTGCTGATTTTGTGTTACCGCGTGTTAGTAAAAGTTTGGTGAGAGCCGATTCGCGCTTTTCAGTCTCCGTGCTTTGCAGATCGTTTCCTGGTGTTCAGTTTGTGCTTGTGGGTTCGTATTTGTTATTCAGTGCGTGCAGTCAGGTCGTTACTGCTTTGCAGTGCCTTCTTGGCCGTTCGTTTACTGTTTTTCAGGTCATTCTTCTCAGGCCTTGCTGTTCCACGGTGCGTTCTGTTTGAGTTCGTTCTGACCAGGCGACCGGTTTAAGACCATGTTTGAAGTGCGTTCTTGTTCTCGAGCTCGTGCTGGCTATGGACTTGGTGTTGCGGTTAACACTGTAACCCAAGTTCAGTCCGTGAACAGGGTGAGGAGGAGTTCATGGACCAAGAATTGGTTGCTCCAGCGGGACCAATTCTCTCATATGTCTCTGCTGCGGGAAATCCATGAGAATAATCCTGATGATTTCAGGAATTATCTCAGGATGACGGACCCCGTATTTCACCGTCTGTTGGATTTGCTGTCCCCCTATATCACGAGGCAGGACACTGTGATGTGCCAGGCCATCACTGCCGAGCAGGGGCTTATTGCCACGTTGAGATACCTGGCGACTGGGAGAAGCTTGCAGGACCTCAAGTTCTCAACAGGCATCTCCCCCCAGGCTCTCGGGATCATTATCCCTGAAACGTGTTCGCCCATTATTCAGGTCCTGCAGAAGGACTATATGAAGGTAAGTTTGCTCCTGTAACATCACATTATATGTTTTGATTGTTTGCTAATGTTATTTTTTTTTTATCCTCCTTCCCAAATTTGCCTGTTTGTAATATCCTGGTAATGTCCCCATTTTCACCATGCATGGTTTTTACCTGTAATGGCCTTTTTTGGGGCCTACATGCCTATTTCCCTTCACTAACCTCTCCAGCATGCTATCCTGGGCCCAAACCCAGCTAGCCTTCTTTTTTCCTATTTTTGTTTTTTTGAGCCATTGCCCTAGTAGTTTTACAACTACCTCCCCCCCCCCCCTAAAATGTGAAAAACTTTTTTAATTCTCAATCCAGATCAGCAGAGTGGTAGAGCCTTTATTTTGAGCCCCCAAAATCACCTCAAACACCCCCCCCTTAGAATATTTTCTAATGTCCACTCAGCGGGGGTGAGGCATCTGCTAAGTGGGCCTTATTTTTGGCTATGAAATACTCCCTTCACTAATCATGGTAGCCTGATGTTGGTCAACAATGTCTTTTTGTGTAATCTGTTTGCACTGTAACCTGAAAACGTACTAATGTCTTCTTTTCTTTCTCGTACATCACGGGACACAGAGCGACATAGTCATTACTAATGGGTTATATAGATACCGTCAGGTGCTGGCACTGGCAACTTCCAAAACCGGAAGTACCCTCCCCTATATAAGCCCCTCCCATCCGGGAGCACCTCAGTTTTTTGCCAGTGTCTAAGGTGTTGGCCAAGAAGAAACATGTGTTTTTCACTGAGCTTGCGTACAGGTTCTTTTGGGCCTCAGTAAGCTATTCCGGATCCAACCAAAAAAGCTTCATAGCTAAACGGTCGGTACCCGGGCCTTGCAGAGAAGAGCAAGGTTTTGCCTGTAATGCTTCTCTTAGGAGAGCTGGACCCTGGGATCCAGAGCTCTGGTCATACCCACGACCAAGATGTTTTCTGTGCAGGGTGCTATACAGGTCCAGGGGAGTGGAATCCTTGGGAACCCGGTCCCTGAAGGTTTGATTACAATGCCTGCCGTGATAGGTGAAGTTTGGGCTTTTGTGGACCAAACAAAGTCCTGCGGCGGGGAACAGGTAAGTGGGGGCCCCCAGGAACTTGGTTCTATTGGGGGACCCCCAAGCCTAATTTGTCTTTCTGTCTGTTACCTAATGGTATTCCCGCAAAATTCTGTGCATGCCTGTAACTACTAAAAAAATGTAATAATTTTTAATGGTGGTCAAGAAAAAAAAAAACATTTTTATATATATATATATATATATATATATATTTAATATATTAGACTGCGGTACCTGTGTTTGTCCACTAGAGGCCGCTGTGGAACGTTTCTTGTCATGTGGACTAGTTTCTTCTCATCAGAGCGAGTCCAGGCAGATGGTGAGTTCTCTTATGGGAAACTGCTTCCTCTGCCATGTTGCAATGCTCGTCCATCCCCCGGCCTGCGGCAAAGGGGGCCCTGGCTCTTGTCCCTGGTTTCCATTTTCGAAATTAGCGCCGAAGGCGCACGTGGCCGCGCGCGTGCGCGTGCACGCGCCTCTATATATAGAGGTGAGCCGGGAAAGGGGGCGGAGCCTGGGGGATGACGCTCTGTGCGCGCCGCAGCGCTTCTGCGCATGTGCGGGCGTCCCAGCATGTTAAAAACCACAATTTTGTGTGGTGAGCTGGCTATGAAGTACAGAGACAGAGCTGGCAACATTTAAAGAAGGCATACAGCAAGCGGTTGATACAGGCATCCCCTAGAAAGGCACATTAGTAGACACCAACTGTTTCTTATAGCAGCATTTATGCTAGACTATTGTCAGTAACTGGTGTATTTCGGCTGGAATACCTCAGCTTTGTGGCTTAGGAATATGCCGTCTAAAAACTCCGGGACTAGAAATTCCAGGAGGAATAGGGGGTCTCCATCGGGCTCTGAGGATCTTGGGCATGCTTCGGCTGCACCAGTCTCCCCTGAAGAATCAGAGGTTAGTGACCGTAGAGCACCCTCAGGAGTACCTGGTACTGTGGCTGTCCTCAGTTCACCTGCTCCTGTGTATGTAACAGAGGAGGTTTTTTCCTCAGCTCTGGGAGGGCTGGAAGAGAGATTGTCAGCATTGATCGCGGCTTCCCTGTCACAGGAGAAAAGCGCCCGATCTCCGTCTCCTCCCTCAGAGTGCCTGTTAACAGAGCAACAGTCCCATACAGGGATCGACCTACCTGAAGGGGATCAGGATGAGGTCGATTCGGTTGTAGAGGAATCAACAGTGGAAGAGCCGTTCTCAGCATCACATGCTGAAAGGTTATGGGTTCAGTCCCTGACTAATATGGTCCGATCAGCATTTAAAATGCCACTTGCGGAGCCATCATCCACTTCTGTCTCCTCGTTGGGGTCGCTAAAAGCTCCCCAGACTGTTTGTTCCTTTCCGATCCATCCTTTACTGGAAGGGCTCATTTACCAGGATTGGGAGCATCCTGACAAAATATTTACTCCCCCCAAGAGATTTCCGGTGGTCTATCCCATGGAGGATAAGTTCATCAGAAAATGGAGGGTCCCTACAGTGGACGCAGCCATCTCTTGTGTGAATAAATCACTGACATGTCCGGTGGATAATGTCCAAATGTTCAAGGACCCAATAGATAAAAAATTGGAGTCCTTATTAAAATCTGCTTTTTCTACAGCAGGATTGGTGACACAACCAGCAGTGGCAGCTATTGGGGTCTGCCAAGCAGTGAAGGATCAGTTGAAACAGGTCTTAAGGGACTTGCCAGATCAGCAGGCTCTTGCCCTAGCTGATCTACCTAGAGCCTTATGCTTTGCGGTGGACGCTATAAAGGATTCAATCCATCAGGCCTCCCGCCTTACGCTGTCTGTAGTACATATGCGCAGGCTTCTATGGCTCAAAAACTGGTCTGCTGAAGCTCCCTGTAAAAAATTGCTGGTCAGCTTCCCATTTCATGGTGAACGCTTATTCGGGGAAGACCTGGACAAATATATGCAGAGAATTTCCAGCGGTAAAAGTACACTTTTGCCGGTTAAAAATAGAGTTACAGGTCCCTCTTTTAAGAGGCCTGCTTCTCCAGTCCCTAGGACATCGGCTGTGAAACAGTTTCGACGGCCTCCTCGGTCAAATCCCGGAGGTAAAAATCAGGGACAATTGCAGGGTAACAAGAAGCCCTGGAGCAGGAGAGGTACAAAACCTCCCCCAAAGTCAAATGCATGAAGGGTTGCCCCCACCCAATCGGGTGGGGGGAAGACTTCAGTTGTTCACAGAGACCTGGCGGGACACGATCCGAGACAGATGGGTGCTCTCCGCAGTAAATCTGGGATACAAATTGGAGTTAAAAAACTCCCCTCCTTCCCGCTTTATAAGGTCAAACGTGCAAGGGGATCCCCAGAAGAGAGGATCCCTCCTGTTGGCACTAGAACAATTATTGCTCCAAGCAGTAATTATAGAGGTTCCCCTGGAAGAATGGGGGTTCGGGTTTTACTCAAACCTCTTTACAGTCCCGAAGCCAAACGGGGACGTGAGGCCCATATTAAATCTAAAAGGGCTAAACAAATTCCTACATATCAGGACTTTCCGGATGGAGTCGATCCGATCGGTAGCCACTGCCCTACAAGGGGAGGAATGGTTAGCCTCGATCGACATCAAAGATGCTTATCTGCACATTCCCATCTTTCCAGCCCACCAAAAATTTCTACGCTTTGCGGTAGAAGGGCGCCATTTTCAGTTCAGAGCCTTACCCTTCGGTCTGGCCACAGCACCAAGAGTGTTCACAAAAATTCTGGCCCCATTATTGGCCAATCTAAGAACACGAGGTGTAACGATAATGGCATATCTAGACGACTTGTTGCTGATAGACCACTCAGTGGAAAAACTAGAAGTGGTTGTTCACGAGACAATCAAGTATCTGGAATATCACGGTTGGATTATCAACCGAGACAAGTCAGCCCTAAAACCAGTCAAAAGTCTGGAATACTTGGGGCTAAGGCTGGATTCAGACCAGAGAAAAATTTTCTTGCCTCAAGAAAAGGGGTCGTCTTTGAGAGATTTGATCCACTTAGTGGGTTCAAAAAGACAGCCATCCATACGCCTGTGCATGAGGCTGCTGGGAAAAATGGTGGCATCATTTGAAGCAGTACCCTACGGTCAATTCCATTCAAGGAAGTTGCAAAGGGCCATACTGTCAGCCTGGAACAAAAAAGTTCAGGCTCTGGACTTACCAATGTCCTTGTCCCCTTCCGTTCGCAAGAGCCTCCGCTGGTGGTTGGTTCCCCAGAATCTGGAAAGAGGGAAATCCTTCAATCCGATTTCCTGGAAGGTGGTCACTACAGATGCCAGCCTTATAGGCTGGGGAGCAGTACTGGAGCAATGGTCTCTCCAGGGCAGATGGTCGGATGCGGAAAAGGCCCTGCCCATCAATCTCTTAGAGATACGAGCAGCCCGGTATGCCCTAGTAGCATGGACATCCAAACTCCAAGGGTCCCCTGTCAGAATTCAATCAGACAATGCCACAGCAGTGGCATATATCAATCGTCAGGGGGGCACCAGGAGTCGTGCAGCCCAAAGGGAAGTAAATTACATCCTGAGATGGGCAGAAAGATATGTCCCAGCCATATCTGCGGTATTCATTCCAGGAGTGGAGAATTGGAAGGCGGACTTTCTAAGTCGCCAACAATTATGCCCAGGGGAATGGTCCCTTCATCCCGAGGTTTTCCGGACAATATGTCAGCGGTGGGGAACACCGGATGTAGATCTGCTAGCATCCAGATTCAACACAAAAGTGGACAGGTTTGTCTCTTGGACAAGGGATCCCCTAGCTTGCGGCTCGGATGCCCTAGTGTTCCCTTGGGATCAGTTCAAGCTGATATATGCATTCCCACCGCCACAATTGTTACCTCGATTACTCCGCAGAATCGGGGTAGAAAAGAAACCAGTGATTCTGGTGGCTCCAGCGTGGCCCCGAAGAGCATGGTACGCGGAGATTGTAAAAATGTCTGTGGGGAGTCCTTGGACCCTCCCACATCGTCCGGACCTGCTTTCGCAAGGACCGATATACCACCCTTCCTTACCAGCCCTTGGTTTGACGGCCTGGCTATTGAAGCCCACATTCTAAAAAAGAGAGGGCTCTCTAATGCTGTGGTATCTACCATGATCAATGCCAGGAAGCCGGTATCCAGGCAGATCTACTATAGAATCTGGAAGGCGTACATCGCCTGGTGTGAGGCCAAGAAATGGCATCCACGTAAATACGTAATAGGTAGGATTCTGGACTTCCTACAATGGGCTGTAGATAGGAAGCTTGCCTTGAGTACTATCAAGGGTCAGATTTCGGCCTTGTCAATATTTTTTCAAAGGCCCTTGGCTTCGCATTCACTAGTCAAAGCCTTTATACAAGGAGTGATGCGTATTAGTCCTCCGGTTAATATTCCCATATGTCCATGGGATCTAAACTTGGTTCTGTCGGTTTTACAGAAACAACCATTTGAACCATTACAGCATATTTCCTTGGTGCTTTTCACCAAGGAATTGATTTTTCTAGTAGCCATTTGTTCGGCTAAAAGAGTGTCGGAATTAGCAGCTATGTCCTGTAAAGAGCCATATCTGGTTATCCATAAGGACAGAGTAGTATTACGTCCTCAGCCAGCCTTTCTTCCTAAGGTGGCATCGAGGTTTCATTTGAACCAAGATGTGGTTCTTCCTTCTTTTTTCCCCAAACCTACTTCGGTAGAGGAAAAGTTATTGCATTCTTTGGATGTAGTAAGAGCAGTTAAAGCTTATCTAAAAGCCACTGCTCAGATTCGCAGAACGGATACTTTGTTTATTCTGCCGGAAGGCCCCAGAAAGGGTCAGGCAGCGTCAAAATCTACTTTAGCCAGGTGGATTCGACAGGTCATAATACAAGCCTATGGCTTGAGAAGGAGACCGCCTCCGTTCAAAGTTAGAGCGCACTCCACGAGAGCAGTTGGAACTTCATGGGCAGTGCATCACCAGGCCTCCCTGGCTCAAATCTGTAAGGCCGCAACATGGTCTTCAGTTCACACGTTTACTAGGTTCTACCAGGTGGACGTTAGAAGTCAGGAGGATGTCGCCTTTGGGCGCAGTGTGTTGCAGGCTGCAAAAGATCCTCATGTCTGATAGCGCTCAGCTTATATATGGTGTATCCCCCCCCTCATTTGGCATTGCTTTAGGACATCCCATTAGTAATGACTATGTCGCTCTGTGTCCCGTGATGTACGAGAAAGAAAATAGGATTTTTATAACAGCTTACCTGTAAAATCCTTTTCTTGGAGTACATCACGGGACACAGAGCTCCCGCCCCTCTTTGGGGACACTTATTGCTTTGCTACAAAACTGAGGTGCTCCCGGATGGGAGGGGCTTATATAGGGGAGGGTACTTCCGGTTTTGGAAGTTGCCAGTGCCAGCACCTGACGGTATCTATATAACCCATTAGTAATGACTATGTCGCTCTGTGTCCCGTGATGTACTCCAAGAAAAGGATTTTACAGGTAAGCTGTTATAAAAATCCTATTTTTGTTTGACTCCACAGTTTCCTTGCACACCACAGGAATGGCTGACTGTGGCTGATCAATTTGCCCAGCGGTGGGACTTCCCCAACTGTGGAGGGGCAATTGATGGCAAGCACGTCCACATAGTGCAGCCACCCCGTTCGGGGTCATACTATTTTAACTATAAAGGTTTCAATAGTATTGTGTTAATGGCGGTGGTCTCGGCACGGTACGAGTTCCCGTATGTGGATGTGGGGAAGAACAGCCGGATGTCCGATGGCGGAGTATTCGCGCAGACGGAGTTCACTCACCGTCTGCAGTCTGGGGGTCTTGCACTGCCTCTAGATGCAGACAACGTGGATGGACTACCGTTTGTTTTTATCGCGGATGAAGCCTTTGGACTGGGACCACACCTGAAGCGGCCGTTTCCCCAACGCACCCTCACCCCGGAGAGGAGGGTTTTTAATTACTGGCTGGCCGGAGCCCAGAGAGTTGTGGAGAATGCCTTCGGGATAATGGCCAGCCGGTTCCGCCTGTTTCAGAGAGCTATCCATTTGGCGGAATACAAGTTAAACTCCATTGTGTACTGCTGCTGCATAATGCACAATTTCTAAGACATTATTCCCCTACAATGTGTCAACAGTTGGGCCTGAGGCCTGAGGTCGGTCCATCCGAGATGACCATTCTGACCGGCCTCAACACTGCCCGTACTGGCTTGGCCCCCCAAAGTGCCCGTGAAGTATGTGAGAAATACGTTGAGTACTTCACGGGTAGGGGGGGCCATTGCAATGCCAGACCACATCTGACCTTTTGCTTTGTGAAATAAATTTTTATTCTATTTTCTACAAACTTGTTTTGTCATTCTTGTATTTTGGGTTTATGTGTCTCCCAGGTTCTAGTAGTGTCAAGTGTATTTGGCCTTAGTAAATAGCCTCAATTCTCACTCTAAAAAACATTGATTTTGCATTTTCAGAACTGCTATTGAGCATAGAAAGAACAAGCCACACCTTTTTGAGACTTCCATAAACTTTTTACTCTGTGCACCACATATTTTGAGGTTTTATAGAATTACAATGTAGACAGTTTTTGGTCATCATATTTTTTTTTTTTTTTTTGGAGGATTGTTTTGCAGAAACATGCATGGGTCAAAATCAAAATTTTTTTTACAAATATTACAAAAATAACAAAGTGAAAAATACAAACATGAGATGGGGTGATGTCACCCCTGATCCATCCCAAATGTGAAGAACCCCACTTTCTTTTTGGGGCTGAAATGGGTATTTTCAACCTGATCCCATGGCTAGGGTAAACATGTGTTATCTACCATCATGGGGGATCCATGGACATGCTTTGGGGGTGCAAAGCCTCCCTCTCACCTACTTTAGTAGGTAGGAAGAGGTTGCACCCCCCAAACAGGGACATAGATATCCTGTGACGGAAGATAGCACATGTGGAGTCACTGTGTGCATCTTCACATTTGGGCTGGTTGAAATACCGTTGCAAATTTTGTATGCAAAAAAGCACACTAAAACAGGGGGGGTCAGACTATTCGCCCCAACATTTTTATATTATTTTTATATTTTTGCTCAATCACATTCATTCGAGTTCTCATAATGTCCATTTCGCTACTACATTCCATTATTTCTTGAATTATTATTTTGGCACTAGCACTCGAGAATGGAGGATTTGGAGTTTCTGACACACCACCACGTTCAGCCCCTACAAAAAAAGAGAAATTTAGAAATATGCAGGCCTACATCTGTATTTACCTTGAAGTTGTGGTGACAGACACTGACCTGTTGTGGTGATAAGCTCCACCTCTCCTTCCTCCACCTCCCCTTCCTCCACCTCTGCTTCCTGAACATGCTGATCCTGGTGTGGTTTGTGATCTTCGGGGAGTGTCTGTGGTCTGTGCTGCCTCGTCTCCTCAGATTGGTGTCCTCCCAGTCTCCTCTCCCCTATGGGAATGGCAAAAATAATGTATCCTTTAGCACACAGAGATTTTAGGCCCGAAAATCTAGACATTGTTTTGAAGTGTGGTACAATTGATATTTGGGCCAGAGTTACAAGGTGAACATATGAGATCTTGCGAACTCTACAAAGCAGCATGTTTTTTTTTTTAGGGCACTCAAAAATACACTTGGATAACCACCAAGGTATCCACTGGACCACCTGTGTGTGACCCCGTTAAAATTTTTGTCATGTGGCCCAGACTATAGTATATTGCTCTTGAACAAAAAGCTGAGTACACAACTGCTGGATAGTGATGAGCCGAACACCCCCGGGTTCGGTTCGCACCAGAACCCGCGAACGGACCGAAAGTTCGTACGAACATTAGAACCCTATTAAATACAATGGATGCGAACGTTCGAATTCTAAAGTGCTAATTATAACAACTATTATGCATGTTATTGTCCTAAAAAGGGTTTGGGAACCCGGGTTCTGCACCAGGGGACATGTATCAATGCAAAAAGAAGTTTTAAAAACGGTTGTTTTTCGGGAGCAGTCATTTTAATGATGCATAAAGTGAAAAAAAAAAGTCAAATATTCCTTTAAATATCGTACCTGGGGGGTGTCTAAAGTATGCCTGTGAAGTGCCACGTGTTTCCCGTGTTTAGAACTGTCCCTGCACAAAATGACACTTCTAAAGGAAAAAAAAGCCATTTAAAACTGCTTGCGGCTTTAATGTAATGTCTGGTCCCGGTAATATGGATGAAAATCTTTAAGAAAAATGGCATAGCTACCCCATGACCCCCCCCCCCCCCTACCCCAGCCCATTACCAGCCCCTTTGGGTCTTGTATGGATATTAAGGGGAACCCCGCACATAAAATAAAAAAGGCCCTATATACTCTGAACAGCCGTATACAGGCGGTGCATACAAGACAGGGACTGTAGGTTTGTTCTTATGTAGAATCTGTTTGTAATTTTGAACAGGTACATTGTTTAAGTGTAGCTCCAGCCCAAAAATCTATTTTTAAACTTTTTGGAAAACATAGGTAAGGGTTATCACCCCTGTAACATTTGTTTTGCTGTCTGTGCCCCTGTTCAGAACATTTCACCTCACTTTCCGTCCCAATGACAACTGTTTTTGAAATGTGGTGTTTTTCTTGAAACAAGGATTGCTGATAAAGCATCAGTACAGAGGAGACACCTTTCTCCCATATTAATTCTTACAGGAGAGAATTTTCCTTCCTAGGGGTAGATTTCCTCTCACTTCCTGTTGTCTTCTTGCGTTTGCAAGTAGGAGTCGTTTGTAAGTTGGATGTTTGAAAGTAGGGACCTGCCGTAGATACTCTGCAGAAATAGGCCCCTTAGTTGTTGGTGTTGGCACAACACTGTAAGCACTCACAGTTACTCTTGGTTGGTGCTGGAACGCCCTGCTGTCAACTATTATATCAGGAATTGTAATTACATATAATTGTTGAACAGTGGTAGTAAAAATTGGGCCTTTGATGGTGGTGCTGGTGCCACAACACTGTAAGCCCTGACAGTTACTCTTGGTGGGTGCAGCAATGGGCCCTGCTGTGAATTATTAGATCAAGAATTGTAATTGCATGCCCCTGTTGAACAGGGGCTGAAAAATTGGGCCTTTGGTGGTGGTGGTGGTGTTGACACAACACTGTAAGCCCTCAGAGTTACTCTTGGTGGGTGCAGGAATGGGCCCTGCTGTGAATTATTAGATCAAGAATTGTAATTACATGCCCCTGTTGAACAGGGGCTGAAAAATTGGGCCTTAGGCACTGGTGGCACAACACTACAACCCCTCACAGATACTGTACTTGGAGCACAGCAATGAGCCCTGTTGCAAAGTATTGCTTCAAAAATTGTAATGACATGCCCCTGTTAAACAGGGGCTGAAAAATTGGGCCTTAGGCACTGGTGCCACAACACTCCAACCCCTCACAGATACTGTACTTGGAGCACAGCAATGAGCCCTATGGCAAATTATTGCTAAAAAAATTGTAATTACACGCCCCTGTAAAACAGGGGCTGAAAAATTGGGCCTTAGCCACTGGTGGCGGCACCCATAAACAAAAATGATCTTCCAAGCTATCATCATCAATCGTATCATTGAGGACTCGGAGGAGGAGGATAGCCAGTCAACATAACAGCACAGACACTCAGCATCAGCATCAGTCTTGAAGGGATGTGACATGTTAAAATCAATTAGTCTGTTATATCAGCATCAGGTGTGTGGTAGCTGGTGGTGATCCAAGACTGGTTCATCTTGATGAAAGTCAGTCGATCAACCGAGTCGGTGGACAGGCGCACCCTGTGATCCGTGACAAATCCTCCAGCAGCACTGAATGTGCGTTCCGAAAGAACGCTGGATGCAGGACAGGCCAGTAGCTCAATTGCATACTGTGCAAGCTCTGGCCAGTGATCCATCCTCAAGACCCAGTAAGCCAGAGGATTTTCGGTGGGGAAGGTGTCCAAGTCTGACCTTGCCCCTAGATATTCCTGCACCATGTTTATCAGACGCTGGCGATGGTTGCTGGAACCAATCATACTTTGGGGCTGCGGACTAAAGAATTGTCTGAACGCATCGGTCAGACGGCCACCTTCCCCACCGCTCCTTCTTTGACTGGCCGAAGCCTCAGCAACTCGTTGTCCTGGACCAGGAGTTTGTAACCTCCCAGTCTCTGGGAACGCCTTGCACAGACCTTTCTGCAAGGCCTCCCGGAGTTGTCTCATCCTCTGCTCCCTCTGCGACGGTAACATAAGGTCCGCAACCTTACCCTTGTACCATGGATCAAGGAGAGTGGCCAGCCAGTAATGGTCCCTCTCCTTGATCCGAAGAATACGAGGATCCTTCCGCAGACTTTGCAGGATCAGGGAGGCCATGCAGCGTAGGTTTGCTGAGGCATTCGCTCCGGAGTCCTCTGGGTCACTAAGGACGACATGATCCGCAGTCACCTCCTCCCAGCCACGTACAAGTCCACTGGTTTCTTGGGACTGTAAATCATCCCTAAAAGACTGCTGCTGATGATGCTGAGTGGCAGCCTCCACCTCCATGCTGACACAATCCTCCTCCTCCTCCTCCTCCTCCTCCTCTTCCTCTTCCTGTGCGATGGGTGGGACAGAAGGAACACTGTCTGGGTAAAGGGGGCCTTGAGAGGCAAGGAAGTCCTCCTCTTCCTGCCTCTGTTCTGCCTCAAGTGCCCTGTCCATTATTCCACGCAGCGTGTGCTCCAACAGGTGGACAAGAGGTACAGTGTCACTGATGCATGCACTGTCACTGCTCACCATCCTCGTGGCCTCCTCAAATGGTGCCAGGACAGTGCATGCATCCCTGATCATACCCCACTGGCGTGGAGAAAAAAAACCAAGCTCCCCTGACCCTGTCCTGGTGCCGTAGTCGCACAGGTACTCATTGATGGCCCTCTGCTGCGTGTGCAGCCGCTGCAGCATGGCCAACGTTGAGTTCCACCTGGTGGGCATGTCACATATAAGGCGGTTCTTGGGCAGGTTCAACTCCTTTTGCAGCTCAGCCAGGCGAGCACTGGCATTATAAGATCTGCGGAAATGCACACAGACTTTCCTGGCCTGCCTCAGGACATCCTGTAAGCCCGGGTACCTGCCCAAGAACCGCTGCACCACCAGGTTAAGGACGTGAGCCACACAGGGCACATGGGTCAGTTGTCCCTGTCGGAGGGCGGAGAGGAGGTTGGTGCCATTGTCGCAAACCACCATTCCTGGCTTAAGCTGGCGTGGCGTCAACCACCTCTCGGCCTGGCCCTGCAGAGCAGACAGGACCTCTGCCCCAGTGTGGCTTCTGTCCCCCAAACACACCAGCGCAAGCACGGCATGGCATCTTTTTGCCTGCGTACTTGCGTAGCCCCGTGAACGGCTACGGAGCACCGCTGGTTCATAGGACAAACCACAGGAAGAGGCCATGGAGGAAGAAGAAGAGGAGGGGGTGGAGGAGAGAGGTGTGTCACAACCAGTAGTAGCATTTTGGAGGCGTGGCGGTGGGACAACCTCCAACACTACTGCACCTTGTCCTGCATCCTTCCCAGCTGCCAAAAGAGTGACCCAATGGGCCGTGAAAGAAAGGTAACGTCCCTGTCCATGCCTGCTGGACCATGAGTCAGCGGTAATATGCACCTTACCGCTGACCGCCCTGTCCAGCGAGGCCAAGACATTGCCTTCCACATGCCGGTAGAGAGCCGGAATAGCCTTCCGTGAGAAAAAGTGGCGTTTGGGAACCTGCCACTGAGGAACCGCACATTGCACAAACTCACGGAAGGGGGCCGAGTCTACCAACTGAAAAGGCAGCAGTTGAAGCGCTAGCAATTTAGCCAAGCTAGCATTCAACCGCTGGGCATGTGGATGGCTGGGAGTAAACTTCTTTCGACGGTCCAGCAGCTGGGGCAGGGAAATTTGCCTGCTAGAATCGGACGTCGGTGTACTGCTAGCAGAGTGGCCGCAAGTACTTGGCTGTGACACACCTAATTCTACACCTTCATTCCTCTCAGTGCATGTTTCAGAGAGGACTGAAGTTATAGTGGGGTTGGAAATCCCAGCTGATGCGGTGCAAGGAGAGGTCCGCTTTGTTCTTTGGTGTGGGTCTTTGAGGTAGGCTTGCCAACGAGCTGCATGGCAGGTCAACATATGTCTGGTCAGGCATGTGGTACCCAAGCGGCTGATGTTTTGGCCACGCGATATACGCTTGAGACATATGTTGCAAACAGCAGCTGTGCGATCTGATGCACTAGCCTCAAAAAAGGCCCACACCAAGGAACTTTTTGAATGACGGGCAGAGGCAGCGCCCTGCACAGGCGGAGCTCTGCGGTGTGATTCCGTCGGTGTACTGCCCTTACGCTGGCCACCAAAGGGCATCCTGTCTCGTTGGAGATGTGCCTCCTCCTCATCCTCCTCCTCCTCTCTCCTATTAGGCACCCACGTGGAGTCAGTGACCTCATCATCCCCTCCCTCCTCATCACTGGAGCCAATCTGGCAGTATGCTGCAGCTGCTGGAACATGACTGCCAGATTGGTGTCCTTCTTGAGCATCCCCTCTGTCTGCTCTCACCCTACTGCCTTCCTGTAGCTGGGTTTCATCATCAGACCCTTCGAAACGCTGGGCATCCTCCTGGAGCATGTACCCAACACTGTGCTCAAACAGTTCGGGGGACTCCTCAGGAGGAGGACATGGTGGGTCTAGGGAAGGAGTGACTGATGATGAGTCTGACATTGATACCAGGGAAGAGGACGCTTTGGCAGCTGCTTTGCCAGTACCCTGAGCCTGGGTGAGAGAGGATGAGGAGGAGGAGGGCTTGGTCATCCACTCTACCAAGTCTTCGGCATGATGTGGCTCAACATGTCCAGCTGCGGAAAAGAAGGACAAGCGTGTCCCATGGCCATGTGCTGAAGACAATGCACCGCGTCCACGACCAGCACTGTTGCCCCCAGACACAGAGCCTGCTTGCCCTCTTTTATTGCCTCCTGACTGTCTGCCTCTCCTTGTTTGCCTTCCAGACATTCTAATAGATGGCCTGCAGGGAGATGGGAAAAAAGCAATAAGGGCTACCTTCAGGTGTCCTTCTCTGTCCCTTGAAACAAGGACTTGCACAGTGAAAGAAACTGACACTCTCCCTACCTACAGTTTTCTGTCCCTAGAAAAAATGTTTTTTTTAAGCACAATATAGCACAAGGAGAATTCACTCACTGTCCTTCCAGGTCCCTAGAAACAAGGACTTGCACAGTGAAAGAAACTGACACTCTCCCTACCTACAGTTTTCTGTCCCTAGAAAAAATGTTTTTTTTAAGCACAATATAGCACAAGGAGAATTCACTCACTGTCCTTCCAGGTCCCTAGAAACAAGGACTTACACAGTGAAAGAAACTGACACTCTCCCTACCTACAGTTTTCTGTCCCTAGAAAAAATGTTTTTTTTAAGCACAATATAGCACAAGGAGAATTCACTCACTGTCCTTCCAGGTCCCTGGAAACAAGGACTTGCACAGTGAAAGAAACTGACACTCTCCCTACCTACAGTTTTCTGTCCCTAGAAAAAATGTTTTTTTTTAAGCACAATATAGCACAAGGAGAATTCACTCACTGTCCTTCCAGGTCCCTAGAAACAAGGACTTGCACAGTGAAAGAAACTGACACTCTCCCTACCTACAGTTTTCTGTCCCTAGAAAAAATGTTTTTTTTAAGCACAATATAGCACAAGGAGAATTCACTCACTGTCCTTCCAGGTCCCTGGAAACAAGGAATTGCACAGTGAAAGAAACTGACACTCTCCCTACCTACAGTTTTCTGTCCCTAGAAAAAATGTTTTTTTAAGCACAATATAGCACAAGGAGAATTCACTCACTGTCCTTCCAGGTCCCTGGAAACAAGGACTTGCACAGTGAAAGAAACTGACACTCTCCCTACCTACAGTTTTCTGTCCCTAGAAAAAATGTTTTTTTTAAGCACAATATAGCGCAAGGAGAATTCACTCACTGTCCTTCCAGGTCCCTAGAAACAAGGACTTACACAGTGAAAGAAACTGACACTCTCCCTACCTACAGTTTTCTGTCCCTAGAAAAAATGTTTTTTTTAAGCACAATATAGCACAAGGAGAATTCACTCACTGTCCTTCCAGGTCCCTGGAAACAAGGACTTGCACAGTGAAAGAAACTGACACTCTCCCTACCTACAGTTTTCTGTCCCTAGAAAAAATGTTTTTTTTAAGCACAATATAGCACAAGGAGAATTCACTCACTGTCCTTCCAGGTCCCTAGAAACAAGGACTTACACAGTGAAAGAAACTGACACTCTCCCTACCTACAGTTTTCTGTCCCTAGAAAAAATGTTTTTTTTAAGCACAATATAGCACAAGGAGAATTCACTCACTGTCCTTCCAGGTCCCTAGAAACAAGGACTTGCACAGTGAAATAAACTGACACTCTCCCTACCTACAGTTTTCTGTCCCTAGAAAAAATGTTTTTTTTAAGCACAATATAGCACAAGGAGAATTCACTCACTGTCCTTCCAGGTCCCTAGAAACAAGGACTTGCACAGTGAAAGAAACTGACACTCTCCCTACCTACAGTTTTCTGTCCCTAGAAAAAATGTTTTTTTTTAAGCACAATATAGCACAAGGAGAATTCACTCACTGTCCTTCCAGGTCCCTAGAAACAAGGACTTGCACAGTGAAATAAACTGACACTCTCCCTACCTACAGTTTTCTGTCCCTAGAAAAAATGTTTTTTTTAAGCACAATATAGCACAAGGAGAATTCACTCACTGTCCTTCCAGGTCCCTAGAAACAAGGACTTACACAGTGAAAGAAACTGACACTCTCCCTACCTACAGTTTTCTGTCCCTAGAAAAAATGTTTTTTTTAAGCACACTATAGCACAAGGAGAATTCACTCACTGTCCTTCCCAGTCCCTAGAAACAAGGACTTGCACAGTGAAAGAAACTGACACTCTCCCTACCTACAGTTTTCTGTCCCTAGAAAAAATGTTTTTTTTAAGCACAATATAGCACAAGGAGAATTCACTCACTGTCCTTCCAGGTCCCTAGAAACAAGGACTTACACAGTGAAAGAAACTGACACTCTCCCTACCTACAGTTTTCTGTCCCTAGAAAAAATGTTTTTTTTAAGCACAATATAGCACAAGGAGAATTCACTCACTGTCCTTTCAGGTCCCTAGAAACAAGGACTTGCACAGTGAAAGAAACTGACACTCTCCCTACCTACAGTTTTCTGTCCCTAGAAAAAATGTTTTTTTTAAGCACAATATAGCACAAGGAGAATTCACTCACTGTCCTTCCAGGTCCCTAGAAACAAGGACTTGCACAGTGAAAGAAACTGACACTCTCCCTACCTACAGTTTTCTGTCCCTAGAAAAAATGTTTTTTTTAAGCACAATATAGCACAAGGAGAATTCACTCACTGTCCTTCCAGGTCCCTAGAAACAAGGACTTGCACAGTGAAATAAACTGACACTCTCCCTACCTACAGTTTTCTGTCCCTAGAAAAAATGTTTTTTTTAAGCACAATATAGCACAAGGAGAATTCACTCACTGTCCTTCCAGGTCCCTAGAAACAAGGACTTACACAGTGAAAGAAACTGACACTCTCCCTACCTACAGTTTTCTGTCCCTAGAAAAAATGTTTTTTTTAAGCACACTATAGCACAAGGAGAATTCACTCACTGTCCTTCCCAGTCCCTAGAAACAAGGACTTGCACAGTGAAAGAAACTGACACTCTCCCTACCTACAGTTTTCTGTCCCTAGAAAAAATGTTTTTTTTAAGCACAATATAGCACAAGGAGAATTCACTCACTGTCCTTCCAGGTCCCTGGAAACAAGGACTTGCACAGTGAAAGAAACTGACACTCTCCCTACCTACAGTTTTCTGTCCCTAGAAAAAATGTTTTTTTTAAGCACAATATAGCACAAGGAGAATTCACTCACTGTCCTTCCAGGTCCGTAGAAACAAGGACTTACACAGTGAAAGAAACTGACACTCTCCCTACCTACAGTTTTCTGTCCCTAGAAAAAATGTTTTTTTTAAGCACAATATAGCACAAGGAGAATTCACTCACTGTCCTTCCAGGTCCCTGGAAACAAGGACTTGCACAGTGAAAGAAACTGACACTCTCCCTACCTACAGTTTTCTGTCCCTAGAAAAAATGTTTTTTTTAAGCACAATATAGCACAAGGAGAATTCACTCACTGTCCTTCCAGGTCCCTGGAAACAAGGACTTGCACAGTGAAAGAAACTGACACTCTCCCTACCTACAGTTTTCTGTCCCTAGAAAAAATGTTTTTTTTAAGCACAATATAGCACAAGGAGAATTCACTCACTGTCCTTCCAGGTCCCTAGAAACAAGGACTTACACAGTGAAAGAAACTGACACTCTCCCTACCTACAGTTTTCTGTCCCTAGAAAAAATGTTTTTTTTTAAGCACAATATAGCACAAGGAGAATTCACTCACTGTCCTTCCAGGTCCCTAGAAACAAGGACTTGCACAGTGAAAGAAACTGACACTCTCCCTACCTACAGTTTTCTGTCCCTAGAAAAAATGTTTTTTTTAAGCACAATATAGCACAAGGAGAATTCACTCACTGTCCTTCCAGGTCCCTGGAAACAAGGACTTGCACAGTGAAAGAAACTGACACTCTCCCTACCTACAGTTTTCTGTCCCTAGAAAAAATGTTTTTTTTAAGCACAATATAGCACAAGGAGAATTCACTCACTGTCCTTCCAGGTCCCTAGAAACAAGGACTTGCACAGTGAAAGAAACTGACACTCTCCCTACCTACAGTTTTCTGTCCCTAGAAAAAATGTTTGTTTTAAGCACAATATAGCACAAGGAGAATTCACTCACTGTCCTTCCAGGTCCCTAGAAACAAGGACTTGCACAGTGAAAGAAACTGACACTCTCCCTACCTACAGTTTTCTGTCCCTAGAAAAAATGTTTTTTTTAAGCACAATATAGCACAAGGAGAATTCACTCACTGTCCTTCCAGGTCCCTAGAAACAAGGAATTGCACAGTGAAAGAAACTGACACTCTCCCTACCTACAGTTTTCTGTCCCTAGAAAAAATGTTTTTTTAAGCACAATATAGCACAAGGAGAATTCACTCACTGTCCTTCCAGGTCCCTAGAAACAAGGACTTACACAGTGAAAGAAACTGACACTCTCCCTACCTACAGTTTTCTGTCCCTAGAAAAAATGTTTTTTTTAAGCACACTATAGCACAAGGAGAATTCACTCACTGTCCTTCCCAGTCCCTAGAAACAAGGACTTGCACAGTGAAAGAAACTGACACTCTCCCTACCTACAGTTTTCTGTCCCTAGAAAAAATGTTTTTTTTAAGCACAATATAGCACAAGGAGAATTCACTCACTGTCCTTCCAGGTCCCTGGAAACAAGGACTTGCACAGTGAAAGAAACTGACACTCTCCCTACCTACAGTTTTCTGTCCCTAGAAAAAATGTTTTTTTTAAGCACAATATAGCACAAGGAGAATTCACTCACTGTCCTTCCAGGTCCCTAGAAACAAGGACTTACACAGTGAAAGAAACTGACACTCTCCCTACCTACAGTTTTCTGTCCCTAGAAAAAATGTTTTTTTTAAGCACAATATAGCACAAGGAGAATTCACTCACTGTCCTTCCAGGTCCCTAGAAACAAGGACTTACACAGTGAAAGAAACTGACACTCTCCCTACCTACAGTTTTCTGTCCCTAGAAAAAATGTTTTTTTTAAGCACAATATAGCACAAGGAGAATTCACTCACTGTCCTTCCAGGTCCCTGGAAACAAGGACTTGCACAGTGAAAGAAACTGACACTCTCCCTACCTACAGTTTTCTGTCCCTAGAAAAAATGTTTGTTTTAAGCACAATAAAGCACAAGGAGAATTCACTCACTGTCCTTCCAGGTCCCTAGAAACAAGGACTTACACAGTGAAAGAAACTGACACTCTCCCTACCTACAGTTTTCTGTCCCTAGAAAAAAATGTTTTTTTTAAGCACAATATAGCACAAGGAGAATTCACTCACTGTCCTTCCAGGTCCCTAGAAACAAGGACTTGCACAGTGAAAGAAACTGACACTCTCCCTACCTACAGTTTTCTGTCCCTAGAAAAAATGATTTTTTTAAGCACAATATAGCACAAGGAGAATTCACTCACTGTCCTTCCAGGTCCCTAGAAACAAGGACTTACACAGTGAAAGAAACTGACACTCTCCCTACCTACAGTTTTCTGTCCCTAGAAAAAATGTTTTTTTTAAGCACAATATAGCACAAGGAGAATTCACTCACTGTCCTTCCAGGTCCCTGGAAACAAGGACTTGCACAGTGAAAGAAACTGACACTCTCCCTACCTACAGTTTTCTGTCCCTAGAAAAAATGTTTTTTTTAAGCACAATATAGCACAAGGAGAATTCACTCACTGTCCTTCCAGGTCCCTAGAAACAAGGACTTACACAGTGAAAGAAACTGACACTCTCCCTACCTACAGTTTTCTGTCCCTAGAAAAAATGTTTTTTTTAAGCACAATATAGCACAAGGAGAATTCACTCACTGTCCTTCCAGGTCCCTAGAAACAAGGACTTACACAGTGAAAGAAACTGACACTCTCCCTACCTACAGTTTTCTGTCCCTAGAATTTTTTTTTTTTTAAGCACAATATAGCACAAGGAGAATTCACTCACTGTCCTTCCAGGTCCCTAGAAACAAGGACTTGCACAGTGAAAGAAACTGACACTCTCCCTACCTACAGTTTTCTGTCCCTAGAAAAAATGTTTTTTTTAAGCACAATATAGCACAAGGAGAATTCACTCACTGTCCTTCCAGGTCCCTGGAAACAAGGACTTGCACAGTGAAAGAAACTGACACTCTCCCTACCTACAGTTTTCTGTCCCTAGAAAAAATGTTTTTTTTAAGCACAATAAAGCACAAGGAGAATTCACTCACTGTCCTTCCAGGTCCCTAGAAACAAGGACTTACACAGTGAAATAAACTGACACTCTCCCTACCTACAGTTTTCTGTCCCTAGAAAAAATGTTTTTTTTAAGCACAATATAGCACAAGGAGAATTCACTCACTGTCCTTCCAGGTCCCTAGAAACAAGGACTTGCACAGTGAAAGAAACTGACACTCTCCCTACCTACAGTTTTCTGTCCCTAGAAAAAATGTTTTTTTTAAGCACAATATAGCACAAGGAGAATTCACTCACTGTCCTTCCAGGTCCCTAGAAACAAGGACTTACACAGTGAAAGAAACTGACACTCTCCCTACCTACAGTTTTCTGTCCCTAGAAAAAATGTTTTTTTTAAGCACAATATAGCACAAGGAGAATTCACTCACTGTCCTTCCAGGTCCCTGGAAACAAGGACTTGCACAGTGAAAGAAACTGACACTCTCCCTACCTACAGTTTTCTGTCCCTAGAAAAAATGTTTTTTTTAAGCACAATATAGCACAAGGAGAATTCACTCACTGTCCTTCCAGGTCCCTAGAAACAAGGACTTGCACAGTGAAAGAAACTGACACTCTCCCTACCTACAGTTTTCTGTCCCTAGAAAAAATGTTTTTTTTAAGCACAATATAGCACAAGGAGAATTCACTCACTGTCCTTCCAGGTCCCTAGAAACAAGGACTTACACAGTGAAAGAAACTGACACTCTCCCTACCTACAGTTTTCTGTCCCTAGAAAAAATGTTTTTTTTAAGCACAATATAGCACAAGGAGAATTCACTCACTGTCCTTCCAGGTCCCTGGAAACAAGGACTTGCACAGTGAAAGAAACTGACACTCTCCCTACCTACAGTTTTCTGTCCCTAGAAAAAATGTTTTTTTTAAGCACAATATAGCACAAGGAGAATTCACTCACTGTCCTTCCAGGTCCCTAGAAACAAGGACTTGCACAGTGAAATAAACTGACACTCTCCCTACCTACAGTTTTCTGTCCCTAGAAAAAATGTTTTTTTTAAGCACAATATAGCACAAGGAGAATTCACTCACTGTCCTTCCAGGTCCCTGGAAACAAGGACTTGCACAGTGAAAGAAACTGACACTCTCCCTACCTACAGTTTTCTGTCCCTAGAAAAAATGTTTTTTTTAAGCACAATATAGCACAAGGAGAATTCACTCACTGTCCTTCCAGGTCCCTGGAAACAAGGACTTGCACAGTGAAAGAAACTGACACTCTCCCTACCTACAGTTTTCTGTCCCTAGAAAAAATGTTTTTTTTAAGCACAATATAGCACAAGGAGAATTCACTCACTGTCCTTCCAGGTCCCTAGAAACAAGGACTTACACAGTGAAAGAAACTGACACTCTCCCTACCTACAGTTTTCTGTCCCTAGAAAAAATGTTTTTTTTAAGCACAATATAGCACAAGGAGAATTCACTCACTGTCCTTCCAGGTCCCTAGAAACAAGGACTTACACAGTGAAAGAAACTGACACTCTCCCTACCTACAGTTTTCTGTCCCTAGAAAAAATGTTTTTTTTAAGCACACTATAGCACAAGCACAAAACACACTGACACTCTCCCTACCTATCCTTCTCTTTCCCTAAACTAAAGGAATCCAGGTTAAGCAAGAAAGAAATAAAAGTCACTGTCCCTGCCTATGCTGCTCTATCCCTGCTCCGGAACACACTACACTAGGCCGCCGTGCTGGCGGCCTTTTATAGTGTGGGGCGTGTACTAAACACCCTCAGCAATAATTGGCCACAGGCATCCTGCCTGTGGCCAATCATTGCTCTCCTCGCTGCCGGCGCTGTGATTGGCCAAGCATGCGGGGTCACAGTGCATGCTTGGCCAATCACAGCGCCTGGATGACACTGCGATGGCGTAGTGCATTGTGGGCCGTTCGCGTCACTCGAATTTGGCGCGAACGGCCCAAATCGTTCGATCTTCGTCGAACGATCGAACAGCCGATGTTCGAGTCGAACGTATGTTCGATTCGAACACGAAGCTCATCCCTACTGCTGGAGTGTCATCTCCTTTACCCAGAATCCAGTTTAGCCTTTCATTCACATTCTACTTTACTTATAACACATCATCTAGCCAACAATGTGTAGATAAACATTGTTTAATTAAAATGAGGCATGCCCACATATAGTTTCCGTGGATTTGTGGCAAGCATGTTTTGGGGAAGACGATCAAGTTTTTTTAACAACACATTTACCAAATAAGTGGACCCTCAACTTAACATAAAAGTTGTCATTTGAAAATGTGAAACCAGTCAAGCCAAGCACATGGAGCAAAACATGGAAGAATACATATTACAATGTGAAAGAACACATTTTATTAGCTTACTTTTTTCAATGCTTTTTTTAAGCTTCCTATACTGCTCCGGCTCCCTCAGCTTCAGGTCAGACCACCTTTTACGGAGCTGCTCCTTGGATCTCCTGACCCCAAATTTCTCATAGAGAGTCCTCGCCAGTTTGTCCATTATTTGTGACTTCCGGAGATTAGGGGTGTCGTATGGGCCATGCTTCCCATCGAAATCCTTCCTCCGCAGAATGTCCACCATCTCCGCCATCTCAGCAAATGACATATTAGTCGCCTTGTATCTTTTATTCCTGGATCGGGACGTTTCCGCCTCCGGGCTTTCCTCGTCGGTAATTTCAAATAAAGAATTCACATGTGTCTGCGACATGTCGCCGTCTCACACTGTGCGCTGAACGTTTAGGGGCGGGGAAATGCAGGAAAAGACCGTCATGGGCGGGCGACGAGGGCGGAGTTACACGCATGCGCAAGGTATAAAAAGGGGAAAGAAGTTATTAGGGATGCGCGGAGTAAGGACGACCGGAAGTGCGGTAAAGAACACAACTAAGGTAAGAAGGGAACTGGGGCCTGCAGTGGCCTATAATTGTTCATGATTGTATAGGCCAATATTGTGAGAAGTTGAGTAGAATGTCATTTGACCTCTCATGTTTTTTTCTGTGTTTTTTACTTGCAGACACTCCAAAATGCATAAGTTACGGGAGCCAGAGATCATGTTGGTTTTTATTGACAAATATAAACAATTACGCAACCTGTGGGAACTGAAACATTCAGCGTACCACAAGAGTGATGTACGTCGGGCAACAATTCAAAAATTAGCAGAGGATATGAAGCCCTGGATCCCAGATGCAGACTACACTATGATGAATAATAAGATAAACAACCTGCGCAATTCATATAAAAAAAATACAAAGAAGTGCGCGCTTCGAAGAGATCAGGAGCAGCAGCCGACGATGTAGTACAGCCCAAGCTGTGGTACTACAAACATCTGCAATTTCTGGATGACCAGATCGAGGCCAGGGAATCAATTTCCAGCCTTCCCTCAACCCTTCCTTCCACCCTTCCCTCCAGTGTTCCTTCCACCCTTCCCTCCACCCATGCAGAGGGGGAGGAGGAGCCACCTGAGCTTGAAGAGCCTGATCTTCGCATCTTCAGCCAGGTATAGTATTTTTGAACATAATTATTGCCCTCAAAGTAATATTGTGATGAAATTGATTTATTCTCCCAAAATGATAACATCCCCCCCCCCCCAAAAAAAAGGCATCAGTCATGATATCCCAAATGTGTGTGATAGATTCCACAAAAAATCTAACTATGTGCTTTTTTCCAACACAGGATGAGGCCAGCCAGGAGGAAGAGGCTCAGGAATGTGGCAGGCAGGAGGAGTCAGAGGTGAGTGTCAGCCAGGAGGAGGCAGGGCCAAGTGGGACTCAGCAGGTCCCCAGGCCTAGTGGCAGCACCCAGTCTCACAAGTGGCTCCCCTCCACGTCAGACCGCCAAAACATCGGCGGATGACACAGGTGGAGGAGGAGTCACTAAAGATGATCCGTGAGGCTGCTGCCATCATGAGGGCCCCCCTCAACCCTGTGGAGGGGTTTAGTAGCTATCTTGCCGATAAGTTGCTCCAAATGGAGGCGGGACAACGTGCCCTCTTTGAGCACATTATCTACATGGCCGTAAACATGGGGGTGAGGGGGCAGCTGACTGAGGCCACCCATATCTCTCAGCAGGCCAATCCCTCTCCTCCTTCTCCTCCTCCTCCTGCCACATTACCACCCCCAGTGGCCCGGCCTGCAAGGGTGCGTGGACGGGGCCATGGAGGGAACGCTGCAGAGAGGCGTGGAGGGAACACTGCAGGGAAGCGTGGAGGGAAGGCTACAGGGAAGAGCAGGAGGTGATTCCCTGGCTTCGAGCTGCTCTTCCAGAAGTTGCAGGTTCATGGAGTACCACAGCTTGGGATGATGTATGTCTTTGGCTGCTGCTCCTGATTTCATGCTGTTGTTTATCTTATTGTTCATCATAGTCATGTCTGCCTTTGGGGTCCAATGACTTCATATTTTCTGCTAATTTCTGAATTGTTGCCCTTCGTTTTTTGTTTGCTTTTTTGCCAGAATAAATGGAGATTTGATTTCAGCCAACATACTTGCCTGATGTGTTTTTATTATGAGTAGCAATAACATTTCATAAATACAATGTGTAATTATTAACAAGGGACACCAACCTCCATGAGGAAAAGTAAAAAAATAAATGTTGTTGTGAGAAATTGACACACCAAAAAATGCACAACAAATAAATTACACCAAAAAAAAGGTTTTGTGTAATTTGTGAGGTCGGCCTTCAAGAATAAAACAAATTATTCAGAAGATCACAAGAAAGAAGAAAGACCTAAGTGTGTCAGAACTCGTGATAAAGATCTGCAGCAAAAACGACATTTTAAACACCATTCTAAAGCAAAAAACAATGCGCTGCATTAAACAAAGCAATAACTTGCAGAATGACGAATGTGCTCTCTCCATTAGGAACGCTAGTTTTACCAGAACGAGCGCTCCCTTCTCCTAATTCAGTCTGAGCATGCGTGGGTTTTTTAACCGATGGACTTGCCCATAGACGATCGGAATTTTCCATCGGTTTTTGATCCATCGGAAAAATTTAAAACAAGTTCTATTTTTTAAAACCGATGGAAAAAAGACTGATGGGTCCCATACACGATCGGTTTGTCTGATGAAAACAATCCATCGGACGGTTTTCATCGGTAAAACCGATCGTGTGTACAGGGCTTTAGGGTGGAGACTGCGAGCCAGGCCTTTTCATCCACATCAGTGCCTGACCTCACGAACGCGCTTCTGGAAGAATGGTCAAACATTCCCATAGACACACTCATAAACCTTATGGACAGCCTTCCCAGAAGAGTTGAAGCTGTTATAGCTGCAAAGGGTGGGCCAAATCAATATTGAACCCTACGGACTAAGACTGGGATGCCATTACAGTTCGTGTGCGTGTAAAGGCAGGCGTCCCAATACTTTTTACAATATAGGGTATCTCAGTATTCATAATCCATTCTTTTTGCTCATCATAACTGAAGAGATGTCTATTTCTATTTGTAAAATGATATCCCTCTACGGAGAATGTAGCAGCTGTATTGCTGCCAGTGGATATTCCTCCTCTTTGGGATATGCTGGGCAGACTTCACGCAGGATGGCTTAGTGTAGTAAGGTGTAAATGATCGATCATCACTTTCCTCCAGGAAATCTCTCTGCCTGGCCTTGCTCTCTCCATCTATTATAATTCAGCTTCTATACAGATTTTGCATTTTTGGAGGAACCACAGGAACCAATGTGCTGATTTGTTAATCCTAAAAATACACACACAATTTGTGGGGCTTTTGGCTGTTGGCTACCTCGGAACACGGTGATGCAATGCCTTCTAAGATCCAATTATAGAGCAGATGGAGAGCATGTGTTGGTTCCTCTCCAGGAGCTACATCTCATAAAGGCCCGCCTGTCTGCTTCAATAACTTTAAAAGTGCAGATCGTAATTGCAGTTTCCTCTCTCTTGAATAGGCTTTACACTCAATTTACAGGAAGGTACGGAACAGCTTTCGAACATAGAACACTCTCCTGGTGCAAAGCCTTAGAGGGACACCATGTATTTGAGTCTCTTCTGTATAGCAAAAGTAATTGGTACACATTAGCTATAACCACTAGCAACAGTCAGAGAATAACATACGCTGAAATGAGAAATCATTACGTGAACTTGTAACCTGGAAATGGTGGAGACTAGAGAGTGTGGAGCCACCATGAGTAGCAATATATAGATACAGGAGAGGACAGTCCTCAGCTGGTTGGACAACAGAAAATGACGCACCCCCGACATAGACACAGCATTTTGCCGGCAGGGTCTCAGCTTGCCAGGAAGATAGAAGATACGGTACATGCACGGGTGACGTCATCACGAACTAATATAGTGAAAACTCGCAAGGCAAGCAGGTAAAGACAAAATTATTGAAGGCAAATTATTTTAAACACTGCAATTGATAATTCAATAGAAAGTTATAAGAATGGTTATACAACCGCTTTAAAAGCTATGGAGCAAATGCACTGTGTCTGTAGACATAATCTTAACCACTTCAAGACCAGGCATTTTCTGGCACTTTTTGTTTCCATGTGAAAATCATTTTGTTTTTTGCTAGAAAAATACGTAGAACATCCAAACAGTACAGTGGAACCTCAGTTTAAGAGTAACTTGGTTTGAGAGCAATTTGATTTGCGAGCAATTAAAAAAAAAAATTCTGACTCGAGTGTTGACAAGACGAGAAGTATTCAAGCTAAATAGGCCTGCAGTACCGCATTTGGCCTGAGGCACGTGGGGGGGGGGGGGGGGAAGAAGCCGAGCAGAGCCTAAATAGACCTGCAGTACCGTATTTGGCCTGAGGTACGGGGGCGCAGGAGCCGAGCAGAGCCTAAATAGGCATGCAGTACCGCATTTGGCCTGAGGTACGGGGGCGCAGGAGCCCGAGCAGAGCCGAACAGCGACGATCGCAGCCCCCGTACCACCTCTGGCCGCATTCGGTATTGCATCCCATTGAAGTCAATGCAGAACAAATTATTTTCGTTTCCATTGACTTCAATGGGAAAACTTGCTTTGATATGCGAGTACTTTGGATTACGAGCATACTCCTGGAACAGATTATGCTCGTAATCCGAGGTTCAACTGTATATCTTTTTTTAAACCAAAGGCCCTAGAGAATAAACTGGTGGGTTTTGCTATTTTTTTTTGTCACACGGTATTCGCACAGTGTTTTTTTTCAAATGCAATATTTGGGAAAAATACACTTTTTTACATTTTAATGCAAACACAATACATAACCCAATATTTTTGTAAAATACAACAGATGATGTCACACCGAGTAAATAGATACCAAACATGTCATGCTTTAAGATTGCACACGCACAACGGCGACAAACAACGTAAATGTTACTATCCATAGGCAATGCTTTAAAAGTTTTTACAGGTTACCACTTTATATCTACAGAGGAGGTCTAGTGCTAGAATTACTGCCCATAATCCGATGTTCGCGGCAATACCTCACATGTGTGGCATGACCGCTGTTTGTGTGCGTGCTGGCCTGACTCACGCCTCCGCCTTTGCACGATCAGCCTTTTCTTGCTGTCCCAAGGAATGTAAACATCCTTGTGACAGCAATAGGCATGTGATAGGTACTCTTTATGAAGGCATCTGGGGTCAATAAGACCCCAAAGCCCTCCTTTGCACTTGAAAGCATTCAAAATGCCAAGATCTGTGTTTTTGAATACTTTAGATTTTCAAAAAATGGTGCTGTTGACATCCAGGCAAACCGAAAGTGATGTCATGTAACTGCTTCTGGGTTACCATAGCGGAGACTCGATAGAAGCCGGTTCCGGCTTTGTATGGTTTTCTGACTAGCCGTAGGACGTGCCGGCTAGTAGCTCGGGTCTCCTGGTGGGATGAGAGAGCCCGAGAGAGCCGCGAAAGGTGACAGGAGGGGGGGGGGGGTTGACGTTCCCTCCTGCTGCTTGTAATAGCAATCGAGTGGCTAGTTAGCGGCTCCGGTTGCTATTACAAGCTGACCGTTGGCTCTAAAAAAATGATATCAGGGTGATGTCTGCAGCTGCAGGCATCACCCCTGGACAACCACTTGAAGTCAAATGACGTACCAGGTACGTGATTTGGCAGCAAGTGGTTAAGGAAGACAAACCTGAGTTGTGCAATACAATAAAAAAAATAGTAGTTTGCAGTCACTAAACAGCCACCTCTTCAATAAAAAAAGTCACGGCATATCGCTATGGGGTTAATCAAAACATCAGCATTCAGCTGTTCAGGAGTACTCAGGGGAGTAGGGGTTGGCTTCAGAACAATTACTCAAAATAGGAGCGGTCCAACCACCCTACACAACATGCTCACACACAATAATGTTCTGCCTACAATAAATTATAACTATCTGCCCTACTCCTGCAAGCCATTATCCTTTACCCTCACAGACAAATGGACTTTCCATCGGAAAAAACTTGGATGGTTTTTGCGCCGGAATTCCACTCAAGCGTGGCTTGCATACACACGGTCCCACGGTGACGTACAACACTACAACAAGCCGAGAAAATTAAGTTCAATGCTTCTGAGCATGCGTCGAATTGTTTCCGAGCATGCGTCAGAATTTTGCGCGCCAGAATTGCTACAGACGATCGGAATGTCCGATCGGAATTTTTTCTGTCTAAAAAATTGAGAACCTGCTCTCAAACTTTTGCTGGTGGAAATTCCGCCAGCAAAAGTCTGATGGAGCATACACACGGTCGGAATTTCCAATGAAAAGCTCACATCGGACTTTTGCTGTCGGAATTTCCGATCGCGTGTACGAGGCATAAGGGTAAAGTAGCCCAGTTAAATTTAAAGTGTTACTAAACCTAGTAATATGAAAATAGTTCATCCGCCCCCGTCCCCCCCCCCCCCCCCACCCCACAGTGCCCACAGCTTATAAGTCTTCTTTTTACATTAAAATACTGCCACTATATACCGTTTTGGATGATATGTAAACCACGGTTACATGATAAACTGCACAGTTTCTCCAGTGCTGAGAGTACAGGTAGGAGGAGATTTTCACTACAACCTATATACACGTCTACATATGTGATGTCAATATCATGTGACCTGGCTAGCTCTGAGAACAAGTAAATGTTCTTTCCAGCATAAAATACATAATTGAGCATGTGCAGGTCGGCCACTCTGCCTGTGTTAGCTGGCCTTCCACAGATAGACAGTGAAGGAGAGGGAGGATCTGTGCATACAGGATAAAACTGCCTTTTTACAGAATGCAGAGGATAAACCCCTTAGGCTCCACAGTGAGTATATCAAGTATGCTATGCTGCATATACAGATTGATTTCAGGGCCAGATTAAGAACATCATGGGCCTGGTTCTGAGGATTTTGGTGGGGCCTTTTATAAATAAATAAATAAAAATGCAAACAATTTTTTGTTATAAGAAATTAAATTAAAGAGAGAGAGGGAGGATGAGAGATAGGGAGGATGAGAGAGAGAGAGAAAGGGGATGAGAGGGATGAGAGGGAGAGAGAGAGAGGTGAGGGGTAAGGGAAGGAGGATGAGAGAGAGAGGATGCGCATGAGCATGCGTGGGAATGACATCAATGCAGCCCGGCCAAGGCAAGTGACCGAAGGCACAGAGCCCAGAAGGAAGACCGGGTGATTACAGCGCAGCACTGGAGAGCTCAGTCTGACAATTTAAGTGTACCCTAATGTGCTAATATGCTGTGCATACTTATACATTGTGGCATAACCTACCTCAGGGCCTCTAAAAAGTAGTAATGTCGGTGCCTAAGTGCATAGTTGTCAACATTTCAAAAATATTTTCAGGGACACTTTTTTTTACAAGTGCTGTTTTTAGAGTAGCTGTGATCCCCTATGTTCCTCTATACACCACAGTAGTAATCACAAAATTAAATGAGTACTAATAATGGGGCAGTAGAAATATGAGGACTGAGAAGATTGTGTTTAGTTGAACTAACAAAAGTGTGCATATTCTAGAGCTGGTAACATTGAGGATATTCAGTATAATTTTAAAGAACTGTTTTTATGGGTAAGAGGCATAGGGGAGGAGTATGTATGGTATAAAAGTGGAAAGTATGTGCAGGTGAGGGAGAGGAATGTGGATGGTCTAACAGTGGGCATTATGTACAGGAAAGGAGTGCAGAGGGTATGGCAGAAGGCACTACGTACGGGAGAGGAGTTTGAAGGTTATGACTAGGGATGAGCCGAACACCCCCGGGTTCGGTTCGCACCAGAACCTTCGAACGGACCGAAAGTTCGCGCGAATTTTCGAACCCTATTCGTTATAATGGACGCGAACGTTCGAAATCAAAATTGCTAATTACAACGGCCAATATGCATGTTAATGTTATAAAACAGGTTTGGGGACCCGGGTCCTGCCCCAGGGGACATATATCAATGCAAAAAGAAATTTTAAAAACTAAAGTTTTTTCGGGAGCAGTCATTTTAATGATGCATAAAGTGAAAAAAAAAAAAGTGAAATTTTCCTTTAAATATGGTACCTGGGGGGTGTCTAAAGTATGCCTGTGAAGTGGCATGTGTTTCCCGTGTTTAGAACTGTCCTTGCACAAAATGACATTTGTAAAGGAAAAAAAGAAGCCATTTAAAACCACTTGCGGCTTTAATGTCATGTCTTGTCCTGGCCGCCATATGGCTGAAAATCCTTGAGAAAAATGGCATGGCTACCCCATCAGCCCCCCCCCCCCACCCCAGCCCCTTTGGGTCTTGTATGGATACTAAGGGGGACCCCGCACCCAAAATAAAACCCTATACCTACAACCCTATATACTCTGAACAGCAGTATATAGGTGGTGCAAACAAGACATGGACTGTAGGTTTGTTCTTAAGTAGAATCTGAACAGGTACATTATGAAGTGTAGCTACATCCCAAAAAAATAAATTTTTAAGCTTTTTGGAGAACATAGGGAGGGGTTATCACCCCTGTAACATTTGCTGTCTTTGCACATCTGTTCAGAACATGTCACCTCACTTTCCGTCCCAATGACAAATGTTTTTGGAAAAGTGGGGTTTTAATTGAAACAAGGATTGGTGATAAAGCATCAGTAGAGAGGAGATACCTTTTTCCCAAATTAAATCTAACAGGATAGAATTTTCCTTCCTAGGGGTAGATTTCCTCTCACTTCCTGTTTTCTCTTGCAGTTTGCAAGTAGGAGTCGTTTGTAAGTTGGATGTTTGAAAGTAGGGGCCTGCCGTATATACTCTGCAGAAATTTGCCCTATTAGATGTTGGTGTAGCCACAAGACTGGTGGGCACAGGAATGGGCCCTGCTGTGAGTTAATAGATCAAGATTTGTACTTGCATGCACCTGTTGAACCGGGCAGAAAAATTGGGCCTTTGGTGGTGGTGGTGGTGGTGGTGGACGGTGTTGCCACAAGACTGTAAGCCCTCACAGTTACTCTTGGTGGGTGCAGGAATGGGCCCTGCTGTGAGTCATTAGATCAAGATTTGTAATTGCATGCACCTGTTGAACAGGGCAGAAAAATTGGGCCTTTGGTGGTGGTGGTGGTGGTGGACGGTGTTGCCACAAGACTGTAGGCCCTCATAGTTACTCTTGGTGGGCGCAGGAATGGGCCCTGCTGTGAACTATTAGATCAAGATTTGTAATTACACGCCCCTGTTAAACAGGGGCTGAAAAATTGTGCCTTAGGCATTGGTGCTGGTGCCACAACACTGCAACCCCTCACAGATACTGTACTTGGAGCACAGCAGTCACACCTGTTGCGAAGCATCTTTTTAAAAAATTGTAATTACACGCCCCTGTTATACAGGGGCTGAAAAATTGTGCCTTAGGCACTGGTGCTGGTGCCACAACACTGCAACCCCTCACAGATACTGTACTCTGAGCACAGCAATGAGACCTGTTGCAAAGCATTGCCTAAAAATTGTAATTACACGCCCCAACAGGGGCTGAAAAATTGTGCCTTAGGCACTGGTGCTGGTGCCACAACACTGCAACCCCTCACAGATACTGTACTCTGAGCACAGCAGTCACACCTGTTGCGAAGCATCTTTTTAAAAAATTGTAATTACACGCCCCTGTTATACAGGGGCTGAAAAATTGTGCCTTAGGCACTGGTGTGGTGGCATGGATCATTGAGGAGGAGGAAGAGGATAGTCAGTGAACATAACAGGACAGTCACTCAGCATCAGCATAGGCAGTCTTGAAGGGATGTGACATTATAAATTATTCCGTTATATCCGCTTCAGGTGTCTGGTAGCTGGTGGTGATCCAAGACTGATTCATTTTTATGAAGGTCAGTCGATCAACCGAGTCGGTGGACAGGCGCACCCTATGATCGGTGACAAATCCTCCAGCAGCACTGAATGTGCGTTCGGAAAGAACGCTGGATGCAGGACAGGCCAGTAGCTCAATTGCATACTGTGCAAGCTCTGGCCAGTGATCCATCCTCAGGACCCAGTAAGCCAGAGGATTTTTGGTGGGAAAGGTGTCCAAGTCTGACCTTGCCCCTAGGTATTCCTGCACCATGTATATCAGACGCTGGCGATGGTTGCTGGAACCGATCATACCTTGGGGCTGCGGACTAAAAAATTGTCTGAACGCATCGGTCAGACGTCCACCTTCCCCACCGCTCCTTCTGCTACTGACCGAAGCCTCAGCAACTCGTCGTCCAGGACCAGGAGTTTGTAACCTCCCAGTTTCTGGGAACGCGTTGCACAGACCTTTCTGCAAGGCCTCCCTGAGATGTCTCATCCTCTGCTCCCTCTGCGACGGCAAGATAAGGTCCGCAACCTTACCCTTGTACCGTGGATCAAGGAGAGTGGCCAGCCAGTAATGGTCACTCTCCTTGATCCGAAGAACACGAGGATCCTTCCGCAGGCTTTGCAGGATCAGGGAGGCCATGCAGCGTAGGTTAGCTGAGGCATTCGGTCCGGAGTCTTCTGGGTCACTGAGGATGACATGATCGCCAGCCACCTCCTCCCAGCCACGTACAAGTCCACTGGTTTGTTGGGACTGTACATCATCCCTAAAAGACTGCTGCTGCTGATGCTGAGTGCCAGGCTCCACCTCCATGCTCACACAATCCTCCTCCTCCTCCTCCTCCTCCTCTTCCTGTGTGATGGGTGGGACAGAAGGAACATTGTCTGGATAAAGGGGGCCTTGAGAGACAAGGAAGTCCTCCTCTTCCTGCCTCTGTTCTGCCTCAAGTGCCCTGTCCATTATCCCACGCAGCGTATGCTCCAACAGGTGGACAAGAGGTACAGTGTCACTGATGCATGCACTGTCACTGCTCACCATCCTCGTGGCCTCCTCAAATGGTGAGAGGACAGTGCATGCATCCCTGATCATGCTCCACTGGCGTGGGGAAAAAAAGCCAAGCTCCCCTGACCCTGTCCTGGTGCCGTAGTCGCAAAGGTACTCATTGATGGCCCTCTGCTGCGTGTGCAGTCGCTGCAGCATGGCCAACGTTGAGTTCCACCTGGTGGGCATGTCACATATTAGGCGGTTCTTGGGCAGGTTCAGCTCCTTTTGCAGCTCAGTCAGCCGAGCACTGGCATTATAAGATCGGCGGAAATGCACACAGACTTTCCTGGCCTGCCTCAGGACATCCTGTAAGCCTGGGAACCTGCCCAAGAACCGCTGCACCACCAGGTTGAGGACGTGAGCCATACAGGGCACATGGGTGAGCTGCCCCTGTCGCAGGGCGGAGAGGAGGTTGGTGCCATTATCAGAAACGACCATTCCTGGCTTAAGCTGGCGTGGCGTCAACCACCTCTCGGCCTGCCCCTGCAGAGCTGCCAGAACCTCTGGCCCAGTGTGGCTCCTGTCCCCCAAACACACCAGCGCAAGCACGGCATGGCATCTTTTTGCCTGCGTACTCGCGTAGCCCCTTGTACGCCTACGGAGCACCGCTGGTTCCGAGGACAGAGCACTCGAAGAGGACATGGAGGAAGAAGAAGAGGAGGGGGTGGAGGAGAGAGGTGTGTCACAACCAGTAGTAGCATTTTGGAGGCGTGGTGGCGGAACAACCTCCAACACTACTGCACCTTGTCCTGCATCCCTCCCAGCTACCAATAGAGTGACCCAATGGGCCGTGAAAGAAAGATAACGTCCCTGTCCATGCCTGCTGGACCATGAGTCAGCGGTAATATGCACCTTACCGCTGACCGCCCTGTCCAGCGAGGCATGGACATTGCCTTCCACATGCCAGTAGAGAGACGGAATCGCCTTCCGTGAGAAAAAGTGGCGTTTGGGAACCTGCCACTGAGGAACCGCACATTGAACAAACTCACGGAAGGGGGCCGAGTCTATCAACTGAAAAGGCAGCAGTTGAAGTGCTAGCAATTTAGCCAAGCTAGCATTCAACCGCTGGGCATGTGGATGGCTGGGAGTATACTTCTTTCGACGGTCCAGCAGCTGGGGCAGGGAAATTTGCCTGCTACAATCGGACGTCGGTGTACTGCAAGTACTTGGTTGTGACACACCTAATTCTACACCTTCAGTCCTCTCAGAGCAGCTTTCAGAGAGGACTGAAGATATAGTGGGGATGGAGATCCCAGCTGATGAGGAGCAAGGAGAGGTCCGCTTTGTTCTTTGGTGTGGGTCTTTTATGTGTGCTTGCCAACGAGCTGCATGGCAGGTCGACATATGTCTGCTCATGCTTGTGGTGCCCAAGCGGCTGATGTTTTGGCCACGCGAGATACGCTTGAGACAAATATTGCAAATAGCAGTGGTGCGATCTGATGCACTCGTCTCAAAAAAGGCCCACACCAAAGAACTTTTGTGATAACGTGCAGAGGCAGCGCCCTGCACAGGCGGAGCTCTGCGGTGTGGTACAGTTGCTGTGCTGGCCTCTAGCTGGCCTCCAGGGGGCATCCTGCCTCGTTGGACATGTGACGCTGCATCCTCCTCCTCCTCCTCCTCTCTCCCTTCAGGCACCCACGTGGAGTCAGTGACCTCATCATCCCCTCCCTCTTCACCACTAGAGCAAACCTGGCAGTAAGCTGCAGCTGGTGGAACACTACTGCCAGATTGCTGTCCTTCAGCATCCCCTCTCTCTGCGCGCACACTACTGACTTCCTCAAGCTGGGTATCATCATCCGAGCCTTCGAATCGTTGGGCATCCTCCTGGAGCATGTACCCAACACTGTGCTCAAACAGTTCGGGGGACTCCTCAGGAGGACATGGTGGGTCTAGGGAAGGGGTGGCTGATGATGCCATTGAGTACGCGTTGGCAGCTGCTCTGCCAGTACCCTGAGCCTGGGTGAGAGAGGATGAGGAGGATGAGGAGGGCTTGGTCATCCATTCTACCAAGCCTTCGGCATGATGCGGCTCCACATGTCCAGCTGCCGAAAACAAAGACAAGCGTGTCCCATGGCCACGTGCTGATGACGATGCACGACCACGTCCACGGCCAGCACTGTTGTCTCTAGAAACAGAGCCTGCCTGCCCTGTGTTCTTGCCTCGGCACGCTCTGCCTCTCCTTGGCGGTCTTCCAGCCATTGTAGTCGGTAGTGTATATAGTATAAAAAATAGAACTCCTATGTGTGCTCACAACACACTGTAGGTCCTATGGGTGCTGACACTAACACACTATAGGTACTATGTGTGCTGCTGACAAGAAAATATAGGAGCTCTGTTTGCTGCCACTAACACACTAGAAGTCCTATGGGTGCTGCTGAGAAGAAAATATAGGAGCTCTGTTTGCTGCCACTAACACACTAGAAGTCCTATGGGTGCTGCTGAGAAGAAAATATAGGAGCTCTGTGTGATGCCACTAACACACTAGAAGTCCTATGGGTGCTGCTGAGATGAAAATATAGGAACTCTGTGTGATGCCACTAACACATTAGAAGTCCTATGGGTGCTGCTGAGAAGAAAATATAGGAGCTCTGTTTGCTGCCACTAACACACTAGAAGTCCTATGGGTGCTGCTGAGAAGAAAATATAGGAGCTCTGTTTGCTGCCACTAACACACTAGAAGTCCTATGGGTGCTGCTGAGAAGAAAATATAGGAGCTCTGTGTGATGCCACTAACACACTAGAAGTCCTATGGGTGCTGCTGAGATGAAAATATAGGAACTCTGTGTGATGCCACTAACACATTAGAAGTCCTATGGGTGCTGCTGAGAAGAAAATATAGGAGCTCTGTTTGCTGCCACTAACACACTAGAAGTCCTATGGGTGCTGCTGAGAAGAAAATATAGGAGCTCTGTTTGCTGCCACTAACACACTAGAAGTCCTATGGGTGCTGCTGAGAAGAAAATATAGGAGCTCTGTTTGCTGCCACTAACACACTAGAAGTCCTATGGGTGCTGCTGAGAAGAAAATATAGGAGCTCTGTGTGATGCCACTAACACACTAGAAGTCCTATGGGTGCTGCTGAGAAGAAAATATAGGAGCTCTGTTTGCTGCCACTAACACACTAGAAGTCCTATGGGTGCTGCTGAGAAGAAAATATAGGAGCTCTGTTTGCTGCCACTAACACACTAGAAGTCCTATGGGTGCTGCTGAGAAGAAAATATAGGAGCTCTGTGTGATGCCACTAACACACTAGAAGTCCTATGGGTGCTGCTGAGAAGAAAATATAGGAGCTCTGTTTGCTGCCACTAACACACTAGAAGTCCTATGGGTGCTGCTGAGAAGAAAATATAGGAGCTCTGTGTGATGCCACTAACACACTAGAAGTCCTATGGGTGCTGCTGAGAAGAAAATATAGGAGCTCTGTTTGCTGCCACTAACACACTAGAAGTCCTATGGGTGCTGCTGAGAAGAAAATATAGGAGCTCTGTTTGCTGCCACTAACACACTAGAAGTCCTATGGGTGCTGCTGAGAAGAAAATATAGGAGCTCTGTTTGCTGCCACTAACACACTAGAAGTCCTATGGGTGCTGCTGAGAAGAAAATATAGGAGCTCTGTGTGATGCCACTAACACACTAGAAGTCCTATGGGTGCTGCTGAGAAGAAAATATAGGAGCTCTGTTTGCTGCCACTAACACACTAGAAGTCCTATGGGTGCTTCTGAGATGAAAATATAGGAGCTCTGTGTGATGCCACTAACACACTAGAAGTCCTATGGGTGCTGCTGAGAAGAAAATATAGGAGCTCTGTTTGCTGCCACTAACACACTAGAAGTCCTATGGGTGCTTCTGAGATGAAAATATAGGAACTCTGTGTGATGCCACTAACACACTAGAAGTCCTATGGGTGCTGCTGAGAAGAAAATATAGGAGCTCTGTGTGATGCCACTAACACACTAGAAGTCCTATGGGTGCTGCTGAGAAGAAAATATAGGAGCTCTGTTTGCTGCCACTAACACACTAGAAGTCCTATGGGTGCTGCTGAGAAGAAAATATAGGAGCTCTGTGTGATGCCACTAACACACTAGAAGTCCTATGGGTGCTGCTGAGAAGAAAATATAGGAGCTCTGTTTGCTGCCACTAACACACTAGAAGTCCTATGGGTGCTGCTGAGAAGAAAATATAGGAGCTCTGTGTGATGCCACTAACACACTAGAAGTCCTATGGGTGCTGCTGAGAAGAAAATATAGGAGCTCTGTTTGCTGCCACTAACACACTAGAAGTCCTATGGGTGCTGCTGAGAAGAAAATATAGGAGCTCTGTTTGCTGCCACTAACACACTAGAAGTCCTATGGGTGCTGCTGAGAAGAAAAAATAGGAGCTCTGTTTGCTGCCACTAACACACTAGAAGTCCTATGGGTGCTGCTGAGAAGAAAATATAGGAGCTCTGTTTGCTGCCACTAACACACTAGAAGTCCTATGGGTGCTGCTGAGAAGAAAATATAGGAGCTCTGTGTGATGCCACTAACACACTAGAAGTCCTATGGGTGCTGCTGAGAAGAAAATATAGGAGCTCTGTTTGCTGCCACTAACACACTAGAAGTCCTATGGGTGCTGTTGGGGTGCAATGCTGTGCTAACAGCACTGCGGTTGGTACTACTGCAATACTGTACTAACAGTAAGCACGCACCAGACTAATCCCCAGCAGCAGCTAATAACACACTAACTGTGCAATCAGCAGCAATGAACGATCAATGACTTAGGTAGCAATGGTTTAGCAAAGAAATAGCCAATGGTTTAGCAAAGAAGAGCAAATCTTTTAGTATCAAGCAAAGACAGAATCAGCAGACTAATCTCTCCTAAAGCCGGAACTCATGTGACCGGGGCCGATGGCGTGGCGGCCTTTTAAATGGTGGGGCGTGTACTAAAGCCCCTGAGCTGTAATTGGCTACAGGCGTCCTGCCTGTAGCCAATTATTGCTCTCCGAGTTTCGGGCGCTGTGATTGGCCAAGCATGCGGGGTCACAGTGCATGCTTGGCCAATCATCAGCCAGCAATGCACTGCGCCGGCCGCGCCGGCCGCAATGCATTGCGGGGCCGCTCGCATCACACGAATGTGATGCGAACGGCCCAAATAGTTCTGGGCTCGACGAGCGAGCGAACGCCCGATGCTCGATTCGAACATGGGTTCGAATCGAGCACCGGGCCCATCCCTAGTTATGACAGTGGGCAGTATGCACAGCAGAGGAGTGTGGAGGGTATGCCAGTGGGCAGTATGTACAGGAGAGGAGTGTGGGGGGGTATGACACAGGGTAGTATGTACCGGAGAGGAGTGTGGAGGGTATGACAGTGGGCAGTATGTACAGGAGAGGAGTGTGGAGGGTATGACAGTGGGCAGTATGTACAGGAGAGGAGTGTGGAGGGTATGACAGTGAGCAGTATATACAGGAGAGGAGTGTGGAGGGTATGACAGTGAGCAGTATGTACAGGAGAGGAGTGTGGAGGGTATGATGGAGGCAGTATGTACAGGAGAGGAATGTGGAGAGAAAGATAGTTGGCAGTATGTACAGGAGCGGAGTGTGGATGGTAAAGTTGGGTTACAGTATGTACAGGAGAGGAGTGTGGAGGGTATGACAGTGAGCAGTATGTACAGGAGAGGAGTGTGGAGGGTATCACAGTGGGCGGTATGTACAGAAGAGGAGTGTGGATGGTATGATAGTGGGCAGTATGCACAGGGGAGAAGTGTGGAGGATATTATGGGGACAGTATGTACAGGAGAGGAGTGTGGATGATATGATAGTGGGCAGTATCCACAGGAGAGGAGTGTGGAGAGTATGACAGCCGGCCCTTTGTACAATAGAGGAGTTTATGAATGTGGGCAGTATGTACAGGAGAGGAGTGTGGAGGGTATGACAGTGGGCAGTATGTACATGAGATGAGTGTGGAGGGTAAGACAGTGAGCAGTATGTACAGGAGAGGAGTGTGGACGGTATGATACTGAGCAGTATGTACATGAGATGAGTGTGGAGGGTAAGACAGTGAACAGTATGTACAGGAGAGGAGTGTGGAGGGTATGACAATAGGCAGTATGTACAGGAGAGGATTGTGGAGGGTATGACAGTGGGCACTATGTATAGGAGAGAAGTGTAGAGGGTATGAAAGTGGGCACTATGTATAGGAGAGAAGTGTGGAGGGTATGACAGTGGACACTATGTATAGGAGAGAAGTGTGGAGGGTATGACAGTAGGCACTATGTATAGGAGAGGTGTGTGAAGGGTACGACAGTGGGCACTATGTACAGGAGAGAAGTGTATGACAGCGGGCACTATGTACAGGAGAGGAGTGTGTAGGTTATGACAGTGGGCACTATGTATAGGAGAGAAGTGTGGAGGGTATGACAGTGGGCAGTATGTACAGGAGAGGAGTGTGGAGGGTATGACAATAAGCAGTATGTACAGGAGAGGAATAAGGAGGGTATGACAGTGGGCACTATGTATAGGAGAGAAGTGTAGAGGGTATGACAGTGGGCACTATGTATAGGAGAGAAGTGTGGAGGATATGACAGTGAGCAGTATGTATAGGAGAGAAGTGTGGAGAGTATGACAGTGAGCAGTATGTACAGGAGAGGAGTGTGGAGGGTATGATGGTGGGCACTATGTATAGGAGAGAAGTGTGGAGGGTATGATAGTAGGCACTATGTATAGGAGAGGAGTGTGAAGGGTACGACAGTGGGCACTATGTACAGGAGAGAAGTGTATGACAGCGGGCACTATGTACAGGATAGGAGTGTTTAGGGTATGACAGTGAGCAGTATGTACAGGAGAGAAGTGTGGAGAGTATGTACAGGTAAGGAGGATGAAGGAATCTGGGAAGGAAAGATGTAAAGGTTTGTGGAAGGATGTTTAGGGACTGCGTAGTGGTTAAAGCGGAGGTTCCGCGACCAATCGTTTTTTTTTTTTGTGTGTTTATTCAATGGTGTTTTAGATCACAATGTAGTACTCACTTGTTAGGTGACTGTAAACATCCCCCGTCCGTTTTCTTTGAAAAGATAAACTTATAAAATCCGATCTAGACATTTCCCATTTTGCTTGTGGGCAGAGTGAACTTACTTCCTGGAAGCGGTGAATGCCCGTCTCCCGGTATTCGCCGCTCTTTCCCGCGCATGCGCACTGTTTACGGCGACCTGCGCCGTAAACTTCCTGGTTGCCATCACAACGGGCAGCGTCATAGAAAGTACACGCCCCGTTGTGATGGCATTCACCCGCATGCCCTTCTCTAAAATAGCGATATCAGCTACGCCCCTGTCACGTGACCGTAGTCACGTGTCGCTTCTTCCTAGCAAATATCACGGGATTACGAAGGAGGCGGTGAGCTCCCAGACAACACTGCGGTGTCGGGGAGACGCCTACTCCCGCGGGAGGGAAATCCAGGAATTGTTAATTATAAAGGTATTTACATGTCAAAAATAAATAAAAATTGCCAATTGTCTATCCTAGTTGTCCAATGATGCAGTGAAGATAGTGTTGTGATTTGGGTGAACCTCCGCTTTAAGTGGGCCATACATGGATTGAAATTACGCCAATTAAGCAGAGACCAGCCATAGTCGATCTATGTATGGGCTAGCTGGTTTTACACAAGTCAATCTATTAACCGATATGAGTACAACCAAATTTGAAAAAAGCCGCCGAACACCGTTAAAAGTTTATGGGAGAAATCAAAAGTGCTAATTTTAAAGGTTAATATGCAAGTTATTTTCATAAAAAGTGTTTGGGGACCCGGGTCCTGCCCCAGGGGACATGTATCAATGCAAAAAAACATTTTTAAAAACTGCCGTTTTTTCGGGAGCAGTGATTTTAATAATGCTTAAAGTGAAATAAAAGTGAAATATTCCTTTAAATTTCGTACCTGGGGGGTGTCTAAAGTATGCCTGTAAAGTCGCGCATGTTTCCTGTGTTTAGAATTTTCCCTGCACAAAGTGTAATTTCTAAAGGAAAAAAGTCATTTAAAACCACTCGCGGCTATAATGAAAAGTCATTGAAAAAACGACAGGGGTCCCCCCCCCACAGTCCATTACCAGGCCCTTTGGGTCTGGTATGAATATTAAGGGGAACCCCGAACCGAAAAAAAACCAACAAAAAAACGTGGGGGTCCCCCTGAAATTCCATATCAGGCCCTTCAGGTTTGGTATGGATATTAAGGGGAACCCCGCACCAAAAAAAAAAAATGGTGTGGGGCCCCCCCCAAAAAACTATACCAGATCCTTCAGGTCTGGTATGGATTTTAAGGGGAACCCCACACCAAAATAAAAAAAATGGCGTGGGGTCCCCCCAAAAATTCATACCAGACCCTTATCCGAGCAAGCAACCTGGCAGGCCGCAGGAAAAGAGGCAGGGACGAGAGAGTGCCACCCCCCCTCCTGAACCGTACCAGGCCACATGCCCTCAACATGGGGAGGCTGTCCATGTTGATGAGGACAAGGGCCTCATCCCCACAACCCTTGCCCGGTGGTTGTGGGGGTCTGCGGGCGGGGGGCTTATCAAAATCTGGAAGCCCCCTTTAACAAAGGGGAACTCCAGATCCCGCCCCCCTATGTGAATTGGTAACGGGGTACATTGTACCCCTACAATTTCACGAAGAAAGTGTAAAAATTTGTAAAAAACACACAGACACAGTTGGACAAGTCCTTTATTTAAAAATAAAAAGAATAAAAAAATTAATTCCAGCGATGTAATCCCGTCGATGTCCAACAATGATCCATTCTCCAGCGACGCTGCAGTCTCCCCTCTCCAGCAGAAACAAACCCCCCTGACGCGTAAGAGGGGGCAAGGTCACCCGTCCCTATCATAGGGAACCCCCGGGATTCCCTATGCTAAGGATGCGTGACCCCGCCCCGTGACGTCACGGGGCGGGGTCATCCGTCCTTATCATAGGGAACCCTGGGGGGTTCCCTATGATAAGGACGGGTGACTCCGCCCCCTCTTACACATCATGGGGGTTTAGTTCCTGCTGGAGAGGGGAGACTGCAGCGTCGCTGCAGAATGGATCATCGTTGGACATTGACGGGATTACATCGCTGGAATTTTTTTTTTTTATATATTTTTTTTTTTTAAAATAAAGGACTTGTCCAACTGTGTCTGTGTGTTTTTTACAAATTTTTACACCTTCTATGTGAAATGGTAGGGGTAAAATGTACCCCGTTACCAATTCACATGGGGGGGGGCGGGATCTGGAGTTCCCCTTTGTTAAAGGGGGCTTCCAGATTTCTATAAGACCCCCGCCCGCAGACCCCCACAACCACCGGGCAAGGGTTGTGGGAATACGGCCTCCCCATGTTAAGGGCTTGTGGTCTGGTATGGTTCATGAGGGGGGGCGCTCTCTTGTCCCCCCTCTTTTCCTGCGGCCTACCAGGTTGCGTGCTCGGATAAGGGTCTGGTATGGAATTTTGGGGGGACACCACACCATTTTTTTTTTTTGGTGCGGGGTTTCCCTTAATATCCATACCAAACCTGAAGGGCCTGATATGGAATTTGGGGGGACCCCCACATTTTTTGTTTTTTGGGCCTGTTAATGGACTGTGGGGGGGGACCCCTGCCGTTTTTTTCAATGACTTTGATCTGTACTGCCGGGGAGTCGACAATTCATTTTAGCCATGAGTGGTTTTAACTACTTCAGGCCCACAGGCCGTCATATGACATCCTGTGGTTTGTGGGGGTATATCTGAATGATGCCTGCAGCTATAGGCATCATTCAGATATTGCCGGTTTCAGCCGGCGATTCCCTACACCATGAGAACGATCATAGCGGCTGTTCTGCCGCTTGATCGTTCTTACGGGCAGCGGAAGGGGACTCCCCCCGCCGCCCTCCGGTGCTTTTACCGACTCACCTGTGCGATCGGTGAGTTATTGACAGGATCCGCCGTCCCCGGATGTTGATCACAGAGATTTCTGGCAGACCAGATGGTCGCCGGAGTCTCTATGATCGTCGGAGGAGGCCGGGCGCGATGTTATGACTTCACGCCCGGCCTCTGCATTCATGATGTTTTTTTTTTTTTTTTTTTTAGGCTTCCAAGCCTAGAGGTGAGATGTGGGGTCTTATTGACCCCATATCTCACTGTAAAGAGGACCTGTCATGTCATATTACTATTACAAGGGATGTTTACATTCCTTGTAATAGGAATAAAAGTGATTAAAATTATAATTTTTTAAGTGTAAAAAAAAAAGTAAAATTACCAATAAAATTATTATTTTTTTTTTTACAGTGCCCTTGTCCCCGTGTGCTCGCATGCAGAAGCGAACGCATACGCAAGTCCCGCCCACATATGAAAACGGTGTTCAAACCACACATGTGAGGTGTCACCGCGAACGTTAGAGCAAGAGCAATAATTCTAGCTCTAGACCTCCTCTGTAACTCAAAAAATGTAGCCAGTGAAAAATGTTAAAGCGTCGCCTATGGGGATTTTTAAGTACCGAAGTTTGGCGCCATTCCACGAGCGTGTGCAAATTTGAAGCATGACATGTTAGGTATCTATTTACTCGGCGTAAAAAAAATTATGCGCAAATACCGTGCAAGATAAAAACTTGCAATGACCGCCATTGTATTCTCTAGGGTCTTTGCTAAAAAAACATATATAGTGTTTGGGGGTTCTAAGTAATTTTCTAGCAAAAAAATTATGATTTTTACATGTAGGAGCGAAGTGTCAGAATTGGCCCGGGCCTGAAGTGGTTAAAGGACTTTTTTCCCTTCAGAAATGACATTTTGTGCAGGGACAATTCTAAACACGGGAAACATGTGCGACTTTACAGGCATACTTTAGACACCCCCGAGGTACGAAATCACCTTTGCAAAATAAAGGAAAACCTGAAAACATGACCTGTTGGGGCGCCTTGAGGACTGGAGTTGAGAAACACTGCACTAGACAATATGTTCACTAGGCTTTTGAAACAAAGACTGTAGTTCTATGCAGCTAAATTAGAGTAAACCTGGCAATCCACATGTAGCGGGTATTTGAATTTAGGGGAAGCATCTGGGTGGTAGTGTAACCCAGATGCACTAATTGCTAGGGGATCCGGGACCTTTTTCTGGTTCTTGGAGGACTCTGGTGGTGTGAGGTTCCTTGTGGTCCACAGGTGGCGCTGTTGCCCTGGGCCAGAGCTGAACTCATACCGCAAGACTGTGCCTTTTTGTCCTTCCCTGGAGCTGGTACAGCGGGGCGGGGAACCCGCTGTGATGCAAAGGGAGAGGGGATAAAAGGGGCGGACGCCCTTACCGTGGGGTTCAGAGTTCAGAGTCCGGAGTGGGAGTCGGAGGACTTGGCCGCACCCAGGCACCTTCAGCTTGGGTGCTGGCGTTCCAGTGTTCCAGGCCTAGGTGCCCTTGGCCTGGCCGGAGCGGAGATGGAGTCCATCTCAGGCACCTTTAGCCTGGGGTGAGGTACTATGACGGACGCCTGGGGCTCAGTACCTTCGACTGAGTTCCGTGAGGGTGGAGTAATCCGAGGGGGCCCTAACTCCTTGGGTGCCCATGTCTGAGTTCGTGAGGACTGGTGTGCAGAACTTCTCTGAAGAGTCTGGTGCAGCATCGCTGGTGACAGAGAGGCCTCCGGTTTCTCCCTTGGACGGATTTCCTTCCCCTGACAGGGGCCGTGCTAGCGAAGGTAATTCACGTTCTACCTCACATAGTCAGTGGCAGTGACTATTTACCACTGGTGATACCACAGTGGTTAGCAACAGAAGGGAAAGGATTGTGCCTCGATCTATCCCCATTATTACTCAGTAAAGAAACTGTATGTTTGTACGCCAAGAAGAATAAAACTGAGTTGGACCTATTCACTGTGTGGTACTAGGAGCAAAGGAGTCAGGGACGAAGTACTGGACTTGACTCTAGGACACCTACACAAGGCCCAATCTTTCAGCTATGGAGGACATGGGCCGTGGTGTATCTCATCCCTTTCCCCAGCACTGAAACCCCTAGACGAAGAAAGACAAGCCGAGTATGAGAAAGGGAGAGAGGGGTGAGGCCGCTACACACACAATAAGCAATAAGTAATGGCATTAGGGAACAGTAACAGCAATGATAATTAATACTGTGAGAACCCATCTGTAAACTGAAGGCTATAATCACTTTAAAGGGCACTCTATATGAATGGCAGTGATGAAATTTAAGACTTCTTAACCGCTTTATGAGCACCCCATAGTAGATTTACCGCTACAAGGTGGCCGCTCTGTGCAGAATCACGTATATATACGTGAATCTGCACTTTCGGGTCCTGGGCGTGAGCGCGCACTGCCCGCTTCTCGATCCCGCTGTGATTTTATACCGGGACCAGCCGATCGTTCAGTACACTGACAGAATGACAGTCTGCTTATGTAAACAAGGCAGACTGTTGGTCTGTGAGTACAAAAGACATGGATCCTGTGAAGCAGGAACACCGATCCATGTATTCAAGTAGTAAAAGCACCTCCCCACAATTAGTAAGCACTCCCTAGGCACACATTTAACCCTTTGATAACCCCCTTCTCTGCCAGTGTCATTAGTACAGTGACAGTGCAAATTTTTAGCCCTGATCACTGTATTGGTGTCACTGGTTCCCACAAAACACATTGCTCGATGCTTATGCTCTTCAGTTTGTTGTTGTTCCAAGATCTAGTTGGTTATGATGTATGAACCTGTTTCTGTTCTTAAAGTGGATGTAAACCCGAAATTTTTTATTTTTATTTTTTGCTGTCACATTGTAGTGTATAAGATTTCCTATTGTAGCGGTCCTCCCCCAGCTTCTCCCCTCTCTTCACGGCTCTACTCGTCTAGGGTAGGGTGACCAGACATCCCCAGTTTCAGGGGACAGTCCCCGGATTGAGGACACTGTCCCCGGACCAAATCTGTCCCCGGTTTTGTCCCCAGATTGGATTTGAACAGGGGCTGGGGCAATTTCAAAGACAGTCAGTGCAGCGTTAAAAAAAATAAAAAAAATATGAATTACACCCCCCCGCTCTGCCGCTCCTACTAGCTTAGGGGGGTGTATTTTTCTATTATCTGTGCCCCTTTCTGATGATCATGTGCTGGTTGGAGCGGAGTGAATATTTCTTAAGTTTCGGGCGCATTCCAATTTAGCTCCGCTCGCATGTTCTTCTGCCTTGGCTCAAGTCCCGGCCAGCCGCCTGCTTATCTCCTTGCCTTCCCTGGTGGAGTGACCTTCCTCCTCTCCCCACCCAGTAGTAGCCAGGGCCCGGAGAGTAAGATTTGACAGGCTGTGAGGCGGGCGGCGGCGACGGGAAGAGAGTCGCTGATTGCCGCCATTACTAGTAAAAAAAAAATATGTCCCTGGATTTCATTTTAAAAATCTGGTCACCTTAGTCTAGGGGTATCTGGGAGAAGGGGGAAAGATGCACACCCCCAGCTTGGCTCTCTGATGTAGGATGCAGAGATATGAGCTAAACCATTACACTCGGGTCTGCGTTTTAGGCCGGAGCCTCAGCTTCTCCTATGGAGGATGATTGTCACTGACACTGACAGGGACACTTAGCTTCCAGTAACACGAGTTCCACACCAAGAAAAGTCCAACACTGTTTTATTGACTTGAAACTGGTTGACTTTCAAAAGATCAGACAAGGTGTAGGGAAGAGTAGGTCCAGGCACAACTGATGAATTAAAGTTCCTCCTGTTCCGTTTAGTGCAAACAGGCTTGGCGCACAGTCACTGCCACCGACTGTGAATTTGGTCACTGCCACTGACCTGGGTGAACATTGAGGCCCCTGCCACAGGCCTTGGATGAGGCCTGCCACTGACCTGAGAAAGTTGGGTCCCTGCCACAGACCATAAGAACATGAAGCACCTCCTTTAGAACAAACGACCCCTGTCAGAGGAAGACATCCATCCGGACGGTCACCAGAGGCCTCCACCGGCACCAGCAAATGCTGCGCTGGCTCTACGGGGAGGTCACGTCTCCGGTCCCTTACGCCCAGGATTCAGGCACCCAATACCGGGGGCACCTTAGGAATGCTTCGTCCTCGCGGGACCCAGTCGAAGGTACTGAGCCCCAGGCCTCCTGATGTAGTACCTCACCCCAGGCCGAAGGTGCCTGGGATGGAACTCGACTCCACGCGCCCAGGCCAAGGGCACCTGGGCACAGACGAACCGCAACAGCCCCCAGGCTGAAGGTGCCTGGGGAATGGACCTCGTGCGCAAGATGTCCGCCCCCTTTTATATCCTCTCCCAGCAGGCACAGCGAGTTCCCCGCCCCGCCGTACTACTGCTGCGAGAGGACAAAAAGGGCACGGCTCTGGAATGGTAGTTCAACCCCGGTCCCAGGTGACAGCGCCACCCAGGGACCGCAGGGAACATGACACCATTCATACCTCCCACACTCCAAAAGGTCCATAAATCCCTGAAATCAATGTATCTGGGCCATCTATGGCCCAGATACACCCCACTAAATGTAACACCCGCTACACTATCATCTGTGCCCAGTCTTGCCACAAAGAGTTAATCAAGCTCTAAGCAATCCTCTTTTATTGTTCAGTGAGATAAAACGGACAAACAGAGAAAAACCTTTGTCCGTTCCGCCCCCTTGCTTTGAGTGACAGGTTATTTACACATCTCATGCACTAGCTTTAGACAGGCATTATTTTTTAATTCCCCCCCCCCACTCCTTTTCTGAAGTCATGTGGTTACTTTTCTGGATTTTGACTGGATGTTAGTGATCATAACAGAAGGAATACACAGGAGAAAATGCATGTTGACAAGGGGAGTGTAGAGGAGGGCGGGGAGTCTACTGACATCACGACTCCACCCACCGAGCTCCAGACAACAGATCCACCCACAGAATCTGCAGTTTTTCAGGTCTCATAACAGACAGAGAGGAGACATTTGACAGATAAGGATACATGCAGGAGGCATCTATATCCTTATATATCAGCACTATGGCAGTAGTTTAGAAAGGATGAGAGTGGGTTTACATCCAATTTAAATAAAGAATAACAAAAAAGAAAAAAAAATAGCATGGACCTTTTTTGGAAACTGAACAACAGGTTCAATCTGTGAGCAAAAGCATCTCAAAAGACTAAGAGCTATGAAATTTACGGCAAATATGTATGTGTTCCCTCAGAAAATAGTTTCTTGGGAGGGATCATTATAAGTTCCCAGAGTTCACTAACTGCACAGCATCTGCTGGCAGCTGTAATAAAGAAGGAAAATGGGCAATAACCTATTATAGGAAATCCAGAAGACTGCGAGTGAGCAGTAACCCTGCAGGATAGGGAAGATGTTTGGAAAAATGCAACCTTAGCTACATGTTCAAAATGACAGCTGCTCGATTTTCAGCTACAGATGGATGAACTCTGGGTGACAAAAAGAGGAATATGATCTTGGAGTCCCAGCAGCTCATACCAGAAGAGCTATTCAAATATAAAAAATGGAAAGTAAATAAGTGATTTCTGTCAAATTAGACAACCTTGTGGTGGCAACTGGCAAGGTTCTCTGCAGGAGTAACCCAGCAGATGGTAAGTTAATTGGTCAGTGCCCTACTGTCTGATGTCTCATGGAAAGCCAAAGGGTGAACTCTCTGCTAGACTCCGACTCACAGATGACCACAGTTATTAAAGATTTTTCCATACTAATTCTCTAGAATTGTGGTCTAACATAGATGCTGCTAAATGATTGCAGAGATTGGTGATCCTAGTGTAGCGGGTATGTACTTTCCCGGGTGTAATTTAAACCTGGCAGAGACACCAGTGATGTGTAATTCCCTGCAGCCCAGCAGGTGGCGCTGTCGCCATGGGCTGGGGGTTGAGCCATTGCTGTGTGCCGGGTCTCCTTTTTGTCCTCTCTCGGCAGCGGTATGGTGGGGCGGGGAACCCGCCGAGCTTGCTGGGGGAGGGTATAAAGGGGCCGGCCATCTTTGTCACGGGGTCGAGTCCCAGGCACCTTCAGCCTGTGGGCGGTGGTTCGTGTCGGTCCTCTAGGTGGCCTAGGCCTAGAGGACAGTCGAAGGTCATGTTCCATCCCAGGCACCTTTAGCCTGGGGTGAGGTACTCGGATGGAGGTCTGGAGCTCAGTGCCCAACACTGAGTTCCGCAAGGGAAGGAGGTCCTAGGGAACCCAGGGATTGGGAAGCCGAATCCGGAAGGCGTAATGGATCGGGGGGAGCTCCTCACTTTAAGACCGGGTGCAGCAGATTGCCAGTGACAGGTGAGCCTCCCACCGGAGACCGCCTGGAAGGAAATTCCCCCCTCGCTCGGAGACCGCAACCCACTTTCAGGGAGGAAAGTGGAGAACCAATTGTGTCTGGGCCTATTCGCATCCACACCTCCTTTTCTGTTCTGTTCTCCAAGGGAGTTCAACTGATTGTGTGTTTCAAGAAGAATAAAGGAGTGTTGGACTTTAATGGTGTGGGGCTTTTTCCTGACAGACATTGTTCAAGGTAGTCTCAGTAGAGGCTCCAAGTGCACAGCACTGACCCGAAGGTAAAACAAGAACTTTGCTCACACCGCACTTACACCTGTGGTGAAGGCCAGGCGTGGTGTCCCTGCTCCCTCCCCTCTAAGGTACCCCTAGACAAGAGACAGACGAGCTGAAGTGAAGAGGGGAGTGAGGAGGGCGCTACACGTGGGGGCTCGGGTCCGGTATAGTGTTTGTGCACCACGGAATTGAACGTGTCTGCTGGAGGAGTTACGCGAGTAGGCAGGCCTTCATTGGCCGAAGTGCATCCCTGTGCTCGAAGTCGTGGACATGACCCATTGAAGGGAAAGGCCCGCGCAGAAGAGCGAGGAAAGGGGGAAGCTCAGCCGTGTGAGGGACTACACGTGGGGGCTTCTATTTGCACTGCGCCACCAGGCACACCCCCATCGCTTAGTTCATGGGCGTGACTCAGAAAGGAAAAAGAAGAAAAGCCCGCGAACTGGAGCAAAGGGGAGGAGTCCAATACGTGTGTGAAGGACTACACGTGGGACGTTGACGCAAAAACTTGGCAGTGTGCGATGGATCAGCAACAGGTCGCCATGTTCGGACATACATCGTGGATTCCAGTTCACCCTTCCACCACGACATTGACTGCTGCTGCTCCGGTAACAGATACGGGGATCCAGCTAAAGCCAAGGGGTCGATTCACCCTGTATTCGTGCATGGACGTTGAGGCCCTGGGTGTGATTTGTCCCGGCTGTTCGGGACTGGTGTGCCAACTGAAGCCATTCGGGCGATGTGAGGCCTGTGGGGAGTTTCTGTTTGAAGTGGATCCAGCGGTTGAGAAACCGAGAACCATCTACCCCGGCCGTGCTACAGGCAACACCACTCAAAGAGGAGGAATCACTGCTTTGACAGCCATCCCTGCGCACACTGCAGCGACCGCGGAGGAGGTCGCGAAAACTCAACGGGAGAAATCCGAGGATGCTGACTCGTTCACCACTGTCTCGCAGCGTCCACCACCAAAGAGAAAGACCGGGATGGTAGCCCCGACCAGCGGTTGTGGTGGACCGTCTCGCCCGCTTACGCCCGGCCCGGATGGATCCGTCGACAAGAGTTCCGGACATCCCGCTTCAAGTAAAGGCCGAGGTAAGCCAGGAGGAGGGATTTGGTGTGTGGGAAGAGGTGAAAACTCAGTCTCCACTACAGGGTACCTGCCCACGGAGGAGTGTGACACCTCTGACCTGGAGTCGCTCTCGGATATGGGAGACGAAGTTGCTATAGACAAACTGTTTGCCGAAAAGGGCTGGGACAAAGTACCTCTCGCTTCATCCCGCAGAACCAGGGATCCACCCATGTCTACAGGGGAAAGTACACCCCGGGTGGAGGCACCAGTGCCTGAAGAGGGGTCCCATCCCCAGCCTGTCTCTACATCCCCAGTACCATCTGTACCGCAGACCGGGGAAAAGGGACTGCTACTGCGGGCACCAATGCCCAGACCAGATGTAATCAAGGTCCCTCGCCACCCGGACTCAATAGTTTTGCCTGGCGAAGGGGACAAAGCTACAATGCCTCCTTTGGCCAGACTACAACGCCTATTTGGCCAGAAGGTTGCTGCGGAGTACGGATGGGAGTATCCATACTTGTCTAAGGAACTGCTCTATGAGGTGGAAGTGTGCCGGGAGCGCTGGTACAATGACTTTGTGTGGACCCACCTTCAGATTCCACACGCCCGCAGGTACCTGGCATGCTCTCCCAAGGCCTCTCAACGTTTTAAGGACTGCAAGGCAGAGTGGATGTTGGGACGGCACATCCATGCAGACAAAGTGCTGATCCGGCGCAAGGAAGGAGAAGATGTAGAATATCATCTGGAAAACATGGACCAGCGCTTGAAGCCACTTGTTCTGCCGCATCCCCGCTTCTACCTGTAGGAGAGAAAAGACTCTGTTCTTGTTATGCTGCTGAATTTTCTGGGGCCTGTTGCTTTTGTTGCCCAGAGGAATGAAGGACTGTTCCTGTTGTTCTTCACTTTTTCTGCAAGAGATCATGGACTCTGGGGTAGATAGGGCCAAAGAGAAGAGGAAAAGTTCCACGAGTGCAGTTACCACGATGCTGTCACCAGGTGGCAGTGTTGCGCAACGTTAAACACTTTTCACACACTCACTCCTTGGAGAAAAGGGATTTCTTCCCGGAGAAGTTTCTTTTCTCTCACACGAACATATGTGTCAGGGTTATGTGTGTTAATTTTCTTCCTTTTCCCTCTGCAGGAGAGCATCCCATCAAGACCACTGAGTATGGGGTGGGTCTTAGTCAGGATGGGTGGGAAAAGTATAATGTGAATATGTGATTTAAAGTTATGGTTAAATGCTGTTGTTTCTTTTTCCCTTTTTTTATATAGGGCTCAGACACAATTGCTCCAGTTGATCAAGTTCTTTTAAAAAGAGTTTATTTTTGTACAATTCGTAGTTGGTTTCTGGACTGGACTATGTCAGCCGTTGAGGGCATGGTTTGCTCCAGACACTGGGGACCAGTGTCAAATTACCAGGGGGAGAGTGTAGCGGGTATGTACTTTCCCGGGTGTAATTTAAACCTGGCAGAGACACCAGTGATGTGTAATTCCCTGCAGCCCAGCAGGTGGCGCTGTCGCCATGGGCTGAGGGTTGAGCCATTGCTGTGTGCCGGGTCTCCTTTTTGTCCTCTCTCAGCAGCGGTATGGTGGGGCGGGGAACCCGCCGTGCTTGCTGGGGGAGGGTATAAAGGGGCCGGCCATCTTTGTCACGGGGTCGAGTCCCAGGCACCTTCAGCCTGTGGGCGGTGGTTCGTGTCGGTCCTCTAGGCGGCCTAGGCCTAGAGGACAGTCGGAGGTCGTGTTCCATCCCAAGCACCCTTAGCCTGGGGTGAGGTACTCGGATGGAGGTCTGGAGCTCAGTGCCCAACACTGAGTTCCGCGAGGGAAGGAGGTCCTAGGGAACCCAGGGATTGGGAACCTGAATCCGGAAGGCGTAATGGACCGGGGGGAGCTCCTCACTTGAAGACCGGGTGCAGCAGATTGCCAGTGACAGGTGAGCCTCCCACCGGAGACCGCCTGGAAGGAAATCCCCCCTCGCTCGGAGGCCGCAACCCACTTTCAGGGAGGAAAGTGGAGAACCAATTGTGTCTGGGCCTACTCGCTTCCACACCTCCTTTTCTGTTCTGTTCTCCAAGGGAGTTCAACTGATTGTGTGTTTCAAGAAGAATAAAGGAGTGTTCGACTTTAATGATGTGGGGCTCTTTCCTGACAGACATTGTTCAAGGTAATCTCAGTGGAGGCTCCAGGTGCACAGCACTGACCCGAAGGTAAAACAAGAACTTTGCTCACACCGCACTGACACCTGTGGTGAAGGCCAGGCATAGTGTTCCCTGCCCCCTCCCCTTTAGGGTACCCCTAGACAAGAGACAGACGAGCTGAAGTGAAGAGGGGAGTGAGGAGGGCGCTACACTAGTAAGTAACATGGCCTAGATCAGCCTTTCTCAACCAAGGTGCCTCCTGCGGCTGCTAGGTGTTTCTTGAGCAGTGAGCATTGGTGAACCTACTGTATAGCCCTGTACACACGATCAGATATCCTATGGATTCTAATCCGATGTTTTTTTCCATCGGAAATCCGATGAAACTGTCTGCCATCAGTCTTGCCCACACACCATCAGTCAAAAAACCGACCGTTTCAAACGCGGTGATGTAAAACACTCCGATGAGCCGAGAAAAATGAAGTTCAATGCTTCTGAGCATGTGTCGACTTGATTCTGAGCATGCGTGGGTTTTTTATCCGATGGATTTCCACACAGACGATCGGATTTTGCAATCGTTTTTTTTCCTATCGGATAAATTTAAAACATGTTCTATTTTTTCACACCGATGGAAAAAAGACCGATGGGGCCCATACACGATCGGTTCGTCCGATGAAAACAGTCCATCGGACTGTTTTCATCGGTAAAACCGATCGTGTGTACACGGCTTATGATGACCATTGACCTCCTCGCTGAGTAATCATTTTTTGTACGGGTACAACATGTCCCCCGTGCCTGGCTGCGTCCAGCTACCCATGAGCTTTTTTTAAATAAAATTCGCAATTTAGCTTTGAAAAGGCCAGAAAACATAGCAAGATCCAGCTTTTAATAGATCTTAATAGGGTTCAGCTCTAGGTTTGTGGTTTATAGACTTCCTGCTGGATTCAACAAACCTCCTGAGAACAATGCTTTGCTCATCCCTACTTGCCACCTAACAAAGCAGTTTTCCCAAATACTGATTTAAAAAAAAAAAGACTTAAGCCCCGTACACACGGTCGGACTTTTGCCCAGCAAACTTTGCTTTAAGCAAGTTGGACCAACAATCCGACCGTGTGTACGCTCCATCGGACAAACTTTTTTTCGCTTGGTTTTGTTTTCATCGGACAAAAGTTGGGTCTGCAAACGGACAAACTTTTTCCCAACAAAAGTCAGATAGATCAAAGTCCTACCGTGTGTACAGAAAACCATAGGACTTTTGTCCGATGGACAAAACAACTAATGTTAAAATCAACCAACAATAGCAGAAGTTGACCAAAGGGTGGCGGTAAAGAGCAGAAAAGAGCAGAAAAACCATGTGATGTTGCAAAAAGTTTTGGGAAAGTTTGCAGAAAAGTCCTGTGGTGTGCATGCTATGGGTGTGCCCGGCCAACTCCGTTCGGACAAAAATCCACGGAAAAGTCCGATGGAAGTCCGACCGTGTGTACGAGGCTTTACTCTTCCACTTACAGTCAATGACAATAGAAAGTGTCCCTTATATTCTACATGTTTTTATCATTAGTCCAAAACCTTTATTTATTTCCTATGCCTCTACCTAGCGTATAATTTAAAGGGTTGTTAACCACTTCAGCCCCGGTCCATTTGGCTGCTCAAAGACCAGGCCACTTTTTGCGATTCGGCACTGCATCGCTTTAACTGACAATTGCACGGTCGTGCGACGTGGCTCCCAACAAAATTGGCGTCCTTTTTTTTTCTCACAAATAGAACTTTCTTTTGGTGGTATTTGATCACCTCTGCGGTTCTTATTTTTTGCACTATAAACAAAAATAGAGCGACAATTTTGAAAAAAATTCAATATTTTTTACTTTTTGCTATAATAAATATCCCCAAAAAATATATAAAAATTTTTTTTTTCCTCAGTTTAGGCCGATACGTATTCTTCTACATATTTTTGGTAAAAAAAATCGCAATAAGCGTTTATTGATTGGTTTGCGCAAAAGTTATAGCATCTACAAAATAGGGGATAGTTTTATGGCATTTTTATTAATAAGGTTTTTTTTTTACTAGTAATGGTGGCGATCAGCGATTTTTATCGTGACTGCGACATTATGGCAGACACATCGGACACTTTTGACAGCATTTTGGGTCCATTGTCATTTTACAGTGATCAGTGCTATAAAAATGCACTGATTACTGTAAAAATGACACTGGCAGGGAAAGGGGTTAACCTGTAGGGGGCACTGAAGGGGTTAAGTGTGACCTGGGGAGTGCTTCTAACTGTTAGGGGGCGTGGCTTGCCGTGACACGTCACTGATTGCTGTTCCCGATGACAGGGAACAGACGATCAGTGACATGTCACTAGGAAGCACGGGGAGATGTTGTGTTTACACTAACATCTCCTCAATCTTCAGCTCCGTTACACGATCGCCGGACACCGGCTGACATCGAGTCCGTGGGTCCCGCGAGCACGGTCACGGAGCTTGCGCCAGGGTCACAAGTGCGCCGCCGGCGGGGTGCGCGCGACTACGCGGTGGCAATTTATAGGGGACGTATATATATACGCCCATTTGCCTGTCCGTACCATTCTGTCTACGTAAATGTTCGCGCGGCAGTCGGCAAGCGGTTAATGTGCCCGCTAAACAATGAAGCAACAAGGCAAGCAGATTTTTCCTGTTAGCGAATGTAATCTTTTACCATTAAGTCTGATGAACAATTCGTCATAGAGTTAATAAATGCAGAGAGACTGCTTACAATTAATTCCTCCCAGAGATTTATTTCAATATAGGGACATGTTTTATTGACTCTCTAAGACTCAGAACCCAACCTTCTCTCACAGCATGTTATTAAGAAGCAATATATCTCTGTAGACTTGCGTAGTAATAAAACAATGCTAACTTTCTAGCCTGTATGGAATGCCTAAGCAAAGTATCATCAATGCGTAGCTCTCAGTATTTACAGAACTCCAATGAAGACAGTGTTAAAGTGTTTGTAAAGTCACAACTTTTTTGAGAGAGTAGTTAAGGGTTAGAACTCCTGTAAGGATTTTTTTTTTGTATTAAAAGTTTTTTATTGAACACTGTACACATGAAACATAACATTGCAGGGTACATGGCAATACTGGTATCAGAGAAATTCATCAGAAATGGTATATACATGCATTAACAAACTTCATTCTGGTGTAGGTACAGTTTTAAGCGTAACATAAAGGTATCACTGGGTGAGGAGGGATTGCCCCATTGGAACCGTGTACAATATATTAGTGATGAGCCGAACACCCCCGGGTTCGGTTCGCACCAGAACCCGCGAACGGACCGAAAGTTCGTACGAACATTAGAACCCTATTAAATACAATGGATGCGAACGTTCGAATTCTAAAGTGCTAATTATAACAACTATTATGCATGTTATTGTCCTAAAAAGGGTTTGGGAACCCGGGTTGTGCACCAGGGGACATGTATCAATGCAAAAAGAAGTTTTAAAAACGGTCGTTTTTCGGGAGCAGTCATTTTAATGATGCATAAAGTGAAAAAAAAAAAAGTCAAATATTCCTTTAAATATCGTACCTGGGGGGTGTCTAAAGTATGCCTGTGAAGTGCCACGTGTTTCCCGTGTTTAGAACTGTCCCTGCACAAAATGACACTTCTAAAGGAAAAAAAAGCCATTTAAAACTGCTTGCGGCTTTAATGTAATGTCTGGTCCCGGTAATATGGATGAAAATCTTTAAGAAAAATGGCATAGCTACCCCATGACCCCCCCCCCCCTACCCCAGCCCATTACCAGCCCCTTTGGGTCTTGTATGGATATTAAGGGGAACCCCGCACATAAAATAAAAAAGGCCCTATATACTCTGAACAGACGTATACAGGCGGTGCATACAAGACAGGGACTGTAGGTTTGTTCTTATGTAGAATCTGTTTGTAATTTTGAACAGGTACAATGTTGAAGTGTAGCTCCAGCCCAAAAATCTATTTTTAAACTTTTTGGAAAACATAGGTAAGGGTTATCACCCCTGTAACATTTGTTTTGCTGTCTGTGCCCCTGTTCAGAACATTTCACCTCACTTTCCGTCCCAATGACAACTGTTTTTGAAATGTGGTGTTTTTCTTGAAACAAGGATTGCTGATAAAGCATCAGTACAGAGGAGACACCTTTCTCCCATATTTATTCTTACAGGAGAGAATTTTCCTTCCTAGTGGTAGATTTCCTCTCACTTCCTGTTGTCTTCTTGCGTTTGCAAGTAGGAGTCGTTTGTAAGTTGGATGTTTGAAAGTAGGGACCTGCCGTATATACTCTGCAGAAATAGGCCCCTTAGTTGTTGGTGTTGGCACAACACTGTAAGCACTCACAGTTACTCTTGGTTGGTGCTGGAACGCCCTGCTGTCAACTATTATATCAGGAATTTTAATTACATATAATTGTTGAACAGTGGTAGTAAAAATTGGGCCTTTGATGGTGGTGCTGGTGCCACAACACTGTAAGCCCTGACAGTTACTCTTGGTGGGTGCAGCAATGGGCCCTGCTGTGAATTATTAGATCAAGAATTGTAATTGCATGCCCCTGTTGAACAGGGGCTGAAAAATTGGGCCTTTCGTGGTGGTGGTGGTGGTGTTGCCACAACACTGTAAGCCCTCAGAGTTACTCTTGGTGGGTGCAGGAATGGGCCCTGCTGTGAATTATTAGATCAAGAATTATAATTGCATGCCCCTGTTGAACAGGGGCTGAAAAATTGGGCCTTTCGTGGTGGTGGTGGTGGTGGTGGTGTTGCCACAACACTGTAAGCCCTCAGAGTTACTCTTGGTGGGTGCAGCAATGGGCCCTGCTGTGAATTATTAGATCAAGAATTGTAATTGCATGCCCCTGTTGAACTGGGGCTGAAAAATTGGGCCTTAGGCACTGGTGGCACAACACTACAACCCCTCACAGATACTGTACTTGGAGCACAGCAATGAGCCCTGTTGCAAAGTATTGCTTCAAAAATTGTAATGACACGCCCCTGTTAAACAGGGGCTGAAAAATTGGGCCTTAGGCACTGGTGCCACAACACTCCAACCCCTCACAGATACTGTACTTGGAGCACAGCAATGAGCCCTATGGCAAATTATTGCTAAAAAAATTGTAATTACACGCCCCTGTAAAACAGGGGCTGAAAAATTGGGCCTTAGCCACTGGTGGCGGCACCCATAAACAAAAATGATCTTCCAAGCTATCATCATCAATCGTATCATTGAGGACTCGGAGGAGGAGGATAGCCAGTCAACATAACAGCACAGGCACTCAGCATCAGCATCAGTCTTGAAGGGATGTGACATGTTAAAATCAATTAGTCTGTTATATCAGCATCAGGTGTGTGGTAGCTGGTGGTGATCCAAGACTGGTTCATCTTGATGAAAGTCAGTCGATCAACCGAGTCGGTGGACAGGCGCACCCTGTGATCCGTGACAAATTCTCCAGCAGCACTGAATGTGCGTTCCGAAAGAACGCTGGATGCAGGACAGGCCAGTAGCTCAATTGCATACTGTGCAAGCTCTGGCCAGTGATCCATCCTCAAGACCCAGTAAGCCAGAGGATTTTCGGTGGGGAAGGTGTCCAAGTCTGACCTTGCCCCTAGATATTCCTGCACCATGTTTATCAGACGCTGGCGATGGTTGCTGGAACCGATCATACTTTGGGGCTGCGGACTAAAGAATTGTCTGAACGCATCGGTCAGACGGCCACCTTCCCCACCGCTCCTTCTTTGACTGGCCGAAGCCTCAGCAACTCGTTGTCCAGGACCAGGAGTTTGTAACCTCCCAGTCTCTGGGAACGCGTTGTACAGACCTTTCTGCAAGGCCTCCCGGAGTTGTCTCATCCTCTGCTCCCTCTGCGACGGTAACATAAGGTCCGCAACCTTACCCTTGTACCGTGGATCAAGGAGAGTGGCCAGCCAGTAATGGTCCCTCTCCTTGATCCGAAGAATACGAGGATCCTTCCGCAGACTTTGCAGGATCAGGGAGGCCATGCAGCGTAGGTTTGCTGAGGCATTCGCTCCGGAGTCCTCTGGGTCACTAAGGACGACATGATCCACAGCCACCTCCTCCCAGCCACGTACAAGTCCACTGGTTTCTTGGGACTGTAAATCATCCCTAAAAGACTGCTGCTGATGATGCTGAGTGCCAGCCTCCACCTCCATGCTGACACAATCCTCCTCCTCCTCCTCCTCCTCCTCCTCTTCCTGTGCGATGGGTGGGACAGAAGGAACACTGTCTGGGTAAGGGGGCCTTGAGAGGCAAGGAAGTCCTCCTCTTCCTGCCTCTGTTCTGCCTCAAGTGCCCTGTCCATTATTCCACGCAGCGTGTGCTCCAACAGGTGGACAAGAGGTACAGTGTCACTGATGCATGCACTGTCACTGCTCACCATCCTCGTGGCCTCCTCAAATGGTGCCAGGACAGTGCATGCATCCCTGATCATGCCCCACTGGCGTGGAGAAAAAAAACCAAGCTCCCCTGACCCTGTCCTGGTGCCGTAGTCGCACAGGTACTCATTGATGGCCCTCTGCTGCGTGTGCAGCCACTGCAGCATGGCCAACGTTGAGTTCCACCTGGTGGGCATGTCACATATAAGGCGGTTCTTGGGCAGGTTCAACTCCTTTTGCAGCTCAGCCAGGCGAGCACTGGCATTATAAGATCTGCGGAAATGCACACAGACTTTCCTGGCCTGCCTCAGGACATCCTGTAAGCCCGGGTACCTGCCCAAGAACCGCTGCACCACCAGGTTAAGGACGTGAGCCACACAGGGCACATGGGTCAGTTGTCCCTGTCGGAGGGCGGAGAGGAGGTTGGTGCCATTGTCGCAAACCACCATTCCTGGCTTAAGCTGGCGTGGCGTCAACCACCTCTCGGCCTGGCCCTGCAGAGCAGACAGGACCTCTGCCCCAGTGTGGCTTCTGTCCCCCAAACACACCAGCGCAAGCACGGCATGGCATCTTTTTGCCTGCGTACTTGCGTAGCCCCTTGAACGCCTACGGAGCACCGCTGGTTCCGAGGACAAACCACAGGAAGAGGCCATGGAGGAAGAAGAAGAGGAGGGGGTGGAGGAGAGAGGTGTGTCACAACTAGTAGTAGCATTTTGGAGGCGGGGCGGTGGAACAACCTCCAACACTACTGCACCTTGTCCTGCATCCTTCCCAGCTGCCAAAAGAGTGACCCAATGGGCCGTGAAAGAAAGGTAACGTCCCTGTCCATGCCTGCTGGACCATGAGTCAGCGGTAATATGCACCTTACCGCTGACCGCCCTGTCCAGCGAGGCCAAGACATTGCCTTCCACATGCCGGTAGAGAGCCGGAATAGCCTTCCGTGAGAAAAAGTGGCGTTTGGGAACCTGCCACTGAGGAACCGCACATTGCACAAACTCACGGAAGGGGGCCGAGTCTACCAACTGAAAAGGCAGCAGTTGAAGCGCTAGCAATTTAGCCAAGCTAGCATTCAACTGCTGGGCATGTGGATGGCTGGGAGTGAACTTCTTTCGACGGTCCAGCAGCTGGGGCAGGGAAATTTGCCTGCTAGAATCGGACGTCGGTGTACTGCTAGCAGAGTGGCCGCAAGTACTTGGCTGTGACACACCTAATTCTACACCTTCATTCCTCTCAGTGCATGTTTCAGAGAGGACTGAAGTTATAGTGGGGTTGGAAATCCCAGCTGATGCGGTGCAAGGAGAGGTCCGCTTTGTTCTTTGGTGTGGGTCTTTGAGGTAGGCTTGCCAACGAGCTGCATGGCAGGTCAACATATGTCTGGTCAGGCATGTGGTACCCAAGCGGCTGATGTTTTGGCCACGCGATATACGCTTGAGACATATGTTGCAAACAGCAGCTGTGCGATCTGATGCACTAGCCTCAAAAAAGGCCCACACCAAAGAACTTTTTGAATGACGGGCAGAGGCAGCGCCCTGCACAGGCGGAGCTCTGCGGTGTGATTCCGTCGGTGTACTGCCCTTACGCTGGCCACCAAAGGGCATCCTGCCTCGTTGGAGATGTGCCTCCTCCTCATCCTCCTCCTCCTCCTCTCTCCTATTAGGCACCCACGTGGAGTCAGTGACCTCATCATCCCCTCCCTCCTCATCACTGGAGCCAATCTGGCAGTATGCTGCAGCTGCTGGAACATGACTGCCAGATTGGTGTCCTTCTTGAGCATCCCCTCTGTCTGCTCTCACGCTACTGCCTTCCTGTAGCTGGGTTTCATCATCAGACCCTTCGAAACGCTGGGCATCCTCCTGGAGCATGTACCCAACACTGTGCTCAAACAGTTCTGGGGACTCCTCAGGAGGAGGACATGGTGGGTCTAGGGAAGGAGTGACTGATGATGAGTCTGACATTGATACCAGGGAAGAGGACGCTTTGGCAGCTGCTTTTCCAGTACCCTGAGCCTGGGTGAGAGAGGATGAGGAGGAGGAGGAGGGCTTGGTCATCCACTCTACCAAGTCTTCGGCATGATGTGGCTCAACATGTCCAGCTGCCGAAAAGAAGGACAAGCGTGTCCCATGGCCATGTGCTGATGACAATGCACCGCGTCCACGACCAGCACTGTTGCCCCCAGACACAGAGCCTGCTTGCCCTCTTTTATTGCCTCCTGACTGTCTGCCTCTCCTTGTTTGCCTTCCAGACATTCTAATAGATGGCCTGCAGGGAGATGGGAAAAAAGCAATAAGGGATACCTTCAGGTGTCCTTCTCTGTCCCTTTACTTAAGGATTTCTAAATATGGTTGAGGATGATTGCTTTTGCACAGAATAGCACAACGACAATTTCCCTGACTGTCCAAAAAAACAAGGATTTCAAAGATGGTTGATGAGGAATGCTTTAGCACACTATAGCACAAGGAGAATTTCCCTCACTGTCCTTCCCTGTCCCTAGAAACAAGGATTATCACAGTGAAAGAAACTGACACTCTTCCTACCTATAGTTTTCTGTCCCTAGAAAAAATGTTTTTTTAAAGCACACTATAGCACAAGGAGAATTTTCCTCACTGTCCTTCCCAGTCCCTAGAAACAAGGATTATCACAGTGAAAGAAACTGACACTCTTCCTACCTATAGTTTTCTGTCCCTAGAAAAAATGTTTTTTTAAAGCACACTATAGCACAAGGAGAATTCCCTCACTGTCCTTCCCTGTCCCTAGAAACAAGGATTATCACAGTGAAAGAAACTGACACTCTTCCTACCTATAGTTTTCTGTCCCTTGAAAAAATGTTTTTTTAAAGCACACTATAGCACAAGGAGAATTCCCTCACTGTCCTTCAACGTCCCTAGAAACAAGGATTCGCACAGTAAAACACACTGACACTCTCCCTACCTATAGTTTTCTGTCCCTAGAAAAAATGTTTTTTTAAAGCACACTATAGCACAAGGAGAATTCCCTCACTGTCCTTCCCTGTCCCTAGAAACAAGGATTCGCACAGTAAAACACACTGACACTCTCCCTACCTATAGTTTTCTGTCCCTAGAAAAAATGTTTTTTTAAAGCACACTATAGCACAAGGAGAATTTCCCTCACTTTCCTTCTTTGTCCCTAGAAACAAGGATTATCACAGTGAAAGAAACTGACACTCTTCCTACCTATAGTTTTCTGTCCCTTGAAAAAATGTTTTTTTAAAGCACACTATAGCACAAGGAGAATTCCCTCACTGTCCTTCCCTGTCCCTAGAAACAAGGATTCGCACAGTAAAACACACTGACACTCTCCCTACCTATAGTTTTCTGTCCCTAGAAAAAATGTTTTTTTAAAGCACACTATACCACAAGGAGAATTCCCTCACTGTCCTTCCCTGTCCCTAGAAACAAGGATTCGCACAGTAAAACACACTGACACTCTCCCTACCTATAGTTTTCTGTCCCTAGAAAAAATGTTTTTTTAAAGCACACTATAGCACAAGGAGAATTCCCTCACTGTCCTTCCCTGTCCCTAGAAACAAGGATTCGCACAGTAAAACACACTGACACTCTCCCTTCCTATAGTTTTCTGTCCCTAGAAAAAATGTTTTTTTAAAGCACACTATAGCACAAGGAGAATTCCCTCACTGTCCTTCCCTGTCCCTAGAAACAAGGATTCGCACAGTAAAACACACTGACACTCTCCCTACCTATAGTTTTCTGTCCCTAGAAAAAATGTTTTTTTAAAGCACACTATAGGCACAAGGAGAATTCCCTCACTGTCCTTCCCTGTCCCTAGAAACAAGGATTCGCACAGTAAAACACACTGACACTCTCCCTACCTATCCTTCTCTTTCCCTAAACTAAAGGAATCCAGGTTAAGCAAGAAAAAAATAAATGTCACTGTCCCTGCCTATGCTTCTCTTTCCCTGCTCCGGAACACACTACACTAGGCCGCCGTGCTGGCGGCCTTTTATAGTGTGGGGCGTGTACTAAACACCCTCAGCAATAATTGGCCACAGGCATCCTGCCTGTGGCCAATCATTGCTCTCCTCGCTGCCGGCGCTGTGATTGGCCAAGCATGCGGGGTCACAGTGCATGCTTGGCCAATCACAGCGCCTGGATGACACTGCGATGGCGTAGTGCATTGTGGGCCGTTCGCGTCACTCGAATTTGGCGCGAACGGCCCAAATCGTTCGATCTTCGTCGAACGATCGAACAGCCGATGTTCGAGTCGAACGTATGTTCGACTCGAACACGAAGCTCATCCCTACAATATATTAACCCAAGTCAGGAGCAACATTTGGACATAGTATTATCAACAACCCTCTTGGACATACCGTGCAGGTGTTAGAAGAATTAAGCCATCTATCCCATATTTTATTATACTTATCAGGGCAGCCACGGTTAATATATATGAATTTTTTGTACGGAAGGGTAACGTTTATGTCTGCTTTCCACTCAGAGGCGCTGGGGGGGTGTGGGCCTCATCCAATGTCGGGCTATGATCTTCCGAGCCGAGAAGAGTGTCTCATGTAGAAATGTTCTGGTAAATTTATCAAGGTCAAAGTCAGGGAAAATGCCCAATAAGCATTGTTTAGGGTCTAGGGACAAAGGGGAGCCCATGTCATCGTGGAGAAAGTCTACAACCTGTTTCCATAACACCTGAAGCATGGGACATGACCAAAGCAAGTGGAAGAACGTGCCCGGGTCTCGTGTGCACATTGGACAGACTGTGGCGGTTTCAGGTTTAAAACGGGCGACTCTGAGAGGAGTAAGGTATGTCCGATGTAAAATAAACAATTGTGACAACCTGTCAGAAAGCTTGGGGGAAACAGTATTGCATGCATCTAAAGCCTCACTCCATTCCTCATCCTCCAGTGGCCCCACATCTCTTTCCCATCTCGGTTTGAGGTTATACGCTAGCATGGTGGCAGATGGAGTGAGGAGCATATTGTAGAAATCAGAGATCAACCGACAAGGGTCCGATCCCTTGATCACTGCAACTAAGGCATTAGAAGCTGGCTGTGGGATGGCTGGAGAGAACTGGGATCGCGTCGCATGGCACAGTTGAAGAAATCTGTAATGCATAGACCTGGGAGCATGTATTGGTTCTGGAGCTCAGAAAATGTTTTAAGGGTCCCGTTAGATAATATGTGGTGTAGGTAATACACCCCTCTCCTGCTCCACACCTCAGTGTCTGGGAGCAATCGAAATTCAGGCAAAGACTTATTGTGCCATAGAGGAGTATGGTCATTAAATGTGGGAATCTTAATCAGCCTAACTGCGATGTCCCATATCTGTCTATAGTGATACAAAAGTGACTTACGGTTATCTTCAGATTCATTGCCTCCCTGCCCCACTGCCACTGCCATCAAGGGATCTGTAGTGCATTGAGCCCAGTGAGGACATAGGAGAGTAAGAAACCTTAGTCTATCTGTTGTGTACATGGTAAAGTTGGGATAGCTGGGACGCAAGATAATATACCGTATTTATCGGCATATAACACGCACAGGCGTATAACACGCACCCTAACTTTAAGAGGAAAGTTTCAGGAAAAAAAACTTTCCAAAGCCCCTGCGTATAACACGCAGGCACAGTTTACCCTCTATTTTCAGGGTAAAAAAGCGAGTGTTATACACCAATAAATACAGTAAATTAAAATCTGGAAAGGCTGTCCCTCCCAAATCAGTGGGATTTTTTAGTACATTCCAGGCCAATTTATGCCTGTTGTTACCCCATACAAATGACTTCAGCAGAGCATCGATTAATTTGAAGTATTTTAGGGGTATATATACAGGCGTGTGCCAAAGCGTGTACAAAATCTTGGGCAGTAAAATCATTTTTATGATGTTAACGCGTCCCCACACTCCCAATGGCAACCTGGCCCAGATCTGAGTCTTGGATTTGAGTAGTGTAAAAAGGGGTTTGATGTTTAGGGAGATGTAATCAGCCGGAGACCTGGACACGGAGACTCCTAGATATTTAATAGAGCTGACCCTCTGTAGCGGAAGATGTTCCTGAAGTCTGGGGGGAGGGAAGCTATCTATAGGCAAAATTTGGGATTTATCCCAATTGATTTTGAGACTGGAAAATTATCCGAAATATTCAATGGTTTGTAACGCAGTTTGTAGGGAAGTATCAGAGTCTGCCAAGTAGAGTAACGTGTCGTCAGCGTAAAGGCTGATTTTCTCCACGTGTGCCCCCACTCGGAGGCCACAGATCATAGGATTGTCCCTAATGGAAATTGCAAGAGGTTCGGCTGCCAGGGCATATAATAGAGGGGACAGCCCTGCCTAGTGCCTCTGGTAAGGTCAAAGGACCAGGAGGTCCATCCATTAGCGACAACCCTACCCCGCGGGCCTGGTATAACAGCTGAACCCACTTAATGAAGTTTGGGCCAAAACCAAATCCCCTGAGGCAACCCCAGAGGTACCGCCATTCGACAGAGTCGAATGCCTTGGCTGTATCCAAGGCCACTACAACACGGGATCCAACATCAGCATTCACTGCTTTCAGGTTGATATAGAGTCTTCTAAGATTAAATGAGGTGTTGCGGCCTGGCTTAAAGCTTTTAGCAAGGATCTTTATATCAACCTGCAAGAGTGATATGGGTCAACTGTTTGGGAGATAGTATTTCACTGTATTGTATATAAAATTCTATAGGCAGGCCATCAGAACCTGGGGCCTTAGACTTATGAAAGCTAGCAATTGCCGTAGTCACTTCATCAGACGTAAGGGGTGCCTCCAGGGCAGTAACCTGGTCATCTGTCAATTTCGGAAAGTTAATACCTGCAAGTAGGTTCGTCAGTTGGTCATCAGGTCGGGCCACTCCTGTAAGGTTTTGATTGCTGTCTGTGTCCCCATTGGGTAGATTCACCCTCTCTAACAAAGAAAGTCAAGGTAAGCCAAAATTTTACCAGAACTAGAGGTGAGGGGATATCTTCCAATGGGACAGTGGTCTGTTTATGAGGGAATATTCCCTAGCTTTGGAGGGTTCTCCTCATACTTTCTGCTGTATCTCTATTACAGGAAGTAGAGAGAAAACTCTCCCATAGGACACAGACAGCAAAAAAAAAATGTGTAGGCAGGGGCAGTCTATCTGTACTCCCCAATGTAGGTGGCGCTCGACCACAGTGGCAAGGTAGAAGGGGAAGAAAGTCATGAGGAACTTGGTTACATCGTTAATCTGGTTGAAAAAATACACATGTCAATCCAGTTCAACCAACATAGAAAAAACAAAACACACACAAATAGAAAACCTCCATATATAAACCCACTGTCAGGTCACCTGTGGCCAGGTGACAGATGCACACCGTAGGGGGACAGGAGTGCACCGCAAGGTAGTGAACCCTATGGCTGACTGCTGCGGATAGGAAACTGGGTGGTTGTGGAAAGCGGGACCAGAGGAGCACAACCGGGATCCTATGGGAAGCTAGAGCCAAGATTCCCCAGGGCGCGGAGTCTAAGACCCAGCAGGTCTTCTCCAGAGCCTCTAGTGGTGAGGATGTTATGCTGCAGGCTGGGTCCAGGTCGCCGCCCCTAGAGTCTCCTAGCTCACGCCCCATAGGATAAGGGGACAAGAGGGGAAGCAGCAGCACGAGATATAAGAGTAACGAATAACAAGCTGAAAGTCAAGGGCCACAAGCAGACAAGGATAACGAAAGACAAGCCGAAGGTCAAGGGTCACCAGCAGACAGGGATAGTCGGGGACAAGCCAATAACGTAACAGAGAGACAGACGTAGCACACGGCAGGCAGGAACCCAAACACACAATGCCTAACAAACACGTTGATCAGCAAAGCAGGCTTGCAGTGCACAGGTTAATATAGTGTTCTGTGATAGGGCCTGGGGTGGAGTCAGGCTGGGAGGAGATTATAAAGGAAGCCAGGTGAAAGGGTTCTGGCCTCTAAGATGAACACATGGGAAGGAAGGTAAGCTGACAGACAAACACTACTGCATATCCATGACAGTACCCTCCCTCTTATGGGCCCTCCCCCGCCTGGGCCCAGGCTTAAAGGGAAATCTCTGATGAAACCTCCTCAACAGATGAGGTGCAGCGACATCAGATGCAGCAATCCAAGACACCTCCTCAGGACCAAAACCTCTCCAATGCACAAGGTACTGAAGAATGCCTCTGCAGAGCCGAGAATCCAGAACTTGTCTAACCTCGTACTTAAGATTATCCTCAGAGACCGAAAACAAGGTAGGGAGATGACAAGAAGATCTATTGAGAACCAAAGGTTCTCTAGGAATAAGCAAGGGCATGAGAGGATCAACAGGAATCTGAGGAGGGTCCCCTAGACCCTTAAAGGGGAACTGGTCATCTTGCACAGGACCATCAGACTGGACAGATGTCAGTGGAACCCTGAAGTCAGGTTGGTTAGAAGGTGACATGTCGCCGGAGTCAAGCTGAATAGCTGAAGGACAAGCAGAATGTCCTGAACAAGAAAAAGTAGGAGGCTCACTGGGCATGGGCTGGACTGGCATAACTAGTACAGAGGCAGAGTGAATAGCTGAGTCAGGTGTAGCGACTACCTGAATCGCATCGCAAGACGTAGCGACTGCAGGACTTGTAGACAAGCTAGCCTGGCTGTGCGTCCAAGGGTGGTTAGGGACAGAGAAATGTAAATGGTTATGCAACCTGGAATGAATGACCAGCTCAGGTTCACAGGGGGCAACCTTGGGTAGGCAGGACGAGGAACAGGAGGAACCCCAAGCCAGGATCTGTCCAGTAGTACAGTCCACATGAGGAGAATGGAGCTGTAACCATGGGAGACCCAAAATTATAGGCGTTGAGGCCTTGGGTAAGATAAGGAAGGATATCCACTCCTGGTGGAGTGTCCCTACCGACATCTTAACAGGGAGGGTCTGGAAGCGGATAGGTCCCCCTGGGAGAACAGTACCATCAATCGCCTAGACCACCAATGGCGTGGTGAGGGGCAAAAGAGTAAGTCTCATGGACGATGCGATTTCCCAGTCCATGAAATTACCAGCGGCTCCGGAATCCAGATATGCTGAGACCGAATGAGAAGAAGCACCAACATGAAGGAACACAGAAAGCAGAAGACGAGAAGGGGAAGGTGATATTTCTGGGTCCAATGCTCCACTTTCCAGATGAAGTGGACCCGAACGTTTTTCTGGACAAAGAGAGCAAGTGTCACGAAAATGACCTTTGCCCCCACAGTAAAGACACAGACCAAGAGTTCTGCGCCTAGCACGTTCCTCGGGGGATAGCCTGGTCCGACCCAGCTGCATGGGTTCCTCAGCTGGTAGGAGATGCTCTACGGGTCGAAGAGAGGGGAGCTCAGGCTGACTAAGAACCAAGGAGTGCTGGCGTTGCTTTTCTAAGGTCCTCTCCTGAAAGCGAATATCGATCTGGTTACACAAGGAGATAACGCCGGCCAGATCAGTGGGGATGGTTCTTCCTGCTAATTCATCCTTCACTCTATCAGACAGGCCATGCAAAAAGGTTGCGACTAAGGCCTCATTGTTCCAGCTCAACTCAGCCGACAGTATGCGGAAATGAAGGGCATACTGTCCCACAGAAGCAGACTATTGGCGGAGACGTAAAAGGGCGCTGGCCGCTGAAGAGACACGAGCCGGTTCTGCAAAGATATTCCGAAAAAGTTTCAAGAAGCCAGACAGGCTAGAAACCACTGGATCATTCAGTTCCCACAGAGGGGCTGCCCAGGCTAAAGCTTCACCAGAGAGGAGGGAAATGATATAGGCTACCTTAGCCCGATCAGACAGGAAGTTTTGGGGCAGGAGCTCAAAATGAATCGTGCATTGGCTAAGGAATCCCCTGCAAGCCTTGGAGTCCCCAGAGAAACGGGACGGAGCTGGCAGTTGTAGTGAGTGTGTGGCTGCGACTGGTGCAATAGGTGCAGCCGCTGGTTGTATTTGAGGTTGCGGATTCAGGGTTCTCAAGGAGGCCTGAAGCTGCTCGAAGCGAGAAGCCAGATCCTGGAGGAATCGCATCACCTGAGTCTGATTCGATTCCTGGGTTTCAAGTCTGCAAACTATGCCCTGCAATGGATCATCCGCGGGGAGCGGGATGTCAGCCGGGTTCATGGCTGATCAAACTGTCAGGTCACCTGTGGCCAGGTGACAGATGCACACCGTAGGGGGACAGGAGTGCACCGCAAGGTAGTGAACCCTATGGCTGACTGCTGCGGATAGGAAACTGGGTGGTTGTGGAAAGCGGGACCAGAGGAGCACAACTGGGATCCTATGGGAAGCTAGAGCCAAGATTCCCCAGGGCGCGGAGTCTAAGACCCAGCAGGTCTTCTCCAGAGCCTCTAGTGGTGAGAATGTTATGCTGCAGGCTGGGTCCAGGTCGCGGCCCCTAGAGTCTCCTAGTTACGCCCCATAGGATAAGGGGACAAGAGGGGAAGCAGCAGCACGAGATATAAGAGTAACGAATAACAAGCTGAAAGTCAAGGGCCACAAGCAGACAAGGATAACGAAAGACAAGCCGAAGGTCAAGGGTCACGAGCAGACAGGGATAGTCGGGGACAAGCCAATAATGTAACAGAGAGACAGACGTAGCACACGGCAGGCAGGAACCCAAACACACAATGCCTAACAAACACGTTGATCAGCAAAGCAGGCTTGCAGTGCACAGGTTAATATAGTGTTCTGTGATAGGGCCTGGGGTGGAGTCAGGCTGGGAGGAGATTATAAAGGACGCCAGGTGAAAGGGTTCTGGCCTCTAAGATGAACACATGGGAAGGAAGGTAAGCTGACAGACAAACACTACTGCATATCCATGACACCCACAGTTGATCCAGAGAAAGGCAAAAAGAAAAAAACAATAAAGCATGATGCAATCTGGTCCAGCTGATCCCCCAACCGGCAATCGGATATTCTTTGGATTAATTTTACCTTGTCTCTGCACCCCACCCAACCCATCTTCCAGTACCACCCCTTTTAGAGAATATAGAATCAAGTATCATTTTGTGGTGCTAAGTAATTTGTATGGAATTTGTAAATGATAAAAAGAAAAGCGGTAAAATAGATCCCCTGTAACTCCTGTAGCTAACAACAATCATCAGCAAGAATAGAACCACCCCAGCAATAACAGACTCCCAAAAGCCAGCATCAATAGACCCTCCAGCAACAATAGAGCCCTCCCTCAACAGTAGATCACTCCCAGCAATGATTGACCCCCCCAGCAACATAAGACCCACCCCCAGCAACAATAGATCCCCCTCCAGGAACTATAGATCCTCCAGCACCCCTTGCTATTTCATACATTCAGTGTTCCTGCTGAAAAAAAACACTGCCTATAAATATTAGTGTCCGGTTATATTATGTGCATCTAGGAAAGAATCCAGGCCTTTTAAAACAATCTACTGAGATGGCCACTGCCCATCTGATCAAGATCTTAACCATTCCCTATCCTATACCCCAGTCCATATTCTACCTGAAGCTTTAAATTTACAACCAGAACCACACTCATATTTCACTGATACTACTGTGATAATTGGTAAGCCCCCACAATTCGAAGGAAAAGTGCAAATCAGGGTTGGTCATCAAAAGAGGGCAGTAGGCTACAAAAGGAAAAGTTTCATTGCCTTTGTAGGGATACCCTGATAGAGTCAATAGCTACAATTAAACTTTTTTTTTCTGTTTTGGATAGTGTAAATCTGTGACCATGCTTGTAAAAATCACCTTCTGTAACGGTCCTGTTGACTGTTGTCATCAGCATAGAAAATTGGAAATGGAAAATGGAAATGGAAATGGAAAAATGACAGTTGTCACCCAAACGCAAAAAATTAAGAAGGAAATCTTCTCATAGGGACACCTGTTCCATTGACAACTGTCTAGGAGGGGGTTCCCCTGACTTCAGAGGGATCACTTCTCACTTCCTGTTGTGTCTCGCTGTGAGAGGGATAGTAGCAGTGGCGGCTGGTGAAGTTTTAGGATAGGGGGATGCCAGAGCCCGCCCTTCCTTTTTGACCCCTCCCACGTCTCATAAGCCACACCCCTTATAGAATCCAACCACTCCTGCCCCTGTATTCCACTTGCTTCCACCCATACTGTCAGAAGTATACAGCCCCAGAATCACAGGACAGAGTATACAGCCTCAGAATCACAGGACAGAGTATACAGCCCCAGAATCACAATACATTGTATACAGCTCAGCATCACAGGACAGAGTATATAGCTCAGCATCACAGATCAGGGTATATAGATCAGCATTACAGATAGGGTAAATAGGTCAGCATATCAGATACGGTATATAGCTCAGCATCACAGATAGGGTATATAGATCAGCATCATAGATAGGGTATAAAGATCAGCATTACAGATCAGGGTATACAGATCAGCATCACAGATCAGCGTATATAGAGCAGCATCACAGATCAGGGTATATAGATCAGCATCACAGATCAGGGTATATAGATCAGCATTAGGGATGAGCTCGGTGTTCGAGTCGAACATACGTTCGACTCGAACATCGGCTGTTCGATCGTTCGACGAAGATCGAACGATTTGGGCCGTTCGCGCCTAATTCGAGTGACGCGAACGGCCCACAATGCACTACGCCATCGCAGTGTCATCCAGGCGCTGTGATTGGCCAAGCATGCACTGTGACCCCGCATGCTTGGCCAATCACAGCGCCGGCAGCGAGGAGAGCAATGATTGGCCACAGGCAGGATGCCTGTGGCCAATTATTGCTGAGGGTGTTTAGTACACGCCCCACACTATAAAAGGCCGCCAGCACGGCGGCCTAGTGTAGTGTGTTCCGGAGCAGGGAAAGAGAAGCATAGGCAGGGACAGTGACATTTTTTTTTTCTTGCTTAACCCGGATTCCTTTAGTTTAGGGAAAGAGAAGGATAGGTAGGGAGAGTGTCAGTGTGTTTTACTGTGCGAATCCTTGTTTCTAGGGACAGGGAAGGACAGTGAGGGAAATTCTCCTTGTGCTATAGTGTGCTAAAGCATTGATCATCAACCATCTTTAAAAAATCATTTTTTCTAGGGACAGAAAACTATAGGTAGGGAGAGTGTCAGTGTGTTTTACTGTGATAATCCTTGTTTCTAGGGACAGGGAAGGACAGTGAGGGAAATTCTCCTTGTGCTATAGTGTGCTAAAGCATTGATCATCAACCATCTTTAAAAAAACATTTTTTCTAGGGACAGAAAACTATAGGTAGGAAGAGTGTCAGTTTCTTTCACTGTGATAATCCTTGTTTCTAGGGACAGGGAAGGACAGTGAGGGAAATTCTCCTTGTGCTATAGTGTGCTAAAGCATTGATCATCAACCATCTTTAAAAAAACATTTTTTCTAGGGACAGAAAACTATAGGTAGGAAGAGTGTCAGTTTCTTTCACTGTGATAATCCTTGTTTCTAGGGACAGGGAAGGACAGTGAGGGAAATTCTCTTTGTGCTATAGTGTGCTAAAGCATTGATCATCAACCATCTTTAAAAAAACATTTTTTCTAGGGACAGAAAACTATAGGTAGGAAGAGTGTCAGTTTCTTTCACTGTGATAATCCTTGTTTCTAGGGACAGGGAAGGACAGTGAGGGAAATTCTCCTTGTGCTATAGTGTGCTAAAGCATTGATCATCAACCATCTTTAAAAAAACATTTTTTCTAGGGACAGAAAACTATAGGTAGGAAGAGTGTCAGTTTCTTTCACTGTGATAATCCTTGTTTCTAGGGACAGGGAAGGACAGTGAGGGAAATTCTCCTTGTGCTATAGTGTGCTAAAGCATTGATCATCAACCGTCTTTAAAAAAACATTTTTTCTAGGGACAGAAAACTATAGGTAGGAAGAGTGTCAGTTTCTTTCACTGTGATAATCCTTGTTTCTAGGGACAGGGAAGGACAGTGAGGGAAATTCTACTTGTGCTATAGTGTGCTAAAGCATTGATCATCAATCAGCTTTAAAAAAACATTTTTTCTAGGGACAGAAAACTATAGGTAGGAAGAGTGTCAGTTTCTTTCACTGTGATAATCCTTGTTTCTAGGGCCAGGGAAGGACAGTGAGGGAAATTCTCCTTGTGCTATAGTGTGCTAAAGCATTGATCATCAACCATCTTTAAAAAAACATTTTTTCTAGGGACAGAAGACTATAGGTAGGAAGAGTGTCAGTTTCTTTCACTGTGATAATCCTTGTTTCTAGGGACAGGGAAGGACAGTGAGGGAAATTCTCCTTGTGCTATAGTGTGCTAAAGCATTGATCATCAACCATCTTTAAAAAAACATTTTTTCTAGGGACAGAAAACTATAGGTAGGAAGAGTGTCAGTTTCTTTCACTGTGATAATCCTTGTTTCTAGGGACAGGGAAGGACAGTGAGGGAAATTATCCTTGTGCTATAGTGTGCTAAAGCATTGATCATCAACCGTCTTTAAAAAAACATTTTTTCTAGGGACAGAAAACTATAGGTAGGAAGAGTGTCAGTTTCTTTCACTGTGATAATCCTTGTTTCTAGGGACAGGGAAGGACAGTGAGGGAAATTCTACTTGTGCTATAGTGTTATAGTGTGCTAAAGCATTGATCATCAATCAGCTTTAAAAAAACATTTTTTCTAGGGACAGAAAACTATAGGTAGGAAGAGTGTCAGTTTCTTTCACTGTGATAATCCTTGTTTCTAGGGACAGGGAAGGACAGTGAGGGAAATTCTCCTTGTGCTATAGTGTGCTAAAGCATTGATCATCAACCGTCTTTAAAAAAACATTTTTTCTAGGGACAGAAAACTATAGGTAGGAAGAGTGTCAGTTTCTTTCACTGTGATAATCCTTGTTTCTAGGGACAGGGAAGGACAGTGAGGGAAATTCTCCTTGTGCTATAGTGTGCTAAAGCATTGATCATCAATCAGCTTTAAAAAAACATTTTTTCTAGGGACAGAAAACTATAGGTAGGAAGAGTGTCAGTTTCTTTCACTGTGATAATCCTTGTTTCTAGGGACAGGGAAGGACAGTGAGGGAAATTCTACTTGTGCTATAGTGTGCTAAAGCATTGATCATCGACCATCTTTAAAAAAACATTTTTTCTAGGGACAGAAAACTATAGGTAGGAAGAGTGTCAGTTTCTTTCACTGTGATAATCCTTGTTTCTAGGGACAGGGAAGGACAGTGAGGGAAATTCTCCTTGTGCTACAGTGTGCTAAAGCATTGATCATCAACCATCTTTAAAAAAACATTTTTTCTAGGGACAGAAAACTATAGGTAGGAAGAGTGTCAGTTTCTTTCACTGTGATAATCCTTGTTTCTAGGGACAGGGAAGGACAGTGAGGGAAATTCTCCTTGTGCTATAGTGTGCTAAAGCATTGATCATCAACCATCTTTAAAAAAACATTTTTTCTAGGGACAGAAAACTATAGGTAGGAAGAGTGTCAGTTTCTTTCACTGTGATAATCCTTGTTTCTAGGGACAGGGAAGGACAGTGAGGGAAATTCTCCTTGTGCTATAGTGTGCTAAAGCATTGATCATCAACCGTCTTTAAAAAAACATTTTTTCTAGGGACAGAAAACTATAGGTAGGAAGAGTGTCAGTTTCTTTCACTGTGATAATCCTTGTTTCTAGGGACAGGGAAGGACAGTGAGGGAAATTCTACGTGTGCTATAGTGTGCTAAAGCATTGATCATCAATCAGCTTTAAAAAAACATTTTTTCTAGGGACAGAAAACTATAGGTAGGAAGAGTGTCAGTTTCTTTCACTGTGGTAATCCTTGTTTCTAGGGACAGGGAAGGACAGTGAGGGAAATTCTACTTGTGCTATAGTGTGCTAAAGCATTGATCATCAATCAGCTTTAAAAAAACATTTTTTCTAGGGACAGAAAACTATAGGTAGGAAGAGTGTCAGTTTCTTTCACTGTGATAATCCTTGTTTCTAGGGACAGGGAAGGACAGTGAGGGAAATTCTCCTTGTGCTATAGTGTGCTAAAGCATTGATCATCAACCGTCTTTAAAAAAACATTTTTTCTAGGGACAGAAAACTATAGGTAGGAAGAGTGTCAGTTTCTTTCACTGTGATAATCCTTGTTTCTAGGGACAGGGAAGGACAGTGAGGGAAATTCTCCTTGTGCTATAGTGTGCTAAAGCATTGATCATCGACCATCTTTAAAAAAACATTTTTTCTAGGGACAGAAAACTATAGGTAGGAAGAGTGTCAGTTTCTTTCACTGTGATAATCCTTGTTTCTAGGGACAGGGAAGGACAGTGAGGGAAATTCTACTTGTGCTATAGTGTGCTAAAGCATTGATCATCAACCGTCTTTAAAAAAACATTTTTTCTAGGGACAGAAAACTATAGGTAGGAAGAGTGTCAGTTTCTTTCACTGTGATAATCCTTGTTTCTAGGGACAGGGAAGGACAGTGAGGGAAATTCTCCTTGTGCTATAGTGTGCTAAAGCATTCCTCATCAACCATCTTTGAAATCCTTGTTTTTTGGACAGTCAGGGAAATTGTCGTTGTGCTATTCTGTGCGAAAGCAATCATCCTCAACCATATTTAGAAATCCTTAAGTAAAGGGACAGAGAAGGACACCTGAAGGTAGCCCTTATTGCTTTTTTCCCATCTCCCTGCAGGCCATCTATTAGAATGTCTGGAAGGCAAACAAGGAGAGGCAGACAGTCAGGAGGCAATAAAAGAGGGCAAGCAGGCTCTGTGTCTGGGGGCAACAGTGCTGGTCGTGGACGCGGTGCATTGTCATCAGCACATGGCCATGGGACACGCTTGTCCTTCTTTTCGGCAGCTGGACATGTTGAGCCACATCATGCCGAAGACTTGGTAGAGTGGATGACCAAGCCCTCCTCCTCCTCCTCATCCTCTCTCACCCAGGCTCAGCGTACTGGCAAAGCAGCTGCCAAAGCGTCCTCTTCCCTGGTATAAATATCAGACTCATCATCAGTCACTCCTTCCCTAGACCCACCATGTCCTCCTCCTGAGGAGTCCCCCAAACTGTTTGAGCACAGTGTTGGGTACATGCTGGTCATGGACGCGGTGCATTGTCATCAGCACATGGCCATGGGACACGCTTGTCTTTCTTTTCGGCAGATGACCAAGCCCTCCTGATCCTCTCTCACCCAGGCTCAGGGTACTGTCAAAGCTGCTGCCAAAGCGTCCTCTTCCCTGGTATCAATGTCATCATCAGTCACTACTTCCCTAGACCCACCATGTCCTCCTGAGGAGTCCCCCGAACTGTTTGAGCACAGTGTTGGGTACATGCTCCAGGAGGATGCCCAGCGTTTCGAAGGGTCTGATGATGAAACCCAGCTACAGGAAGGCAGTAGCGTGAGAGCAGACAGAGGGGATGCTCAAGAAGGACACCAATCTGGCAGTCTTGTTCCAGCAGCTGCAGCATACTGCCAGATTGGCTCCAGTGATGAGGAGGGAGGGGATGATGAGGTCACTGACTCCACGTGGGTGCCTAATAGGAGAGAGGAGGAGGAGGAGGATGAGGAGGAGGCACATCTCCAACGAGGCAGGATGCCCTTTGGTGGCCAGCGTAAGGGCAGTACACCGACGGAATCACACCGCAGAGCTCCGCCTGTGCAGGGCGCTGCCTCTGCCCGTCATTCAAAAAGTTCTTTGGTGTGGGCCTTTTTTGAGGCTAGTGCATCAGATCGCACAGCTGCTGTTTGCAACTAGGGATGAGCTTTGTGTTCGAATCGAACATACGTTCGACTCGAACATCGGCTGTTCGATCGTTCGACGAAGATCGAACGATTTGGGCCGTTCGTGCCAAATTCGAGTGACGCGAACGGCCCACAATGCACTACGCTATCGCAGTGTCATCCAGGCGCTGTGATTGGCCAAGCATGCACTGTGACCCTGCATGCTTGGCCAATCACAGCGCCGGCAGCGAGGAGAGCAATGATTGGCCACAGGCAGGATGCCTGTGGCCAATTATTGCTGAGGGTGTTTAGTACACGCCCCACACTATAAAAGGCCGCCAGCACGGCGGCCTAGTGTAGTGTGTTCCGGAGCAGGGATAGAGCAGCATAGGCAGGGACAGTGACTTTTATTTCTTTCTTGCTTAACCTGGATTCCTTTAGTTTAGGGAAAGAGAAGGATAGGTAGGGAGAGTGTCAGTGTGTTTTGTGCTTGTGCTATAGTGTGCTTAAAAAAAACATTTTTTCTAGGGACAGAAAACTGTAGGTAGGGAGAGTGTCAGTTTCTTTCACTGTGTAAGTCCTTGTTTCTAGGGACCTGGAAGGACAGTGAGTGAATTCTCCTTGTGCTATATTGTGCTTAAAAAAAACATTTTTTCTAGGGACAGAAAACTGTAGGTAGGGAGAGTGTCAGTTTCTTTCACTGTGCAAGTCCTTGTTTCTAGGGACCTGGAAGGACAGTGAGTGAATTCTCCTTGTGCTATATTGTGCTTAAAAAAACATTTTTTCTAGGGACAGAAAACTGTAGGTAGGGAGAGTGTCAGTTTCTTTCACTGTGTAAGTCCTTGTAACTAGGGACCTGGAAGGACAGTGAGTGAATTCTCCTTGTGCTATATTGTGCTTAAAAAAAACATTTTTTCTAGGGACAGAAAACTGTAGGTAGGGAGAGTGTCAGTTTCTTTCACTGTGTAAGTCCTTGTTTCTAGGGACCTGGAAGGACAGTGAGTGAATTCTCCTTGTGCTATATTGTGCTTAAAAAAAACATTTTTTCTAGGGACAGAAAACTGTAGGTAGGGAGAGTGTCAGTTTCTTTCACTGTGTAAGTCCTTGTTTCTAGGGACCTGGAAGGACAGTGAGTGAATTCTCCTTGTGCTTTATTGTGCTTAAAAAAAACATTTTTTCTAGGGACAGAAAACTGTAGGTAGGGAGAGTGTCAGTTTCTTTCACTGTGCAAGTCCTTGTTTCCAGGGACCTGGAAGGACAGTGAGTGAATTCTCCTTGTGCTATATTGTGCTTAAAAAAAACATTTTTTCTAGGGACAGAAAACTGTAGGTAGGGAGAGTGTCAGTTTCTTTCACTGTGTAAGTCCTTGTTTCTAGGGACCTGGAAGGACAGTGAGTGAATTCTCCTTGTGCTATATTGTGCTTAAAAAAAACATTTTTTCTAGGGACAGAAAACTGTAGGTAGGGAGAGTGTCAGTTTCTTTCACTGTGTAAGTCCTTGTTTCTAGGGACCTGGAAGGACAGTGAGTGAATTCTCCTTGTGCTTTATTGTGCTTAAAAAAAACATTTTTTCTAGGGACAGAAAACTGTAGGTAGGGAGAGTGTCAGTTTCTTTCACTGTGCAAGTCCTTGTTTCCAGGGACCTGGAAGGACAGTGAGTGAATTCTCCTTGTGCTATATTGTGCTTAAAAAACACATTTTTTTTCTAGAGACAGAAAACTGTAGGTAGGGAGAGTGTCAGTTTCTTTCACTGTGTAAGTCCTTGTTTCTAGGGACCTGGAAGGACAGTGAGTGAATTCTCCTTGTGCTATATTGTGCTTAAAAAAAACATTTTTTCTAGGGACAGAAAACTGTAGGTAGGGAGAGTGTCAGTTTCTTTCACTGTGTAAGTCCTTGTTTCTAGGGACCTGGAAGGACAGTGAGTGAATTCTCCTTGTGCCTTATTGTGCTTAAAAAAAACATTTTTTCTAGGGACAGAAAACTGTAGGTAGGGAGAGTGTCAGTTTCTTTCACTGTGTAAGTCCTTGTTTCTAGGGACCTGGAAGGACAGTGAGTGAATTCTCCTTGTGCTATATTGTGCTTAAAAAAAACATTTTTTCTAGGGACAGAAAACTGTAGGTAGGGAGAGTGTCAGTTTCTTTCACTGTGTAAGTCCTTGTTTCTAGGGACCTGGAAGGACAGTGAGTGAATTCTCCTTGTGCTTTATTGTGCTTAAAAAAAACATTTTTTCTAGGGACAGAAAACTGTAGGTAGGGAGAGTGTCAGTTTCTTTCACTGTGCAAGTCCTTGTTTCCAGGGACCTGGAAGGACAGTGAGTGAATTCTCCTTGTGCTATATTGTGCTTAAAAAAAAACATTTTTTCTAGGGACAGAAAACTGTAGGTAGGGAGAGTGTCAGTTTCTTTCACTGTGTAAGTCCTTGTTTCTAGGGACCTGGAAGGACAGTGAGTGAATTCTCCTTGTGCTATATTGTGCTTAAAAAAAACATTTTTTCTAGGGACAGAAAACTGTAGGTAGGGAGAGTGTCAGTTTCTTTCACTGTGCAAGTCCTTGTTTCCAGGGACCTGTAAGGACAGTGAGTGAATTCTCCTTGTGCTATATTGTGCTTAAAAAAAACATTTTTTCTAGGGACAGAAAACTGTAGGTAGGGAGAGTGTCAGTTTCTTTCACTGTGCAAGTCCTTGTTTCTAGGGACTGGGAAGGACAGTGAGTGAATTCTCCTTGTGCTATAGTGTGCTTAAAAAAAACATTTTTTCTAGGGACAGAAAACTGTAGGTAGGGAGAGTGTCAGTTTCTTTCACTGTGTAAGTCCTTGTTTCTAGGGACCTGGAAGGACAGTGAGTGAATTCTCCTTGTGCTTTATTGTGCTTAAAAAAAACATTTTTTCTAGGGACAGAAAACTGTAGGTAGGGAGAGTGTCAGTTTCTTTCACTGTGTAAGTCCTTGTTTCTAGGGACCTGGAAGGACAGTGAGTGAATTCTCCTTGTGCTTTATTGTGCTTAAAAAAAACATTTTTTCTAGGGACAGAAAACTGTAGGTAGGGAGAGTGTCAGTTTCTTTCACTGTGTAAGTCCTTGTTTCTAGGGACCTGGAAGGACAGTGAGTGAATTCTCCTTGTGCTATATTGTGCTTAAAAAAAACATTTTTTCTAGGGACAGAAAACTGTAGGTAGGGAGAGTGTCAGTTTCTTTCACTGTGTAAGTCCTTGTTTCTAGGGACCTGGAAGGACAGTGAGTGAATTCTCCTTGTGCTATATTGTGCTTAAAAAAAACATTTTTTCTAGGGACAGAAAACTGTAGGTAGGGAGAGTGTCAGTTTCTTTCACTGTGTAAGTCCTTGTTTCTAGGGACCTGGAAGGACAGTGAGTGAATTCTCCTTGTGCTTTATTGTGCTTAAAAAAAACATTTTTTCTAGGGACAGAAAACTGTAGGTAGGGAGAGTGTCAGTTTCTTTCACTGTGCAAGTCCTTGTTTCCAGGGACCTGGAAGGACAGTGAGTGAATTCTCCTTGTGCTATATTGTGCTTAAAAAAAACATTTTTTCTAGGGACAGAAAACTGTAGGTAGGGAGAGTGTCAGTTTCTTTCACTGTGTAAGTCCTTGTTTCTAGGGACCTGGAAGGACAGTGAGTGAATTCTCCTTATGCTATATTGTGCTTAAAAAAAACATTTTTTCTAGGGACAGAAAACTGTAGGTAGGGAGAGTGTCAGTTTCTTTCACTGTGTAAGTCCTTGTTTCTAGGGACCTGGAAGGACAGTGAGTGAATTCTCCTTGTGCTTTATTGTGCTTAAAAAAAACATTTTTTCTAGGGACAGAAAACTGTAGGTAGGGAGAGTGTCAGTTTCTTTCACTGTGCAAGTCCTTGTTTCCAGGGACCTGGAAGGACAGTGAGTGAATTCTCCTTGTGCTATATTGTGCTTAAAAAACACATTTTTTATAGAGACAGAAAACTGTAGGTAGGGAGAGTGTCAGTTTCTTTCACTGTGTAAGTCCTTGTTTCTAGGGACCTGGAAGGACAGTGAGTGAATTCTCCTTGTGCTATATTGTGCTTAAAAAAAACATTTTTTCTAGGGACAGAAAACTGTAGGTAGGGAGAGTGTCAGTTTCTTTCACTGTGTAAGTCCTTGTTTCTAGGGACCTGGAAGGACAGTGAGTGAATTCTCCTTGTGCTTTATTGTGCTTAAAAAAAACATTTTTTCTAGGGACAGAAAACTGTAGGTAGGGAGAGTGTCAGTTTCTTTCACTGTGTAAGTCCTTGTTTCTAGGGACCTGGAAGGACAGTGAGTGAATTCTCCTTGTGCTATATTGTGCTTAAAAAAAACATTTTTTCTAGGGACAGAAAACTGTAGGTAGGGAGAGTGTCAGTTTCTTTCACTGTGTAAGTCCTTGTTTCTAGGGACCTGGAAGGACAGTGAGTGAATTCTCCTTGTGCTTTATTGTGCTTAAAAAAAACATTTTTTCTAGGGACAGAAAACTGTAGGTAGGGAGAGTGTCAGTTTCTTTCACTGTGCAAGTCCTTGTTTCCAGGGACCTGGAAGGACAGTGAGTGAATTCTCCTTGTGCTATATTGTGCTTAAAAAAAACATTTTTTCTAGGGACAGAAAACTGTAGGTAGGGAGAGTGTCAGTTTCTTTCACTGTGTAAGTCCTTGTTTCTAGGGACCTGGAAGGACAGTGAGTGAATTCTCCTTGTGCTATATTGTGCTTAAAAAAAACATTTTTTCTAGGGACAGAAAACTGTAGGTAGGGAGAGTGTCAGTTTCTTTCACTGTGCAAGTCCTTGTTTCCAGGGACCTGGAAGGACAGTGAGTGAATTCTCCTTGTGCTATATTGTGCTTAAAAAAAACATTTTTTCTAGGGACAGAAAACTGTAGGTAGGGAGAGTGTCAGTTTCTTTCACTGTGCAAGTCCTTGTTTCAAGGGACAGAGAAGGACACCTGAAGGTAGCCCTTATTGCTTTTTTCCCATCTCCCTGCAGGCCATCTATTAGAATGTCTGGAAGGCAAACAAGGAGAGGCAGACAGTCAGGAGGCAATAAAAGAGGGCAAGCAGGCTCTGTGTCTGGGGGCAACAGTGCTGGTCGTGGACGCGGTGCATTGTCATCAGCACATGGCCATGGGACACGCTTGTCCTTCTTTTCCGCAGCTGGACATGTTGAGCCACATCATGCCGAAGACTTGGTAGAGTGGATGACCAAGCCCTCCTCCTCCTCCTCATCCTCTCTCACCCAGGCTCAGGGTACTGGCAAAGCAGCTAGCAAAGCGTCCTCTTCCCTGGTATCAATGTCAGACTCATCATCAGTCACTCCTTCCCTAGACCCACCATGTCCTCCTCCTGAGGAGTCCCCCGAACTGTTTGAGCACAGTGTTGGGTACATGCTCCAGGAGGATGCCCAGCGTTTCGAAGGGTCTGATGATGAAACCCAGCTACAGGAAGGCAGTAGGGTGAGAGCAGACAGAGGGGATGCTCAAGAAGGACACCAATCTGGCAGTCATGTTCCAGCAGCTGCAGCATACTGCCAGATTGGCTCCAGTGATGAGGAGGGAGGGGATGATGAGGTCACTGACTCCACGTGGGTGCCTAATAGGAGAGAGGAGGAGGAGGATGAGGAGGAGGCACATCTCCAACGAGACAGGATGCCCTTTGGTGGCCAGCGTAAGGGCAGTACACCGACGGAATCACACCGCAGAGCTCCGCCTGTGCAGGGCGCTGCCTCTGCCCGTCATTCAAAAAGTTCCTTGGTGTGGGCCTTTTTTGAGGCTAGTGCATCAGATCGCACAGCTGCTGTTTGCAACATATGTCTAAAGCGTATATCGCGTGGCCAAAACATCAGCCGCTTGGGTACCACATGCCTGACCAGACATATGTTGACCTGCCATGCAGCTCGTTGGCAAGCCTACCTCAAAGACCCACACCAAAGAACAAAGCGGACCTCTCCTTGCACCGCATCAGCTGGGATTTCCAACCCCACTATAACTTCAGTCCTCTCTGAAACATGCACTGAGAGGAATGAAGGTGTAGAATTAGGTGTGTCACAGCCAAGTACTTGCGGCCACTCTGCTAGCAGTACACCGACGTCCGATTCTAGCAGGCAAATTTCCCTGCCCCAGCTGCTGGACCGTCGAAAGAAGTTCACTCCCAGCCATCCACACGCCCAGCGGTTGAATGCTAGCTTGGCTAAATTGCTAGCGCTTCAACTGCTGCCTTTTCAGTTGGTAGACTCGGCCCCCTTCCGTGAGTTTGTGCAATGTGCGGTTCCTCAGTGGCAGGTTCCCAAACGCCACTTTTTCTCACGGAAGGCTATTCCGGCTCTCTACCGGCATGTGGAAGGCAATGTCTTGGCCTCGCTGGACAGGGCGGTCAGCGGTAAGGTGCATATTACCGCTGACTCATGGTCCAGCAGGCATGGACAGGGACGTTACCTTTCTTTCACGGCCCATTGGGTCACTCTTTTGGCAGCTGGGAAGGATGCAGGACAAGGTGCAGTAGTGTTGGAGGTTGTCCCACCGCCACGCCTCCAAAATGCTACTACTGGTTGTGACACACCTCTCTCCTCCACCCCCTCCTCTTCTTCTTCCTCCATGGCCTCTTCCTGTGGTTTGTCCTATGAACCAGCGGTGCTCCATAGCCGTTCACGGGGCTACGCAAGTACGCAGGCAAAAAGATGCCATGCCGTGCTTGCGCTGGTGTGTTTGGGGGACAGAAGCCACACTGGGGCAGAGGTCCTGTCTGCTCTGCAGGGCCAGGCCGAGAAGTGGTTGACGCCACGCCAGCTTAAGCCAGGAATGGTGGTTTGCGACAATGGCACCAACCTCCTCTCCGCCCTCCGACAGGGACAACTGACCCATGTGCCCTGTGTGGCTCACGTCCTTAACCTGGTGGTGCAGCGGTTCTTGGGCAGGTACCCGGGCTTACAGGATGTCCTGAGGCAGGCCAGGAAAGTCTGTGTGCATTTCCGCAGATCTTATAATGCCAGTGCTCGCCTGGCTGAGCTGCAAAAGGAGTTGAACCTGCCCAAGAACCGCCTTATATGTGACATGCCCACCAGGTGGAACTCAATGTTGGCCATGCTGCAGCGGCTGCACACGCAGCAGAGGGCCATCAATGAGTACCTGTGCGACTACGGCACCAGGACAGGGTCAGGGGAGCTTGGTTTTTTTTCTCCACGCCAGTGGGGCATGATCAGGGATGCATGCACTGTCCTGGCACCATTTGAGGAGGCCACGAGGATGGTGAGCAGTGACAGTGCATGCATCAGTGACACTGTACCTCTTGTCCACCTGTTGGAGCACATGCTGCATGGAATAATGGACAGGGCACTTGAGGCAGAACAGAGGCAGGAAGAGGAGGACTTCCTTGCCTCTCAAGGCCCCCTTTACCCAGACAGTGTTCCTTCTGTCCCACCCATCGCACAGGAAGAGGAAGAGGAGGAGGAGGAGGAGGAGGATTGTGTCAGCATGGAGGTGGAGGCTGGCACTCAGCATCATCAGCAGCAGTCTTTTAGGGATGATTTACAGTCCCAAGAAACCAGTGGACTTGTACGTGGCTGGGAGGAGGTGACTGCGGATCATGTCGTCCTTAGTGACCCAGAGGACTCCGGAGCGAATGCCTCAGCAAACCTACGCTGCATGGCCTCCCTGATCCTGCAAAGTCTGCGGAAGGATCCTCGTATTCTTCGGATCAAGGAGAGGGACCATTACTGGCTGGCCACTCTCCTTGATCCACGGTACAAGGGTAAGGTTGCGGACCTTATGTTACCGTCGCAGAGGGAGCAGAGGATGAGACAACTCCGGGAGGCCTTGCAGAAAGGTCTGTGCAACGCGTTCCCAGAGACTGGGAGGTTACAAACTCCTGGTCCAGGACAACGAGTTGCTGAGGCTTCGGCCAGTCAAAGAAGGAGCGGTGGGGAAGGTGGCCGTCTGACGATGCGTTCAGACAATTCTTTAGTCCGCAGCCCCAAAGTATGATTGGTTCCAGCAACCATCGCCAGCGATAAACATGGTGCAGGAATATCTAGGGGCAAGGTCAGACTTGGACACCTTCCCCACCGAAAATCCTCTGGCTTACTGGGTCTTGAGGATGGATCACTGGCCAGAGCTTGCACAGTATGCAATTGAGCTACTGGCCTGTCCTGCATCCAGCGTTCTTTCGGAACGCACATTCAGTGCTGCTGGAGGATTTGTCACGGATCACAGGGTGCGCCTGTCCACCGACTCGGTTGATCGACTGACTTTCATCAAGATGAACCAGTCTTGGATCACCACCAGCTACCACACACCTGATGCTGATATAACAGACTAATTGATTTTAACATGTCACATCCCTTCAAGACTGATGCTGATGCTGAGTGTCTGTGCTGTTATGTTGACTGGCTATCCTCCTCCTCCGAGTCCTCAATGATACGATTGATGATGGATAGCTTGGAAGATCATTTTTGTTTATGGGTGCCGCCACCAGTGGCTAAGGCCCAATTTTTCAGCCCCTGTTTTACAGGGGCGTGTAATTACAATTTTTTTAGCAATAATTTGCCATAGGGCTCATTGCTGTGCTCCAAGTACAGTATCTGTGAGGGGTTGGAGTGTTGTGGCACCAGTGCCTAAGGCCCAATTTTTCAGCCCCTGTTTAACAGGGGCGTGTCATTACAATTTTTGAAGCAATACTTTGCAACAGGGCTCATTGCTGTGCTCCAAGTACAGTATCTGTGAGGGGTTGTAGTGTTGTGCCACCAGTGCCTAAGGCCCAATTTTTCAGCCCCTGTTCAACAGGGGCATGTAATTACAATTCTTGATCTAATAATTCACAGCAGGGCCCATTCCTGCACCCACCAAGAGTAACTCTGAGGGCTTACAGGTGTTGTGTCAACACCACCACCACCACCAAAGGCCCAATTTTTCAGCCCCTGTTCAACAGGGGCATGCAATTACAATTCTTGATCTAATAATTCACAGCAGGGCCCATTGCTGCACCCACCAAGAGTAACTGTCAGGGCTTACAGTGTTGTGGCACCAGCACCACCATCAAAGGCCCAATTTTTACTACCACTGTTCAACAATTATATGTAATTACAATTCCTGATATAATAGTTGACAGCAGGGCGTTCCAGCACCAACCAAGAGTAACTGTGAGTGCTAACAGTGTTGTGCCAACACCAACAACTAAGGGGCCTATTTCTGCAGAGTATCTACGGCAGGTCCCTACTTTCAAACATCCAACTTACAAACGACTCCTACTTGCAAACGCAAGAAGACAACAGGAAGTGAGAGGAAATCTACCCCTAGGAAGGAAAATTCTCTCCTGTAAGAATTAATATGGGAGAAAGGTGTCTCCTCTGTACTGATGCTTTATCAGCAATCCTTGTTTCAAGAAAACACCACATTTCAAAAACAGTTGTCATTGGGACGGAAAGTGAGGTGAAATGTTCTGAACAGGGGCACAGACAGCAAAACAAATGTTACAGGGGTGATAACCCTTACCTATGTTTTCCAAAAAGTTTAAAAATAGATTTTTGGGCTGGAGCTACACTTAAACAATGTACCTGTTCAAAATTACAAACAGATTCTACATAAGAACAAACCTACAGTCCCTGTCTTGTATGCACCGCCTGTATACGGCTGTTCAGAGTATATAGGGCCTTTTTTATTTTATGTGCGGGGTTCCCCTTAATATCCATACAAGACCCAAAGGGGCTGGTAATGGGCTGGGGTAGGGGGGGGGGGTCATGGGGTAGCTATGCCATTTTTCTTAAAGATTTTCATCCATATTACCGGGACCAGACATTACATTAAAGCCGCAAGCAGTTTTAAATGGCTTTTTTTTCCTTTAGAAGTGTCATTTTGTGCAGGGACAGTTCTAAACACGGGAAACACGTGGCACTTCACAGGCATACTTTAGACACCCCCCAGGTACGATATTTAAAGGAATATTTGACTTTTTTTTTTCACTTTATGCATCATTAAAATGACTGCTCCCGAAAAACGACCGTTTTTAAAACTTCTTTTTGCATTGATACATGTCCCCTGGTGCAGAACCCGGGTTCCCAAACCCTTTTTAGGACAATAACATGCATAATAGTTGTTATAATTAGCACTTTAGAATTCGAACGTTCGCATCCATTGTATTTAATAGGGTTCTAATTTTCGTACGAACTTTCGGTCCGTTCGCGGGTTCTGGTGCGAACCGAACCCGGGGGTGTTCGGCTCATCACTATTTGCAACATATGTCTCAAGCGTATATCGCGTGGCCAAAACATCAGCCGCTTGGGTACCACATGCCTGACCAGACATATGTTGACCTGCCATGCAGCTCGTTGGCAAGCCTACCTCAAAGACCCACACCAAAGAACAAAGCGGACCTCTCCTTGCACCGCATCAGCTGGGATCTCCAACCCCACTATAACTTCAGTCCTGTCTGAAACATGCACTGAGAGGAATGAAGGTGTAGAATTAGGTGTGTCACAGCCAAGTAGTTGCGGCCACTCTGCTAGCAGTACACCGACGTCCGATTCTAGCAGGCAAATTTCCCTGCCCCAGCTGCTGGACCGTCGAAAGAAGTTCACTCCCAGCCATCCACATGCCCAGCGGTTGAATGCTAGCTTGGCTAAATTGCTAGCGCTTCAACTGCTGCCTTTTCAGTTGGTAGACTCGGCCCCCTTCCGTGAGTTTGTGCAATGTGCGGTTCCTCAGTGGCAGGTTCCCAAACGCCACTTTTTCTCACGGAAGGCTATTCCGGCTCTCTACCGGCATGTGGAAGGCAATGTCTTGGCCTCGCTGGACAGGGCGGTCAGCGGTAAGGTGCATATTACCGCTGACTCATGGTCCAGCAGGCATGGACAGGGACGTTACCTTTCTTTCACGGCCCATTGGGTCACTCTTTTGGCAGCTGGGAAGGATGCAGGACAAGGTGCAGTAGTGTTGGAGGTTGTTCCACCGCCACGCCTCCAAAATGCTACTACTAGTTGTGACACACCTCTCTCCTCCACCCCCTCCTCTTCTTCTTCCTCCATGGCCTCTTCCTGTGGTTTGTCCTCTGAACCAGCGGTGCTCCGTAGCCGTTCAAGGGGCTACGCAAGTACGCAGGCAAAAAGATGCCATGCCGTGCTTGCGCTGGTGTGTTTGGGGGACAGAAGCCACACTGGGGCAGAGGTCCTGTCTGCTCTGCAGGGCCAGGCCGAGAGGTGGTTGACGCCACGCCAGCTTAAGCCAGGAATGGTGGTTTGCGACAATGGCACCAACCTCCTCTCCGCCCTCCGACAGGGACAACTGACCCATGTGCCCTGTGTGGCTCACGTCCTTAACCTGGTGGTGCAGCGGTTCTTGGGCAGGTACCTGGGCTTACAGGATGTCCTGAGGCAGGCCAGGAAAGTCTGTGTGCATTTCCGCAGATCTTATAATGCCAGTGCTCGCCTGGCTGAGCAGCAAATGGAATTGAACCTGCCCAAGAACCGCCTTATATGTGACATGCCCACCAGGTGGAACTCAACGTTGGCCATGCTGCAGCGGCTGCACACGCAGCAGAGGGCCCATCAATGAGTACCTGTGCGACTACGGCACCAGGACAGGGTCAGGGGGAGCTTGGTTTTTTTTCTCCACGCCAGAGGGGCATGATCAGGGATGCATGCACTGTCCTGGCACCATTTGAGGAGGCCACGAGGATGGTGAGCAGTGACAGTGCATGCATCAGTGACACTGTACCTCTTGTCCACCTGTTGGAGCACACGCTGCGTGGAATAATGGACAGGGCACTTGAGGCAGAACAGAGGCAGGAAGAGGAGGACTTCCTTGCCTCTCAAGGCCCCCTTTACCCAGACAGTGTTCCTTCTGTCCCACCCATCGCACAGGAAGAGGAGGAGGAGGAGGAGGAGGAGGAGGATTGTGTCAGCATGGAGGTGGAGGCTGGCACTCAGCATCATCAGCAGCAGTCTTTTAGGGATGATTTACAGTCCCAAGAAACCAGTGGACTTGTACGTGGCTGGGAGGAGGTGGCTGCGGATCATGTCGTCCTTAGTGACCCAGAGGACTCCGGACCGAATGCCTCAGCAAACCTACGCTGCATGGCCTCCCTGATCCTGCAAAGTCTGCGGAAGGATCCTCGTATTCTTCGGATCAAGGAGAGGGACCATTACTGGCTGGCCACTCTCCTTGATCCACGGTACAAGGGTAAGGTTGCGGACCTTATGTTACCGTCGCAGAGGGAGCAGAGGATGAGACAACTCCGGGAGGCCTTGCAGAAAGGTCTGTGCAACGCGTTCCCAGAGACTGGGAGGTTACAAACTCCTGGTCCTGGACAACGAGTTGCTGAGGCTTCGGCCAGTCAAAGAAGGAGCGGTGGGGAAGGTGGCCGTCTGACCGATGCGTTCAGACAATTCTTTAGTCCGCAGCCCCAAAGTATGATCGGTTCCAGCAACCATCGCCAGCGTCTGATAAACATGGTGCAGGAATATCTAGGGGCAAGGTCAGACTTGGACACCTTCCCCACCGAAAATCCTCTGGCTTACTGGGTCTTGAGGATGGATCACTGGCCAGAGCTTGCACAGTATGCAATTGAGCTACTGGCCTGTCCTGCATCCAGCGTTCTTTCGGAACGCACATTCAGTGCTGCTGGAGGATTTGTCACGGATCACAGGGTGCGCCTGTCCACCGACTCGGTTGATCGACTGACTTTCATCAAGATGAACCAGTCTTGGATCACCACCAGCTACCACACACCTGATGCTGATATAACAGACTAATTGATTTTAACATGTCACATCCCTTCAAGACTGATGCTGATGCTGAGTGCCTGTGCTGTTATGTTGACTGGCTATCCTCCTCCTCCGAGTCCTCAATGATACGATTGATGATGATAGCTTGGAAGATCATTTTTGTTTATGGGTGCCGCCACCAGTGGCTAAGGCCCAATTTTTCAGCCCCTGTTTTACAGGGGCGTGTAATTACAATTTTTTTAGCAATAATTTGCCATAGGGCTCATTGCTGTGCTCCAAGTACAGTATCTGTGAGGGGTTGGAGTGTTGTGCCACCAGTGCCTAAGGCCCAATTTTTCAGCCCCTGTTTAACAGGGGCGTGTCATTACAATTTTTGAAGCAATACTTTGCAACAGGGCTCATTGCTGTGCTCCAAGTACAGTATCTGTGAGGGGTTGTAGTGTTGTGCCACCAGTGCCTAAGGCCAATTTTTCAGCCCCTGTTCAACAGGGGCATGTAATTACAATTCTTGATCTAATAATTCACAGCAGGGCCCATTGCTGCACCCACCAAGAGTAACTCTGAGGGCTTACAGTGTTGTGGCAACGCCACCACCACCACCACCACCACCACCACGAAAGGCCCAATTTTTCAGCCCCTGTTCAACAGGGGCATGCAATTACAATTCTTGATCTAATAATTCACAGCAGGGCCCATTGCTGCACCCACCAAGAGTAACTGTCAGGGCTTACAGTGTTGTGGCACCAGCACCACCATCAAAGGCCCAATTTTTACTACCACTGTTCAACAATTATATGTAATTAAAATTCCTGATATAATAGTTGCAGCAGGGCGTTCCAGCACCAACCAAGAGTAACTGTGAGTGCTTACAGTGTTGTGCCAACACCAACAACTAAGGGGCCTATTTCTGCAGAGTATATACGGCAGGTCCCTACTTTCAAACATCCAACTTACAAACGACTCCTACTTGCAAACGCAAGAAGACAACAGGAAGTGAGAGGAAATCTACCCCTAGGAAGGAAAATTCTCTCCTGTAAGAATAAATATGGGAGAAAGGTGTCTCCTCTGTACTGATGCTTTATCAGCAATCCTTGTTTCAAGAAAAACACCACATTTCAAAAACAGTTGTCATTGGGACGGAAAGTGAGGTGAAATGTTCTGAACAGGGGCACAGACAGCAAAACAAATGTTACAGGGGTGATAACCCTTACCTATGTTTTCCACAAAGTTTAAAAATAGATTTTTGGGCTGGAGCTACACTTAAACAATGTACCTGTTCAAAATTACAAACAGATTCTACATAAGAACAAACCTACAGTCCCTGTCTTGTATGCACCGCCTGTATACGTCTGTTCAGAGTATATAGGGCCTTTTTTATTTTATGTGCGGGGTTCCCCTTAATATCCATACAAGACCCAAAGGGGCTGGTAATGGGCTGGGGTAGGGGGGGGGGGGTCATGGGGTAGCTATGCCATTTTTCTTAAAGATTTTCATCCATATTACCGGGACCAGACATTACATTAAAGCCGCAAGCAGTTTTAAATGGCTTTTTTTTCCTTTAGAAGTGTCATTTTGTGCAGGGACAGTTCTAAACACGGGAAACACGTGGCACTTCACAGGCATACTTTAGACACCCCCCAGGTACGATATTTAAAGGAATATTTTACTTTTTTTTTTTTTCACTTTATGCATCATTAAAATGACTGCTCCCGAAAAACGACCGTTTTTAAAACTTCTTTTTGCATTGATACATGTCCCCTGGTGCAGAACCCGGGTTCCCAAACCCTTTTTAGGACAATAACATGCATAATAGTCGTTATAATTAGCACTTTAGAATTCGAACGTTCGCATCCATTGTATTTAATAGGGTTCTAATGTTCGTACGAACTTTCGGTCCGTTCGCGGGTTCTGGTGCGAACCGAACCCGGGGGTGTTCGGCTCATCACTAATCAGCATCACAGATCAGGGTATATAGAGCAGCATCACAGAAAGTGTATATAGATCAGTATTATAGATCAGTGTATATAGAGCAGTATGACAGATCAGTGTAAATACAGTTGCAAAAAAAGTATGTGAACCCTTTTGGAATGATATGGATTTCTGCACAAATTGGTCATAAAATGTGATCTGATCTTCATCTAAGTCACAACAATAGACAATCACAGTCTGCTTAAACTAATAACACACAAAGAATTAAATGTTACCATGTTTTTATTGAACACACCATGCAAACATTCAGAGTGCAGGTTGAAAAAGTATGTGTATGAATAAATGGTTAAACATCCTTTGGCAGCAATAACTTCAACCAAACGTTTCCTGTAGTTGCAGATCAGACGTGCACAACGGTCAGGAGTAATTCTTGAGTAATTCTTGACCATTCCTCTTTACAGAACTGTTTCAGTTCAGCAATATTCTTGGGATGTCTGGTGTGAATCGCTTTCTTGAGGTCATGCCACAGCATCTCAATCGGATTGAGGTCAGGACACTGACTGGGCCACTCCAGAAGGCGAATTTTCTTCTGTTTAAGCCATTCTGTTGTTGATTTACTTTTATGCTTTGAGTGGTTGTCCTGTTGCAACACCTATCTTCTGTTGAGCTTCAGCTGGTGGACAGATGGCCTTAAGTTCTCCTGCAAAATGTATTGATAAACTTGGGAATTCATTTTTCCCTCGATGATAGCAATCCATCCAGGCCCTGATGCAGCAAAGCAGCCCCAAACCATGATGCCCCCACCACCATACTTCACAGTTGGGATGAGGTTTTGATGTTGGTGTGTTGTGCCTCTTTTTCTCCACACATAGTGTTGTGTGTTTCTTCCAAACAACTCAACTTTGGTTTCATCTGTCCACAGAATATCTTGCCAGTACTGCTGTGGAACATCCATGTGCTCTTGTGCAAACTGTAAACGTGCAGCAATGTTTTTGTAGCAATGTTTTTTTTAGACAGCAGTGGCTTCCTCTGTGGTATCCTCCCATGAAATCCATTCTTGTTTAGTGTTTTACGTATCGTAGATTCGCTAACAGGGATGTTAGCATATGCCAGAGACTTTTGTAAGTCTTTAGCTGACACTCTAGGATTCTTCTTCACCTCATTGAGCAGTCTGCGCTGTGCTCTTGCAGTCATCTTTACAGGACGCCCACTCCTAGGGAGAGTAGCAGCAGTGCTGAACTTTCTCCATTTATAGACAATTTGTCTTACCATGGACTGATCAACAGCAAGGCTTTTGGAGATACTTTTATAACCCTTTCCAGCTTTATGCAAGTCAACATTTCTTAATCGTAGGTCTTCTGAGAGCTCTTTTGTGCGAGGCATCATTCACATCAGGCAATGCTTCTTGTGAAAAGCAAACCCAGAACTGGTATGTGTTTTTTATAGGACATGGAAGCTGTAACCAACACCTCCAATCTCATCTCATTGATTGGACTCCAGTTGGCTGACACCTCACTCCAATTAGCTCTTGGAGATCTCAGTAGTCTAGGGGTTCAAATACTTTTCCACCTGCACTGTGAATGTTTACATGGTGTGTTCAATAAAACATGGTAACATTTAATTCTTTGTGTGCTATTAGTTTAAGCAGACTGTGTTTGTCTATGGTTGTGACTTAGATGAAGATCAGATCACATTTTATGACCAATTTGTGCAGAAATCCATATCATTCCAAAGGGTTCACATACTTTTTATTGCAACTGTAGATCAGTATGACAGATCAGTGTATATAGATCAGTATGACAGATCAGTGTATATAGCTCAGCATCACAGATCAGGGTATATAGATCATCATCACAGATCAGGGTATATAGATCAGTATTACAGATCAGTGTATATAGAGCAGTATGACAGATCAGGGTATATAGATCATCATCACAGATCAGGGTATATAGATCAGTATTACAGATCAGTGTATATAGAGCAGTATGACAGATCAGGGTATATAGATCATCATCACAGATATGGTAGATAGGACTGACAGCACTGCCCATCCGCCCTTCCCCCAGTGCGGGTCTCGCGACACCGACAGGATAGGGAGGCGGCGGCAGGGATAGGGGGGATAGGGGGGATGGCGCCTGTGCGCCATAATGCACGGGCCACCACTGGATAGTGGGAAAGTCTTCCAGTGAGAAACAAACAGCAAAAAGTTCCCTAATGCCGCGTACACACGATCATTTTTCCCATTGAGAAAAATGAAATTTTTTCCTTTGGACGAGAAAAACGATCCTCTGTGGGCTTTTTGTCGTTTTTTTTCTACGGGAAAAACAGCATTAATCACGACGAGAAAAATTAGAACATGCTCTAATTTTTCTCGTTGTGATTCCCGTCGTTTTTTTCCGCGGCAGTTTTCCTATAGGGAAACACTGCCGGGGAGCCCACACACGGTCGTTTTTTTTCGACCAAAAAAAAATGTAATTTAAAACGCCCGTGTGTGGGGGGAACAAGCTGTTCCTCGTTTTTCACGTCGATTTTCTCGACGGTGTTTTCACCGTCGAAAAAATCGATCGTGTGTACGCGGCATCATCCATTACAAAATTGTTGGTTTAGATATACATTGAGCTCTAATTCATAAAAGCATCATTTTTTGTGCCATGCGTTACTTCTTCAATGTTTTATTGCATGGATCTGTTAAAACAGCATATCAGTCTATAAATACAAAGGTTGTCACACAGTTTGTTCTCATAAAAATTATTGCCAACGTCTGGCAGGTGCTAACAGGTTATGTTCTTTAAAATGTTTGTTAAAAAGAGCAGAAAAAAGTCATCTGAGGTGGCAAAAAAGACTAATGAGATAAAATACTGATGTATGAGAAAGTGGATTTCATTAAATGTAGATGTTCTTTTCATAAAAATAATGTCACTAAACTGGAATAAATGTATAAAAAAGAAATGTTACCTTACTTTGACATGACTTTGCTTGCTTCCAGTCAGTGACTCAGTATTATTGAAGCCAGGCACCCTTGAAGGAGGACAGTAACGGAAGTCCTCCATGTTTCTTTCATGACCGGTTTTCATTATCTCACATTAATCTGCCTTAGTTCCCAGTTTTAACCACTTGACCTCCGGAAAATTTACCCCCCTTCATGACCAGGCCATTTTTTGCAATACGGCACTGCATTACTTTAACTGACAATTGCGAGGTCATGCAACGCTGTACCCAAATAGAGCTTTCTTTTGGTGTTATTTGATCACCTCTGCATTTTTTATTTTAACCACTAGCCGTCATTCTACTGCGGTAGGTCGGCTCTCTCCCGCAAAACCGCCGTAGCTGTACGGCAGCCTTTTAAACAGCTAGAGCAGGTGCGCGCGCCGGCTGCACGGCGGGGGAGCCGATGCGTGTGACCAACGGTCGCGATGACACACAAATCCCGGTTCTGTCAGGAGAGAAGAGACAGATTGTGTGTTCTTACTAGCTAGGAACAACGATCTGGCTTCTCCTCTAGTCATTCCCATCCCCCCACAGTAAGTAACACACTGAGGGAACACACTTAACCCCTTGATCGCCCCTAGTGTTAACCCCTCCCCTGCCAGTGACATTTACACAGTAATCAGTGCATTTTTATAGTACTGATCGCTGTATAAATGTCAATGGTCCCAAAAATGTGTCAAAAGTGTCCGATCTGTCCGTCGCAATCCCAATAAAAATTGCTGATCGCCGCCATTACTAGTAAAAAAAAAAAAAAAAATTCCTTAAATCTATTCCCTATTTTGTAGACGCTTTAACTTTTGCGCAAACCAATCGATTAAATGGTTATTTTAAATATATGTAGAAAAATATATATCGGCCTAAACTGATGAAGACATTTTTTTATTTTTTTTAAATTTGGGGATATTTATTATGGCAAAAACTAAAAAATATATATTTTTTTCAAAATTGGTGCAATTTTTTTGTTTATAGCGCAAAAAATAAAACCTGCAGAGGTGATCAAATACCAACAAAAGAAAGCTCTATTTGTGGGAAAAAAAGGACATACATTTTGTTTGGGTACAGCATCGCATGACTGCGCAATTGTCAGTTAAAGCAACGCAGTGCCGTATCGCAAAAAATGGCCCGGTCATTAAGGGGGCAAATCCTTTTGGGGCTGAAGTGGCTAAACAAAAAAAGACTAATGTCGCGTACACACGACCGTTTTTAATGACGAGAAAAATGCAATTTTTTAAAATGGTCATTAAAAATGATCGTGTGTGGGCTTCAGAGCATTTTTCACAATGTTAAAAATGGCCATGAAAAAATTGGAACATGCTCTAATTTTTCTCGTCGTTTTTCACATTGTCGTTTTTCTCGTCATGAAAAACGGCCGTGTGTAGGCTTTAACGACGTGAAAAAAAATGCACATGCTCAGAATCAAGTATGAGACGGGAGCGCTCGTTCTGGTAAAACTAGTGTTCGTAATGGAGATGGCACATTCGTCACGCTGTAACGAACTGAAAAGCACGAGGCTGAAAAGCGCGAATCGTCTCTCAACAAACTTTACTAACATGAAGGGTGGCGCCATCCGAATGGAACTTCCCCTTTATAGTGCCGTCGTACGTGTTGTACGCGCTTTACTTGAGCATTTTTTTCCACGATAGTGTGTAGGCAAGGCAGGCTTGAGAAGAATCACGTCGAGAAAAATGCTGTTTTATTCAATGACATTAAAAACGGTCATGTGTACGCGGCATTACAATTTTGAAAAAACAACAATATATCTTTTTACTTTCTGCTCTGAAACATATCCAATAATTTTTAAAAAAAAAATCAGATTTCTTCATAAATTTAGACCAATACGTATTCTGCTAGTTGTTTTTTGTAAAAAAATCCCAATAAGCATATATTGATTGGATCCGCAAATGTTACAGCGTCTACAAACTATGGAATATACTTATGGAGTTTTTATTTATTTATTTTAATACTAGTAATGGCGGCGATCAACGACTTATAGAGGGACTGTGATATTGCGGCGAACAATCAGACACTAACTGATACTTTTGACACTTTGCAGGAACCAGTGGCAATAATACATTGATCATTGCTAAATATATGCACTGTCACTGTACCAATGACACTGGCTGGGAAGGGGTTATACATCAAGGACAATCAAAGGGTTAACTGTGTGCCTAACCAGAGTTTTTGTGTACTATGGTAGATGTTTTTACTAAGGGAAATTATCAATTTTGCTCCCTGCTTTGCAGGAAAACAAAATCAATTCCTTTCCCTCTGTCAGAACTGAGATCTGCCTTGTTTATATATGCAGATCTCAGTTCTGTGTGTATTACCGACAATCGGCATGTGCCGGAGGACATCCATTGCCCGGCACCCACTGATCGGCTTCTGCTGTGAATAATCACAGCAGAAGTGGCCCACTGGCGATGGAGCACGTGCCCCCTGCAGGCGGAAGTGCAGAATCACATATATATACACATGATTCTGCACAGGAGAGATGCCCTATGGGGCGGTCTTAAAGTGATTAAATGAGAGCAGTTTCCATTTCGGTTTATTTATAAAATGGAGAGCGCAGTGTTGAGTGCTGGTGTCTTTTGGAGTGTTTTCTGCATAACCCTGAAAAGAACACACCAGTATAGGAGAAGAGCACTGCCACATGACTTGTCAAAGCTGGGTGAAGGGTTTCCTCCTCCTGACTGTTAGGATGTCTCTCAGATCCTCCCATCCTCCTTGTCATTTGAAGGTTAACAAGTCTTTCCACAAGTCCCTCAGCTCTGGGATTGGTCCATAGCACCTTATTTAAAGTGTCTAAGCCTGTACACCTGTTGATCAAGTGTGCTTTTTTCTTTGACTGTTCTTTTTTTTTTTTTTTACTGACCTTTGCTACACCTACATTTCTCTTCTGTCTGCTGCCTGCCCTGAGATTAACTACTTTTAACAGATATTTCTATTGTTCGCTGCCTGCCCTGACCTTTTTTTTCACAAAATAAAATAAGCCCGCCCTGACCTATGCTTTGTTTCTCTTGGCTGCTTCCCATCCTGACCTTTGCTACATTTAACCAACACTTCTCCTGTTTGCTTCCCATTTTAACCTTTGCAGCTTTTAACCACTTAAGCCCCGGACCATTATGCAGCTAAGGGACCAGGCCACTTTTTGCGATTCGGCACTGCGTCGCTTTAACTGACAATTGCGCGGTTGTACGACGTGGCTCTCAAACAAAACTGGCGTCTTTTTTTCCCCACAAATAGAGCTTTCTTTTGGTGGTATTTGATCACCTCTGCGGCTTTTATTTTTTGCGCTATAAGCAAAAATAGAGCGACAATTTTGAAAAAAATGCAATATTTGGATACTTCTCCTGTCTGATTCCCACCCTGACCTTTGCAGCTTTTAATGGATACTTCTCCTGTCTGATTTCCATCCTGACCTTTGCTATGTTTATTAGATACTTCTCCTGTCTGCTGCTCACCCTGCGCTTTGCTGCGTATAACAAATATTTCTCCTGTCTCCTGCCTATCCTGACCTTTGCTACATTTAACAGATATGCCTTCTGTCCACTGCCTGCCCTGACCTTAGTTACATTTCATGGATAGTTCTATTGTCCGCTGCCTGCCCTGATCTTTGATGTGTTTAACAGATACTTCTCTGGTCTGTTGCCCATCCTGACCTTTGTTACGTTTAATGGATGCTCTTCCTATTTGCTGCCTGCTCTGAATGTTGCTACATTTAATGGATCCTTTTCTTGTCTGCTGCCTGTCCTGACTTTGGCTATATTACTTGATTACTCGACTGTCTGCCCTGACATTTTGCTGAAAATGAAAATTTCTGGCGTGCACATAGCCACCAGTAAGACTAGCAGTAGTAAAATGATTGTAAAGTCTTTAAAGTATTAGGGGGATTACACAGGGGGGTGTTATATTGGGGGATTACACAGGGGGGGCATTACATTAGGGGGATTGCAGGGGGGGTAACATTAGGGGGATTGCACAGGGGGGGTTATATTAGGGGGATAACACAGGGGGGTTACATTAGGGGGATTACATAGGGGGGCGTTACATTAGGGGGATTACACAGGAGGGGCGTTACATTAGGGGGATTACAGGAGGGTAACATTAGGGGGATTACAAAGGGGTGGCGTTACATAAGGGGGATTGCAGTGGGGGTAACATTAGGGGGATTGCACGGGGGGGTACATTGGGGGGATTACACAGGGGGGGTTACATTAGGTTGATTACACAGGGGGGCGTTACATTAGGGGGATTTCAGGGGGGGTAACATTAGGGGGATTACACAGGGGGAGCGTTACATTAGGGGGATTTCAGGGGGGTAACATTAGGGGGATTGCACAGGGGGTACATTGGAGGGATTACACAGGGGGGTGTTACATTAGGGGGATTACACAGGGGGAGCGTTACATTAGGGGGATTTCAGGGGGGTAACATTAGGGGGATTGCACAGGGGGTACATCGGAGGGATTACACAGGGGGTGTTACATTAGGGGGATTACACAGGGGGGGTGTTACATTAGGGGGATTACACAGGGGGGTGTTACATTAGGGGGATTACACAGGGGGGGCGTTACATTAGGGGGATTGCAGGGGGGTAACATTAAGGGGATTGCACAGGGGGGTTACATTAGGGGATTACACAGGGGGGCAGAGCTGTGCTGATGCGCTAGCCTGCTCAGTGCCCCGGATTGCTCATGCTCAGTGACCGGGGGGGGGGGGTGACACCATATTTTACTGCACCAGGTGACACCAACCCTAGTGACGCCACTGAAAGGGAGGAAAAAGCCAAGCTTTTTAGTTGTTACTAGAACAGGAGTAGAGGGGAAATTTGTCCAAAATGGGACACTAGTTGTCGGTGACAATTGTCTAAAAGGATATTCTCTCTCACCTCTTGTGTTTATTGAACAGGAAGTGACAGAAAATCTCCCCAATGGGACATCAGAAAAAAAACACGGGTTTTAACCAGTATTTATTTTTTAGAAACTGAAAACATGACTTTGTATTTATTTGAAAAAAATAATAATGTTGACCTAACAAATAAAGCAAATAAAACATACATATTTAACACTTTTACAGTATGTTATGTCCTTTTTTTGGTGATCTCAGAGGTTTTTATTATTTCCAGTTTCTTGGCTCTTCCAGAGAGGAAGTCATGTTGTATAAGTCTAATAGTTTTCTCCAATATTCCACAAGCCGTTTATCTCTCTTTGCCATGATTAAGGACATTCATGTTCTTACAGCAGAATAAATATTTCCAGAAATGTAATATCTCAGAAATGCAAGCTGTGTGGAGTAAGCAGAGGTCATGAATTTAATGCCCACTGACACTGTTCCTCGTAAATGTAAATGACATAATGCTCTTCTAACTGTCATGTGCCGAGCACTCATTCATTTCTATGTTTGTAGTAATATAATCCCATTATACATGGCTTGCTTGTAAAAAACAGCAGATGGGCCTCTCTTTACTGTCACTTCCAGACCCGGGGTCATTGTGATACCAGTTACCTGGCCCACCTCTCCGAACAAACCGCAATGTGGCTTTTCTCTGCCCCTTCAACGCCTGTAAAAATTTTGTATCTGGAAGTTATTAGGAACCCCCATAAACAGATTTTTATCTAAACTGAGTGATTACATCAATGGAAATGGAAACGTTCTAAATGTATTAGGAAGCATTTTATGGCATGGCATGGGGATGCATTGTTAAGGTTAAAATGCCATCTTTTACTGGCTGCATTTCACCACCATGATTTTGTGATGTATTTAAAGCAGACTTTGTATATCCTTTTAACCCCAGTGAAACCCTTAAAAAAAAGGAAAATAATAAGGGGAATAAGGTCTTAGGGAACAGCTGCTAATACTAATTTATTGGGGGTCAATGGAAAGAAAACCAGCTTAAGAGATCATTGGTGTCATGCTGCTGGCTTTGCCAAGTGGAGTTAGAACCAGAACCATGCAGGCACCATATGGTAGGAGGTCATACAGCTGCAGCTCAAGCTAACCCCAGCAACCTCTGTAGGAACCTAAAGCCTCATACACACGATCAGACTTCCATCTGACTTTTCCGTGGATTTTGGTCCAAAGGGGGTTTACGTGAACTTGGTATGCAGACACACGGCAGGACTTTTTCAGCCAACTTTCACCAAATCAAGTGTTTTTTCTGCTCTTTACTGTCACCCTTTGGGCAACTTCTGCTATTGTTGTCTGATCTTTAGCATTGGTTCTGAGCATGCGTGTTTGTACTTTGTACTTTGGACTTTAGTCCTATGGACTTGTGTACACACGATTGTATTTTGCTCCATCGGACATTTGTTGCCGGAAAGTTTGTCTGTTTTCACAGCGAACATTTGTCCGATGAAAAACACAAAAAATTTGTCTGATGGAGCATACAGACGGTCGGATTGTCCGCTAAAACAGGTCCGTCGGAAAATTGTTGTCAAAAAGTCAGATCGTGTGCATGGGCCTTTAGGCCGCTTTTACACTGGGGCGGGTAGGTGCGGTGGTGGCATAGCAGCGGGATTTTCAGCGCCGCTATACCATCATATTTACCGCGATATTCGGCCGCTAGCGGTGCGGTTTTAACCCCCCGCTAGCGGGCGAAAAAGGGTTAATACCGCTACAGCCGCGGTTTGCGGGCAGTATTACCGCGGTGTCCCATTGATTTCAATGGGAAGGAGCGATATACACACCGCTCCTTTCACCGCTCCAAAGATGCGGCTTGCAGGAGATTTTCTTTCCTCCCGCCAGCGCATTGCCTCAGTGTGAAAGCCCTAGGGGTTTTACATTGAGAATACTGGGGCAGGAGTATTTCAGGCGTTATTTATGCACTATTTTTAGCACTAAAAATGCCTGAAATACACCCCAGTGTGAGCTGATTTTTGATTGGGATGGTTCAGCCTCATGTACACTGCTGCTGGTAAACGGACGTTTGGGAGCAGTTGGGCATTTTTTTCAACTGCTCCTGAACTCTCCTCTGTTATCTTATCAGTACATGTACACTGGGTCGTTTACAGTCATTTCTAGGCAGTTGAGTTTAGAGGCTTATTTTGGAACGCAAAATCAATGGGTTCAGAAGCTGAGTTTAGAGTAAATGCGGTAACTCCATGTCCGCCGGGCCCGTGGGCGCGCTCCCCCAAAAGCTAGTGCACAACCAACATACCAGTACGGCGGTTCGCACAGCCGAGCCACCTTGTCGCAGTATAACTGTGGCGGCTTGTCGACAACTGGTTAAACTTCTCCACAACTTTATCCCTGACCTGTCTGGTGTGTTCCTTGGCCTTCATGATGCTGTTTGTTCACTAAGGTTCTCTAACAAACCTCTGAGGGCTTCACAGAACTGAGATTAAATTACACACAGGTGGACTCTATTTACTAATTAGGTGACTTCTGAAGGCAATTGGTTCCACTAGAAAAAATATAGAAGAAACTGCGCTTAAAGTGTACAAATCAAGCAAATAAATTGCCTGAAAAAAGAAAAAAATATTTTAGGAGAAGCAGCAACTAGTCTGAAAACAATCATCAGTGGGTACAAATAAGAAAAAATATATAGTCGCGCTAACTTATGAATTTGAACATAAGCCCATCACTGGGTAACTGAAAAAATCCAAATATCAACAGTGATAACATATAAAAAGCTAAGTGAAAAGCAATATATAATCTATGTGAACAGATAATAAACAGAGAATTAACTGTGAATAAAAAATTAGTTATTGTCCAAAAATACTGTAGAGCGGAAAAACCCCTCAAAGTTCATATTCAAAAATCCATAATGAAAAAAAACACCCGTGAGGCGATATCCAAAATTAATAAAGAAATGAAGAAGGAAAGGATTCAGATCTTCTTAGACTTAAATTCGTGACTTTCACCACCACCAGTAGAAGTTACTGCTTACCGAACAGCGATGGTCCCCTATGACGGAGGACCTCAAACAGCCTTAAGTAATGCTCAGTTAAGCCTCCAGAGTGTAGCCAGTGGTAAACCTCGGTTGTTTTAATAGCCCGACAGCTCATATAGCATCATACAGATATTCAATCGTGGACCATGAAAAAAAGGGGGGGGGGGACACTAGATAGTGTAAAATCCTTGGTGAACATTTATTAAAATAATGAAAACATACTCACAAGAGCAGTTAAAAAGACAGCTTAAAAGTATCACAGCGCCGACCGGTCAATTGGCGCTGGCACACACACGTCCGTGGAAGTCGAGCAATGGAGGGTGACGTCAGCACAAAGCTCGTATCCTGCCCTACGCGTTTCATGAAAGATCACGTCGTCTCGTGAATCCTTTCCTTCTTCATTTCTTTATTAATTTTGGATATCGCCTCACGGGTGTTTTTTTCATTATGGATTTTTGAATATGAACTTTGAGGGGTTTTTCCGCTCTACAGTATTTTTGGACAATAACTAATTTTTTATTCACAGTTAATTCTCTGTTTATTATCTGTTCACATAGATTATATATTGCTTTTCACTTAGCTTTTTATATGTTATCACTGTTGATATTTGGATTTTTTCAGTTACCCAGTGATGGGCTTATGTTCAAATTCATAAGTTAGCGCGACTATATATTTTTTCTTAATTGGTTCCACTAGATTTTAGTTAGGGGTATCAGAGTAAAGGGGGCTGAATACAAATGTATGCCACACTTTTCAGGTATTGTTCTGTAAAAAATTTTGAATTTTCCTTCCACTTCACAATTATGTGCCACTTTGTGTTGGTCTATCTTATAAAATGGCAATAAAATACATTTATGTTTTTGGTTGTAACATGACAAAATGTGGAAAATTTCAAGGGGTATGAATACTTTTTTAAGGCACTGTAAATACTTGAATGTCCATAGCCTGGCCACAAGTTCACTTTACCTCTATGTAAAACTTGAAACCTTAATTATAAATAATAATACAAATAAATAAACTATAATTGCCCGTGTTTTAAATCAATGGATTATTTTCACATGTGGTTTTCGCTGAAAGTAGCCTCTGCCTATTGCATATTTATCATATTCTCTGTCTGAATTTACCAGATCTGTGACGGGGTTACTTTACAAAACCATTAAAATCCAATTAACTCTTTTCTGCTTAATCCATGGCCCATAATTCTAACCCAAACCTTTAACCAATTCTAAACTTAAGACCTAACCTTAAACCCTAAAATCCCTAACTCCTGGGTTGTGTGCTGGCACCATTCAGGGAACACTTTGCATTTTCTCAGAAGACACTTTGGGGGTTATTTACCAAGACTGGAAAGTGAAAAATCTGGTGCAGCTCAGCATAGAAACCAATCAGCTTCTAGGTTTTATTTACAAAGCTTAATTAAACAAGCCAAAGTTAGAAGCTGATTGGTTACTATGCACAGCTGCACCAGATTCTGAGTGCTCAAGTATTAGTAAATCACCCCCATTGTATTAACTGAGAAATTCTAAGTGTTCTCTGAATGGTCCCTGCAGGGCCGCCATCAGCCTCTTACACAGCTTCAGGCATGGGCCCCCTGGAGCAGAGAACCGGTGGGGGGGTGCTGCCGCCACAAATTGAGAAGCGGGGGGGGGGTGCCGACGCTAATTGAGGTCGGGGGGTGGTTGCCTTCCGGGGCCCCTTTCAAAAAAAAAGAAAAAAAATTATGAAAAAAAAACGGGGGGTTGCCATCCGGGGCCCTGGGGAAATAAAAAAAAAAAAAAAATCACGATCTTTTTCCCTTCCCGATCTTGAAAACAGCTTGTCACAATCTTTCTAACATGTGCAGAGAGTTCTCACAGCTGTAAAAACAAAATCCAGGCAGCTGCCAAGTTTTAATACAACACATGAATAAGTATAAACAAAGTATCTTTTCGTTCTTTTATCAAAGGAAAGTAGATGGAGGAAGTTTAACCATTTAACCACTTAACGACCGCTCACTGTATATACACGTCGGCAGAATGGCACCGACAGGCACAATCACGTAGAGCATACGTGATCGCCTTTGTACAGTTGGGGGGTCCGATCGGACCCCCCTTCTATACAGTGAGCGGCCGTTAATCGTTGGGGAGCGTTCGGAGATGAGGGGGCGACCATTCGATTTCGGCCACCCCCTCGCGATCGCTCCCGGCCAATGAAAATGCTTCCTCTGCCATGTGATGTAAACACAGGCAGTAGGAAGTGATGTCATCTCCCTCGCGGCGGTCTTTTCGATTCTGGCGCCGAGGAGAGAGGAAGCAGGTTAGTGCACCAGCAGTCCACTGACACGTAGGTACACATAGGCACACATTTCACCCCCCAGTCACCCCCAGATCACCCCCCAGGTCACCCCCCAGCCCCCAATCACAGTGTCACTGATTGCAGTGATCATTTATTTTACTGATCACTGCTTTTAGTGTCATCTGTGATAGTAAAAAGTTGCAGGGCAGTTAGGATTAGGCCCCTTTAGGTCCAGGGTAGCCCCCTAACCCCCCCTAATAAAGGTTTAACCCCTTGATCGCCCCCCAGGTAACCCTTTCACCCCCTAACGCCAGCGTCACTAAGCGATCGTATTTTCGATCGCTGTATTTAGTGCCGGTGGTGTCCTAGATAGCCAGTTAATTATTTTTAGGTTCGCCGCAGGTTTTTATTAGCGTCAGGTACCCCCATATATTATTTTAACCTCCTGATTGCCCCTAGAGTTAACCCTTTCACCAGTGATCACCGTATAAGCGTCACTGGTGACACTGGTTACCCAGTTAGTTATTTAGTTATTTAGGTAACCCGTCAGGTTTTTATATAGCGTCGGGTACCCCCATATTTAACCTAATAAAGGTTTTAACCCCCTGATTGCCCCTAGTTAACCCTTTCACCAGTGATCACCATATAAAGGTTACGGGTGACGCTGGTTGGTTAGTTTGCTTTTTATAGCATCAGGGCACCCGCCGTATATAACCCAATAAAGGTTTAACCCCCTGATCGCCGGGCGGGTGAGATCAATTAGGTTTTAGCGCCAGAGAGGGTCTGCGTCGCCCCAGGCAGCGTTAGGTTAGTGCCAGTAACGCTAACACCCACGCGCAAAGCATACACCTCCCTTAGTGGTATAGTATCTGATCAGATCTATACTAGCGTCCCCAGCGGTTTAGGGTTCCCAAAAACGCAGTGTTAGCGGGATCAGCCCAGATACCTGCTAGCACCTACGTTTAGCCCCTCCGCCCAGCCCAGCCCACCCAAGTGCAGTATCGATCGATCACTGTCACTTACCAAACACAAAACACATAACTGCAGCGTTCGCAGAGACAGTCCTGATCCCTGCGACCGCTAACAGTTTTTTTGTAGCGTTTGATATATTTGCTGACGACAGTCGGGTGCTTTTTTTTCCTGTGAATCTTACTAGTGTACCCCTAAATTTAGAGCCCAAAATGGCAAGTCGAAGGTACACTAGTAAAGAGGCCTACGAGATTCTGAGCATGACAGATAGTGAAGAGGAGGTCACGTATCTGTCAGATTCAGGCTCAGAATATCTTCCCGTAGAAGACAGTGACGTCAGCGGCCCCACGTCAGATAGCTCTGATGACGAAGTTGAGGTCCCTGCTAAGGTCAGGTGTACCCGATCCCGATCTTCTGAGGTTGTTGAGGAGCAAGAACCGCAGGGCTCTCATATCATGGAGCAGAGGAGTACTAGCGCCGCTATTCCTTCTGGTGAATTGGCAAGCACCAGCGGCCTAGTACAGCCTGGGCGTACATCCAGCACTGCAGTATCACGTGGTGACGTGGCGAGTCCCATAAGTGCAGTTCAAGCTGGCGAGGTGGCAAGCACAAGTAGTGTCCCGCTGCCACCAATAAGAAGACAAAGGCAGCCCGTCGTACCCATAGTGCCCTTCCTGCAGAATTCGCCTATCCTGATTGGGTCCCCACCACTTCTGCAGAACCCGTACTTCCCCCATTCACTGCCCAACCCGGTATTCAGGTGAAAACAGCTGATTTTATGCCAATCGATTATTATTCGCTGTTTTTCACGGAAGATCTCTATAGATCTATTGTGGACCAGAGTAATTTATATGCTGGTCAATTCATCGCCGCTAATCCCCAGTTGCCTTCCATTGCCAAAGATTGGAAACCAATTACGGTTTCCGAATTTAAGACCTTTCTGGGCCTTTCCCTCAACATGGGCACACATAAATTCCCGTCATTGCGTGCTTATTGGTCCACGCACCCAATTGACCACATGCCCGTGTTCTCTGCCTCCATGCCCAGGAAACGATACGAGCAGATTTTGCGGTTCATGCACTTCAACGACAATGAACTTTGTCGTCCACGTGGGGACCCTGAATACGACCGGCTCTATAAAATTCGGCCCCTCATAAACCACTTCAACGAACGTTTTGCAGCCTTGTTTATTCCCGATCAAGTTGTCTGCGTTGATGAGTCCCTGATTAAATTTTCTGGCCGCTTGGCTTTCAAGCAGTACCTTCCCAGCAAGCGTGCCAGATACGGGGTCAAGCTCTACAAGTTCTGTGACAGGGCAACAGGCTATGTATGGAGCTTTATGGTTTATGAGGGAAAAGACAGTCAGGTTGAGCCGGTCAACTGCCCGGATTACATAGGGAGCGCTGGCAAGATAGTGTGGAACTTGGTGTCACCCTTATTCGGAAAGGGGTACCACTTATATGTGGACAATTATTACACGAGCGTGCCACTGTTTAGTCACTTGTTTGATCATCAGATTGGAGCATGTGGCACCGTGCGACCTAATCGCCGGGGCTTTCCCCAGCGGCTTGTAGATGCCCGTCTTAGGCTGGGGGAGAGAGCCTGCGTAAAGTGTAATAACTTGCTCGCTATGAAGTGGAGGGACAATAAGAATGTTTTCCTTCTTACCTCCCTTCATGCAGACACGACAGTCCAAATTCCTACGGCGACTGGTGTTGTGGAGAAACCCCTCTGTGTCCACGAATATAACAAAAATATGGGAGGGGTGGACCTCAACGACCAGTTGATGGCGCCGTATCTAATTGACCGTAAGGCGAGACGCTGGTACAAAAAAGTGTCTCTATCCTTATTTCATTAGGCTTTGCTGAACGCTCATGTGCTATACAGAGCTTCAGGCGGGACTTTATCTCTTCTAAAATTCCAGAATGAGATAGTCACAGAACTCCTGTATCCAGGCGGTTCTGCACCTCACCATCCCCTACCAAATGCAGTAAGCCGGCTGCATGAGAGGCATTATACGCATGTCCTCCCGAGTACCCCTACCCAACGAACCCCCCCAAAAAGATGTCGTGTCTGTAGCAAGCGCGGATTTAGGCGTGACACCCGTTATTATTGTCCACTCTGTCCTGACAAACCTGGTCTTTGCGTTGGTGAATGTTTTGAACGCTACCACTCAAAAGTGAAGTTTTAGCGTAGGGTACAGCATTTCACAGACAAGGACACACTTACACAGGGTCTCCCAAGATGCCATTACATTTTGAGAGACCCGAACCATTACAGTTGTTAAAGTTTAAAAAAAAAGTGTAAAAAAGAAAAAAAAAAAACGTAAAAAACAAAAACACAAAAAAAATATAAAATAAAAAAAACAAAAATAGTTGTAGTTTTATTGTTCTCTCTCTCTCTCTCTCTCTCTCTCTCTATTTTCTCTCTATTGTTATGCTCTTTTTTACTGTATTCCATTCTGCAATGTTTTATCATGCTTGCTTTTCAGGTATGTAATTTTTTGTTTTCAGGTGCGCCATTCAACTGCAGCGCGGAATTATTTATCTTGACAGCAACAGCGTTTGCTCCCACGATACATAAAGCCGTGACTCCAGTGCTGTAGGAGGTGATTTCACCACCACAGTTAAAAAAAAAGAGCATATATGCCGAAGCATGGGGGCAGCATGGGCGGAGGAGCGATTTTGCTCCTAATGCCGCGTATATACGGTCGAAATTCTGACGGAGGCTTGCCCGTGGAAAAGTTCGACCGTGTGTAACTTTTTTGCGGGAGGATGCCCCCATGCTTCGGCATATATATATTTTAGGCACAGGTTGCGTTAAAAAAATGTTTTATTTTTTACTAGGTTTTGTTTTGGTATTTGCTTTGCAGGTATGGTATGGTAAGGTCTTACTGTTGTACTGTAATGTTACTTTGTTTTAATGTTAACCATCATTTGCTTAGCAGGTACGCCATTCAGTTGCATCGCGGATTTATCTATCTTGACAGCAACAGCGTTTGCTCCCACGATACATAAAGCCGTGACTCCAACGCTGTAGGAGGTGATTTCACCACCACAGTTAAAAAAAAGAGCATATATGCCGAAGCATGGGGGCAGCAGGGGCGGAGGAGCGATTTTGCTCCTAATGCCGCGTATATACGGTCGAAATTCCGACGGAGGCTTGCCCGTGGAAAAGTTCGACCGTGTGTACGCGGCATAACCTTTTATGCCGCGTACATGCGGTCGAAATTTCGACAAAGGCTTGCCCGTGGAAAAGTCAGACCGTGTGTACGCGGCATAACTTTTTTGCGGGAGGATGCCCCCATGCTTCGGCATATATATATTTTAGGCACAGGTTGCGTTAAAATTTTTTTTTATTTTTTACTAGGTTTTGTTTTGGTATTTGCTTTGCAGGTATGGTATGGTAAGGTCTTACTGTTGTACTGTAATGTTACTTTGTTTTAATGTTAACCATCATTTGCTTAGCAGGTACGCCATTCAGTTGCATCGCGGATTTATTTATCTTGACAGCAACAGCGTTTGCTCCCACGATACATAAAGCCGTGACTCCAACGCTGTAGGAGGTGATTTCACCACCACAGTTAAAAAAAGAGCATATATGCCGAAGCATGGGGGCAGCAGGGGCGGAGGAGCGATTTTGCTCCTAATGCCGCGTATATACGGTCGAAATTCCGACGGAGGCTTGCCCGTGGAAAAGTTCGACCGTGTGTACGCAGCATAACCTTTTATGCCGCGTACATACGGTCGAAATTCCGACGAAGGCTTGCCCGTGGAAAAGTCCGACCGTGTGTACGCGGCATAACTTTTTTGCGGGAGGATGCCCCCATGCTTCGGCATATATGCCCATCATTAGAAGTGGGTGGATGAAGGGAGGTATTCTAATGGTGGGCATACCCACCGATCAATCTCTTTTTTTCGTTCAGCCAACAGGCTGCATGAAAAAAAAGATTACAATACATGTCCAACAAGGACCAGCAACGTACTGGTATGTTGCTGGACTTTGAATGGTTATACCAGATTGATGCCTGCGGGTATCATTCTTTTCAGCCAGCGGCCGGCTTTAATGTAAAAGCAATCCTAGTGGCTAATTAGCCTCTGGACTGCTTTTATAAGCAGTGGGAGGGAATGCCCCCCCCCGGATATAAACAGCGCCATTGGGAAATTGGGAAAGCATTTTATCACACCGATCTTGGTGTGGTCAGATGCTTTGAGGGCAGAGGAAAGATCTATGGTCTAACCCCCCATTTTTTTTCAAAAAAAGAGTACCTGTCACTACTTATTGCTATCATAGGGGATATTTACATTCCCTGAGATAACAATAAAAATGATTAAAAAAAAAAAAATATGGAAGGAACAATTTAAAAATATAATAAAAAAGCAAAATAAATAATAATAAAAAAAAAAAAAAAAAAAAAAAAAGCACAGCTGTCCCCCCCTGCTCTTGCGCAAAGGCGAACGCAAGCATCGGTCTAGCGTCATATGTAAATAGGAATTGCATCATGCATGTGAGGTATCACCGCGAAGGTCAGATCGAGGGCAGTAATTTTAGCAGTAGACCTCCTCTGTAAATCCAACGTGGTAACCTGTAAAGGCTTTTAAATGCTTTTAAAAATGAATGTAGTTTCTCGCCGCTGCGCGTTTGTGCGCAATTTTAAAGCATGTCGTGTTTGGTATCCATGTACTCGGCCTAAGATCATCTTTTTTATTTCATCAAACATTTGGGCAATATAGTGTTTTTTAGTGCATTAAAAATAAAAAAAGTGTGTTTTTCCCCCAAAAAATGCGTTTGAAAAATCGCTGCGCAAATACTGTGTGGAAAAAAAAATGCAACACCCACTATTTTAATCTGTAGGGCCTTTGCTTTAAAAATATATATAATGTTTGGGGGTTCAACATAATTTTCTTGCAAAAAAAAAAATGTTTTCATGTAAACAAAAAGTGTCAGAAAGGGCTTTGTCTTCAAGTGGTTAGAAGAGTGGATGATGTGTGACATAAGCTTCCTAATGTTGTGCATAAAATGCCAGGACAGTTCAAAACCCCCCCAAATGACCCCATTTTGGAAAGTAGACACCTCAAGCTATTTGCTGAGAGGCATGTTGAGCCCATTGAATATTTTTTTTTTTTTGTCCCAAGTGATTGAATAATGACAAAAAAAAAAAAAAAATTACAAAAAGTTGTCACTAAATTATATATTGCTCAAACATGCCATGGTTATATGTGGAATTGCACCCCAAAATACATTCTGTTGCTTCTCCTGAGTACGGAGATACCACATGTGTGAGACATTTTGGGAGCCTAGCCGCGTACAGGACCCCGAAAACCAAGCACCGCCTTCAGGATTTCTATGGGTGTAAATTTTTGATTTTACTCCTCACTGCCTATCACAGTTTCGGAGGCCATGGAATGCCCAGATGGCACAAACCCCCCCAAATGACCCCATTTTGGAAAGTAGACACCCCAAGCTATTTGCTGAGAGGTATGTTGAGTATTTTGCAGATCTCGCTTTTTGTCACAAAGTTTTAAAAATTGAAAAAATAAAAAAAAATAAAAAAATGTCTTTCTTCATTTTCAAAAACAAATGAGAGCTGTAAAATACTCACCATGCCTCTCGGCAAATAGCTTGGGGTGTCTACTTTCCAAAATGGGGTCATTTGTGGGGGTTTTGGACTATCTTGGCATTTTATGGCCTTCAAAACTGTGATAGGTAGTGAGGAGTGAAATCAAAAATTTGTGCCCTTAGAAATCCTGAAGGCGGTGCTTGGTTTTCGGGGGCCCGTACGCGGCTAGGCTCTCAAAAAGTCCCACACATGTGGTATCCCCGTACTCAGGAGAAGCAACCAAATGTATTTTGGGGTGCAATTCTGCATATAACCATGGCATGTTTGAGCAATATATCATTTAGCGACAACTTTTTGTACATTTTTTTTTTTCTTTTTGTCATTATTCAATCACTTGGGACAAAAAAAAAAATATTCAATGGGCTCAACATGCCTCTCAGCAATTTCCTTGGGGTGTCTACTTTCCAAAATGGGGTCATTTTGGGGGGTTTTGTGCTATCTTGGCATTTTATGGCCTTCAAAACTGTGATAGGTAGTGAGGAGTGAAATCAAAAATTTATGCCCTTAGAAACCTTGAAGGCTGTGCTTGGTTTTTGGGGTCCCGTACGCGGCTAGGCTCCCAAAAAGTCCCACACATGTGGTATCCCCGTACTCAGGAGAAGCAGCAGAATGTATTTTGGGGTGCAATTCCACATATAACCATGGCATGTGTGAGCAATATATCATTTAGTGACAACTTTGTGCAAAAAAAACAAAGTTTGTCATATTCCCGCAACTTTTTGTCATTATTCAATCATTTGGGACAAAAAAAAAAATATTCAATGGGCTCAACATGCCTCTAAGCAAATAGCTTGGGGTGTCTACTTTCCAAAATGGGGTCATTTGGGGGGGTTTTGTGCCATCTTGGCATTTTATGGCCTTCAAAACTGTGAGAGGTAGTGATAGGTAGTGAGGAGTGAAATCAAAAATTTATGCCCTTAGAAACCTTGAAGGCGGTGCTTGGTTTTTGGGGTCCCGTACGCGACTAGGCTCCCAAAAAGTCCCACACATGTGGTATCCCCATACTCAGGAGAAGCAGCAGAATGTATTTTGGGGTGTAATTTCACATATGCCCATGGCATGTGTGAGCAATATATCATTTAGTGACAACTTTGTGCAAAACAAATAAAGTTTGTCATATTCCTGCAACTTGTGGCAAAATATAAAATATTCCATGGACTAATCATGCCTCTCAGTAAATAGCTTGGGGTGTCTACTTTCCAAAATGGGGTCATTTAGGGGGGTTTTGTGCTATTTTGGCATTTTATGGCCTTCGAAACTGTGATAGGTAGTGAGGAGTGAAATCAAAAATTTGCGCCCTTAGAAATCCTGAAGGCGGTGCTTGGTTTTCGGGGGCCCGTATGCGGCTAGGCTCCTAAAAAGTCCCACACATGTGGTATCCCCGTACTCAGGAGAAGCAGCAGAATGTATTTTGGGGTGCAATTCCACATATAACCATGGCATGTGTGAGCAATATATCATTTAGTGACAACTTTTTGTAATTGTTTTTTTTTTTGTCATTATTCAATCACTTGGGACAAAAAAAAAATATTCAATGGGCTCAACATGCCTCTCAGCAATTTCCCTGGGGTGTCTACTTTCCAAAATGGGGTCATTTGGGGGGGTTTTGTACTGCCCTGCCATTTTAGCACCTCAAGAAATGAGATAGGCAGTCATAAATTAAAAGCTGTGTAAATTCCAGAAAATGTACCCTAGTTTGTAGACGCTATAACTTTTGCGCAAACCAATAAATATACGCTTATTGACATTTTTTTTACTAAAGACATGTGGCTGAATACATTTTGGCCTAAATGTATGACTACAATTGAGTTTATTCGATTTTTCTTATAACAAAAAGTAGAAAATATCATTTTTTTTCAAAATTTTGGGTCTTTTTCCGTTTATCTCGCAAAAAATAAAAATCGCAGAGGCAATCAAATACCATTAAAAGAAAGCTCTATTTGTGGGAAGAAAAGGACGCAAATTTCGTTTCAGTACAACATTGCATGTCCGCACAATTTACAGTTAAAGCAGCGCAGTGCAAAATTCTGAATTCACCTCTGGTCCTCTAGCTACCAAATGGTCCGGGGCTTAAGTGGTTAAAGACCAAACCTTTTCTGACATTCGTTGCTTACAAGTAAAAAAAACATTATTTTCTGCTAGAAAATTACTTGGAACACCCAAACATGATATATATATTTTTTTGCAGAGACCCTAGAGAATAAAATGGTGGTTGTTGCAATATTTTATGTCACACCGTATTTGCGGTTTTTCAAATGTAATTTTTTTTTAAATATACACTTTAATGAATTAAAAAAACAAACAAACAGCAAAGTTAGGCCATTTTTTTTTTATAATATGAAAGAAGATGTTACACCACGAGAATCGTGAGAGAATCGTGATCTTTATTCTAATAAAAAAAAAATCATGATTCTCATTTTAGCCAGAATCGTGCAGCTCTACTATCTTGGTAGCGGCAATCACTGTAGTAGCAGTGCCTACTACAGTGATTTCCAGCTTCCACCTGGATCCCACAGGAATAAAATATACATACTTACCGTATATACTCGAGTATAAGCCGAGGTACCTAATGTTGCCCAAAAAAACTGGGAAACCTCACTGACCCAAGTATAAGCCGATGCCCCACTGTTCCCTAGCTCGCTGTTCCCTGTAAATATAAATTTTTACATTGTAATTATTACCTGTAAAGAAGTTGCGGCTGCGGCGTCCATCGTTCGAATTCCGCGGCGTCCATCGTTCGAATTTCGCGGTCTCTTCCTGTTCCTTACTTGATAGGCGAGTCTCAGCAGACACTCTCCGCCTATCACGATCATTCTCTCATCCTTAGTTTTCCCAGCAGACACTGTGTTGGGTATTCCGCCAATCACAGACATCTGCTGGAAAACTGAGGATGAGAGAACGTTTGTGATAGGCGGAGAGTGTCTGCTGAGACTCGCCTATCAAGGAAGGAACAGGAAGAGACCGCGGAATTTTGAACGATGGACGCCGCGGAATTTGAACGATGGACGCCGCAGCCGCAACTTCTTTACAGGTAATATTTACAATGTAAAAATTTATATGACTCGAGTATAAGCCGAGGGGGGGACTTTCAGCCCCAAAAAAGGGCTGAAAATCTTGGCTTATACTCGAGTATATACGGTACATTGGTCCAAGCTGGACCAAAGCAGTGGCGGTGCGTCCATAAAGGGCGCAGGAGCGCCGCCCCCTCTCTCCTGCACCTGTCTATCACCATAGATAGATTCATGCATTGCATGAATCTATCTATGGTTGCGGTTGCCGCCCCCTATTCAGGTGTCCGGCCCCTTGTCGGGCACCGGGCATCTGAATTACAGCGATGGGGGTGTTTTTGGAAGCGCCTGATTAGAGCTGATGGCTCTAATAGGTATCCTGATTAGAGCCATAGACTCTAATAGGCTTCCAAATTGGTAAACAGCGGGCGCAATGCTGTGCATTCGCTGTTTACACAGTGTTGTGTTAGGGAAGCAAATAAATCACTTTCCTATCACTGACCCGTCTCTCAGCCAATCAGGATGCTCGGGTCTGGTTACCTGCCACCTGATAGGCATCACAGCACTTCAGCCAATCAGGCGTCCAATCATAGCAGAGGACAGGAAGAGGACGGGAGAAGACATCGAGCGCTCGAAGGGAGCGTGGAGGACAGCGCCGTGACCCGAGACAGGTAAGTGCCGGGCGGGGGGGGGGCACACTGGCACCATTTTAAGGGGCAGAGTAGCGGCAATTGATGGGGCACACTGGCAGCAATTGATGGGGAACAGTAGCGGCAACTGATGGGGCACACTGGCAGCAATTGATGGGCACAGTGGCAGCAATTGATGGGCACACTGGCAGCAATTGATAGGTACAGTAGCTGCGTTTGATGCCACAGTGGCGGCAATTTATGGGTACAGTGGCTGCGTTTGATAGCACAGTGGCTGCGCTTGACTGGCACAGTGGCTGCGTTTGATGGGCACAGTGGCTGCGCTTGATGGGCACAGTGGCTGCACTTGATGGGCACAGTGGCTGCCTTTGATGGGCACAGTGGCTGCACCTGATGGGCACAGTGGCTGCCTTTGATGGGCACAGTGGCTGCGCTTGATGGGCACAGTGGCTGCACTTGATGGGCACAGTGGCTGCGCATGATGCGCACCGTGGCTGCCTTTAATGGGCACAGTGGCTGCATTTGATGGGCACAGTGGCTGCAATTGATGTTTTTTTTTTTCAGTTTGTTTGCGCCCCCCCAAAAAACTTTGAGCACCAGCCGCCACTGGACCAAAGTAACTGTGCATAAAAAAATTCATACCTAAACTTCAGCTTTAATAAGTCTATTAAAATCTTGTATAAAAACTGTATTCAAGGGCCTTCTCTCATTTTATGTTTCCCTATTGATCACACAATGCAATATTTTAGCATAATAAAAGACAGAACATACTTAAAGCATCCCCGCAGTGCTTGTTTTCGGCTTTTCTCTGCATCTTTGTCGAATCTCACTTGGTTACCACTTGTAAAACCAGCCAGCCGTCTGTGTCAATAAACCCAGTGAAAGGAAGATGCAGCTTTCTGTGCAGGCCTTAGTGAGACGCAGCAGATATAAAGACGGTTTCAGGAAAGCCCACTCTCAAAGAAGCAATGGTATAATAGCATTCTTGGCTATTTAACTAGGTATTTCTGCAGCTTCATAAAAAAGGAGAGAAATTGTGATTGTTGTTAGCAGAAGCTTTTCTTTTCTTTCTTTCTTTTTTTTTCAATAAAAGGTACAAGGGATGAGAAACAGAATAAATATAACAACAATACAAAAGGAATTTAAAGAGTCCATAAACCCAATTGTTATTGTCTAAAGAAAGATTAGGCAGCTGCTTCCAGAAGCAATGGATATCACCTGTCACAGCGGAGGCCCCCACACTGACCACACTGTATCTTTTGCTCTAAAATTAGCATTTATCTAGCTTTTTTTTTACTAGTTGTTGTGGAGCGTCCCGGTATAAAAGTTCAAACATAAATGTGACACTTATGATCAACATCAGTACTGTGTAAATTGAGAAAGAAAAAAGAAAGAAAATTGGACTATATAGGCCAAACACAGAGTATAGAGACCATATATAAAATCATAAAGTTTTATACAGCATATTTAAAAAAAAAATCCCCTCTCCCTCTCCTCCTCGCATTCTACTCGGCAGCACGATCTACTCCCTCCCCTGCTTCGTCATTGGCAGGGGGAGGGAACCAATGGCACTTCACGGCAGAGGAGCAACAAATTGTGGGACATGTAGTCCCCAGCATAGGTGGCCCCATAGTAATCCCAGGGGGGTGGAACTGCACAGACTAGCTGCCCTCAGAAGAGAGTAGAGAGACACCAGGAATCTTCATGAGAGGCTAGAGAGAGACCACGAGGTGAGTAGAAGACCAGATGCAGGAGAAGAGGTGCTGCCATCCAGGGTTGGTTTGCTGTTTTCTTCCACAGATCTATGGCTACCTGAAGAACCTGCCTGCCAGGACATCTCCTTTGGGCCTTGGTCACGGGATTGGTGAGCGGGCACTTGCCCACCTTATGGGTACAAACAAGGACACTGCATGCAGACAACATTGCTTTTCCCTTTGCCTACACCTGTAGAACCTGTCACACTTACACCCTGTTAAGCAGTCACAGTGTCCGCCTTGCTTTCCTGGATACTGCCAGCATACTTCCTTTTTATGCTACCAAACAAGACACCTAAGTGCACCAACTAAAGTAGCTAGCTGAAGATTCAAGGCCTTCGTTCTTCCCAGGGACTGCAACCCATTTCCCCTCCAGGGACTGAAGTCACTGGTGCTATACGGGCACACACATACACCCAGGGCTCAGGATATATAGTGAATGAGCTGGGTTATCTGACTTGGGAGTTACACTATTGGACACTGAACTATGTACAGTGCTGACAGTTCTCTGGGACTGTGGTGTCAGGGGACTGAGGGAGAGGTCTGACATAAGAAAGGGTCATTCCTCTGCCCTCCTCCTGCCTGGACTCATAGAGCCCAAGTTAAGTGGGGTTGGCGATTATCCTGTTGAAGTGTTATTATTCATACTGCAATTAGTCATTTGTGTGTAGTTACCTCTGCTTCTGGGGTTATTTATTTTGAGGAGTTCCCTAGAAGTAGCCAGATAACATCTTTGAGTGCTATCGCTCTTAACCTCCAGTCATTATCACACAGTTGGTTCACTTGAGTTATATATGTCTATTATTCCGGTGTACTGTTACTGTTTGTTCCATCCCTACGAAATTTCACAGTAAAGATCATTTCTGTGTTTTACCACGGCTTGTGTCTTTTATTTGTGGTGTTCCCACTAATATTATTGCCAGGTGTGTCAGAGGGGCTGAGACTGTTCGTGGGGTTGAGAGGCAGAGTACAGAACCACTTATACTCAAATATACTCAAGCGGCTCCTTTGGGAGTAGTGCTACATTCATACAGCAATAGATGTTGACATGCTTTACAGATTTAAATTCTGATTTAGAGGTCCTCATGTATTGACGTGTTTTAACCAAATTTAGCTTTATCAGGACGCATGAAAACATTACAGCAGTCATCTAAAGAAAGATAATAACACTTAAACAAATAACTGTATAAATGATAACACAATATATCAGTGCATTCATTGCGTGGGACATACCTCAGCATCAAAGCACCATCATTCAGAAAATCCCCTGGGCGGGCTGGGAGGAGTATCGAGGTGAACCAAATGGGACACAGGAACACACAAGGTAAGTCTTATTGTTTCTGTATCAAAGAGACTGTGGCGTAATATATAGTATGTCCTTACAATGCATAAAGACAAAAAACATCATAGAGACCAACAGTAAGTAGCCAGCACCTCCCTATAACTCCCTCACATAAACAGCAATTTGCGTCAAAGTAAGGAAAGGCCCTGATCCAAATATGGTTTAAAAGTTCATGACACTTAAGAATCTTTATTGAGCAAGAGAAGTCAACGCATTTCAGGGAAAAAAAACCTTCTTCCTCAGGGCTAACATACAGAAAAACAAACAAGATATGAATACCTTACATGAATAACATTGAAGATATTTATAGAATGAACATCAAAGTAAAGATTAAAATGAGGATAAAATTGTGGTGGTCGATGGTTAAAATAAAAATAAATAAATAAATATATATATATATATATATGTATATATATATATATATATATATATATATATATACAGTCATGCTCGAAATTGTTGGCACCCCAGAAATTTTTCCAAAAAATCAAGTATTTCTCACAGAAAAGTATTGCAGTAACACATGTTTTGCTATACACATGTTTATTCCCTTTGTGTGTATTGGAACAAATCAAAAAAAGGGAGGAAAAAAAGCAAATTGGACATAATGTCACACAAAACTTCAAAAATGGGCTGCTCAAAATTCTTGGCACCCTTTAAAAATTGGAGATAAATAAGATTGTTTCAAGCATGTGATGCTCCTTTAAACTCACCTGGGGCAAGTAACACGTGTGGGCAATATAAAAATCACACCTGAAAGCAGATAAAAAGGAGAGAAGTTCACTTAGTCTTTGCATTGTGTGTCTGCGTGTGCCACACTAAGCATGGACATCAGTAAGAGGAGAAGAGAACTGTCTGAGGACTTGAGAACCAAAATTGTGGAAAAATATTAACAATCTCAAGGTTACAAGTCCATCTCCAGAAATCTAGATTTGCCTTTTTCCACAGTGCGCAACATTATCAAGAAGTTTGCAACCCATGGCACTGTAGCTAATCTCTCTGGGCGTGGACGGAAGAAAAAATTGATGAAAGGTTGCAACGCAGGATAGTCCGGATGGTGGATAAGCAGCCCCAAACAAGTTCCAAAGAAGTTCAAGCTGTCCTGCAGGCTCAGGGAACATCAGTGTCAGCGCCAACTATCCGTCGACATTTAAATGAAATGAAAGGCTATGGCAGGAGACCCAGGAGGACCCCACTGCTGACACAGAGACATAAAAAAGCAAGACTACAGTTTGCCAAAATGTACTTGAGTAAGTCAAAATCCTTCTGGGAAAACGTCTTGTGGACAGAGGAGACCAAGATAGAGCTTTTTGGTAAAGCACATCATTCTACTGTTTACCAAAAACGGAATGAGGCCTACAAAGAAAAGAACACAGTACCTACTGAGAAATATGGTGGAGGTTCATTGAAGTTTTGGGGTAGTTTTGCTGACTCTGGCACTGGGTGCCTTGAATGTGTGCAAGGCATCATGAAATCTGAGGATTAATAAAGGATTTTGGGTGGCACTGTAGAGCCCAGTGTCAGAAAGCCGGGTTTGAGTCAGAGATCTTGGGTCCTCCAGCAGGAAAATGACCCCAAACATATGTCAAAAAGCACCCAGAAATGGATAGCAACAAAGCGATGGAGAGCTCTAAAGTGGCCAGCAATGAGTCCAGATCTAAATCCCATTGAACACCTGTGGAGAGATCTTAAAATTGCTGTTGGGAAAAGGTGCCCTTCCAATAAGAGAGACCTGGAGCAGTTTGCAAAGGAAGAGTGGTCCAAAATTCCGGGTGAGAGGTGTAAGAAGCTTATTGATGGTTATAGGAAGCGACTGATTTCAGTTATTTTTTCCAAAGGCTGTGCAACCAAATATTAAGTTAAGGGTGCCAAGAATTTTGAGCAGCCCATTTTTGGAGTTTTGTGTGACATTATGTCCAATTTGCTTTTTTTCCTCCCTTTTTTTGATTTGTTCCAATACACACAAAGGGAATAAACATGTGTATAGCAAAACATGTGTTGCTGCAATACTTTTCTGTGAGAAATACTTAATTTTCTGGAAAAATTTCTGGGGTGCCAACAATTTCGAGCATGACTGTATATATATATATATACATATATATATTCCGTTAATAAAATGTAGTGTATATATATATATATATATATATATATATATATATGAAGCTGTTTACATAAAACAACAGTATATAGTATGTATTAAAATAATGGTAAAATATCAAAATTGTAAAAAGGAATTATTAAGCAATGATCGCAAAACATAGCACCGATCAGCCATAATGACCACCCACCTAATATTGAGTAGGTCCCCATTTGCCACCACAACAGCCCCTTTTGCTGCCTAAACAGCCCTGACCCATCAAGGCATGGATCCCATTAAACCTCTGAAAGTATACTGTGGAATGTGGAAGATCCTCTACATCTTGCAAGTTCCGAAATGGGGCCTCAATAGATTAGACTTGTTATTCTAGCACATCCCACAGATGCTCAATCGGATTGAGACCTGGAGAATTTAGAGGCCAAGACAACTCCTTAAACTAATTTTTGCGTTCCTCAAACCATTCGTTAACCACTTTTGCAGAGTGGCAGGGCTCATTATCCTTCTGAAAGAGGTCACTGCTATCAGGGAGGGAGAATCATTTCCATGAAGGGGTGTACTTGGTCAGCAATAATATTTAGGTAGGTGGAACATGTCAAAGTAACATCCACATTAATGGCAAGACCAAAGTTTCCCTGCAGAGCTTTGCCCAAAGCATCATGCTGTTGCTGCTGGCTTGTCCAGGGGAGGACTGGGAATAAAAACTAGCCCTGGAAATAATTTCATACTAGCCTCTCAGCATCATTATACCAGCCAAACATCATAACCAGCATAACGTCATTATTTTCTTGTTCATAAAAAGAGAAAGCCATGCATTTCAAAGCACATTTGAAGAGCGTATTAGATATATAGATAAGACAGATATGAAAGAAAATAGGGATATATATATATAAAAACAGTAAATTTCAGTTAAAAGTAGTAAAAGTGGAACAATCAGCAAGGGGGACACCTGGGACTCTGAGAATGTGGGGGGGGGACTCTGGTGACCAGAGACCACCTTCCGCAGAAAGAATACACTAAGGTAAGGGGGGTGGGTTACTGATATAAGGGGGAAACCTTTATATCAGTGCCCCCTTACATTATTGTATTTCCCCCCCTTACATCAGTGATCCCCCCCCCCAGACTGGCCTGGCGGTGCTGTCACTGACCTCCTCTCAGGTGCACCTTGCAGGAGTCAGTCAGTTGGCTCCAGCTTGGTGGCTCTGCTTTTCCTATAGTCTCCTCTCCACAGTCCACACACGTCTGATTTCTCCCATGAGCCCCATCCCGGCGGTGCTCCCACTCTTGACTCCTCTCCAGACTCCCTCAGAGACTGCAGACATGATATAAGACAAGAGATGGTCAGAGGTTGCGGATATGATACAAGAGATGGTTAGAGGCTGCGAGCATAGTACAGGAGATTTCAAGATGTCAGAGGCTGCGGGCATGGTAAAGGAGATGGTCAGAGACTTAGGACATGATAAAAGAGATGGTCAGAGACTGCGGACATGGTACAAGAGATGGTCAGAGACTGCGGACATGATACAAGAGACCAATGCAGCCTCACCAGTGCCCATCAAATGCAGCCTCACTGTGCCCGTCAATGCAGCCTCACTGAGCCCATCCATGCAGCCTCACTGTGCCCATCCATGCAGCCTCACTGTGCCCATCCATGCAGCCTCACTGTGCCCATCCATGCAGCCTCACTGTGCCCATCACTGCAGCCTCAATGTGCCCATCATTGCAGCCTCAATGTGCCCATCATTGCAGCCTCACCGTGCCCATAATTGCCGCCTCACCTTGCCCATCATTGCCGCCTCACCGTTCTCATCATTGCCGCCTCACCGCACCCATCATTGCCGCCTTACCGTGCCCATCATTGCCGCCTTACCGTGCCCTCATTGCAGCCTCACCATCATTGCAGCCTTACTGTGCCCATCATTGCCACCTTACTGTGCCCATCATTGCCGCCTCACTGTGCCCATCATTGCAGCCTCACCGTGCCCGTCATTGCCGCCTCACCTTGCCCATCATTGCTGCCTCACCGCGCCCATCATTGCCGCCTCACCATGCCCATCATTGCCGCCTCATCGTGTCCATCATTGCCACCTTACCGTGTCCTCATTGCAGCCTCACCATCATTGCAGCCTTACTGTGCCTATCATTGCCACCTTACTGTGCCCATCATTGCCGCCTCACTGTGCCCATCATTGCAGCCTCACCATGCCCATCATTGCAGCCTCACATACCCATCATTGTAGCCTCACAGTGCCCATCATTGCAGCCTTACTGTGCCCATAATTGCCACCTTACTGTGCCCTCATTGCAGCCTCCCTCACCATCATAATAGCAGCCTTACTGTGCCCTTGTTGCAGCCTTACTGTGTCCTCATTGCAGCCTCCCTCACCATCATAATAGCAGCCTTACCCTGCCCTCATTGTAGCCTTACTGTGCCCTCATTGCAGCCTCCCTCACCATCATAATAGCAGCCTTACCGTGCCCTCATTGCAGCCTCCCTCACCATCATAATAGCTGCCTTCCTGTGCCCTCATTGCAGCCTCACCAGTCAGTGCATGCATTATGCACAGTGGGCATCTCCCGCTGTGTCACGGAGCTGAGTGTGAAAAGTTTGGTCGCGCTGTGATAAAAGTCCCGCCCTCCTCCTAGACCAGCTTGTGTGATAGACGCAGTGTTCTGTCAAGTAGGCAGGAGGAGGGGGAGGAGGAGGGAGGGGAGCGCTGCAGCCACAGCATAGATCAAAGCGGCCCCAGGGCAGGCAGCCTACCGGGAAATGTCCCGGTATCCCGGTAGGCCCTGGGCTTTTCTTCTTCCCCTTGGTGCCATCTCTTCCCCAGGTAAGCGACACACATGCAACTGGACAGCCACATGATCCAAAAGAAAACTTGATTCATCACAACAGGCCACTTTCTTTCATTGCTCTGTGATCCAGTTTTAATGTTCTATGAGCTGGGAATTTTCTTTGGTTTTGTCTTTCATGTATTGTAGTTAGTAGTTATAGGTGGGGGCAGGGGCTATCTCTTTGTTACTGGTATAAATTTGGTCAAGGGACACACTGGGCACCTTTGCTGCCATTGTGCTATGTGCTGGGTGTTCAATGTGCCCCTGTGCCTTTAAGGAGGTCTGGGCTACCTCCAGGGCCACCTGCCCCTTATCTATCCATTAGAATGCATGTGTTTCCATTGTGGAGACTCTCATAAATTTAGAAGGGTTAGGACTGCAGGTAATACACAGGGTGCCGTGAAGAGGCCTTGCAGCTTACGCACGCGTTTGCAAATGTGTGCTAACTAAATCCCTGTTTTTAACGCATACTGTTGGATGGGTTAATCTGGTTGGTAAGCAAACTGGTTGGTGAGTTGAGTTGGAAATTTTATTTGGTTTTGTCTTTAACCACTTCAACCCCGGAGGACTTGGCTGCCAAATGACCGGGCCACTTTTTGCGATTCAGCACTGCGTCGCTTTAACTGACAATTGTGCGGTCTTGCGACGTGGCTCCCAAACAAAATTTACGTCTTTTTTTTCCCACAAATAGAGCTTTCTTTTGGTGGTATTCGATCACCTCTGCGGTTTTTATTTTTTGCGCTATAAACAAAAATAGAGCGACAATTTTGAAAAAAAAGCAAACTTTTTACTTTTTGCTATAATAAATATCCCCCAAAAATATATAAAAAACAATTTTTTCCACAGTTTAGGCCTACATGTATTCTTCTACATATTATTGGTAAAAAAATCGTAATAAACGTAAATTGATTGGTTTGCGCAAAAGTTATAGCGTCTACAAAATAGGGGATAGTTTTATGGCATTTTTATTAATATTTTTTTTTTTTACTAGTAATGGCGGGGATCAACGATTTTTATTGTGACTGCGACATTATGGCGGACACATCGGACACTTTTGACACTATTTTGGGACCATTGTCATTTATGCAGCGATCAGTGCTATAAAAATGCACTGATTAGTGTGTAAATGACACTGGCAGGGAAGGGGTTACCCACTAGGGGGCGAGGAAGTGGTTAAGTGTGTCCTAGGGAGTGATTCTAACTGTGGGGGGGATGGGCTACATGTGACACGACAGTGATCACTGCTCCCGATGACAGGGAGCAGAAGATCAGTGTCCTGTCACAAGGCAGAACAGGGAGATGCCTTGTTTACACAGGCATCCCCCCATTCTGCAGCTCCGTGATACGATCGTGGGACACCGGCGGACATCGAGTCCGCGGGTCCTGCGGGCACGGTCACGGAGCTCGCAGCAGGGGCGCACGCAGTGCCGGTGGCGAGCGCACCCACATGGCGCAAAATTCAAATTGACGTCTATATACATTACTTTGCGCAGCCGTGCCATTCTGCCAACGTGTATGTACAGGCGGCGGTCGGCAAGTGGTTAATGTTCTATGCCCATTGTAGGTGCTTTTGGCTGTGGACACGGGTCAGCATGGGCACCCTTTTCGGTTTGCGGCTACACAGCCCCATACGCAACAAACGGCGATGACCATTTTTCTGCTTTCAACACATCACCTTCAGGGACTACATGTTCACTTGCTGCCTAATATGTCCCACCCACATTCAAATGCCATTGTAACGAGAAAATCAATGTTATCAATTTAACCACTTTGGAAACGCCCTGCCGTCAATATTTGTTGGTCCTTTGACGTTAAATACTGTTGTTATGGCAGCAGATAGCTGCCATAATCCCAGTATTTTTTTTAATGGCGGGCAGTCCTCTTTAAGATAAAAGTGGTCTCTGCAGCAGATTCGCCACAAGATCACTTTTATCAGTGGCTGGAGGGGTGCCCACCCACTTCCCGGCGCGTCCCGATCGTCTCCGCCGCTTACCGGATCTGTCGGTAGCGGTGGAGATGATCTGAATCTATACCCTGATAGGCAGGAAGTCGAGTGCGGGAATGATGGCCCCCACTCGACTCCATACCATTGGATGACAGCAGCGACGTCAAACGTCACTTCTGCCAAACAGCCTTAAGTGTCGGTTCACACTGCTGCGCTGTGAATTTGTTCTGTTTTTTCAGTCCATTCTGAGGTGCGAATTTACCGCGTTTTTGCCGCAATTTGAATGCGAATTTCAGGAGTGGGATATAGCTGCGATAATGTTTTTGTGGAGAATAGTGTGGTGGAATTCGCACATATGTGAACCATCAAATGCGATTCCAGAACGATTTACATTGATATCTATGGAGACTAAATTCGCAACGCAACACTCTAAACTCGCACAAGACCCTTTTTTTCATCGCATTCAGAGAGGAATCGCAACGCATAGATGTGAACCACCATCATTGAAAACAATTACTTTTTGGATGACATGCGAATTTAGTTTGTGTTTAACGCATCGCATTCGGTATCAACTCGCACAAGTGTGAACCGGCACTAAAGGGGCATTTTTTTTTTTTTTTATTGCTTTGAAGTGTAAATGTCTTTTTGACCCCAGATCTCACATTCAAGATGTCCTGATATGCTTTTTTTTCTATTACAAGGGATGTTTACATTCCTTGTAATTGGAATAAAAGTGATCCAAAATTCTTTTTTAAAAGGACAGCGTAAAAATAAAAAATAAGAAGTAAAATAAATAAGGAAAATAATAAAATAAATTTAAAGCGCCCCGTCCCTCCGAGCTTGCGTGCAGAAGCGAACGCATACGTAAGTCACGCCCACATATGAAAACGGTGTTCAAACCACACATGTGAGGTATCGCCGCGATTGTTAGAGCGAAAGCAATAATTCTAGCACTAGACCTCCATTGTACCTTAAAACTGGTAACCTGTAGACATTTTTAAACATTGCTTATGGAGATTTTTAAGTGCCAAAGTTGGTCGCCATTCCACGAGCGGGCGCAGCTTTGAAGCATGACATGTTGGGTATCAATTTACTCGGCGTAACATAATTTTTTACTATATAGAAAGAAAATTGGGTTAACTTTACTGTGTGTTATTTTTTAATTCAAAAAAGTGTATTTTTTCCCAAAAAATTGCATTTGTAAGACCACTGCGCAAATACGGTGTGACATAACGTATTGCAACATCCGACATTTTATTCTCTAAAGTGTCTGAAAGAAATATATAATGTTTGGGGTTCTAAGTAATTTTCTAGCAAAAAATAAATAAATCATTGGTCATAAAGTTATGACTGATTGGTGTATGTGTTACATTGGTTCTAGATGGACCAATGTAATTATGTAGATTCATACCTGAAATTCAGCTTTAAATATACTTTTTAATTGTCTTTTAGATAAAAGGGATGCAGAGTTGCAGCATTTTTTATTACAACACCTTTCATTATTTTGCCCTTTATAGACAATTCCCAATATTGCCAGTTGAGAAAAAAACAGTTACAGTTTAGGCTAGTTAATTTGTATTAATCCAACTATATGAAATCATTTAAATTACAAAGTGGAAGTGTATTTTTCCATGGATTGCAGTCTCTTCTTGCTTGAGGATTCCACTTGTTCTGTACCATTGATCATTAGTCTGACTCTGTATCAGTCTATCATCATTCCTTCCAAACCCAGGAAGCATTACATAATATTCTTCAGAGTTTGACACTTTCCTTTTGTTCACTGAGCTAAAATCACAGGTGACAAATATCCAATCTTTACTAGATACAGAAATTAAGTAGCAGTCGTTTCCTTAAATTTCAGGTCAGTTACACATCTGATACAGCATACATTTGATACAGTGTAACATAATGGGCACATGAAGTGTAGCGGGGTCCTCAAATTGATGGGATACACCTGGGGAATAGTGTGACCCAGGTGTATAATTGTGTTAGGGTTCAGACCCCTTTTTGTTTTGTGGAGGATTGGAGGATGTAGTATTCTCCTTTGCCTGTGGGTGGCGGGGTACCCACAGGCTTCAGGTAGAATCATCTCCTGCAGTGCTCCCTGTTTTGTCCCTTCCCGGAGATGGTATGGCTGGGGCGGGGAACCCGCCGGGCCGTTGATGGGAGGAGATAAAAGGGGGAGACGCCCTTACCACGAGGTCTTTGCGGAGAAGGAGGTCCTCGGAGGAGGAGGGTTGCGGTCCGCACCCAGGCCCCTCAGGCCTGGGTGCTGGAGATCCAGGAGTCTGGTCCAGGTGCCCATGGCCTGGTCCGGAGTCATGTTGGCGTCCATCCCAGGCACCTTTAGCCTGGGGTGAGGTACTATCGAGGAGGCCTGGGGCCCAGTACCTTCGACTGGGTCCCGCTAGGGTGGACTGTCCGAGGGTCCCTGAGCGGAGGGACTCGTATCTGAGGTGAGGAGGCCAGAGAGGTTACCCACTGGAGACCCGGAGCAGCACCAACCCGGTGACAGTGGGCCTCTGGGAACTCTCTTGGGAGGACACATCCCCCTGATAGGGGCCACAGCGTATCGAAGAGGGCTCCATTGCTGTTCATAGGGGTTGCTGGAAGAGACCCCATCTTTCCTGTTCTGTAACAGCCGGATTGGCTTAGGCGCCGCTGGTCATAGTACAGTGGCATAGAACTTAAACTTTAGGAAGTGCCTCGATCTGCTCGCCCCACCGTTGGCAAGGTTATAGGTCCCAACCAGTTTGCTGCAAAAGAACTGTTTATTGTGCTTTGCGTATTGGAGTGTCAAATAAACAAGTGTTGGACCTTTCTCCGGTGTGTGAACTCCAGTTACTGGAAGCAAAGGGGAGGCTGGCGAGCTTGCAATTACAGACTCAGTGCATTCACAGAACACACCGGCCCGAGGAAACATCAGTAAGTGGCCTTCACCTCCCTACTACAATGGGGAGGACATGGGCCGTGGCGCATCTCACTCTCACAACCCAGGAACCCCTAGACATGAGTTGGTGTGTAACCGATAAAGATGGAGAGAGAGAGTGAGGCCGCTACACGTGGGGGCTCGTGAGTCCGGGATAGAGTGTGTTCTAGAGATGGACTTGAGAATGTCTACATTTGAACTTTGCTGCCCAGAGGAGTTCCGAGCAGATCGGCCATATTACTGGCCAAAGTGCGTCCCTGCTCGGAGTTGTGGAAATGACCCTAACACGGGAAAGGCCCATGCGGAGGAGCGGAAAAAGGGAGAGGTCCAGCCGTGTGACGTACTGCACGTGGGGACTGTTAATGCACTGCGCCACGAGGCACCCCATGGCGACATCGTTCGTGGGCGGAGTCAAGAGGAAGCCCGCGAAAATGTACAGCTCATGGGAGGAGTCTGGCCAAGTGTGGGGATACACGTGGAGACTCCGGCGCGGGGTCAGTGCATGATGGAGCAGCAGATAGTCGGGATGACCTCAAGTGCCCCGTGGATTATGGTTCCTCACCCCACGAGAATGACTTCCTTTGCTGCCCCCATCACAGACACGGGGATAAGACTCAGGCCCGAGGGCGGTTGGCTCTGTACACTTGCAGAGACACGGAGGCCCTCGGTGTGATCTGTCCCGGCTGCTCGGGACTGGTGGTCACCCTGAAGCCATTCGGGCGATGTGAGGAGTGCAGAGAATTCCTTTTTGAGGTCGAGTCGTCCACAGCAAGGCCCCGGGCCCTTCGCCTCAACTACCTCACGGGTACCGCTACTCCGGAAGGGGAGATCAAGGCCTTTGTCGAGGTTCCCGTGCGCGCTGACCAGGGCGATGGACTGCCCAACAGAGAAAAATCCGAGGATGCTGCCTCGGTCGCCACAAGTTCTCTGCTCCCACCCCCGAAGAGGAAAGTTGGCCTAGTACAGGCATCCTATGGACGTGGTCGAGCTTCACCCCGCTGCTTGCCTGGCCTGGATGGCGCCAGTCGAGAAGGAAGTCCCGGACATCCCAGTCCTCTACAAGGGTCAGGTGAGCCAGGGGCTGGGACTTTGGTGGTGGTTGGAGGTGTCGGGGGCCCATTGGAGGTGGAGCCCCCCAGGGAGGATGATTCTGTGTCCACCGGAAGATATCTGCCTGCGGAGATGTATGACACCTCCGACCTAGAGTCGCTGTCTGACTGCGGAGATGATGGCGAGATAGACGAACTGTTCAGCCGCAAGGGCTGGGATAGAATGCCACTTCTTGCTTCCCGTGCAGTACGGGATTCACCTATGTACACAGGAGACAGCACACCTCGGGTGGAAGACCCGCAGCTTACGAGGGAACCTACCCCTCCACCGGTGTCCTCACCTGCTGTTACCTCACCTGCTTTGGTTGTGGGGACACCCCGCGCTTCTCTGAGAGCGCCGAAAGTCAGTTTCAGGGAGCTGGTAAAGGCACCTCGGCATCCGGAAGCTATTGTGCTGCCTGGAACTGGAGAGAAAGCCACTATGCCACCTTTGGCCTGCTTGCAGAGACTGTTTTGCCACAAAGTAGCTCGGGAATATGGGTGGGAGTACCCGTATCTGCCCCGGGACTTGCTGTTTGAGGTGGAAGTCTGGAGAGCAAGATGGTATGACGAGTTTGTGTGGGACAAGTTGAAGGTGCCTCATGCTCGCAGGTACCTGGAATGTGTGCCGGCAGTGTCTAAGAGGTTTGAGGACTGCAGAGCTGAATGGAAATTGGGGCGCCATATCCATGCTGACAAGATAGTCATTTGCAGAAGAGAAGGAGAAGATGTCGAGTATTCGATAGAGGCATTTGACAAACACCTGAAACCCCTGTATCTGCCGGATCCAAAGTTTTACTTATAGGAGAAAAGAACTCCTGTTTATCTCCTTTGTGCACTTGAACTTTCTGGAAGAGCCATTCCCAGACACCCAGGACTGTGCCCTGCTTTTGTTTTTATTTGGGCTTTTCTTTTTCTCATTGGAGACTTGGGGCTGTTGTGTTTTTTTGTGTTTCCCCTTTTCTTCATGTGCCAAAGGCAAGGACATTTGGGAATAGTGGCAGAGTAGGGAAAAGCTGGAAGAACGAAGATTCGTTGAGTGTCATGACCGCGGCGTTGTCACCAGGTGGCAGTGTTGCGCAACAAATGTTTGAAAATGTTTCACACACACATCACCTTGCTTGTTGGAGTGAGTGGGTCTCTCGGCTGACGGGCCCACTCATGCCAAATGACACAAAATTATGTTAGGATGTTGTTTTTTTCTTTCCCCTGCAGGAGGATCGTCAATCAAGATCATTGAGAGTGGGTGGCTCTTAGACAGTGTGGGAGAGGGGTTGTGATTATGCCGATGTTTAAAGTGTTTTATGACATAAGTTGTTTTATATGTTCCCCATTCCCTGAGCAGGTCTTGGCACTTGGGAAAAATTTAGAGGAACTGCCTCAGGGGTTTCACTCCATGTCACCACTTTATGGGAGGCATGGGTGTGCACCTGACGCTGGGGACCAGCGTCCAATCACAGGGGGGAATGTGTAGCGGGGTCCTCAAATTGATGGGATACACCTGGGGAATAGTGTGACCCAGGTGTATAATTGTGTTAGGGTTCAGACCCCTTTTTGTTTCGTGGAGGATTGGAGGATGTAGTATTCTCCTTTGCCTGTGGGTGGCGGGGTACCCACAGGCTTCAGGTAGAATCATCTCCTGCAGTGCTCCCTGTTTTGTCCCTTCCCGGAGATGGTATGGCTGGGGCGGGGAACCCGCCGGGCCGTTGATGGGAGGAGATAAAAGGGGGAGACGCCCTTACCACGAGGTCTTTGCGGAGAAGGAGGTCCTCGGAGGAGGAGGGTTGCGGTCCGCACCCAGGCCCCTCAGGCCTGGGTGCTGGAGATCCAGGAGTCTGGTCCAGGTGCCCATGGCCTGGTCCGGAGTCATGTTGGCGTCCATCCCAGGCACCTTTAGCCTGGGGTGAGGTACTATCGAGGAGGCCTGGGGCCCAGTACCTTCGACTGGGTCTCGCTAGGGTGGACTGTCCGAGGGTCCCTGAGCGGAGGGACTCGTATCTGAGGTGAGGAGGCCAGAGAGGTTACCCACTGGAGACCCGGAGCAGCACCAATCCGGTGACAGTGGGCCTCTGGGAACTCTCTTGGGAGGACACATCCCCCTGATAGGGGCCACAGCGTATCGAAGAGGGCTCCATTGCTGTTCATAGGGGTTGCTGGAAGAGACCCCATCTTTCCTGTTCTGTAACAGCCGGATTGGCTTAGGCGCCGCTGGTCATAGTACAGTGGCATAGAACTTAAACTTTAGGAAGTGCCTCGATCTGCTCGCCCCACCGTTGGCAAGGTTATAGGTCCCAACCAGTTTGCTGCAAAAGAACTGTTTATTGTGCTTTGCGTATTGGAGTGTCAAATAAACAAGTGTTGGACCTTTCTCCGGTGTGTGAACTCCAGTTACTGGAAGCAAAGGGGAGGCTGGCAAGCTTGCAATTACAGACTCAGTGCATTCACAGAACACACCGGCCCGAGGAAACATCAGTAAGTGGCCTTCACCTCCCTACTACAATGGGGAGGACATGGGCCGTGGCGCATCTCACTCTCACAACCCAGGAACCCCTAGACATGAGTTGGTGTGTAACCGATAAAGATGGAGAGAGAGAGTGAGGCCGCTACAGAAGTATCTAATAACTCATTTACAAGCATTACAAACTTAAAGGAGGACTTCACCCTATAAGGCAAGTTCTGCTTTACTATTCCCCCCAAACCTTTTGGGTATGTTTTGGAGGGGGGGCAGTTACCTCGTTTTGGTAGTTACCACACTCCCAGTTGAATTGTCTAGGTGATTCCCTGATTTCACTGGATGTCCCACAACCCCACCCCACCCCCCCCCCGTTCAAAATCTTGGGGCACTTCAGAGGTCCTATGAGGCTGCAGGACCATTCCCACAACATGGCTCGCATGTGCAGTGAGAAGCCCGGCTGTGAAGTCGCAAGGAGTCACAGCCGGCTTTCCACACTAGACATGCCGGCACCGGGGACCCAAACACCGGCAAAAAAACGACCCGATGGAAGATGGTGCTGGATCCCTGGACAGGCAAGTGTCCTTCTATTAGAAGTCAGCAGCTACAGTATTTGTACCCGCTGACTTTCAATGTTTTGCAAACAAGCTGAAGGTCCTCTTTAAAGTGTTACTAAACCCACAACTAGAGTTGAGCGGACACCTGGATGTTCGGGTTCGACGGGTTCGGCCGAACTTCGGAAAAAAGTTCGGGTTCGGGACCGAACTTTAACCCGAACCCGAACCCGAACCCCATTAAAGTCAATGGGGACCCGGACTTCTAAGGACTAAAAAGGCTCTAAAAAAGTAATGGAAAGGGCTAGAGGGCTGCAAATGGCAGCAAAATGTTGTTAAGAGCATGGCAAGTGCTCTGCAAACAAATGTGGATAGGGAAATAACTTAAAATAACATAAAAAAAATAAAAAAATAAAAAAATAAAAAAATATGCTGGAGGCCCCCTTTTCAGCAGAAGAGGTACGGGAAGTCATTAAGAACCTCAGAAACTCAACGGCACGATGCCACACATATGGTGGGAATGCCCCAGAATACGCCCTTTCTGGAATAAATTATTCAATTTAATGGATAAGCTAGTGGGAAAATAAAATACTTTGAAATAAAAATGTAGCGGGGTGCTAAATTTAAGGGAAGTGTTTGAGTGGTAAATAGGCTCAAACACCCTAATTCTGTAGGATTCATGGACCATTTTGTCCTCGGGGGACAGTATTGGTGTGCAGTTCCCTGCGGCCTACAGGTGGCGCTGCCATGGTAGGCTAGGGTTGAACCACCGATACAGTGCTGTGCCTTTTGTTTCCCCTCTTGGCAGTAGTACAGTGGGGCGGGGAACCTGCTGTGCATGCCGGGAGAGCATATAAAAGGGGCAGACCTTTGGCCTGGGGGCTGATGTCCAGTGGGGTCCACGCCCAGGTGCCTTCGGCCTGGGTGCATGTGTTCCTGTTCCATCTCGGGTACCTTTAGCCCGGGGTGAGGTACTATCCTGGAGTTCCTGCTGCCCTGGGTATGGAGGCCTAGGTGCGGGAGTAAAGCCTGGAGTCCAGAGCCTTCGCCTGGAGTCCGCTAAGGGTCGAAGAGTCTTAGGGTGCCGCCTCGTGTAGGGGACCATGTTCCAGGGAAGGGAGGATCATTCTGATGGACCGATGCGGGAGTCACGGTGAAGGAAGGGTCTGTTGACTCCCTGGAGAGATGTCTTCCCCTTGATATGGGCTAGGTTCGTAGAAGGAGAAGCTCAAGGTCATCTTGACTGTATCAGAGGCCTTATTCACCCGGCCCGTGGCAGGGGCCTTATACACCCTGGTCTGTGGCAGAGACCAAAGTTCTCCAGGTCCGTGGCAGGGGCCTTGTACACCCGGTCTGTGGCAGAGACCAACCTCAAGGTCTGTGGCAGAGACCGTGCACCTAAACTGTTTGAGAAACCTAAGCAGTGAAGTGAATGTGCTACGTTTGTGCCTGGACCTCCTCCACACCTTAAGCTGTCCTGTTTCTTTGCTCTAACCTTTTCTATCCGAGTAGAGTTTATTTTGCCATGAGAGAATAAGAGTTGTAATTTCAGCTGGTGTGGACATTGACTTTACTGGGAATTAAAGGACTTGCCTCTACCTACAGTAGAGGTGAGAATCATCCTCTGGAGGAGTTTTGACTCCGGCTGTGGACACGGCCCGTCAAGTACACCGCTCAACCTCTTTATATAGGAGGATACGGGCTGGTAGTGCGGTGTGCCTTTCTCCCTCCTGCGAGGAGCCAACAACATAAAGGCAGGTAAGGGGGGAAAGGATCTGTGCACTACAAAAAAATAAAATAAAAATTATAATCTTGACCTAGGAGGACGAGGTCCATATGGAGTAGGAGGTTGAGGTGGCGGTGGATGTGGCTGTGTAGGTGGAAGCGGCGGTGGAGGAGGACGAGGTAGCCAACACTGGTTCAAAAATACAACAATGGCTGGGTAAGGCCAGTGATGTGTCGAATTCTGTCCCCCGTCGAATAGTGTCCACCCTGTACTGTGCTTGCTCAGTATGTAGGACAAGAGGATTTCGAAAATCTCCCAAGATGAACAGCGCCTGCGTGGTGAGTTCAGGTGAAGGCCACACCATCCGTGGTTCAAGCCGAGCCAAGTGAGGCCGTGCCCGAAGCGTGGCGATCGAAGCGAGCCCGTGAGGGGCCCTGTTACTATGTACTACCGTATGTCCACTTGGATGTTGGGGCTTGAACCTGCACTCACGGCGCAGGCGCCGTTCATCTTCAGAGATTTTGTGAATCTCCTTGTCCTCTGTACTGCACAAGCGCTGCGCCTTCGCAGTACGGGCCGGACACAAACCGATGGCCGTACAGTTTTTGTCACAACACCGGTATACATGTCTATTCTGCAGAAGGTACGGACAAGTCCTGTGGGATCCATGCCTGGTTTATTTTGAGCTTGTCCACATTGGCTCTGGACAGGCGGCTGCGCTTGTCTGTGATAACGCCCCCTGCCGTGCTAAATACACGTTCAGATAATACACTGGCTGCAGGGCAGGCCAGCACCTCCAAGGCATAAAGGGCAAGCTCAGGCCATGTGCGCAATTTGGAGACCCAGAAGTTAAAGGGGGCAGACCCGTCATCCAGTACGTGTAGGCCTGTGGACACATACTGCTCAACCATGTTGGTGAAATGCTGCCTCCTGCTAAGACGTTCCATCTCAGCTGGTGGTGCTGGTTGTTGTGGCGTGCTGACAAAGCTTTTCCACATTTCAGCCATGCTAACCCTGCCTTCTGAGGTGCTGCCGGTGCCCCGGCTGCGTTGGCGACCTCTTCCTCCTCCTCTGCCTTCGCCTTGTGCTTCCACCGTACGCCCGCTGTCAGGTGGGAATGCCACCAGCCGCGCGTCTACCAGCGTGCGCTTGTACTCGCGCATCTTACGATCCCGCTCCAGTGAGGGAATTAAGGATGGTACGTTGTCCTTGTAACGGGGATCCAGCAGGGTGGCCACCCAGTAATCAGCACCAGTTAAAATGTGGGCAACTCGGCGGTCATTGCGGAAACACTGCAGCATGTAATCGCTCATGTGTGCCAGGCTGCCCAGAGGCAAAGAAAAGCTGTCCTCTGTGGGAGGTGTATCGTCTGTGTCCTCTGTATCCCCCCAGCCACGCACCAGTGATGGCCACAAGCTGGTCTGGGTGCCACCCTGCTGTGAAAATGGCTCCTCCTCCTCCATCTCCTCCTCCACCTCGTCATCCTCCAGAACGGGTGCCCTTTCTGCCGGACAATTGTGTACCTGGCGTTTGTTGGTGCAGGAACTCACCCTCGTAGCCACTTGTGAAAGACTGCCCTGAAAGCCTTTGAAATGATCCCTCTTCCTCCTCCTCCTCCTCATCCTCCTGTGCCACATCCTCTTCCATCATCGCCCGAAGCGTTTTTTCAAGGAGGCATAGAACTGAGATAGTAACGCTGAGAACGGCGTCATTGGCACTGGACATGTTGGTGGAGTACTCGAAACAGCGCAACAAGGCACACAGGTCTCGCATGGAGGCCAAGTTATTGGTGGTGAAGTGGTGCTGTTCCTCAGAGCGACTCACGCGTGATTGCTGCAGCTGAAACTCCACTATCGCCTGCTGCTGCTCGCACAGTCTGGCCAGCATGTGCAAGGTGGAGTTCCACCTTGTGGGCACGTCACATATGAGGCGGTGAGCAGGAAGGCCGAAGTTACGCTGCAGCGCTGACAGGCGAGCAGCAGCAGGGTGAGAACGCCGAAAGTGCGCACACACAGCCCGCACTTTCTGCAGCAGCTCTGGCATATTGGGGTAATTTTTAAGGAACCTCTGGACCACCAAGTTCAGCACATGTGCCAGGCAAGGGATGTGCGTCAAACCGGCTAGGCCCAGAGCTGCTACGAGATTTCGCCCATTATCGCACACCACCAGGCCGGGCTTGAGGCTCACTGACAGCAACCACTTATTGGTCTGTTGTTCCATGTCCCTCCACAACTCCTGCGCGGTGTGAGGTTTTTCCCCCAAACAGGAAAGTTTTAAAACTGCCTGCTGTCGTTTATCCCTGGCTGTGCTGAAGTTGGTGGTGAAGGTGTTACGCTGACCGGATGAGGAGGCGGTAGAGGATGAGGAAGCAGAGTAGGAGGAGTTAGCAACAGGAGGCAAACTGAAGCGCCCTGCAATCCTCGGTGGTGGAAGGACATGCGCCAAACTGCTATCTGCCTCAGGCCCAGCCGCCACTGCATTTACCCAGTGTGCTGTTAGGGAGATATAACTTCCCTGACCGTGCTTACTGGTCCACGCAAACGTAGTTAGGTGGACCTTGCCACAGATGGCGTTGCGCAGTGCACACCTGATTTTGTCCCCCACTTGGTAGTGCAGGGAAGGGATGGCTCGCCTGGAAAAGTAGTGGCGGCTGGGCACGACGTACTGTGGGACAGCCAATGCCATCAGGCTTTTAAAACTCTGCGTCTCCACCAGACGGAATGACAGCATTTCAAAGGCCAGGAGTTTTGAAATGCTGGCATTCAGGGCCAGGGATCGCAGGTGGCTAGGGGGGTACTTCCTCTTCCGCTCCAATGTTTGGGAGATAGAGAGCTGAACGCTTCCATGGGACATTGTGAAGATGGTTGGTGACCCAGGTGGTAGTGTTGCTGGCAGATCCTCTGTTTGTGGGGTGGCAGGTGCCACTGTCACTACAGAGGTGGATGAAGAGGCCGAGACTGCAGCAGAAGAGGAAGCAGGAGGAGCCAGAGACCTTTCTTGGTTTTTGAGGTGTCTACTCCACTGCAGCTCGTGCTTTGCACTTAGATGCCTGGTCATGCAGGTTATGCTCTGGTTGAGAACGTTTATGCCTCGCTTCAGGCTCTGATTGCACAGCGTGCAAACCACTCGTGTCTTGTCATCAGCACATTGTGTGAAGAACTGCCACGCTAGGGAACTCCTTGGACCTGGCTTTGGTGTGCTCGGTCCCTTGCTGCGTTGGGCAGTAGCAGACATACTGTCTAGGGGACGGACGCTCCGCTTTTGCACCCTGCTCCCTCTTCTGCTGTGCTGGTGGCTCTGTGCGACCACCGCCTCTTCCTCCAAACTATACTGGTCACCTGCATAACGTTGATTCCATGTGGGGTCGAGGACCTCATCGTCCTTCACATCATCTTTTACCCAGTCTTCACCCCTGCCCTCCTTGTCTGTCTGCACAATTGCGAAAGCAGCAGCAGTTGGCACCTGTGTTTCGTCATCATCCGAGACGTGCTGCGATGGTCCTCCCATGTACTCATCATGAAACTTAAGTGGTTGGGCATCGGTGCACTCAATCTCTTCCATTTCTGGGGCAGGGCTAGGTGGATGGCCCTGGGAAACCCTGCTAACAGAGTCATCGAAAAGCAGAAGAGACTGCTGCATGATTTGGGGCTCAGACTGCTTGGCTGATTTGCAAGGGGGTGAGGTGAAAGACTGATGGACATGGGTTTCAGGTGCCAACTCTGACCTTTCATCAGAAGAGTGGGTGGGAGACAATGTGAAGGAACCCGAGGCACTGTCAGCAACCCAATCTACTATCGCCTGTACTTGTCCTGGCCTAAACATTCGTACAGCCTCATTAGGCGCGACAAAATACAGCCGCAGGCTCGGTCGCCTACTCGCACCTGAGGAAGGTGTTTCACTTGTGCGTGTATCTGGCACAGATCCACCACGTCCTCTCCCTGCAACAGGAGCTCCACCAGCAGCACCACGACCGGGGCCACCACGTCCCTTTGACCTTCTCCTCATATTTTCTAAATTTAGGATCTTGCCCTAAATGGGTGTTTTTGGAAGAGCAGAACACACCCACAGTACGTAACCGCTGAATCGCACAGCTACAGAACTGCAGAAAATGCTATTCAAAAAAAATGTTGTTTTTTTAGAATAGCACAGTAGAAGAAAACTTTTTAGAAATTGTTTATTTCACACACCTCCACATATGTATAACACACTGCAAAATATTTTTGTGGCCCTAAATGGCGTTTTTTGGAAGACCACAACACACCCACAGTACGTAACCGCTGAATCGCACAGCTACAGAACTGCAGAAAATGCTATTCAAAAAAAAATGTTTTTTTTTTAGTATAGCACAGTAGAAGAAAACTATATATAAATAGTTTATTTCACACACCTCCACATATGTATAACACACTGCAAAATATTTTTTGTGGCCCTAAATGGCGTTTTTTGGAAGACCACAATACACCCACAGTACGTAACCGCTGAATCGCACAGCTACAGAACTGCAGAAAATGCTATTCAAAAAAAATGTTGTTTTTTAGTATAGCACAGTAGAAGAAAACTATATAGAAATTGTTTATTTCACACACCTCCACATATGTATAACACACTGCAAAATATTTTTTGTGGCCCTAAATGGCGTTTTTTGGAAGACCACAACACACCCACAGTACGTAACCGCTGAATCGCACAGCTACAGAACTGCAGAAAATGCTATTAAAAAAAAAATGTTGTTTTTTTAGTATAGCACAGTAGAAGAAAACTATATATAAATAGTTTATTTCACACACCTCCACATATGTATAACACACTGCAAAATATTTTTTGTGGCCCTAAATGGCGTTTTTTGGAAGACCACAATACACCCACAGTACGTAACCGCTGAATCGCACAGCTACAGAACTGCAGAAAATGCTATTAAAAAAAAATGTTTTTTTTTTTTTTAGTATAGCACAGTAGAAGAAAACTATTTAGAAATTGTTTATTTCACACACCTCCACATATGTATACCACACTGCAAAATATTTTTTGTGGCCCTAAATGGCATTTTTTGGAAGACCACAACACACCCACAGTACGTAACCGCTGAATCGCACAGCTACAGAACTGCAAAAAAGGCTATTCAAAAAAAAATTTTGTTTTTTTAGTATAGCACAGTAGAAGAAAACTATATATAAATTGTTTATTTCACACACCTCCACATATGTATAACACACTGCAAAATATTTTTTGTAGCCCTAAATGGCGTTTTTTGGAAGACCACAACACACCCACAGTACGTAACCGCTGAATCGCACAGCTACAGAACTGCAGAAAATGCTATTAAAAAAATGTTGTTTTTTTAGTATAGCACAGTAGAAGAAAACTATTTAGAAATTGTTTATTTCACACACCTCCACATATGTATAACACACTGCAAAATATTTTTTGTGGCCCTAAATGGCGTTTTTTGGAAGACCACAACACACCCACAGTACGTAACCGCTGAATCGCACAGCTACAGAACTGCAGAAAATGCTATTCAAAAAAATTTTAGTTTTTTTAGTATAGCACAGTAGAAGAAAACTATTTAGAAATTGTTTATTTCACACACCTCCACATATGTATAACACACTGCAAAATATTTTTTGTGGCCCTAAATGGCGTTTTTTGGAAGACCACAACACACCCACAGTACGTAACCGCTGAATCGCACAGCTACAGAACTGCAGAAAATGCTATTCAAAATTTTTTTTGTTTTTTTAGTATAGCACAGTAGAAGAAAACTATTTAGAAATTGTTTATTTCACACACCTCCACATATGTATAACACACTGCAAAATATTTTTTGTGGCCCTAAATGGCGTTTTTTGGAAGACCACAACACACCCACAGTACGTAACCGCTGAATCGCACAGCTACAGAACTGCAGAAAATGCTATTCAAAAAAAATTTTGTTTTTTTTAGTATAGCACAGTAGAAGACAAATATATAGAAATGGTTTATTTCACACGCCTCCACATATGTATAACACACTGCAAAATATTTTTGCCCTTAATGGGTCTTTTGGAAAAGAGCACAATAAAGTGCCTTTTTTTTTTTTGTCCTAAATGGATCTTTTTCCAAGAGCAGAATACACCCACAGTATGGAAACGGTGTATCTCTCAACGTAATTTATGCAGTGCTGGTGCACTGAGCTTGCAGATAAAAGGTAGATTTTCTCTGACACTGGGCTCATAGCAGTGTAAAAAGACTGCACTGCAACACAAACAGGTAAACCTATGCAGATCGCTGAGTTATATCTCTGAATCTGGACTCCTATTCCTATATAATAAATCTCTCTCCCTAAAAGCAAAAAACAGGAACCTGGCCCTACACTACACTGTCTCTCTATCTTTTGCCTCAGATTCCAGAATCAGGACTAACTCATGTATTTTTCTATCTCTCCCTAAAAGCAGCAGCAGTAGACAAGATCCTCTCCCTATCTATTCTGAAGCAGAGTGACGTGTGTGCTGTGTGCCTCTAGCTCAGGGATATGCATTTAGCGGACCTCCAGCTGTTGCAGAACTACAATTCCCATGAGGCATAGCAAGACTCTGACAGCCACAAGCATGACACTCAGAGGCAGAGGCATGATGGGACTTGTAGTTTAGCAACAGCTGGAGGTCCGCTAATTGCATATGCCTGCTCTAGCTTATATAGAAGTTGGGTCACATGTTGCACTGACCAATCACAGCCATGCCATTAGTAGGCATGGCTATGATGGCTTCTAAGGGCACACCAGCTAATCAAAAGGTGATTGGCTGGCCCCTGAAGCATTTCTAACTGCGTAATTAGATTGCCGAACCCGGGTCGGCGCCTCCTGTCTCTTTCTCTTCAATTGTATCCACAGAGTTGGCTTTTCTCTGAGGACGGCTGCCACCATTAGTTTAATTCATTTGACTTATGGACTTCCCTTCTCCCCTTTCCCCTCAATTATAGGTGTGGCACCCTTTTGTGAGTTTTTAAATCTTTTGCAATAAATTGTGCATTTACCTACTACACTCAGGTCGGCGCCTCCTCTCTCTTTCTCTTCATAGAAGTCACAGGAGTGCTATATGCTGGTGATGAGAAAAGGTATTTATATTTACTAAAATAATTACATTTCCATGTTCTGTGTACTGTGGGGGACCAGATATAGTGAATGCAGGGTCCTGGGTTTAGTAACACTTTAAACTTTACCATATTAAAATGTTATCTCAGTCAGTCATGCAGGGCTGGTGCAAGGATTTTTGACACCCTAGGCGAAACCTTGTTTTTCTGCCCCCCTTGGCTCCACCCCTGACTCCACCCCTTTTGCCCTGCCCATGTATACCCCACCTTTTTAATGAAACGCCCATCAAATGCAGCCCACCAACGCCCATCAAATGCAGCCCCACCAGTGCCCATCAAATGCAGCTTCACCAGCCCCCATCAATGCAGCCTACCAGCGCCCATCAATGCAGCCTCACCAGCACCTATCAAATGCAGCCTACCAGCACCCATTAATGCAGCCTACCAGCGCCCATTAATGCAGCCTCACCAGTGCCCATCAATGAATGTTTGCTTGCTTCTATTCATTCAGGAGTTTGACACAGACAAAGTCCTCTGCCGCCGCTGCGCCTCTGACACTATGTGCGAACGGAGTGACGGCTGCCTGCTGATGCTGAGACTTAGTTGCTTGCTGCAGAGAGAAGAGAGTAGAAATACCAGTGGTCGTGCTCCCCCTAGGCAGCAGTTTACCCTAGGCGGCGGCCTAGTTTGCCTATTGGTAGCACCGGCCCTGCAGTCATGTAAAAAGCCAGCGTTTTACCACCCTTGCTTCCAAGCAAAGGAAGCTATAAACTCATATTATACATAGTTTTTCCTAAAACTGAAATTATATATATTTTTTTTATATCTTTAGAAAAGAATGAATTTACAAATGAAAATGAAATATTCATGCTTTAATTTTTCATGTGCATGCATGCTTGGCTGTTTAATAAGAGAGCCCAGCACCAGCTCTGCATTTGCTGACAGCTCCTGCTGACTAAAGATTTAGGGCAGGAGAAGAGGAGTGTCCCTGCTGCTTTGAAGTCTGTATAGCACAGCAATGAGGTATCCGAAGCCTAGAGTAGCAGACTTAAAGTGATTGGAAACTTTCATGTGTTAAAAAAATGATAAAATGTCATACTTACCCAGAGCTCCCAACTGTCCCTGATTTGGAGGGACTGTCCCTGATTTGGAGCAATGTCCCTCTGTCCCTCCCCCCCCTCATTTGTCCCTCATTTTGATCTGATCTATATACTTGGATATAAAATGCACTTTTTATCTTTCAAAAAGTGTTTCCCAGTGCTAAACCTTTCATCCAATTTCTAAATTGCTGCATTTGTACATTTTAAAAGCCAATATAAAGGAATAGTAGTGGTTAAAAAAAAAAAGCCGTTGTGGATTTAAAGCGGAGGTCCTGCGAACAAAAAATATTAAAAGCCAGCAGCTACAAATACTGCAGCTGCTGACTTTTAATAAATGGACACTTACTTGTCCAGCGCACCCGCGATGTCGGCAGCAGAAGACAAGCAATTGCTCGTCTCTGCTGCCCCCGCCGCCATTCTCAGTGAGGGAATCAGGAAGTGAAGTGCTGCGGCTTCACTTCCCGGTTCCCTACTGCGCATGCACGAGTAGCGCGGCGCATTCCCACTGGTCCCCGCTTTCTCCTGGGACCAGTGTGTTTCCCAGGAGAAAGCGCAGGGGGGCGGGAAGGGGCGTGACAATCACGGGAGTCTATGCCCGGAAGTGGGTGCAAATACCTGTCTTAGACAGGTATCTGCACCCCCCTCCCCCCTGAAAGGTGCCAAAATGTGACACCGGAGGTGGGGAGGTTTCCGAAAAGTGGAAGTTCAATTTTTGGGTGGAAGTCCGCTTTAATTAACCTTTTTTTTGGTTAATTCTCCTTTAAATGGGATGTGGCAGGGGGCGTGTTTTATGCCTGTATACATTTGTTAGTAGGTGTCCCTCATTCCCATCTCAAAATGTTGGGAGGTATGCTTACCTGCTCTGCAACGGTTTTGCACAGAACAGCCCCAAAACCTTTATAGCTGTCCCCATAGGAAGTCGCTTACTATGGGGGCTGCTCTCAACCTATCCAATAAGAAAGGAGTCCCTATCAAACCATCTTTACTGCTCTTCTGTGAAGACCCACAGCTGTTAACAATTGCAGCACCAGGAGTTCAGAGCCAGGAAGAGGACAGGCACACCTGCAGTGAAGATTTCTCTATCTCCATCTCCAATCTCCTTTTAACTTAACTTCAGCTATAAATTTAAGTTTGTATCCTATCCCTGAGTGAGGGTTATAAAATTCTCTAGTAATGTTGCCAATGCACTGGTACTTTTTGCTGCCACTATATTGATAAACTATACTTATTTTTGGCTCATACAATATATTAAGATACTTCTAGACATAATAATGTGTGTGCATATGCAGCACACACACTTATGATATAATTAAATTTATAATACTCTTAAAAGACATACTTGTACATTAGAAGGCATCTATGGTTGCTTCTTTGAAAGTATAAATAATATATCTTTGAACGAACTGTGATACATAATTTAGCCAACTATAGGCACATATACCCTGTATGTTTTACCCTTTTATTTTTATCGTTAATTCTTAGAACTTTTTTGGGCATTCCACTATATTGGATCGACGGTGTCTTCAAAAACATCTGATCATCCCTGAGCTGAGTATCCAGCACTTTTTGCTCCTAAGAGCCATATAGAATTACAATCTATATACTCTGAGTCCAGCTATTGGAGGCTTCTGCCCTCACTCCCACAGTCACGGGTATTACTGAGCGGTGCTTCTCTGTCTGCAATTTTTGTATATATATATATCTGGCAATATAGAAGTTTTATACCCGGTTGATTGGTGGGTGCTTGTCTTTTCCACTCTCAACAATGCTCATTTCCTGTCTGTGGATTCATGTCCTCAAAGTTACTTTGAATGTTTTTTGTTATAGATGTACACTGATTTCTCCCAAAAGAAGTGCCCCTGATGAAGGGAATAAGTTCCTGAAACGCGTCAGGAAAACTTTCAAAAGGAGATTCATATATCGTTATATTGTATCAAACGTATTGGTTTTTGTTCTTAAACGAGTCAATTATGGTGATGTATGGACGTACCGACTTTTTAATACCAATTTAACCACATCAGCCCCGGACCATTTTTGCTGGTTAAAGACCAGGCTCCTTTTTGCGATTCGGCACTGCGTCGCTTTAACTGACAATTGCGGTGTCGTGCGGCGTGGCTCCCAAAAAAAATTGACGTCCATTTTTTCCCACAAATAGAGTTTTCTTTTGGTGGTATTTGATCACCTCTCCAGGTTTTTATTTTTTGCGCTATAAACAAAAATAGAGCGACAATTTTGAAAAAAATGACATATTTTTTACTTTTTGCTATAATAAATATCCCCAAAAAATCTATATATTTTTTTCTCAGTTTAGGCCGATACGTATTCTTCTACATATTTTTGGTAAAAAAAATCGCAAAAGTTACAGTATCTACAATATAGGGGGTCGTTTTATGGCATTTTTATTAATATTTTTTTTTTTACTAGTAAGGCGATCAGCGATTTTATCGTGACTGCGACATTATGGTGGACACATCGGACACTTTTGACACATTTTTGGGACCATTGTAATTTTTACAGCGATCAGTGCTATAAAAATGCACTGATTACTGTGAAAATGACACTTGCAGTGAAGGGTTTAACCTTTAGGTGGCGCTGTAGGTGTTAAGTGTGACCTAATGAGTGATTCTAACTGAAGGGGGGGGCGTGGCTTGGCGTGTGACGTCACTGATCGTTGTTCCCTATGACAGGGAACAGACGATCAGTGACATGCCACTAGGAAGAACGGGGAAAGGTTTGTTTACACTTACCTCTCCCCGTTCTTCAGCTTTGTGACCCGATCGCGGGACACCAGCAGCGATCGGGTCTGCGGGTCCCGCAGGCGTGGTCACGGAGCTTCGGACCAGGTCACGAGCGCGCCGCCAGCGGTGTGCGCGTGACCCACGGACAGGTTCTTAAAGGGGACGTACCTGTACGCCCTTGTGCCTGTCCGTGACATTCTGTCGACGTACATCGTCGTGCGGTGGTCCTTAAGTGGTTAATAAAATTTGTTAACCTTTTTATATACTATTTGAATCTTATACTAAGTTGCCTCAAAAGACCCAACCCTCTGGGGGGGCTCCTTTCTATCTACTTGTTAGCGGGATGTTGCCAACAATTTGGTCTTTTTTGGTGAAATCCTTCTACAAAATTTACAAAATTCTCTGGTTAGATCTGCTCGGAAATTTCATCTGCTCCCTTAAGACCTTGTAGAAGATTATCCAGAAAGAAGTTATTAAGGTGGCCAAACCCCAGATCTTTACACGTCAGACAGTTCTCATGGAACTGACCGGTTTAATCGATGTTGAGAAGTCTACCGGAGGGACCACGTCCACACTGACAGACTGTTTGCAGTAATACGGCTGGAAAAACACACAACAGCTGCCCTATTGAAGCAGAACACTTTTAGTGGAATTATACACAGAACACTTACCTTACTGACATGTGTTTGAACTGAGAGATAAATTACAAATAAAGTCACTTTCCATTGCAGTAACAGGGAAGATGATGGAAGGGGCTGGACGGATGAACACAGTTCAATGCAGTTAGAGGGATGTAAAAATAAACAGTTTATCAGCGGGTACAAAAGGATGTTTGTTATCACACAGATACGTGTTTGGTGTGGGTCTGGGTTATCTGTCCTGGTCAGTCTTTTTGATCTAGAATTGGGCTTTAAAAAAAAACCTAATCAACAATATCAACTCTGCACATACATTTTAAGGATTTTTGTAATGTATGTATGAGGCTATTGCAAAGATTATGGGAATAATTTACTAACAGGAATTTTCCCTTAGTATAGTAAATGTGGTGCAACTTCACTTTGCAAAGAATATCCAATCCTATTTGGCTCATGCACACTAGATGTTTTGCTAACCCTCCTAGACTCCTTTCCTCCTGGCAGCAGAGTTTTGGCAGAAAAAACGCTTGGTGGTTGAAAATTCATGTAATGCGTTTAGGCATGTTTAGGCACATCAAACGCTTGGCATTATTTAATTTAATTGGTCAGAATAATAATTTATTCTGGCCATTGAAATTTATTTAAGTGATATTAAAGTCCTGTTTTTTTTTTTGTTTTGTTTTTTAAATAACAAACATATTATACTTACATGCTCTGTGCAGTTGGTTTTGCACAGAGCAGCCAATGAAGAGTGAGAGTCCCCGGAGAGCCGAGGCTCTCGAGCACATCGTTGGATCAAGATGGGGCTCAGGTAAATATTAGGAGGGCTGCTGTACCCAGAAGGTTTTTTACCTTCATGCATTTTATATACGCATGTTTACATGCATATAGGCTCATCAAGCATGTCTCTAAAATCCTCTAAATGTTTATGTGTGCATGGACAGCCTAACATGCAGGGGTGTTTAGAGGCAGGAAAAAAAAAGCCAAATGCCCCTAGGAGCAGCAGAAAAAACTACCAGTGTGAATGAGGCCATAAAAAAAAAAAAAAAAAAAACAGTGTTGTTGCGTGCACATTATTGGATGATGGAAGCTAATGGGCCTTTTCCTTCTTTACTAAAATAAGTGAAAAATTACCTTGCAAAGTTAACAGCCTATATGCCAGTGGCGGCACGCTCATTGGGGGGCCGCCTAATCCATGCACCCCTAATCTCAATGCATGGCAGTGGACGCATAACTTTCAATGGGTTTTTTATTAAGCACATGATTAGAGCCCGAGGCTCTAATTGGCTTCAAAAAGGGTGGGCTGGGGGCACAGAGCACTGCGCCCCCAGCCCACCCACTCACAAAAGTGATTATAAGCTTGCTAGTGGAAGATGACCAGCTTATCCACATAAAAACTGAGAAAATGGCCAAAGGTATGTGGACTTCATTACAAAAACTGCACGAGCATTCAAGTCTAAACAGCAAGCTTTCTTTCTCGTACATCACGGGACACAGAGCGACATAGTCATTACTAATGGGTTATATAGATACCGTCAGGTGCTGGCACTGGCAACTTCCAAAACCGGAAGTACCCTCCCCTATATAAGCCCCTCCCATCCGGGAGCACCTCAGTTTTTTGCCAGTGTCTAAGGTGTTGGCCAAGAAGAAACATGTGTTTTTCACTGAGCTTGCGTACAGGTTCTTTTGGGCCTCAGTAAGCTATTCCGGATCCAACCAAAAAAGCTTCATAGCTAAACGGTCGGTACCCGGGCCTTGCAGAGAAGAGCAAGGTTTTGCCTGTAATGCTTCTCTTAGGAGAGCTGGACCCTGGGATCCAGAGCTCTGGTCATACCCACGACCAAGATGTTTTCTGTGCAGGGTGCTATACAGGTCCAGGGGAGTGGAATCCTTGGGAACCCGGTCCCTGAAGGTTTGATTACAATGCCTGCCGTGATAGGTGAAGTTTGGGCTTTTGTGGACCAAACAAAGTCCTGCGGCGGGGAACAGGTAAGTGGGGGCCCCCAGGAACTTGGTTCTATTGGGGGACCCCCAAGCCTAATTTGTCTTTCTGTCTGTTACCTAATGGTATTCCCGCAAAATTCTGTGCATGCCTGTAACTACTAAAAAAATGTAATAATTTTTAATGGTGGTCAAGAAAAAAAAAAAAATAATAATTTTTTTATATATATTTAAGATATTAGACTGCGGTACCTGTGTTTGTCCACTAGAGGCCGCTGTGGAATGTTTTCTTGTCATGTGGACTAGTTTCTTCTCAGCAGAGCAAGTCCAGGCAGATGGTGAGTTCTCTTATGGGAAACTGCTTCCTCTGCCATGTTGCAATGCTCGTCCATCCCCCGGCCTGCGGCAAAGAGGGGCCCTGGCTCTTGTCCCTAGTCTCCATTTTTCAAAATTAGAGGTGAGCCAGGAAAGGGGGCGGAGCCTGGGGGATGATGCTCTGTGTGCGCCGCAGCGCTTCTGCGCATGTGCGGGCGTCCCAGCATGTAAAAACCACAGTTTTGTGTGGTGAGCTGGCTATGAAGTACAGAGACAGAGCTGGCAACATTTAAAAAAAAAAAAAAGGGCATACAGCAAGCGGTTGATACAGGCATCCCCTAGAAAGGCACATTAGTAGACACCAACTGTGATATAGCAGCAATTGTGCTAGACTATTCTCAGTAAAAGTGGTGTATTACGGCTGGAATACCTCAGCTTTAGGCTTAGGAATATGCCGTCCAGAAGCTCCGGAACTGAATCTTCCAGGAAGCGAAGGGGGTCTCATCGGGCTCGGAGGATCTTGGGCATACTTCTGCTGCACCAGTCTCCCCTGAAGTTCAGAGGTAAGTGACCGTAGAGACCCCGCAGGGGTACTTGGTACTGTGGCTGTCCTCAGTTCACCTGCTCCTGTGTATGTAACAGAGGAGGTTTTTTCCTCAGCTCTGGGAGGATTAGAGAGAGATTGTCAACATTTATCGCTGCCTCCCTGTCAGGGAAAGCACGCCCGATCTCCGTCTCCTCCTTCAGAGTGCCTGTTAGCAGAGCAACAGTCCCATACAGGGATCGACCTGCCTGAAGGGGATCAGGATGAGGTTGATTCTGTTATAGAGGAATCAACAGTGGGGGAACCTTTTCTCAGCATCTCAAGCTGAAAGATTATGGGTTCAGTCTCTGACTAACATGGTCCGATCAGCATTTAAAAATGCACCTTGCGGAACCATCAACCACTACTGTATCCTCGTTGGGGTCGCTAGAAGCCCCCAGACTGTTTGTTCTTTTCCACTTCACCCTTTACTGAAAGGGCTCATTTACCAGGATTGGGAACGTCCTGAGAAAATATTTATTCCCCCAAGAGATTTCCGGTGGTCTATCCCATGGAGGATAAGTTCATCAAAAAAAAAAAAAAAAAATGGAAGGTCCCTACAGTGGACGCAGCCATCTCTTGTATGTATAAATCACTGACATGTCCAGTGGATAATGTCCAAATGTTCAAGAACCCAATAGATAAAAGATTGGAGTCCTTATGAAAATCTGCTTGGTGATACAACCAGCAGTAGCAGCTATTGGGGTCTGCTAAGCAGTGAAGGATCAGTTGAAACAGGTCTTGAGGGACTTGACAGATCAGCAGGCTTTGCCCTAGCTGATCTACCTAGAGCCTTAGGCTTTGCGGTTGACGCCATAGAGGATTCAGTCCATCAGGCCTCCCGCCTTACGCTGTCTATAGTACATATGCGTAGGCTCCTATGGCTCAAAAACTGGTCTGCTGAAGCTCCCTGTAAAGAATGGCTGGTTAGCGTCCCATTTCATGGTGAACGCTTATTCAGGGAAAACCTGGACAAATATATCCAGAAAATTTCCAGCGGTAAAAATACGCTCTTGCCGGTTAAAAACAGAGTTAGAGGTCCCTCTTTAAGAGGCCTGCTTCTCCAGTCCCTGGGGCATCGGCTGTGTAACAGTTCCGACGGCCTCCTCGGTCAAATCCCGGGGGTAAAAAACAGGGACAGTAGCAGGGTAATGAGAAACCCTGGGTCAGGGGAGGTACAAAACCTCCCCCAAAGTTAAATTCATTGAAGCCCCCACTCAGTCGGGTGGGGGGAGGACTCCAGTTGTTCGCAAGAGACCTGGCGGGACACGATCAAGACAGATAGGTGCTCTCCGCAGTAGGTTTGGGATACAGTTTGGAGTTAAAAGACTCTCCTCCTTCCCATTTTTGAGGTCAAACGTGCCAAGGGTTCCCCGGAAGAGAGAGTCCCTCCTGTTGGCACTAGAACAACTATTGCTCCAAGGAGTAATTATGGAGGTTCCCCTGGAAGAATGAGGGTTCGGGTTTTACTCAAACCTCTTTACAGTCCCGAAGCAAACACGGACGGGAGGCCCATATTAATTCTAAAAGGGCTATACAAATTCCTGTATATCAGGACTTTCCGATGGAGTCGATCCGATCGGTGGCCACTGCCCTACAAGGGGAGGATTGGTTAGCCGCGATCGACATCAAAGATGCTTATTTGCACATTCCCATCTTTCCAGTCCACCAAAAATTTCTACGCTTTGCAGTAGAAGGGCGCCATTTTCAGTTCAGAGCCTTACCCTTCGGTTTGGCCACAGCACCACGAGTGTTTACAAAAATTCTGGCCCTTTATTGGCCAATCTAAGAACACAAGGTGTAATGATAATGGCATATCTGGATGACTTGTTGCTGATAGACCACTCAGTGAAAAAACTAGACGTGGTCGTTCACAAGACAATCAAGTATCTGGAATCTCACGGTTGGATTATCAACCGAGACAAGTCAGCCCTAAAAACCAGTCAAAAGTCTGGAATACTTGGGGCTAAGGTTGGATTCAGGCCAGAGAAAAATATTCTTGCCTCGAGGAAAGGTGTTGTCTTTGAAAGATTTGATCCACTTAGTGGGTACAAAAAAGACAGCCGTCCATACGCCTGTATATGAGGCTGCTGGGAAAAATGGTGGCATCATTCGAAGCAGTACCCTACGGTCAATTCCATTCAAGGAATTTGCAAGGGGCCATACTGTCAGCCTGGAACAAAAAAGTTCAGGCCCTAGACTTACAATGTCCTTGTCCCCTTCCGTTCGCAAGAGCCTCCGTTGGTGGTTGGTTCCCCAGAATCTGGAAAAAAGGAAATCCTTCAGTCCGATTTCTTGGAAGGTGGTCACTACAGATGCCAGCCTTATAGGCTGGGGAGCAGTACTGGAGCAATAGTCTCTCCAGGGCAGATGGTCGGATGCAGAAAAGGCCCTGCCCATCAATCTCTTAGAGATACGAGCAGCCCGGTATGCCCTAGTAGCATGGACATCCAAACTCCAAGGGTCCCCTGTCAGAATTCAATCAGACAATGCCACAGCAGTGGCATATATCAATCATCAGGGGGGCACCAGGAGTCGTGCAGCCCAGAGGGAAGTAAATTACATCCTGAAATGGGCAGAAAAATATGTCCCAGCCATATCTGCGGTATTCATTCCAGGAGTGGAGAATTGGAAGGCGGACTTTCTAAGTCGCCAGCAATTAGGCCCAGAGGAAGGGTCCCTTCACCCCGAGGTTTTCTGGACAATATGTCAGCGGTGGGGAACATCGGATGTAGATCTTCTAGCATCCAGATTCAACGCAAAGGGGGACAGGTTTGTCTCTCGGACAAGGGATCCCCTAGCTTGCGGCTCGGATGCCCTAGTGTTCCCTTGGGATCAGTTCAAGCTGATATATGCATTCACACCGCCACAATGGTTACCTCGATTACTCCGCAGAATCAGGGTAGAAAAGAAACCAGTGATTCCGGTGGCTCCAGCGTGGCCCCGAAGAGCGTGGTACGCGGAGATTGTAAAATTTCAGTGGGGAGTCCTTGGACTCTCCCACGTCGTCCGGACCTGCTTTCGCAAGGACCGATATACCACCCTTCCTTACCAGCCCTAGGTTTGACGGCCTGGCTATTGAAGCCCACATTCTAAAAAAGAGAGGGCTCTCTAATGCTGTGGTATCTACCATGATCAATGCCAGGAAGCCGGTATCCAGGCAGATCTACTATAGAATCTGGAAGGCGTAAATCGCGTGGTGTGAGGCCAAGAAATGGCATCCACATAAGTACGTAATAGGTAGGATTCTGGACTTCCTACAGTGGGCTGTAGATAGGAAGCTTGCCTTGAGTACTATCAAGGGTCAGATTTCGGCCTTGTCAATATTTTTTCAAAGGCCCTTGGCTTCGCATTCACTAGTCAAAGCCTTTATACAAGGAGTGATGCGTATTAGTCCTCCGGTTAATATTCCCATATGTCCATGGGATCTAAACTTGGTTCTGTCGGTTCTACAGAAACAACCATTTGAACCATTACAGCATATTTCCTTGGTGCTTCTCACCAGGAAATTGATTTTTCTAGTAGCCATTTGTTCGGCTAAAAGAGTATCGGAATTAGCAGCTATGTCCTGTAAGGAGCCATATCTGGTTATCCATAAGGACAGAGTAGTGTTACGTCCTCATCCAGCCTTTCTTCCTAAGGTGGTATCGAGGTTTCATTTGAACCAAGATGTGGTTCTTCCTTCTTTTTTCCCCAAACCTACTTCGGTAGAGGAAAAGTTATTGCATTCTTTGGATGTAGTAAGAGCAGTTAAAGCTTATCTAAAAGCCACTGCTCAGATTCGCAGAACGGATACTTTGTTTATTCTGCCGGAAGGCCCCAGAAAGGGTCAGGCAGCGTCAAAATCTACTTTAGCCAAGTGGATTCGACAGGTCATTATGCAAGCTTATGGCTTGAGAAGGAGACCGCCTCCGTTCAAAGTTAGAGCGCACTCCACGAGAGCAGTTGGAACTTCATGGGCAGTGCATCACCAGGCCTCCCTGGCTCAAATCTGTAAGGCCGCAACATGGTCTTCAGTTCACACGTTTACTAGGTTCTACCAGGTGGACGTTAGAAGTCAGGAGGATGTCGCCTTTGGGCGCAGTGTGTTGCAGGCCGCAAAAGATCCTCATGTCTGATAGCGCTCAGCTTATATATGGTGTATCCCCCCCCTCATTTGGCATTGCTTTAGGACATCCCATTAGTAATGACTATGTCGCTCTGTGTCCCGTGATGTACGAGAAAGAAAATAGGATTTTTATAACAGCTTACCTGTAAAATCCTTTTCTTGGAGTACATCATGGGACACAGAGCTCCCGCCCCTCTTTGGGGACACTTATTGCTTTGCTACAAAACTGAGGTGCTCCCGGATGGGAGGGGCTTATATAGGGGAGGGTACTTCCGGTTTTGGAAGTTGCCAGTGCCAGCACCTGACGGTATCTATATAACCCATTAGTAATGACTATGTCGCTCTGTGTCCCGTGATGTACTCCAAGAAAAGGATTTTACAGGTAAGCTGTTATAAAAATCCTATTATTTCTACAAAGAAAGCTATATAAGATGGGACCAGAAGAAGGCCAGCAAATGTGTGACCACGTGAATGCTATGCTAGAGATCATAGAGCAGCTACGTGCTATCGGAGAGGACATCAAAGATAATCATATTGTTGCCCTGCTCCTCTGCAGCCTTCCAGAGACATATACTGCTCTTATTAATGCTTTAGAAACCAGACCCGAGCAGCAGCTTACACTGGATTATGTCTGTGGCCTCGTACACACGGCCGAGATTCTCATTGAGAAAAACATGTCGTTTTTTTCGACGAGATTCTTGGACAAGAAACTTGTCCCGGCCGAGTGTACACACGCTCGTTTCAAAGAACCCGCGGTTCTTTGAAAGGAGTGTACGCGGTGACGTCATCGACTACGTCGAGCATGCGCTCGTCACATTCGATGCCGTCGCCGCCATCTTGGTACACCCTACGTATGCCTAGGAAGCTACCGCGCATGCGTCAAATTCATTTCGAACATGCGCGGGCTTCCGGGCGGACAGGTAAGTGTACACACACTCACTTTTCTCGTCGAGAAACACGCCGAGGAGAATCTCGACGAGAAAATAGAGAGCAGGTTCTCTATTTTCTCGTCGAGGTTTCTTGTCGGTTTTCTCTACGAGAAACACGCTAGCAGCGTACACACGACCGATTTACTCGGCAAGACCTCTCTGCCAGCAAGTTTCTTGCTGGTTCTTGCCGAGAAAATCGGTCGTGTGTACGAGGCCAAAGATAAATTAATTGATGAATATGACAGAAGGAAAGAAAATACGCACCATGATGACAAAGCTCTAAAGATATACAAAGGAACAAAGCACAACAAAGAAAGCAGAGCCTGTTTTCGCTGTAAAAGGACCGGTCACTTAAAAAAGGACTGTTCTCTCTGGAAAACCGAGCAGCAAAAGCTAGAGCTATCCACAAAAGAAAGAGTCAAAGCAATTACAAAGGAAACGGCAGACACATCATGGAGTGGCACCTTTAAAATGACACGAAGTGGCAAGCCAAGCGGCTGGTGCATAGACTCAGGTGCGACAAGCCACATGACTAGCAATGAGACCTTCTTCACAAACATTGATTACAGTGCAAAAGACAATGTTTTTCTAGAAAACGGGAAAAGCATCACTGCCTAAGGCACTGCACTGCCAGGGCTTCATGAGCTGCATTACACCACAAGGAGGCAAGCATAGTATCCTTGTGTAGCGCCCCTATACTTTGAGGGGTGCTGTGTGCCTAAATTTAGGGGTTGGTCTGAGCTAGTAGCCAGGCTCAGACCGCTTTTATTGACAGGTACGGTTATTTTGTTCCTCAGGTGTTGTACTGGTGTGCAGTTCCCTGTGGCCTGTAGGTGGCACTGCCATGACAGGTCAGGGTTGAACCACTGGTAACAGTGCTGTGCCTTAGGGTGTCCTCTCTCGGCAGTAGTACAGTGGGCGTGGTCAACCTTCTGTGCATGCTGGGAGAGGATACATAAGGGGCAGACGCCGCCTGGAAGGAGGTTGTTGTTCCAGAGTTCCGGGGCTCCGGAGTTTGGGTCGCGTGACCTGGCCCTCCAGGCCAGGGGTGCGCATATGCATCGGTCTCAGGCACCTTTATCCTGGGGCTGCAACCTCGCCATAGGGCCCAACACCTTTAGCTGGGCTCAGCCCTAAGAGGAGGAATCCCAGGGTGCCCCTGATAGGGGACCAGCTCTAAGAAGAGGAGACCGGGGGAGGACCTTTCTGAGGGACCGGTGAGAGTTTCACGGTGAAAGAGAGGCCCGGTAAACTTCTGTAGGGATTTCACTAATCATCTGAGGCCTTGTAATGTGCAGCAACTTCCACCTGTTCTTTAATTACAAGCGCTGAGAGGTTTGGGGCTCAGAGATTCTGTGGCAGAGAATCTCCCGATCGTATCTCCAAGGGAAAATTAAGAAAAGTAAAGTTCGTGCATCACGCCGGCTGCTAGTACCGTGAGAGGGGACTATCCGGGTGAGCAAAGTCCACTCAGGATGGAGTGTGATACCAAGTGCCTGAAGCTGCCTCCCTGTTTCTTTCTTCTTCAACTCCAACTTTCCTATCCAGTTATCAGCATATAGAAAATAAACCTACCTTCATTAAGGTTTAACCTTGTCTGGACATTGGCCTTATTGGTGCACCTACAACAGACTCTTCCCTACACTCTAGGGGTGAGATCCAACCGAGGGAAGGCAACTCGTTGCGGGACCCAACAATTTCTGAACACCGCTCACCCTCTTATTCAAGAAGGAACCTGGGCATTGAGGTACGGTGTGTCCTGCCTTGAGGAGGTAAGGCCAGGGATCTGTGTGCTACACTTGTAAAGAATGTTCTGTATGTTCCAGCACTAGAAGGCAGCCTTCTATCAGTGAAAAGTCTTGCAAACAACAGTCTCACAGTTAAGTTCCAGGGTGATGAATGCACAATTCACAATAATAAGCGATTCCTCGAAAAGGAAAACTGAATGATCACCTTTACAAGCTCATCATCACCACAGACCAGCAAGCCAATATAGTCTCTAATGTCCTACACAGCAAATGTATTCACTTATGGCATAGGTAGTTGGGGCACAGAAGTCCAGAAGCTATACAGGACATTATAAAGAGAGGTTTAACTGAAGATTTGACAATAGCGCCTTGCAAAGTGCTCATGAAATGCAAGTGCTGCATTGAAGCATAAGCCACACGTGCTCCCCTTCCACAGGCATCTCAAAGAAAAAACACCCACCCCCTGCAGCTTATACACAGTAACGTGTGCGGTCCAATAAAACTCCCACATCAGGTGGAAACAGATATCTACTGAATTTCATTGATGATTATTCCAGGTACACAACTACTTATCTGATGAAACAGAAGAATGAAACATCAGAGAAACTTCAAGTGTTTGTTGCCATGTCTATTAGCAAATTCCAACAGAAACCAGGAATAATACGCACCGACATTGGGGGAGAATACATAAGCAAAGAAGTGGCCTCATACCTGAAAAGACAAGGAATAGTACACCAGACAACCACACCATACACTCCTGAACAAAATGGTGTAGCAGAAAGGAAAAATCGAACTCTTATAGAAATGGCCAGGTGCGCGTTGTTCAATGCAAACCTACCTCAAAAGTACTGGGGAGAAGCAGTCATGACTGCAACTTACCTACAGAACAGACTACCCTCAAGAGCCATTAATAGTACTCCATTCGAAATGTGGCATGGATCAAAGCCTAGCATATGGCACATCAGAGTTATTTTGGATGTAAAGCATATGCCTATATTCCAAGTGAAAAGCGATCCAAGCTGGAGAATATAGCCATAGAGGGCATTCTAGAAGGCTACAGCAAGAAAACTAAGGGTTACAGAATCCTACACCCAAAGACTGACAAAGTGACAATAAACAGTAGTGTTTATTTTGATGAGAGCCCATCATTAGAAACACCAATTCCTGAAACCTGTGAAATAAATATGCCAAGCAAACCAAAAGAAAAGGTTGACCAAAGCAAACCTTTGCAAGACTCAGAACAAGAGGTTGAACTCACATTGCCTAAACCAAGTTCCCCACCAGATCCTGCTGAACTGCCTGAAGTCAGAAGATCCACTCTGACTACAAAGGGGATACCACCCCGCAAGCTGTCGTACACTGTCAAAACTCACAGCATACTTGAACCAACATCCTGGGAAGACATAGAAAAACTGCCAAAACGTGAAGCCAAAAAATGGAGAAAGGCAGCAGAAGAAGAATTAAAGTCACTAAAGAAAATAAAACCTGGAAACTCAAAAGCTCCCTCCTAACCGCAAAACTATAGGAAGTAAGTGGACTTTCAAAGTAAAGTCAGATGCAGAAGGGAATATCCACAAATACAAAGCCCGACTAGTTGCCAAGCGTTACTCCCAGAAATTCGGTGAAGATACAACATTCGCTCCCGTCGAAAAACACTCCACCATTAGTGCGCTTCTTAGCGTTGCAGCTGGGAAGGGCATGCAAGTAAACAACTAGACATTAAAACTGCTTTCCTATATGGAGACATTATGAAGATCTCTACACGGAGCAAGCACCAGAGTTTGAGCCAGGAGACAACCTTGTTTGTAAACTTCAGAAGAGTATCTACGGTCTTAAACATTCAGCAAGGATGTGGAATGAGAAAATGAATGAAGTACTTACAAGAGAGGGATTCTCAAGAAGTAAAGCAGACCCTTGTGTCTACTCCAGGAATCAAGAAGACAGATGGATATATATCCTTATCTATGTCGATGACATTATAACTTGTTTTGAACAAGAAGGGGATTACAATCAGATAATTCACAAGCTGAAAAAAAATGTTGAAATCAAAGGGCTAGGGAACATTAGCTACTATCTGGGAATCCAAATAGAGAGAGAAGATGGAAGTTATCGTCTCAACCAATCTCAGAAAATCTCTGAAATCTTGGAACAATTCCATATGCAAGATGCAAAAAAAAGCGAAAACTCCTATGGAACCAGGCTATCTAAAGAGCAGTGAAGCAGAAAACTTGCTACCCAACAATAATATGTATCGTAGAGCAATCGATAAGCTGGTATATGTTGCCACTGTGACAAGACCAGACATAGCCGCTGCAGCAGTGGGCATACTATGCAGGAAAGTATCAGCTCCCTGTCAGCGTGATTGAAATGCAGTGAAAAGAGTGATGCAATACCTCAAAAGACAAATTCAGATGAAGTTACGGTTACCAGCAACATCAAATCCAAAACTGGTTGGATATATGGATGCTGATTGGGCTGGGGACTGCACAGACCGCAAAACCACAAGTGGATTCATCTTCCAGTATAGGGAAGGAACCATAAGTTGGTCTGGTCGAAAGCAAGCAACTGTTGCTCTATCTTCAACTGAAGCAGAGTACGTTGCAGCAGCACATGCATGTCAAAAAGCAATATTGATTTGTCAACTTTTTGTGGACATTGGAATAGACATGTCAAAACTAATTCCCATTTTTGAAGACAATCAGGGATATATAAAGCTTACACAATCAGAAAGGGTCAATCCTAGGACCAAACACATCAACTTCAAGTATCACCTACTGAGGGATGCTATGTTGCATCTGAAGGCAGTGAAAGTGCCTAGACATCCGGATGCCATTGTCATACCGGGTGCGGGAGATCGTGCTACTCTTCCTCTGCTTTCCAGGATGCAGCAGTTGTTCAATCAGAGAGTGGCTGCTGATTACGGATGGGAGTATCCGTATGTCCCAAGAGACTTACTGTTTGAAGTAGAGGCCTACAGAGAGAGATAGTACGCTGACTTTCTGTGGAACTATTTGAAGGTGCCCAATGCCCGCAGGTATCTCTCTTGTTCTGCTGCTGTTGCTGAGAGGTACAAGGGGTGTAAGCAGGAATGGGTACTTGGTCGGCATATACACGCAGATCGGGTGGTTGTGTGTCGGAAGGAGCGTGAGGATGCAGTATATTCTATTGAGACTTTTGACAAGAACTGGAAGCTCCTTGTTTTGCCCGATCCAACATTTTACCTTTAAAAAAAAGACTGGACTCTAATGTGTTCTATTGTTTTTCCGGAGTGTACTCTCTTGGTGTCCAGGGACTTTTCCCTTGTGAATTGGGGTCATCTACTCAGCTGGAGAGCCAGGAGAGCTGTTGCCGTTCTCTCCGCTCACAGCGCCACAAAGACAGAGACATTGGGGTAAATACAGTTAGGGCCACAGAAGAAGAAAAGAAGAAGATTTATTTTTCAAATGTTTTGGGACAGTGTTATGACGGTAGCACTTCCACTAGGTGGCGGTGTTCGTAAAGGGTTTCTGTGCGCCCAGAAAAAACAAACAAACATATATATTAATGTTTATTTTACACTAGGACTAGTGAATTAGGTACTTATTTTAGAAGGAAAGGAAAGTGTCCTTCCCTCGGGGAGGATAGTTCCCTTCCTACGTAGATAATAGTGTAGGATATTATTATATTGGGTTTATGTGTGTTTCTCCTTTTGCAGGTGAACGACTGGCAACCACTGAGCATGGGTGGGTTAGCTAGTACAGGAGGGGAGGGAGATGTAAATGTGAATATTATGATGTGTTTTCTATTGATATGTGACATTGAGAATGGGATGAACACATTTTTTTTTCTCTCGTTGTTGATCTTTCTTCATCCCTTTTATTCAATCCCTTTCCCCACATTTAGGTTCCGGGACAAACAAACTTTTTTTTCTATTATTGTTTTTTTGTACATAGTTCAGGAATGAACCTGCGTAGACTCAGGCTTGAGGTACGAAGGTTTACTCCAGACACTGGGGACAGTGTCTATCTGTCCTGGGGGAGTGTGTAGCGGGGTCTTTAAATTTAGGGGAATGTTTGAGTGGTAGTTATACTCAAACACATTGTTTGATAGGGCTCTGCTAAACCATTTTATACCACAGGTGGGATACTGGTGTATAGTTCCCTGTGGCCTGTTGATGGCGCTGTCATCGGAGGCTAGGCTTGAACCGCTGGTATAGTGCTGTGTCTTGGATGTCCCCTCTTGGCGGTTATATGGTGGGTGTGTCTGCCTGCTGTGCATGCTGGGAGAGGATATAAAAGGGGCAGACACTGCCTGTGAGTGAGGGGAGTTCCCGAAGGTTCGACCCCGGGAAGTGTGTTGTTCCGTTCGTTGGCCACCCCAGGCAGCTTTAGCCCTGGGGTGGGATTCCTGGCCCGGTACACTGGCGGATCAGTCCCAGGCACCTTTAGCCCTGGGGCTGCAACTGAAGGCCTTGGGTCCAGCACCTTCGGCTGGAGCCCACGGAGGGAGGAGAAATCTCAGGGTGCTGCCTTGTGAGGAGACCCATATCCAGAAGAGGAGTCTGGGGGAGGACCGTTCCATGGGACTGGTGAGAGATCACAGTGAAGGAAGGGGCCCGGTAACTCTCTAGAGGGATATTATCTCCCTGAAAGAGGCCTAAGATCAAAAGCAAAGTTCACCAGGTCTGTGGCAGAGACCCAAAGTTCCCCAGGTCTGTGGCAGAGGCCTAAATTCACCGGTAACAGTTTATGCAGAGACTGTGTGTGTGTAATCTAATTCAAGCATCACTCCGGCTGCTAGGATCCACTCTAATGGGAGACTATCCAGGTGAGCTGAGCCTACTTGAAGATACAGGTAGTGAATAGGATATTCGTTTGTGCCTGGACCTATTCCAACACCCTTTTGCTGTCCTGTTCTCCATCCACCCTTTTCTATCTAGTGACTGTGCATATGAAAGAAATAAACTCTACGTTGGAGTTGCAACTGGTGTGGACCTTGGAGTTATTGGGGAATAGAGACTTGTCTTTATTGCAGAAGAGATGAGAACCATTCTCTGGAGAACCTAGCCGTGGAGACCCAGGTACATTACGCCGTGGATACCCAGGTACATTACACCGCTCAACCTCTTCACACAGGAGGGTACAGGCATGTGGTACGGTGTTCCCCTTTTCTTACAAGTGAGCCAAAGGTAGGAAGAGGGGTCTGTGTGCTACACTACAAATATTTAATATAGTTTTAATTGTTCTTTTAACCTTTTGCTTGTAGTCCTAACCATCCCACCCAGAGTGATGCTTTCAGTAAAAGTCTGAGCTGAAAAGAAATGCTTGCATTGTCCATCTGTGGTTGTAACTCAGCATCCTTCCAAGAGAGAGAGTGAACATTTTTAATCAGCTGCCTCCTTGTTAATGCTGGCCATACATTATACAATTTTCTTATTCAATTTCCTTTAGATTTACCTACAACTATGTAGTGCAAGGGCCTGCCTGATTGCAGACAAATTGAAAGTGTCTAGGTTGGATCTCATATTATATGTTTTTGGTAAATCTAAAGGAAAATTGTACAAGAACATGGTATAATGTATGGCCAGCCTAAGATTTGAGTATTTATTTATTTATCTATCTATCTATCTATCTATCTATATATCTATCTATCTATCTATCTATATTATCTATCTATCTATCTATCTATCTATCTATCTATCTATCTATCTATATTATCTATCTATCTATCTATATTATCTATCTATCTATCTATCTATCTATCTATCTATCTATCTATCTATCTATCTATCTATCTATCTATATTATCTATCTATCTATCTATATTATCTATCTATCTATCTATCTATCTATCTATCTATCTATCTATCTATCTATCTATCTATCTATATTATCTATCTATCTATCTATCTATATTATCTATCTATCTATCTATCTATATTATCTATCTATCTATCTATCTATCTATCTATCTATCTATCTATCTATCTATCTATCTATCTATCTATCTATCTATCTATCTAGCTATCTATATTATCTATCTATCTATCTATCTATCTATCTATCTATCTATCTATCTATCTATCTATCTATCTATCTATCTATCTATCTATCTATCTATCTATATTATCTATCTATCTATCTATCTATCTATCTATATTATCTATCTATCTATCTATCTATCTATCTATCTATCTATCTATCTATCTATCTATCTATCTATCTATCTATCTATCTATCTATCTATCTATCTATCTATCTATCTATCTATTCTATAATCTCTCTGCTCTGAGCAGGTGACTCAGCCTCAGCATTGTCAGGGTTTTCCTGGGACAAGCCTCCTCTGGAATGCTGTAATAAGGCGTCTGAATGATCTGTTTGGAAGCAATCACAGCAAATCCCTAAAATAAACTGCTGGTGATCAGTGTATAGGCTCCATCCTGTTGACTTGTAGAATATTGGCAATAGAGGGACGGAGAGAGGCACAGCTGAAAGACGGCTTTTCTTTTATTGGTTAAGAAGAACATCTGTCTAGTGCGGCTGTGCTGTTCATGGTGATTAACCCATGATTGTTGTGAAATCCTTCTCTCTTCAGGTAAACTCATACGATAATGTTTGATTTTCAAGATAAACATTTTAACCACTTCCCTACCCAGCCATAGACAAATGACGTCCACAGATGGGATCTCCCATCCTGGGTGGACATCATATGACGTCCTCGGCTTTGTAGGGGGATATCTGAATGATGCCTGCAACTAGAGGCATCATTCAGCTATCCTTTTGAAGTGCCGGCGATTCTGTGCACCATAAGAATGATCATAGCGGCGGTTCCGCCGCTTGATCGTTCTTATAGGCGGCAGGAGGGGAAATCCCTCCCTCCCGCCGCCATCCGGTGCTTCTCCGGGCTCTCCCGTGCGATCGGGGACCCGGAGCGAATCTTCCGGTGCCGTTGGTGGGTCACGTGACGAGCATAGAGATGACTGGTGACCAGATGGTCACCAGTCATCTCTATGATCGTCGGAGGCCCGGGCGCGATGTGATGACGTCACGCCCGGGTCCTCAAATGTAAACAAAGCCGCCATTGCGGCTGTAAGTATGAGATCAGTGAAAATTTTTTCACTGATCTCATGCTTTCCAGCCTGGAGGAAAGATGTGGGGTCTTATTGACCCCGCATCTCTCCATAAAGAGGACCTGTCACACACATTCCTATTACAAGGGATGTTTACATTCCTTGTAATAGGAATAAAAGTGATCAAAAAAAAAAAAAAAAGTAAAATAATTGTAAAAAAAGAAATAAATAAGTAAAAAAAAAAATTATAAAAAAAAAAAAATTAAAACGCCCCTGTGCCCGGTAGCTCGCGATCAGAAGCGAATGCATACGTAAGTCGCCAACATATGTAAACGCCGTTCAAACCACACATGTGTGGTATTGCTGCGTGCGTTAGAGCGCGTGCAACAATTCTAGCACTAGACCTCCTCTGTAATTCTAACCTGGTAATCTGTAAAAAAAATTAAAGCGTCGCCCATGGAGATTTTTAAGTACCGAAGTTTGGCGCCATTCCATGAGTGTGCGCAATTTTAAAGCATGACATGTTAGGTATCTATTTACTCGGCGTAACATCATCTTTCATATTTTCCCCAAAAATTGGGCTAACTTTACTGTTTTGTTGTTTTTTATTTCATGAAACCATTTTTTTTTTAAAAAAAGGCGTTTGAAAAATGATTGCGCAAATGTCGTGCAAGAAAAAAAGTTGCAATGACCGTCATTTTATTCCCTAGGGTGTCTGCTAAAAAAACATATATAATGTTTCGGGGTTCTGAGTAATTTTCTAGCAAAAGAATGATGATTTGTACATGTAGGAGAGAAGTGCCAGAATAGGCCCGGTATGGAAGTGGTACAAAAAGCCCGGTATGGAAGTGGTTAATGAGTCGTCAAAAAAAAAATGAAATGCTTTGGCCTCATTTAACTTAGTGTTTTTTTTTTATAAATGTAGAAGATTTTAGCGGTCTTATGATTCCACCAATGCTTTGTCAGGACCAGCCAGCAGATGCCATATTTGCTGTTAGATCATTTTTCTATATAATGTCAAGATATATTGACCTCGTTAGTGTAATTAAAGGAAGATTTATCGATATTTTGACTCAGGTATTCATGTTTCTTCTAAATAATCTTGCATATCTTTAGATGGCAATAAATGGCCATATACTACCCCCACCCCTACTTCCCCGATTGAAAAGTAAATGAACTTCTAGAGCAAAGATTAGTGCTACCTTAGGGGCATCCCCTTACTTTTTGCTATCAAGAATAGTGGTGGAAATCATTTGGCCAACTGCATATGACCAGATGTGAACCACTCTGCAGCAAAGGTCCCAGGTCTTGGTTTCCTGATCAATATACACTATATTACCAAAAGTATTGGGACACCTGCCTTTCCACGCACATGGAACTTAATGGCATCCCAGTCTTAGTCCGTAGGGTTTAATATTGAGTTGGCCCACCTTTTTCAGCTATAACAGCTTCAACTCTTCTGGGAAGGCTGTCCACAAGGTTTAGGAGTGTGTCTATGGGAATGTTTGCGAGAAAGAATGATGTGGTCCAAGGCACCATAAATAATTGGCCTCCATCCCAAATTTGGACAGAAAAAGAGAGAGTTTGGTCAGGGGGACTTTGAATGAGGCCAATCACTATATAGAGTAAGCATGTGGGATATAAAACACAGTATTGCTTATATGGGTTCCGACAAAAAAGGGGGGAGTTAGTTAGGGACTTTGAATGAGAGTCCCCCTGACCAAACTCTCTCTTTTTCTATGGGAATGTTTGACCATTCTTCCAGAAGCACATTTGTGAGGTCAGGCACTAATGTGGACTAGAAGGCCTGGCTCACAGTCCCTGATTTAATGCATCCCAAAGGTGTTCTATCGGGTTGAGGTCAGGACTCTGTGCAGGCCAGTCACGTTCCTGCAACCCAAACTCACTCATCCATGTCTTTATGGACCTTGCTTTGTGCACTGGTGTGCAGTCATGTTGGAAAAGGAAGGGTCTATCCCCAAACTGTTCCCACAAAGTTGGGAGCATGAAATTATCCAAAATGTCTTGGTATGCTGACACTTTAAGTGTTCCCTCCACTGGAACTAAGGGGCCAAGCCCAACCAACCCCTGAAAAATAACTCCACACCATAATCCCCCCCTCCACCAAATGATTCGGAGGGTTGGCCGAATACTTTTGAAAATATAGTGTGGATGAGCGAGATTGAGTCCTGACCTCAACCCGATAGAACACCTTTGGGATGAATTAGAGCGGAGACTGTGAGCCAGGCCTTCTCATCCAACATCAGTGGCTGACCTCACAAATGCACTTCTGGAAGAATGGTCAAACATTCCCATAGACACTCCTAAACCTTGTGGACAGCCTTCCCAGAAGAGTTGAATCTGTTATAGCTGCAAAGGGTGGGCCAACTCAATATTGAACCCTTTGGACTAAGACTGGGATGCCATTAAAGTTCATGTGCGTGTAAATATATATATATATACACACATACATATGCTACAGGCCCTTACAACATTTATAGCCAATGACAAAAGCCTAGTATAAGAATGTATCTGACCAGAGTTCTCGGTATCAGGAAGAAACCATAATTGGTGTCAGTCACATGAGTAGGAGTAATGCCGCATACACATGATCGGTTTTTCCCGATGAAAAAAGACCGATATACTTTTTTCATTGAAAAAAACGATTGTGTGTGGGCCCCATCGGTCTTTTTTCCATCGGTGTAAAAAAAATAGAACATGTTTTAAATTTTACCGATGGAAAAAAAACCGATAGGAAATTCCGATCGTCTGTGGGGAACACCATTGAAGAAAAAACCCACGCATGCTCAGAATCAAGTCGACGCATGCTCAGTAGCATTGAACTTAATTTTTCTCAGCTCATCTGAGTGTTTTGTGTCACCGCGTTTTGGACGGTCGGAATTTTGTCCGATGGTGTATAGGCAAGACTGATGGAAGTCAGCTTCATTGGAATTCAGATGGAAAAATCCATCAGATTTTATTCCATCGGAAATACAATCGTGTGTACAGGGCATTAGGGTTTATTTGCCTTTGTCTGGACCAGCAATCTTAGAATAGAAATAGATGGATCTGTGTTTTTTTTTTTTTTTTTTTTAAAGGGATTCCTTTTGACCTGTTTACTCAGCCTTATTTATTAAAATTTATTTATTTATTTATTTATTTATTTATTTATTAAAAAGTATTTATTTATTTATTTATTTATTTATTTATTAAAAAGTACTTATTCCTAAACCCACATTTTTAAATGCGTTATCCCATAACATCCAACTACAATTCGCCTTTCACTGGGCTGACATCATCACATTGAATTCTAATTGGTTGCTACCTACAACTGCTTGTAAAGCCATACTTATTGACTAAAGCCCTGTACACACGATCGGATATCCTATGGATTCTAATCCGATGTTTTTTTCCATCGGAAATCCGATGAAACTGTCTTCCATCAGTCTTGCCCACACACCATCAGTCAAAAAACGGACCGTTTCAAACGCGGTGACGTAAAACACTCTGATGAGCCGAGAAAAATTAAGTTCAATGCTTCTGAGCATGCGTCGACTTGATTCTGAGCATGCGTGGGTTTTTTATCCGATGGATTTCCACACAGACGATCGGACTTTGCTATCGTTTTTTTTCCCATTGAATAAATTTAAAACATGTTCTATTTTTTCACACCGATGGAAAAAAGACCGATGGGGCCCATACACGATCGGTTCGTCCGATGAAAACAGTCCATCGGACTGTTTTCATCGGTAAAACCGATCGTGTGTACACGGCTTAAGGCTTATAGCATAACTCTGACTTTTTCGAACTGGTTAAAGGAGATATTTGTCCTTGTGTATTCCCTCTGCTGCATACTACTCTCATCACTGCACAGGGATAAATAACAAGCCTGACGTAGTATTCACCTTGGCAGGAACCCAGACTGCTCAAGCTACAGGGTGAGACTTGCCTATTTCCCTCCAAGAACAATACCGCCAATCTTTGTTTTTAAACAGAGGCCTACAACTTACTGCTTCACAAAAGCACAATAATCCATCTAAGGTGGTGTTGAGATACGAGTTTCCTAAACAATTTGTAATGTGGATTACGCATCTCTCGGAAAGGGATCAGGGAAGACCTTAAATAAACATCATTTGGTACAGGGTTTTAAGGATTTTATTTTATTTCAGATCCAGAACTTTGTGTACTTCTGCAAAGGCTCGTCTTCCAGATACCCGCAGGAAATAAACCAAAATCCAGGAATTAAATTATATCTAAATTTAAGATCAAAAATGTCATCTATTGCAGCTTACTAGTCCTCAGATGTGGTGGCTGCATTCGTTTTCATTTTTCAATCCAAACTAAAAACATTTTTAGGAAGTGCAGAAAATGCTTAGAGAAAGAAACTAGGTAGGATGGGATTTTAAAGGTTCTGTTTGTGTCAATGAAGTATAAAATCATAATATTTTATTTTTACAAAGGTTAAAATCCAAATACATATACACAAATTACATATATATATATATATATATATATATATATATATATATATAGATATATATATATATATATATATATATATATATATATATATATAACATTTCAAGGATTGCTTGTTATATTAGATTTTATTCCATACGCATTAACATCTTCTACATGTTTCGCCAAAATGGCTTCTTCAGGAAGTATTTAGGTGCGAATAACATAACTAAATGAAAAACAAATCACAATTAGTACAAGTACATGTGTAGATCAGTTCATGTAACTTATCCAATACAAAGTCCCATACCAAGGCTCCCAATGATTTGCACTCAGATGGAGTCAGCGGGCCAAAGATGGAGAAGTGCAGAAAATGCTTGTTGCACTTTTAGAGATGTAGTGTCCTTGTCAATTCCTATAAGATGAACCAGAAGCATAAAACAATGTTATCTTTCTTCTGTTAACTACTAATTTCTCAAATACCACATGTAATGGAGATGAAAAGAGGAAGACATGTTTGAAGTCCAGCCTGGGTGACAACCATGGCTCCCTCCATAGATACAGTGGAGTGAGTGAGTGTAGCCATCCAAGTTCAAAAATGTTCTTTCTTTTCAGGTTTACTAGGTAAAAATAGAAGAAAGAACGCTTAAAAAAACAAAACAAAAAAACCCCACTAACCACAGCTACTTATAAGGATTGGTAAACACAGCTTTATACCGACAATTTTTTAAAAACATTTCAAGATTTACATAAAACATACTGCCTTCTCACACTTGTATTCAATATTTACAATTGTGCCATGCGCTACAGAGTCAGTTTAAAGATAAAAAAGTTAAGATACAAAATATGCCACTTATGGATACCTTAGCAAAGAAACAGGTTAAGAAGGGTTTGATCTCCACTCTTTATGGTCGCCTAACTGAGCAGACAAGAGAAACAAATAGCTGCTTAGCTAGAAAAGGATTGGACAAAGATCTTGGAAAAATGACAGTTGGAACATGGCAGGGTATATTGGAATCCATACAATCTGTATCAATATCTTCACAGCAATGCTTATCCCAATTATACATAATATATAGAGCTTATAGGACACCAGCTAAACTATGTCAATGGGGTAGACGGGAAACATCAGAATGTCCGAGATGTTCAAGCGTATCTGCTGACTTAATGCATATGCTTTGGAATTGCCCTAAATTGTTTAGATATTGGCAGACTGTGATAGAAACAATTAACCAGGTGTACCAAACCCAGACACAGATACTGTAGATCCAAAAATATGTTTGTTAGTATACTTAGAAAAAGAGAGGGCAGAAGTAACCCAAGAGTATACAAACTTACTAGAATAATATTTATTAGATACCGTACATGGTACAAAAAGCATGAAAAGAGTTAAAAAAGCACATATATAAAATACATGATATGAAGTGAGCCCCTGTGCGTCAATGCGTTTCGCCCTTAGGCTTCGTCAGGACACATTCAGGGATCATTGGAGAAGAAAACAGGTCTCACTGTCTTGTGGCAGGCAGTCCGTGAGGGATAATCTTACCCATAGAATTAAGAGTAGCCTATCCAAAGGTATATCAGATATTCAGGGCATTCAGGGAGCCAGCTATTAGCTCAGGCAACCCGTATAGCAAATTATGCTGAGATTATTCCAAAAGAGGGTAGAAGCAAATGGTAGACAAGGGGAGGAAACACTGGTTCAGAACTCAAAATATATTTCCTTTAGAATTGATATGTCTGTCGCCTTATAGTCAGTCCCATATACGTGGTCACTGAAGCCAAAAAAAGAGACACTGCAATCAGGCAGAAAACCAATGTATAGACCAAAAGGAAATATAGACCCATGGAACCATTGTGTTCAACAGACACATGTGGTATAACCAGGGCTTTTTTTCTCAGAGAATAGGTGCAGGAACTCCCCCCTTCTGAGTCCCATTACTAGGCACTTTGGGTCTGGTATGAATATTAAGGGGAATACCGAACCAAAATGTAAAAAAAAAATTGCGTAGGGGTCCCCCCAAATTCCATACCAGGCCCTTCAGGTCTGGTATGGATATTAAGGGGAACCCTGCTCCAAATTTAAAAAAAAAGGGCATAGGGGTTCCCCTCAAAATCCATACCAGACCCTTTAGGTCTGGTATGGATTTTAAGGGGAACCTAGCGCCAAAATAAAAAAATGGCTTGGGGATCCCCCAAAAATCCATACCAGACCCTTATCCGAGCACGCAATCTGGCAGGCCGCAGAAAAAGAGGGGGGACGAGAGAGCACCCCCCCCCCTGAACCATACCAGACCACATGCCCTCAACATGGGGAGGATGTCCCCATGTTGATGGGGACAAGGGCCTCATCGCCACAACCCTTGCCCGGTGGTTGTGGGGGTCTGTGGGCAGGGGGCTTATCGGAATCTGGAAGCCCCCTTTAACAAAGGGGACCCCAGATCCCACCCCCCTATGTGAATTGGTAATGGGGTACATGGTACCCCTACCATTTCACCCAAAAAAGTGTCAAAAATTTTAAAAAACACACAGACACAGCTTAGGATAAGTCCTTTATTAAAAAAGAAAAAAAAAATTGCAGCAATGTAATCCTTCCTCGTCCCGGGATACGGAGAAACATGCCGCCACGACACGATCCGCCTCCAAGGGAGGCGCCCGCCGAATGACGTGAGAAAGAGAGAACCCGAGCCGTTTTTTTCAATGACTTTTATCTGTATTCCCGGGACCAGACAATTCATTATAGCCGCAAGTAGTTTTAAATGACTTTTTTCCTTTAGAAATGTAATTTTGTGCAGGGACTGTTATAAACAGGGGAAAAATGCGCCACTTTACAGGCCTAGTATAGACACCCCTAAGGTATTAAATTTAAAGGAATATTTCACTTTTATTGTTTCACTTTAAGCATTATTAAAATCACTGCTCCCAAAAAAACTGACGTTTTTAAAACTTTTTTTTGCATTGATACATGTTACCTGGGGCAGGACCCAGGTCCCCAGACACTTTTTTTGACAATAGCTTGCATATTAACCTTCAAAATTAGCACTTTTGATTTTCAGGTTTGTGTCCAATAGACTTTAACGGGGTTCGATAGTTTGGGCAAACTTTCGGTCCGTTCGCAGGTTCTGGTGCGAACTGAACCGGGGGGTGTTCGGCTCATCCCTAGTAACTTCCATTTCAACAAATTTTTTGCCTGTTCGCATGTTCTTCTGAGAACCGAACCGGGGGGTGTTCGGCTCATCCCTACTAATGATGCTATTTTCATCAGACAATTCTTGGATATGGTCCCTTATCACCCCTCAAAACGTTTACAAACTACCAATGTTAGACTGACAGGTCTATAGTTCCCAGGAATAGATCTCTGCCCTTTTTTAAATATTGGTACCACGTGGGCTTTTTGCCAATTAGCTGGTACCAATCCTGTCAGTAAGCTGTCCATGAAGATTAGGAATATCGGTCTGGCTATAACCTGACTGAGTTCTTTAAGGACTCTCGGGTGTAAGCCGTCTAGTCCTGGTGATTTATTTATGTTGAGCTTCTCTAATCCTTTCTGGATTCCGGCCTCTGTTAGCCACAAGGGTAGATCCCGTAGCGTGTTGCTAACAATACTGTCTTGGTCGATATACCCATCATTTTCCTGTGTGAAGACTGAGGAGAAGAAAGCATTTAGCACAGCTGTCTTCTCCTTGTCATCTGTAACCACCTTCCCTTCCTTGTCCTGTATGGGGCCTATGTGTTCTGTCTTTGCCTTTTTACTGTTAATATATTTAAAAAAACATCTTGGGATAATTTTTACTCTCTTCCGCTATGTGCCTCTCATGGTCTTTTTTAGCCATCCTGATTGCATTCTTACACCTCACATTGCATTCCTTGTATTGTTTGAATGCTGACACTGACCCCTCCGCTTTGTGCTTTTTAAAGGTAATTTTTTTTGTCCTTCATAGGGCATTTTACTTTTTGGTTCAGTCACCTCTAGGTGACCAAGATGTATTTTTTGTTTGTACTAGAACAAAAAGTGAGGTCACATACCTAGCAATGCAGTGGACATAAGCAATGTGGATCACAAGAATAGCTAAACAAAACTGCAGGTAAAAGAGGTGTCATATCCATATTTTACTACTGTAGCGTTTGCTGTTGTGTCTTAGTTTAGTTTAACTAGATAATGCATTGTTTGCTAATACCATGGCCTCCAATAGATTTGGGTTCCGCTCAGGGTTTGTCATAATTTTCACTGGTTACTTTTAATTGGACATAGAATAATAGAATGTAGAAGGAAGTTCCCCTATAAAACATGCTGTGTTACACTATTAATAAGCTGGAACGGTTGGGCTGTTTTTTTTTTTACATGTTAAGACTTGTGAACAGCAGAGAGAGAGAGAGAGAGAGAGAAAGAGAGCGGTGAAACACTCTTCACCTCTCTTATTACTGCCTGCATTACGACCTTCAGATTGTTTTATTGGATTATTTGCTTTTATTATTTGCCTGCCACCTGTTGGCCTAGAATTCTTTACTAAAAAGGTATTACCAGGAAAGGGTTAAAACAGACACACGACACACAACACTTTGTACTTGTTATTATACAATTACAGGTAATAGATGAATGACATTTAGTTTGCTATAGCACTGTGTATCATATACAATTGTTTATTTTTATTTTTATAAAATACTTTTCACTTTTTTGTTGTGTATTAGATTAGGGATGAGCAAAATATAAAGTTTTCATAAAAAAAAAAGTCTGTGAAATTTGTTAGATTTTGATTTTGGTAGACATATTGCCATTTGGGGGAAATATATTGTTTCCAACATGGGCAGGCAAATTAATGGGATTTGCGGTGTTTAAAGGGTGCAATTATTATTATGATTATTATTCAGGATTTATATAATATAATAATTATTATTATTATGATTCATGATTTATATAATAATAGTAATAATAACAATAATAATAATAATAATAGTTGCAATGGGCTTTAAATTACTTCTTGGAGTTACAGATGCCCTTGGACCTTTTTGTTATGCCAAAATTGGTCCTTACTATTTTACATAGTCTTACTTTTCTCAGAGTAAGGCCTCATGCCCACGGACGTTTTTACAGCTGCGTTTTTTACAGCTTAAAAACGCCTGTCCATGTTATTGTATAATTATAATTTTTTTTTTTAAACGTCGGAGCTAAAAAAACGTGATCACGGTGTTTTTGCGCGTTTTTGCTCATTACACTGGAAATCCACAAAGGTCCCTACTGTATCGGATTGGCTGCATAGAGTTTCCGACATTTGTGAAATGGAGGATACTGCTGCTCAGTCCACTGAGATTGTGGAACGATACCACAAAATTTGGTCTCCCTGGTTTGTTTTTAGATACTCCCGGGAATATGAGGTTCTACTCAGGGAAAGTCCCTCCTAGCTGATTAGTAACAAGGGCCTCGGGGCCTCCCCAAACCTGACGGTTCTGTCTTCTTTGTCCTCTAAACAACACCATGTTTTCTCTAGCAGTACAACCTGGTCGAGTATTCACTTGGTTCTTGATATAAGAGTCAGCTATATCTACTTGATTGATAGGGCTTGTGATGTTCTTCTATAGCCACCAACGGCCCCTCTATGAGGGCATGATCTTCTCTCTTATTCTCTGTACTTTCTTTTTCTCTATGTCTCACTCTCCATTATTTTTCTCTTTATATGTATTATATGGAAATGTTAATTGGTTTTAGGGGGTGCAATCCTCCACTTATTTGAAGCCTAGGACAATGTCTTTGGCCCACTTCCAACAGGTGCATCTGCCTACCATTATAATTATATACTTTTGTTCAGCATGTGTTTTGATATACATGTAATATTCCTGATGCAATTTCCATACTTGTATGCACATTTTATTTTCTTCAATAAACTTTAATGATATAAAAAAAAACTAACGTATGGGTGAAATCCTAACGTATAGGTGAAATCCTAACGTATGGGTGAAATCCTAACGTATAGGTGAAATCCTAACGTATGGGTGAAATCCTAACGTATGGGCGAAATCCTAACGTATGGGTGAAATCCTAACGTGCGGGTTATTTAATAACAGTCTTCTGTACTTAACCACCTCGCGCCCGCCGTACGACTATATACGGCCGCGAGGTGGTTGTTACATGCCGGAAGGCCGTGTTTATACGGCCTCCGCTAATTTGCCCACTGGGGGGCGCGCGAGCGCCGCCGGCGGCGCGCGCACGTACCCGGCGCGTCACTGCAATGCCGATGCGCGTGCCTGGCGGCCCCGATGTCCGCCAGGCACCCGCGATCGCGGTTACACAGACAAGGACATGGATCTGTGTGTGTAAACACACAGATCCATGTCCTGTCAGGGAGAGGGGACCGATGCTGTGTCCCTTGTACATAGGGACACAGATCGGTCACCTCCCCCAGTCAGTCCCCTCCCCCACACAGTAGTAATCACTAATAGGGCACACATTTAACCCCTTCCTCGCCCCCTAGTGTTAACCCCTTCCCTGCCAGTCACATTTATACAGTAATCAGTGCATTTTTATAGCACTAATCGCTGTATAAATGTGAATGGTCCCAAAATAGTGTCAAAAGTGTCCGATGTGTCCGCCATAATGTCGCAGTCACGTAAAAAATCACTGATCGCCGCCATTACTAGTAAAAATTGTTTTTTAAAATGCCATAAAACTACCCCCTATTTTGTAAACACTATAACTTTTGCGCAAACCAATCAATAAACGCAGCTTGCAATTTTTTTAACCAAAAATATGTATACGTATCGGCCTAAACTGAGGAAAAAAAAAAAAATTCCCCAAAAATTGGGATATTTGTTATAGCAAAAATCAAAAAATATTGCTTTTTTTTCAAAATTGTCGCTCTATCTTTGTTTATAGCGCAAAAAATAAAAACCGCCGAGGTGATCAAATACCACCAAAAGAAAGCTCTATTTGTGCGAAAAAAAGGACGTGAATTTTGTTTGGGAGCCACGTCGCACGACCGCGCAATTGTCATTCAAAGCGTGACAGTGCTGAAAGCTGAAATTTTGCCTGGGCAGGAAGGGGGTATATGTGCCCAGTAAGGAAGTAGTTAAAGCAATGATGAAAATGTTCTAAGCACAATGGTACACCTAATGATTTTTAACCGCTTGCCGACCAGCTCATGGCGATCTACGTCGGCAGAATGGCACGTACAGGCAGATTAACATACCTGTACGTGGGCGCGCCGTGAGCTCCGTGAGTGTGATCGCAGGTCCCGCGGACTCGATGTCCGCGGGGATACCAGCGATCGTCTCACGGAGAGGAAGAATGGGGAAATGCTAATGTAAACAAGCATTTCCCCAGTCTTCCTAGTGACAGGACACTGATCACAGCTCCCTGTAATCGGGAACGGTGATCAGTGTTGTGTCACAAATAGCCCATCCCCCCTACAGTTAGAACACATCCCTAGGACACACTTAACCCCTTCAGCGCCCCCTCCTGGTTAACCCCTTCACTGCCAGTCACATTTATATAGTAATAAGTGCATAACACTGATCGCTGTGTAAATGTGAATGGTCCCAAAATAGCGCCAAAAGTGTCCGATGTGTCCGCCATAATGTCGCAGTCATGATAAAAATCGCTGATCGCTGCCATTACTAGTAAAAAAAAAATATTAATAAAAATGCCATAAAACAATCCCCTTTTTTGTAGGCGCTATAACGTTTGCGCAAACCAATCAATAAACGCTTATTTTTTTACCAGAAATATATAGAAGAATACGTGTCGGCCTAAACTGAGGGAAAAAAATGTATATATTTTTTGGGGATATTTAATATAGCAAAAAGTTAAAAATACTGCTTTTTTTTCAAAATTGTTGCTCTTTTTTTGTTTAAAGCGCAAAAAATAAAAACCGCAGAGGTGATCAAATACCACCAAAAGAACCCTCTATTGGTGGTGTAAAAAGGACGGCAATTTTGTTTGGGAGCCACGCCGCACGACCGCGCAATTGTCAGTTAAATTAACGCAGTGCCGTATCGCAAAAAGTGCTCTGGTCTTTGGCCAGCCAAATGGTCCGGGACTGAAGTGGTTAACAAGAAAAAAAATACTTACAAAACTGTCATAGAAATATAAAAGAGTAATGGCAGAAAAAAGACCAAGTGGCCCATTGAGTTTGCCCCATTTTTTTTATTTTTTCATTACTTATTTATATATATGTTTTTTTTTTGTTTTTTTTGGTACTATTGAAAGAGGGCAGAACAGGAGTAACATTCAGTTTTAATCTTTGTCAGACTGGCTGCATCCTTAAGAGCAATAAAACGATAGCAGGCCATGCCGTAAAGAGGGTTTATTGAGGGCCATAAAGATTTCAGCAGGGACTGAGCTATCCACACATAAAATGCATAAATAGTACAGGCCTATTATCTGTTTATTGCACACTAACGTCCCGAGATATTGTTTCAGGATAGAGGTACAGTATATCCACGCTATAAAACAATTTACTTGGCACGCTTTGTGTTTTCCTTTCTTGGATTCAAGTAACAGCGTGAATGTGTTGTTTTTCTAATGAACCGGTCATTGAATAGGGCTAACAGTGGAGCAACAATGGAATCTGTTAGCGGCTAGGAAGAATGGCACAAATTATTTTTTAAAGTGTTACTGAATGAAACTCACATTGCTGCCTGCAGACCGCTAACATCTGTATGTGCCTTCGCCACTAAAGAAAAGCTCCAGTGTTCACAGAAAGCTATGTGTATGTAAACAGCCATTCCGCCATACATGTGAGGCTTCCTTGCAAACGTCACAGTGTGAGCAATAAGTCTAGGGTCATAATTCATGATTAACTCTAAATAGCCACCTGACCTCCAGAAGGTTTTACCCCCTTCATAAACAAGCCATTTTTTGTTATCCACTTCAGCTCCGGAAGGTTCTATCCCAGTGGCGGTGCGTCCATAGAGGGCGCAGGAGCGCCCCCCCATATCGCTCCTGCCAGGGCAGCCATCAGGAAATTTGGGGCCCCTTACACAGCTTCAGGCATGGGCCCCCTGGAGCCGAGGAGAATCGGGGGGGGGGGGGGGGGTGCTGCCGCCGCGAATTGAGAAGCGGGAGGGGCTGCCGCAAATTCAGAAGCGGTGGGGTGCCACGAATTGAGAAGCAGGGGGTTTGGGTGCTGACGAACACAAAAAAAAAAAAACAGAAGAACAAAAAAACAAAAAAAAAGGGGGTTGCCATCCAGGGCCCTGGGGACCTCTGGGCCCCTTACAAAAAAAAAATTATAAAAAAAAAAATGTATAAAAAAAAAAAGGGAGGTTTCCATCTGGGGCCCTGGGAACCTCCGGGTCTCTGGGGACCTCTGAGCCCCTTACAAAAAAAAATAAAAAATTAAATTAAATAAATAAATAAAAAAACATTTTAATAAAAAAATTTATAATAATAAAAATTATAAAAAAAAATTAATAAAAGGGAGGTTTCCATCCAGGGCCCTGGGGACCTCCGGGCCTCTGGGGACCTCTGGGCCCCTTACAAAATAAATAAATAAAAAAATAAAAATTAAATTTAATAAAAAAATGAATAATAAAAAAAAAAAATCAAATTATTTAAAAAAAAAGGGGGTTGACATTCGGGGGCCTTGGGAACTCCGGGCCCCTGGGGACCTCTGGGCCCCTTACAGGTGTACTGCCTGTACCCCCCTGATGGCGGCCCTGGCTCCTGCACCACCACTGAAAAACAATACATAGATTCATGCATTGCATGAATCTATGTATTGTCGCCGCTGCCGCTGCCGCTCACTATTCAGATGGCCGGCCCCCTGGCGAACGCCGGCCATCTGAATAACGGCAGCTGGTTGGCTGTGGAAGTCTCTATTAGAGCCAGCAGCTCTGATAGGCTTTCCGAATTACAGCCTGAGGGCTGTAATCGGCTTCCAAATAGTTAACCAGGGGATGCACGGGGGGTGCGTTCCTTGGTTAACACTGACACGCATCTCAGCCAATCAGGTTCACTGGATCTGGTTACCGGTAGCCTGATTGGCTGAAGCGACATCGAGGGCGGGACTACATCGAGGGATCGTGGAGGAGGATCCGAGGATGGTTGGCAATTGATGGGCACAGTTGCGACAATGGCATGGCACAGTGGCTGCATTTAGCATGGCACAGTGGCGACAATTGATGCGCACAGTGGCGACAATTGATGGGCACAGTGCCGACAATGGCATGGCACAGTGGCAACAATTGATGGCATGGCACAGTGGTGACAATTGATGGGCACAGTGGCGTCAATTGATGGCACAGTGGCTGCGTTTGATGGCATGGCACAGTGGCGACAATTGATGGGCACAGTGGCTGCATTTGATGGCATGGCACAGTGGCTGCGTTTGATGGCATGGCACAGTGGCAACAATTTTATGGCACAGTGGCGACAATTTTATGGCACAGTGGCTGCGTTTGATGGGCACAGTGGCTGCGTTTGATGGGCACAATGGCGGCAATTGATGGGCACAGTGAGGCTGCAATTGATGTTTTTTTTGTTTGTTTGCGCCCCCCCCAAAATTTTTGAGCACCAGCCGCCACTGTTCTACCCCCTTCCTGACCAGGCCATTTTTAGTGATACGGCACTGCGTTGCTTTAACTGACAATTGTGCGTTCATGTGACGCTGTACCCCAAAAAATAGATTTTTCCCACAAATAAAGCTTTCTTTTGGAGGTATTTGATCACCTCTGTGGTTTTTATTTTTTGCGCTATAAACAAAAAAAGACAGACAAATTTTGAATTTTTTTTTACTTTCTGCTATGAAACACATTCAATAAAAATGTTTCAAAAAGCTAATTTCTTCATCAGTTAAGGCCAATATTTATTCTGCTACATATTTTTGGTAAAAAATCCCAATAAGTGTATATTGATTGGTTTGCACAAAAGTTATAGCGTCTACAAACTATAGAATAGATTTAGGGACATTTATTTTTTAAAATATTTTTTACTAGTAATGGCAGCAATTTTTAGCGGGACTGCGACATTGCGGCAGACAAATCTGACACTAAGTGACACTTTTTGGGGACCAGTGACACCAATACAGTGCAAAAAAAATGCACTGTCACTGTATAAAAAACAATATTTTCTACTTTCTGTTATAAGAGATATCCAATAAAATGTAATTTCTTCATCAATTGAGGCCAAAATATATATTGCTACATGTCTTTGGTAAAAAAAAATCCCAGTCCACTTTCCCCACTGCAGGTGGGTTCTCCCGCAGCGGCACTCCACTTGGAAAGGACATCAGGAGGAATACAGTTCTTCTAGGGTTTCCTGGGTCACTGGAGAAGCTATCCCACTGGATGCTGCCACCTCATGTTACTCTGGTGGCCATCTTGGGCCAGGCAGAGCCCTTTAAAGCCCTGGCTCCCAGGTATGGCATGCATTTGCGAGTCGGTAGTGTAGGGACAGATAGCCTGCATGGTAGGGACAGAACCAGCGTTAGAAAAAGGTTCCTGACAAGGAGGAAAAGCTTAGGGATCGCAACTTATCTGGACACCTGCCAGGTTGGGCACAAGACTGCAAGGCCACATTTTTCCCTCCCGCTACAGATGCTGGCTTTTTATCTGCATTCTGCTCTCTGCCTGCTGTTGGAACCGTGAGTGTTCCTGGTTGGGCTGCCTTCCCACCGGGCTATTTGTGAACTGTTTCTGTTTATTTCAATACAAGTGCTTTCATTGCACTGGGACTGGGTAGGTTATTCCTGCTGCACCGAGCTGCACCCCATCTACAGGTTGTAGAGGAGGGGTGTGTCCATTCCTTCCAATTTGGTCGTAGATTACACTCAGCTCTCCTCTCTGAGCTGTGCAGTATGTGATGTCATATCCCGCCCCCTGCCTCTGGGAGCTCAGAAAGGTTGTGTAAAGTCTGCTCTTTAAATGGCTGTAGAGGAGAGAACTGCAGATAATCAGGTAAAGCTTATGCAGGAGAATTTGTCTTATCTCCTAATCACTTCACTGGGTATATCTAATGCCGCGTACACACAGTCGCAATTTCCAACAGAAAAAGTCCAATGGGAGCTTTTCGTCGGATATTCCGACCGTGTGTATGCCCCATCAGACTTTTTCTGTCGGAATTTCCGACGGACTTAGATCGAGAGCAGGTTCTCAATTTTTCAGACAGAACAAATTCCTATCGGAAAATACGTTTGTCTGTATGAAACTCAGACGGGAAAAAAAACACACATGCTTGGAAACAATTTGATGCATGCTCGGAAGCATTGAACTTCTTTTTCTCGCCTCGTCGTAGTGTTGAACATCACCGCGTTCTTAACGCTCGAAAGTTCGGAGAACTTTTGTGTGACCGTGTGTATGCAAGCCAAGCTTGAGCGGAATTCCGTCGGAAAAACCATCCAACTTTTTTCTGACGGAAATTCCGCTCGTGTGTACAGGGCATTAAGGTTTACAACCACTTTAAGGCAGCATGCTAAAACAACATACTACAACGTTGGTCAAAAATACTCTCTTAGACTGCTGTCACCAGAACAATTGTCCCCATTGGAAGGTTTTCTTTCTGCTGACAACTGTCAGATTCTCCATCACTTTATGTCTCTATGACAAGGGTGAATCTCTCCAGTGGACCTGTTATCATATAAGACACCCTGACTACCCTCAACTACCCTACCAACCCCAATCACTGAGTGTCATGAAGGCTATAGATGTCCTGTAATATTTACCTTGGCTCCTTCTTGAACATGTACCAGTAAGGGAGAGAAAGAGCGCTGGGACCACAAAAAGCTCTGCATTGCCATTATGAAAAAATCACATTTTACCAATTGGTCCAGCCAAACCTTTTTCTTTTTAGTTATAGCATAGAATTGATCGAATGGCAAAGGATTAGATGTTCTGTTGGGTATTTATTGCTATCTGTGTTACCACAAAGGCTACACAAAGAGAAAGGGTAACTTTACCCAAAGGGGACACAGACAACAACAAAAGTCTGACAGAGGTTCTAACTTGTTTCCTCTCTACTGTTTCTTTAACTAAACCTGTTTTGGATAGAATAAAAGATGATAAGAGTGGTACTTTGTAGTTAGCTCATTTTTGATACTTTACTCTGTTATTCTTTGTGGGGAGTGTGGTTTTTTCAGATGGAGTCTATATGTATGCAGCCTCTTTATCCTTAACAGAACAAAGTATCAAAAACGACATCTATTCTCATGTTGGAGCAAAGACGGGCTATAGGACCCAACATCTGGGTGGTCCCTTGACATTTAAGCCCTGTACACACGATCGGATTTCCGATGGAATCAAATCCGATGGATTTTTCCATCAGAATTCCGATGAAGCTGACTTCCATCAGTCTTGCCTACACACCATCAGACAAAATTCCGACCGTCCCAAACGCCGTGGCGTACAACACGTACGACGGCACTATAAATGGTAAGTTCAAATCCAATGGCGCCACTCTTTGGGCTGCTTTTGCTGATTTTGTGTTACCGCGTGTTAGTAAAAGTTTGGTGTTAGCCGATTCGCGCTTTTCAGTCTCCGTGCTTTTCAGTCCATTACAGCATGACGAATGTGCTATCTCCATTACGTGTTTTAAAATAATACTAATGCGCTACTATGTGTAAAATGTGTGGATAAAATCAAACCAAATAGGATAAGCAAATAGTGACAGCTGCAACCAATCAAGGAAATCTGTGATCCTAAACGTGTATGTGAATAAATATATTGGTGCGCTGAGACCAACCCTATTTTGTGGCACAAATCAATAAATGTGTAATAACACAACAAATCCACTAATAAAGTGCTATAAGTAAAGTGATACTGTGCTAATTAAGGCAAAAATAAAGTGAAAACTGAATCCTGAATGGATGTTGTTCCGTGCATAAATGAAATAGCAGCAATAGGCTTACACTCATGAGTAAGTCAGGTGACTCTGATGTAACGCGTAGTGGAGGAAGCTAATGAAGCTGTCAGCAGTAGTCTGTCATACACAGACACTGAATGAGGAGATCGCTCTGCTGAGCTGTGCTATGCGCATTTGTCTAATGGTCACATGTGAGTGATATACTAGCTTTGTCTGCTTGGATCAATATTTCTTAATAGGCTGCACAGTGCACTATGATTGTCCTCTTTTGTTTCAATGTGTTTACTCCACATATGGATTAACAACTAACTAGCACCATTATTCCTGCACGATGGATTAGTGCCTCCGGTGGAAGTCTTTGGAATTACAATCCATAAGTAGACTTTCATGAACTTTTTTCCTTTCGGATTTGTATTTATGTTTGCCATTATTGCCTATTGATGTTTGTGAGTACGGCTTATTGCTACCTTTGCACTGTATGTAAGCCTATTGCTGCTATTTCATTTATGCACGGAGCAACATCCATTCAGGATTCAGTTTGCACTTTATTTTTTGCATTATTTAGCACAGTATCACTTTACTTATAGCACTTTATTAGTGGAATTATTCTATCTCCATTACGAACGCTAGTTTTACCAGAACGAGCGCTCCCGTCTCCTAATTCAGTCTGAGCATGCGTGGGTTTTTTCTCCGATGGAGTTCCACACAGACGATCAGAATTTGCTATCGTTTTTTTTTCCATCGGAAAAATTTAAAACATGCTCTATTTTTTTTCACCGATGGAAAAAAGTCCGATGGGGCCCACACACGATCGGTTCGTCCGATGAAAGCAGTCCATCGGACTGTTTTCATTGGTAAAACCGATCGTGTGTACAGGACTTAAGAAGTAGGTTTGAAACGGTGCTGTGGATTTGGGTCCGTTTAGGACAAAGTTCCACCAAGAAATAAATTTAGAACCACTGAACAGTTGTCCCATACTTTGTTTTTCAATGTTTGTATTTAACTGTAGCATACTGTTAAAGCCAAACAGTTCCAAAACACTCTTGTCTGGTAGTTGTTCACTTCTACAAGAAAAGATCAGAGAAGGGGTATTTTGTGTGCTTTATGGGACTACAAATCTTGGCATTCTATTGTGTCCTCAGAGATCTGAGGTGACCTTTCAGGCAAAGAGTAGAAATGCTTACCAAGGCGCTGACTGCAGACATAAATATTGGTCTGAAGAAATAAGTGATTTTGAGTCGAATGTTTGTTCCTCTTAAAAAGTTGTTAGAAAGATGTTTTACAGATATCAAAAAAATTCATTTGTGATACTTTATGACTGTTTTCCATTGGATTTTTCCATGTGTTTTTAGATATGTAAACGTGGACCCGGCATTAAATGTAATTAATAACAAGCGCAGGCATTCTCAGTATCAGGGATGAGCCGAACACCCCCCTGTTCGGTTCGCACCAGAACCTGCGAACAGACAAATGTTCGCGTGAACTTTAGAACCCTATTAAATACAATGGACTCGAACGTTCGAAATCTAAAGTGCTAATTATAAAGGCTTATATGCAAGTTATTGTCCTAAAAAGTGTTTGGGGACTCGGGTCCTGCCCCAGGGGACATGTATCAATGCAAAAAAAGGTTTAAAAAATAGACGTTTTTACGGGAGCGGTGATTTTAATAATGCTTAAAATGAAAAAATAAAAGTGAAATATTCCTTTAAATTTCGTACCTGGGGGGTGTGTATGATATGCATGTAAAGTGGCACATGTTTCCCGTGCTTAGAACTGTCCCTGCACAAAGTGTCATTTTTGAAGGAAAAAAAGTAATTTAAAACGCACTCGCGGCTATTAATGAATTGTCAGCTTTTATCAATACATAGAAAAGTCATTGATAAAAATAAAAAAAAGCGTGGGGGTTCCCCCCAATTCAATTACCAGGCCCTTCAGGTCTGGAATGGATATTAAGAGGAACCCCGCCGCAAATTTAAAAAAAAAATGGCGTGTGGTTCCCCCTAAATATCCAAACCAGGCCCTTCAGATCTGGCATGGATTTTAAGGGGAACTCCACCCCAAATAAAAAAAAAAATGGCGTGGAGTCCCCCCAAAAATCCATACCAGACCCTTATCCGAGCACGCAACCTGGCCGGCCGCAGGGGAAGAGGGGGGGGGGCGAGAGAGCGACCCCCCTCCCTCCTGAACCCTACCAGGCCACATGCCCTCAACATGGGGAGGATGTCCCCATGTTGATGGGGACAAGGGCCTCATCCCCACAACCCTTGCCCGGTGGTTGTGGGGGTCTGCGGGCAGGGGGCTTATCGGAATCCTTTAACAAAGTGGACAAAGTGGACCCCCAGATCCCGGCCCCCCCCCCTGTGAATTGGTAAGGGGTACATTGTACCCCTACCATTTCACGAAGAAAGTGTAAAAAAATGTAAATAAAAACACACAAACACCTTGGAAACGTGCTTCATTAAAAAACAAAAAAAACAAAAAACATTCCAGCGATGAAATCCAGTGTCCCGCGGCGATCCCGATGTCCAGCGCTGTCCGTCATTGGTTGTGCCTGTGCGGACCTGATGGGGAACTTCCTCCGCAGTGTTTTAAATGTATAGACCCGCCCCTTCTAAAGTTCCCCATCAGGTCCGCTCAGCGGACCAGATGCGGAACGCGAGAAGGGGCGGGTCTATTCATGTATTACACAGCGAACAAAGTTCCCCATCAGGTCCGCCCCCTCGGTATGTCCGACCCCGCCTACGTCATTGGCCTAAGCGGGGAACTTCCTTCACTGTGTAATTTAAATTTACACAGTGAAGGAAGTTTCCCGCTCAGGCCAATGACGAAGGCGGGGTCTGACATACCGAGGGGGCGGACCTGATGGGGAACTTCTCGCACTTTGTAATACATGTATAGACCCGCCCCTTCTCAAGTTCCCCATCAGGTCCGCTCAGCCAATGACTAGGTGTAAGGCTGAGGACCTGATGCGGAACATGAGAAGGGGCGGGTCTATACATGTATTACACAGCGAACAAAGTTCCCCATCAGGTCCGCCCCCTCGGTATGTCAGACCCCGCCTACGTCATTGGCCTGAGCGGGAAACTTCCTTCACTGTGTAAATTTGACGTAGGCGGGGTTGGACATACCGAGGGGGCGGACCTGATGGGGAACTTCGTTCGCTGTGTAATACATGAATAGACCCGCCCCTTCTTGCGTTCCGCATCTGGTCCGCTGAGCGGACCTGATGGGGAACTTTAGAAGGGGCGGGTCTATACATTTAAAACACAGCGGAGGAAGTTCCCCATCAGGTCCGCACAGGCACAACCAATGAAGGACAGCGCTGGACATCGGAATCGCCGCGGGACACTGGATTTCATCGCTGGAATGTTTTTTATTTTATTATTTTTTTTATTTTTTAATAAAGGACTTTTCCAAGGTGTTTGTGTGTTTTTATTTACATTTTTTGACACTTTCTTCGTGAAATGGTAGGGGTACATTGTACCCCTTACCAATTCACATAGGGGGGGCCGGGATCTGGGGGTCCCCTTTGTTAAAGGGGTCTTCCAGATTCCGATAAGCCCCCCGCCCGCAGACCCCCACAACTACCGGGCAAGGGTTGTGGGGATGAGGCCCTTGTCCCCATCAACATGGGGACATCCTCCCCATGTTTAGGGCATGTGGCCTGGTACGGTTCAGGAGGGAGGGGGGGCCGCTCTCTCATCCCCCCCTCTTCCCGTGCAGCCGGCCAGGTTGCGTGCTCGGATAAGGGTCTGGTATGGATTTTTGGGGGGACTCCACGCCATTTCTTTTTTTATTTGGGGTGGAGTTCCCCTTAAAATCCATGCCAGATCTCAAGGGCCTGGTATGGATATTTAGGGGGAACCCCACGCCATTTTTTTTAAAATTTGCGGCGGGGTTCCCCTTAATGTCCATTCCAGACCTGAAGGGCCTGGTAATTGAATTTGGGGGACCCCCACGCTTTTTTTTTTATCAATGACTTTTCTATGTATTGATAAAAGCCGACAATTCATTATAGCCGGGAGTGAGTTTTAAATGACTTTTTTTCCTTCAAAAATGACACTTTGTGCAGGGACCGTTCTAAGCACGGGAAACATGCGCAAATTTACATGCATATCATACACACCCTAGGTACGAAATTTAAAGGAATATTTCACTATAATTGTTTCACTTTAAGCATTATTAAAATCACTGCTCCTAAAAAAACGGCAGTTTTTAAAACTTCTTTTTGCATTGATACCTGGGGCAGGATCCGGGTCCCCAAACACTTTTTAGGACAATAACTTGCATATAAGCCTTTATAATTAGCACTTTAGATTTCTCCCATAGACTTTTCGAATTTGCCGCGAACACCCCAAATTGTTCGGCGAACGGGCGAACAGGCAATGTTCGAGTCGAACATGAGTTCGACTCGAACTCGAAGCTCATCCCTAGTCAGTATGTTCAAACACTTACATTTAGAGCTTACTCCCATAGGAGCCGCTGGATTTATTGGGTCTTCCCTACTTACACAGCCGGGCATAGGAATTTTCACGTTTTCTCAAGGGCTCAATGCACAGTCCAGGGCTTTTTTTTGTGTATTTTATTTATTAAAGGGATAACTTGGATAGGGAATAGAGGTGCAAGGGATGCCCAGAACTGAAGAACATGAACAAACTTTGAGGACTTGCTAATGCCTCTGGCTGCTAGTAACTGACTTCAATAATGCGGTCCACCCGTACAAATGATGGCACAGCTACAGTAACTGTAAAAAGGTTCCAAACTGAAGATGCAGGTGCTGCTCCTTGCAGCCAAAGCACCTGGCAACTGCTGTCCCAAGCTAGAGGTATGGGGGTGTTTCTGGGTACTTTGCGCTGGCTCTAAGCTGTCCACTGGTCTCGGACATGTAAAGTGTTGCAGCCTTACTGTCCTTTCTGGGTTTGTGAAATGGAAGTTACTAGGGATGAGCCGAACACCCCCCGGTTCAGTTCGCACCAGAACCTGCGAACAGACCGAAAGTTTGCGCAAACTATCGAACCCCGTTAAAGTCTATGGGACTCGAACATTCGGAATCAAAAGTGCTATATTTAAAGGCTAATATGCAAGTTATTGTCCTAAAAAGGGTTTGGGGACCCAGGTCCTGCCCCAGGGGACATGTATCAATGCAAAAAGAAGTTTTAAAAATGGCAGTTTTTTTGGGAGCAGTCATTTAAATGATGCATAAAGTGAAAAAAAATGTGAAATATTCCTTTAAATATCATACCTGGGGGGTGTCTATAGTATGCCTGTGAAGTGGCACGTGTTTCCCGTGTTTAAAACTGTCCCTGCACAAAATGACATTTCTAAAGGAAAAAAAGTCATTTAAAACTGCTTGAGGCTTTAATGTAATGTGTGGTCCCGGCAATATGGACCACTAACTGAAAATACTGCAGCTCCCTGCATGTGGTATTAGTATGAGAACACCAGCAAGTGTATTCAGGTAGCTTTAGGTGCACACTGTGCAAAGGACACTAAATCAAAATACTGCAGCTCCCTGCCTGTATTTGTATGAGAACACCAGCAATTGTATTCAGGTAAGCTTTAGGTGCACACTGTGCAAAGAACACTAAAACAAAATACTGCAGCTCCCTGCCTGTATTTGTATCAGAACACCAGCAATAGTATTCAGGTACAGGTGCCTGCCTGTCAGTATATTATGAAGAGAATAACAGGAACGGATCTAGCTAAACTGAATACAGTGTATAAATATATGTACAACACCTAGGATGCATACATGGGAGTCCGCTGAATTTTTTTTTGGGAGGGGGGGGCGCTTTGGCAGCGGCGATACAGTCACATTTTACCCTTTCTTTGACCGCTAGTGGGGGTTAAAAGCGACCCCCCACGTTAAAATGTAAAAACACCCCACTGTGCCCCCTGCATCTTTAAATATCTCTTTGTCACTACTGTGTACCCCCTCTCCACAACTGCACCTCTGGACCCCTTTACTTTACACAGCACCCCACAGCTCTGGACCCCTTTACATTACACAGCACCCTGCATCACTGGACCCTTTACATTACACAGCACCCTGCATCACTGGCCCCCTTTACATTACACAGCACCCTGCATCACTGTACCCCTTTACATTACACAGCACCCTGCATCACTGGACCCCTTTACATTACACAGCACCCTGCACCCCTTTACATTACACAGCACCCTGCATCACTGGACCCCTTTACATTGCACAGCATTCTGCATCACTGGACCCCTTTACATTACACAGTACCCAGCACCCCTTTACATTACACAGCACCCTGCATCACTGGACTCCTTTACATTACACAGCACCCTGCATCACTAGACCCCTTTACATTACACAGCACCCTGCACCCCTTTACATTACACAGCACCCTGCATCACTGGACCCCTTTACATTACACAGCAGCACCCTGCATCACTGGACCCATTTATATTACACAGCACCCTGCACCCCTTTACATTACACAGCACCCTGCATCACTGTACCCCTTTACATTACACAGCACTCTGCATCACTGGACCTCTTTACATTACACAGCATCCTGCACCCCTTTACATTAGACAGCACCCTGCACCCCTTTACATTACACCACAGCACCCTGCACCTCTGGACACTACACTCTGACCACTACACTCTGACCACTACACTACACACTGACTACTGACCACTACACTGCACACTGACCATATGTATGACGTGTCCTATGATGTCATGTCTCTGCAGTCACACACACACACACACGTGTTGTAGGACATCTCCTTCTCCCTCCATACCGCACACACAGCCCGGCTCTCCTTCCTTCTCACTTTCAGAAGGTCCAGCGGGTGTGTGCAGCAGGCCGCCCCGCAGGAGGCCAGGCCCCCAAGGTACTACTACCACCGACTCGAGACACCCTCCGATCCGCCATCTCCCCCCGGCTCTTTTTCTTCTTCTCTCCCCGGGCGCGCTGCACAGTCCGAGAGCCAGGGGCAGAGCCGACCCGTGCCCGGGAGAACGAGAAGAGCCGGGGGCCAATCGGGTTGCATCGCAAGGCCCCGCCCAGCCAGCGCTGCCAAACCACGAGACACGGCCGCCTTAAAGCAGCGACGGGGAGGTGTGGTGGGCCCAGGGGGAGGAGGAGGGAGTACATGTGCTGCGGTGCAGATCTGTGCAGGGCTGGAAGTTGGTGTAAGGGCGGTGGAGGGTGTAGAACACTGACAATTTGACCAACACCTTCTCGATTCCAGGGGGGGCAAACGACCCCCCTTGCCCTATGGAGCGGATGCCCATGGATGCATATATATCCTCTACACACTGTAACTGAAGCTAACTGACTCGCCTGCCTGCTCTATCTAACTCAAATTAAATGACACTGTCTCTCTCTCTCTCTGTCTGTCTGTAACCACCGCCACAACACACTACACAAGGCCGCCACGCAGGCAGCCTTATATAGTGTGGGGCGTGTACTAAACCCCCTGAGACATAATTGGCCAAAGCCACCCTGGCTTTGGCCAATTATGGCTCTCTGTTTTTTCCACGCTGTGATTGGCCAAAGCATGCGGGTCATAGTGCATGCTTGGCCAATCATCAGCCAGCAATGCACTGCGATGCCGCAGTGAATTATGGGCTGTGACGCGCCACTCGAATTTGGCGCGAACGGCCCATAATGTTAGAAATTCGGCGAACGGCCGAACAGACGATGTTCAAGTCGAACATGGGTTCGACTCAAACTTGAAGCTCATTCCTAGAAGTTACTCAATCAGTTCCTTTAGTGATCCCTGGAATCCAAGAGACTGCTGTATGGGCACGCTGCTTTACAAGCTTGATCATGGTTCTGGAAGGCTTCAGTTTAGCTGAGACTGGAAAGGGGTGTGAGATATCCAGCTGCTCTTTCTCTCTTCCTCCCACTCTCTTTCTCTCTTGGCTCTCCTGCTGCCCAGGGGTAGAACCCCCAGCAAAGGGGTCCCTTCCAGGCAACTGGACCCTGGACTTTGCTCCTTGACCTCCAGGCTTCTGACTATTTATGAGTGGTTCCCCTACTTACTAGGCCTTGCCTCCACGGGGATTGGTGGGAACTCCATAAATATTTAGACTGCAGTGTCTGCTCCACCACCCACTAGATTCCAGAACTATCCACATAGTTCTAGAAAACAGGAGGAGGTAGCAGAACCACAGACCTTAGAGCACTGCACATTCATAACACAACAAATGAACCCCTGCTACTAAATTTACCTACACTACATAACACTGAGGGTGCTACATACAGGTATCTCTCAGAGATTGCAGTACTGTCCTTGAGAAATATCTGCTATTCCCCGTACTCAGCTCTTTGCTTTCGTGGCTGTTCGCAACAGAGCACTCATGTACATATTTGGTGGACCTGCCCAATAGCCCAAACTGCCTGGTACGATATGTTCAACTTTGCTTCCAAAATGTTTGAAATGTCAGTGCATCCTGAACCAACCATTGCACTTCTAAACTTGAGACCGGACTACTTATCACACACCCAATTCAAGCTTCTTGTCCAACTCCTTACAGTTGCGAAACAAGTTATAGCGAAAGCTTGGAATTCCCCCTCTTTGGTAGTAGCTGAGGCAAAGGACTAGCCTATGTTTTACAGAACTTCATTCCCTTCATCTTTTTATGTTCAATCAACATCTCTGTTGTGTTTTATCTTGTAAACTCAATAAAAAAATAAAAAAAAATATCTGCTATTCTCTCTATAACGCTAGAGCCATCTTTGTTTGGGCATCATACAGGTTTAGAATCTACATTTTGAACTGAGATGCTGTCTCAGAGATGACATAATCATGTAAACCCTAGTGTCCATAAATGTCTGACACAGATCAACCCCTGCTGCAGCCTCTCAACTGATGAAGTTTACAAGGTTTCAATTTTGCAGCCTGATCACTATGAGACTGAAGAAATGCTTCCTTCTGCCTGCAGCAGACTGATAACATCATCACAGCATAGGCAAAGTAATTTGACTGGAACTCATGAACCTTTTTTTTTTTTTTGCTTAAACATTTTATTGAATGTTTTCAAAAAGATATAGAACAAGCCGAAGAGAAAAGTGTCACATACATTGCATATTCATGTAAATGAACATTGATAAACCAATAAGGTAAGAGAAGTTAACATTATTTATCGTAAAATGAGATTAGGGTCTTATGTCCACAAGACCCCACTGCAATAATAACCCAAAGTATACAAAACTATCGAGCCTTTGGCCATGAAAAGTATTTAATGCTAACAGGTGGAGGTTTTTTGAACAACTTTATTGCTGCTGCATAGTGTGATATACAGGAATTTATTAATGCGGACTGAATGGTCCATTTAAGAACCGTGCACTGTTGCTTGTTTCCTGCAGTTCAAAGTTTAATTTCAAAATTATTTGGTTATATATGTATTTTACAAACAAACATTTTTTTTTTTTTGGTCAAAGAAAATTGTTTCCATGAATGAAATCATCTATTGAAGAAAATGACTTATATGGGTGATGTTTTACCAATCTATTGAGATTAGTCTTATGTACAGTATATGTCTATAGAATATAGAGATACGATCTGATACATTAGCCAGATATACCAATAATTTAGTAGCTAGTAGTTTACCTAATTAGATAGAAGTGAAATAGATTGCTCAGCTAGGCCTTTAGGCTCCATTCATATATATGCAAATTGGATGCGTTTTGAAACACATCCAATTTGCATGACATGTGAACCGAACTGGCTTTCTATGGGGCCGGTTCATATACAATATATTGTCAAAAGTATTGGGACGCATGAATTTACACGCACATGAACTTTAATGGCATCCCAGTCTTAGTCCGTAGGGTTCAATATTGAGTTGGCCCACCCTTTGCAGCTATAACAGCTTCAACTCTTCTGGGAAGGCTGTCCACAAGATTTAGGAGTGTGTCTATGGGAATGTTTGACCATTCTTCCAGAAGCACATTTGTGAGGTCAGGCACTGATGTTGGACAAGAAGGCCTGGCTCGCAGTCTCCGCTTTAATTCATCCCAAAGCTGTTTTATATTGGGTTGAGGTCATCCATGTCTTCATGGACCTTGTTTTGTCAAAGCCTAGCATTAGGCTGCAGTGCTCTGTGTTCAGTGACACCTCCTACATCATGAAATGCAGATGGTTAAGCACACTAAGCAAACAGGGGTGCAGGGAGGTGACCAAGCTAGATCTCTTTATCAGCTGTAAAGAAGAAGTATATTTAGACTCAGAAAATAGCATACTGCCCTTTGGTACTTATTGTGAGGTTCTCACAACCCAGCAGTCAGTAATGACCATCAGTGATTGATTAGGCATAAAACACAGATTATAAAAACTGTTGTCAAAATTTCAGGTGACTGAAGTCCTTTTAGACTTCTTTAGTGTCCAGATTTTGATGGACTGCATACTCTATGGCCATACGAGAGAGGTGATTTAGATACCATTGGCCCACTTCCCATTTATTTATTTTAGAATGCGCTTTAGTTTGGAAAACCACTTCCTTCCAGTACAATTGGAAAATTAAATTTCTCCTCCAATACCATTGGAAACCATCATACATAAAAAGATCCTCAGAACTTCAATCCCGGAAGTGGCGGCAGTACATGGCACAGCCATTCTTGCAGCCCAGACCTCAGAAACTCATTGAATGGAGGGAAAGTAAGGGAGGCTGGGCTATCTAGCAAAGATGGGAGTTAGGTAGCATAATGTGGCAGGTACATTGTGGTGGTCAGGACCTTTGAGCCCCAGACAGCCACCCAATAATAAAAACCGCCACTGGTCAAAGAGATGACTTTGATTTGTAAAGGGACGCTAATAGTTGTGATCTCTAGCAGTCTCATGTAACATGTTGCCAGTCACTGCATCCTACAGCATGTCTCCAGTCTCGAACCACACCTGTGTAATGTATCTGACCATCCCCTGTGTTATGTTTGCAGTCTCTGACAATTTTCTGTAGCATTATGCTCATCCATGTCTTTACGGGCCTTGCTTTGTGCACTGGCGTGCTGTCATGGAACAGGAAGGGGCCATCCCCAAACTGTTCCCATAAAGTTGGGAGCATGAAATTGCCCAAAATGTCTTGGTATGCTGACGCCTTAAGAGTTCCCTTCACTGGAACTAAGGGACCAAGCCCAACCCCTGAAAAACAACCCCACACCATAATCCCCCCTCCACCAAATGATTTGGACCAGTGCACAAAGCAAGGTTCATAAAGACATGTGTAGCGCCCTGTTCCTGAAGAATAGGAGCAATGTGTAAATTTAGGTTTATCTGAGCTGTAAATAGCTCAGAGTGATTGTATAAAGTTAATTTTGCTTCTTTTCCAATTTGGCTGTGTTGTGCGCATTTCTCACTGTTGCCAGTAGGTGTCACTGTCACCATAGGCCAGTGTGAGAATACAGCAAGTTAAATGCATTGACTATTCTTTCTCCAGAAACAGCCCAGTGGGAGTGTTCTTACTGCTGTGCATTCTGGGAGAGGATATTTAAGGGACAGACGCCATGATTATTTCTCTATGACCTCATGGCCTTCCTGGCCTAAGGTATGTGACATCTGCTCTCTTCTACCTCAGGCCCTGCTGGCTCGAGGCTGTGTTACTACAAGTAGGCCCAGAAGTCTGTCTGGGGCCTACTTAACTGAAGGTGGTCCTGTGCTGTCTTGCCTGCGTGGTAGAAGCCAAGCAAACTGAGAAGATTCCAGGGGGGGGGGGGGACCCTTACTGGAGAGAACTGGGCTGAAGGCTGGTTTCTCAGGAAGGGCCTGGTGACTCGTTTGGTGGATGCACCTAAGGTAACCTATCTTACAGTACTGCCGGATGGCTTAAAGGTTCTGGTACTGTGCAGTTGTGCTACAACTAACTAACTGCTGGCTAAAAAATCCTGTGGCAGAGGATTATCCAGGAGTCCCACTTATCTCTAAGTCTGTGGCAGAGACTTGTCCGTGCTTCATACCGGCTGCTAGGTCTGTGTGAGAGGCCTATCCGGTTGTTGCTGACAGAAAGCTGTTTGTCCTCTGGATCCAATAAATTAATCCGTGATCTGCAATAAGGTATCTGAACTTCCCCTAACCCTCTATCCTTCTACTACTGAAAGTTCCTTTTATTAAAGCATTGGAAAAATACTGAAGTGACTGGCGTTCACATCTGTTTGACATTTCCTAACATAGACTCTTATGCCTTGTACACACGGTCGTTTTTTCCGATGAAAAAAGTCCGATGGACTTTTTTCATCAGAAAAACCGATTGCGTGTGGGCCCCATCGGACTTTTTTCCATCGGTGTTAAAAAATAGAACATGTTTTAAATTTTTCCGATGGAAAAAAACCAATAGGAAATTCTGATTGTCTGTGTGGAACTCCAATGGAGAAAAAACCCACGCATGCTCAGAATCAAGTCGACGCATGTTCATAAGCATTATACTTAATTTTTCTCGGCTCGTCTGAGTGTTTTACATCACAGCGTTTTGGACGGTCGGAATTTTGTCTGATGGTGTGTAGGCAAGACTGATGAAAGACAAATCCAATCGTGTGAATGGGGCATAAGTATCTACTACAGTGAAAGGTGGGGTAACGGCAGGACCCAAATTTAATCCAGCAGCCCTCTAGGGGGTATCGCTACACATGGATGAGCCAGTTTGGTGTGGAGGAACTTGAATGGCCTGCACAAAGACCTGACCTCAACCCAATAGAACACCTTTGGGATGAATTAGAGCAGAGAAGGCAAGCTAGGCCTTCTTGTCCAACATCAGTGCCTGACCTCACAAATGCACTTCTGGAAGAATGGTCAAACATTCCCATAGACACTCCGAAACCTTGTGGACAGCCTTCCCAGAAGAGTTGAAGCTGTTATAGCTGCAAAAGATGGGCCAACGCAATATCGAACCCTACGGACTAATACTGGGATGCCATTAAAGCAGGGTCTGACAAATATTATTTGAATCTAGGAGCCAGCTAAAGAAGTTAGGAGCCAGTTTAAATTTTTTGGGCATTAGGGTACTTTCACACTGGGGCGTAGCGGGCGTTGGCGGTAAAGTGACGCTATTTTTAGTGGCGCTTTACCGTCGTTTTTGCAGTGATTTTCGGCCGCTAGCGGGCGCTTTTAACTCCCGCTAGTGGTCGAAAAAGGGTTAAAACCGCCTGCAAAGTGCCACGGCCGCGCTGCTCCATTGATTACAATGGGCAGGGGCGCTTTAGGAGCGGTGTATTCACCTCTCCTACAGCGCATCAATGATACGGCTGGCAGGACTTTTTTTTATTGTCCTGCCAGCGCACCGCTCCAGTGTGAAAGCCCTCGGGCTTTCACATTGGAGAGACAGCAGCGGCTGTTTCAGGGCGCTTTGCATGTTCTATTTTTAGCGCAATAGTGCCTGCAAAGCGCCCCAGTGTGAAAGCAGCCTTACTCTGCAATGAGCCTGCTCGGGGGAACTGTCAGATTCAACGTCTGCGTCATATTTTGTCCTTGCATTTCAGGGGGGGTGTCACCTTTTTTCTCAAGTATTGGACAATAGGGCATCATATTACATTGACAGTATCCACACCAATGCTACACAAGGAAAATAAAATGTGCATTAAAAAGTTTTAAGGACTACTGGGCTCAGCAAGCCTACTATGGGAAAATATAGAATATGATAAAGCAATTAATAATAAAAAAAAAAAAGGTAAAAATATATATATAAAAAAAAAACAGATTTATAAATTCTGCATCTAATTGATAAAAAAAAAAAAAAAAGAAAAAAAAAAAAACTTTTGCTGTGTGCAGTGCGTGCCCGACATGCCAGCAGGCAGGGGATTACATCCTCGCACTCCTCCTAGCCACTGGCCCGGCTCTCCAGCATTTCGGCACCTCTTCTTCTCCCCGGCTCAGCACCTCTTCTTCTCCCCGGCTCGGCACCTCTTCCACCCAGAGGAGCAGGGCGCTCTTGTGCCGGGAAACCACTGACTCCGGAGCCCCTCATGTCCCTCAGCCCGGTCTCCGCCTCCCTCAGCCCGGTCTCAGCCTCCCTCAGCCGGGCCTGCTCCAGTAATACCCCGGGTGAGAGCGACAGCAGCGGGGATGACGAACTGCCAGGGATCCCCAGCTGGACTGCATGCCGATGGCCACTTGCTCCTCCAGCTATGTTAGTGGCTGCCTCGCTGCTCGTACTGCTCCAGCCTCACTGCCGCCGCTAATCGCGTTCCCTAATGATGACAGTGCTGGGCAGTACTCTGTGCCGGGCCATCTCCACCTTCCCAGCCAAGACCCCACGCGCCAGGACACAATTTCTAGTCGCCATGGCGACCTGGCGCCCGGGATTTGTCGAACCCTGCATTAAAGTTCTTATGCGTGTAAAGGCAGGTGTCCCAATACTTTTGGTAATATAGTGTATATGTGGCACCTTGGTGATGTCATGGGCATCAGCTGAAGCCCCCTAAACCTTGTAAGTTGACCAACACTGATTTAGATTGATAATTAATTAAGAAATAATTGGCTTATTTTATACAATTATGTAGCAGCACTGATTCTAGTAATAATAACCACCGTTTAGATCTCATAGGACACCAAATTTCACAGCGCTCGATTTTAGCTTGGCTGAAGCTCTAATTAAATACTTAGCACTTTTACAATGATGCTATTTTTTTTTCTAATGCCGAGAGTTAAAACTCTTACCATGGGAATTCACAGATTCCATATGTCTGGGAGCAGGTGTAATAGAGCTCGCACTACTGACTCCCTTGGGTCTTTAGCCGCAAATGAGATTCTCATTGATATATTTGCCTTTGTGGGTTTGTACATTTCTTGGAAGTGCGTTCAGCGAGCACATCACTGCCAAAGACATCTTGTTGGAGAATCCAAGAAAACCCATTCCAGGCACTCATCAGGTCCTGTGCATCAGAAGGCCCTAGAGAGAGGGCTATGTGTAATCTTTTGGCTGACAAATAGGAATTCATCTATTTTTAATGAGGATTCTATATGAACAAAACATATATCATGTTATCTCCAGATGATACTCGATAGCACTTATTTATTTATGACACTTGTGCGCTTTACTTTCAGTGATCACATTTCTAGGTTTGGAGTATGGATAAATACCCAGATGACGCCCGACACAAAGACATATCAGATGGTTGCATCCTACAAAGCCAATAATTGGAAATGTATACTGTGTGCTGTTATTGTGTCATATGTGATTACTGGTACTTTAAAGAAGATTTGCTATCTGTACATTATGTGCTGCTGTTAGTATGAAAGCAAAGCCTAAAGTGGTTCTAAAGCCTTTTCACCTTAAAGTGGTTGTAAACCCAACCAGACAACTTGCACCTACAGGTAAGCCTAGATTAAGGCTTACCTGAAGGTGCAAGAAATATCTCCTTAACCTACACGGTTAGGGAGATATTTGCAGAAAACACTTCACCGATGTCTACGGCGTAGGCGCCCTGAGCGTGCCGGTTCTATCAATGGATAATGCAGGAACCGCACACATGCGCGGGGATCGCGAAAGTGAAAGTGAAAGTGACGTCATCGCCGCTCCGGCCAGTCACAGCGCCGGAGCGGCGATACAAGTAAGACGCTCCGAGGGCACATGGCGGCGGCGGCGGAGGGGAATGAGGAGCGCTTCGGGGACTTCGATCTCAGGTAAGTGCCATGCATACTAGCTCATTATGCCTTTTTCTTGCAGGTTTTTTTTTTAACAGGAAATTTTTTGGGGGGTTTACTTCCTTTTTAATGCATTCTATGCATTAAGGTAAAAATCTTCTGTGCTGCAGCTGCCCCCCAGACCCCCCCTTTTCCTTACCTGAGCCCATCCGATCCAGCGATGTGCACAAGCGCAGCGTCTCCCTTCAATATCTCCCTCCTCATTGGACAGATTGATAGCAGTGGGAGCGATTGGCTCCCGCTGCTGTCAGTCAAATCCAGTGACATGGGAGCAGGGGGCAGGGCTGAGTCCCACTGTCTGTGTCAATGAACACAGCAGCGGGACTTGAGAGCAAGCACAAATGTGTGCCTCCAGGGAAAGCCGAATTGACCCGATGACACTCGATGAAGAGGAGGAGCCTGGAGCACCAGTGGGGGATCCCAGAAGGAGAGCATCGGGGCTGCTTGGTGCACAACCATTACACAGAGCAGGTAAGTATAGGCATGTTTGTTATTTAAAAAAAAATAAAAAATGAAGCTTTATAACCACTTTAATAAAAGTTGCACTGTGAGAAATATGAGGCCTTCCTTGCTGACTTCTTCTTCTAAAGCTGGGTATACACTAGCAGAATTTCTGATGGAAACTCATCCGAAAATTCCTAGAAATATTCATAAACAATTCTCAGAACATTCGATTGTCATTCGAGAGATTTAATTTTCTTTTAACATTCGATTTTGGAATGAATTGACTTTACCAAACAAAAACCACAAACACTGTTAGAAATTCGTACATTCAAGAAAAATGTTCTATCCAGTTCGTTCAAATTTTCTCGTCACTGCGGTCGAACGTGAACGTTGATCTGACCGCACTTATGATTAGAAAAACATATGAATGTTCTCACAACGTTCCTGAAATGAAAAATGTTGAAAAAAATTCTACTAGTGTATACCCAGCTTAATAGTGTTAGTTCCCTAGCTATAAAAGCACAGATCCAGAAACTTCAATTCTTTCTAAAGAATTACCTGGAAATAGTCTGCAGATGAGGAAATTTCACTTTAGTCTGACTTTCTAACCCTTGTGCTTGCTCCATGTTATCAACACAGAAGGTGCTGAAACAAAAACAAGAGATGGCCAAAGGAGCTCAACTATATCAGCCCCCATATTACTCTCCATGCAGGTTTCCCTTAATTTAAATAATGTTATCAAGTACACTATATTGCCAAAAGTATTGGGACACCTTCCTTTACACGCACATGAACATTAATAGCATCTCAGTCTTAAGCCTCGTACACACGACCGGGTATCTCGTCGTAAAAAAAACTGTAGTTTTTCTCGACGAGATTCTTGTCAAGCTTTCCTTGCATACACACTGTCAATTCCAAATCTCGTCATTGTAAAGCGCGGTCACGTACAACACGTACGACGGCAGTATAAAGGGGAAGTTCGATTCCAATGGCGCCACCCCTTGGGCTGCTTTTGTTGATCTCGTGTTACCGCATGTTAGTAAAAGTTTGGGGAGAGACGATTCGCGCTTTTCAGTCTTCGTGCTTTCAGTTCTTTACAGTGTGACGAATGTGCTATCTCCATTACGAACGCTAGTTTTACCAGAAGAAGCGCTCCCGTCTTATACTTGTGTAGCGCTACCCCCAGTTAAGAGAGCCACTGGTTTGATTTTTCGGGCCCTGAGTACAGCTCCACCAACCCCCGGCAGTCTTGTATAGTCTCCTGTGGCACAGTTAGTCTAGGGATGTTTTCTATCGCAATTTACACCTGGTAACATACACACTTTAACTTCAGATTAAGTGTAAGCACTATGGGTAATGATAACACAGTGATAGCAAGTGGCAAGGTGTAACAGCTTTACTTTAGGTTAAAAGGGCATGGGTTAAAACATAACATATAACTGGCTTACAGAGCCCTGCAGCAATAGATGTAATATATATATATAGCACAGCGCGGTAATCCACCATGTGCAGCTATTGCTATCTACGCGCCCTATGGCGCACTAAACAATACTCTATCTCCCCTCCCTGGTCAGGCCTGACATAGAATCAAACTCAGTCTTTTGAATAAAGATTTCTTCGCATGCAAACTTGAAATGGTGGTGCACGTTCAGGAACAGTATTGTAATCCACAAAGTAGGCAGTCACAAGGAACACTATGCTGGAGACCCCTTAACTCTGTCCTGCAACCGGTCTCCAGCGGAAACAGCAAATAAATGATCGGTGGGCCAAGGCAGTCTATAGGCCTAAACACAATACAGCTGATTGGATTGAGCAGGTGCTCGCTCACCACTCCGGACGCGATCCCAGTCCGGGACTTCCACCTGCTGTGTCTCCACACACAGCGTCCGCAACGATCGGGTCCCCGATCCAACTGATGTCCGCAGCAAACAAAGTCAGGTGCCACCCAGGCTCCGCAGCGGGATGGAAGGCTCTTTGGAAGTTGCGCAAGGCCCCAGGCTTCAGGCCTTTCACTGCAGCAGATACCGCACAGGAAGAAGCTGTTGCTTGCAGCGCGGTGTACAAAGAGGCCGGGCTCCGCCTCGCCTCCTTCTTAAATAGTCCCTCCCATGAGTCTCTGCGGTGGAAACACTGCACCCTGGGTGCCAAACAGGACTCTGGGAGATGTAGTTCCAAGAGTCTTAAAGGAGACCCCGCTACACTTGATTCTGAGCATGCGCGATTTTTTAAGACTCGGAAAAGCATACACACGACCGGTTTTCTCGTTGAGAAACAGGCCGACGAGAATCCCAACGAGAAAAACGAGAATCCTGACGAGAAAATAGAGAGCAGGTTCTCTATTTTTCTCGTTGAGATTCCCGGCAGTTTTCTCGACGAGAAACCATACACACGAATGGTTTTTTGAGGCTTAATTCCGTAGGGTTCAAGATTGAGTTGGCCCTTCCTTTGTAGCTATAACAGCTTCAACTCTTCTGGGAAGGCTGTCCACAAGGTTTAGGAGTGTCTATGGAAATGTTTGAGCATTCTTCCAGAAGTGCATTTGTGAGGTCAGGCACTGATGTGGACGAGAAGGTCTGGCTCGCAGTCTCTGCTCTAATTCATCCCAAAGGTGTTCTATCGAGTTGAGGTCAGGACGCTGTGCAGGCCAGTCAAGTTCCTCCACCCCAAATTTGCTCATCCACACTATATTGCCAAAAGTATTGGGCCACCCCTCCAAATCATTTGGTGGAGGGGGGATTATGGTGCAGGTTTTTGGATAACTATTTATTTTTTTATTTTTTGTTTCTTACCTTTTCTGAAGCACTGAGTGTACTTCCGTCCTACCTCGGCCGCAGCTCAGGGCATCATTTCCTCCTGCTCCCCTGCTGCCTTCTGGGACCTGTGTGTGTCCCAGAAGACGACGGTGCCAATCAGAAAGCGCTGCGCGACTCGCACATGCGCAGTAGCAAACTGGTCGTGAAGCCTGAAGGCTCCACTGTCGGTTCACCTTAGTTACAATGGCGGTGCCTGCACCCGAGCCGATGGATGAATTGGCCTTGGGAGGCCGACATCGGGGGCTCTCTGGACAGGTAAGTGTCCTTACTAAAAGCCAGCAACTACAGTGTTTGTAGCTGCTGACTTTTTAAAAAAAAATTGCGAGTGGAACACCGCTTTAAAGTAGAACTATAGATGGGACGGGCGGGGCAGGCACCTGAAGGTTCCCCTCCCACCACAGTCACTTACCTACCCCTCTCTGAACCTCGACTCAGTGGCTCTGACACTTTTCTACGATCTTTCCTTGCCTACTTTTCTTTCTTTCTTCCGTCTTTCCTTTTCTTTTTTCTTCTCTTTCTCCTTTCCTCTCCTCCCCCTCTTTCAATCCCCCTATACCCCTCCCCATACCCAACATCTGATCCCCCACTACCATTTTTTCTTTGTTCCCCCTTTTTGTTTTAATTTTAATCCCTAACGTACCTGTTTACAATCTTGCCATGTTCGACGACGGGGCTCTTCTAGCCATACCCGTTTTCTACTCCAAGTATCGGTCAGCTGATATTGTTTTACAATGTATTATGAGTTAAGCTGTGGGCGGTAGCCGTTTGGCTGACTCTTCGCACAAATTTATACGTGACTATTTACGGATTGTGACTTTATATGTGGTTTCATGTGTTCTCTGGTAAAATACCAATAAATATATTTTCAACCCTAAAGTAGAACTATAGACAAAATCTTTTGTTTTTCATTTTGGATTGATTTTTTATCTTTTTTGCCATTTGTATCTTATTGGGGAGATTTATCCTCACATCCCATTTAAACAGGAAGTGAAATGAAATCACAGAAAATTAAGGGAATCCCTTGGGGCCCCCAGATCTATTACTTTTCTGGGGACAACCCAAAATGTGAGATTTTCTTTTACTTTCAATAATGGTAAACAGGACAATCAGAGAGGGCAAATCTTCCTAACGTGGACACAGACAGCAATACAAACCTAATAGGTTTTCTAATCCCTCTCCACTCTATCCAAAATTAAAAAAGAGAAATTGCCTTTAGTTATGGTAAGGTTTTATCTAACTATAGTTATATGGTAACAGCTATTCAAGGGTAAAACCACTTCTGTAGCACAACCTAGATTGCCTTTTCCACCAGGCCGGTCCACCACTGGATATATGGTAACAAAGTATGTCAGAAAGATGTGAGTAATCCATAAGGCAGGTCTGCTTTGAATTTATGGCAAAGGAGAGGACTTAGAACACATGGCCTGAAGGGGCCAAATACAACCAACCAGCCCATTTATGGTAGAGATAGATGTCTGTGGCAGGGATGAGCCGAACACCCCCCTGTTCGGTTCGCACCAGAACCTGCGAACAGACAAAATGTTCGTGTAAACTTTAGAACCCTATTAAATACAATGGACTCGAACGTTCGAAATCTAAAGTGTTAATTATAAAGGCTAATATGCAAGTTATTGTCCTAAAAAGTGTTTGGGGACCTGGGTCCTGCCCCAGGGGACATGTATCAATGCAAAAATAAGTTTTAAAAACGGCCGTTTTTTCGGGAGCAGTGATTTTAATAATGCTTAAAATGAAAAAATAAAAGTGAAATATTCCTTTAAATTTCGTACCTGGGGGGTGTGTATGATATGCATGTGAAGTGGCGCATGTTTCCCGTGCTTAGAACTGTCCCTGCAAAAAATGTCATTTTTGAAAGAAAAAAATGCATTTAAAACTGACTCGCGGCTATTAATGAATTGTCGGCTCCCAGCAATACATACAAAAGTCATTGATAAAAAATAAAAAAAAAGCGTGGGTAGTCCTCAGAATTCAATTACCAGGCCCTTCAGGTCTGGAATGGATATTAAGGGGAACCCTGCCGCAAATTAAAAAAAAAAATTGACGTGGGGTTCCCCCAAATATCCATTCCAGGCCCTTCAGATCTGGCATGGATTTTAAGGGGAACTCCACCCCAAATTTTTGAAAAAAATGGCGTGGAGTCCCCCTAAAAATCCATACCAGACCCCTTATCCGAGCACGCAACCTGGCCGGCCGCAGGGGAAAAGGGGGGGACGAGAGAGCGGCCCCCCCCTCCCTCCTGAACCGTACCAGGCCACATGCCCTCAACATGGGGAGGATGTCCCCATGTTGATGGGGACAAGGGCCTCATCCCCACAACCCTTGCCCGGTGGTTGTGGGGGTCTGTGGGCGGGGGGCTTATCGGAATCTGGAAGACCCCTTTAACAAAGGGGACCCCCAGATCCCGGCCCCCCCCCTATGTGAATTGGTAAGGGGTACATTGTACCCATACCATTTCACGAAGAAAGCGTAAAAAAATGTTTAAAAAAACACACAAACACCTTGAAAAAGTCCTTTATTTAAAAAAAAAAAAAAAACATTCCAGCGGTGAAATCCAGTGTCCTGCGGCGATCCCGATGTCCAGCGCTGTCCTTCATTGGTTGTGCCTGAGCGGACCTGATGGGGAACTCCCACTCAGTATTTTAAATGTATAGACCCGCCCCTTCTAAAGTTCCCCATCAGGTCCGCTCAGCGGACCAGATGCGGAACATGAGAAGGGGCGGGTCTATACATGTATTACCAAAGTGAGAGCAGTCCCCCATCAGATCCGCCCCCTCGGTATGTCAGACCCGCCTACGTCATTGGCTTGAGTGGGGAACTTCCTTCACTATGTAAATTTAAATTACACAGTGAAGGAAGTTCCCCGCTCAAGCCAATGACGTAGGCGGGTCCGACATACCGAGGGAGCGGACCTGATGGGGAACTTTAGAAGGGGCGGGTCTATACATTTAAAATACTGAGAGGGAGTTCCCCATCAGGTCCGCTCAGGCACAACCAATGAAGGACAGCGCTGGACATCGGGATCGCCGCGGGACACTGGATTTCACCGCTGGAATGTTTTTTTTTTTAAATAAAGGACTTTTTCAAGGTGTTTGTGTGTTTTTTTAAACATTTTTTTACGCTTTCTTCGTGAAATGGTAGGGGTACAACGTACCCCTTACCAATTCACATAGGGGGGGCCGGGATCTGGGGGTCCCCTTTGTTAAAGGGGTCTTCCAGATTCCGATAAGCCCCCCGCCCGCAGACCCCCACAACCACCGGGCAAGGGTTGTGGGGATGAGGCCCTTGTCCCCATCAACATGGGGACATCCTCCCCATGTTGAGGGCATGTGGCTTGGTACGGTTCAGGAGGGAGGGGGGCCGCTCTCTCGTCCCCCCCTTTTCCCCTGCGGCCGGCCAGGTTGCGTGCTCGGATAAGGGGTCTGGTATGGATTTTTAGGGGGACTCCACACCATTTTTTTTTAAAATTTGGGGTGGAGTTCCCCTTAAAATCCATGCCAGATCTGAAGGGCCTGGAATGGATATTTGGGGGAACCCCACGTCAATTTTTTTTTTCATTTGCGGCGGGGTTCCCCTTAATATCCATTCCAGACCTGAAGGGCCTGGTAATTGAATTCTGGGGAACCCCCACGCTTTTTTTTTTTTTTTTATCAATGACTTTTGTATGTATTGCCGGGAGCCGACAATTCATTAATAGCCGCGAGTCAGTTTTAAAAGACTTTTTTTCTTTCAAAAATGACATTTTTTGCAGGGACAGTTCTAAGCACGGGAAACATGCGCCACTTTACATGCATATCATACACACCCCCCAGGTACGAAATTTAAAGGAATATTTCACTTTTATTTTTTCATTTTAAGCATTATTAAAATCACTGCTCCCGAAAAAACGGCCGTTTTTAAACTTCTTTTTGCATTGATACATGTCCCCTGGGGCAGGACCCCGGTCCCCAAACACTTTTTAGGACAATAACTTGCATATAAGCCTTTATAATTAACACTTTAGATTTCTCCCATAGATTTTTCGAATTTGCCGCGAACACCCCAATTTGTTCGCTGTTCGGCGAACGGGCGAACAGGCAATGTGCGAGTCGAACATGAGTTCGACTCGAACTCGAAGCTCATCCCTAGTCTGTGGATACAATAAAGTGTACAATGCATGTTGCCTCCATTGATAGGCATGGTAAAACATGAGTGTCCTGAAATGCCATGATTTTTTTCCAGCATCTGATTTGCAGTATTTAGTGAAGATACAGAAAAGGGGTCCCAGAAGGTGACCCAGGGTCGGACTTCAGAGGCAAAGTAAACAATAAGGAATAATGAAAAACAGTGATATTTATTAAGACAAAATTACATATGTGGTATAAAAAGAAGGGCATAGAAAAATTAATTAAAAAACATATATATTATGATACATGCTATATAGTGAGCCCTTATGTATGAACGCGTTTCACTATTAAGAAATAGAGAAATGAAGAAACGGGTCTCACTATCTTGCAGAAAAATCAGCCTTGTTCAATAAACAGTGGGGTAGTACTCAAATCCCCTGAGAGAGGGCTAGCTCCAATAGTCTCTTAAAAAGATAAAGCGGGCCAACTACTAGCTCAAATAATCAGAGGATCCTCATAGCATGGTCTTACACCAAAGATAATACATACTCATGGCAGAGCAACAGGGGGTAATCATAGATTGTGGCCAAGATATGAATGGACATATTCCTTCAATCAAGAATATCTCACAACGGCTACAAAGTCCTCCAATATATAGGCTTCATTGTAGACTGACTGTCATAGTGCATTCAAAGCCTTGTGCCGTGTACACACGATCGGTTTTACCGATGAAAACAGTCCGATGGACTTTTCTCATCGGACAAACCGATCGTGTATGGGCCCCATCAGTCTTTTTTCCATCGTGAGAAAAAATAGAACATGTTTCAAATTTATCCGATGGGAAAAAAACTGATAGCAAATTCTGATCGTCTGTGTGGAACTCCATCGGACAAAAAACGCACGCATGCTCAGAATCAAGTCGACGCATGCTCAGAAGCATTGAACTTCATTTTTCTCGGCTTGTCGGAGTGTTTTACGTCACGGCGTTTGGGACGGTCGGATTTTTGACTGATGGTGTGTAGGCAAGACTGATGGAAGTCAGCTTCATCGGATTTCCGATGGAAAAATCCATCGGATTAGAATCCATAGGAAAGCCGATCGTGTGTACAGGGCTTTAGAGTTCTTCAGAACATTGCCAAACTGAATAAACACTAACAAACCCCCTGGGAGAGAGAGAGAGTCACCTTGTAAAGCCCTGCTGGAAGAATGCCCCCTGTTCCTGAGCCCTGACCTTCCCTGCAAGCTGAAGATAGAGAAAGCCATCATTTTCATGGCCAGGACCAATGAATGTTCAATTCTTCACAGGACAAAGGGTGTTCTGGAAGACATAAGCAATGCATTAGTCCTGGATTGCTGGAGCAGTGATACTTTTACTTTACTTAAATGTGGAGTATGAATTTCCATTTTATGTCTAGCTTAATAAAGATACAAGCTTTTGGGATGACTTTAATCAGGTTTCAACCTGAAGATGGGATCTAAGTTATCCCAAAGCATCCATCTTTAATAACTTAGGTTGACCAAAAAAGGGTATCGCTAAACAAAGTAGAATCCTCTACTAGATCTCCCATTTCTAAGTTTGTTAAGAAGGAGGGGATAGGTGAGGGTTGGTTGGAATCTGCATTGTCTTTATAAAAAAATTGTTTTCCTTTTATTTATATGCTTAAAGCAGAGCTCCACCCTAAAGTGGAACTTCCGCTCATCGGATTCCTCCCCCCCTCCGGTGCCACAATTGCCACCTTTCAGGGGGGAGGGTGGTGCAGATACCTGTCTAAGACAGGTATGTGCACCCACTTCCGGGAATCCACACTGCGGGTAGACTGTGGGCAGTGCGTCACTTCCCGGTTCCCCTCTTACCTCCGTTGTGTTCTGGGAAACACACGGCTCCCAGAACACAGCGAGGACCAGTGAAAGATGTGCAACGCTGCTCACGCATGCGCCGTAGGGAACCGGGAAGTGAAGCCGCAATGCTTCACTTCCTGATTCCCTCACCCATGATGGCGGTGGGGGCAGCAGAGTGACAAGCGATTTGCTCGTCTTCTGCTGCGGACGTCGCTGGACTCCAGGACAGGTAAGTGTCCTAATATTAAAAGTCAGCAGCTGCTGTATTTGTAGCTGCTGGCTTTTAATATTTTTTTTTTTCGGGCGGAGCTCCGCTTTAAGATTAACTTGGTCTCCTCCTTAAAACCATTCTTTTGAAATGTGGTATTTTACATAGTTACTAATGTAATGTTTTATTACGAACAATAAAATCAATGACATTGAGTGCCAGAATTCCGAATGCTGCATAACCTTCTCCCTCTGACCACACCATATGAGTACAAACAGCTAATCTTAGGGAAACAATCATAGTTCAGAAGCCGGTAGATGCCAAGCCAATGAGTGGATTATAAAGCCGTGCTGTATGTATGAGTGTATTTGTTTTTGTTTTGTCATTTTCAGTTCTATAGAACCCTCTGATTCTGCAATATGTTTGTTCAATCGGCTTCCTGGTTGGTACAAAATCAGTAATGGGTAAACAACACGTACACAAAACCCAAAAAAATGATTTTAAATAATGATAAGGCATCGACCACAAGAGGTAATGTTTGGGCATGCACTTTATGCTTTGTTATACGATCAATCCGTATAACATCTTATGCTTTAATTTGCAGGATGCATTTTAATGATCAAAAGGAACGTTCTTGAGTGCTAAGTGAAATTTCCGCGACTTCTTGTGTGGGCTTGATATCAAGAGTAGAGAATGCATTCAAAGCATACAGACGGAAGGTCGTGACCTGTTATACACTTGTAGTATGACCTCGTTTTCTCAACAGGCAATGGGCTGTTCATGGACAGCATCAAACTTCATGATTGTTTTCACCCTTCTCTGAAGAAAAATATTTGATTCATTCCAGCAAACTGACAGACTGCACTAAGACTTACAGCAATAACTGTAGCCTAAATGTTTTTTTGTTTCAGGGAGTGTGGGGAAAGTTAGCACTTGTGTCTTGTTTTTATTGATCCCCGTTTGCCCATTTGCAATTGTCCCCCTTGTTTAGGACAGTATGCCAGAAAATAAAAAATAATAATGATTTTGAAGATCAGAAAGGCCAATTGCCCTCTAAAGTAGGGTGACCAGATATCCCCGGTTTCAGGGGACAGTCCCCGGATTGAGGACACTGTCCCCGGACCAAGTCTGTCCCCAGTTTTGTCCCTGGATTGGATTTGAACAGGGGCCATGGGGCAATTTCACAGACAGTCAGTGCAGGGGGGTGTATTTTTCCATTTTCTGTGGCCCTTTCTGATGATCATGTGCTGGTCGGAGCGAAGGTAATATTTTTTCAGTTTCGGGTGCATGCCCATTCAGCTCCGCTCGCATGTTCTTCTGCCTTGGCTCAAGTCCCAGCCAGCCGCCTGCTTATCTCCTTGCCTTCCCTGGTGGAATGATCTTCCTCCACTCCCCACCCAGTAGTAGCCGGGGCCCAGAGAGTAAGACTTGACAGGCTGTGAGGCGGGCGGCGGCGATGGGCAGAGAGTCGCTGATTGCCGCCATTACTAGTAAAAAAAAAATATGTCCCCGGATTTCATTTTAAAAATCTGGTCACCTTACTCTAAAGACAATATTTCAGTTTTAAGTTTTGATATTATTGAAAAAGTTGCCCTCACTTCCTTTAAAGCACCCCAGAGCACCCTAATATACAATTACCAACTTGAAGATGCAAAATCACGAGCTAGCTAACGCCCTCTAACTGGTGATCAACAAATTGTGTTTAAGAAGAGCATATCTCCTAAAGTTAGATTTTCATGAATAGTGGTTGTGACCACATAGAGCTGAATACTGAGCATGATTTAAAGCAGTGGTTCTCAACCTCAGTCCTCACTCTTGCTGGCCCGCTATGTCTTTACCATTTTAATGGGCAGCAACTCCAGTCTTGGCTCTCTTCCAGAGCTAGGGGAGCAATTGGCATCCAAGACTTCTAAGTGTGTTAGATGCTGCATCCTTTGCTGCTACATTCAAGGTTCTTCTTGCTGGCCCGCTATGTCTGTACTTTGTCCTGTAGTGACCAAACAGTTAGGGGATGGAACCCCAGCATGCAGCAGGAAATACAGCTTCTGACACACCCAAAAGTGCTGAAAGCCAACCAGTTTTCCATACACTAGGCTGGTAACTATTAGTAGTCTTCCATACTTCCCAACTGTCCCAATTTCTACAGGACTGTCCCACATCCATTTTGGTATCTAACCAGCGCAGGTACAGGAAAGGGGGGAAAAACATATCTCCAGTTCCATGGTCAACAGGCTATGTTTTGGGAATTTCTATTAGATAAAATAGCTGTCCAAAATACTCCAGCGCATGTGCACGGGAGCCCTCGGCTCCGGCACGAAGCTCTGTAGGTCCAGTACGGTACAGTAAAAGGAGATATTCATTTTACCTACAGGTAAGCCTTATTATAGGCTTACCTGTAGGTAAAAATCACAAAGCTGACTTTACTACTGTTTTAAGAACTCAGACCAGCCTGGCACCTCTGAAAAAGTGAAGTCTATGCTAGTTTTCCGTTGCAGCTTTGAGTCATGTGACATTATTGTCACATGGAAAGAAACAGGAAGTGAGGATAGGTTTTCCCCATTCTCCTATAGATGAGCCTATCAGATATTGGCATTGGGTGCTGGAAAATCCCAGACTTCCCTTGTGGCACTAGGTCATGCAACTTATTGTCATATGGCCAGAAACAGGAACTGGAGATATGTTTTCCCCCCTTTCCTGTACCTGCGCTGGTTAGATACCGAAACAGACGTGGGACAGTCCTGTAGAAATTGGGACAGTTGGGAAGTATGGAAGACTACTAATACATACCAGCCTAGTGTATGAAAAACTGGTTGGTTTTCAGCACTTTTGGGTGTGTCAGAAGCTGTATTCCCTGCTGCATGCTGGGGTTCCATCCCCTAACTGTTTGGTCACTACAGGACAAAGTACAGACATAGCGGCCAGCAAGAAGAACCTTGAGTGTAGCAGCAAGGGATGCAGCATCTAACTGCATAACTAACTGTAACTGCTCCCCTAGCTCTGGAAGAGAGCCAAGACTGGAGTTGCTGCCCATTAAAATGGTAATAATCTGCGGCGGCAGCCCGTCCATAAAGGGCGAAGGGACGCGGCCCCCTAATTTCCATGTGGGGCGTAGATGCATAGAGTTCTTCAAGGTTTTTTTTTTTTTTTTGTGAAGCACATGATAAGAGTCGGAGGCGCTAATTGGCTTCAAAAAGGTTGGGCTCGGGGCGCAGTGGGCCCACCCACTTGTGACATTAGCGAATGTTGATTTGCTACTGTCTTCCTGCTTCTCCTCCCGGCCAGTTAGGACAGAAAGCGGGTCCTCAGACCGGATTGACCAGGAGGAGAAGTGACCGGATTGGCCGGAAGTAGAACCCGGGGAAGCCGCTGAAGCCGCTCGTGACCTGGATGGGGTAAGTGCAGGACTGGCCGGCTTGCAAGCCGGGCTGGCGAGAGAGTGAGCAGGTGGGGGGGTGTTTGTTTCCCTCCCCCACCAGAAAATGGAGCACCAGCCACCACTGGTAACAAATAGTAGTTTTCCTTTACAAGATGCTTGTAGGGCAGTGTTTTTAAGTGACAAAATGTCACTTTAACAAAGTGGTGAGGTGGCCAGCCATAAAAGAACTAGAGGTTTAAACTAACGGCAAGAAAGGTAAAAAAAATTGATGGAAATGGTGGAGAAATGCTGTTTTATTCTATACAAACTTGGGTTATACATGTGTTTAGGACCCCCTATGCTTAGCACCATTGTACCCTCTTTGCCTCTGGGTCTCTAAAAATAATTAAAAAAAAAAATGTATGTAAATAAAGCAGTGCAATAGCTGAATCTGGGGGATAAAGGTGCCTAAATAAGTAATGGTATTTGGGTGGGAATAAGATGCTTGATTCCTTATTTGTGGCCTAGGTGGAGGAATAAGGGTTTGGACACACCAAGACTACTTTTCCTGAATAGCATTCTAAAAACTACCAGCAAGCGTCAGCTAGCTTTTCTTTTGTGACTGGATGCAGGTTGGGCATGTTCCAATGCTCCGTGGTGGCACATAGGGCTGACCCTGGGACCATTTTCATCCTCTTTTTACATACAGGTTACCTCTTTTTTTTTCTGCCCCCCACCCATGATAAATAGCATCTCCCTGCTGTTATCTATTCTTGTGCCAGCGCTGTTGGAAAGATTAAGTAATCACAGCTGTGCTTCTAAAAAAAGACCGATTCTGTGTGATCCAATCTGTTACGGCAAGCTATACATTGTATTTCACATATTTACCAAGTTATTTATAGACCATTACTACTTTCTCAGTTCTCAAAGCTTTGTGTACTGAATGGATCATTTGCCGTTTTTTTTAATGTTTTAATTCTTTCAGCCTATTATATCAGAAGCATGTGTTGATTTTCCTTTCACATGCATGGGAAAAGCCTATAAAAGCCTTTAAAGCACGTATATAAAATATGGAAAAAGTGTGCTGTGCCAGAGGAGTGCGGTGGGTCGCAACGTTATATTTTCTCCATCTAATTATGTATACAGGTTGTCTTAAAATTCTCACAATTTAATCAAGGAAGAGGAGTGGTTCTAGGCCCTAAACTGGACCCCTTAACTATGCTGAACCTAGAGTCTCTTGTATGGGTTCCAAGATCAAATTAAAAGCTACCGTAATATGTCACAGATAAATCTCAGAAAGCCTGGCTTCTCCACTCCATTGCAAAGACTGCAACCAAGATGCATTCCTGCAGATAATTTAGTAAATGTATTGAAATTTCACTGGTGATTTAGCCAATGGTATAATGCAAAAGGAGGGTCGACCTTGCCTCTAAAATGTATCATATTAAAATGTAACATTTTAATGTTTTTTTTTTTGTTAAGCTAAGTTCCAAGCCTGTCTCTCAATTCCACTAGAAATCTGTACTGAGATAAATACATAGATGAGCTTTGCTGACTTCTCATTTGGAAAATTCTGGGTGCCTTGATGTCAGGCTTAAGTTAAAGCGGAGTTCCACCCAAAAATGGAACTTCCACTTTAAGGTAGGGTTACCAGACATCCCCGGTTTCCGGGGACAGTCCCCTGATTGAGGACACTGTCCCCAGACCAAGTGTGTCCCCGGTTTTGTCCCCGGATTGGATTTGAACAAGGGCTGAGGCAATTTCAAAGACAGTCAGTGCAGAATGAAAAAAAAACTATTTTGAATTATGCTCCTACTAGCTTAGGGGGATGTATTTTTCCCATTATCTGTGCCACTTTCTGATGATCATGTGCTGGTCGGAGCGGAGGGAATATTTCTTCAGGTTTGGGTGCATGCCCATTCAGCTCCGCTCGCATGTTCTTCTGCCTTGGCTCAAGTCCCGGCCAGCCACCTGTTTATCTCCTTGCCTTCCCTGGCGGAGTGATCTTCCTCCGCTCCCCACCCAGTAGTAGCCGGGGCCCGGAGAGTAAGACTTGACAGGCTGTGAGGCGGGTGGCAGTGGCGACGGGCAGAGAGTCGCTGATTGCTGCCATTACTATTAAAAAAAAAATATGTCCCCGGATTTCATTTTAAAAATCTGGTCACCTTACTTTAAGGCCTCCTCCTCAGCTCCTGTTTGTGAAACTGAGATTTTGGAGAGGAGGGGGGAGCAGGTACCCAATTTTGACAGGTTCCACGTTCGTTCCGGTCACCTTAGGTGATTGGAAGCAGAAGCTCTTCCTCTTGATGTCTTCTGGGACACATGACAGGTTGTAGAAGACTTCAGGACCAGTCACAGAGCGCAGTGCCACTCGCGTATGCACAGTGGGCACCCAGCTGCGAAGCCACTAGTTGTTACAGCTGGGTGCCCAGACTAGAGAGGCTGGCCCCGCCGCGGGAGGACATGGGGAGAACACAGCGTGGGTGAGTGCACCGCTGGATCGTGGGACAGGTGAGTGGCTGTTTAACCACTTCAGCCCCAGACCATTTGGCTGGCCAAAGACCAGGCCACTTTTTGCGATTCTGCACTGCGTCGCTTTAACTGGCAATTGCGTGGCCGTGCGATGTGGCTCCCAAACAAAATTGACGTCCTTTTTTTCCCCACAAATAGACCTTTCTTTTGGTGGTATTTGACCACCTCTGTAGTTTTTATTTTTGCGCTATAAACAAAAATAGGGCGACAATTTTGAAAAAAAAAATGCAATATTTTTAACTTTTTGCTATAATAAATATCCCCAAAAAATATATAAAAAAACATTTATTTTCCTCAGTTTAGGCCGATACGTATTCTTCTACTTTTTTTTGGTAAAAAAATTGCAATAAGCGTTTATTGATTGGTTTGCGCAAAAGTTATAGCGTCTACAAAATAGGGAGTCGTTTTATGGCATTTTTATTCCTTTTTTTTTTTTTTACTAATAATGGCAGCGATCAGCGATTTTTATCGTCACTGCGACATTATGGCGGACACATCGGACACTTTTGACACCATTTTGGGACCATTGTAATTTTTACAGCGATCAGTGCTATTAAAATGGACTGATTACTGTAAAAATGACACTGGCAGTTAAGGGGTTAACCTGTAGGGGGCGCTGAAGGTGTTAAGTGTGACCTAGGGAGTGCTTCTAACTGTTAGGGGGTGTGGCATGCCGTGACACGTCACTGATCGCTGTTCCCGATAAGAGAGATCAGACGATCAGTGACATGTCACTAGGCAGAACGGGGAGATGTTGTGTTTACACTAACATCTCCCCGTTCTTCAGCTCTGTGACCCGATCGCGGGACACCGGAGGACATCGAGTCCGCGGGTCCCGCGGGCACAGTCACGGAGATCCCGACAGGGTCGCAAGCGCGCCGCTGGCGGTGCATGCGACCACACGGCCCGCAAATGAAAGGGGACGTATATATACGCCCATTTGCGCAGCCGTGCCATTCTGTCGACGTATATCCTCGTGCAGCGGTCGGGAAGCGGTTAATAAAAGTCAGCAGCTCTTTTTGTAGCTGCTGACTTTTAATGAACAATAATATGACTGGAACTTCGCTTAAATGACTCAAGAAGGTATTGAAACTTGAGAGAGCCAGGCACAGGGGCAGATGTATAATTCATGCAGGCTGTGTAGTTGCACAAGGGTCCTTTAGGACTTTGGGGCCCATTTATACTAGATGTGGGTGCGGTAGGTGCTGGCACCCCTCTTGTTCTACATATACTTTTATCAGTGAAGGAGAATAGGGGGGATTTTCTAAAACTGGGGCACACTGAATCTGGTGCAACTCAACATAGTACCCAATCAGCTTCCAGGTTTTACTGTCAAAGCTTAAAGTGATACTAAACCCAGGACCTTACATTCACTCAATCTGGTCTCCCACAGTACACAGAACATGGAAATACAATTATTTTAGTAAATATTAAATGCTAAATACCTTTTTTCAACAGCAGTATATAGCAGTCTTGTGACTTCTATCAGTGTCTGGTTAAAGCTTATAGGAGGAGTTTTCATTCTACTCTGACGGTCCTATGAGGCTGCGGGACTCCTGACCCTCAGTCTGGACAGTGCTGATTGGCCCTGTCCTGATCACATGCACCCTCCCAAGAAAAAAAAACTCTCTAGCAATACACACCAAACTGAGCATGTGCAAAGTGACTCAAAAGGCTCTGTTCTATCAGGAGATAGATTAGGGACAGTGGAAGAAGGGGAAGATAGGATTAAACAGCCTTTTTACACAGTGCAGAGGATTTACCCCTTAGGTTCCACAGTGAGTATAACAAGCATGCTTTACTGCATATACAGACTGATACTCTGCAATACCCCGCCATACTCGGTCATACCCAGCCATACTCGGTGATACCCAGCCATACTCTGCAATACCCACCCATACTCAGCCATACCCGGCCATGCTCGGCCATACTCGGCTGTACTCGGCCTCTGTATGTTGCCAGGCTGTGGAAGTCTCACACATTGGGTATCGTCGTACTCAGGAGGAGTAGGAGAATCTATTTTGGGGTGTCATTTTTGGTATGTACATGCTATGTGTTAAAAATATTGTATAAATGGACAACTTTGTGTTAAAAAAAAATGTGTTTTAACCACTTCCCACCCGTCGGCCGTCATATAACATCCTTGACTTTGTGCGGGGATATCTGAATGATGGGTGCAGCTACAGGCATCATTCAGAAATCAGCTTTTTCAGCCAGCGATTCCCTACACCATGAGAATGATCATAGCGGCTGTTCTGCCAGGATCGTTTATTTTTTTTTCAGGCTTCCCAGCCTAGAGGTGAGATGTGGGGTCTTATTGACCCCATATATCACTGTAAAGAGGACCTGTCATGCCATATTCCTATTACAAGGGATGTTTACATTCCTTGTAATAGGAATAAAAGTGATCAAAAAATTTATTTTTTAGAAAAAAGTGTCAAACTAAAATAAATAAAGTAAAATGAGCAATAAAAAAACAAAACATTTTAAAGCGCCCCTGTCCCCGTGTGCTCGCATGCAGAAGCGAATGCATACGTAAGTCCCGCCCACATATGAAAACAGTGTGCAAACCCAATATGTGAGGTATCGCTTCAAACGTTAGAGCAAGAGCAATAATTTTGGCCCTAGACCTCCTCTGTAACTCAAAACATGTAACCAGTAAAAAAAATTTAAGCGTCGCCTATGGGGATTTTTAAGTAGTGAAGTTTTGCGCCATTCCACGAGCGTGTGCAATTTTGAAGGGTGACATGTTAGGTATCTATTTACTCGGCGTAACTTCATCTTTCACATTATGCAAAAACATTGGGCTAACTTTACTGTTTTTTTTATTTTTAAGCACAAAACTGTTTTTTTCCCCAAAAAACATGTTTCAAAAATTGCTGCGCAAATACCGTGCGAGATAAAAAGTTGCAATGACCGCCATTGTATTCTCCAGGGTCTCTGCTAAAAAAAAATATATATATATAATGTTTTGGGGTTCTATGTAATTTTCTAGCAAATATATGATGATTTTTACATGTAGGAGAGAAATGTCAGAATTGGCCTCGGTGCTCCAGAACGCCTGAAGGTGCTCCCTGCATGTTGGGCCTCTGTATGTGGCCACGCTGTGTAAAAGTCTCACACATGTGGTATCGCCATACTCAGGAGTAATAGCAGAATGTGTTTTGGGGTGTAATTTGTGGTATGCATATGCTGTGAGTGAGAAATAACCTGCTAATATGACAATTTTGTGAGGAAAAAAAAAAAACTTGATTTTTGCAAAGAATTGTGGAAAAAAATGACAACTTCAAAAAACTCACAATGCCTCTTTCTAAATACCTTGGAATGTCTTCTTTCCAAAAAGGGGTCATTTGGGGGGTATTTGTACTTTTCTGGCATGTTAGGGTCTCAAGAAATGAGATAGGCCGTCAGTACTTCAGGTGTGATAAATTTTCAGATATTGGCACCATAGCTTGTGGACCCTATAACTTTCACAAAGACCAAATAATATGCACCAATTTATACTCCCTTTTACCAAAGATATGTAGCAGTATAAATTTTGGCCAAAATTTATGAAGAAAAATTACTAATTTGTTAAATTTTATAACAGAAACAAAGAAAAATGAATTTTTTTACAACATTTTCGGTCTTTTTTCATTTATAGCAAAAAAATAAAAAAAAAACCCAGAGGTGATCAAATACCACCAAAAGAAAGCTCTATTTGTGTGAAAAAAAGGAAGAAAATTTCATATGGGTGCAGTGTTGCATGACTGAGTAATTGTCATTCAAAATGTGAGAGCACCGAAAGCTGAAAATTGGTCTGGTTATTAAGGGGGTTTAAGTGCCCAGTTGTCAAGGGGTTAATTGTAAACGCTGAAGTTAGAAGCTTTGGTTACTATGCACAACTGCACCAGATTCTATGTGCACCAGTTTTACTAAATCTCCCCATAGTGTCTGAAAACCAAAACTGAATTTTAGCATTGGTTTCAGTTCTTCCATGGATGTAAAGTGTTCTGTAGATTGTTTATGTGAAAATGGGGTCTTCAAGGTGGATCTTGAGTTCTGCTTCCACTTTTGCTGCAATAATTCTGTATTGTTTGGCATCAATCTTTATTAATGTTCATCCATCCCCGTCAGTCAGTTTTGGTTTTTGGCCACTATCCTTCTTCGTTGATGAAATCTTGCCATGCTTTGTATATGCGGCCATAACCGTGGAGACTGTTGCTGTTGAAACACCAAACAATTTGGTGTTATGTTTACAGGAGGTTCCAGGCAAATGGGGAACAAAAGATTTGTTCTCATTGGAAGTCTGAGAAGTCACCCAGTTTACTGGACACTCGTACTAACCACTAGGGATGAGCCGAACACCCCCCTGTTCGGTTCGCACCAGAACCTGCGAACAGCCAGAATGTTCGCTTGAACTTTAGAACCCTATTAAATACAATGGACTCGAACGTTCAAAATCAAACGTGCTAATTATAACGGCTAATATGCAAGTTATTGTCCTAAAAAGTGTTTGGGGACCCGGGTCCTGCCCCAGGGGACATGTATCAATGCAAAAAAAAGTTTTAAAAACTGCAGTTTTTTCGGGAGCAGTGATTTTAATAATGCTTAAAGTGAAACAATAAAAGTAAACTATTCCTTTAAATTTCGTACCTGGGGTGTGTGTATAGTATGCATGTAAAGTCGCGCTTGTTTCCCGTGCTTAGAACTGTCCCTGCACAAACTGTAATTTCTGAAGGAAAAAAAGTAATTTAAAACTCACTCGCGGCTATAATGAATTGTCGGTCCCCCCCAAATTCATTTACCAGGCCCTTCAGGTCTGGTATGGATATTAAGAGGAACCCTGCCGCAAATTTTAAAAAAAAATGCGTGGAGTTCCCCCAAATATCCATACCAGGCCCTTCAGGTCTGGTATGGATTTTAAGGGGAACTTCACCCCAAATTTAAAAAAAAAATAGCGTGGAGTTCCCCCAAAAATCCATACCAGACCCTTTATCCGAGCACGCAACCTGGCAGGCCGCAGGAAAAGAGGGGGGCGAGAGAGCGCCCCCCCCTCCTGAACCATACCAGGCCACATGCCCTCAACATGTGGAGGATGTCCCCGTGTTGATGGGGACAAGGGCCTCATCCCCACAACCCTTGCCCGGTGGTTGTGGGGGTCTGCGGGTGGGGGGCTTATCGGAATCTGGAAGACCCCTTTAACAAAGGGGACCCCCAGATCCCGCCCCCCCATGTGAATTGGTAAGGGGTACATTATACCCCTACAATTTCACGAAGAAAGTGTAAAAAAAATGTAAAAAAACACAGACACCTTGGAAAAGTCCTTTATTGTTTAAAAAATAAATAAAAATAAAGTAAAAACATTCCAGCAATGAAATCCAGTGTCCCGCGGCGATCCGATGTCCAGCGCTGTCCACACGAAACGTCATTGGCTGAGCCTGAGCGGACCTGATGGGGAAATTCCTCCGCAGTGTATTAAATGAATAGACCCGCCCCTTCTAAAGTTCCCCATCAGGTCCGCTCAGCCAATGACGTAGGTGTAAGGCTAAGCGGACCAGATGCGGAACGTGAGAAGGGGCGGGTCTATTCATTTATTACACTGTGCAGGAAGATCCCCATCAGGTCCGCCCCCTCGTATGTCAGAGCCCGCCTACGTCATTGGCTGAGCGGACCTGATGGGCAACTGCCTCCGCAGTGTAATAAATGAATAGACCTGCCCCTTCTCACGTTCCGTATCTGGTCCGCTTAGCCTTACACCGACGTCATTGGCTGAGCGGACCTGATGGGGAACTTTAGAAGGCACGGGTCTATTCATTTAATACACTGCGGAGGAAGTTCCCGATCAGGTCCGCTCAGGCTCAGCCAAAGACATTTCGTGTGGACAGCGCTGGACATCAGATCGCCGCGGGACACTGGATTTCATCGCTGGAATGTTTTTTTGTTTTTTTTTTAATAAAGGACTTTTCCAAGGTGTCTGTGTATTTTTTTTACTTTTTTTTACACTTTCTTTGTGAAATGGTAGGGGTACAATGTACCCCTTACCAATTCACATAGGGGGGGCCAGGATCTGGGGGTCCCCTTTGTTAAAGGGGGCCTTTAGATTCCGATAAGCCCCCTCCCCGCAGACCCCCACAACCACCGGGCAAGGGTTGTGGGGATGAGGCCCTTGTCCCCATCAACATGGGGACATCCTCCCCATGTTGAGGGCATGTGGCCTGGTACGGTTCAGGAGGGGGGGCGCTCTCTCGTTCCCCCTCTTTTCCTGCGGCCTGCCAGGTTGCGTGCTTGGATAAAGGATCTGGTATGGATTTTTGGGGGAACTCCACGCCATTTTTTTTTAATTTTGGGGGGGGGAGTTCCCCTTAAAATCCATACCAGACCTAAAGGGCCTGGTATGGATATTTGGGGGAACTCCACGCATTTTTTTTTTAAATTTGCGTCAGGGTTCCCCTTAATATCCATACCAGACCTGAAGGGCCTGGTAATTGAATTTGGGGGGACCCCCACGCTTTTTTTTTTTATCAATGACTTTTCTATGTATTGCCGGGAGCCGACAATTCATTAATAGCCGCGAGTGAGTTTTTTTTATCAATAACTGTTTTATTTGAAGCCACATCAGTTACAATTATAATGCATTGGTCTTACAACAAACAGAGTAATTGCTTTTTCTTCTTGGTTACATGTTTGTAATAGTTCCTGAGCGTGCCAGCACCGCACATCTAGCATCTATGCAGATTACTGATCTCATCAGATTAACTTAACATTTACGTACCGTGCTGTCAACCAAACCTGTAAACCGATAAGGCTATTAGATATTCAAGTATATGGGTCCCCTAGGGACTCCCAGATAAACGGAAAGAGTAGAGAGGAAAAAGAAGAGAGAAGAGAAAGAAAAAAAAAAAAAAAAAAAAAGGGAAAAATGCAAGAGAAAGAAGAGAGGGAAGCGGGAGAAAGAAGATGGGGGAGAGAGGGGGGGGGGGGAATGTCATCAAAGTATACCTGGCTCTGAGTCACCGTGGTCCTCCCGGCGGCGCCACAGCTCCCAGACCATGTTGTGTGCGTCAAGGTGATCATGAATCCTCACCGTCAGCCACGAGTGAGTTTTAAATGACTTTTTTTCCTTCAGAAATAACACTTTGTGCAGGGACAGTTCTAAGCACGGGAAACAAGTGTGACTTTACATGCATACTATACACACACCCTAGGTACCAAATTTAAAGGAATACTTCACTTTTATTGTTTCACTTTAAGCATTATTAAAATCACTGCTCCCGAAAAAACAGCAGTTTTTAAAACTTTTTTTGCATTGATACATGTCCCCTGGGGCAGGACCCGGGTCCCCAAACACTTTTTATGACAATAACTTGCATATAAGCCTTTAAAATTAGCACTTTAGATTTCTCCCACAGACTTTTCGAATTTGCCGTGAACACCCCAAATTGTTCGCTGTTCGGTGAACGGGTGAACAGGCAATGTTCGAGTCGATCATGAGTTCGACTCGAACTCGAAGCTCATCCCTACTAACCACTGCTGAACTCTTTGTGTAATACGCTGGCATACAAACTTTTAAGGGTTTTGTAAAGGTACTGTAAATCCTATGCATTAAGGAGAAATAACATCCGACAATACCGCCCCCCCCTCCCCGGGGCCGAGTGATACAGTCGGCGGCTATGGCCGCCGCTGTATCTCGGGAGCGCGCCCGCAATAACTCCACACCATGCGACCTCGCTCACATAAAGGTGTGGAGTCCTTGCGGGGAGGAGCTGAGACAGATGCCGAGGGACCCCAGAAGACCAGGATTGGGGCCACTGTGTGCAAAATGAGCTGCACAGTGGGGGTAAGTATAACATGTTTGTTATTTTGGGAACCTTTAGTGTCCCTTTAAGAGCACAGAAAAGACAATCAAGACACAACTGCATTTTTTCTTTTTTTAGTGTAGCTTACACAAATAATATTAGGCCCTATGATATTGGTGTTCACATTGTTGTGTCCACCTCTTGTATGAGACATTCTTCATAAGGCCCTATAAAATATAATACAATAAGCATACTATACATACTGTATGTCAGTTATGGCCCAGTTAGTCCCATAGTCCATATAGGTTCCATATTAATTATCCAATGGGTAAAGGAATTCTGCAGCTCCTCTTGTAGACCAGGGGTGATCTTTACTGATAAACAAAGATGGAATTTGTAGACCTTTTCTGTGTGCCCCAGACCTAAACAAGCAATTACACCTTGCAGTGTGGTAGCAGCCCCACTGCAAGGGATCATTTTAAAAGGGTTAGTTCACCTTTACTAAAAAAAACTGCCTATGTAGGTAAGGGGCATCTGTAGATAAAAACAAACTGTGCAGCTTTAACCAAAGTTGAATAATACCCTTGCTATAGGTTTCGGTTATTTACATACCTCATGAAGCCTGATTGAAATACTCCCAGGACGTTGCTAGGAGGTTGCTAAGTGAGGCTCAGTCATTACTGATCACCTCCACAATCACAGGAGTGAGCTCTCAAAAGCTGATCTCAGAGCTACTGTATCAAGGGAGAGAGGGCATATGAGCGGCTTTAAATCAGAGAAAAAGCTCACTCCTGTGATAGTGGAGGTGAGCAGTAATTACTAGGCCTCACTTCCATATCCTAGCAATGTCTTGGGAGTATTCCGACCAGCCTTCTTGAGGAGTGTAAATGGCCTACACCTATAGCAAGGGCATTATTCAACTTTAGTCAGAGTTGCAGTTTGTTTTTATTGACAGTACAGACACAGCTTATCTGCAAAGGCAGTTTTTTTTGTAAAAATGAAGTAACCCTTTAACCACTTGATCTCCGGAAAATTTACTCCCTTTCATGACCAAGCCATTTTTTGCTATATGGGAATGCGTTATTTTAACTGACAATTGCACGGTCATGCAACGCTGTCCATAAATGAACATTTTGTGTTTTTTTTTCCCCACAAATAGAGCTTTCTTTTGGTGGTATTTGATCAGGACGGGGCTTTTTATTTTTTGCGATATAAACAAAAAAAGACAGCCAATTTTGCAAAAAAAAACAAACAATATTTTTTACATTCTGCTTTAAAACATACCCAATAAAAAAAATCGAATTTCTTCACAAATTTAAGTCAATATGTATTCTGCTACATATTTTTGGTAAAAAAATTCCAATAAGCTTGTATTAAATAATTTGCGCAAAAGTTATAGCGTCTACACACTATGGTATATGTAATGTATTTTTTTTTAATATATACTAGTAATGGCGACAATCAGTGACTTGTGGCAAACAATCTGACATTAACTGTCACTTTGTGGGAATCAGTGACACTAATACAGTGATAAGTGCTAAAAATATGCACTGTTACTGTACTAATGACACTGGCTGGGAAAGGGTTAAACATCTAGGACAATCAAAGGGGTAAATGTGCGCAGTATTTTTGTGTACACTGTGTGGTGTTTTTACTAAGGGATGTGCTGGATTTAATTCCCTGCTTTGCAGAGATACAAAATACACCACATCCTTGCTGACAGGACGGAGGCCTGTCTTTTTTACATAGGCAGAGCTCTGTCTTGTGCCTCTCCTCACCGGTGGACATCCCTTGGCCGTTACCCGCTAATTGGCATCTGCTGTGACTAATTACAGCAGAAGCGACGCACCGGCGGTGCGCACGCGGGCATCCCCTATGTGGATTCTGAACAGAATGGCTGCCCTGTAGCAGTAAACCTGTTATAGGGTGGTCGTTAAGTGGTTAAATTACAATACAGTTTGTGTCCCAGTAGTAAATGCGATATTTTTTGCAATATTTTTTTCCATGAAAGTGAAGTTACCCTTTAGGCTGGGTTCACATATATGTGAACTTCATGCATTTTAAACCGTATCCAATTCCCATGACATGTGAATGTGACTGCCTCTAAATAGAGCCGGTTGACACATATCCGGGGTGGCCATGGTGTGGTTTCAAAAGGGTCCTGTGCATTTTGGGTCTGGTTCAGGTGCAAATTCAGGCAAAAATTTGCCCCTGAATCACACCTGAACTGGTGAACATAAATACTATACCATGATCTGCAAACCACAGCTGCACATATGCGGTCCTTCATTTGTCCTGACCCCTTTTGGGGTTTTTGGTTTTGGAATTGGAGCCCCGTTTGGCAGGGATGTCCCCCCTCGCATGCTAGCACACCTATAGCGGATTTCTTTCCTGCTCTTGATTTATGACTTCCATTCGTTGAATCATCAGCACATAGGGTCAGTATGTCCACTCATGTGTACACGACCTCTGTATAATTACCATTAAACACTGTTTATGTTTGTAATTGTATATTTTGTAATTATAGAAAAACCTTAAAATCTGGAACTGCATAACCTATTGTCCCTGAAGAAGACCTCCGCTATCTTGTTGAAACGTGTTGGATTTTCTTCCGTCCCATTACCAATGGACAGTTAATCAATAGGTTAATTATTGGTTTGGTTCAATGTAGTCATACATTCTATGTGTTTGTTTTTATTGATCCAACTTTTTATCTGATGTTCTGTTAATAAACTTTGTACTTTTATATTACCTACTGATTCTGGTCTGTTAAAATGCCACTCTTTGAGGAATTCTTTTTTGTTCATTGTCTGTACTAGGGATGTGGGCAAGAAACAGTACATCCAGTTAGCTGCCAAAATGTATTCTTAACACATATGTGAACCCGGCCTTAAGTTTCCCAGAGTTGGTCGTTGCTAGCTGTGCCCATAAAACACCACAGACTATATCAATGATGCAGATCTGAAGAGCACACACAGAAACAGGAAGTAGTGTGTCCATCTCAATACACTTCCTGTTCATACCTCCCAACTTTGTAAAGTCCCTTCGCGGGACATTCTGATGTCCCCTCCCCCCTTGCCACAGAAGTTGTTGAGCGGGGGGGGGGATGGTTGCCGCTGGAACATTTAAAAAAAGAAAAAGAGGACTTGCAAAAGAAAAAAAAAATTTTTAAAGCGGGGGGGCTCTTACCTGCTGCTGCTGCTCCTCTTCTTCTCTTCATGTTTCCTGCTGTGCGGGAAACATGATAGTCTAGCGGGAGTGCGGGAAGGAGGAGCCTCTGCGGGTAAAACCCGCACAATCCGTGCCAGTTGGGAGGTATGCCTGTTATGTTGCCTAGCAACACTTACTCCACTCAATCCTATAAAACAATGCTACCAAAGAATAATCCTTCTTTTTGCAATGGTAATGGTGTTTTCCATACAGTGTACTCTTCAAACTATGAAAAATATTTCTATGTCTCCTCAGCTATAAATATTACAGTTCATATGAGTCATTAACCAGAGGAGGATGCCTTTAGAACAAACTTTTTCTTCACACCAGCCCCACAAAAAAATTTAAACCACTACATCATCCCCTGAATAAATAAACTGGAAAATAGCAAGATCCATTGTCTGCTCTATTTTGAGTAGTAACGTGATTTATAAGCTCGCCTTATTTCGTATGAATGTAGGTGTGAGGTCTCCGTTGGCATTTTGATGGCCCAGCATGTTGGGGTCACACTTACTAAGCCCTGCCTAAACAAATCACAAACAAGAGAGCTCTGGTAAGCAAGGCATTCCTATGTTTTTCACCTCCACCTCCAACATAAAGAGAGTCTTGTGATTGTAAGTTCAGCTACCTCCGCAGCATAAAGTACAGTCTGTCCCGGTAAAAATTATAGCAGTTGAGCTGTGGTCGGGGTATGGCGAGGACCCTGAGCTGTGGCCAAGGCAGTTTGCTGAATCTGTATCTCTCCAGATCTCCGAACAAGTAGCGATTACAGCTAAGAAAATTCCAAATTTACATGCAAAACCATAAAAACTTTTTTCATGGCTAACGGGATGAAATTAAATTTCACTAGGTAACAAACCAACTGGTACAAGGCAGGCTTTGTCACCGCTGTGTGTATATGTAAAAAGTTTGCGTAAAACTGGCGGTTTATTTATTGCATAAGTATACTGCCTCATTTATCTCTTGGTAAACATAAAGGTGACTAACTGTGTTTGTATTTAATGTTATATAGTGTTCAAAATATAAATGAACAACTGTGCAGCAAAATTATTCCTTGTGCAATTATATACCTGTACATAAACTGTGTGTGTGTATATATATATATATATATATATATATATATATATATATATATATATATATATTAATTAGGGCTGTTACTGATTAAAATTTTCGTGTTCGATTAATCGATTTTTTTTTTAATCGAATTAATCGACTAATTTCGATTAATTATAACGCACATAGATCCAACTACTTTTAGCTGATCTCCTTGCAGGCCGATTCCCAGTGCAGCTACCAACCACTGGAAAAATGGATAGCAGGATACAAAAAACACACAAAGGCCGCGCTCGATGGGAATAGCATAGTCTTTATAGTCTTCAAGTAGGTAACAAAATAAATATTGCACTGGAGATAAAATCGTTGTAGCTACATAAACTGTAAAAATGGTGCGAGTAATACCAAACGGTAGCAAAAGCAGTCATAAAAACATCTAGCTAAGTATGATACTGGTATAAAAATGTGTACAACGATACCACTGCTGAATCCAGATGAGAAGGGGCTAACATCAGTCCGTCGGCATTTAGATGTCCCGTGAAGGGAACTATCACAACTCCCAGTGGATGGCTGTAGAATCCCAGGTTGATAGAGAGAAGTGTAACAGCCCTTGCGTGTGGCAGATAGTAAGGTCCCGCCGGCATGCAGATATGAAGGCACAGCAAAGGAGCCCTTCAGATGGACACGGCAAGCCCCGCCGGTGCCCGTGACGTCACCGGATCTCCCTGAAGACCCGGAAGCCGGGGGAGAGGTGAGTACCAATCAAAAGAATTTATAGTTAATTTCCACAGCCCTAATATTAATATATATATATATATATATATATATATATATATATATGTGTGTGTGTAAAAATATATCTGGATACGGTAGCAAAGTGATTCCCCGTGCAATGATATACATACAGTTGTATGCAAAAGTTTAGAAACCCCTGACAATTTCCATGATTGTCATTTATAAATATTTGTTCCCCATCTTTCTTTCTTTATGAATATTTGGGTGTTTGGATCAGCAATTTCATTTTGATCTATCAAATAACTGAAGGACACAGTAATATTTCAGTAGTGAAATGAGGTTTATTGGATTAACAGAAAATGCGCAATATGCATCAAAACAAAATTAGACAGGTGCATAAATTTGGGCACCCCAACAGAAAAATCACATCAATATTTAGTAGAGCCTCCTTTAGCAGAAATAACAGCCTCTAGATCAGTGGTTCTCAACTTGGGGGTCGAATGATAATTTGCCAAGGGTCACCAAATCCTGGGCTGTTCCTGAAGCCCGCACCTCTCTCCCAGCCTTTTTGCGGCCACCCAGCAGGGCTGTACCTGGAGCCCACGGCCACCCACTCAGCCTCTTTGCAGCCGCCAATTCAGTTCATGGCATGGCTGGGGGGCAGAGACTAGAGGTCAGCTGACTGGTGAGGAATGTGAAGTGGGAGGGGCTGGAGGAGACCATATCTCCTGATTTCGGTAGAGGTGTCACTGCTATGAGACACCACAAAGTTGGAGACACAGTGAAGCCGGAGACACAGTGAGTAACACTACCTGTGATTATAGTTCCCATTAAAACTCCCCACTACAGTTCTCAGATCAGCAGATGACCTTGATCAAGAGCACCTATGTTGGCTGATCAGAACTCCCCCCAGCACTGCCACTCATCCCAACTCCCTGCCAGCACTGCCACTCATCCCAACTCCCCGCCAGCACTGCCACTCATCCCAACTCCCCACCAGCACTGCCACTTATCCCAACTCCCCGCCAGCACTGCCACTTATCCAAACTCCCCGCCAGCACTGCCACTTATCCCAACTCCCTGCCAGCACTGACACTTATCCCAACTCCCCGCTAGCACTGACACTTATCCCAACTCCCTGCCAGCACTTCCACTTATCCCAACTTCCCGCCAGCACTGCCACTTATCCCAACTCCCCGCCAGAACTGCCACTTATCCCAACTCCCCACCAGCACTGCCACTTATCCCAACTCCCCGCCAGCACTGCCACTCATCCCAACTCCCCGCCAGAACTGCCACTTATCCCAACTCCCCACCAGCACTGCCACTCATCCCATTATCCCCCCCCCACCACTCATCCCATTATCCCCCCCCCCCATCAAAGAGTAAGAGAAGGAATAAAAATGGAGAATACATGGAAGGGAGAGGGGAAAAAAGGGGGAGGAACAAAAGAAAAAGGGAGAGAAAGAATAAGAGAAAGAACAAGAAATATGGCTAGAGAGAGGGATGGGGGGGGACAAGAAATTAGGATAGAGAGGGATAAAAGGGAAAGAAAGGAGAACAAAGAGAAAGAGCGGTACCTCCCAAAATGTTCCATAAGGGGTTTTAATACTGTACAACTGAAAGAGACTCGGGGAGCGCTAAATGTCCGTGGGTTAGGGGCACAATTTACTTGTCTTGTGTTGGGTGCTGACAACCCACGCTACGAAAATTATTTTACTGTTGGGGGTCCCCACAACTTGGGAAATTTTATCAAGGGGTCACACACTAGAAAGGTTGAGAACCACTGCTCTAGACGCTTCCTATAGCCTGTAATGAGTGTCTGGATTCTGGATGAATGTATTTTGGACCATTCCTCCTTACAAAACATCTCCAGTTCAGTTCAGATGGTTGCCGAGCATGGACAGCCCGCTTCAAATCACCCCACAGATGTTCAATGATATTCAGGTCTGGGGACTGGGATGGCCATTCCAGAACATTGTACTTGTTCCTCTGCATAAATGCCAGAGTAGATTTTGAGCAGTGTTTTGGGTCGTTGTCTTGTTGAAATATCCAGCCCCGGAGTAACGTCAACTTTGTGACTGATTCCTCAACATTATTCCCAAGAATCTGCTGATATTGAGTGGAATCCATGTGAACCTCAACTTTAACCAGATTGCCAGTACCAGCACTGGCCACACAGCCCCACAACATGAACCTCCACCAAATTTTACTGTGGGTAGCAAGTGTTTTTCTTGGCATGCTGTGTTCTTTTGCCGCCATGCATAACTCCCCTTGTTATGACCAAATAACTCAATCTTTGTTTCATCAGTCCACAGCACCTTATTCCAAAATTAAGCGGGCTTGTCCAAATGTGCGTTTGCATACCTCAATCGACTCCGTTTCTGGCATGTGTGCAGAAAAGGCTTCTTTCGCTCTCCCATACAGCTTCTCCCTGTGCAAAGTGCGCTGAATTGTTGAAGGATGCACAGTGACACCATCTGCAGCAAGTTGATGTTGTAGGTCTTTGGAGATGGTCTGAGAGATGTTTTTTGACCGTTCTCACCATCCTTCGCCTCTCCAATATTTTATGTGGCCTGCCACTTCTGGCCTTAACAAGAACTGTGCCTGTGGTCTTCCATTTCCTCACAGTGGACACTGACAGCTTATATCTCTGCAAGAGCTTTTTGTAGCCTTCCCCTGAACCATAATGTAGAACAATCCTTGTTTTCAGGTCATTTAAGAGTTGTTTTGAGGCCCCCATGTTGCCTCTCTTCAGAGGAGAGTCAAAGAGAACAACAACTTGCAATTGGCCACCTTAACCCCTTCGCGCCCAGCATACGAAAATATGCGGCCACAATGTGGCTCTACAATGCCGGGAGGCCGTGTTTATACGGCCTCCCCTTTCCTCGTTCCCCGCGCGCGCTCCCGAGCGCGCATCGGGGAACTACTGTGCTGGCCGTGTCCCTTGGACACAGCCATTCACAGATCGCGGTAAATAGCCAATCACAGCAGCTATTTACAGCGCGATCGAGGAGCCCAATGAGAGATGATCTCAAATGTAAACATATGAGATCATCTCTCATTGCCGGCTCTCCCTCCTCACACAGACACCGCGTGTGAGGAGGGAGAGCGATCTGTGTGAGTGTGAGCTATTTCAGTGCTATTTCAGTGCCCAATCAGTGCCCAATCAGTGCCCAATCAGTGCCCAGTGAAAACACAGTGAAAACACAGTGCCCACCTGTGCCCACCTGTACTCACCTGTGCTCACCTGTACCCACCTGTACTCACCTGTACCCACCTGTGATCAGTGCACATCTGTGCAATACGTGCTCATCCGTGCCCACCTGTGCCACCTCATCCGTGCCCACCTGTGCCACCTCATCTGTGCCGCCTCATTAGTGCCATCTGTGCCGCCTCATTAGTGCCATCTGTGCCACCTCAGTGCCATCTTTGCCATCAATAAGTGCACATCTGTGCTGCCTCATCAGTGTACATCTGTTCCACCACCTCCATACCCATCTGTGCCACCATCTCAGTACCCATCTGCGCCACCTCAGTACCCATCTGCCCCACCTCAGTACCCATCTGCGCCACCTCAGTACCCATCTGTGCCGCCTTATTAGTGCACATCTGTGCAATCAATCAGGGCCCATCTGCGCCACACACCTGTGAAGTCGCATCCCCACCGCCAGCAACCAAAAGATGTCAAAAATATGTTTTACCGCCGAGGAGGCATACCAAATTCTTTCCACGCCTGAGAGCGACGGGGAGCTCTCTTTTTCAGATTCCGATTCAGGTTCAGAGTCGGACGTAAACTATGAGCCGGTCTTCAGTAGTGGAACAGAGACAGCCTCAGAGGAGGAAGATAGTCGGCCTGCCAAAAGAAGGCGCTCTGCTGAGGCAGCAGTAGCATCCACCAGCACCGCAGTGCCATCCACCAGCACCGCAGTGCCATCCACCAGCACCGCAGTGCCATCCACCAGCACCACAGTGCCATCCACCAGCACCGCAGTGCCTCAGCAAGAAAGGCCAAGGACCCATGCCGGCCTTCCCTATGCCCTCCAGAACCCCTTGTGGCTTCCTCCTAATTCTGGAGAAGCAAACATTCCCCCCTTTCACTGCCCAGCCAGGAGTCCAGGTGAACATGGACAATTTTTCCCCAATCAATTTTTTCAATTTAATTTTCACCGAGGACATGCTAGCCAACATTGTCACCCAGTGCAACCTATTTGCCCAGCAATTTATTGCAAGTAATCCTACATCATATTATGCCCGTCCCTTCGAGTGGAGAGACCTAACGGTGGAGGAGTTGAAGGTTTTTTTAGGCCTCACATTTTGCATGGGACTCAACCCAAAAAACACTTTTCGTTCCTTTTGGTCCAAACGCCCCATCTATCACATGCCAATATTCTCCAACGTAATGCCCAGAACCAGGTACCTCATGATCATGAGGTTTCTCCACTTCAACGATAACACCCAGTGCCTTCCCCGAAATCACCCAAATTATGACAGGCTTTTCAAAATTCGGCCCTTACTAAATTATTTTTCAGAAGTATTCCCCCAGTTATATACCCCGGACCAACACATATGTGTGGATGAGTCCCTTGTTAAATTTAGTGGCAGGCTTAAAATAAAGCAATTTATCCCCAGCAAAAGGGCCCGCTATGGGGTGAAGGTGTACAAACTTTGTGACCGAGTCACAGGGTACCTGTATGGCTTCCTAGTGTACGAAGGGAAGGACACCCAGCTGCATCCCCCCAATTGCCCAGACTACTTGGGAACAAGCGGGAAAGTTGTTTGGCAACTCATCAGCCCCCTACTGGAAAAAGGCTACCATTTATATGTAGATAACTTTTACACATCTCTTCCCCTGTTTCGCAACCTTCACCTGAAGAAGACGCCAGCATGTGGCACGGTCAGAAAGAACCGGAAGGGCTTTCCTCAAAGTCTTGTAAATAAGAAGTTGAGAAGAGGAGAGTCGGCAAGTCTGCGAAACAAGGAGGTTCTGGCAGTGAAGTGGAAGGACAGAAGGGATGTATACATGTTATCTTCCATCCACAACGATACCTTCGTGGAAATCCCCAGAAGGAATGGCACCACCATCCAAAAGCCCAAATGCATCCAGGACTACAATTTGTTCATGGGGGGAGTCGACTTTAACGATCAAATGCTGGAACCCTATCTTTCCACAAGATGGACATACCATTGGTATAAAAAAGTAGCAATTTATTTTTTTCATTTGGCCATATATAACTCTTATATTATTTACCGCAAGTCCACCCAAAACCCCCTACCCTTCCTTGGCTACCAGGAGGAAATCACCACTGCCCTGATATTCCAGAATGGCCCACAGCATCCGATCTGATGTTATGAGTCGACTCTCCGAACGTCACTTTCCCGATAAAGTCCCTCCCACAGCAACAGGCCGACAAGGTAAAAAAAAATGTAAGGTGTGTGCCAGTGGAGGAGTCAGACGAGACACAGTTTATTATTGTGCTGAGTGTCCTTCCCAACCAGGCCTCTGTGTAATTGGCTGCTTTCGCCGTTACCATACTTTACTAAATTATTAGTGAAGTATGGTAAACGTAATCCTCATTGCCTGCCTTCACACCGCTTATGCTACTGCCTGCTCTGTAACTGACCCTGGCTTGTTATTCGACCACGCTTCTGCCTAACGATTCTGTACTACCTCTGCCTGATCCGGAACTGACCCTGGACTGTTATTTGACCACGCTTCTGCCTAGCGATTCTGTACTACCTCTGCCTGATCTGGAACTGACCCTGGACTGTTATTCGACCACGCTTCTGCCTAGCGATTCTGTACTACCTCTGCCTGATCTGGAACTGACCTTGGACTGTTTGACCATGCTTTTTGCCTGCCTCTTGGATTGATCTTGTACCCTGCTACTGGACTAGTGGGATTCAACACAGGGGTCTCACATATGTGAGGGGCTCCAGAAAAGTTTTTCTGGATGAAGAAAACTTATTTTTTTGTTTTCTCATCCTAGATTAGGGTCTGGAGACTCAGAGGCTTCAAAGAGATTTGGGTGGGAGAAGCCTCTACCCCTGTCTCCATTCTGTCCTGAACAAGACCCTACTTCTGCCTGCTGCCTGTAGGACCTATGCCCTGACCACACCAAATGGACCTGCCTACTACCAGGACTAATATTTTTGGCACTGCTTACAATATTTCTGCCTGCACTGACCCAGGACTGTTTATGGACAGTATCCCTGCCTGCTGCCTGGACAATTGTGTATGCCATTGCTGATGAAGTCCCTGCCTGCTGCCTGGACCAGTGCTATCCTGCTGTGTAGAACTGCGCTACTAAAACCACAGGTAATATTTTGTTTACGCTTTGCTCAGCATAATGTATTTTGGGGTGTAATTCTTGGTATGTGCATGCTATGTGTCCCTAGAACATCTGATGGTGTTCCTTGCATGTTGGGCCTCTGTATGTGGACAGGCTGTGTAAAAGTCCCACACATGGGGTATCGCCATACTCAGGAGGAGTAGTAGAATGTATTTTGGGGTGTCATTTTTGCTATGTAAATGTTATGTGTTGGAGATATCTTATAAACTGACAACTTAGTGTAAAAAAAATGAGTTTTCATATTTTTTCCACATTTTCCAAAAACTTCTGGAAAAAAATGAACCATTCAAAAGACTCATTATGCCTCATAGATTATACGTTGGGGTGTTAGCTTTCCAAAATGGGGTAATTTTGTGGGTGTTTCCATTGTCCTGGTGCTCCAGGGCCTTCAAAACTATAATAGGTGGTTGAGAAATGAGATGTGTAATTTATGCGCCTAGAATGCCTGAAGGTGCTACTTCAATGTAGGTCCTCTGTATGTGGACAGGCTGTCTAAAAGTCCCACACATGGGGTATCGCCATACTCAGGAGGAGTAGTAGAATGTATTTTGGGGTGTCATTTTTGCTATGTAAATGCTATGTGTTGGAGATATCTTATAAGCTGACAACTTAGTGTAAAAAAAATGCGTTTTCATATTTTTTCCAAATTTTCCAAAAACTTCTGGAAAAAAATGAACCATTCAAAAGACTCATTATGCCTCATAGATTAGACGTTGGGGTGTTAGCTTTCCAAACTGGGGTCATTTTGTGGGTGTTTCCATTGTCCATTGTCCTGGTGCTCCAGGGCCTTCAAAAGTGTAATAGGTAGTCAACTAGTTAGATGTGTATGTAGCCAGGCAGTAAAAAAGTCCACACATGTGGTATCGTAATACTCAGGAGGAGTAGCAGAATGTATTTTGGGGTGTCATTTGTGGTATGCACATGCCATGTGAGAGAAATAAGCTATTACAATGACAATTTTGAGGAAAAAAAAAATCGTAATTTTGCAAAGAATCGTGGGAAAAAATTACAACTTCAAATAACTCACCATGCCTCTTACTAAATACCTTGGAATGTCTACTTTCCAAAAAGGGGTTATTTGGGGGGCATTTGTACTTTCCTGGCTTGTAGTGATGAGCCGAACACCCCCGGGTTCGGTTCGCACCAGAACCCGCGAACGGACCGAAAGTTCGAACGAACATTAGAACCCTATTAAATACAATGGATGCGAACGTTCGAATTCTAAAGTGCTAATTATAACAACTATTATGCATGTTATTGTCCTAAAAAGGGTTTGGGAACCCGGGTTCTGCACCAGGGGACATGTATCAATGCAAAAAGAAGTTTTAAAAACGGTCGTTTTTCGGGAGCAGTCATTTTAATGATGCATAAAGTGAAAAAAAAAAAGTCAAATATTCCTTTAAATATCGTACCTGGGGGGTGTCTAAAGTATGCCTGTGAAGTGCCACGTGTTTCCCGTGTTTAGAACTGTCCCTGCACAAAATGACACTTCTAAAGGAAAAAAAAGCCATTTAAAACTGCTTGCGGCTTTAATGTAATGTCTGGTCCCGGTAATATGGATGAAATTCTTTAAGAAAAATGGCATAGCTACCCCATGACCCCCCCCCTACCCCAGCCCATTACCAGCCCCTTTGGGTCTTGTATGGATATTAAGGGGAACCCCGCACATAAAATAAAAAAGGCCCTATATACTCTGAACAGCCCTATACAGGCGGTGCATACAAGACAGGGACTGTAGGTTTGTTCTTATGTAGAGTCTGTTTGTAATTTTGAACAGGTACATTGTTGAAGTGTAGCTCCAGACCAAAAATCTATTTTTAAACTTTTTGGAAAACATAGGTAAGGGTTATCACCCCTGTAACATTTGTTTTGCTGTCTGTGCCCCTGTTCAGAACATTTCACCTCACTTTCCGTCCCAATGACAACTGTTTTTGAAATGTGGTGTTTTTCTTGAAACAAGGATTGCTGATAAAGCATCAGTACAGAGGAGACACCTTTCTCCCATATTTATTCTTACAGGAGAGAATTTTCCTTCCTAGTGGTAGATTTCCTCTCACTTCCTGTTGTCTTCTTGCGTTTGCAAGTAGGAGTCGTTTGTAAGTTGGATGTTTGAAAGTAGGGACCTGCCGTATATACTCTGCAGAAATAGGCCCCTTAGTTGTTGGTGTTGGCACAACACTGTAAGCACTCACAGTTACTCTTGGTTGGTGCTGGAACGCCCTGCTGTCAACTATTATATCAGGAATTTTAATTACATATAATTGTTGAACAGTGGTAGTAAAAATTGGGCCTTTGATGGTGGTGCTGGTGCCACAACACTGTAAGCCCTGACAGTTACTCTTGGTGGGTGCAGCAATGGGCCCTGCTGTGAATTATTAGATCAAGAATTGTAATTACATGCCCCTGTTGAACAGGGGCTGAAAAATTGGGCCTTAGGCACTGGTGGCACAACACTGCAACCCCTCACAGCAACTGTACTTGGAGCACAGCAATGAGCCCTGTTGCAAAGTATTGCTTCAAAAATTGTAATGACACGCCCCTGTTAAACAGGGGCTGAAAAATTGGGCCTTAGGCACTGGTGGCACAACACTGCAACTCCTCACAGATACTGTACTTGGAGCACACCAATGAGCCCTGTTGCAAAGTATTGCTTCAAAAATTGTAATGACACGCCCCTGTTAAACAGGGGCTGAAAAATTGGGCCTTAGGCACTGGTGGCACAACACTGCAACTCCTCACAGATACTGTACTTGGAGCACAGCAATGAGCCCTGTTGCAAAGTATTGCTTCAAAAATTGTAATTACACGCCCCTGTTAAACAGGGGCTGAAAAATTGGGCGTTAGGCACTGGTGGCACAACACTGCAACTCCTCACAGATACTGTACTTGGAGCACAGCAATGAGCCCTGTTGCAAAGTATTGCTTCAAAAATTGTAATTACACGCCCCTGTTAAACAGGGGCTGAAAAATTGGGCGTTAGGCACTGGTGGCGGCACCCATAAACAAAAATGATCTTACAAGCTATCATCATCAATCGTATCATTGAGGACTCGGAGGAGGAGGATAGCCAGTCAACATAACAGCACAGGCACTCAGCATCAGCATCAGTCTTGAAGGGATGTGACATGTTAAAATCAATTAGTCTGTTATATCAGCATCAGGTGTGTGGTAGCTGGTGGTGATCCAAGACTGGTTCATCTTGATGAAAGTCAGTCGATCAACCGAGTCGGTGGACAGGCGCACCCTGTGATCCGTGACAAATCCTCCAGCAGCACTGAATGTGCGTTCCGAAAGAACGCTGGATGCAGGACAGGCCAGTAGCTCAATTGCATACTGTGCAAGCTCTGGCCAGTGATCCATCCTCAAGACCCAGTAAGCCAGAGGATTTTCGGTGGGGAAGGTGTCCAAGTCTGACCTTGCCCCTAGATATTCCTGCACCATGTTTATCAGACGCTGGCGATGGTTGCTGGAACCGATCATACTTTGGGGCTGCGGACTAAAGAATTGTCTGAACGCATCGGTCAGACGGCCAGCCTTCCCCACCGCTCCTTCTTTGTCTGGCCGAAGCCTCAGCAACTCGTTGTCCAGGACCAGGAGTTTGCAACCTCCCAGTCTCTGGGAACGCGTTGCACAGACCTTTCTGCAAGGCCTCCCGGAGTTGTCTCATCCTCTGCTCCCTCTGCGACGGTAACATAAGGTCCGCAACCTTACCCTTGTACCGTGGATCAAGGAGAGTGGCCAGCCAGTAATGGTCCCTCTCCTTGATCCGAAGAATACGAGGATCCTTCCGCAGACTTTGCAGGATCAGGGAGGCCATGCAGCGTAGGTTTGCTGAGGCATTCGCTCCGGAGTCCTCTGGGTCACTAAGGACGACATGATCCGCAGCCACCTCCTCCCAGCCACGTACAAGTCCACTGGTTTCTTGGGACTGTAAATCATCCCTAAAAGACTGCTGCTGATGATGCTGAGTGCCAGCCTCCACCTCCATGCTGACACAATCCTCCTCCTCCTCCTCCTCCTCCTCCTCCTCTTCCTGTGCGATGGGTGGGACAGAAGGAACACTGTCTGGGTAAAGGGGGCCTTGAGAGGCAAGGAAGTCCTCCTCTTCCTGCCTCTGTTCTGCCTCAAGTGCCCTGTCCATTATTCCACGCAGCGTGTGCTCCAACAGGTGGACAAGAGGTACAGTGTCACTGATGCATGCACTGTCACTGCTCACCATCCTCGTGGCCTCCTCAAATGGTGCCAGGACAGTGCATGCATCCCTGATCATGCCCCACTGGCGTGGAGAAAAAAAACCAAGCTCCCCTGACCCTGTCCTGGTGCCGTAGTCGCACAGGTACTCATTGATGGCCCTCTGCTGCGTGTGCAGCCACTGCAGCATGGCCAACGTTGAGTTCCACCTGGTGGGCATGTCACATATAAGGCGGTTCTTGGGCAGGTTCAACTCCTTTTGCAGCTCAGCCAGGCGAGCACTGGCATTATAAGATCTGCGGAAATGCACACAGACTTTCCTGGCCTGCCTCAGGACATCCTGTAAGCCCGGGTACCTGCCCAAGAAGCGCTGCACCACCAGGTTAAGGACGTGAGCCACACAGGGCACATGGGTCAGTTGTCCCTGTCGGAGGGCGGAGAGGAGGTTGGTGCCATTGTCGCAAACCACCATTCCTGGCTTAAGCTGGCGTGGCGTCAACCACCTCTCGGCCTGGCCCTGCAGAGCAGACAGGACCTCTGCCCCAGTGTGGCTTCTGTCCCCCAAACACACCAGCGCAAGCACGGCATGGCATCTTTTTGCCTGCGTACTTGCGTAGCCCCGTGAACGGCTACGGAGCACCGCTGGTTCATAGGACAAACCACAGGAAGAGGCCATGGAGGAAGAAGAAGAGGAGGGGGTGGAGGAGAGAGGTGTGTCACAACCAGTAGTAGCATTTTGGAGGCGTGGCGGTGGGACAACCTCCAACACTACTGCACCTTGTCCTGAATCCTTCCCAGCTGCCAAAAGAGTGACCCAATGGGCCGTGAAAGAAAGGTAACGTCCCTGTCCATGCCTGCTGGACCATGAGTCAGCGGTAATATGCACCTTACCGCTGACCGCCCTGTCCAGCGAGGCCAAGACATTGCCTTCCACATGCCGGTAGAGAGCCGGAATAGCCTTCCGTGAGAAAAAGTGGCGTTTGGGAACCTGCCACTGAGGAACTGCACATTGCACAAACTCACGGAAGGGGGCCGAGTCTACCAACTGAAAAGGCAGCAGTTGAAGCGCTAGCAATTTAGCCAAGCTAGCATTCAACCGCTGGGCATGTGGATGGCTGGGAGTGAACTTCTTTCGACGGTCCAGCAGCTGGGGCAGGGAAATTTGCCTGCTAGAATCGGACGTCGGTGTACTGCTAGCAGAGTGGGCGCAAGTACTTGGCTGTGACACACCTAATTCTACACCTTCATTCCTCTCAGTGCATGTTTCAGAGAGGACTGAAGTTATAGTGGGGTTGGAGATCCCAGCTGATGCGGTGCAAGGAGAGGTCCGCTTTGTTCTTTGGTGTGGGTCTTTGAGGTAGGCTTGCCAACGAGCTGCATGGCAGGTCAACATATGTCTGGTCAGGCATGTGGTACCCAAGCGGCTGATGTTTTGGCCACGCGATATACGCTTGAGACATATGTTGCAAACAGCAGCTGTGCGATCTGATGCACTAGCCTCAAAAAAGGCCCACACCAAAGAACTTTTTGAATGACGGGCAGAGGCAGCGCCCTGCACAGGCGGAGCTCTGCGGTGTGATTCCGTCGGTGTACTGCCCTTACGCTGGCCACCAAAGGGCATCCTGCCTCGTTGGAGATGTGCCTCCTCCTCATCCTCCTCCTCCTCCTCTCTCCTATTAGGCACCCACGTGGAGTCAGTGACCTCATCATCCCCTCCCTCCTCATCACTGGAGCCAATCTGGCAGTATGCTGCAGCTGCTGGAACATGACTGCCAGATTGGTGTCCTTCTTGAGCATCCCCTCTGTCTGCTCTCACGCTACTGCCTTCCTCTAGCTGGGTTTCATCATCAGACCCTTCGAAACGCTGGGCATCCTCCTGGAGCATGTACCCAACACTGTGCTGAAACAGTTCGGGGGACTCCTCAGGAGGAGGACATGGTGGGTCTAGGGAAGGAGTGACTGATGATTTGTCTGACATTGATACCAGGGAAGACGACGCTTTGGCAGCTGCTTTTCCAGTACCCTGAGCCTGGGTGAGAGAGGATGAGGAGGAGGAGGAGGGCTTGGTCATCCACTCTACCAAGTCTTCGGCATGATGTGGCTCAACATGTCCAGCTGCCGAAAAGAAGGACAAGCGTGTCCCATGGCCATGTGCTGATGACAATGCACCGCGTCCACGACCAGCACTGTTGCCCCCAGACACAGAGCCTGCTTGCCCTCTTTTATTGCCTCCTGACTGTCTGCCTCTCCTTGTTTGCCTTCCAGACATTCTAATAGATGGCCTGCAGGGAGATGGGAAAAAAGCAATAAGGGCTACCTTCAGGTGTCCTTCTCTGTCCCTTGAAACAAGGACTTGCAGAGTGAAATAAACTGACACTCTCCCTACCTACAGTTTTCTGTCCCTAGAATAAATGTTTTTTTTAATCACAATATAGCACAAGGACAATTCAGTCACTGTCCTTCCAGGTCCCTGGAAACAAGGACTTGCAGAGTGAAATAAACTGACACTCTCCCTATCTACAGTTTTCTGTCCCTAGAATAAATGTTTTTTTTAATCACAATATAGCACAAGGACAATTCAGTCACTGTCCTTCCAGGTCCCTGGAAACAAGGACTTGCAGAGTGAAAGAAAAAAAACACTCTCCCTACCTACAGTTTTCTGTCCCTAGAAAAAATGTTTTTTTTAATCACAATATAACACAAGGACAATTCACTCACTGTCCTTCCAGGTCCCTGGAAACAAGGACTTGCAGAGTGAAATAAACTGACACTCTCCCTACCTACAGTTTTCTGTCCCTAGAATAAATGTTTTTTTTAAGCACAATATAGCACAAGGACAATTCACTCACTGTCCTTACAGGTCCCTGGAAACAAGGACTTGCAGAGTGAAAGAAAAAAAACACTCTCCCTACCTACAGTTTTCTGTCCCTAGAATAAATGTTTTTTTTAATCACAATATAGCACAAGGACAATTCAGTCACTGTCCTTCCAGGTCCCTGGAAACAAGGACTTGCAGAGTGAAAGAAAAAAAACACTCTCCCTACCTACAGTTTTCTGTCCCTAGAAAAAATGTTTTTTTTAATCACAATATAACACAAGGACAATTCACTCACTGTCCTTCCAGGTCCCTGGAAACAAGGACTTGCAGAGTGAAATAAACTGACACTCTCCCTACCTACAGTTTTCTGTCCCTAGAATAAATGTTTTTTTTAATCACAATATAGCACAAGGACAATTCAGTCACTGTCCTTCCAGGTCCCTGGAAACAAGGACTTGCAGAGTGAAATAAACTGACACTCTCCCTACCTACAGTTTTCTGTCCCTAGAATAAATGTTTTTTTTAAGCACAATATAGCACAAGGACAATTCACTCACTGTCCTTACAGGTCCCTGGAAACAAGGACTTGCAGAGTGAAAGAAAAAAAACACTCTCCCTACCTACAGTTTTCTGTCCCTAGAAAAAATGTTTTTTTTAATCACAATATAACACAAGGACAATTCACTCACTGTCCTTCCAGGTCCCTGGAAACAAGGACTTGCAGAGTGAAATAAACTGACACTCTCCCTACCTACAGTTTTCTGTCCCTAGAATAAATGTTTTTTTAATCACAATATAGCACAAGGACAATTCAGTCACTGTCCTTCCAGGTCCCTGGAAACAAGGACTTGCAGAGTGAAATAAACTGACACTCTCCCTACCTACAGTTTTCTGTCCCTAGAATAAATGTTTTTTTTAATCACAATATAGCACAAGGACAATTCAGTCACTGTCCTTCCAGGTCCCTGGAAACAAGGACTTGCAGAGTGAAATAAACTGACACTCTCCCTACCTACAGTTTTCTGTCCCTAGAATAAATGTTTTTTTTAATCACAATATAGCACAAGGACAATTCACTCACTGTCCTTACAGGTCCCTGGAAACAAGGACTTGCAGAGTGAAATAAACTGACACTCTCCCTACCTACAGTTTTCTGTCCCTAGAATAAATGTTTTTTTTAAGCACAATATAGCACAAGGAGAATTCACTCACTGTCCTTCCAGGTCCCTGGAAACAAGGACTTGCAGAGTGAAAGAAAAAAAACACTCTCCCTACCTACAGTTTTCTGTCCCTAGAAAAAATGTTTTTTTTAATCACAATATAACACAAGGACAATTCACTCACTGTCCTTCCAGGTCCCTGGAAACAAGGACTTGCAGAGTGAAATAAACTGACACTCTCCCTACCTACAGTTTTCTGTCCCTAGAATAAATGTTTTTTTTAATCACAATATAGCACAAGGACAATTCAGTCACTGTCCTTCCAGGTCCCTGGAAACAAGGACTTGCAGAGTGAAATAAACTGACACTCTCCCTACCTACAGTTTTCTGTCCCTAGAATAAATGTTTTTTTTAATCACAATATAGCACAAGGACAATTCAGTCACTGTCCTTCCAGGTCCCTGGAAACAAGGACTTGCAGAGTGAAATAAACTGACACTCTCCCTACCTACAGTTTTCTGTCCCTAGAATAAATGTTTTTTTTAATCACAATATAGCACAAGGACAATTCACTCACTGTCCTTACAGGTCCCTGGAAACAAGGACTTGCAGAGTGAAATAAACTGACACTCTCCCTACCTACAGTTTTCTGTCCCTAGAATAAATGTTTTTTTTAAGCACAATATAGCACAAGGAGAATTCACTCACTGTCCTTCCAGGTCCCTGGAAACAAGGACTTGCAGAGTGAAAGAAAAAAAACACTCTCCCTACCTACAGTTTTCTGTCCCTAGAAAAAATGTTTTTTTTAATCACAATATAACACAAGGACAATTCACTCACTGTCCTTCCAGGTCCCTGGAAACAAGGACTTGCAGAGTGAAATAAACTGACACTCTCCCTACCTACAGTTTTCTGTCCCTAGAATAAATGTTTTTTTAATCACAATATAGCACAAGGACAATTCAGTCACTGTCCTTCCAGGTCCCTGGAAACAAGGACTTGCAGAGTGAAATAAACTGACACTCTCCCTACCTACAGTTTTCTGTCCCTAGAATAAATGTTTTTTTTAAGCACAATATAGCACAAGGACAATTCACTCACTGTCCTTACAGGTCCCTGGAAACAAGGACTTGCAGAGTGAAAGAAACTGACACTCTCCCTACCTACAGTTTTCTGTCCCTAGAATAAATGTTTTTTTAAGCACAATATAGCACAAGGACAATTCACTCACTGTCCTTCCAGGTCCCTGGAAACAAGGACTTGCAGAGTGAAAGAAACTGACACTGTCCCTACCTACAGTTTTCTGTCCCTAGAATAAATGTTTTTTTTAAGCACACTATAGCACAAGCACAAAACACACTGACACTCTCCCTACCTATCCTTCTCTTTCCCTAAACTAAAGGAATCCAGGTTAAGCAAGAAAGAAATAACAGTCACTGTCCCTGCCTATGCTGCTCTATCCCTGCTCCGGAACACACTACACTAGGCCGCCGTGCTGGCGGCCTTTTATAGTGTGGGGCGTGTACTAAACACCCTCAGCAATAATTGGCCACAGGCATCCTGCCTGTGGCCAATCATTGCTCTCCTCGCTGCCGGCGCTGTGATTGGCCAAGCATGCGGGGTCACAGTGCATGCTTGGCCAATCACAGCGCCTGGATGACACTGCGATGGCGTAGTGCATTGTGGGCCGTTCGCGTCACTCGAATTTGGCGCGAACGGCCCAAATCGTTCGATCTTCGTCGAACGATCGAACAGCCGATGTTCGAGTCGAACGTATGTTCGACTCGAACACGAAGCTCATCCCTACTGGCTTGTTAGGGTCTCAAGAAATGAGATAGGCCACCAGTACATCAGATGTGATAATTTTTTTATGATTTGCACTATAGCTTGTAGACTCTAAAACTTTCACACAGACCAAATAATTTCCAAAAATTTTGGCTTATTTTTATCAAAGATATGTAGCAGTATAAATTGTGGCCAAAATTTATGAAGAAAAATTAAAAATTTGCAAAATTTTATCACAGAAACTAAGAAAAATTCGTTTTTTTTCAAAATTTTCGGTCTTTTTTCATTTATAGTGCAAAAAAAAAACCCAGAGGTGATCAAATACCACCAAAAGAAAGCTCTATTTGTATGAAAAAAAGGACAAAAAAATCATTTGGGTACAGTGTTGCATGACTGAGTAATTGTCATTCAAAATGTGACAGCACTGAAAGCTGAAAATTGGTCTGGGCAGGAGGGGTGTTTAAGTGCCCAGTAAGCAAGTGGTTAAATACCTTTTCTCATGATTGGATGCACCTGTCTATGAAGTTCAAGGCTTAATGAGCTCACCAAACCAATTGTGTGATTCCAATTAATCAGTGCTAAGAAGTTACAGGTATTCAAATCAACAAAATGACAAGGGTGTCCAAATTTATGCACCTGTCTAATTTTGTTTTGATGCATATTGCACATTTTCTGTTAATCCAATAAACCTAATTTCACTACTGAAATATTACTGTGTCCTTCAGTAATTTGATAGATCAAAATGAAATTGCTGATCCAAACGCCCAAATATTTATAAATGACAATCATGGAAATTGTCTGGGGTTCCTAAACCTTTGCATACAACTGTATACTGTGTATATAGTACTATGCAAACGTTTTAGGCAGGTGTGGAAAAAATGCTGTAAATTAGGAATTCCTTTAAAAATATATATTTTAATTGCTTATTTTTATCAGTTTACAAATCGCAAAAATCTAAATCAAATCAATATTTTCTTAGACCCCCTTCGGCTTCAAACCAGCATCAATTTTAGGTAGACTTGCACAAAGTTGTTGAAGGAACCTCGGCAGGTAGGTTGTTCCACACATCTTGGAGAACTAAGCACAAAACTTCTATATTATTCACTTTGTTTAGAGAATATAGTGAAATTGTTTTCACTCAGAATACCTAATGATGGGCAAGAGAAATTTAACCACTTCAGCCCGGGAAGGATTTACCGCCTTCCCGACCAAGGCCTTTTTTGCGATACGGTACTGCGTCGCTTTAACTGACAATTGCGCGGTCTTGCGATGTTGTACCCAAACAAAATTCCCCACAAATAGAGCTTTCTTTTGGTGGTATTTGATCACCTCTGCGGTTTTTATTTTTTGCGCTATACACAAAAAAAGAGCGACAATTTGAAAAAAAGCAATATTTTTTGCTATAATAAATATCCCCAAAAATATATATAAAAAAACTAATTTCTTCCTCAGTTTAGGCCAATATGTATTCTTCTACATATATTTTTGGTAAAAAAAAAAATCGCAATAAGCATATATTGATTGGTTTGCACAAAAGTTATCACGTCTACAAAATAGGGGATAGATTTATGGCATTTTTATTATAATTTTTTTAAATTTTTTATTAGTAATGGTGACGATCTGTGATTTTTATCGTGACTGTGGCAGACAGATCGGACACTTTTTACACTATTTTGGGACCATTGGCATTTATGCAGTGATCAGTGCTATAAAAATGCACTGATTACTGTATAAATGTCACTGGCAGGAAAGGGGTTAAACACTCGGGTGCGATCAAGGGGTTAAGTGTGTTCTAACTGTAGGGGGATGGGCTCACTAGAACACGACAGAAATCCCTGTCATGTTGCTAGGCAGAACAGGGAAAGGCCTTGTTTACATAGGCATCTCTCCGCTCTGCCTGTCCGTGCCACAATCGCAGGTCACCGTCAGCGTCCGAGCGTCCGCTAGCCGCCGATGAATGAGTGATGCACGGGTACGTAGTTTTGCGCACCCGTACCACTTTGCCGACGTATATCGGTGTGAGTCGGTCGGCAAGTGGTTAAAGTCATATTTTTTTTTATTAAATAGACCCTCTGGGAGGTTTAACCACTTGCCGACCGCCTCCTGTAGATATACGTCGGCAGAATGGCATGGACAGGCACATCAACGTATCTGTACGTCTCCTTTAAGTGCCTGTCCGTGTGGCCGCCGGCGCGCCGCCGCCGGCGCGCTCGCGACCCTGCCGCCATTCCCGTGAGTCCCACGGACTCGATCGCCGCGGGGATCCCCGCGATCGTCTCACGGAGGTATGAAGCAGGGAGATGCTTTTGTAAACAAGCATCTCCCTGCTCTGCCTAGTGACAATGACACGGATCTCGGCTCCGTGTACTCGGAGCGGAGATCGGTGTCATGTGACACAGAGCCCAACCCCCCCTCAGTTAGAAACACAGTGCAGGGAACACTTAACCCCTACAGCGCCACCTAGTGGTTAACCCCTTCACTGCCAGTGTCATTTTCACAGTAACCAGTGCATTTTTTAGCACTGATCGCTGTGAGAATGCCAATGGTCCCAAAAATGTGTCAAAAGTGTCCGATGTGTCCGCCATAATGTCGCAGTCACGAAAAAAAATCGCTGCTCGGCGCCATAACTAGTAACAATTCTTTTTTAAGAAAAATGCCATAAAACTATCCCCTATTTTGTAAACGCTATAACTTTTGCGCAAACCAATCAATAAACGCTGATTGCAATTTTTTTTACCAAAAATATGTAGAAGAATACGTATCGGCCTAAACTGAGGGGAAAATTTTTTTTTTTATATATTTTTTAGGGATATTTATTATAGCAAAAAGTAAAAAATATTGTTTTTTTTCTAAAATTGTCGCTCTATTTTTGTTTATAGCGCAAAAAATAAAAACCGCAGAGGTGATCAAATACCACCAAAAGAAAGCTCTATTTGTGGGGAAAAAAGGACGTCAATTTTGTTTGGGAGCGACGTCGCAAGACTGCGCAATTGTCAGTTAAAGCGACGCAGTGCCGAATCGCAAAAAGGGGCCTAGTCTTTAACCAGCCAAAATGGTCCGGGGCTTAAGTGGTTAAACATTTAAAATTCAGCTGAGGCTGCAATACTCACCTCCATCTCCCCTTACTACTTTTTCTGTAAAGATTTCCTCAGACCCAGTGTCACTCAATCTGGAAAACTAAGAGGATTCCTGGATTGAAGAGCCTCATCAGCACCCCTCTAAGGGGGCTTCATCACAGCGTCCTTCAGACACAGTATAATGAGGCAAAAAGCCTGGAGTTGGGCTTGCACATAGTTGTAATGAAGAAATTTTTACTTTATTCACTAAGCTAAATGAACATTGTCTGCTCCTGTAAAATATAAATCTCCATTTAGGAAGATAACTCTTAAGCCCCGTACATACGATCGGTTTAACTGATGAAAACCGTCCGATGGATGGTTTTCATCAGACAAACCGATCGTGTATGGTACCCATCTGTCTTTTTTCCATCGGATGGAAAAAATAGAACTTGTTTTAAAATTTTCCGATGGATCAAGAACCGATGGTAATTTGCGATCGTCTATGGGCAAGTCCATCGCTTAAAAAACCCACGCATGCTCAGAATCAAGTCGACGCATGCTCAGAAGCATTAAACTTAATTTTTCTTGGCTCATCGGAGTGTTTTACGTCACCACGTTTGGAACGGTCGGTTTTTTGACTGATGGTGTGTGGCCAAGACTGATGAAAAACAGTTTCATCGGATTTCCGATGGTCAAATCCATCGGACGAAAATCCATAGGTTATCCGATCATGTGTACAGGGCTTAAAAGTGACACTAAATTATATTCTTATTTTTCTAAAACAATCCACAGACATCTACTGCTTAATGGCCCTGTCATCTATTTTTCTGCCTCTTTGCATCATCCTTTTCCCCCTCAATTCAGTAGGGATGAGCTCGGTGTTCGAGTCGAACATAAGTTCGACTCGAACATCGGCTGTTCGCGCGTTCGGCGAACAACGAATGATTTGGGGCGATCGCGCCAAATTCGAGTGACGCGAACGGCCCACAATACACTGCGCCATCGCAGTGTAATCCCGGCGCTGTGATTGGCCAAGCATGCACTGTGACCCTGCATGCTTGGCCAATCACAGCGCCGGCAGCGAGGAGAGCAATGATTGGCCACAGGCAGGATGCCTGTGGCCAATTATAGCTGAGGGGGTTTAGTACACGCCCCACACTATAAAAGGCCGCCAGCGCGGCGGCCTCGTGTAGTGTGTTCCGGAGCAGGGAAAGTGAAGGATAGGCAGGGACAGTGTCAAATCTATTCTTTGCTAAACCTTGTGTGTAGGGAAAGTGAAGGATAGGCAGGGACAGTGTCAAATCTATTCTTTGCTAAACCTTGTGTGCAGGGAGAGAGAAGGATAGGCAGGGGACAGTGTCAGTGTCATTGTTGCTAAGCCTCCTGCACATTATACACCTGAAGTTAGCCTGTATTGCTGCTTTTTCCTGGTGTGTTACACCAACAGGCATTTGCGGCACTTACAGCGGGCTGAGTGTGCCTCCTGATCATATTACACCTGAAGTTAGCCTGTATTGCTGCTTTTTCCTGGTGTGTTACACCAACAGGCATTTACGGCACTTACAGCGGGCGGAGTGTGCCTCCTGATCATATTACACCTGAAGTTAGCCTGTATTGCTGCTTTTTCCTGGTGTGTTACACCAACAGGCATTTGCAGCACCTACAGCAAGCGTAGTGTGATTCCTGCAAAATATACTCCTGAAGCTAGGCCTTATTGCTGGTTTTCCCATTTCCCTGCTGGCCATTAGAATGTCTGGAAGGCAAACAAGGAGAGGCAGACAGTCAGGAGCCAATAAAAGAGGGCAAGCAGGCTCTGTGTCTAGAGACAACAGTGCTGGTCGTGGACGCGGTGCATTGCCATCAGCACGTGGCCATGGGACACGCTTGTCCTTCTTTTCGGCAACTGGACGTGTTGAGCCGCATCATGCCGAAGACTTGGTAGAATGGATGACCAAGCCCTCCTCATCCTCCTCATCCTCTCTCACCCAAGCTCAGGGTACTGGCAAAGCAGCTGCCAAAGCGTCCTCTTCCCTGGTATCAATGTCATCATCAGTCACTCCTTCCCTAGACCAACCATGTCCTCCTGAGGAGTCCCCCGAACTGTTTGAGCACAGTGTTGGGTACATGCTCCAGGAGGATGCCCAGCGTTTCGAAGGGTCTGATGATGATACCCAGCTAGAGCAAGGCAGTAGCGTGAGAGCAGAGAGAGGGGATGCTCAAGAAGGACACCAATCTGGCAGTCATGTTCCAGCAGCTGCAGCATACTGCCAGATTGGCTCCAGTGATGAGGAGGGAGGGGATGATGAGGTCACTGACTCCACGTGGGTGCCTAATAGGAGAGAGGAGGAGGATGAGGAGGAGGCACATCTCCAACGAGGCAGGATGCCCTCGGGGGGCCAGCGTAAGGGCAGCACACCGACGGAATCACACCGCAGAGCTCCGCCTGTGCAGGGCGCTGCCTCTGCCCGTTATTCAAAAAGTTCTTTGGTGTGGGCCTTTTTTGAGTCGAGTGCATCAGATCGCACAGCTGCTGTTTGCAACATATGTCTCAAGCGTATATCGCGTGGCCAAAACATCACCCGCTTGGGCACCACATGCTTGACCAGACATATGTTGACCTGCCATGCAGCTCGTTGGCAAGCCTACCTTAAAGACCCACACCAAAGAACAAAGCAGACCTCTTCTTGCACCGCATCAGCTGGGATCTCCAACCCCACTATACCTTCAGTCCTCTCTGAAACCTGCACTGAGAGGAATGAAGGTGTAGAATTAGGTGTGTCACAGCCAAGTACTTGCGGGCACTCTGCTAGCAGTACACCGACGTCCGATTCTAGCAGGCAAATTTCCCTGCCCCAGCTGCTGGACCGTCGAAAGAAGTTCACTCCCAGCCATCCACATGCCCAGCGGTTGAATGCTAGCTTGGCTAAATTGCTAGCGCTTCAACTGCTGCCTTTTCAGTTGGTAGACTCGGCCCCCTTCCGTGAGTTTGTGCAATGTGCGGTTCCTCAGTGGCAGGTTCCCAAACGCCACTTTTTCTCACGGAAGGCGATTCCGGCTCTCTACTGGCATGTGGAAGGCAATGTCTTGGCCTCGCTGGACAGGGCGGTCAGCGGTAGGGTGCATATTACCGCTGACTCATGGTCCAGCAGGCATGGACAGGGACGTTACCTTTCTTTCACGGCCCATTGGGTCACTCTTTTGGCAGCTGGGAAGGATGCAGGACAAGGTGCAGTAGTGTTGGAGGTTGTTCCACCGCCACGCCTCCAAAATGCTACTACTGGTTGTGACACACCTCTGTCCTCCACCCCCTCCTCTTCTTCTTCCTCCGTGGCCTCTTCCTGTGCTTTGTCCTCGGAACCAGCGGTGCTCCGTAGGCGTTCAAGGGGCTACGCAAGTACGCAGGCAAAAAGATGCCATGCCGTGCTTGCGCTGGTGTGTTTGGGGGACAGGAGCCACACTGGGGCAGAGGTTCTGTCTGCTCTGCAGGGGCAGGCCGAGAGGTGGTTGACGCCACAACAGCTTAAGCCAGGAATGGTAGTTTGCGACAATGGCGCCAACCTCCTCTCCGCTCTCCGACAGGGACAACTGACCCATGTGCCCTGTGTGGCTCACGTCCTTAACCTGGTGGTGCAGCGGTTCTTGGGCAGGTACCTGGGCTTACAGGATGTCCTGAGGCAGGCCAGGAAAGTCTGTGTGCATTTCCACAGATCTTATAATGCCAGTGCTCGCCTGGCTGAGCTGCAAAAGGAGTTGAACCTGCCCAAGAACCGCCTTATATGTGACATGCCCACCAGGTGGAACTCAACGTTGGCCATGCTGCAGCGGCTGCACACGCAGCAGAGGGCCATCAATGAGTACCTGTGCGACTACGGCACCAGGACAGGGTCAGGGAAGCTCGGTTTTTTTTCACCACGCCAGTGGGGCATGATCAGGGATGCATGCACTGTCCTGGCACCATTTAAGGAGGCCACGAGGATGGTGAGCAGTGACAGTGCATGCATCAGTGACACTGTACCTCTTGTCCACCTGTTGGAACATACGCTGCGTGGAATAATGGACAGGGCACTTGAGGCAGAACAGAGGCAGGAAGAGGAGGACTTCCTTGCCTCTCAAGGCCCCCTTTACCCAGACAGTGTTCCTTCTGTCCCACCCATCGCACAGGAAGAAGAGGAGGAGGAGGAGGATTGTGTCAGCATGGAGGTGGAGCCTGCCACTCAGCATCATCAGCAGCAGTCTTTTAGGGATGATTTACAGTCCCAAGAAACCAGTGGACTTGTACGTGGCTGGGAGGAGGTGGCTGTGGATCATGTCGTCCTTAGTGACCCAGAGGACTCCAGACCGAATGCCTCAGCTAACCTACGCTGCATGGCCTCCCTGATCCTGCAAAGTCTGCGGAAGGATCCTCGTATTCTTTGGATCAAGGAGAGGGACCATTACTGGCTGGCCACTCTCCTTGATCCACGGTACAAGGGTAAGGTTGCGGACCTTATGTTACCGTCACAGAGGGAGCAGAGGATGAGACAACTCCGGGAGGCCTTGCAGAAAGGTCTGTGCAACGCGTTCCCAGAGACTGGGAGGTTACAAACTCCTGGTCCTGGACAACGAGTTGCTGAGGCTTCGGTCAGTCAAAGAAGGAGCGGTGGGGAAGGTGGCCGTCTGACAGATGCGTTCAGACAATTCTTTAGTCCGCAGCCCCAAGGTATGATCGGTTCCAGCAACCATCCCCAGCGTCTGATATACATGATGCAGGAATACCTAGGGGCAAGGTCAGACTTGGACACCTTCCCCACCGAAAATCCTCTGGCTTACTGGGTCTTGAGGATGGATCACTGGCCAGAGCTTGCACAGTATGCAATTGAGCTACTGGCCTGTCCTGCATCCAGCGTTCTTTCAGGACGCACATTCAGTGCTGCTGGAGGATTTGTCACGGATCACAGGGTGCGCCTGTCCACCGACTCTGTTGATCGACTGACCTTCATAAAGATGAACCAGTCTTGGATCACCACCAGCTACCAAACACCTGAAGCTGATATAACAGACTAATTTATTTTCAAATGTCACTTCCCTTCAAGACTGATGCTGATGCTGAGAGACTGTCCTGTTATGTTGACTGACTATCCTCCTCCTCCTCAATGATCCGATTGATGATGATAGCTTGGAAGAACATTTTTGTTTCTGGGTGCCGCCACCAGTGGCTAAGGCCCAATTTTTCAGCCCCTGTTTAACAGGGGCATGTAGATACAATTTTTTATGCAATGCTTTGCAGCAGGGCTCATTTCTGCACTCTAACTAGAGTATCTGTGAGAGGTTGCAGTGTCGTGCCACCAGCACCAGTGGCTAAGGCCCAATTTTTCAGCCCCTGTTTAACAGGGGCGTGTAATTACAATTTTTGATGCAATACTTTGCAACAGGGCTCATTGCTGTGCTCCAAGTACAGTATCTGTGAGGGGTTGCAGTGTTGTGGCACCAGTGCCTAAGGCCCAATTTTTCTGCCCCTGTTTAACAGGGGCATGTAATTACAATTCTTGATCTAATAATTCACAGCAGGGCCCATTCCTGCGCCCACCAAGAGTAACTGTGAGGCCTTACAGTGTTGTGTCAACACCACCACCACCACCACCAAAGGCCCAATTTTTCAGCCCCTGTTCAACAGGGGCATGCAATTACAATTCTTGATCTAATAATTCACAGCAGGGCCCATTCATGCGTCCTCCAAGAGTAACTGTGAGGGCTCACAGTGTTGTGGCAACACCAACATGTAAGGGGCAAATTTCAGCTGAGTATATACGGCAGGTCCCTACTTTCAAATATCCAACTTACAAACGACAAACGACTCCTCCTTGCAAACGGAAGGATACAACAGGAAGTGAGAGGAAATCTACCCCTAGGAAGGCAAATTCTCTCCTGTAAGAGTTAATATGGGAAAAAAAATGTCTCCTCTCCACTGATGCTTTATCACCAATTCTTGTTTCAATAAAAACCCCAAATTTTCAAAAAACATTTGTCATTAGGACGGAAAGTGAGGTGAACTGTTCTGAACAGGTGCACACTGCACAGACAGCAAAACAAATGTTACAGGGGTGATAACCCTTCCCTATGTTTTCCAAAAAGCTTAAAAATAGATTTTTTGGCTGGAGCTACACTTAAACAATGTACCTGTTCAAAATTACAAACAGATTCTACATAAGAACAAACCTACAGTCCCTGTCTTGTATGCACCGCCTGTATACGGCTGTTCAGAGTATATAGGGCCTTTTTTATTTTGTGTGCGGGGTTCCCCTTAATATCCATACAAGACCCAAAGGGGCTGGTAATGGGCTGGGGTAGGGGGGGGGATCTGTGATGGGGTAGCTATGCCATTTTTCTTAAAGATTTTCATCCATATTACCGGGACCAGACATTACATTAAAGCCGCAAGCAGTTTTAAATGGCTTTTTTTCCTTTAGAAATTTAATTTTGTGCAGGGACAGTTCTAAACACGGGAAACACGTGGCACTTCACAGGCATACTTTAGACACCCCCCAGGTACAATATTTAAAGGAATATTTGACTTTTTTTTTTCACTTTATGCATCATTAAAATGACTGCTCCCGAAAAACGGCCGTTTTTAAAACTTTTTTTTGGATTGATACATGTCCCCTTTTTAGGACAATAACATTCATAATAGTCGTTATGATTAGCACTTTAGATTTCGAACGTTCTAAAGTTCGTGCAAACTTTCGGTCCGTTCGCGGGTTCTGGTGCGAACCGAACCCGGGGGTGTTCGGCTCATCACTATTGTTTAATATAAGCAGTGCATGTTATTTGCAGTCATCTGTAGTCATCTGTATGTACACTACAGAGCCCAGAGTCCATAGTCCCTAGCATAGGTGTGTGCAGCCTATTGCATTAGCGCAGTGTTTCTCAACTCCAGTCCTCAAGGTGCCCCAACTGGTCATGTTTTCAGGATTTCCCTCAGATGAAATGGCTGTGGTAATTACTAAGGCCGTGAAACTGATCAAATCACCTGTGCAAAATAATGGAAAGCCTGAAAACATCACCTGTTGGGGCGCCTTGAGGACTGGAGTTGAGAAACACTGCATTAGCGTGTGCACAAAGCTCAAATACCTATGTGCAGCAGTACTGTGGATGGTGTCAGTAGGACAGAGGATGGTGTCAGTAGGGCAGAGGACGGGGTCAGTAGGGCAGAGGACGGTGTCAGTAGGGCAGAGGACGGTGTCAGTAGGGCAGAGGACGGGGTCAGTAGGGCAGAGGACGGTGTCAGTAGGGCAGAGGACGGGGTCAGTAGGGCAAAGGACGGGGTCAGTAGAGCAGTGGACAGTGTCAGTAGGGCAGAGGACGGGGTCAGTAGGGCAGAGGATGGTGTCAGTAGAGCAGTGGATGGTGTCAGTAGGGCAGAGGACGGGGTCAGTAGGGCAGAGGACGGGGTCAGTAGGGCAGAGGACGGGGTCAATAGAGCAGTGGACGGTGTCAGTAGGGCAGAGGACGGGGTCAGTAGAGCAGTGGACGGTGTCAGTAGGGCAGAAGACGGGGTCAGTAGGGCAGAGGATGGTGTCAGTAGAGCAGTGGATGGTGTCAGTAGGGCAGAGGACGGGGTCAGTAGGGCAGAGGACGGGGTCAGTAGAGCAGTGGACAGTGTCAGTAGGGCAGAGGACAGGGTCAGTAGGGCAGAGGACGGGGTCAGTAGGCCATTGGATGGTGTCAGTAGAGCAGAGGATGGTGTCAGTAGGACAGATGATAGTGTCAGTAGAGTTGAGGATGGGGTCAGTAGGTCATTGGATGGTGTCAGTAGAGCAGAGTATGGTGTCAGTAGGACAGAGGATAGTGTCAGTAGGACAGAGGATGGTGTCAGTTAGGGTTGCCACCTCATACCTTTAAACCTGAACACACATGAATTACACAGGTTCTGAGGCTAATTTAATGCAGATAAGGCGCTAAGTGAGTTTAATTACCACCTTAATAAGCCACAGAACCTGTGTAATTAATATGTGTTTGGGTCTAAAGGGATGATGTGGCAACCCTAGTGTCAGTAGAGCAGAGGATGGTGTCAGTAGGACAGAGGATGGTGTCATTAGGATAGTGGATAATGTCAGTCAGTAGAGCAGTGAACAGTGTCAGTAGGGCAGTGGACTTTGTCAGTAGGGCAGTGGACTTCGTCAGTAGAGCAGAGATTGGTGTCAGTAGGGCAGAGATTGGTGTCAGTAGGGCAGAGAACGTTGTCAGTAGAGTAGTGGATGGTGTCAGTATATATTTTTTTATTATTTTATTTTGTTATTATATTTTATATATTTTTTATTATTATTTTTTTACAATTTTTTTTAGTTATTTTTTATTTTTTACAATTTGTTAGGAGCTCCATTCATTTGGTGAAATAGCAGAGAGAGGGACTAAGGACAGAGATTCCCCAGTCCCTTTCTCTATATCCTCAGCTGCCACGGGGGGGGGGCCTTCAGCAGGGGGAATCTGTGTCGCACAGGGTGATTAGGATGTGCATGCCTATGGTCCCTAGTCTATTTCAGGAGTGAGCAAGAGAGGGTGACTATTAGGCCTCATGCCCACGGACGTTTTTACAGTCGCGTTTTTGAGCGTTTTTTACAGCTTAAAAACGCCTGTCCATGTTAGTCTATACATTTTTCAAACTTATTTTTGTTCGAAAAAAAAAAAAAAATTAAGTTAGCCCAGATAAAAACGCTGGAGCTCAAAAACGCTGCTGCGGCGTTTTTGCACGTTTTTTAACGCTCCGCGTTTTTTTATGCCTAACGCCGGCGCCGCGGAACACACTGGTCCTGGGTTTTTTTAACAGCTTAAAAACGCCTATGCCATTTGCAGCTCAAAAACGCCTAGGTGGGCATGAAGCTATAGACTAATGTAGCGGCCTCACCCCTCTCCCTTGCTTTATCGGTTATATGGCTGTTGTCTAGGGGTACCTGGGAGAGAGAGATGATACACACCACGGCCCATGTCATCCGTAACCAAGAGGTGAAGGCGAAAAGATTGGGCTTTTGTGTACGTGTCCTAGAGTTAAGTCCAGTCCTTCGTCCCTGACTCCTTTGCTTTAGTAACCCGAGTTCCACACAGTGAATAGGTACAACTCAGTTTTATTCTTCTTGCCAAGCAATAAAACAATCTTTCTCCTTTGGAAAATAGGGGGACAGATCGAGGCACAATCCTTTCCCTTCTTGCTGCTGCCCACTGTGCTGTCACCAGTGGTGAATAGTCACTGCCACTGACTAGGTAATATAGAACGTAAATTACCTTCGCTCACTTTGCTCCTGTCAGAGGAAGATATCCGTCCAAGGGAGAAATGGAGGCCTCTCCGTCACCAGCGATGCTGCGCCGGGCTCTTCGGAGAAGTTACTGCGCACCAGTCCTCACAAACTCAGACACGGGCACCCAAGGAGTTAGGGCCCCCTCGGATTCCTCCACCCTCGCGGAACTCAGTCGAAGGTACTGAGCCCCAGGCATCCGCCATAGTACCTCACCCCAGGCTAAAGGTGCCTGAGATGGACTCCATCTCCATTCCAGATAGGCCAAGGGCGCCTAGGCCTGGAACACCGGAACGCCAGCACCCAAGCTGAAGGTGCCTGGGTGTGGCCGTGTCCTCCAACTCTCTCCCCAAAAACAGGGCACCCGCCCCTTTTATGACCTCTCCCTCTGCGTCACAGCGGGTTCCCCGCCCCGCTGTACCAGCTCCAGGGGAGGACAAAAAGGCACAGTTTGCGGTGTGAGTTCAGCTCCGGCCCAAGGCAACAACGCCACCTGTAGGCCCCAAGGAACCCCACACCCCCAGAGTCCTCACATAAATTCAAACACCCGCTACACTAACATGGACAAGCATTTTTAAGCTGTAAAAAACGCTCAAAAACGCGGCTGTAAAAACGTCCGTGGGCATGAGGCCTTAGGCCTCTTTCACACTGAGGCTCTTGAAAAACTGCCAGTAAAACACTGAGCGCTTTTGAAGCGCTTTCAATTCATTTCAGAGGAGAGGGGCATTTTTTCAGTGCACTGCCCCAGTGTGAAAGCATTCATTGATTTTAATGGAAATACGTTTTCGTAAGCTTTTCAGGCGCTTTTTTTAGCGTGAAATCCCCTGAAAAGCGCCTCAGTGTGAAAGTGGTCTTAGGGCTAGGAGCGAACGGTCCGGTACATAAGTTTGGCCCGAACATCGGCCATTCGGGTGTCCTCTATTCACCACCACCTATTTTGACCCTCAAAAGCACCCACAATTACGTACATTGCATGCAATTTCAAGGTAGTTGCGGTGTGGCCTCATTCATTTGGATGAGTTGCACTACTGCCCACTGAACATAACAGAGGGTATACATTTTGCTTTGGAGTGGCATGTGTACAATCTTCCTTTGCATCTCAAGGGGTGGCGGTGGTGGTTGGGGGGTGGTACCTCCCCTCAGCTGCCTGCTTGAATGAGCCCTAAGGGGGTTGTGTAATAGTTACAATATTGTTTTAATATACTGTGATATATACCTGCAGCCCAATGCCATATTTCAAGGGAAGAAGAAAAGGGTCCGAATCTACTCTCCCTGCTAAATTCAGGTTGAGAATCTGAGCTGGCCAATAGAAGTACTAGAGATCATAGTGATTATTGGGAATCTCTGTTTATAAGCAAGCAGGTTCCCAGTTCTAGATACACATTATGAGAAGCTAGTGAGTGATTTTATCCACTAAAGTGCACTTGTAACTGAAATCTGTTTTTGGAGTGCACTGACCCCTTGTTACAACAAACGGCAGTAGTCATTTCTTAATGTTGTAAAATAAAAGGCCAGTATATTTTAAGCTGCTTCTGCATTGTTCAAGAATTCAGTGACCTTTAAAGAAAATCCATATATCTGCATTAATGGCATTGGACAGGATACATAAACCATCTTTCAGCCTCGTTTGTGTATCTGCGGTTGAGATGTTGCTGTTTCCTAACATATGTCCCTGGTTTTGGTCTCCCTCTTCTCCCTTTTTACTGTGACAAGCCCTGTACGTCAGCATTCCTCCATAGACTCTGTATAATGTACATACACGCCGACCTCTGGCCTACATGTCATCGCTGACACCAATATCAATACCGCAATATGACACTGATGGGGCCATTTGCAGAGGCTAATTCAAACAAACAGATGGGCAGCTATATAAACACTGTGACGCCAAACTGGTCAGCCTTTATTTCATTTTCAGAGTATAAAAGCTAGGACTAGAAAAAGGTTCTTTTAAAAAAACTTGTAAAGGCTAACGGGGAATAGGAAGCTGACCACTGACAGCAAAATTGTATTAAAAAGAAAAAAAGTATATCTGCGCTTGGAACCCAAAACAAGCTGCTGTACACTATAGCCCAGATACCAGGCACATAAGAAATAAGTGAACAAAGTGCAGCGCTAAACACATATTAAATGCATAAAATAATCAAACTAGAGTTCATAAAGAAAAAGAGTCCCATAGGAGAATCCATGCTGAAAATGTAGATCAAGAGACCACAAACATGACACCCACCACACAATCACAATTGGAGGCTTACCAGAGAGCCAGCGACCACTCTTACTCAGATCTTAAATCCACTCAGTGGGAACCCAGATGTTCACTCAGATAGCCGCCGGTGGGCATCCAGCAATGGGTAGCCTGATCCAGCCTTTGGTGAGTATAGGGCCATGCGTTTTGGACCCTCTTGAATAATTGTCACAATACCATCTCTGTGTTGATATTCATTTGGTTCATTATACCCGCTACAGATGTACTACACACGCATCCAGCCCTGATGAAGGGAGCATAGTCTTGCGAAACGTGTTGGGATACTTTTAATGCCTGTGTACTTTGCAATTTACATTTTATACCATGGAAAAGTCCGATGGAAGTCCGACCATGTGTACGAGGCTTTAGTGTTCGATTTGTCCACCACAGTATCGCAGTCCTGCTATGAGTCGTTGATTGCCACCATTAATAGTAAAAAAAAATATGTCCCCGGATTTCATTTAAAAAATCTGGTCACCTTACCTTAGTGGTGCTCAATACCAGAGTATATATGAAATATAAAAACTCCCCATAGCGCAATACTGTTGCAATCTTCAATTTATTAAAAACGTAGTGCACTTACATTAAAGCTGCAGAAATGACCGTATAAACATGTCATATCCAAAACTGGTCAATAAAAAGGCCAAACATCGGTCGCGCATGCGCAGTAGCGTGTGTACGTAGCTCCTCCCTGGTAAGCCTTTTTTTCATTTTCAGGCTATAAAAGCTAGGACTATGGAAAAAGGTTCTTAAAAAACTTGTAACGGCCAACAGGGAACAGTAAGCTTACCACTGACAGCAAAATTGTAATGACTGAAGGAACTCTTATTCCCGTTACGTTCTGGACCTCTGTTTTCATTTTATTTTTTTGTGCAAGAATCCTATGCCCCTGCTCCCCTATATAACCATTTTTTTATTTTCTCCCCTATGCCCCTGTTCTTCTATATAACCATTCCTTTATTTTCTTCCCTATGTCCCTGCTCCCCTATATAACCATTCCTTTATTTTCTCCCCTATGCCCCTGCTCCCCCATATAACCATTACTTTATTTTCTCCCCTATGTCCCTGCTCCCCCATATAACCATTCCTTTATTTTATCTCCTATGCCCCTGCTCCCCTATATAACCATTCCTTTATTTTATCTCCTATGCCCCTGCCCCCCCCCATATAACCATTCCTTTATTTTTTCCCCTATGTCCCTGCTTCCCCATATAAAACCATTACTTTATTTTCTCCCCTATGTCCCTGCTCCCCCATATAACCATTACTTTATTTTCTCCCTCTCATCCCCCTCCTCTGTTGTTATCTAGAGAAGAGTTGATCAACTAAGGTTCCTCCCATAGGCATGCGCACAGGGTGTGCCAGGTGTGCCTGGGCACACCCTAATCACCCTGTGCTGTGCAGATTCCCCCTGCTGCTTGGCTGCAGAGAAAAGGACTGGGGAATCTCTGTCCTCAGTCCCCTTTCTCTGTTTCTAAAGTGAGACATCAGGGGTTTGTTTGGACCCCAGATACTTCACCAAAGCCCCTCAATGAGGCTCCGAAAAAAATTGTACAACATTTTTTTTATATAGAATAATAAAAAATAAATAAAAAAATAAACGACTGACACCAATTTCCACCCTACTGACACAATCCACTGCTCTACTGCCCTAAATATATATTTACACACATACGTGTGTCTGAGCTTTGTGGTGCACACCCTAATACAATAGGCTGCGCACACCTATGGTTCCTCCTGAAGATTCCAAGGGTTCCTTGAGAAGTGAGCAATGGTGTATAGATCTGTCATCTACACTGATCACCAGGGCAAGTGGGCAATTTTTTTTACTGGCCACCCAGGTAAAAGGTATTTTCTACCAATGTTAGAGGAAACCACCATTTTTTACAGTCTGCCTATTTTTCTACAGTTATGCCTCGTACACACGATCAGATTATCGTACGACGTATTGTTCACATTTTGTTGCATAAAACTAATATAGAATAAAACAACAGTGCAAAATGTGCTCTGCGAAAAGTATGATTTTTGTCGTACGATTCTGGAAAAACCTTCCGGTGTGCGTAGCTACGTATCGGAAATGATGTCAAATACGTGTGACCCCTGTGTCTGCCACGCCTTTAGGCTATCCGTCGTAGTGTACAGGCATATTCGTGTATTGCTCTCCGGACGTTTCTTTTCACATGTTTGTTCTTTATATGAAACGCTTTAATAAACGTGATCTGATTTAACAATACTCTGCTTGCTTTATTATTGTCTTTATTTTTAGTTTTTGGTAAAAATTTAATAATTGGATTTCTTGACATTCAGCAGAATCTATTGAAGTGCAATCAAAACATTACATAATAAATATAATTATATCATATTTTCATGGAACATGCTGATAAATAATTAACTACAATAATATTATCTGTTCATTAATTGCTGAGGAATATTGTGATCGGCTACAGGCGAGTTTCTGTTCGTATGTTGGAGCATTTTCGCGGTACGAACACTGTTTACATTCTCCCTTCCGGTTTATTTTCGTGTTTCTGATCATGCATGGTGTTTTTCTGTTGATTTTTAGCGGATGCATTCTGTACTGATTAAACAATTATCGTGCGATGGGCTATCGTCCGAGCAAAGTTTTCGTGTTTGCCCCTTCGGATTTTGTTGGACGGACTGTCATGATCGGCTGTCGAAAGCTGTGTACTAACGATCAGATTATCGAACGATCTATCCGAAAAGCGATTTTTAACATGCGATAATCTGATCGTGTGTACGAGGCATTACTATTTCAACAATATTACTAGAAACTATTTTGTAGGAAGTTGTTCCCATATAGATGCTATTAGGTGTGACATGCACCACACCCTCCATATATAAACAACTGTATAGTTAAAGAAAAAAAAAAAAAATACTGGCATTTGACCTGTCAGATGTGGATGTGTAATATCAAAGAACTCTGAAGCCTTGTACACACGGCCGAGAATCTTGTCAGGAAAAAACTTGTTGTTTTTCCTGACGAGATTCTTGGACAAGAATCTTGTCCCGGCCGAGTGTACACACGTACCTTTCAAAAGAACCGCCGTTCTTTTGAATGGCACGAACGCGGTGACATCATCGATTACGACGAGCGTGCGCTCGTCACATTCAATGCCGTTGCCGCCATCTTGCTACACCCTACCTATGCCTAGGAAGCTACCGCGCATGCGTCAAAGTCATTTCGAGCATGCGCGGGTTTCCACGGCGACAGGTAAGTGTACACACACTCGGGTTTCTCGTCGGGAAACAGGCCGACGAGAATCCCGACGAGAAAAAAGAAAGCAGGTCTTCTTTTTTTCTCGTCAAGATTCTGGGCAGTTTTCTTGATGAGAAACCTGAAAGCCTCGTACACACGGCCGGTTTTCTCGGCAAGAAAGCTCTGCAAGCAGTTTTCTTGCCGGTTCTTGCCAAAAAAAACGGCCATGTGTACGAGGCTTCAGACTAAAGAGGACTTTGGAAGAAACCAGGGTTCATATAGGCTGCTTCTCTGTCATTCTGCTATCCGTGATTGTAGAGCTCATTTAACACATGATGACTCTCCTTTCCTGGGCTCTTGTGCTACCCACCTTACTTTCTCTGATTCTGTGCACTGTGGTTTCTAGAGTGTCCATTCTTGGCCTGAATAATGATGTTCACAGGATTTTAAGGCCATTATTGTTATAACCTCAATATACACTATAATACCAAAGGTATTGAGATGCCTGTCTTTACACGCACATGAAATTTAATGGCATCCCAGTCTTAGTCTGTAGGGTTCAATATTGAGTTGGCCCACCCATTGCAGCTATAACAGCTTCTAAAAAATCCAAATGTGAACTATCAATTTAGTAAACCATATTAACTTTAGATATATATTCATATATGTAGCGCTACCCCCAGTTAAGAGAGCCGCTGGTTTGATTTCGGGCCCTGTGTACAACACCGTCAACCCCCGGCAATCTTACTCGACCCACTCTGGCACAGTTAGTCTAGGGTTAAACTTATCACATGCAATTTATTATTTCAAGGAGTGACCTCTTTTACAATAAGAGAACACACTGAGACGACAGATCAAATATAACAGTTTTACTTTTACCTCAAAAGTATAGGCAGAACATAACACATGCAACTGGCTTTCAGAGCCCTGCAGCAATAAATGTAGCACACAACAATGGCCCAGCGCGGTAACCCACCGCGCGCAGCTATTATGGTGTACGCGCCCTGTGGCGCACTAAACAATATTCTATCTCCCCTCCCTGGTCAGGCCTGACATAGAAGAAATCTCAGTCTTTTCACTGGTTATTTCTTCGCATGCAAACTTTCGGTGGTGCACTTGATGAAATAGAATTTGTAATCCACAAGTAGGCAGTCTCAAAGAACACTATACTGGAGATCATTTAACTCTGTCCTGCTACTGGTCTCCTAATGGAGCAACAAACAACGATAGGTGGGCCAAGGCAGTCTATAGGCCTAAACACGGTACAGTCTACTGGTTTGAGCAAGTGCTCGCTCACCACTCCGGACGTGATCCCAGTCCGGGACTTCCACCTGCTGTGTCTCCGCACACAGCGTCTGCAACGATCGGGTCCCCAATCTAACTGTTGTCCTCACTCGACAGGTCCGGTGCCACCCAGGCTCCGCAGTGGGGTGGAAGGCTCTTTGGAAGTTGCGCAAGGCCCAGGCTTCAGGCCCTGCACTGCAGCAGATCCGCACAGGAAGAAACTCTTGCTTGCAGCGCGGTGTCCCAAAGAGGCCGAGCTCCGCCTCGCCTCCTCCTTAAATAGCCCCTCCCATGAGTCTCTGCGGTGGCTAATTGCACTCTGGGTGCCGAACGGGGTTCTGGGTAACGTAGTCCCGGGGCCTTAAAGGAGACCCCGCTACACACTCCCCCCACTTAAACTCTTTGGTCCCCAAAGATAACATAACACTACATCACAGAACGTACAACCTCAATTAAAGTTTCGTATGATGCTGGCAGAGGAAATTCCCACCAAAAACGAGGCAGTGAACTCCCCTGCCCACAGGTCACACTATCATCAGTATCCTGCCTAACTGTGCCAGAGAGTGAGTTGGGGTTGCCCCCCACTAAATGAACAGTGGGAGGGTCAGGGTCTTCCATACTTCTCCTAGCAGTAACCACAGTGTCCTCCGCACTCTGGCTTATCTGTGGGTAAGTTAATCTTCTGGTAGGTTTTATGGCTCTTCGCTTCCTCTGTCCTCTTGGGCTTTCTGTTAAAACGGGCTCTTCCTCTGGAACTGACCTAGGAATTTCCTCTGGTTCAGGAGCACTGGACTCTGGAGCAGGGAGGTACAGAGTCTCCCTTGGATCTTCTTCTGGGAGTAAGTCACAGGCACTCTCCCAAGAATCTGACCAAGGACTGGACGGAATGAACTCAGTAGCTTCTGCATTCAGCGTCTGATCTATGGTGTCTTCTTCAGGTAGAAGATCAATAGCAGAGGTTCCTGGGGCATGTGAAGGCTAAAGCTAGTCAAGTTCTTCTCACTCATCTTCACTTATCTCCGAGGTCTCTGTATCCACAATCTGAGGGGTCTGGGATCGAGTGTTCGGTCTGGGAGTATCCAGGATGGAAGTTGGCTCAGGGGAATCCGTCACAGGGGGTATCCGAACTGCCTCCGCTAGTGGGAGTAGGTGGTTCCGATGCCAGGTCTTCAAAGGTCCCACATTCCCTTCTGGTTTAAGTCTGTAAACGGGCAGGCCCGGTAGCCTTTTGCAAACAACATAAGGTTCAGGTCTCCATCTGTCTGCAAGCTTGTGTTTTCCAGGGACCCCCAAGTTCCGTAGCAACACTCTGTCTCCTGGTTTCAAATCCTGAATCCTAACTTTCAGGTCAAAATTCTTCTTTTTGCGGGCCCCCCTTTGCTCCGAGGCTGCCTGGGCCTGTTCATAGGCCAATTTCAAATTGCGTCTGAGTCTATCGACATATCCCTTGTGGGAAGCAGCAGAACAATGGTCTGTGGAAGTGCCAAAGGCCAGATCTATGGGTAGTCTTGCTTCTCTCCCGAACATAAGTCGATAGGGTGAGTACCCTGTAGCGTCACTGGTGTATGCATGCACAACTGCCGCTATGTGGTTGCTCCAATGCTGCTTCTTTTCACTGCTTAGGGTCCCCAGCATGTTGAGCAGGGTTCGGTTGAACCTTTCCAGCTGAGCATCACCTTGTGGATGATAGGGGGTAGTTCTTGTCTTCTTGATCCCCAAAGAATCCAGGAGCTTCAGGATAAATCGACTTTCAAAATCCCTTCCCTGATCTGAATGGAGCCGTTGTGGTAGCCCATAGTGTACGAAGTATTTCTCCATCAGCACTTTGGCCACAGTGGACGCCTTCTGGTCCTTGGTTGGAAAGGCCTGGGCATACCGGGTGAAATGGTCGGTTACTACCAGAACATTTTCTAGTCCACTCAGGTCGGGTTCGAGGCAGAGAAAATCAATGCATACCAGATCAAGTGGGCTTTGACTTTGCAGATGGCCCATTGGGGCAGCTTGATGAGGTAAAGTCTTTCTCTGGATGCATCGTGCACATGAGTGGCAGTACTCTTCAACTTCAGCCCCCATGCAGGGCCAATAGAAACGGTCCCTAATGAGATGGAAGGTCCTTTCCGCCCCTAGGTGGCCATGGTTGTCATGCAGAGCAACCATGACAGTCTCTCTGTGTTTCTCGGGCAGGAACAACTGCCATTTGTCTTCCAGGTCATCAGAGGGGCCCCTTCGGTAGACCACTCCCTGACGCACCTGCAACCTGTCCCACTCCTTCTTCAACAGGCGAGCTTCCTTTGAAGGGTGACGCAGGAGTCTGTTCGGATCCTGATTTTACAGGGCTTCCAGAACCAATCCCCCCATGGGGTCTTCCAATTGGTCGGATCTCAACTCCTTTTTGGACAGTTTTGGCAGGTTATCTTCCCCCAATTGGGTTACCCCACAGTACTGCTTGGGAACTCCTACTACGGTAACCCCTATCTCTTCTGCTCTTGAGCCTCCACTGGCTTGGAGTTCAGCCCCTTGACAGAGGGCCCGCACCCTGTCGGGTGCCACATGGGTCCAGTCTTCTGTACTGCAGGTGGGGACATGAGATCTTCTGGACAAGGTGTCCGCATCTCAATTTCCAGCCCCAGGCCTGTATTTCAGGCTGAAATTAAAGGCAGACAGTGCCGCCAGCCACCTATGTCCTGTGGCATCCAGCTTTGCTGTGGTGAAAAGAAAGGTGGGGGGTTGTTGTCCGTTTTCACAGTGAAGTCTGCTCCATACAGATAATCCCGGAGTTTGTCAACTACGGCCCATTTGAGGGCCAGGAACTTCAACTTATGAGTAGGATAGTTCTTTTCGGAGGTGGTCAGGCTTCTGCTCACGTATGCAACGGGTCTCAGTTGTCCTTCATGCTCCTGGTAGAGCACTCCTCCCAGACCATCATGGCTGGCATCTACGTGGAGTTCATAAGGCTTCTTTGGGTCTGCATAGGTCAGAACAGGGGCAGTGGTTAAGTTCTTTTTCAACATCTGGAAGGCATCTTCACACTTCTCATTCCACTGGTCCTTGACTGACTCCCCTGGCTTCCTGGGGCCCAAGTCGTCCTCTTCCCCCTCCGTCTTGAGCAGTTCATTCAGAGGCCTGGCTATCCGAGCAAACCCCTCCACGAACCTCCTATAATAGGAACAGAATCCCAGGAAGGACCTGAGTTCTGTCACAGTAGTGGGCCTTGGCCAGGAGGTGACTGCCTTCAACTTTTCGGGGTCTGTGGCCACCCCATCTTCAGACACTATGTGCCCCAGATAGTTGACTGATGACTGATAGAATTGGCATTTTTCAGGTGAGAGCTTGAGTCCTTCCTCACTCAGTCTCTTCCAAACTTTCTCCAACCTCTCTTCATGTTCTTCCAAGGTTCTTCAGAAGACAATGATATCATCCAAGTATACGAGGACTTCGATGAGGTTCATATCTCCCACAGTCTTCTCCATGAGACGTTGGAAAGTAGCTGGAGCTCCAGACAGACCTTGAGGCATCCGGTCGAATTCGAAGAAGCCTACCGGGGTTATGAAAGCCGTCTTCTCTTTGTCTTCTGGATGCATCGGGATCTGATAGTACCCGTTCTTGAGATCCATAACACTGAACCACTTGGCTCCAGACAAGCTCTGTAGGGCATCCTCTATCCTTGGAGTGGTATACTGGTCCGGTATGGTTCTCCTGTTGAGGATCTTATAGTCTATGCACAGCCTCAAGGACCCATTCTTCTTCCGGACCACCACTATAGGGGAGGCATGGGGACTTCTAGATTCTCGAATCACCCCTGTTCGCTTGAGCTCGGCGAGCTGCTCCCTCAAGTCTTCGAGGTCTGCCAACGGAACCCGCCTAACCCTCTCCCTGAAGAGCTTATCTTCCTGGAGGCGGATTCGGTGGGTGGCACTCCTAGCACACCCCACATCGAATTCATCTTGGGAAAAGATCCCTTCCCACCTCGTCAACTGGGCCTTGGCTCTCTCTTTCCAAGCCCTGGGCAGGTTTGGGTTCTCCATGGAAAGTTTCTCCCACACAGTACTTTCTCCATCTGTCTTCTCCACATCTGATGAAGCAACTGGGGTAGCCGGGCTCACCCTGCCCAGCAACAGCCTGGCTGGGATTTCCATGGGACCATCCGTGGTATTTCTGACACTCACAGGCACTTTACAGTTAGCCTTCTTCAGGGCCCGCACTGGGACCACTTCTGGGACTACTTCCAAGCCCGAATGTTCTTCCCTTGGGTCGGGTTCCAACATGACAAAAGGGCCAGGCTGCTCCCAAGTGAGTTTCACTGTGGCTTTCAAGCAGGCTACTTCCACGGGCTGCAGCACTATCCCCCTTCTTCCCAGCCTCCAGACCTTCCCTACCCCCTCTTCCGGGGCCTTTTGTTCCAAGATCAGCCGTTGGTAGGCTGTCTTCAACATTGGGTGGATCTCAGTGACTGTGGGGTCTTTCCTTCTTGTCAGAGGGGCCAGAAGTCTTTGGACCAGATCTGTGTTGGTCCCTATTATTAGGGAACTCTTGTTAGCTTCAGGCGGTCGGGGGCACACCACAGCTAAGGTGTCAAACACTTCAGCCTTTCCGGCTATGGACGGGTCGAAAGTCAGTTTTAAAGGCAGATAGCCATCATACGGGAAACTCTCTGTCTCAATTCCCCATATCTCCAGCTCTTCAATCTTCTGGATGGGTAGGTGACTTAGATGCTTGTCATAAAAGTCCCGGTACAACAGGGTCACTTGCGCCCCAGTATCCAATATGGCCCTTGTGTAGACTCCCTCCACTTGAACACTTACTATCGGAGAGGGACCCACCAGCTTCTCTGGATATCGCTTCGTAGGGGTCTCTTTCTTTTGATCTTTGCATTTTCCCTTTTTACTTTCTTTCTTCCATTTCTCTTTGGACTTGAGTCTCTCCTGGGCCTGGTATACATTGATCTCTCTCCTTTTGATGGGTGTAACTACCCGCTGAGGGACACTACTCTCTTTCTTTGGGGTGCGTTCCCTCTGAGGAACCTTGTGTTTCTTCTGAGGGGTCTTGTCCCCTCTTTTCATGTGCTTCTCATTCAGTTTGGAGCTCACTGGAGATGATGGGCACCCGGTTGACTCCTTCACCGGGGGCCCGCTGAAGTTTTCCGACGGCTTGCGGTTATTCATCTTTTTTTTCTTTGGACTGGAACACACTTTGGTGAAATGGCCAGCTCCTCCACAATTGAAGCAAATCACATCCCCCCAATCTTCCAGGGATGCCCGCGCTGAGGTGTTGGGAAACAGCTCCTTCCTCTGACTTTCCCTCTCTGGTTCCCTTGACTTCTTTTCCATCAGGGAGGTCAACATTCCCAATACTTGGGATGTAAGGTATGAACCAATATGAACTAATATTCATGATTAGAGTTCTCCTTAAATATATATGTTGAAATATATGTATTAGTACAGAAAATGTTTCTCTGACATAAGTGTGAGCAGAATGTTTTTGGTCAAACTCATCTTTCTTCTGTTTTAACTGACAGGCATGTATATTTAGGTTGAAATTTAACTTTGTGGTTAGGCTTTTTCTGGGAAAAAGTTTATCTCACTTCTGCTTTAACTGCCAGGTTGAACCGCACTCACATATGGTGTTTCTTATCTTCCTGTTTCAAATGTCAGAACACGTTTAGTTTGACCGCAATTGACGTATGTTGATTGACCGCTTTTGCAGAAGTCAAAAAACCTGTTGGAGTCTATTTTTGTCTAACTCATGAGGTTTTTGCTTATTGCTGATTGGTCCATATGATTTTCTCGCTGTGTATAAAAAAGGACATGTAACCATTAAACCACATATTCTTGTATACCTATTCACTGTGTATTGGTGTCTTGAATATCCGACCGGTCAGAGAGACTTCCACAGATCCCTGAGTCCAGCTCGAGCCAAGAAGGTCCAACAGAACCAAACAGAACCAGAACCTTTCAAGTGGTGTCAGAAGTGGGATGATCCAATTGAACAGGTAAGACCCCCTTTAATTATTATTGGGAACAACAGTCTTGCCTTGTCAATTGGTTCACCATAAAGTAGACTCTCGAGAAAGCTACAAGTTTTCTGGGACTCTGTTAAGATTGAAAGATAGATTTAGAATAGATACAGAGGGTCTCGCCAGGTTGGCCAGACCAGGTTATTGGATTGAGAAAGAATCTTAAATTCTTCTCTACATAGGACGGATCTGTGGAAACTCTATATCTAAAAGGTGTACACAAAAAAGGATTACTTTTTAAATGTCAATTGTATATTGTTGTCCTGAATGTAAAACTGGTTTATTGTTTGCTTATAAAGGGAAAACCACTTCATTAGTGGCAATTGTTCCAGGAGGTTATCATGTTAAAATTGGTAAAGGTTCCATGCATAGGGGATCAACACAACATATGTTAAGATTTAATATACATAATTCTTTATCATATAGTTCGACACTCGAGGGCCTAAGTGTGGCTGAAATCCAGTGTCTAATTATATACCAGAAGAAGGAACATTGGGTTCCCTGTGCCTTACCTATAAATTGTCATAAGTTTAAGGACATTTTCCGCCCCTGGAACGAAATAGAGAAAGCAAGACAGAGTTTTTTTAATTTTAAAGTATAAGTATTATTGTTTGCTATAATGGGTAATCAAGCAGGAAAGGAAGCTGAAGGTAAGCAGCACCAACCCTCTCCGATTGATTACATTAAAGTCAATTATGGGAAAAATTATACTGATCCTTTTTGGTCACTAGTTTTAAAAAGAGCACATCAGTTAGAAGTGCCATGTTTGGGGGAATACGGACCATGTTCCGAGGAAGAGTGGGAGGAAGTAACCAGAATATGTGGCCAACATAAACAGTATAATTATCCCATAAAAGACCTTGACAAAGATTACGTGACTAAATGTTGTAAGATTTGGGCAAAGGGTATGAAGGAATATAGAAAGAAATATACAAGTGTAAAAATGGAAAAGAAAGAGCAATTAGAAGACGCAATAGGAAGTCCATCAGCTCCCCCTAATTTTTATCAAGAAAAACCCCCTCCATATGCTATGGTAAAAGATGAATCCCTTGTCCCAAAGAAAATATACCCCTCGTTAGATCCAAATGTTATAGCAGGAGTATTAACCATAGCTAAACAAAAGGGAACTAATTGGTTACGGGAGGGGGAAGATAGAAGACAGATACAGGAACGTTTAAGTCAATTAGTAAAGGAGGAAGAACAGTGTATTAAAAAAAGAGGAAGATGAAGAAAAAGTGATAGAAGGAAAGCTGAGGAGGATAAGGATGATGAGGCAGTGGGTGGCTTGACCTCGGGGATAGAAGCCCTCAAATTCCCCGTTATTCACATGGGAGAAACCCCGGTCCATATCCCACTCCCCCTCGGGACGTTAAGGGATATTAAAGATCTTTGCCCAAAGCCACGCAAACACCCCAGAGAGGCAGCTCTGTTCTTACAGAGACATTGCGCGGGCACTGGCATGAATGCCGATGACTGTGAAATAATAATACAGACAGTGGATCCAGATCCCATCTGCGATGTAGAAGTTAAGACATTATTTGCTGATAATGACCCCTTTAAAAAGGCAAAGGGATGGGAATCATTTTGGGCAGCTGTGGCAGCTGTTTGGCAGTAAAGTTACAAAGGAGAGAGTGCTTTGCAAATAATGTGCACTGCAAAGCAGGGACCGGGAGAAAACTTTTATTCATTTTGTAAACGGGTACACCAGTTATACAAAGATACAGGAATGGAGAACCCTGAACTGTATGTGAGCACAGTCATGCCCGGGGGAGATCCCAAAACAACACAGTTACTTAAATTAATTACCCCCAATTGGTCAACATTAAAACCTGATGCCTTTCTCTTAGACATTAAAAAAAGCGTGCATCCTCGGGCTTATTCACTACAAAAGGAGGGGTATTTCCCTCATTTAACCCCGAACCGATAGAAATCCCGCAGTTAGCTGCTGCACAAATGGTTGTCCCTTATACAAAACCAGTTCCCCAACAATCCCAACAAGCACAATACCAAGCATAGCTCCAGGATAACCAGCAGGGTTATTTCACATGCAGGGACATGGGACATTGGAAGTCAGAATGCCCCCTTAGGAGAGGAACAAGTAGGGCAGCTAACCGCAGGGGTAATATGGGAAGAGGCAGATTGCCCGTTGGTACAGTTCATGACCAACATCTTTTTAAATGAGTTTTGCCATTCTGACTGACCACTTCCTCTGGGAAGAGACTTAATGTCAAGTTTAAACATTCACATCAAATTTACAAAAGATGGGGGCCTGCTAGCTACATCAGAAATCTGTGATTTGTCTAACCCAAAAAAGACAGAATTTTAGAGGGTACTTTATGTTACTATCGGCACACCTTAAAGCACACCCTATATGGGCACTGCATACATTGTACACCATACAAGCCCATCATTGGGGAAGGAGCAGTAGTACATTACCAAAAACAATAACCCCTGTCAGAAGGAAAAATTGCAGGCATAGCACTACAAATAAAGCAATATTTAACAGAAGGAATACTGAAACATACAATCAGTCCCTGGAACACCCCCATTCACCCAGTCAAAGCCAGTGGTGAATGGCGCTTTGTACAGGACCAAAGGGCCCTGAACAAAGCTATTGTCCCCCTTCCACCTTTTGTTGCGGATATTGCTACAATATTTTGTGAGATACCGGCAACGTCCAAGATCTACATGGTCATTGATTTAAGTATCACATTCTCTTACATACCTGTTGCAGAGGAAGCCCAAAATTACTTTAAACCTGGGCTAGGCTCCCGCAAGGCTTTGCGAACAGTCCTGCAGCGTGCTCCATGGTCTTGAATCGATCTTTGAGCGATTGGGTACCAAAAGAAGGCTCAGTGTTGCTTCAGTATGTGGATGTCCTATTGCTGTGTAATGAAAATGAGGTCAGCTGTGCGGAGGACTCAGAGCACCTACTAACTCACCTCGCCTCAAAAGGTCACTTGGTGTCTCGCAAAGAGATCCAGTGGTGCAGTTCGCAGGTTGAGTACTTGGGGTGTATAATCCGAACCGAACGTTTGGTGTCACCAGCTCGAGTCAAGGCACTGTCCTCCTGGAGTCCACCAAGAGACAAGTCAGCGCTTCTCTCTTTCCTAGGGTCCATAATATACTGCAGGCAGTGGATACCTGATTGCTCTTATTATGATTCTATCCTAAGGTCTGCTACCCTGCAGGATGCCCCAAACTTTTTTGATTGGACAACAGAGAGGGTTAAGGCTTTCACAGCATTAATCAGCTCTCTAAGGCAAGCCCCTGCATTGGGACTTATAGAGTGTGCAGGGCCTTTTTCATTGTACTGTGTGGTATCTGGACCTACGGTTGCAGCTGTCCTAGCACAATCACATGGGAATTCTCTGAGACCCGTATCATACATCTCAAAGAAACTTCCAGATCAAGTTTAAGATATGCCATATGGCTTACAGGCCGTAGCAGCCTGTGCAATGGCAGTAAAAGAGTCTTCAAAGGTGGTTCTGGGACATGACCTCACACTGTATACTACACACCTCATGACAAACATGAACACACAACACATGACAACGCAAAGGTGCAGCGGCTATGAGATTATCTTGCTAAAAGCACATAATTTAACCATAAAATCATATTCAGAAACCGCAAAGCCCATTAGGTTTTTACATTCAGGAACACGATTGCACTGAGGTACTTGCAGAAACTACCCTCCCTAGACCAGACCTCACAGATGTTCCGTATCCAAATGCGGAAAATGTTTATGTAGATGGCAGCTGCTCCCGACCTGATGACAAAACTTATCACACTGGTTATGCCATTGTTCAATTGCCAGATGTAATGATTGAAGCCAAATCTCTGAATGCTAGTTCAGTCCAGATTGCAGAACTCATTGCTATAACTATGGTTTGTCAGATTTTTGAAGGAAAAGATGTAAACATTTACACTGACAGCAGATATGGGTACACGGGTTGACAAAAGATCCTACTGGACTTTGGTCAACCAAGGAGGGAATAATAGGGAATAAAAGGGGTGCACCACATGATACAATCCCTAGATTACACACAAGTCCCCACACAGAAGGGCAATTTAGAATATCTTTTGGTTATAGTTGACAGATTTACAGGATGGGTAGAAGCAATCCCTACCACAGGAGAGACAGCTAGAGTACTAATAAATCAGTGGATCTGTAGGTTTTGCCTTCCGGCCACTATATGGTCAGATCAAGGTCCAGCATTTACCTCGGCCTTAGTGAAGGAGCTCAGGAGTAGAGGAAAGAATGAACAGAACCAGAACCTTCCATGGGACATCTGCGACTTCAAGGTATCCACCTCTGAGTCTCTTTCCAGAGTCATGGCCGTCCTGACCATCACTGGAGGAGGATTTACCGACTCAACTGGTAGGCTCCTCTTCTTCTCCTCCAGCATAGCTTCTTCCTCTCTGACCACTCGGATCAAGTCAGGGTACTCCAGGCTCTTCCCGTCCTGTCTTGTGCGTAGCGCCAATGCGATGGGGTCCAGGGGCTGAGATCCTCTCATCACCTGCTGAACACGGGCCTCATCCACCTTCCGCGGGTCAATCCCCTTCTTCAGAATCATCTTATGCAGGATCTTATCCAGGCGCCTCATGAACTCTGACAGTTTCTCTCCTGTCTTTTGGTAGCAGTGTTCCAGCTGATAAGTGAGCTCAGTGATTTTCTCTGTTCCACCGAACACATTCTGCAGAATGTCCAGATACTCCTGTGCATCACAGTCGGTCTTACTCATCTTGAGGTTGCGTATGGCCTCTAGAGCAGGCCCCTTCAAGCTCTCAGCAATTCTCTGCTTCTTTCTGTGGTCTGGGACTTCCCATTCTTCTAAGGCCTGAGTGGCACCATCTAACCACTCCTCAAACCCCTCTTCACCCGAAGGTACAGGTTTCCTTCCTGAGAATATTCTAAGTTTTCTGTATCCTGACATTTGGTAATCTGTAGGATCCTTCTTACACTGGGCTACAAGTTCCCCTAGGACCGCGCACAACTCTGCGCTGAGGGTGGGTGATGGAGATAGTTTCAGTGTCTGAAACCGTCCTCCTGGCATGAGCGGCAGCGCGTGTATTAGGCTATAAGTCTGATCATCTATTGCTTCTACACTTGGATTCTTGAAATGCTCTGGGACTCCATCCTTTCACTCTATTAATGCGTGGGTCAGTGAGGAATTCGTCCTGACATCCACCACCCATGCCTTCTGATACGGGGACAGTGACATCACTAGCTGCTTCACCGCTTCTTCTTGCCAGATCCCTGGGAGTTCTATGACTACTACCCAGGCTGAAACTGTGCCGACCACTTTGCACCACTGTCCTACTTCTATTGGGTCCAGGCTGGTACTTTTGGTGCGTTACTTGCTGCAACAGGATCCCGGACTCGAGAGCCCCCACGTGTAGCGCTACCCCCAGTTAAGAGAGCCGCTGGTTTGATTTCGGGCCCTGTGTACAACACCGCCAACCCCCGGCAATCTTACTCGACCCACTCTGGCACAGTTAGTCTAGGGTTAAACTTATCACATGCAATTTATTATTTCAAGAAGTGACCTCTTTTACAATAAGAGAACACACTGAGACGAGAGATAAAATATAACAGTTTTACTTTTACCTCAAAAGTATAGGCAGAACATAACACATGCAACTGGCTTGCAGAGCCCTGCAGCAATAAATGTAGCACACAACAATGGCCCAGCGCGGTAACCCACCGCGCGCAGCTATTATGGTGTACGTGCCCTGTGGCGCACTAAACAATATTCTATCTCCCCTCCCTGGTCAGGCCTGACATAGAAGAAATCTCAGTCTTTTCACTGGTTATTTCTTCGCATGCAAACTTTCGGTGGTGCACTTGATGAAATAGAATTTGTAATCCACAAGTAGGCAGTCTCAAAGAACACTATACTGGAGACCATTTAACTCTGTCCTGCTACTGGTCTCCTAATGGAACAACAAACAACGATAGGTGGGCCAAGGCAGTCTATAGGCCTAAACACGGTACAGTCTACTGGTTTGAGCAAGTGCACGCTCACCACTCCGGACGCGATCCCAGTCCGGGACTTCCACCTGCTGTGTCTCCGCACACAGCGTCTGCAACGATCGGGTCCCCAATCTAACTGTTGTCCTCACTCGACAAGTCCGGTGCCACCCAGGCTCCGCAGTGGGGTGGAAGGCTCTTTGGAAGTTGCGCAAGGCCCAGGCTTTAGGCCTTGCACTGCAGCAGATCCGCACAGGAAGAAACTCTTGCTTGCGGCGCGGTGTCCCAAAGAGGCCGAGCTCCGCCTCGCCTCCTCCTTAAATAGTTCCTCCCATGAGTCTCTGCGGGGGCTAATTGCACTCTGGGTGCCGAACGGGGTTCTGGGTAACTTAGTCCCGGGCCTTAAAGGAGACCCCGCTACATATATATATATATATATATATATATATATATATATATATATATATATATATATATTCCACCTTCAATAAATGAAAACGTTTAAAGTGACAATCGTGCAAATAATAAATATACTCATGTAGCACTACCCCCGTAGGAGCTGCTGGTTTAATTTTTGGGTCTGCCGTTACCTGACTGTTCACTGTATCCACCATAGGGGTCCCATTGGAGAGTTATTTACAGATGTCTGCACCAAACACTTATGCCCTGTACACACGATCGAATTTCCAATGGAATAAAATCGATGTATTTTTCCTTTGGAATTCCGATGAAGCTGACTTTCATCAGTCTTGCCTACACACCATCAGACAAAATTCCGACCGTCCAAAACGCGGTGACGTAAAACACTCCGACAAGCCGAGAAAAATTAAGTTCAATGCTTCTGAGCATGCGTCAACTTGATTCTGAGCATGCGTGAGTTTTTCTCTGATGGAGTTCCCCACAGACGATCGGAATTTGCTATTGTTTTTTTTTCCATCGGTAAAATTTAAAACATGTTCTATTTTTTTACACCAATGGAAAAAAGACTGATGGGGCCCACACACGATCATTTTTTCTGATGATAAAAGTCCATCGGTCTTTTTTCATCAGAAAAACCGATCGTGTGTATGCGGCATTAGTCTCTTTTTCCAATGCTTTATTAACAAACGTCAGATAGAGGGATGGAGGGTTAGGGGAGATTCAGGTACCTTGTTTCGCGGATTACTGGTATTTCTTTGATCCAGAGGATAAACAGCTTCCACAACTGGGTCTAGCAACCACCGGATAGGCCTCTCTCACTGACCTAGCAGCTGGTGCGATGCTCGGTCATAGTCTCTGCCACAGACTTGAAGAATATAACTTGAGTCATTGTACAATCCTCTGCCACAGGATTGTATAACCAAAACCTTTTGCAAAGTCAAAGTACAATCTCACAGTACCAGTATCTTTCAGCCATCCGGCAATACTGTGAGGTAGATTTGGCCGGGATGCGTCCTCCAATTGAGTCCCCAATTGCTCGGCTTCTCCCCGCAGGCACGACAGCTCGGGACCACCCCTGGACCAGTAGACCCCAGAAACTCCTGGGCCTTCTTTCAGTAATGAGGCCTTGGGCCTACTTTCAGTAACGAGGCCTTGGGCCAGCAGGCCCCCAAGGCAGAAGAACTGCTACGACACACCTTAGGCCAGGAGGGCCATCAGGTCAGAGAGACCACGAAAACGGTGTCTGTCCCTTAAGTACCCTCTCCCAGAATGCACAGCAGGTGAACCACTCCCACTGGGCTGTTTCTGGGTAAAGAGGTACTCAATACATCCAGCCTGCTGCATTTCCAACACTGACCGGGGGTGACAGTGACACCCACGACCAAGTGGAAAACATACAGCACAACTGAACTGGAACAGAAACCAGCAATTTAACATAATACTCTGAGCTGAACTACAGCTCAGATAAACATAAATTTAAATATAGCGCCTACTCAATAGGAGCAGGGCGCTACACTTGATTAACAAAACATAGTGACCACAGATATACTGATATCTATCTGGTATATCTTCAATCGAAAACTATAAAGTGACAATAGTGCAACTAAAGTGCTGGAAAAAGTGACCAATCTCTATGGATATATAGAACAAATTATATATATAAAATATCAAAGTGCTCCAGTGCATAAATGTGACATATATATATCACTTAAAATCGTGCTGAAAAAATTTAAGTCCATATAGCATAAAATTGCTTAATAGGTGATCCGAAGCATGCTGCTGTGTTCACACCGTGGTTCTCCCCTTATGCCGCGTACACACGATCATTTTTCCCGTCGGGAAAAATGAAATTTTTTCCTTTGGACGAGAAAAACGATCGTCTGTGGGCTTTTTGCCGTTTTTCCCGACGGGAAAAACAACATTAATCACGATGAGAAAAATTAGAACATGTTCTAATTTTTCTCATCGTTTTTTCCATCATTTTTTTCCGCGGCAGTTTTCCCATAGGGAGACACTGCCGCGGAGCCCACAGACGGTCGTTTTTCTCAACAAAGAAAAAAATGACGGGAAAAACGGTCGTGTGTGGGGGAAAATGCCGTTCCCTCGTTTTTCATTTTATTTCATGTCGTGATTCACGGCGGTGTTTTCACCGCCGTGAATCACGATCGTGTGTACGCGGCATTAGGCATTGAACGTTCACCTAAGAGCGTGTGGCCTTACAACCAAGCTCAGTCAAACACGCCTGTGAACCACCTCTGGGCTCTGCAATATCACTGGAATCCTGGACTCCTCACTGAAATGTCTCCATGCGTATGTGGAAATGATAAAAAAGCTTGATAGTGTGATATAGCTTCAAACAAACAATTTATTGATCATAAAAAACCCCCAAGAAGGGTTCATCGGGGGTTAAAAATGCTAAGAAAGGCTGGTCTAGGGTGAAACAAAGAGATCTATAATCCACAATGCATTGAGCTCCTGTGCTTATAGGCAAAATAGACAATAATAAGAGATAAGTATTTTCTCTCTTCTTTTGTAGGTGCACATTTTTGGCCAGTTTAGTTTTTGTGACAGGTATAAAAAACACTATTTAACCACTTAAGCCCCGGACCATTTGGTAGCTAAAGGACCAGAAGTGAATTCAGAATTTTGCACTGCGCTGCTTTAACTGTAAATTGTGCGGACATGCAATGTTGTACCCAAACAAAATTTGCGTCCTTTTCTTCCCACAAATAGAGCTTTCTTTTAATGGTATTTGATTGCCTCTGCGATTTTTATTTTTTGCGATATAAACGGAAAAAGACCGAAAATTTTGAAAAAAAATGATATTTTCTACTTTTTGTTATAAGAAAAATCGAATAAACTCAATTGTAGTCATACATTTAGGCCAAAATGTATTCAGCCACATGTCTTTAGTAAATTTATTGGTTTGCGCAAAAGTTATAGCGTCTACAAACTAGGGTACATTTTCTGGAATTTACACAGCTTTTAATTTATGACTGCCTATCTCATTTCTTGAGGTGCTAAAATGGCAGGGCAGTACAAACCCCCCCCCCCAAATGACCCCATTTTGGAAAGTAGACACCCCAAGGAAATTTCTGAGAGGCATGTTGAGCCCATTGAATATTTTTTTTTTCGTCCCAAGTGATTGAATAATGACAAAAAAAATAAAAAAATTACAAAAAGTTGTCACTAAATGATATATTGCTCACACATGCCATGGTTATATGTGGAATTGCACCCCAAAATACATTTTGCTGCTTCTCCTGAGTACGGGGATACCACATGTGTGGGACTTTTTAGGAGCCTAGCCGCGTACGGGACCCCGAAAACCAAGCACCGCCTTCAGAATTTCTAGGCACAAATTTTTGATTTGACTCCTCACTACCTATCACAGTTTCGAAGGCCATAAAATGCCAAAATAGCACAAAACCCCCCCAAATGACCCCATTTTGGAAAGTAGACACCCCAAGCTGTTTGCTGAGAGGCATGGTGAGTATTTTACAGCTCTCATTTGTTTTTGAAAATGAAGAAAGAACATTTTTTTTTTCTTTTTTTTTTCAATTTTCAAAACTTTGTGACAAAAAGCGAGATCTGCAAAATACTCACAATACCTCTCAGCAAATAGCTTGGGGTGTCTACTTTCCAAAATGGGGTCATTTGGGGGGGTTTTGTGCCATCTGGGCATTCCATGGCCTCCGAAACTGTGATAGGCAGTGAGAAGTGAAATCAAAAATTTACACCCTTAGAAAGCCTGAAGGCGGTGATTGGTTTTTGGGGTCCCGTACGCGGCTAGGCTCCCAAAAAGTCTCACACATGTGGTATCCCCATACTCAGGAGAAGCAACAGAATGTATTTTGGGGTGTAATTCCACATATGCCCATGGCATGTTTGAGCAATATATCATTTAAAGCCAACTTTGTGCAAAAAATAAATAAATAAATAAATAAAAATTTTTATTTTTTCCGCAACTTGTGTCAACATATAAAATATTCCATGGACTCGACATGCCTCTCAGTATATAGCTTGGGGTGTCTACTTTCCAAAATGGGGTCATTTGGGGGGGTTTGAACTGTTCTGGCATTTTATACACAACATTAGGAAGCTTACATCCACTCTTCTAACCACTTGAAGACAAAGCCCTTTTTGACACTTTTTGTTTACATGAAAACATATTTTTTTTTGCAAGAAAATTATGTTGAACCCCCAAACATTATATATATTTTTAAAGCAAAGGCCCTACAGAATAAAATGGTGGGTGTTGCATTTTTTTTTCTACACAGTATTTGCGCAGCGATTTTTCAAACGCATTTTTTGGGGAAAAAATACACTTTTTTAAATTTTAATGCACTAAAACACACTATATTGCCCAAATGTTTGATGAAATAAAAAAGATGATCATAGGCCGAGTACATAGATACCAAACACGACATGCTTTAAAATTTCGCACAAACGCGCATTGGCGACAAACTACATACATTTTTAAAAGCCTTTAAAAGCCTTTACAGGTTACCCCGTTAGATTTACAGAGGAGGTCTACTGCTAAAATTACTGCTCTCGATCTGACCTTCGCGGTGATACCTCACATGCATGGTGCAAGTGCTGTTTACATATGACGCCAGACCGACGCTTGCGTTCGCCATTGGGCAAGAGCAGGGCAGGACAGGGGTGGTTTTTTTTTTATTATTATTAATTTTGCTTTTTTATTTTATTTTTAAATTGTTCCTTCCATATTTTTTTTTATCATTTTTATTGTTATCTCAGTGAATGTAAATATCCCCTATGATAGCAATAGGTAGTGACAGGTACTCTTTTTTTGAAAAAACTGGGGTCTAGACCCTAGATCTTTCCTCTGCCCTCAAAGCATCTGACCACACCAAGATCGGTGTGATAAAATGCTTTCCCAATTTCCCAATGGCGCTTTTTATATCCGGGGGGAGGGACATTCCCTCCCACTGCTTGTAAAAGCAGTCCAGAGGCTAATTAGCCACTAGGATTGCTTTTCCATGAAAGCCGGGTGCTGGCTGAAAAGAATGATACCAAGATGATACCTAAACCCGCAGGCATCAATCTGGTATAACCATTCAAAGTCCAGCAACATACCAGTACGTTGCTGGTCCTTGTTGGACATGTATTGTAATCTTTTTTTTTCATGCAGCCAGTTGGCTGAACGAAAAAAGAGATTGATCGGGTGGGTATGCCCATCATTAGAATACCACCCTTCATCCACCCACTTCTAATGATGGGCATACATGCACCATTTATATATGCCGAAGCATGGGGGCATCCTCCCGCAAAAAAGTTATGCCGCACACACATGGTCGGACTTTTCCACGGGCAAGCCTCCATCGGAATTTCGACCGTATGTACGCGGCATTAGGAGCAAAATCACTCCTCCGCCCCTGCTGCCCCAATGCTTCGGCATATTTGCTTTTTTTTTTAACTGTGGTGGTGAAATCACCTCCTACAGCACTGGAGTCACAGGGATCAGGCCTGTCTCTGCGAACGCTGCAGTTATGTATGTTGTGTTTTGCAAGTGACAGTGATCGATCGATACTGCACTTCGGTGGCCTGGGCTGGACGGAGGGGCAAAACGCAGGTGCTAGCAAGTATCTGGGCTGATCCCGCTGACACTGCGTTTTTGGGAACCCTAAACTGCTGGGGACGCTAGTATAGATCTGATCAGATCAGATATTGATCTGTTCAGATACTATACCACTAAGGAGGGTGTATGCTTCACGCGTGGGTGTTAGCGTTACTGGCACTAACCTGACGCTGCCTGGGGTGTGACGCAGACCCTCTCTGACGCTAAAACCTAATTGATATCACCCGCCGGGTGATCAGGGGGTTAAACCTTTATTGGGTTATATATACGGCGGGTGCCCTGACACTATAAAAAGCAAACTAACTAACCAGCGTCACCCGTAACACTTATATGATGATCACTGGTGAAAGGGTTAACTAGGGGCAATTAGGGGGTTAAAACCTTTATTAGATAATATATGGGGGTACCTGACGCTATAAAAACCTGCGGCGAACCTAAAAAAAATTACTGGCTACCGATCTGCATCACCGACGCTAAGACAGCGATCAGAAAAATGATCGCTTAGCGACAGTGGTGATAGGGGGTGAAAGGGTTACCTGGGGGGCGATCAAGGGGGTTAAACCTTTATTAGATAATTTATGGGGGTACCTGACGCTATAAAAACCTGCGGCGAACCTAAAAAAAATTACTGGCTACCGATCTGCATCACCGACGCTAAGACAGCGATCAGAAATATGATCGCTTAGCGACAGTGGTGATAGGGGGTGAAAGGGTTACCTGGGGGGCGATCAAGGGGGTTAAACCTTTTTTAGATAATTTATGGGGGTACCCGACGCTATAAAAACCTGCGGCGAACCTAAAAAAAATTACTGGCTACCGATCTGCATCACCGGCGCTAAGACAGCGATCAGAAAAATGATCGCTTAGCGACAGTGGTGATAGGGGGTGAAAGAGTTACCTGGGGGGCGATCAAGGGGGTTAAACCTTTATTAGATAATTTATGGGGGTACCCGACGCTATAAAAACCTGCGGCGAACCTAAAAAAAAATACTGGCTACCGATCTGCATCACCGACACTAAGACAGCGATCAGAAAAATGATCGCTTAGCGACGGCGGTGCTAGGGGGTGAAAGGGTTACCTGGGGGGGTGATCAAGGGGTTAAACCTTTATTAGGGGGGGTTAGGGGGCTACACTGGACCTAAAACTAAATGTAGTGACACTTTTACAGTCACAAATGTCACTGATTGCAGTGATCAGTAAATAAATGGTCACTGCAATCAGTGACACTGTGACTGGGGGCTGGGGGGTGATCTGGGGGGGCCTGGGGGGGCGATTTATGTGCCTATGTGTGCTGGCGTTAGTGTAGTGTTTGTGCACTAACCTTGATGTCTTCTCTAGTACGGCGCTCGGTATATGTGAGCGCCGCACAAGAGATGACATCACTTCCTTCTGCTTCCTCTGCCTGTGTTTACATTACACAGGCAGAGGGGGCATTTCCATTTGCCGGGAGCAATCGCGGGGGGGTGGCAGGAATCGAACGGTCGCCCCCCCCATCTCGGATCGGTCCCAGACGAATTCCGACCGCTCACTGTACAGAAGGGGGTCCGATTGGACCCCCCAACTGTACAAAGGCAATCACGTATACTCTACGTGATTGTGCCTGTCGGTGCCATTGTGCCGACGTATATATACAGTGAGCGGTCGTTAAGTGGTTAATATAGGCATGTATTCATTCAAATTACTAAATCACTGAGCCACAGCCATCACTGGGAAACCAATACAATACCCAGTGATACCAGCGTTGGGGGGGTTTAATAAAAGGAAAGGTCTGGGATAGAGGAGCGGGACAGTTGGGGAGCGTGCCAACCATAGAGTGGATGGGGGAAGAAGTGCTGTACTGAGCTGTGTTTCGCTGGACACTACTCTATCCTGAACAAGGTGGCTGGACCAAGCTGAGGCTGTTGCACCATTGACTGCTCTGGTCCCTACTTTCAAATGCCAGCCCATTACCCAGTCCACCACCATCCAGGTCCACTGGGAAACCGCAAGAACACTTAAAATTTACATCAAAGTGGTATGCCCAGATTGACTTTCAAGCCTCGTACACACGACCGAGTTTCTCGTCGTAAAAAACACGTCGTTTTTTTCGACGAGATTCTTGTTAACCTTGATGTTTCTCGTCAAGCTTTCCATGCGTACACACTGACATTTCACAATTTCCTCGTTGTTCTCCGCGGTCACGTCCAGCACGTACGACGGCAGTATAAAGGGGAAGATCGATTTCCCTGGCGCCACCCCTTGGGCTGTTTTTGCTGATCTCCTGTTACCGCGTGTGAAGTAAAAGTTTGGGAAGAGACGATTCGCGCTTTTCAGTCTTTGTGCTTTCAGTTCGTTTTCTGCAGTTCAGTTTGTGCTTGTGGGTTCGTATCTTGTCTTTCAGGGCGTCTCAGCAGGTCGTATCTCTTTTACAGTGCGTTCTTGCCCGTTCGTTTCTGATTTTCAGTTCGTTATTCATAGGCCTTGCTGTTCTAAAGTGCGTTCTGTACGTTCTGATAAGACGACCGTTTCCTAGCCATGTCGCCTGTACGTTCTTGTCATAGAGTTCGTGCTCTGCGTGCGCTTGGTGTTGGTCTGCTTGTTTTGGACCAAGACCAGTCTATGAATGGGGTGAGGAGGAGTTCATGGACCAAGAATTGGTTGCTCCAGCGGGACCAATTCTGCCATATGCCTCTGCTGCGGGAGATCGTCGAGAATAATCCTGAGGACTTCAGGAATTTTCTGCGGATGTCTGACCCCGTTTTTCAGCAACTGTTGGCTTTGGTGTCCCCCTATATTACCAGGCAGGACACCGTTATGCGGGAAGCCATCAGTGCTGAGCAGAGGCTCATCGCCATGTTACGTTACCTGGCGACAGGGAGAAGTCTGCAGGACTTGAAGTTCATGACAGGCATCTCCCCCCAGGCTCTGGGCCTCATAATCCCAGACACCTGTTCTGCCATTATCCAAGTCCTGCAGGAGGACTATATTAGGGTAAGTTTTCTCCATTAATATCACATTTTATGTATTTCATGTATGCTAATGTATTGTATTTCTTTCATCCTTCCCTAATTACCATGATTGTAATATGCTGAGAATGTCCCCTTTGTCCTCATGCATGCTGGAAGCTTTAAAATGCCCCTTTTTTCTCCTCCATGCATATTTCCCTTCACTAACCTTTCCAGCAGTGGCGCCTGTTGCTCCAAATGTTTGGGGGTTCAACCCCCAATTTAGGACCTAAACTTCCTTCTTTTTTGCGACTGTGCCTATTAAACGCCACCAGTTGCCCCTTCCAATGCAGCCATTTTGCCCTTTCCAATGCAGCCATTTTGCCCCTTCCAATGCAGCCATTTTGTCCCCTCCAATGCGGCCATTTTGCCCCTTCCAATGCAGCCATTTTGTCCCCTCCAATGCAGCCATTTTGTCCCTTCCAATGCAGCCATTTTGTCCCCTCCAATGCAGCCGTTTTGTCTCCTCCAATGCAGCCATTTTGTCCCCTCCAATGCAGCCATTTTGTCCCCTCCAATGCAGCCATTTTGTCCCCTCCAATGCAGCCATTTTGTCCCCTCCAATGAAGCCATTTTGTCCCCTCCAATGCAGCCATTTTGTCCCTTCCAATGCAGCCATTTTGTCCCCTCCAATTCAGCCATTTTGTCCCCTCCAATGCAGCCATTTTGTCCCCTCCAATGCAGCCATTTTGTCCCCTTCAATGCAGCCAGTTTCCCCCCAGCCCTGCACTTACCTTCTTCTGGTCCGCACCATCCTTCTTCTGTCCTTGATGTCTTTTCCTGCCCTCGATGTTGCATCAGCCAATCATGTTACCAATAAACAGACTTGGTGAACATGATTGGCAGAGCAGCCTGTCAGTGTTTAGCCAAGGAATGTCCCCCCCCCCCCTGCGTCCCCTATTTAACTTTTAGCAAGCCAATTACATCCCTCAGGCTGTAATTTGCAAGCCTATTTGCCCCCGTTTCTGATATGCAATTTTCACCACAAAAATGCTGCAGTTATTCATATGTCCGTCGCTCAACAGGGGGCCATCCACCTGAATAGTGGGCGGCATTGACAATACATAGGTTAATGCAAGGCATGAACCTATGTATTGTTCTGAGTGACGGGCGCAGGATATAGGGGGCAGTGCTCCAGCGCCCACTCTGGACGCACCGCCACTGCAATGCTATCCTGTGGCCAAACACATCTACCCCCCCCCAAATTGGGTTATAATTAGGGTTGTCCCGATACCGATACTAGTATCGGTATCGGGACCGATACCAAGCATTTGCGCGAGTACTTGTACTCGCGCAAATGCTCCCGATGCTTCACCCGATACTTTTTTTTTCTTTTTTTTTGTGGCCGGAGAGGGCGGGAGGAGTCAGTGGCTGGGGAGGGCAGGAGAGAGGGCGGGGGAGTGCGGGCGGAGTCTGGCCGGAGAGGGCGGGAGGAGTCAGTGGCTGGGGAGGGCGGGAGAGGAAAGTGCGGGCGGAGTCTGGCTGAAGAGGGCGGGCAAAGTCGGTGGACGGAGTCCGCGGGCGGAGAGCGAGTCCCTCACCTGCAGTTGAACCTGGTAAGCTGGCAGGGGTTCAGGGCACAGCCGCATCAGGATCGGTGACCGGTGCTGTCACATTCGGTCACCGTCAGCGGCTGAACGTCCCCACGCCCATCTTGGTACACCCTGCACTCGGCTGCAGTAAGCAGCAGCAGACATCTTGTTACACCCAGCCCGAGCTATATGGGCTGGGTGTAACAAGATGTCTGCTGTTGCTTACTGCAGCCGAGTGCAGGGTGTACCAAAATGGGCGTTGCAGCAGTTTTTTTTTTCTTAAAGCCTGTGTCATTTTCCCCCCACCCCCCGCAGCATTTCAGTGCCAGCCACCTATCAGTACCCACAAGTGCTACCTATCAGTGGAATCAGTGCCATCTACCAGTGCCACCTATCAGGTGGCACTGGTAGATGCCACTGATTGCACTGATAGGTGGCACTTATGGGCACTGATTGCACTGATAGGTGGCACTTGTGGGCACTGATAGATGGCACTGATTGCACTGATAGTGCAATCAGTGCCACCTATCAGTGCAATCAGTGCCCACAAGTGCCACCTTTCAGTGCAATCAGTGCCATCTATCAGTGCCCACAAGTGCCACCTATCAGTGCCCACAAGTGCCACCTATCACTGCCCACAAGTGCCACCTATCACTGCCCATAAATGCCACCTATCAGTGCCCCCAAGTGCCACCTATCAGTGCCACCTATCACTGCCCACAAGTGCCACCTATCAGTGCCCATAAGTGCCATCGATCCGTGCCCATAAGTGCCACCTATCAGTCCCCATCTTTCAAACTGTCACATGACATTGAAAAAAAGTATCGGTAATCGGTATCGGCGAGTACTTGAAAAAAAGTATCGGTACTTGTACTCGGTCTTAAAAAAGTGGTATCGGGACAACCCTAGTTATAATGGACCATCAGAGGGGGTGATGAATATGAAACTTGAGCCTTCCATTATACTTATTAAAAACACCTTAAACTGAGAATTTGATTGATGTTGGGCTCTAATGTATTTTCTTATAATCTGCTTGCAATGTTATAATTTAAATTTCTAATTTTATTTCATCTTGTTTGACTCCCCAGCTTCCTTCCACGCCACAGGAATGGTAGACTGTGGCATCGGAGTTTGCCACGCTGTGGGATTTCCCCAACTGCGGTGGTGCCATAGACGGGAAGCACGTCCGCATCGTGCCGCCACCCCGTTCTGGGTCCTACTACTACAATTACAAGGGGTTTCATAGCATTGTGCTGATGGCGGTGGTGCCAGCACGGTATGAATTCCTCTATGTTGATGTAGGGAAGAATGGCCGGATGTCATGGGGGATCCTTCATCCAGACGGAGTTTGCCCTCCGTCTCCAGAGTGACGACCTTGCATTGCCACCGGATGCAGGGAATATTGAAGGACTCCCCTTTGTTTTTTTGGCTGATGAAGCCTTCGGACTCGGACCGCACCTCATTTCCACAGAGGACCCTGACCCCAGAGAAGAGGGTGTTCAATTACCGGCTGGCCAGGGCCCGAAGAGTCGTTGAAAATGCCTTTGGGATAATGGCCAGCCGGTTCCGCCTTTTTATGACTCCAATCCACTTGGCGGAGTACAAGATAAACTATGTTGTTTTATGCTGCTGTGTGCTCCATAATTTTCTTTGCCGAAAATCAAGTACTTATATGGCCTCAGTATTGCCTGAGGCTGGACTTTCCCATGCCAATCCCCTGCCGGGCCTCGAATCTGCCCGTCCTGGCTTGCCCCTCCAAAATGCCCGTGAGGTTCGGGATAAATATATGGACTATTTCACGGGTAGGGGGGCAATTCCTATGCCAGGCCATGACTAAAGATTCGTGCATAAAGAACTCATTAAAATTCCTTTTAAATCTTGTAACTTTGTTTGTTTCCTGTCTCCTAGTTTGTCTTACTGCATTTGTATTGCCAAGTTTTGTTTCCTTTAGTAAATAACAACCATTTCACTATGAAACCCAAACAAATACACAAATAAGGTTAGAGCGTATTTGAAAAAGAAGCTACACTTTGTTTGTGTTCAAACATTTTACTCTGTGCACATTCACACACATGGTATTTTTTTAAAACATTTTTTATTTTTTTTGGCTGTCCACAAACCGCCAATTTTTTGCTTATGAAAATACAAAACCATCAGTTGCATTCCAAAAAGTACAACATTGGATACCTCTGAGCAATATGAGACATTCACTTACACAAAATATGTCTCTATGTGCCCGTCCTAATATGGGGTCTTGGCACCCCTGGCCCAGCCAAAAATTGAATATGCACACATTTTGTTGTAATTTCCAATAGGGATTTTAGACTCCTGATCCCTATTGTCAACATGTGCCATCTGCCATCAGGGGTGATCAATGGACGTGTTTTGTGGGTGCAACCCCTTCTTCAGTTCACCTACTTGAGATACGAGGAAGGGGTTGCACCCCCAAAAGCCGTACATGGATATCCCCTGATGGCAGATGGCACATGTTGACACACTGTGTGCATATTAAATTTTTGGCTGGATTGATTGTCAAAAAGAGATTAAAAGGGGGAAGAACAAACTGTAACCAAAAATGGGGGTTTTGATGCCTTATTCAATTCTCCCCAAAACATCTAGGATGTCTTTAAAGGTTTGATCCATCACATGAATTCTTTGTTTAATTCTGTCCAGTTCTGTGCTACATTCCATCACTTGCTGTATTATTCGTAGGGCACTGTCAGCAGAGAAACGTGTACTTTCTTTCACCACAACATTTACATTGCCTAAAAACAAAATAAAAAGGTATTATAACTCTGCAGGCCTACATCTCTTACCTGAAGCTGTGGTGACAGATACTGACCTGTTGTGGTGACCAGTTCCACCACGTCATCCACTTCTCCTTCCTGCACTTCTCCTTCCTCCACCTCTTCAACTTCCTCAACATCCTTAGGTTGTGGGTCTTTGTGAGGTTGGGGTTTTGTCGAAGCTGTGGGGTTCCTGTGCTCCCTGGAGTGTTCTCCTCCCAGTCTTCTCTCCCCTATGAGAATCAAACAAAAGGTCTATTTATCACACTGAGATTCTCTATGAAAACTAAAAACAGCCTAAATTGCTTGGAAGTGGGGTACAAGTGTGTGTTTGTGCTGAATTTCCACATGAAGACATTATTTCTTCACAAAAATATGTTTAGTATTCACCTTTGGCTGTCAATTTTTAGACATGGAGGCACCACAAAAATTCACTGATGCACCTGAGTGGGACGCCCAAAAAAGGCGGTTCTGTTGGCCCACACTATAGTGCTCAAAAGTACAGATGTGGAACCAGCTGCTCTCCTTTACACTGATTAAAGTTTGCATTTCATTCTCTTTACAAACACATCATCTAGCCAACAATGTAAGAACAACAACTGAATCCAAACAGGCAGATGTCTAATTTAATTTAACCCTGTAAAATAATCAAAAAACGAGGATAGTGGCTGAACGATGTGTCTGTAACGAACGATTACTGTGCCAAACCAATTTCAAACTATGACATTTTGTAAGGTAGTACAATAGAAAAAAAAATTACATGGAGCAACATGTAAGTTGAGAAATACATTAATAGCGTAAAATTAGAACAAGTACTTACTTTTTACTAGCATTCTCTTAATGCTCCTTAACTGCTCCGGCTCCCTCAGTTTGAGGTCTGACCACCTCTTTCTGAGCTGCTCATTTGATCGTTTCACCCCAAAATTCTTCTTCAGACTCTTCACGACTTTCTTCAGGATTTTGGCCTTCCTTCGATTAGGTTTGCTATACGGCCCATGCTTTGCGTCATAATCCGACTTTAGCAAGATGTCCACCATCTCCGCATAAGACATATTAGATACCTTGAATCTCCTCCTTGATCGTGACGTTTCCTCAGTCTCCGGGCTTGTCTCCTCCTCGTTATTTGAGGAATTAGTAGACACCTGCTGTGAATCCTCCATATCTGTCTGCGCGCCGAAAGAGAAGGGACGGGGAAAAGATGTTAGTTAGAACGTCATGGGCGGGCGACGTGTGCGGAGCGACGTGTGCGTAGTTTCACGCATGCGTGGTGTATATATAGCAAACACACATGTGACTATACTACGTTCGGTGTGCGGAGAGAGGAGTTCAAGTGACGGACGTGCGAACGAAGGTATGTGATTTTGTGACTTTGATAAATTGTTGCCCTATACTGTCTTGAGAATGTTGGAGGATATATATGGTGAATAAGATTTTAAGGAGGTTAGACTGTGTGCCTCACATTAGTTATATAATTTTTATTTTACTTGCAGACCAAAAATGAATGTCTTTATAAGCGCCAAAGAATTCCTTGCGGAATTTATAGACCGGGTAAGGGAGCTGCCCGCTCTGTGGGAAACCAAAAACCCCATCCATAAAAAAAAGGGGTACGAAAAGCAGCGCTGGAGAGCCTGCTCCCATTTGTGCAGACCAAGGTGCCCACAGCCACAGCAAAACAGGTGGACACTAAAATTGGGAGCTTGAGAGGCACATACGGGACTGAACGCTCTAAGGTCCTGGCTTCTCAGAGGTCAGGAGCAGCAGCAGATGATGTGTATGTCCCCAATTTGTGGTACTACAGCAGGATGTCCTTTCTGGATGACCACATTGAGGCAAGGCCATCACTCTCCACTCTTCCCCCCAGACTTCCCTGCAGCCAACCTGAGCCTTCTCTGGAGCAAGAGGAGGCAGCCATCCTGGATGAACCTGATTTGGCCATCTGGAGCCAGGTATAGTATTTAAAACAAATGTATTGGGATAAACTTAATGTTTGAAAAATAAGTCAAGATGAAAATCATAAACTATTTTGGGTTCCACAAGTGAAATCAAGATCTCTAGACATTAGTCTGCCCTAAATTGGGTGCTAAATAGTCAATCTGATGTAGTCGAAAAAACATTTAATTGTTTTCTTGATTTACATTCAAATTGCTACATTCATGATCTGAAAGTTGTATGAAAATAATAAAACCAAAATATTAAACTATGTCCCTTTTTCATACACAGGATGAAATCAGCCAGGAGGAGGGTCAGGAAACTGTCAGGCAGGAGGAGGCAGGGCCCAGTGGCAGCCAGGAGGTGTCAGGGCCCAGTGGCAGCCAGGAGGTGGCAGGGCCCAGTGGCAGCCAGGAGGTGGCAGGGCCCAGTGGCAGACAGGAGGTGGCCGGCCCAAGGAGAACCACGAGATCACAGGTGCCTCCCATCCGCCTTCCAAAAAGAAGCAGGAGGGACAGGACCACCAGTGAGGCAGCAATGGCCCTTATTAGAGAGGCCCATGCCACCCTCCAGGAGCCCACATCCCCTGAAGAGGCCATTGCCGGCCTAGTGGAGGCAAAGTTCAAGGTGATGAGCATGGAGCAACGCCTCCTATGCGAGCCCCTGCTCATCACCTTGCTGAACAAGGGGGTGATGGAGAGAATTACCCCCAATACGGCCATATGTGAGGTGGCACAACTATCCCAACCTCAACCTCCTCCTCCACCTTCTTCTTCTGCCCCACCCTCTTCTCCTCCACCTCCTCCTACACCTTCTTCTTCTGCGCCACCCCCTTCTCCTCCACCTCCTCCTCCACCTCCACCTTCTTCTTCTGCGCCACCCCCTTCTCCTCCACCTCCTCCTCCTCCTGACAGGAGTACCCCTCCAGTGGCCCAGCCTCCAGCCACACGAAGAAGGAAGGCTGCAGGGAAGGCTTCAGGGAAGGCTGCAGGGAAGGCTGCCAAGAAGACGAGGAAGTGATGGCCTTGCTTCATTGTGGTCGGACAGAAGGCAGCCTGTTGTAGTACCACACACTTGGGACATATATATCACCTGCTGCTGTTCCTGACCTCTGGGAGGCCAGCATCAGATTGTGCTCAGAACTGTTGGCCTTCTCAAGCTCCCAATTTTAGTGTCCACACAGGGTTGATGTGTGCTCTGGGGTCCCTGGGATGCACAAATAGCAGCAGCAGGTTCTCCAGCGCTGCCTTCTCTTTATTTAAAAAAAAAACATGAATAAATGTTTTTTTGGTTTAAGTTCATACTTGACTATGTTTATTTTTTCAAATTTTTAATTTAGCTAAGGAGTAAGCAGATACATTTGACAGCAAAAAAAAAAGGGACAGATAACAACCCCAAAAAAATTATAAAATGAAAATATTAAAAAAATATAGGATGTAAAATTTAGACAAAAAAAATTAAAATATACAATGGGAGATCACTATCAAAACATTGCCAAATTACAATTAACATCTGTTTGAAAACTAAAAAAAAAAAAATATTCAGAAGATCTTGCACGATATAATACACCTAAATCTACTTAAGAGCAGCATGAAAAAGGTTAAAAATATATAGTCATAACTCTGTGTGAATATCAGCAGCAAAACAAGTTCATTCGTTTGGATTAATGTAACATTCTAAAGAAGATTTCAATGCACAACATTTAAACGATGCAATAATTTACAGCGTGACGAATGTGCTATCTCCATTACAAAGGCTTGATTTAGCAGAAGATGCGCTCCCGTCTCAAGAGTCGTAAAAGCATACACACAAACCATTTTCTCGTCACAAAACAGGCCGACGAGAAACACGACGAGGAAATCTTGAATCCTGACGAGAAAATAGAGAGCAGGTTCTCTATTTTCTCGTCGAGATTCACGGCAGTTTTCTCGTCATAAAACCATACACACGAACGGTTTTCTCGACAATAAAGCTCTCGCGGCACTTTTCTTGCCGGTTTTGGATGAGAAACTCGGTCGTGTGTACGAGGCTTCAGACTTCTGTCACCTTGAGATCATATGTGTGACCTACAGTATGGTCTATAACCCTGTTGGTGGTTCTGTGGAGGCGCTGGCATGCCTAGTCAGACTGGATCTTTTGCTCCAATTATCTGTCTCTTTACTCTCTTTCCTTTCTTTCTTGTCTTCTTTTTTCTCATTTCCTTGACCTCCTTGTGGGTTTTTGCTTACTGGATACACTGGACTGGACCAGTAGCACCTGGAAATAGGGAAGAACATTTCTCTGAGCCAATAAGTCTCTACTGCAAGCACGTGTTCTGACAAGAAACAGCCTACCAGAAAAAGAAACATTTTGACCTCATCTGCTTTCCACTGCTCCTTCATTACCCAATCACAGGATGGGGTAGGGAGTGACCAAGCTGTATTGCTTAACTGCAGTACAAAAAGGTCAAGTCACCAATGTTTCTGCCAGCTGGCTCTGAAGGGGAGCCAGAATTCACATGGTCTGAGGAACTAAAACTAATGATTCATACTCTAAATGGTTTAAGGTAGGGATGAGCCGAACACCCCCCGGTTCGGTTCGCACCAGAACCTGCGAACGGACCGAAAGTTTGTGCGAACTTTAGAACCCTATTAAAGTCTATGGGACGCAAACATTTGAAATCAAAAGTGCTAATTTTAAAGGCTAATATGCAAGTTATTGTTCTAAAAAGGGTTTGGGGACCCGGGTTCGGCCCCAGGGGACATGTGTCAATGCAAAAAGAAGTTTTAAAAACTGCAGTTTTTTCGGAAGCAGTGATTTTAATGATGCATAAAGTGAAAAAAAAAGTTAAATATTCCTTTAAATATCGTACCTGGGGGGTGTCTATAGTTTGCCTGTGAAGTGGCACGTGTTTCCCGTGTTTAGAACTGTCCCTGCACAAAATGACATTTCTAAAGGAAAAAAAGTCATTTAAAACTGCTTGCGGCTTTAATGTAATGTCTGTTCCCGGCAATATGGATGAAAATCATTGAGAAAAATGGCATGGGTACCCCCCCCCCCCCCCGCCCATTACCAGCCCCTTTGGGTCTTGTATGGATATTAAGGGGAATTCCGCACCCAAATTAAAAAAAGGAAACGCCCCACGCCCAGGCCCTATATACTCTGAATAGCAGTATACAGGCGGTGCAAACAAGACAGGGACTGTAGGTTTGTTGTTACATAGAATCTGTTTGTAATTTTGAACTCCCTGCCTGTGGTATTAGTATGAGAACACCAGCAATTGTATTCAGGTAAGCTTTAGGTGCACACTGTGCAAAGGACACTAAAGCAAAATACGGCAGCTCCCTGCCTGTATTTGTATCAGAACACCAGCAATTGTATTGGAGGTAAGCTTTAGGTGCACACTGTGCAAAGGACACTAAACCAAAATACTGCAGCTCCCTGCCTGTATTTGTATCAGAACACCAGCAATTGTATTCAGGTAAGCTTTAGGTGCACACTGTGCAAAGGACACTAAAGCAAAATACGGCAGCTCCCTGCCTGTATTTGTATCAGAACACCAGCAATTGTATTGGAGGTAAGCTTTAGGTGCACACTGTGCAAAGGACACTAAATCAAAATACTGCAGCTCCCTGCCTGTATTTGTATCAGAACATCAGCAATTGTATTCGGGTAAGCTTTTGGTGCACACTGTGCAAAGGACACTAAAGAAAAATACTGCAGCTCCCTGCCTGTATTTGTATCAGAACACCAGCATTTGTATTCAGGTAAGCTTTTGGTGCACACTGTGCAAAGGACACTAAAGCAAAATACTGAAGCTCCCTGCCTGTATTTGTATCAGAACACCAGCAATTGTATTCGGGTAAGTTACATAGTTACATAGTTAGTCAGGTTGAAAAAAGACAAAGTCCATCCAGTTCAACCATAAAAAAATAACTAAAATAAAATAAAAATAAATATCGTGCAATCCCATATACCCAATTCTATACCCACAGTTGATCCAGAGAAAGGCAAAAAACCCCAGCAGAGCATGATCCAATTTGCTACAGCAGGGGAAAAAATTCCTTCCTGATCCCCCGAGAGGCAATCGGATTTACCCTGGATCAACTTTACCTAGAACTGTTAGTACTCAGTTATATTATGTACATTTAGGAAAGTATCCAGGCCTTTCTTAAAGCAATCTACTGAGCTGGCCAGAACCACCTCTGCAGGGAGTCTGTTCCACATTTTCACAGCTCTTACTGTGAAGAAACCTTTCCGCATTTGGAGATGAAATCTTTTTTCTTCTAGACGTAAAGAGTGCCCCCTTGTTCTCTGTGTTGACCGTAAAGTGAATAACTCATCACCAAGTTCACTATATGGACCCCTTATATATTTGTACATGTTAATCATATCCCCCCTTATTCTCCTCTTCTCAAGAGTGAATAAATTCAGTTCCTCTAATCTTTCTTCATAGCTGAGCTCCTCCATGCCTCTTATCAGTTTGGTTGCCCTTCTCTGCACTTTCTCCAGTTCCCCGATATGCTTTTTGAGAACTGGGGCCCAAAACTGAACTGCGTATTCCAGATGAGGCCTTACTAACGATTTGTACAGGGGCAAAATTATGTCTCTCTCTCTGGAGTCCATACCTCTCTTAATACAAGAAAGGACTTTGCTCGCTTTGGAAACCACAGCTTGGCATTGCATGCCATTATTGAGCTTATGATCTACCAAAACCCCCAGATCCTTCTCCACTACGGATCCCCCCAGTTGTATTCCCCCTAGTATGTATGATGCATTCATATTCTTAGCCCCCAAGTGCATAACTTTACATTTATCAACATTAAACCTCATCTGCCACATAGTCGCCCAATTAGACAGGGCATCGAGGTCGGCTTGTAAATTGGAGACATCTTGTAAGGACGTTATTCCACTGCATAGCTTGGTGTCATCTGTAAAGACAGAAATGTTACTTTTGAGCTCAGACCCAATATCATTTATAAAGATATTAAAAAGTAAGGGTCCCAGCACTGAACCTTGGGGTACACCACTGATAACCTTAGACCATTCAGAGTAAGAATCATTAACCACTACTCTCTGAATTCTGTCTTTTAGCCAGTTTTCTATCCATTTACAAACTGATATTTCCAATCCTGTAGACTTTACCTTACACATGAGCCGTGTGTGCGGAACTGTATCGAACGCTTTTGCAAAATCCAAGTATACCACGTCCACAGCCACGCCTCTGTCCAAGGTTTTACTTACCTCTTCATAAAAAGAAATCAGGTTTGTCTGACAACTTCTGTCTTTCATGAATCCATGCTGTCTGTTGCTTAAATCGTTTTTTTCCAGCAAGAACTCATCTATGTGGTCTTTTATTAATCTCTCCAGTATCTTCCCAACTATGGAAGTTAAACTAACAGGTCTATAGTTACTTGGTAAAGACTTTGTTCCCTTTTTAAATATAGGCACCACATTGGCCCTGCGCCAATCCAGTGGTACTATTCCTGTCATTAATGAGTCCCTATGAGTCTGTAAGCTTTTGGTGTACACTGTGCAAAGGACACTAAAGAAAAATACTGCAGCTCCCTGCCTGTATTTGTATCAGAACACCAGCAATTGTATTCAGGTAGGCTTTAGGTGCACACTGTGCAAAAGACACTAAAGTAAAATACTGCAGCTCCCTGCCTGTATTTGTATCAGAACACCAGCTATTGTATTGAGGTAAGCTTTTGGTGCACACTGTGCAAATGACACTAAAGCAAAATACTGCAGCTCCCTGCCTGTATTTGTATCAGAACACCAGCAATTGTATTCAGGTAAGCTTTTGGTGAACACTGTGCAAAGGACACAGTACACTAAGTGAAACACTGCAGCTAGCACAATCACCTGCCTGCCTGTCAGTATAGAGAATAACAGGAACGGATCTAGCTAAACTGAATACAGTGTGTAAATATATATACACAACACCTAGGATGCATATATATCCTCTACACACTGTAACTGCAGCTAACTGACTTGCCTGCCTGCTCTATCTAACTCAAATCAAATTACACTGTCTCTCTCTCTGTCTCTTTCCTTTAACCAACGCCGCAACACACTACACAAGGCCGCCACGCAGGTGGCCTTATATAGTGTGGGGCGTGTATTAAACCCCCATAGACATAATTGGCCAAAGCCACCCTGGCTTTGGCCAATTATGTCTCTCTGTTTTTTCCGCGCTGTGATTGGCCAAAGCATGCAGGTCATAGTGCATGCTTGGCCAATCATCAGCCAGCAATGCACTGCGATGCCGCAGTGAATTATGGGCCGTGACGTGCCACTCGAATTTGGCGCGAACGCCCCATAATGTTTGAAATTCGACGAACAGCCGAACAGGCGATGTTCGAGTCGAACATGGGTTCGACTCGAACTCGAAGCTCATCCCTAGTCTAAGGTTATCAGTGATGTACCCCAAGGTTCAGTGTTGGTACCCTTACTTTTTAATATCTTTATAAATGCTATAGGGTCTGGGATTAAAAGTACCATCTCAGTCTTTGCAGATGACACCAAGCTATGCAGTGGAATAACGTCCTTACAGGTTGTCTGCAACTTACAAGATGACCCCAATGCTCTGTTTAATTGGGCGACTATGTGGCAGATGAGGTTTATAGTTGATAATTGTAAAGTTATGCACTTGGGGCTAAGAATATGCATGCATCATACATACTAGGGGGAGTACAACTGGGGGAATCAATGATGGAGAAGGATCTGGGTGTTCTGGTAAATCATAAGCTTAATAATGGCATGCAATGCCAAGCTGCGGTTTCCAAAGCAAGGAAAATCCTTTCTTGTATTAAGAGAGGTATGAACTCCAGAGAGCGAGATATAATTTTGCCCCTGTACAAATCATTAGTAAGACCTCATCTGGAATATGCAGTTCAGTTTTGGGCATCAGTTCTCAAAAAGGATATCGGGGAACTGGAGAAAGTGCAGAAGAGAGTAACCAAACTGATAAGAGGCATGGAGGAGCTCAGCTATAAGGAAAGATTAGAGGAACTGAATTTATTCTTTCTTGAGAAGAGGAAATTAAGGGAGCATATGATCAACATGTATAAATACATAAGTGGTTCATGTAGTGAACTTGGTGTTGAGTTATTCACTTTAAGGTCATCACAAAGGACAAGGGGGCACTCTTTACGTCTGGAGGTAAGGAGATTTAATCTCTAAATACGGAGAGGTTTCTTCACAGTAAAAGCTGTAAAAATGTGGAATAGACTCCCTCAAGAGATGGTTCTGTCCAGCTCAGCAGAATGCTTTAAAAAAAGGTCTGGATTATTTCCCAAATGTACATAATATAACTGGGTAATAACATTTCTGGGTAAAGCGGATCTAGGGAACATCCAATTGCCTCTTGGGGGATCAGAAAGGTTTTTATTTCCCCTGCTGGAGCAAATTGACTTTGCTGTTTTTTTTGCCTTTCTCTGGATCAACTGTGGGTATGATATTGTGTATATTATATTGTAAAAAAAATTAAGGCAAAGGCATAATGAGCTAGTATGCACTGCATACTAGCTCATTATGAAATACTTACCATAGCTTACCGAAGCGTCGGAATCGCATCCCGGTCACTGCCGAGGGAGCTGACATTTTCCCTTTGGCGTTTCTTCTGGTTCGTGGCTCCGGCCATGTCACTCCCACACATGCGCGCAGGAGTCCACCGTTCCCGCACGATACGCCGGACCTTCGCCAAACCTTCACTGCGCATACGCAGCTGACGTCAGCGGCTACATGCTGGGTGAATATCTCCTAATCTGTGTAGGTTTAGGAGATATTCATGTTACCTACAGGTAAGCCTTATTAAATGCTTACCTGTAGGTAAAAAAGGGGTATGCAACCACTTTAATAGCATCGTGGCCTCCCTATATCTGGATTATTTCACCTAAGTGAGAAAGTAACTCGGCCGATTTCACGCAGCTAAACAGCAATCTGTGGAATGCCAATATGCAATGGTCTTTCCACCAAAACGTTCAATGTCAAGGCAAGGCAAACTTCTTTACTTCTCCATAGGACATCATGGACAACACCTACTACTTGATAGCAAAGAACAAGGAGAAGCACACCGCTCCAGGCAGAATCAGGTGCAAGGTAGATCACAGGTGCAGACCTCGGCTCACCACCGCAGAAGACGAATAAAACAAGAAATTGGTCGCACACTGGAACTCCAACTTATCTTGATGTCATCTTTATTGTTAAAGGGGTCAGACAGATACAGGCAATGGTAGACGCGTTTCACAAGAGATAGCTTGCTTGTTGAACACCATTGCCGGTATCTGACTGACCCCTTTGACAATAAAGATGATATCAAGATAAGTTGGAGTTCCAGTGTGCGACCAATTTCTTGTTTTATTAACCTACTACTTGATATTGAGGTTGCATGATTGTGGGCTAATTCTTGTTTTGGCAGGTCATGCTGCAGACACTTGCTTTTACAAATGTTCAAATGAAGTAATGGGCTGGTATTGTTCTGTTCCTCGTTCACGACACGTTTCCCATTTCATTTCAAGTTTAGCCCTAAACACATTAATTAGCATTATAAGAGAATGATAATAATGAGTGCATGACCACCGTTCAACTACTCACAAGGCTTATTTCACCAAGCTAAAACACCATGATAAGGATCCATATTTTTTTTAAAGAGACAGTTATTTTCATCTCAATGAGATTTAAAAATTATAGTTGCATGGCCTTTTTCTTGTGTAAAGCTTCATGAATTACACTTGGCCAGACCACCACAATTTCATCCCTAGACCATGCAGGGCCTGAATAAACGTAATGTCCCAATTGCCATAGCAGGCCTTTCTACTCATAAAGGTGTGTCTTTCCTAATCCTCAAATTAAAACTTTATTTTAACAGCCCCTCTAGGGAATGGAAATATAGACCTCTCACAAGGAATATCTATAACCAAGCCTTCGTAACATTTACATTAAATTGGTTTGTGAGAAGTTGAATTTTTTCCATGATAAACAGCCTGTCATTAAATGCTCAAGTACTCTCTAAAACTGTTATTGGAATGAAAACTCAACAAATGTCATGTGGACCCCTCACTAGACACCTGTCCAGCCAGGCACTCCAAGCCGGGTGGAATTATCCTCAGAATTCCTCATCCACCTTGAAAGGACACATTTGACACATGTCAAATATTTAGAGATTCGAGTGTTTACTTACACTTTGGAGAGTGATGTTCTGTGGTTGCCCCAGACGAGTCAGGTCACAGACATGTCAGGATTTTCTGTAATGTCTTCTGTGTTTACTTCTAGAGTTCATCACCTTGAATTTGAATGGAGCTTGCAAAGTCTATAGAAATGGAATTCTGTTGCAGAACGTCAGTTGTTTTAAACTTGAGCCAAGATATTGTCTGAGTCAGTGATTTGATGATATACATGCAAATATAGTGACAATTTTCTTGTGACTTATTGTTGTGTTTGTGGAACATTTTTTTCTGCATAAAACAAAGGCTCTTCTGTGCTTTGGTTTAATTTGAAAGCCTCTGTAGATGACAGAATAGGGCGTGGAAAGTGGTACCCCAAGGTCAGTATAAGACAAACTTCAATCAAAGTGGGACCATGAGTCATTAGACTCAATGCAATAACCTATAGAGATCGTTGTTTGCCATAATGAATGATATTTTTAGAAATTAGTCAATCATAGCTAAAAATAGCAATAACATGGCTGTATATAGCAAATGTTATGCCACGTACACACGATCAGAAATTCCGACAAGAAAAGTCCGATGTGAGCTTTTGGTCGGAAATTCCGACCGTGTGTAGGCTCCATCGGAATTTTTCTGTCGGAATTTCCGCCAAGAAAAATTTGAGAGTGGGTTCTCAAATTTTCAGACGGGAAAAGTTCCAATCGGAAATTCTGATCGTCTGTATGCAATTCTGATGTGCAAAAAACCACGCATTCTCAGAATCAAGCAGAAGAGCCGAACTGCCTATTGAACTTCATTGATCTCGGCTCGTCGTACGTGTTGTACGTCACTGCATTCTTGACGGTCAGAATTTCCAACAGGATTTGTGTGATTTGCAAGCCAAGTTTGAGCGAAATTCCGTCGGAAAAACAATCCAAGGTTTTTCCGACGGAAATTCCGATCGTGTGTACGCGGCATTATGTCAAAGAATAAATGTGTTATAGTTTAGTGAATTACCAGTACATCACTGACTTTACAAAGAAGGGCCTTGATCTTAATGATTTACCTAAAATCCAACGACAGGGAGAATATATCAGGGGTGAATAAAGGGTAGGTTCACTGCAAGTTTGTGACCATGCCCTATAACTTGGGTCCCTGGTAATCACAGTGTGTCCTGGGTAAGCAACTAGATGGGATGAAGTGTTTTATTGTTTTAAATTAATTCTTAAAAGACTGAATAATAACCCCCCTTAATAAACTTACAGGTACTTCCATTAAAGTCTATATGGCCAAAAATTAGCAACATAGCTGCAAAAAAAGTTCATGCTTTGAGCTTCAAGCAACTGAGCATAGAGAGGAGAACTTCCACAATTGAAAAGAATGGGATTCTTGATGTTGAGCATTGTCAGACTTAAGAAAAATGTGTGAAAACGAACAAAAAAAAAACCCTCAGACGTGAATGGGGGCCAAAATTGCGCCCAAAGCTATTTCTGGTTTTGGTAGATGCTGCGGAGGTAAAGTCTAACCAGCCACTTCATTTAATTTTTTATTTTTGGATAGAATGGAGAAAAGTTAACATTTTTGGCAGATTTCTGTTTCTATCTGTGACCCCATAGGGGAGATTTTTCCTCACTTTGTGGCCCCATAAATGCAAAAAGTGGTAGTTAATGAGACAAGAAAGCATGATCATCTATTAAAACATTGCCAGATCTAAGTCTTTATCACTCCTCTAGAAATATGTTTCTGTCCCACTGTTCGATTCCTGTACCTATTTTGGCTGAATCTGGGCTCTAAACCATTGAGGGCTCTATTGGTGAGATCTCTGTGCTAAGTTCCTGAGTCTTTACACCTGCCGTGACCACCCAGGGCGAGGGGCTAGAACTCTCCTTGGAAGACTTTATATTTATTTTATAATATGGACAATGTAACAGAGAGAGCTGGAATACTCAAAAACTCCCAGGTGGACAGGACCACAGTTGATCATTATGGCAAGGAGATCTCACTGTTGGAGTATCCCACTGGACTGACCATTTTATTGAACTGTATAAGTAGTGCACTGGTTGGGGCCCTTCTCAAACATGGTGCAGTGCAAGTGGACTGGACAAACATTATCTAATGGCCTTGCCCCTGTTTAGGAATAGACACAAACATGTCACACCAATTCCAACGCATACTAATCCTTTTGCAGAAGCAGAATGATCAGTGAATATCAAGATATATCGTTTCACAATTAGTCTGGTTGAAAAAAGGACGCAAGTCTATCCAGTTCAACCAATAGAAGGGGAAAAAAAGATTCTGATACTGTGAAAACAAGAGCTTTCCAGAACGTGTTGGAAAGTCTATGCACACAGCAAACACACCTGTCTTTTAAAAAATGATTGATGACAAATCTGTAAGCATGTAAAACATTTCCAGTTTTTATCAGTTCAGATAACAGAGATAAAGTCCCTGAAGGGCCTTTTCTTTCTTCACAAAGAGGACTTCCTATTTGAGGATAGTGTAGGATGCTGAAATGCACCAGTTACCACCCAGTTAGCACTTATCAATCAGTATTATCAATCAGTATTATCTAAATGACAATAAAGGAATTTATATTCTAACAGGGTATATACTGTAGATCTCCTCAGTCGTTTGAGGCAGCATAGCACATTAAATCAACATAGCACAAAAGATTTCCTGAAAAATATTTCAGAATGTTGGCAACCGTGGAGTGTACACTGCTACTTTTATATCTGTGAATTTTTTTAGATCCTCTTTTATTTTATTTTTTCCATAAAGACTTTATTGAAAAAAATTGCATATAACATAAATGACTCCATGAGCCCCAAAAAAAAGGGATTTCAATAGAGCATAAACATAACATGTCTAAACATCTCTACACAGTAAGCTGAATCGTAGATGGGGTAACAGTGTTTAGGCGTTTATATCCTAGGAGAGGGAAAATAAAGGAAAAGAAAGAAGAGGGTGGAAAAAAAAGGGGGGAGGGAGAGCTGGGGAATACAGAAGATTGAGCTTTATTAGTCATGGCCTACAGAAGAGCAACTTTCTTTATCAATCTCATCATGACCTAATGTGTTGAGGTGTGTGCAGGGGAGGGCTTGCGGCCTTAGGCCTGGGGGGCAAGTCCAGTCAAGTGGCCCATTGAACCGCCGAATCAGCTCACCATCCATGGCCCACCTGGTTTTTCAATGCAGCCTCACCAGTGCCCATCAGTGCAGCCAACTCCAGTGCCCATCAATGCAGCCTGATCACTGGGGCAGGTTACATGGGGTATATGGGGGGGAGATGGGGGGTCAGCTAGGGGTGTCAGGGTCTCTCACCTCAGCGATCTCAGCTCAGCAGGTTCTTGCATGCCACGGTCTCCTGGGGGGGGGTAACGCTCCTGATTCTGGGGTCAAGTTGCAGCCAGTGCCCAGCCCTGCAGCCCTGTGTCCCGACTCACTGGCACGCCCTGCCTCTGCCTGCTTCCAAGAATCCGGTCCCAGGGAGTTGTAGTTTCCTCTGCGCTGCTGTGTTTTCCACCCACCAGAAGCTTGAGTGCGGACTACAACTCCCGGAATGCAACAGCTAGTGGTCGGCCACCATGGCCATGCCCCCGGCCCGACTTCCTAGACCAGAATAAAAAAGGAAATAATAGCCGGCAGCGGCTGCCGGCCATTTTAAACATAAGTTAGGGCGGCCTGGGAGGCAATTGCCACCCTGCCCCCTGGCCAAGTCCTCCCCTGGGTGGGTGCGCATGGGTGAGAGGCCTTCGGGGTTAGTGTTAATAAACCCTGTTTTGTCTTCCATTTTCCTTTTTTTTTTTCTTCTCCCCCCCCCCCTGTGTCCCTCAGTGTAGATCTTCTTTTTACCTACTGGCAACTATTATTTTAGGTATAAGCAACTCTAAATCCACTCAATAAATTCTCACATAAGCTTAAACCTGTTATAAACCCCACCTCGGGATAAAAACTCTGCTACATGTTTCTAAATACTGTAGATTTATTTTATCTTGTATATACTGTAGTTTTAATGATACTACTTGAATACATCACCAAAGAGTTAAACATGGGGCCTTTCATGCTAGCTACAGAGACATGAGGTGATTTTAGCCTTCTTCATGATGTAACCTTGCAAAACAAAAGCTGTTAAGTTCCTTGGATACCAAGATCAGGGACCCTAAATTCCTCACTTCCTGACGCAGAGATTGGCTACTCCATTAAAAATTCAGAGCACATCTTCCTCTCACAGATGAGGGAAAAGTGGAAGTGAAGACAGCATGACAACATGATGGGGAAAGTGAAGACCTGAAATACATTTTTGACTAGATCCATGTTAACCAGTTTGCAGAGAAACAAAGAGCAATCTCTCCCACGCTCTGTAAGATTTTGTACAATAAACTAGAGAGAGAGACAGACTGAAAGCAAACAGCTACTCCTCCCTGTGAAATCAATGTCATAATTGCTCCTGTTGTGTAATGGGGGCGTGCATTGCTCTTTGACCCACTCCTGCCTGGCCCCTGATGGATTACCTTGATCCGGCTTTAAGCATGCTTTAAGAATGAGGACCATTCACACAAGTCACTTAGAGAACACCTCCAGGGCAACTGAGCCAACTTTCCATAGTGCTCCTTTGCTGGCATTGGCAGGCTGGCATTTACCAACCACAACTTCTAAGCCTTCCCTAACTCACAGCTTTGAGCTTAGGGCAGGAGATTCAAAACAACCATCTACTGGCCTAAGCTAGAAAGTAAAGTTTTTATGTAAATTTAAATAAATACACAAAACATTGATTTAAAACTGTAACATTTTTGTTTTCATTTTGGATAGAATAGGTAAGGGGTTAAAAAAAAAATTGTTTTTTTGTTGCCATCCTGGTCCCACTTGAGGTAATACCTTTCACTTCCTGCTCTGTAGCCACACCATGGATGTTTAGCAATAAAATCATTACTCGGAACGGGCAATATTAGTTGCAAATAAAGAACTATCATATTATTCTAAAACAAATATTGGAAAATTTGGTGACAGGGTCTCCTTAATTAATTTAAACGCTTCTGTTTGTTAAGTTATACATTTATTTATTTCGATCTATAGATCAAAAGAGCAACAAGCACGAGAAAGGCAGTCAATATCTATGGATATAATAGGTTTGGTTTGGTATTTTCTATGCTCCTAGATACTATAACAATTACATAGGCTGCTCTGACTATTGTTTTACCTTTGTTTTTTTACTTAATTTGTTGCTCTCTATAATAAAACACATTTAATATCTTTATAAATAAGGTAAAGAACCACATAAAAAGTCCATCCTGCAAATGTAGGCCCATTAATAAACAGCAGGTATTATGCTCTTAGTGGTTTGATTATTGACATTTCTCTGAGTAATCCTACTCCAGATAAAGTTGGAAAATCATCAGCCTTGCATGTACAAATACTGCTTGCAAATTGCAATGTGTTCAGACGAAGATAAGAATGCACAAGATAAATAATTCCGCTCTTCTCAGGGAACTGTAACGATAGTCCCCTTTTTTCACCTTTTCCCACTTAATGGTGTTCTTAGTACTATGGTTAATGCAGTTGCGTACAGAGATTAGATTCTTGAAGCAGGAAAAATAGCCAAAAATAGCCTTGTCTTTATAGTCTTTTTGGATACTTTAACCCATATGTTTCAACAGATTAATGTTGTAGGGTATGGGGGTTCTTTAAAGTGCTGTAAAAATCAAACCAAAACAAAGCAGACTGGTAAAGGTTAAAACAGGCTATACACAAGTAGAATTTAGTTTAAATGTCTGTTCGCAAAAAATAGTTTGTTCGAGCATTCCATCATTGAGTCAACTAATTTCATTTTAAGCGGAGTTCCACCGAAAAATTCAACTTCCACTTTTCGGAACCCTCCCCCCTCTGGTGTCACATTTGGCACCTTTCAGGGGGGAGGGGGAAGCAGATACCTGTGTAATAGATACCTGGCATAGATACCCGAGCCAACTGCACGTATCTACGCCACTTCCGACGCACAGGTCCCAGAAGACAGCAGGGACCAGTGGGATAGTGCAGAAAGAGTCGCGCATGCATAGTAGGGAACCAGGAAGTATAGCGGCAAGGCTTCACTTCCTGATTCCCTTACCGAAGATGGTGGTGGCAGCACCCGAGAGCCGAGTGATAGATCGGCTTCGGGTGCCGACATTGCAGGCGCCCTGGACAGGTAAGTGTCCTTATTTTAAAGGTAAACAGCTTCAGTATTTGTAGCTGCTGACCTCCGCTTTAAGAGCCCTTAAAATTTCCAAAAACTTGTAGCAAATAAATTAAATCTTCAAAAGGCTCACTTTTCCTGCAGGCATCTAACTGGTCACAAGAACTTCCTTTTCTTTCTTCTCACCCGCGGAGGGGCACTGCTCAGTCGTAGGATACTGTGAACCCAGCCTGCATGATAAAGCACCCCTGGGGAGGAAGTATCAACAACAGGCTGGACTTACAGGAAATGGGCAGAATGAAAAGCCATTCTGTTCAAAGAGGACCAGCAGTGCTGGAATCTGGGGACAGTGCTGCATTGTGGAGTGGGTAAATCTTGGGCACTTTTTTATTTAATAAGACATAAGATTCTAGGCAAATTTAGTGTTTGTCTCCTTCCGTAAATAAGGGAGAAGTGACTGTTTGACCTGGTCTGTTTGGTGCTTCACAGGCTGGGAGTGTGATTGCTTCCCCCAGCCTCTGGAAGAAGCTTCCAGATCTTAGGGCAGGAGATTCAAAACAACCAGCCTGAATTTTTATCAGGTTACAACCAATCCCTGGAGAGGAGTGTCCAGAAGGGGGCTGGGATGGTTACAAATAGTCTGAAGCACTGGAGAGATGGGTTCCTTTTCATCAGGAGGGTTACAGAGCCCTCAGGCAGCCCATGGATTTGTACAGCTGCTCTGGGGGCCTTAGGGGTGTCAGGGCTGAGGGTCTGGATGGACTTTGCTAAAAGCCGTTTGAAGAAAATTACCACAAGGGATGTGTTCTGGAGAGTTGCCGTCTCACTCAATGGACCATGTCCAGAGGAAGCTGGAAGGTGGCAGCTGTCTTGTGTACTTTGCAGTGACTATGTAGTGTTCCAGAGATTGCACTGGTTACCAGCAGTTGTGCAGAGGCACAAGATAAACAGATGCCAAAGGCTTGCTCTGTCATCTTCAGCTGTGAGGCCTTAGACTGCTCAGAGACTTGCCTAATGGTCCCCAGCTGTTTGGCATTAGACTGTCCAACACCCACCGTTACTCAAGTAGAAGATTATCCTCTCAAAGCTGAAAACTAATCATTTTGGAGTATCCAATGCTCTAGCCCCTCTCCTGTTAACGTTAAAGACAACCCCTAGGCTGTTTATTGGAGCTGCAACGAGTGGGCTGGTGCTTGGGTGGACAGGCAGCCTCTGCACTTTTGGGGGATAACCAGCTAGTACCAGTGACCCCTACAGGATGTAGAGCTACAACAGTAACATAGGGAACTGAAAAAAACATTTTTGTTCATATTCAGTCCCAGAGACGATGGTTGCTAGGTCCAGCACAAAGATAAGGGAAAGTGGATCTCCCTAGTGGGCACACAAACAATAATAAAAACCTGTGTGTCTAAGCACTCAACACTCTAAAACAAAAAAAAGTTTGGGCTTCAGATACAATTTAATTGTAATTTCACCTATCTACCTCCACTTCAACTACTATGAACTCCTGGAATGCAAATTGAGTCAAGTCAAGATTCCATGACAGCATAATATGTTCAGAAATTATGACCTGCAAACCTTTCTGTTATCTGTAATTGGGAGAAATATAAGCACAGTTACACAATGATGTCAATTTACAGAACGTCCGTATAATTGAGGCAGCAGCTGTGAACTGGCTTCCTGTGCACAAAGATATGGCTTTGTTTTATGTGTTTTACTTCTTTGCTTGCATGCTGTAAATGTGAATTATGTTTACTTTCTTCTCCTTAATGTCATAGGAAGAAAAAAAAAAAATGCACTTTCAGTAAACATGAACCTTGAGCAGTGGCATATGGTAAGCAGGAAGAATCGGGGTAAACAGATTTTAAATTGGTCTGATTAAGCTTGCTTGCATCTTAGTAGGGCAGAGGTGTTTTCAACAGAACCATTCCTATAGCCTTAAATAGGGTTTTCAGCAGATGCTGAACAAAAACGTATTGCTGAGTAATAAAGTAGAGCGAAGTTATTGGAATCAGCCATGTGGGTCACTTTGTAAGAATACACAACCATGTGCAGTTTTTCTCTCTATGGCATTGACTAGGGTATTAAGGAAGATTTGTCTCCAATAATGTTTGACAAAAAAGGGGATTTCACCATGTCAGGACAGTGTGTTGTTGCCACATCCCTATTGTATAGAAAAAAAGAGGACCCCCTTTATTGGGACTTTATAGGCAACAGCCACACTTGAATAGATTAGAAAATATATTTATTGTTTATACATAAAATAGTTTGATCATTCAAGCATGAAATGATCATTAAAAAGACATTTCAAAAACACATATCGAAAGAAAAAAAAAAAAAAAGAAAAAAAAACATGACAGATTACATAGTTAGCATGAAGTATTATAAAAACACTCTCCGGTATTTAAGTAATATCTCCGGTACCCAACGCGTTTCTGGTTCAAGCACCTTCGTCAGGGGTATTGGACAAGAGTATGTGCAGTCATAAATTTGTCTTACATGCAGAGTGTTCTACTATGCAACTTGAGAAAAGATGAAGCACTACCAACGGTGGTGTCGACGAGTGCCCACCAAGAACATCCAATATCATAAGATGTTTTCAAATAAAGAAAAAAACTTTTTTTTTTTTTGCCGGGGGATCACAGGGAATAATATGCAACAAAGAAGTTGTAGTCTACAATATCTGTAGGTTGGGGAGTGAAGCTAACCGAAGCCTCAGTATGGCTTCTTGACCATGTATAGCACACTCTGGGTCACTTAACAATAGCTCATCTGTGCTGAGAAAGATTCCTCTCTGTCTGGCATCTGCCCCACTCTGCAGTGCTCCTGAGCACTGCAGAGCGGGGTAGACGCCAGACAGAGAGGAATCTTTCTTAGCACGTGTGAGCTTTGTTAAGTGACCCAGAGTGTGCTATACATGGACAAGAAACCATACTGAATCTTTCTCAGCACGGATGAGTTATTGTTAAGTGACCCAGAGTGTGCTATACATGGACATGAAGCCATACCGAGGCTTCGGTTAGCTTCACTCCCCAACCTACAGATATTGTAGACTACAACTTCTTCGTTGCATATTATTCCCTGTGATCCCCCCGCAAAAAAAAAAAGTTTTTTTCTTTATTTGAAAACATCTTATGATATTGGATGTTCTTGGTGGGCACTCGTCGACACCACCGTTGGTAGTGCTTCATCTTTTCTCAAGTTGCATAGTAGAACACTCTGCATGTAAGACAAATTTATGACTGCACATACTCTTGTCTAATACCCCTGACAAAGGTGCTTGAACCAGAAACGCGTCGGCTACCGGAGATATTACTTAATATCAGAGAGTATTTTTATAATACTTCATGCTAACTATGCAATCTGTCATGTTTTTTGTCTTTTTCTTTCGATATGTGTTTTTGACATGTTCTTTTAATGATCATTTCATGCTTGAATGATCAAACTATTTTATGTATAAACAATACACCCTGTTACAAATTATTATGCAAATTCTATTTCAGTGTCACAAAGATTAAATATTTTGTTTTTCAGTTTAACTCATGGATGGCATTGTGTCTCAGGGCTCTTTTGATCACTGAAAACAATCTCGGACACCTGTGATAATTAGATTGCCAGGTGAGCCCAATTAAAGGAAAAACTACTAAAAGAGGGTGTTCCACATTATTAAGCAGAGCACCATTTTCAAGCAATATGGGGGAGAAAAAGGATCTCTCTGCTGCCGAAAAGAGTGAAATAGTTCAATGCCTTGGACGAGGTATGAAAAAATGAGATATTTCACGACAACTTAAGCGTGATCATCGCACTATTAAGAGATTTGTGGCTGATTCAGAGCACAAACGGGGTTTCGTGCAGATAAAGGCACATTGAGGAATGTTTCTGCCAGATCCATGCATCGGATCAAGAGAGCAGCTGCTAAAACACCATTACATAGCAGCAAACAGATATTTGAAGCTGCTGGTGCCTCTGGAGTCCCATGGACATCAAGGTGTAGAGTCCTCCAGAGTCTTGCAACTGTGCATAAACCTTCCATTCGGCCACCACTAACCAATGCTCACAAGCAGAAATGGCTGCATTGCGTAGAAAAATACACAAAGACTAATTTTCAAATAGTCCTGTTCACTGATGAGTGCCGTGCAACCCTGGATGGTCCAGATGGATGGAGTAGTGGAGGGTTGCTGGACGGCCACCCTGTTCCAACAAGGCTGCGACGTCAGCAAGGTGGTGGTGGAGTCATGTTTTGGGCCAGAATCATGGGGAGAAAGCTGGTCGGCCCCTTTAGGGTCCCCGAAGGTGTAAAGATGACCTCTGCAAAGTATGTGGAGTTCCTGACTGACCACTTCCTTCCCTGGTACAGAAGGAAGAACTATGCTTTCCGTAATAAAATCATCTTCATGCATTACAATGCACCATCTCATGCTGCAAAGAATACCTCTGCATCAATGGCTGCTATGGGGATAAAAGGTGAGAAAGTCATGGTGTGGCCTCCATCCTCCCCTGACCTCAATCCTATTGAGAACCTTTGGAGCATCCTCAAGCAAAAGATCTATGAGGGTGGGAGGCAGTTTACATCCAAACAGCAGCTCTGGGAGGCTATTCTGACATCTTGCAAACAAATTCAAGCAGAAACTGTCCAAAAATTCACAAGTTCAATGGATGCAAGACTTGTGAAGCAGCTAGTAAATAAGGGGTCCTATGTTAAAATGTAGCATGACCTGTTTAAATGTTTAAAAAGTTAAAATGTTGTTCAAAGTTTGATTGAAATAGCTTTTGATTTCAGTAAATATGCTGCAAACACAACAAATGACAATTTTAAGTTCTTTACAACCTATAAAGTGTTTTGAAACTCTCTGTGCGTAATCATTTTAAACTTGAATTGTACTTTTAATAGTTGATTGTTGTTTACATCAATTATTTAGGTAAATGAGAAAAATATCATTGGTATAATAATTTGGAACAGGGTGTAAATATATTTTCTAATCTATTCAAGTGTGGCTGTTGCCTATAAAGTCCCAATGAAGGGGATCCTCTTTTTTCCAATAATGTTTGACCACCACTCCACCACTTATCCATACCTAAGTAAACCATGCATGACACAAATTGGAATTTAATGGCCATATCACCCCCTTATTAACTAAATCTATAATTAACATATTAACATTCGATGCAGTATAAAAAGAGCCTCTTCTAAGCATCTCTATTTAACAGACTACCTGCGTAAAAACCCAAAGGTAGGCCTCCAGCTGCAAAGCACCGATTCAGAGACAATAATGCCAACAACCATGAACAACCCCAGTTCACTGTCACTGAACCATACAAAATAAGGGGAGCCGTATCTAAGACAGACCCCTACCAATGTATGGTTTGCCCATATTGACCATCTTCAAGGATCTTGTACTCCACCAGCTGCTATGACATATCAACATTAAACACATAACTGGTCCCACAAAAATGCAACATCATCCACCAAAACTAAGGAGAGGGAGAAAGTATTGGAAGTTTTCCAGACGCCAACTTTCTTCTGACTGAAGAATTCTTAGGACCCTCCTACTGCCTAACCCATCAATCCAGTACGTACTCGTTGAATCCTTTTTAATTCAACCCCAAAAAAAAAAAAAACCTTGCTATGTCAAACCCATTTTATCCCAGTCACGTCAGCCCTGTGTTCTTGCTTCTCTTTCTTACGACGCACCTAACTTATAGAGGCTAAACCCTTTTACCAAAGAAGAGCTTAAAAAAATGTTACCTTTTTGAATTCCAACACAATGAACTCTTTTAGAAAGCTGTTCAAAATTATTTGTTATATCCCAATACTTTTATTATTTGACCAATATGCAATATAATATTCCACATTACAAATAAAATAAAGTTTGGGTAAAAAAAGCAACATCATTGTACATGTGCTAAATTTCTAAATAAAATGATTGCTCGCAAAAATTCAGAAATTGAGTTGGCACAAGATGTATGACATAATCTAACCTGTATGGCAAAGATAATAATACATATAATCTTAAAATCAACAAGACATGTTTTTACATTTAGGCCTCATGCACACTGAACGTTATAAAAACGCCAGTAGCATTAGCTGTAGAAAGCTGTAGAATGAGTTTTGCAGCATTTTTGCAATAGCGTTTTTTAGCTGTAGCATTTTCTTTTTTTTTTAGCAAAATTATACTCCCACAACAGCTTATATGGCTCAAAAACTCGAATAAACGCAGAAAAGCCGCGTTTTTCAGAATTTTTCAGTGTTTTTAAGCTTTTATCAGAGCTCCTCTTAAAACCCACTAGTTCTGTGTTTTTTTCTGAGCCACAAAACTCCCCTGACAAAAAAACGCTGATCACATCCTATATGTGCATGGACACATAGGATAACATGATGGGAAGTTTACTGGCTGCAGAAAAAAAAACGCCTGAAGCCAAAAACAGCAGCTGTAAAAACTTCCAGTGTGCATGAGGCTTTATGGTCAATATACGAAAACATACAGATAGAGGCCCATTTAGTGCACCAACACTCTTAAAGGGCCCCAACATTAGCCGGCAGAAGAATATCTCAAAGGACTGCCCCTCCTGTAATAATTATTCTCTCAATGCAGAACAGGTGTTTAAAAAAAATTCCAGGGGTTACTGACATATAATCACACACATAGGTTGGACTTGATGGACTTCTGTCTTTTTTCAACCTCACCTACTATGTAACTTAGAAAAATTGTTTTACTGGTATGGGCATCTTACATCACATGGGAACTAAACTTTCTTAATCAACATTAACTATTTCTAATCCTTTGTTGCTAGCCTTAGTAAATAGATAGGAAGGTATATCATATTTTACTTGTTTTAACCGCTTGCCGACTGTGTCCTGCACATATACATCGGCAGAATGGCACAGCTGCGCAAAGTGACGTATATATATACGTCACTTTGAATTTCGCGGCGTGCGGGTGCGCATGCCCCTGCCGCAAGCTCCATGACCATGCCCACGGGACCCACGGACTGGATGTCCGCCGTGTCCCACGATCGGGTCACAGAGCTGCAGAACGGGGGGAGGCCAGTGTAAACAAGGCATCTCCCCGTTCTGATGTCTGCTATCTCTCATCGGGAGCGGCGATTAGTGTTGTGTCACAGTAAGCCCCGCCCCCACACAGTTAGAATCACTCCCTAGGACACACTTAACCCCTTCCTAGCCCCCTAGTGGTTAACCCCTTCCCTGCTAGTCACATTTTTTATTAATCAGTGCATTTTTATAGCACTGATCGCTGTATAAATGTGAATGGTCCCAAAATAGCGTCAAAAGTTTCCAATGTGTCCGCCATAATGTCGCAGTCACGATAAAAATCACTGATCGCCGACCATTACTAGTAAAAAAAAAAGATTAATATAAATGTCATAAAACTATCCCCTATTTTGTAGACACTATAACTTTTGAGCAAACCAATCAATAAACGCTTATTGCGATTTTTTTACCAAAAATATGTAGAAGAAGACGTATTGGCCTAAACTGAGGAAAACTATTTTTTTATATATTTTTGGGGAATATTTATTATAGCAAAAAGTTAAAAATATTGCTTTTTTTCAAAATTGTCGCTCTATTTTGGTTTATAGCGCAACAAATAAAAACCGCAGAGGTGATCAAATACCACCAAAAAAAAAGCTCTATTTGTGGGAAAAAAAGGACGTCAATTTTGTTTGGCAGCCACGTCGCACGGCCGCGCAATTGTCAGTTATAGCGACACAGTGCGAAATCGCAAAAAGTGCTTTTGTCCATTTACTTTCTGGTTTCTGGTCTAGGCCAAAATGATGTCATACATCCCAGGGGTTTTCGGGGTATTCTTTTCTTTCATCTGGAGGAGGGGAGTAGGGACTTTCTCAGCTAAGCACACTCTCCTGACTGCATGCCTGAGCTAAGGACAGATGGATTCCAGGAAGTAAATGCTACATGAATCATCTGCCCTTACTCAAAAGGGCCCCAAATCAAGTGATCTCTCAACAAAATAAAGCATGGAGTCATGGATGGATGGGGGAGTTTACTTTAAGGCCTCATGCCCACTGACGTTTTTACAGCTGCGTTTTTTACAGCTTAAAAACGCCTGTCCATGTTATTGTAAAATTTTAATTTTTTTTATTTTTTTTGAAAAAAAAAAACAAAAAAAAACGTCAGAGCTAAAAAACGCGATCGCGCGTTAGTGCGCGTTTTTGCGCGTTTTTTGACGCTAGCGTTTTTTTCTGCCTAACGCTGAGGAACGCACTGGTCCTGGGTTTTTTTTACAGCTTAAAAACGCCTATGCTATTTGCAGCTCAAAAACGTCTAGGTGGGCATGAAGCTATAGACTAACATGGACAGGCGTTTTTAACCACTTCCCGCCCAGTCAATAGCGAATTGACGTCCGGGAAGTGGTTGCAATATCGATACTGGACATCATATGACGTCCTGCAGGATATTGCCTTGCGCGCGCCCGCGGTGGCGCGCAGCGCGATGATCGGGGACGGCATGTGTCCCTCGGACACAGCGCTTCCCCGATCACGGTAAACAGCCAATTTCATTGGCTGTTTACCATGTGATCGGCTGTGTCAAAGTCACAGCCGATCACCTGTCAAAACAAACTCGGCGGCGCGCTCCGTGCGCGCTGCCACAGGCTTGCAGAGCGGGGATCGGGGAAGGCGAGTGTCCCTTGGACACAGCGCGTCCCCGATCAGAGTAAACAGCCAATGAATTGGCTGTTTACCACGTGACCGGCTGTGTCCAATCACAGCCGGTCACAAATGTAAACAAACTCCACAGGAGTTACTACCTGATTCCTGCTCTCTCCTCACACACCGATCTGTGAGGAGAGAGAAGAGATCAGTAAGTTAGCTCAGTGTAGTTTGTCTACATAAGTTTACAGTGCACAACACGCCTCCCCCATAAAGAGGACCTGTCACACAGCCCAGCACATCAATCAGCCCAGCCAATCAGCCCATCTGTCAATCAGCCCATCTGTCAATCAGCCCATCTGTCAATCAGCCCATCTGTCAATCAATCAGCCCATCTGTCAATCAATCACCCCACCTGTCAATCAATCACCCCATCTGTCAATCAATCAACCCATCTGTCAATCAATCAATCAGCCCATCTGTCAATCAATCAGCCCATCTGTCAATCATCTGTCACAGGCCCACCTCCATCGGTACTGCCATTGGCACCGCCACACAGGCTACCAGTACCGCCATCGGTACCAGTACCACCACCAGTACCGCCACCAGGCCCAGCATCTATACTGCCACACAGGCCAGCTACCAGTATCACCACTAGTGCCGCCATCGGTACCACCACCAGTACCACCACCCGTACCACCGTCGGCAGTGCCACCACCACCTGTACCACCACCTGTACCGCCATCGGTACCATCACCACCCGTACCACCACCACCTGTACCGCCATCGGTACCACCACCACCTGTACCGCCATCGGTACCACCACCACCCATACCGCCATCGCTACCACCACCACCCGTACCGCCACCTGTACCGCCATCGGTACCGCCGCCACCACCACCACCCGTACCGCCATCGGTACCACCACCACCTGTACTGCCATTGGTACCACCACCACCCATACCGCCATCGGTACCACCACACAGGCCCACCACTAATACCTCCATCGGTACTACCACACAGACCGCCACCACTACCACCAACAGTACCATTACACAGGCCCACCAATAAGCACTGCCATAATGTCCCAAAGGGTTTACACACCTGAGGAGGCATATGCCATTCTTGCCATGTCGGATGATGAGAGCAGCGGGGAGCTCCCATTATCCGATTCTGGTTCGGAATACGAGCCAGTGGAGGATAGTGGCTCAGAGTCCGAGTCCCCGGAGGAAACCGTCCCTCCCAAAAGAATGCGATCGGCACCAAGATCAGCACCAAGATCAGCACCAAGATCAGGAGAACTGCCCACCACCAGCAGCGCCATACCCCAGGAAGAGGAGCCCAGTACAAGCAATGGAAATGCACGCCCAACCCGAAGAATCCAGCCCCAATCCTACCTTCCCGATGCCCTGGCAAACCCCTTATGGTTGCCTGCCAACTCAGGATCCGCTATCATCCCCCCTTTCACCGCACAGCCAGGTGTGCAGCCCGACACTACAAATTTTTCTAAATTTGATTATTTTTGTTTATTTTTCCCACAAGATTTGCTGCAGAATATAGTGGATCAAACGAATCTGTATGCATCCCAATTTATTGCTGCCAACCCCGATTCTTCCTACGCCCGCATGTTCCAGTGGCGGCGTCTAACATTGGAGGAATTTAAATTATTTTTGGGCCTTATGTTCAATATGGGGCTTACAAAAAAGAACGAAGTCCATTCATATTGGTCCAAACGCCCCATCCAACACATGCCCATATATTCCGCTGTCATGTCCAGGAAAAGATACGACATGATTATGCGCTTTCTCCACTTCAATGACAATTCACAGTGCCCTCCCCGAGATCATCCCAACTACGACAAATTGTACAAGATATGCCCCCTAATCAATGCCTTTTCCCAGCGATTTGAAGAAGTTTTCATCCCAGACCAAAAAATGTGTGTGGACGAGTCCCTCGTACATTTCACCAGCCGACTGCAGTTCAAGCAGTACATACCAAGCAAGAGAGCCAGGTATGGGTTAAAATTAAATAAATTATGTGATCGAGCCACTGGATATGTCTGCAAATTCAGGATCTACGAAGGCAAAGACTCCCAGCTCCAGCCCCGTGGTTGCCCCACATATATTGGAACCAGTGGGAAAATTGTCTGGGAGTTGGCATACCCCCTGTTCGGAAAAGGTTACCATTTATATGTTGATAATTATTATACCAGCCTGCCCCTTTTCCGCCACCTTTACAGTAAACAAACCCCGGCCTGCGGTACCTTAAAAAAAAAACGGAAGGGATTCCCACAAAATTTATTGACAAAAAAATTGCGACCTGGAGAATCGGCATCCATGAGGAACGAGGAGGTGTTGGCCATGAAGTGGAGGGACAAGAAAGATGTCCACATCCTCTCTACGATCCACAATGACACCACGGTGGAGATCCCAAGAAGACGCGGCTCCATTGTAAAGCCTGAATGTGTCCACGACTAAAATTTGTACATGGGGGGGGGGTGGATTTAAACGACCAGATGCTACAGCCCTACTTATCAACCAGAAAGTCCCATTATTGGCACAAAAAAGTTGCGTTTCACCTGTTTCACATGGCCCTTTTTAATTCGTTTGTCTGCTACCAAAAAGCAACTCAAAATCACCGACTCCACTACCTCCAATATATCGAAGATATCATCGATGCCCTCATTTACCAACAAGATCCCGCCCCAGGAAGCATTCGCTCTGATAGTGTGAGTCGGCTTCACGAGCGACACTATCCCTTTAGCATCCCCCCCACAGAATCTGGAAGAAGACGCCAAAAGAAATGCTGTGTATGCAGCAGAGGAGGAGTAAGAAGAGACACCAGCTATTATTGTCCCGATTGTCCCTCCCAACCTGGCCTGTGCATCGGAAATTGCTTCAAAAATTATCATACATCCATTAGTTCCCCTTATTATTAACAGACTGCCATTTCCCTATTTGCCTGCTACCATGTTACTAACTACCTTCCATGTTAATTAACTGACCCTGGCCTGTTTACCGACGATGCCTCTGCCTGCCGATTTAAACCACGTTTCTGACTTCCACGTGTACCGACCTTGGCCTGTTAATCGACCATGTTTTTGCCTGCCACTTGGACTGATCTTTTGGCCATCTACTTTTAGTACACAGGGGTCTCACATATGTGAGGGGCTTCAGAATAGCGTTCTGAGTAGAGAAAACCAGTTTTTCGTTTTCTGTGCTCCAAGAACAGGGTCTGGTTGCCCAGAGGCTTCAAAGCGATTTGGGTGGGAGAGCCTCTACCCCTGTCCCCCTGGCCCTAAGCTTGATGGTCCTTCCTGCTGCCTGGACCAATAATTTGGCTGTGCTGACCATATTACTGCCTGTAATGACCCATGACATTATGGACCATGTTTCTTCCTGCTGCTTGGACCAATACTTTGGCTGTGTTGACCATATATCTGCCTGCTGCCTCTACTGACTTTGGACAGCATTTCTGCCGGGACACCTCTGCCTGCTACCTGGACCTGTGCTTTGGCTGTGCTCTGGCTGTGCTGACAGTATCTCTGCCTGTGCGAACTATGGACAGTATTCCTGCCTGCTGCCTGGATGATTGCTTTTGCTGTCGCTGACCTCATCCCTGCCTGCTGCCTGGACCGATGCTCTCCTCTGTGGACCACTGCACTTCTAAAACCACAGGTAATCTTTTGTTATTTGGTATGTACCTGCTATGTGTTAGATATATGAAGGGCCTTCAAAAATGTGATCGGTAGTCAGAAAATGATATGTGCAATTAATGCTGCTAGAATGCCTGGAGGTGCTACTTGGATGTTGGGCCTCTGTATGTGGCCAGGCTGTGTAAAAGTCTCAAACATGTGGTATCGCCATACTCAGGAGGAGTAGCAGAATGCATTTTGGGGTGTAATTTTTGCTATGTACATATTATGTGTTAGAAATATCTTATAAATTGACAACTTTGTGTAAAAAAAATGCATTTTAATTTTTTCTCCACATTTTCCAAAACCTTCTGTAAAAAAATGAACCGTTCAAAAGACTCATAATGCCTCATAGATTATACGTTGGGGTGTGTGCTTTCAAAAATGGGGTCATTTTGTGGAAAATTCTATTGTCCTGGTGCTCCAGGGCCTTCAAAATTGTAATAGGTGGTTGAGAAAGGATATGTGCGATTTATGCTTGTAGAACGCCTGAAAGTGCTACTTCAATGTTGGGCCTCTGTATATGGCCAGGCTGTGTAAAAGTCTCACACATGTGGTATCGCTATACTCAGGAGGAGTAGCAGAATGCATTTTGGGGTGTTATTTTTGCTATGTATATGCTATGCGTTAGAAATATCTTATAAATGGACAACTTTGTGTAAAAAAAATGCATTTTCATTTTTTCTCCACTATTTCCAAAACCTTCTGGAAAAAAATGAACCGTTCAAAAGACTCATAATGCTTCATAGATTATACGTTGGGGTGTGTGCTTTCCAAAATGGGGTCATTTTGTGGAAAATTCTATTGTCCTGGTGCTCCAGGGCCTTCAAAATTGTAATAGGTGGTTGAGAAAGGATATGTGCGATTTATGCTTGTAGAACGCCTGAAAGTGCTACTTCAATGTTGGGCCTCTGTATATGGCCAGGCTGTGTAAAAGTCTCACACATGTGGTATCGCTATACTCAGGAGGAGTAGAAGAATGCATTTTGGGGTGTTATTTTTGCTATGTATATGCTATGCGTTAGAAATATCTTATAAATGGACAACTTTGTGTAAAAAAAATGCATTTTCATTTTTTCTCCACATTTTCCAAAACCTTCTGGAAAAAAATGAACCGTTCAAAAGACTCATAATGCTTCATAGATTATACGTTGGGGTGTGTGCTTTCCAAAATGGGGTCATTTTGTGGAAAATTCTATTGTCCTGGTGCTCCAGGGCCTTCAAAATTGTAATAGGTGGTTGAGAAAGGATATGTGCGATTTATGCTTGTAGAACGCCTGAAAGTGCTACTTCAATGTTGGGCCTCTGTATATGGCCAGGCTGTGTAAAAGTCTCACACATGTGGTATCGCTATACTCAGGAGGAGTAGCAGAATGCATTTTGGGGTGTCATTTTTGCTATGTATATGCTATGCGTTAGAAATATCTTATAAATGGACAACTTTGTGTAAAAAAAATGCATTTTCATTTTTTCTCCACATTTTCCAAAACCTTCTGGAAAAAAATGAACCGTTCAAAAGACTCATAATGCTTCATAGATTATACGTTGGGGTGTGTGCTTTCCAAAATGGGGTCATTTTGTGGAAAATTCCATTGTCCTGGTGCTCCAGGGCCTTCAAAATTGTAATAGGTGGTTGAGAAAGGATATGTGCGATTTATGCTTGTAGAACGCCTGAAAGTGCTACTTCAATGTTGGGCCTCTGTATGTGGCCAGGCTGTGTAAAAGTCTCACACATGTGGTATCGCTACACTCAGGAGGAGTAGCAGAATGTATTTTGGGGTGTAGTTGCAATTATGCATATGCTGTGTGAGAGAAAAAAACTGTTAATATGACCAGTTTGTGTAAAAAAAAAAAAAAAAAATTAAATTTTCCCAAGAAATGTGGGAAAAAAATACAACTTCAAAAAACTCACCACGCCTCTTAGTAAATACCTTGGACTGTCTACTTTCCAAAAAGGGGTAATTTTGGGGTATTTGTACTTTCCTCGCTTGTTAGTGTCTCAAGAAATGAGATATCCCTTCAGTACATCAGGCGTGATCAGATGTGATAAATTTTCAGTGATTGCCACCATAGTTTGTAGACTCTATAACTTTCACAAAGACCAAATAATATACACTAATTTGGGTTCATTTTACCAAAGATATGTAGCAGTATACATTTTGGCACAAATTTATGAAGAAAAATTACTTATTTGCAAAATTTTACAATAGAAACTAAAAAAAAAGTGTTTTTTTTTTTTTAAAAATTGCTGTTTTTTTGCTTATATCGCAAAAAATAAAAAGCCAGTGGCGATTAAATACCACCAAAAGAAAGCTCTATTTGTGAGAAGAAAATGACAAAAATTTTGTTTGGATACAGTGTAGCATGACTAAGTAATTGTCATTCAAAGTGTGAGAGTACTGAAAGCTGAAAATTGGTCTGGGCGGGAAGGTGCATAAGTGCATGGTATTGAAGTGGCTAAGCTGTAAAAAACGCTCAAAAACGCGGCTGTAAAAACGTCCGTGGGCATGAGGCCTAAATATCAAAAATTAATTGAACAGTGTTTTCGCGGCGCTCAGATACAGTTTAGCACCGTTAGTTCTACTTTAAATTTTTGTTTTATATGAGCCCGGAGTTCAGCTTTAAAATAAATTTGGAAAAGTTATGGTTAATAATTACATGTTTGGAAACTGTTTCTATAAATTAAACAAATCCCTGAATTATATACAATGTTCTGTATGACCGGAAAACAATTTACTTTTTACGCTCTCCCTGCCAACGCAATGGGAGATGTCGGGCAGCAACGGCCGAGAAAACAAACATACAGTAGCAGCAAGATTACAGTAATGACTTGTGTGTCCATGATGTAAACTTTATACAAACCAGATAGAACCTTACTATACAGTTCAAGTGGAAACTTTCCGTAACCCCGTCCAACTCAGCAAAGAAACCACAACTTTTTTTAACTTTGAAAGTTATATCTTTGAGATTTTTTTATATCTTTAAAAACATTTATATATTTTATGATCTCTGAAAATAGAAGTACATTTATACTTACGTGTATCGGGAACAAGAGATCCCACTCGCAATTTCGGTTGCGCGATTTGCACACGATTTTGGGTGTCGCATTAGGGCAGCCTATTCAAGTGTCGCATGCGCGTTTGTCGCCCGAAAATAAGCGCCTGCTCCTTTTCGAGCGACAAGCCTCCTGCGATTTTTAAAGGCACAGGTTGCCACACAATCCTGTTGTGTGACAATCGCATTGCGTTTGGGGTGCCCTTAAAGGGTAATGGCACCCAAACATGCATCGCGTGTTGCACGTCAATTGCCATGCAATTTAGAATCATGGGCAGAATCACAGCAATTCCGTTAGCGATTCCAAATTGTGAAGTCTGAATGGAGCTTCGGCATTCATTAAGAAAAAACATTAAGGCCGCATTTACACTTGCGCATTTCCTAAACACGTGACAACACACGTCGAAAGGAAACGCACTGCAAACGGGCTGCAATTGCCGGTCACACTAGCGGTGCTAGTAAGGCCTCATGAACACAGGGCCTTTTGCCTGCCGCTTTTAGGAGCTTCAGCCATTTTTTTTACAGCTTAAAAATGCCTCTCCATGTTATTCTATGTGTCCATGCACACACAGGCTTTTAGGAGCTGTAAGTGGCATAGGGGTTTTCAAGCTGTAAAAAAAAAAGCGTTGCAGCAGTAAAAACTACTAACGAGGGTAAACATGTGTTAACGCTGTATAAAGTTTTAAGCCGCCTCAAGCATTTTTAAGCTGTGGTAATTGGATTTGGGAGTGAAAAACAGAAGAGGACAGAGGAATGCTGCTAAACGCTAACATGATTAACGTGGCTAAACGCGCATTAACACCAATGCAAAACACTTCTAATAGCGTGTTTTTACAACCGCTTTTTCCTGGCATCGGTACTGGCTTTGCAGCTCGTTTTTTTTAATGCCCTGTGTGCATGAAGCATAATTGATAATGCCACTCTGAGCACGTATTACGGATGCGCTTTTGCTATGCCTTTGTCACGTGACGAAACGCGCTGTAAACACACACTGAAAAAACAGCTGTAGCGGCCTCACCCCATCTCCTTTGTCTAGGGGTATGTCACACAACAGGGTGAGATGCGCTACGGCCCATGTCCTCCCCATAGCTGTGGGTGAGGTGAAGGCCAGTACCAGATATTTCCTCAGTCCTATGTGCTTTTGTCTAGAATCAAGTCCCGCTGTATCAACACTTCCCTCTGCTCCCATTAACCAGGGTTCCACACACCGATCACAGTCCAACTCTTGCTTTATTGTACATCTCACAATAAACAGTGTTTCAGTAGCCATCTGGTTGCGACTTGATAACATTTCGATACGGGGAATGAGCAGGTCGAGGCACTATCCTGGTTATCAGCTAAACCACTGCGATCTCGCTAGCGGTTACTATAGCATTAGCTAAAAAGGATTTAGAACTTGAGAGTCTCTACCAGCAACTCAAGAGAACGTAGATAGGAGTACCTTTGCTGCGCTGCGGCCCCTATCAGGGGAAGATGTCCCTCCAAGGGAGTTACCAGAGGCCCATCCGTCACTGGGTTGATGCTGCTCCAGAATCTCTGAATGGGTAACCTCCCCGGCCTCCTCACCTCAGACATGGGCCCAGTCCACCTCAGGGACCCTCGGACTTCTCCACCCTCGCGGGATCCAGTCGAAGTCACTGGACCCCAGGCCTCCCAGTTCAGTACCTCACCCCAGGCTGAAGGTGCCTGGGATGGACTCCAACTCCATTCCGGTCAGGCCTAGGGCGCCTGGGCCGGAATCCAGAACTGCCCGCACCCAGGCCTAAGGTGCCTGGGCGCGTGAAGAAGATCCTCCTGAAGACCTCGTGGTTAGGGCGTCTCCCCCTTTTATCTCCTCCCATCGACACCACGGCAGGTTCCCCGCCCTCGCCGCACCATCTCCGGAAAGGGACAAAAAGGGTAGCACTGTAATGGCAAATCTACCTTGAGTCTCCAGGTACCCCGCCACCCAGAGGCCAAGGAGATTATTACACCATCCAATCCTCCACGAACACAAATGGTCCACTATTCCCATACTTACACACCTGGGTGTCCCACCTAAATTTAGAGACCCCGCTACACAGCCAAAGCTCCACAATCGAAAAGGTTCTGGAGCTACTTTGGGCTGTTTGCCACGTCTAGAGCAGCCCATGCAAGTGAATAGGCTTCCCTAGGCGCGACACGCGTTATTGTGTGAAAAACATGCATAAAAACGTGAACAAGTGTTACTGTTATGTTCAAGGGTAAATGGGGCCTAATTGCATTTTACGTAAGCCTAGTATTAGCCATGGGATCTTTCTCTCCATGTTATCTCCTGCTTCCTTAAAGTGGTTGTAAACCCCTTACAACCACTTTTACCTACAGGTAAGCCTAGATTAAGGCTTACCTGTAGGTGCTCGAAATATCTCCTACACCTCCAAGGTTTAGGAGATATTTACAGAAAAGACGGGCGCCGAAGACAACGGCGCAGGCACACTTTAGCAACAGCATTCGTGTTGTTCCTAAAGGAGCCTGTGCCGTGACTGGCAGCTCCCTCGCGCATGCAAAAAATGGCCTGGTCATTAAGGGGGTAAAACCCTCAAGGGCTGAAGTGGTTAAAGTGAAACTAGAGCCAAACTTTGCTGTATTTTTTGTTTTAGTTTTGGACAGAGTGGTGAAGTCTTATTCCGCGTACACACTGTCAGAATTTTCGACAGAAAAAGTCCGATGGGAGCTTTTCGTTGGATATTCTGACCGTGTGTATGCCCCATCAGACTTTTTCTGTCGGAATTTCTGACGGACTTAGATAGAGAGCAGATTCTCTATTTTTCAGTTGGAAATTCCGATGGAGGTTTGCCCGATGAAAAGTCCGACCGTGTGTACGCGGCATTAGAACCTCTGTCAGACTTTTATACTGTGCCCCATTGGGGTTGTTCCCTTGTGCACCAGGAAGGGTAGTCAGTAGTTATCTCCCTAACAGGGACCAAGCCAGCAAAAAAATCGCAACTGCGGTACAAATTTTGCTCCAGGCAATCCCTGATTAAATAAAACCCAGCTTCGTACAGAAGGCATCCTATGTGCCTTGTTAAACCTCCCCCCACTGAGTCCTATAGTTTGCAAAGCAATGTTACTCCGCTTATAGCTGAAGCTGGGCAGACCTTCGCAATAAAATACACAATCAAAACCTCCTAAACGGAATGGGATCCATGGAGAAAACAAGCAGCAAATAAAAACGGTGTCTATACTTTGCAGATGAGACACAGATACACCTGGTCACATGACGGTGCAAAGGAAAAATCCAAGCAAGATATTCACCATTGGCCTAATATGGAGGGGAGACTTGATGGCAATTGAAATGGAAGAACATAAGTCCAGTTGTTAAAATAAAAATGCGCAGACATAACGCCTCGTCATCACGCCGTATAAAAATATATTATGGATCAATAAAAGTCTTCCAGTCATTAACAGCCAGAGTTCTTTGGATAATTTCCTTGGCTTGTCTCATAGTTTTGACATATGAACTCCTGAGTGGGAGAAGTAAAATATACTATACATTTCAAATGGTTTTACTCTACAAATACATTTCAATGGAAAAACCTGCGTTTTATGACTTTTTACATTTTATTTTTTATTTTTTTAACACTTTTGTTCAGAGAATACAATACACTTTGTCCAAAATGTAAAGATGGCATTTACCCAGAAGGTTCTTCTTCTTTTTTTCAGAAATTAGTGTCCAAGAAGAAGAAATGTGTTAAGCCTCGTACACATGACCGGTTTTCTCGTCAAGAAACAACAAGAAAACTGCTGGGAGAGCTTTCTTGACGAGAAAACCGTTCGTGTGTATGGTTTCTCGTCGAGAAAACTGCCGGGAATCTCGACAAGATAAATAGAGAACCTGCTCTCTATTTTCTCGTCAGGATTCTCGTTTTTCTCGTCAGGATTCTCGTCGGCCTGTTTCCCGATGAGAAAACCGGTCGTGTGTATGCTTTTCCGAGTCTTCAAAAAGCGCGCATGCTCAGAATCAAGTATGAGACGGGAGCGCTCCTTCTGGTAAAACTAGCGTTCGTAATGGAGATAGCACGTTCGTCACGCTAAAACGAACTGAAAGCATGAAGACTGAAAAGCACGAATCGTCTCTCCCCAAACTTTTACTAACACGCAGTAACACGAGATCAGCAAAAGCAGCCCAAGGGGTGGCGCCATTGGAATCGAACTTCCCCTTTATACTGCCATCGTATGTGTTGTACGTCACCGCGCTTTACAACAACGAGATTTGGAATTGACAGAATATATGCAAGGAAAGCTTGACAAGAATCTCGTAGAGAAAAACAATGTTTTTTTTTTACGACGAGATTCTCGGTCGTGTGTGCGAGGCTTAAGGATTGGGTTAGAACCCCTGTTAGGTTGTTATTGCTGTCTGTGTCCCTGCTGGGGAGATCCGCCCTTTCTATTTTACCTGGTGACCATCGTCATGGAAAAGGAAGGGCTCATTCACAAGTACATGATCCTCATTCAGATCGCTTTGTAGAGAGCTTTTGACAGACGGTGAGATGGCATTGTAGCTTTAACCCCTTAATCCCCCACACTAGTATGCAGAGCGCCTCCATTCACTTTAATGGATTGCGTTCCGTGGGCGCTATGCCCATCAAAAGCAACAGGGCCAGGGGTATAATTCTTGCCACATTTACACCACTTCAGCTCCGAAAGGTTTAACCCCCCACTGACCAGGCCTTTTTTTTTTCGCGATACGGCACTGCGTTACTTTAACTGACAAATGTGCGGTCGTGCGATGCCGTACCCAAATAAAATTGTCCTTTTTCTTCCCCACAAAGAGAGCTTTATTTTGATGGTATTTGATCACCTCTGCGGTTATTTTTTCTGTGGTATAAACAAAAATAAGACCAACAATATAAAAAAATATATATATATTTTTTACTTTCTGCTATAAAACATATCCAATAAAAAAAATAAAAATGTATTCATTAATTTAGGCCAATATGTATTCTCCTACATATTTTTGGTAAACAAAATCCCAATAAGCGTTTATTATTTGGTTTGCACAAAATTTATGGCATCTACAAAATTGGGGATTGATTTAGGAACTTTTTTTTTCTTTTTTTATGTTTTTACTAGTAATGGCGGCGATCAGCAATTTTTAGCAGGACTGTGACATTGCGGTGGACAAATCTGATTTTTTTTTTGGGACCAGTGAAACCAATACAGTGATCAGTGCTAAAAAAAATGCACTGTCACTGTATAAATGTCTCTGGCAGGGAAGGGGTTAACATCAGGGGCGATCAAGGGGTTAACTGTGTTCCCTGGGAGTGTTTTCTAACTGTGTGGAGGATGTCCTTAACTAAAGAAAGACATAGATCCGTGATTCTGCTTAGCACAAACACAAGATCTCTGTCTTTCTAACTAGCAGAACGACGATCTTCCTTGTTTACATAGGCAGACCCCCGTTCTGCCTCTCTGCGAACGATCGCCGGGTCCCTGGACGCGATGATTGGCTCCCGCTATGTCCAATCACAGCGGGAGCGGGTCTCCGGCGGCACACGCGCGACCCAGAAGGAGGAATCACGTACAGGTATGTGATATTCCGCTCATGTACGTGGGTCTTAAGCTGCTTAAGCGGTTAAAGCAGGCATTTCATTTGCAATTTTGAAACCAATATGAACGCCTGTCAATGCTTTGTGTGAATTATGTGTCAGCGGACAGTGTTGTTGATATGGTCTGATTATATTGGGCCAAAATGTATCTGACAAATAGCGTTCAGCTGGCTTTCCTGCTTCCCAAATGCTTCCATTCATGTCAATGTAAATGTGCTGCAAACATGCCGCAAACACCTGACAAACTCCCCTATGGAGTTTACGGTGCATTTGAGATGCGTTTAACAAAGCCTTACTAGCCAAGATGATAGTCCAAAAATCCATACCATAGAAAACCAACACAGAGGAGGGCCTGGAAAGCGTTATTTAATGCAAATCAAACGCTTTGTGCAAAACGCATCAATAAAGCTTCTTGAAGTGGAAGCTCGGCTTCTTCACACCCTCCACTCCTTCGCTGCCACAGGGGGGAGGGGGGAGTGTTTACCTGTCAAAACTAAGTACCCGCTCCCACATGGCGATCCACGGAATACTGCCTTCTGGGAGACACACACAGGTCCCAGAAGAGAGCAGGACCATTCAGAAAGCGCAGCATGACTCGCTCAGTAGGAAACAGGCTATGAAACCAAAAGGCTTCACTTCCTGTTTCCCTTAGTAAGGATGCCGGCGCCTCCACCAAGAGCCGATGGACGAATCAGCTAAGGGTGTCGACATGGCAGGATACCTGGACAGATAAGTGTCCTTATATAAAAAGTCAGCTGCTACAGTATTTGTAGCGGCTGACTTTTATTTTTATATACAGGCTGGAACTCCTCCTTAAAGTGTTACTAAACCCAGGACCCTGCAGCCTCATAGGACAATCAGGGGAGAATGAAAACTCCTCCTACAAGCTTTAACCAGACTCTGATAAAAGTCACAAGACTGCTATATACTGCTGATGAGAAAAGGTATTTAGCAGTTTTATATGTAGCGCCCTCTCCAATTTAGGGGGCGCTATGTTCAAATTTAAGGGCAGTCGGAGCCTGTAGTTAGGCTCAGATCAATTACATTCAATTGAGTTGCTTCTGCTCTGGGTGTGATGCTCTCTGTTAGTACAGTTCCCTGTTGCCTGTGGGTGACACTGTCACCTCCGGCCCAGGTAGAACCACAGGAGGTATTGCATCCCCATTGGGTGTCCTCTCTCGGCGGCCGTGCAGTGGGCGTGGTCTACCCACTGTGCATGCTGGGAGAGGATACAAAAGGGGCAGATGCCGTTAGGCGTGAGGAGATCCAGGGGACCCCATGAGTTTCGGTCCCAGGCACCTTTAGACCGAGGCTGCACCGCTGTGGGTGGGCCCAGCACCTTTAGCTGAGGCCTACATCTGAAAAAGGAGTCCCGGGTTACCCAAGGGAGGGTGACCCACTCTGAAGGAGAGGAAGCCAGGGGAGGATCGGTCCCAAGGGGATTAGTGAAGAAGTCACTGTCTCGGGAGAGGCCTGGTTACCTGTCAGAGGGAAGGATTCCAATCCGCCAAAAGCCTTGTAACGTACCCCATTGGCACCTAAGTTCTAGTTGTTGCTAGGCCGGGAACTTTGGGACTTAAAAATTCTGTGGCAGAGGATCTCCTGATCGTATCCCAGGGAAACTACAAGTATCTGTTCCATGCTCCACACCGGCTGCTAGGACCGCTCTTGAGGGGACTATCCGGGTGAGCAAAAATCCACTCAGGCTTGAGTGGCGACGATTGTGTCATGGGTGTTGCGTGCCTGAACCAATCCCTCTTCTCCCTTTCTTCATCTCTAAACCTGCTTTCATGTTATACAAGAGAAAAAGAATAAACTTTGTCGTTCAGGTTTCAATCCTGTGTGGACATTGACTTTATTCAAGATTTTCTAGACAACGGAGCGTGAGGATCCACTATGGAGAGGTAATAGCCGCAATGCCCAGAGAAAAAAAACTAACACCGCTCACCTCTCTACACTTGGGGAGGAATACCAGGCAAGTAGCAGGTGTGCCCTACTGTTTTGTGGAAGAAGAGAATTAGTAGGGTGGGTGAGTTAGCACTTACCCCCATTTAAGGGACCGGCTGGTTTTGTTTGGGTCTGCGAATTACCTCCATGGCTTCCGTTGTCAGGGTGTGAGAAAAGTGTTCAGAAAGGCCAATGTCCACACCATGTAAAACCCAAACAGTAAAGCCTCGTACACACGACCGAGTTTCTCATCCAAAACCGGCAAGAAAAGTGCCGCGAGAGCTTTTTTCTCGAGAAAAACGTTCGTGTGTATGGTTTTACGACGAGAAAATTGCCATGAATCTCGACGAGAAAATAGAGAACCTGCTCTCTATTTTCTCGTTAGGATTCCTGATTTCCTCGTCGTGTTTCTCGTCTGCCTGTTTTGTGACGAGAAAATGGTTTGTGTGTATGCTTTAATGAGTCTTTCAAAAGCGCGCATGCTCAGAAGCAAGTATGAGACGGGAGCGCATCTTCTGGTAAAACAAGCCTTCGTAATGGAGATAGCACATTCGTCACGCTCGAAATTATTGCATCGTTTAAATGTTGTGCATTGAAATCTTCTTTAGAATGTTACATTAATCAAAACGAAAGAACTTCTTTTGCTGCTGATATTCACACAGAGTTATGACTATCTTTTTTTAACCTTTTTCATGCTGCTCTTAAGAAGATTTATGTGTATTATATTGTGCAAGTTTTTATGAATATTTAACATTTTTATATTTTTCAAACTGATGTTAATTTTAATTTCGCAATGTTTTGGTAGTGATCTCCCATTGAATATTTTAATATATAGTTGTTAAATTTTACACCCTCTTTTTGGGAAATCAGATTCTTTTATTTTTTTGGGGGGTTGTTATCTGTCCCTTTTTTTGTCAGTCAAATGTATCTGCTTACTCCAAAGCTAAATTTAAATTTTTTACAAATACACATAGTCAAGTATGAACTTAAACAAAAATAACATTTATTCATGTTTTGTAAAAAATAAAGAGAAGGCAGCGCTGGAGAACCTGCTGCCATTTGTGCATCCCAGGGACCCCAGACCACACATCAACCCTGTGTGGACACTAAAATTGGGAGCTTGAGAAGGCCAACATTTCTGAGCACAATCTGATGCTGGCCTCCCAGAGGTCAGGAACAGCAGCAGGTGAGATATATGTCCCAAGTGTGTGGTACTACAACAGGCTGCCTTCTGTCCGACCACAATGAAGCAAGGCCATCACTTCCTCGTCTTCCTGGCAACCTTCCCTGCAACCTTCCCTGAAGCCTTCCCTGCAGCCTTCCTTCTTCGTTTGGCTGGAGGCTGGGCCACTGGAGGGGTACTCCTGTCAGGAGGAGGAGGAGGTGGAGGAGAAGGGGGTGGCGCAGAAGAACAAGGTGGAGGTGGAGGAGAAGGGGGTGGGGCGGAAGAACAAGGTGGAGGTGGAGGTGAAGGAGAAGGGGGTGGGGCGGAAGAACAAGTTGGAGGAGGAGGTGGAGGAGAAGGGGGTGGGGCGGAAGAACAAGGTGGAGGAGGAGGTGGAGGAGAAGGGGGTGGGGCGGAAGAACAAGGTGGAGGAGGAGGTGGAGGAGAAGGGGGTGGGGCGGAAGAACAAGGTGGAGGTGGAGGAGAAGGGGGTGGGGCGGAAGAACAAGGTGGAGGTGAAGGAGAAGGGGGTGGGGCAGAAGAAGAAGGTGGAGGTGTAGCAGAAGGGGGTGGGGCAGAAGAAGAAGGTGGAGGTGTAGCAGAAGGGGGTGGGGCAGAAGAAGAAGGTGGAGGTGTAGCAGAAGGGGGTGGGGCAGAAGAAGAAGGTGGAGGTGTAGCAGAAGGGGGTGGGGCAGAAGAAGAAGGTGGAGGTGTAGCAGAAGGGGGTGGGGCAGAAGAAGAAGGTGGAGGTGTAGCAGAAGGGGGTGGGGCAGAAGAAGAAGGTGGAGGTGTAGCAGAAGGGGGTGGGGCAGAAGAAGAAGGTGGAGGTGTAGCAGAAGGGGGTGGGGCAGAAGAAGAAGGTGGAGGTGTAGCAGAAGGGGGTGGGGCAGAAGAAGAAGGTGGAGGTGTAGCAGAAGGGGGTGGCGCAGAAGAACAAGGTGGAGGTGGAGGAGAAGGGGGTGGGGCGGAAGAACAAGGTGGAGGTGGAGGTGGAGGAGAAAGGGGTGGGGCGGAAGAACAAGGTGGAGGAGGAGGTGGAGGAGAAGGGGGTGGGGCGGAAGAACAAGGTGGAGGAGGAGGTGGAGGAGAAGGGGGTGGGGCGGAAGAACAAGGTGGAGGAGGAGGTGGAGGAGAAGGGGGTGGGGCGGAAGAACAAGGTGGAGGTGGAGGAGAAGGGGGTGGGGCGGAAGAACAAGGTGGAGGTGAAGGAGAAGGGGGTGGGGCAGAAGAAGAATGTGGAGGTGGAGGAGGAGGTTGAGGTTGGGACAGTTGTGCCACCTCACAAATTGCTGTATTGGGGGTAATTTTTCCCATCACCCCCTTGTTGAGCAAGGTGATGAGCAGGGGCTCGCATAGGAGGCGTTGCTCCATGCTCATCACCTTGAACTTTGCCTCCACTAGGCCGGCAATGGCCTCTTCAGGGGATGTGGGCTCCTTGAGGGTGGCATGGGCCTCTCGAATAAGGGCCATTGCTGCCTCACTGGGGGTCCTGTCCCTCCTGCCTCTTTTGGGAATTCGGATGGGAGGCACCTGTGATCTGGTGCTTCTCCTTTGCCCTGCCACCTCCTGCCTGCCACTGGGCCCTGCCACCTCCTGGCTGCCACTGGGCCCTGCCACCTCCTGCCTTCCACTGGGCCCTGCCACCTCCTGGCTGCCACTGGGCCCTGCCTCCTCCTGCCTGACAGTTTCCAGACCCTCCTCCTGGCTGTTTTTATCCTGTGTATGAAAAAGGGACATAGTTTAATATGTTGCTTTAATCTTTGCCTCAAAATTTATAATCATGATTGAAGCAATTAGAATGGAAATCCTGAAATCATTTTCTAAAATTTACAACTACATCAGATTGACTATTTAGCACCCAATTAAGTTCAGACTAATGTCTAGAGATCTTGATTTCACTTGTGGAACTCTAAATAGTTTATGTTTGTCATCTTGACATATTTGTCAAACATTAAGTTTATCCCAATAAATTTTCATTTAATACTATACCTGGCTCCAGATGGCCAAATCAGGATCATCCAGGATGGCTGCCTCCTCTTGCTCCAGAGAAGGCTCAGGTTGGCTGCAGGGAAGTCTGGGGGGAAGAGTGGAGAGTGATGGCCTTGCCTCAATGTGGTCATCCAGGAAGGACATCTTGCTGTAGTACCACAAATTCGGGACATACACATCATCTGCTGCTGCTCCTGACCTCTGAGAAGCCAGGACCTTAGAGCATTCAGTCCTGTAGGTGCCTCTCAAGCTCCCAATTTTAGTGTCCACCTGTTTTGCTGTGGCTGTGGGCACCTTGGCATGCACAAATGGGAGCAGGCTCTCCAGCGCTGCTTTTCTCACCCCTCTTTTTTTGTGGATGGGGTTTTTCGTCTCCCACAGAGCGGGCAGCTCCCTTACCCGGTCTATAAATTCCGCAAGGAAATCTTTATCACTAATGAAGACATTCATATTGTATCTGCAAGTAAAATAAATAATATATAACTAATGTGAGGCTAACAGTCTAACCTCCTTAACATCGCAGTCACCATATATATCCTACAACATTCTCCAGACAGTATAGGCCAACAATTTGTCCAACTCACAAAATCACATACCTTTGTTCGCACGTCCGTCACTTGAACTCCTCTCTCCGCACACCGAACGTAGTATAGTCACATGTGTGTTTGCTATATATACACCACGCATGCGTCAAACTACGAACACGTCGCTCCGCACACGTCGCCCGCCCATGACGTTCTAACTAACATCTTTTCCCCGCCCCTTCTCTTTCGGCGCGCAGACAGATATGGCGGATTTACAGCAGGTGTCTGATAATTCCGCAACTAACGAGGAGGAGACAAGCCCGGAGACCGAGGAAACGTCACGATCAAGGAGGAGATTCAAGGCATCTAATATGTCTTTTGCGGAGATGGCGGAGATGGTGGACATCTTGCTCAAGTCTGATTATGACGCAAAGCATGGGCCGTATAGCAAACCAAATAGAAGGAAGGCCAAAATCCTGAGGAAAGTCGTGAAGAGTCTGAAGACAAATTTCGGGGTGAAACGCTCAAATGAGCAGCTCAGAAAGAGGTGGTCAGACCTCAAACTGAGGGAGCCGGAGCAGTTAAGGAGCATTAAGAGAATGCTAGCAAAAAGTAAGTAAAATGTACACTTTTCTGCTATTAATGTTTTTCTCAACTTACATGTCGCTCCTTTTTTTGATTTTATCATATTGGACTCCCTTCCATAATTTAATAATTTGAACTTGGTTTGGCACAGTAATCGTTCGTTACGTTACAGACACTTCGTTCGGCCACTATCCTCTGTTTTGGCTTATTTTATAGCCACAAAAGTAATTAGACATCTGCGTGTTTTTAAAAAAAATTTGTTCCAAATTTTTAGGCTAGATGATGTGTTTGTAAAGAGAATGAAATGCAAACTTTAGTCAGTGTAAAGGAGAGGACACTCAGCAGCTGCTTCCACATCTGTACTTTGGAGCACTATAGTGTGGGCCACCAGACCCGCCTTTTTTGGGTGTCCCACACAGGTGCTTTAGTGATTTTTTTGTGGTGCCTCCATGTCTAAAAACTGACAGCCAAAGGTGAATACTAAACATATTATTGGTCAGAAATAATGCATTCATCTTTAACTTCCGCCGAAACACACACTTGTACCCCACTTCCAAACAATTTAGCCTGTTTTTATTTTTCATAGAGAATTTCAGTGTGATAAATAGACCTTTTGTTTGATTATCATAGGGGAGAGAAGACTGGGAGGAGAACACTCCAGGGAGCACAGGAACCCCACAGCTTCACAATAACCCCAAACTCCCAAAGACCCACAACCTAAGGATGTTTAGGAAGTTGAGGTGGAGGAAGGAGAAGTGCAGGAAGGAGAGGTGGATGACGTTGTGGAACTGGTCACCACAACAGGTCAGTATCTGTCACCACAGCTTCAGGTAAGAGATGTAGGCCTGCAGAGTTATAATAGTTTTTATTTTGTTTTTAGGGGATGTAAATGTTGTGGTGAAGGATAGTACACGTTTCTCTGCTGACAGTGCCCTCCGAATAATACAGCAAGTGATGGAATGTAGCACGGAACTGGACAGAATAAAACAAATAATTCATGTGATGGATCAAACATTTAAAGACATTCTAGATGTTTTGGGGAGAATAGAATAAGGCAACCAAACCCCCATTTTTTTTTCAGGAATGACTGTTCATCAACCTTTTATACTGTTTTTGACAATGCAACCAGCCAAAAATTGAATATGCACACAGTGTGTCAACATGTGCTATCTGCCATCAGGGGATATCCATGTACGTCTTTTGGGGGTGCAACCCCTTCCTCGTATCTAAAGTAGGTGAACTGAGGAAGGGGTTGCACCCCCAAAACACGTCCATTGATCACCCCTGATGGCAGATAGCACATGTTGACAATAGGGATCAGAAGTCTAAAATCCCTAGTGGAAAATAATACAAAATGTGTGCATATTCAATTTTTGGCTGGGCAAGGGGTGGCAAGACCCCATATTAGGACGGGCACATAGAGACATAGTTTGTGTAAGTGAATGTGTCAGATTGCTCAGAGGTATCCAATGTTGTAATTTTTGGAATGCAACTGTTGTTTTTGTATTTTCCTAAGAAAACAATTGCCGGTTTGTGGCCAGGCAAAAAAAACAAAAAAAAAAAACGTGTGTGAATGTGCACAGAGTAAAATGTTTGAACACAAACAACGTGTAGCTTCTTTTTCTAATACGCTCTAACCGTATTTGGTGTTTTTTTTAAGGTTACATAGTGAAATGGTTGTTATTTACTAAAGGAAAATACACCTGGCACTACAAATGCACTAAGACAAACTAGGAGACAGGAAACAAACAAAAGATAAAACTTTAAAACAGATTTTTATTTAACTCGTTCTCCAGGAATCTTTAGCCATAGCCTGGCATAGGAATTGCCCCCCTACCCGTGAAATATTGCATATATTTGTCCCGAACCTCACGGGCATTTTGGGGGGCAAGCCAGGACGGGCAGATTCCAGGCCCGGCAGGGGATTAGCAGGTGAAAGTCCAGCCTCAGGCAATACTGAGGCCATATATGAATTGGATTTTCTGCTGAGAAAATTGTGTAGCACACAGCAGCATAAAACTACATAGTTTATTTTGTAGTCCGCCAAGTGTATGGAAGTCATAAAAATGCGGAACCGGCTGGCCATTATGCCAAAGGCATTTTCAACGACTCTTCGGCCCCTGGCCAGCCGGTAATTGAACACCCTGTTCTCTGGGGTCAGGGTCCTCTGAGGAAATGGCCTCATAAGATGCGGTCCGAGTCCAAAGGCTTCATCAGCCAAGAAAACAAAGGGGAGTCCTTCAATATTCCCTGCATCCGGTGGCAATGCAAGGTTGTCACTCTGGAGACGGAGGGCAAACTCCGTCTGGATGAAGGATCCCCCATCGGACATCCGGCCATTCTTCCCTACATCAACATAGAGGAATTCATACTGTGCTGACACCACCGCCATCAGCACAATGCTATGAAACCCCTTGTAGTTGAAGTAGTAGGACCCAGAACGGGGTGGCGGCACGATGCGGACGTGCTTCCCGTCTATGGCACCACCGCAGTTGGGGAAGTCCCACCGCGTGGCAAACTCCGATGCCACAGTCTGCCATTCCTGTGGCGTGGAAGGAAGCTGGGGAGTCAAACAAGATGAAAGAAAATTAGAATTTAAAAATATTACATTACAAGGAGATTATAATAAAAAACATTAGAGGCCAACATCAATCAAATTCTACGTTTATTAAGGTGTTTTAAATAAGTATAATGGAAGGCTCATGTTTCATATTCATCACCCCCTCTGATGGTCCATTAATACATTATTTTGGGGGGGGGGGTAGATGTGTTTGGCCACAGGATAGCAGTGCAGTGGCGGTGCGTCCAGAGTGGGCGCTGGAGCACTGCCCCCTCTCTCCTGTGCCCGTCACTCAGAACAATACATAGGTTCATGCCTTGCATTAACCTATGTATTGCCAATGCCGCCCACTATTCAGGTGGATGGCCCCCTGTTAAGCAACCAACATATGAATAACTGCAGCATTTATGGGGTGAAAATTGCATATCAGAAACAGGGAGGCAAATAGGCTTGCACATTACAGCCTGAGGGATGTAATTGGCTTCATAAAAGTTAAATAGGGGACGCAGGGGGGGGGGGGGCATTCCTTGGGTAAACACTGACAGGCTGCTCTGCCAATCATGTTCACCAAGTCTGTTTAATGGTAACATGATTGGCTGATGCAACATCAAGGGAAGGAGAAGACATCAAGGACAGAAGAAGGATGGCGCTGACCACAAGAAGGTATGTGCAGGGCTTGGGGGAAGCTGGCTGCATTGGAGGGAACAAAATGGCTGCATTGGAGGGGACAAAATGGCTGCATTGGAGGGGACAAAATGGCTGCATTGGAGGGGACAACTGGGGGCGTTTAATAGGCACCTTTGCAAAAATGGAGGAAGTTTATTTCCTAAATTGGAGTTGGACCCCCAAACATTTGTTGCAATAGGCGCCCCTGCTGGAAAGGTTAGTGAAGGGAAATATGCATGGAGGAGAAAAAAGGGGCAATCTAAAGCTTCCAGCATGCATGAGGACAAAGGGGACATTCTCAGCATATTACAATCATGGTAATTAGGGAAGGATGAAAGAAATACAATACATTATCATACATGAAATACATAAAATGTGATGTTAAAGGAGAAAACTTACCCTAATATAGTCCTCCTGCAGGACTTGTATAATGGCAGAACAGGTGTCTGGGATTATGAGGCCCAGAGCCTGGGGGGAGATGCCTGTCGTGAACTTCAAGTCCTGAAGACTTCTCCCTGTCGCCAGATAACGTAACGTGGCGATGAGCCTCTGCTCAGCACTGATGGCTTCCCGCATAACGGTGTCCTGCCTGGTAATATAGGGGGACACCAAAGCCAACAGTTCCTGAAAAATGGGGTCAGACATCCGCAGAAAATTCCTGTAGTCCTCAGGATTATTCTCGACGATCTCCTGCAGCAGAGGCATGTGGCAGAATTGGTCCCGCTGGAGCAACCAATTCTTGGTCCATGAACACCTCCTCATACCGTTCATGGACTGGTCTTGGTCCAAAACAAGCAGACCAACACCAAGCACACGCACAGCACGAACTCGACGACGAGAACGTCCAGGCGACATGGCTAGGAAACGGTCGTCTTATCAGAACGTACAGAACAGAACGCACTTTAGAACAGCAAGGCCTATAAATAACGAACTGAAAAACAGAAACGAACGGGCAAGAACGCACTGTAAAACAGATACGACCTGCCTAGACGCCTTGAAAGTCAAGATACGAACCCACAAGCACAAACTGAACCTCAGAAAACGAACTGAAAAGCACGAAGACTGAAAAGCGTGAATCGTCTCTTCCCAAACTTTTACTTCACACGAGGTAACACGAGATCAGCAAAAGCAGCCCAAGGGGTGGCGCCAAGAAAATCGATCTTCCCCTTTATAGTGCCGTCGTACGTGCTGGACGTGAGCGCGGAGAACAACGAGGAAATTGGGAAATGTCAGTGTGTACGCATGGAAAGCTTGACGAGAAAATCGTCAAGGTTAACAAGAATCTCGTCGAAAAAAACGACGAGATTGTTACGACGAGAAACTCGGTCGTGTGTACGAAGCTTGAGGCTTTATTTTTCTCTTGCTGAGGAAACTTTAGAGGAAGAGTAGGACACGAGAGAAAAAAACACACACAGGGGAAGGTTCAGGCACGCAACACTAAAATAGCACTTGTCGCCACTCAAGCCCGAGTGGGTATTGCTCACCCGGATAGTCACTTTTAATGGTCCTAGCAGCCGGAATGCAGCACAATCAATCTTCCCTTTTTCTATTATGGATACGATCAGGAAATCCCCTGCCACAGGATTAAAGTCCCGATCCTCCCAGCCAGACAATAATGAAGAGAACCGTTGGCATATTGCAGGCTTCTGATTATGGATCCCTCTTTAGGCAAGTTTCCAGGCCTCTTCCCGAGACAGCAGTACCGTCGCTAGTCTCCTCTGGGACTGATCCTCCCCTGGTCTCCTTTCCTAACAATGGGCTTCCTGTAGGTGGGTAGCTTTGGATCCTTTTCTTGAAACATAGGCCTAAGCCAGCAGAGCCGAGCCTACAAGCAGCGATGTGGCCTCAGTGGCCGGGACCAGAACACACGCACCCCGTGCCATACGGGCCACGAGGTGCACGCACAGGACCAATGGGTCCCCAGGAACGAACCAACCCCAATGGCATCTGCCCCTTATATACCCCCTCCCACAATGCACAGAAGGTAAACCACGCCCACTGCACAGCTGCCGAGAGAGGACACCCAAGGTGCTGTGATACCCCCTGTGGTTCAACCTATGCTGGCAGTGACAGTGCCACCTACAGGCAACAGGGAACACTACTGCCAGGCAGCATCACACCCAGAGCAGAAGCAATAGTGAATAATCAATTGATCTGAACCCAACTACTAGCTCAGACTACCCCTAAATATGTACACAGCGCCCCAAATATTGGGGAGGGCGCTACATATATTTACTAAAATAATTGCATTTCCATGTTCTGTGTACTGTGGGAGAACATGGAAATGCAATTATTTTAGTAAATATAAAACTGCTAAATACCTTTTCCTGACAGACTCCATGGCAGACTACGTGTGGGTTAACCCCGCCTCCTCTCCACAGCTATAGGACCCCATACCCATAAATTTGAGCTCACCTCCACAGACAGGTGTTCCTTTTCTATCCTCCTCACATGGACCCTTCATCATGCAATTCAGGTGCAGTCCAGGATGTCCGTCGGATTAGGTACAAGTTGTGCGGTGCACCCAGGGCCCAGCTATCAGCGGGCGAGTGGTTTCGGGCAGTTAATACCCCTATGGTGGAAGGGATGTGGCCCAGTGTACCAGGATGGACGAAGGATTGGCTGGCAAGGTCTGAAGATTTCTTCATTATGTACATGGCAGACCGTTTTTGTATGTATTTTGTCTGTTGTCTGTTCCCCCTCAGTGTCTTTGCGCCGTGTGTGGAACGCTTCTGCGTTCCAGGACGCCACTCTACTTCCTGCCTCCCGATCCGCCGTACGTCTGCGCATGTGCAGAGCCACGGCGAAACCGAGGCTTGGTTTTCGCGCATGCGCGGTATGGCGGCTGGGTCAGAGGCCGCACAGGCGCAGTGAGTCGGTTCCCTCGGCGCATGCGCGCAGCGGGACCGGCCGTGACGTCACTACAGCGGGGAATTTAAACGCTGTGGAGCCCTGTACAGGTGGGATAACCTGTGGGCTTTGACGGCAGCATCCCGGAGCTCGGTTCTGCTGGGACAAGGTAGGCAACATCCTTTAGGTAGTTATGCAAGTGTCTCTTAAAGAGACAGTTAAAAAAAAAAAAAAAAAAAATGAAAATGTTTTTCTTTTTTTTTTTTCGTGTTGCTTACTCTTGTCCTAGGTGGTCTCTGAGTTTGTGCGTTTGTCTTGCCTCATCATGGACTCTCCTTCACCGCCATGTGGCCAGCCCTCCCGCACAAGGTATGTGCGGAGTGGGTAAGGGGGTGGTGTCTTTTGTGCCTATCTGGTGGTTGCTAACGGTTACATCCTGCCCACCTTCCCCCTCCCTCTGTCTGTATTATCTCTTACAGCCCGGCAACTTCAGTTCATTGATCACAAGAAAGGGACCTTGCCAGGCCGCATCATCACTCATCATCCAGGTCTAGACGCGACACTACGTCTAGGACCCATCATCATAGGGGACGTTCACATACCCCCTCTAGACATAGGAGATGTTCCCATTCCTCCTCTAGTCGCCGCCACCACCACCGCGATGATCGCTCTGACCACAGAGCCTGTTGGGGATGCAAGACCAGAATCCCGGAGGGCAAATCGCTATGCGACCCATGTTATGCCCGAGCGGTTGGTGAGAAAGAGACGGAAAATCAAAACCTTGAGTCTCTTGTGAAACGTGTGGTACAGCAATCTATGAAAGAAATAGTTGCCCCCCACACAAGGAGCCAGTCCACCACCTTGTCTGGCTCCTTGGCTGACGAGGCCCAGGAGGATCCCGGCCAATTCCAGCCCCATGATTCCTCCCATTATTCCTCGCAAGACGAGATGGAGGGAGATGATTCTACGGTGGGATTCGACTACGCTTTAGTCTCTCCGCTGATCAAGGCAGTGAAGGAAACTTTGAAGTTGGAGGATACCACTGCCCCCACAGAAAAACAAAGAAAACTGTTTAAACAACTGGGGAAAGAACGCTCCAATTTCCCACTTCCCTCTGAGCTGAAAGGAGTGTTTGAGGAAGAATGGAGCAAGGGAGATAAGAAGGTTTCCATGCTAAGCAAAACCTCTAGACTGTATCCCTTTAAATCGGAGGACGTCAAGCATCTGGAGAATGCTCCCCTCGTAGATGCAGCAGTAATGCGCCTAGCGAAGCATGTCACCCTCCCGCTAGATGACACCGTATCATTTAAAGATGGTCTGGATCGGAAGATCGACCAGGACCTCAAAAGAATATATAGCCTGGCTGGAACGGCATGCAAACCAGCATTAGCCCTTGCAGTGACCTCCAAAGCAATGGAGGCATGGGTGGAAAATGTAGACTCCGTTCTGAAAGGTGTCTCGGAAGAACTGGCTCAAAGTTCAGCAGTGCAAGAACTTAAGATGGCAGTCGCCTTTTTGGGGGAAGCTTCAATTGACCTCATCCGTTTACTGGCCAGATCGATGTTGTCCTCGGTCACGGCCAAACGAGCACTGTGGTTACGCCCCTGGCTTGCTGATCCAGCCTCCAAGCAGGCATGGTGCAAAATTCCCTTTGAAGGGACTTCATTGTTTGGGAACAAACTTGACAACGCCATTTCAAAAGCTACAGGCGGAAGGTCGGGTTTTCTTCCCCAGGACAGGCGCCAGTTTAATCAGAAAAAACCTCCAACAGAGACGCAGTACAGAGCACTCGAGAGAGGCACGCTCCTATAAACCCGGACGGGATTTCAGGAGAAGCTGGAATTGGAACAGAGGCCAATCTTCTTTTCAAAAGTCCGGCAAGAAACAGACGCCCGGTGGGTGTGAACCAACCAAGTCTTTTTGAGATTGGGCCCGCCCAGGCGGGTCGGGTAGGGGCTCGCCTACGTCTCTTCCGGCACGTCTGGGTGGTCTCGATCTCGGACTATTGGACCATCAAGACGGTCTCAACAGGTCACACATGGTCCTTCACCAAGATCCCTCCATGCAGACCAATGCAAACTTCACTTCCTCGGTCAGAGGAGAAACAACAAGTTCTTCTCTCATATGTGAATGTCCTGAAAGATCAAGCAGCAGTGGTGCCCGTCCCAAAGGACGAGGAATTCCAGGGGGTATACTCCCCCCTCTTCCTAGTACAAAAGAAGAACGGCTCTTGGCGTCCAGTCATAGATCTCACTTTCCTGAACAAGTACATAAAGCACGAGAAGTTCAAAATGGAGTCACTCTCAACCATCCAAAAAATAGTTCAACCAGGCGACTGGTTGATCTCAATAGATCTAAAAGACGCGTACTTTCATGTTCCGGTGGCAGAAAACTTTCACAAATATCTGCGGTTCCAGGTCGAACAAGAGCACTTACAATTTATTTGTCTTCCATTCGGGCTAACGACTTCTCCAAGAGTCTTTTCCAAGGTGCTGTTAGCAGTTGTGTCCCTTCTCAGAGTACAGGGTGTGCGCCTGTATCATTATCTGGACGATCTACTAGTACTGTCCCAAGACAAGCAGCAGCTGCTAGTCCACAAAGATCAGGTGATCTCTACACTGTTGGAGTTCGGATGGCTCCTAAACCGGGAGAAGAGTCAGCTGGATCCGACCCAGCGCTTGGTCTATCTAGGAGCCCAGTTCGACACCATAGAGAACACCATCTCTCTTCCAGAAGAAAAAATACCGATCATTCGGGAAAGAATCTCCTTAGCTCTAGACTTCTCTCACCTAAGGGCATCACAGTGCCTGAAGATAATCGGCACAATGGTGGCCACATCCCCCATGGTCAAGTGGGCGATGTGGAGGCTTCGTCCTTTTCAATCCGGATTCCTCCAGCAATGGAAGACAGACGATCTCAATCAGCGGATCCGGATAACACAGTCAATGAGCAACAGTCTCCTCTGGTGGCTTCAAACCAAGAACTTGTCAACTTGCCACTCCCTTGCCCCCATCCATTGGGTGACTGTTACATCCGATGCCAGCAATGCGGGCTGGGGGGCACATTGTGGGGCAGAACTGGCTCAGGGCAAATGGGATGCCCGTCTCCACTCTCCAGGTTCGAACATTCTGGAACTGCACGCGGCATGGTGCGCCCTTCAAGCCTTCTCCCACCTTCTGAAAGGGAAGTCGGTCCTACTCAAAATGGACAATACCACCGCTGTGGCATATGTGAAGAGACAAGGGGGCACTCGGAGCTCTGCCCTTCTCCAAGAGGTCGAGCCCATTATGACCTGGGCTCAGAGGAATCTGCTCAACTTAACAGCAGTGTTCATTCCAGGGGAGCAGAACATTCAAGCGGACTTCCTGTCACGCAGCATGCTAGACAACAACGAATGGTCTCTGCATCCACAAACCTTCAAGTGGATCCTATCGTTGGATTTCGATCCAGAGGTGGATCTGTTTGCATCCCCCTGCAATTACAAGATCGTCAGATACTACACCCGAGCTCGGTACAATCAAGCCTTCGGAATAGATGCATTAACGAGTCAATGGGACTTCAACAGGGCATATGCCTTCCCTCCTCTTCCGATCATGCTAAAATTCCTACAGCGGCTTCAGTTGGAGAAAGTCGAGGTGGTAACAATAGCACCATACTGGCCGAGCAGACCTTGGTTTCCTCTCCTAAATCTAATGAGCTTCAGGGACCCGCTGCCTCTTCCTCTCAGGCCGGACCTTCTTTCTCAGGGGACGACCCTGCACCCCTGTCCAGCAATGCTGAGACTGATGGTCTGGTTTTTGAGAGGGAGAGGCTAGAGTCTCTTGGGTGTGCTTCAGGGGTAATCTCTACCCTTATGAGCTCCAGAAAGTCCAACACAAATAAAACTTACAATAGAATCTGGGCCAGATTTGTCAGCTTCACGACTACTGCAGGAAAGTCATCTAGAAACCCTAGTGTTCAAGACATCTTGAGTTTTCTCCAATCAGGCTTAGACCTGCCTTTATCGATTAGTTCCCTCAGGGTACAAGTATCAGCCTTATCAGCTTTTTCGGGAACGTCATGGGCAACTCATCCCCTGGTTCAACAGTTCTTTCGGGGGGCATCGAGAATCAGGCCTCAGAGGAAACCTAGATTCCCCAAATGGGATCTTCCACTCGTCCTTGATGCTCTTTCAGCACTCAACAACAAGGTTCTTTCTGTTAAGGACTTATCAATCAAACTGGCCTTTCTAGTGGCCATTACTTCAGCCAAAAGGGTTTCAGAAATAAGCTTCCTGGGTTGTCAAGAACCCTTTTTGACTTTCTTCCCGGACCGAGTGGTCCTTATTCCCATGCTTGGGTCAAAACCAAAGGTCACATCAGTTTTTCACGAAAACCAAGAAATAGTCCTTCCTACTTTCGATTCTCCAGATTCAGCAGATGCTCATCCCTTGGATGTAGGTGAGACTCTGAAAGAATACTTGCGAGTTACTTCATCTTTTAGAAGCTCGAACTACCTGTTCTTGTTACACACCGGTAGCAACAAAGGGAAGAGGGCTTCTTCCAGAACAATAGCAGCCTGGAGCGTCCAATCTATTCAACAGGCTTACAGGGCAAAGGGCTTGGCTCCTCCAGAGGTGGTGACGGCTCATTCCACCAGGGGCATGGCAGCCTCATGGGCAGCAGCTCGACACGTGGCTCCTGAAGTGATATGCAAGGCAGCTTCGTGGTCTTCTATTCATACATTTATGTCTCATTATTGTATTGAGCCTGCTTCCCTTTCCTCTGTTAATTTTGGTCGAAAAATCCTGTCAGTTGACGGGAAAGATTAAAATATTTTTTGTTCAGCATACCCTCCCGTGTGGTTTGGCTAGTTATTTCCCACACGTAGTCTGCCATGGAGTCTGTCAGGAAAACGGAAAATTTATTACCAAATACTTACCGTAATTTTCCTTTCCTGATAGACTCCATGGCAGACGGAGTTCCCACCCATGAATTAAAAATATGAAAGTTGAAATTTGAGTCGGCTAGTTACGGAACACCTGTCTGTGGAGGTGAGCTCAAATTTATGGGTATGGGGTCCTATAGCTGTGGAGAGGAGGCGGGGTTAACCCACACGTAGTCTGCCATGGAGTCTATCAGGAAAGGAAAATTACGGTAAGTATTTGGTAATAAATTTTCCGTTTTCTCATCAGCAGTATATAGTAGTCTTGTGACTTTTATCAGAGTCTGGTTACAGCTTGTAGGAGGAGTTTTCATTCTCCCCTGATTGTCCTATGAGGCTGCAGGACCCCTGACTCTCTGGACAGTGCTGATTGGCCCTGTGCTAATCACATGCATCCTCCCAAGAAAAAAAAAATCTTTTTAGCAATACACACCAAACTGAGCATGTGCAGCTTCTCCCCAAGGTTCTGTACTATCTTAAGATGGATTGGGGACTGTGGAAGAAGGGGAGCATCAGAGAAGAACAGATCAAACAGCCTTTTTACCCAATGCAGAGGATTAACCCCTTATGCCGCGTACACACGATCGTGATTCACGGCGGTGAAAACACCGCCGTGAATCACGACATAAAAAAAATGAAAAACGAGGGAACGGCATGTTCCCCCACACACGACCGTTTTTCCCGTCATTTTTTTCTTTGTCGAGAAAAACGACCGTGTGTGGGCTCCGCGGCAGTGTCTCCCTATGGGAAAACTGCCACGGAAAAAAATGATGGAAAAAACGATGAGAAAATTTAGAACATGTTCTAATTTTTCTCGTCGTTTTTTCTGCCGTTTTTCTCAACGAGAAAAACGACATAAAGCCCACAGACGATCGTTTTTCTCGGCGAAAAAAAAAAATGCAGTTTTTCTCGTCGAGAAAAGCGGTCGTGTGTACGCGGCATTAGGTTAGGTTCTACAGGTTGTATAATCAGCATGCTTTACTGCATTACAGACTGATTTTACTGTTGTGGGTTTAGTAACACTTTAACGCAATAGGCATGTTAACCACTTAAGCCCCGGACCATTTGGTAGCTAAAGGACCAGAGGTGAATTCAGAATTTTGCACTGCGCTGCTTTAACTGTAAATTGTGCGGACATGCAATGTTGTACCCAAACAAAATTTACGTCCTTTTCTTCCCACAAATAGAGCTTTCTTTTAATGGTATTTGATTGCCTCTGCGATTTTTATTTTTTGCGATATAAATGGAAAAAGACCGAAAATTTTGAAAAAAAATGATATTTTCTACTTTTTGTTATAAGAAAAATTGAATAAACTCAATTTTAGTCAAACATTTAGGCCAAAATGTATTCAGCCACATGTCTTTAGTAAAAAAAATGTCAATAAGTGTATATTTATTGGTTTGTGCAAAAGTTATAGCGTTTACAAACTAGGGTACATTTTCTGGAATTTACACAGCTTTAAATTTATGACTGCCTATCTCAATTCTTGAGATAGGATTTCTAAGGGCGCAAATTTTTGATTTCACTCCTCACTACCTATCACAGTTTTGAAGGCCATAAAATTCCAAAATAGTACAAACCCCCCCCCCCCAAATCACCCCATTTTAGAAAGTAGACACCCCAAGGAAACACCCCAAGGAAATTGCTGAGAGGCCTGTTGAGCCCATTGAATATTTTTTTTTTTGTCCCAAGTGATTGAATAATGACAAAAAAAAAAAAAATTACAAAAAGTTGTCACTAAATGATAAATTGCTCACACATGCCATGGTTATATGTGGAATTGCACCCCAAAATACATTTTGCTGCTTCTCCTGAGTACGGGGATACCACATGTGTGGGACTTTTTAGGAGCCTAGCCGCGTACGGGACCCCGAAAACCAAGCACCGCCTTCAGGATTTCTAGGCACAAATTTTTGATTTCACTCCTCACTACCTATCACAGTTTCAAAGGCCATAAAATGCCAAAATAGCACAAAGCCCCCCCAAATGACCCCATTTTGGAAAGTAGACACCCCAAGCTGTTTGCTGAGAGGCATGGTGAGTATTTTACAGCTCTCATTTGTTTTTGAAAATGAAGAAAGAATTTTTTTTTCTTTTTTTTTTTCAATTTTCAAAACTTTGTGACAAAAAGCGAGATCTGCAAAATACTCACAATACCTCTCAGCAAATAGCTTGGGGTGTCTACTTTCCAAAATGGGGTCATTTGGGGGGGTTTTGTGCCATCTGGGCATTCCATGGCCTCCGAAACTGTGATAGGCAGTGAGAAGTGAAATCAAAAATTTACACCCTTAGAAAGCCTGAAGGCGGTGATTGGTTTTTGGGGTCCCGTACGCGGCTAGGCTCCCAAAAAGTCTCACACATGTGGTGTCCCCGTACTCAGGAGAAGCAACAGAATGTATTTTGGGGTGTAATTCCACATATGCCCATGGCATGTTTGAGCAATATATCATTTAGTGACAACTTTGTGCAAAAAAAATAATAATTTTTTTTCTTTTTTCCGCAACTTGTGTCAACATATAAAATATTCCATGGACTCGACATGCCTCTCAGTATATAGCTTGGGGTGTCTACTTTCCAAAATGGGGTCATTTGGGGGCGTTTTGAACTGTTCTGGCATTTTATACATGTAGCGGGGTGTTTCCCTTTAATGCAGAGAGACAAGAAGTTCCAGGTGAGAGGTGAGTCGGGAGGAAGTAAAGAGACATTATGGAAGTGAAAGCAGAGGAGAGACTACATCTCCCAGTACATCTTGCAGCACCCAGGGTGCATTGCTCCAGAACAGAGACTGCTGGGGAAGACTTTATAAAGGGGAGGCGGAGTTTTGGTCGGCCTCTTTGGACACCCCTCTCCTAGCAAGAGGATCTCTGTGCTGAACTGCTGTGTGCACAAGGCCTGAAGCCTGGGCCGTGTGCTCCTTTCCAAAGAGCCCTCTGCCAGCCTAGCAGAGCCTTAGAGACATCTGATCCTCCTTGCTTGAAGACTTGGATGTCGGTGGATCCCTGTTCCCAGACGAATCGATGGAGGAAATGGACTTGGACTTGCCTGGGTGGTGAGAGCTGTTTAAAGACAGATACTTTATCTTTACTATTCGTTGGGATTACAAAGTTGTTCTTCAAGTGCACCACCGAAAAGATTGCTAGTGAATATTGTTTCACTGAACTTCCATTTAGATCAGTCAGGCCTGACTGCATAGGTAGACATTGCTGGGTGTTAGTCTACCCATGAGGGGAAGTAGCTGTAAAAGGGCAGCGCTAGAGTTGCATAGCAATAATTTATTATTCTGATTACTCTGTTTATCTTTATTACTGTTTATTGCAGGGATCTGCAACTTGTTATACTGTTGTTTATTACTTGCCCATTAGCCTCAGTAAAATATCTGGGTAAAGTACATTTGGTGTCAGTTCCACTTACTTTAATAGGAGTTTTAAAGTATATTCTGTGTATGTTTGTTATAGGACTGCGTCACCAACAGTTGCGGTCATGCGGTCCTATCCCTCTATCACCAGCTGTGCCACGGGAGGTTAGAGCCGATTGCCAGGGGTTGACAGCAGTGCACTACAGGGCCCAAATCAATATCAGCGGCTCTCTTAACTGGGGGTAGCGCTACACGTGGGGGTTCGAGTCCGGGATCCTTGTACGTTGCAAGCTGCAATCAAGCCGGTCAGAAGTACCAGCATGGACCCGCTGGCAATGTCACAGTGGTGCGCAGCGATTGGCGCCGATCCAACCGCGGCAGTAGTCATTGTACTCCCGGGGGAAAGATGGAAGGAAGAGGAGATAAAACAGCTCGTATTGTTACTGTCTCCGAGCCACAAAGCATGGGTGATGGATTTTAGGCCAGATCCAGTGATCTCGTTTACATACGCACTGGTAGAATGGAAAAACGAAATCCCAGAGCATTTTAAAAGTCAGAGTATACAAGCCATAGATAATCAGATCTATCACTTGATACATACGCTGCCAGTGAAGGAAGAATGGTTTCAGACACCAAAGCCATCACTCCCACAATTATCTCCACCACTATCCCCTAAAGCAGAAAATCTTAAGGAACTATTAAGCCCGGGATCACCGCTGGCCGCTATAGGGCCTGAATTGTTGAATGCTCTAGGAGACCTTGTAATTAAGTGCCAGAAAAGCAGTACGGTGCATGTGGAGGCCGGTTACCGGAAGCTTAGCACCTTCTCAGGGAAGCTCCCCGTCCCTGCGGGGGAGGAAGATTTTGACACTTGGGTGGAACAGGCATTGCAGGCAGTAGAAGCATGGGAGGTGCCTGAGGCACAGAAGAGACAGCGAGTCTTAGAAAGTCTGAAAGGTGCCGCGGCAGAAGCGGTGAATAGCTTCCGGTTTGGAAATGAAAACTGTACAGCTCAAGATTGCCTGGCCATGCTGCAGGAAGAGTTTGGTCAGCTGGAGAAGGTGTCAGAGATGATTTATCAAATTGAACACACTCTCCAGCAGCCGAATGAGAAACTGTCAGAATATGTTAGAAGGCTGAACAGGCAGTTATGCAAGATTGTACTGAAGAAGGGAATGCTGCCCAAAGATGCAGATGAAGCACGCATGAAGCAGATCATGAGGGGAGCGCGACGCTCAGACCCGGTCTGGCTGCACCTGAAAACCTCAGGAGGAGGAATGTCACTAACCTACTCTGATCTAATAAAAATTATTAGGGACGAAGAGGCGCTGCAGGAAGATCAGCAGGTGGCCAAGGCGAATGTCACACCTGTACCAGTGTTGGTCCGTCAAGAGCCCGGAAAGAGATGCGGAGGTTGACACTCTGAAATCGCAAATGGCCCAAGTGTTGGAGATGCTGACCTCTTTGATGGAGAAAGATCAGAGAAGACCAGAGAAACCAAGCCCAAGAAAGGAGTTGTTCCCGAACACCTCAGCACCGGCCTCCCTACAGGACCGAGAAGAGGTGATTTGCTATAACTGCGGAGGGAGTGGCCACTTTGCTAACGTATGCTCCAGCCCAAAGAAGAAGAGAACAGATAATTGCAAGCCGGCGGGAAACTCCAAAGGGCCCCGGTGAAGGAGTCAACCGGGTGCCCATCATCTTCAGTGCGCTCCAAACTAAAAAAAAAGGCCAAGAATGGAGGAGACAAAACTCCTAGGAGGAGGTATAGTACACCCCCACCAAGATGTACCCCAGAGGGAGGGGGCAAGACCCCTCAGTGGAAGTACAGCACCCCAAAGAAGGAACATCCACCTAAAAGGAACAATAACATCCCTCAGCGGGTTTGTGCCCCCATTGAGAGGGAGAAAGTCAATGCATGCCAGGCTCAGGAAAAATTAAAGTCCAAAAGGAGCAGGGCAAGGGTCGAAAGCCCAAAAAAAAGAGGTGACCCCAGTCCGGCCATACCCAAAGGAACTGGTGGGCCCATCTCCTACTGTGCCCATTCAAGTGGAAGGAGTCTATACTAAAGCTCTTTTGGACACCGGAGCACAGGTGACTTTACTATACCGGGACTTCTATGATAGGCACTTGAGTCATCTGCCTATCCAGAAGATAGAAGAGCTGGAGATATGGGGACTTGGAACCCAGAGTTTCCCTTATGATGGGTACCTGCCCATAAAGATGACTTTCGACCCATCCGTGGCTGGGAAGGCTGAAGTGTTTGACACCCTGGCAGTTGTGTGTCCCCGGCCGCCTGGAGCCAGCAAGATTTCCCTGATCATTGGGACAAACACGGATCTAGTCAGGAGACTCCTGACCCCTCTAGTGAAAGAGAGAAACCATTCAGCCACCAAAATCCATCCCATGCTAAAGACGGCCTACCAACGACTGGTCTTAGAGCAGAAGACCCCGGGAGAGGGGATAGGGAAGGTGTGGAGACTTGGCAGAGAAGGAGTAGTGCTACAGCCCGGAGAAGTAACCTGTCTTAGGGCCACTGTGAAGCTTTCGTGGGAACAACCTGGCCCCTTTGTCATGCTGGAATCAGACCCAAGGGAAGAGTCCTCAGGCCTGGAAGTGATACCAGAAGTGATTCCGTTCAAGGCCCTGAAGAAGGCCCATGGCAGAGTTCCGGTGAGTGTTAGGAACACTACGGGAGGACCCATGGAGATCCCTGCCAGAGTGTTGCTTGGTCAGGTGAGCCCTGCTGCCCCGGTCACTTGGTCCGAAGTCAAGGGGACGGGTGACGGAGGAGATGTTTGGGAGAAACTGTCCGTGGAAAACCCGAACCTACCCAGGGCTTGGAAAGAAAGAGCCAAGGCCCAGCTGACCAGGTGGGAGAAGATCTTTTCCAAAGATGAATTCGATGTGGGGTGTGCAAGAAGTGCCACCCATCGGATCCGCCTCCAAGAAGATAAGCCCTTCCGAGAGAGGGTCAGGCGGGTCCCCCTGGCAGATCTGGAGGATCTGAGGGAACAACTTGTAGAACTAAAGAAGACTGGTGTGATCCGGGAGTCTAGAAGTCCCTATGCCTCCCCAATCGTGGTGGTCAGAAAGAAGAATGGGTCGTTGAGGCTTTGTATCGATTACAGGACTCTCAACAGGAGAACCATCCCTGACCAATACACCACGCCAAGGATAGAAGATGCCCTACAAAGTTTGTCTGGAGCCAAATGGTTCAGTGTGATGGACCTCAAGAGTGGGTACTATCAAATCCCTATGCACCCAGAAGACAGGGAGAAGACAGCCTTCATAACCCCGGTGGGATTCTTCGAATTCAATAGGATGCCTCAGGGTCTGTCTGGAGCTCCTGCTACCTTTCAACGCCTTATGGAGAAGACTGTTGGAGACATGAATCTTATAGAAGTCCTTGTGTACTTGGACGATGTCATTGTCTTCGGGAGAACCTTGGAAGAACATGAAGCCAGGTTGGAGAAAGTATTGAGAAGACTCAGCGAAGAGGGACTTAAGCTTTTCCCCGAGAAGTGTCGGTTCTACCAGTCTTCTGTGAACTATCTGGGGCACATAGTGTCTGAAGAAGGGGTGGCCACAGATCCTGAGAAGTTGTAAGCAGTCACTTCCTGGCCAGGACCCACCACAGTAACAGAGCTCAGATCCTTCCTGGTTTGCTCGGATTGCCCGCCCGTTGAATGAATTGCTAAAGGCAGAAGGGGAAGAGGATGACTCAGGGCCCAGGAGGCCTGGTGAGTCAGTTCAAGATCAGTGGAACCCAAGGTGTGAAGAGGCCTTTCATGCTCTGAAGAGGAGCTTAACCACTGCCCCAGTCCTGGCCTACGCCGACCCTACCAGACCTTATGAATTACATGTGGATGCCAGCCATGAGGGTCTAGGTGGTGTACTCTACCAAGAACATGAAGGACAACTGCGACCAGTGGCCTATGTGAGCAGGAGCCTGACCCCCTCAGAAAAGAATTACCCCACTCATAAGCTGGAATTCCTGGCCCTCAAATGGGCGGTAGTAGACAAGCTAAAAGACTACTTGTATGGGGCAGAGTTTACTGTGAAGACAGACAACAACCCCCTGACCTACCTCTTCACCACCACGAAACTAGATGCCACCGGACACAGGTGGTTGGCCGCATTGTCTGGATTCAACTTCAGTCTGAAGTACAGACCAGGAGCCGGAAATAGGGATGCAGATGCCCTGTCCCGGAGGTCTCATGCCACGACAAATGACTGGGAAGATTGGACCCAAGTGGCACCGGACGGGGTGCGGGCCCTTTGTCAAGGGGCTGAATTCCAAGCCAGAGGAGGCTCCAGAGCAGAAGAAATAGGGGTTACCATGGTAGGAGTCCCCAAACACTATTGTGGGGTAACTCAACTGGAGGAAGACAACCTACCGAGACTGTCCAAGAAGGAGTTGAGGTGTGACCAATTGGAAGACTCCATGGGGAGATTGGTCCTCGAAGCCCTGGAGAATCAGGATCCCAACAAACTCCTACATCACCCCTCAAAGGAGGCTCGCCTGTTGAGGAAGGAATTGGACAGGCTACAGGTACATCAGGGAGTGGTCTACCGAAGGGGCCCCTCTGATGACTCAGAAGATAAGTGGCAGTTATTTCTTCCAGAGAAGCACCAAGAGACTGTACTAATTGCCCTGCATGACCATCATGGTCACCTAGGGGCAGAAAGGACCTTCCAGCTTGTCAGAAATCGGTTCTATTGGCCCTGCATGAGGGCAGAAGTAGAGGAGTATTGCCATTCCTGTGCACGATGCATTCAGAGAAAGACCCTACCCCATCAAGCTGCCCCAATGGGCCACTTACAGAGTCAAGGCCCAATGGATCTGGTATGCATTGACTTTCTCTGCCTCGAACCCGACCTGAGTGGATTGGGGAATGTTCTGGTAATAACCGACCATTTCACCCGCTATGCTCAAGCTTTCCCAACCAAAGACCAGAAGGCATCCACCGTGGCCAAGATACTTATGGAGAAGTATTTTGTCCATTACGGACTACCACAGAGACTCCACTCAGATCAAGGAAGGGACTTTGAGAGTCGGTTGATCCGAAGACTTTTGGATTCATTAGGAATAAAGAAGACCAGAACCACGCCTTACCACCCACAAGGAGATGCGCAGCCGGAGAGATTTAGCCGGACCCTGCTCAACATGTTGGGAACCTTAGAAACAGAGAAGAAGCAACACTGGAGTCAGCACATATCAGCCCTAGTACATGCCTATAACTGTACCACAAGTGACGCCACTGGCTACTCCCCTTATCGACTTATGTTTGGGAGAGAAGCAAGGCTACCTGTGGACCTGGCCTTTGGCACTTCTATAGACAATACCTCAGCTACATCCCACAAGGGATACGTGGACAGACTTAGACGTAGCTTGCAGGTGGCCTATGAACAAGCCCAGGCGGCTTCGGATCAAAGGGGGGCCCGCAACAAGAGAAATTTCGATCTGAAGGTTCGAGTGCAAGATCTGCAGCCCGGGGACCGAGTACTGCTACGCAATCTGGGGGTCCCTGGAAAACAAAAGCTTGCCGATAGGTGGAGATCTGAGCCCTATGTTGTCTGTAGGAAGTTGCCCGGTTTGCCTGTCTACAAACTAAAGCCAGAAGGAAAGGTGGGTCCACTGAAGACGTGGCATCGGAACCACCTGCTCCCACTTGCTGAGGCAGTCAGAATACCTCCCATGAGAGACTCCCCTGAACCGGCCTCTATCCTGGATATTCCTAGGCCGAACACTCGGTCCCAGACCTCTCGAGCCAAAGATGGGGAGGCCTCCCAATTGAGTACAGATGAAGGTGGAGAACTGGACTGGCTGTGGCCTCCCTCGACTCTGGGAATGTCCGCCATAGATCTCCCAAATGGAGGGGATACCCCAGATGCAACGCTGAATCCGGAGGCTACTGAATTCATACCCTTCAGTCCCTCAGCTGATTACTGGGAAGATGTTCCTGACACTTGCGCAGAGGAGGACTCTAGAGATTCCATACGTCAGTCGACTTCTGAATCAGAGGTTCCAGAACCAGCAATGTTACCTGAACTTACTCCTGAAGAAGAGCCTGTGGTGCCAGAGTCAGAAGCACTAAGAGAGCAGAGGGCTCGCAGAGTCATCAGGCCTCCCAAGAAACTAACTTACCCCCAAATGGGGACGAGCTCAGAGGACTCTGTTGTAACGGCTAGGAGAAGTGCTGAACAACCTGATCCTTCCACCGTCCATTTGGTGGAGGGCAACCCCAGCTCACTCTCTGGCACAGTTAGGCAGGCCACTCATGGTAGCATGACCTGTGGGCAAGAGAGTTCCATCCCAAAGTTTTGGTGGGAATTCCCTATGCCAACATCATGCTCGACATTGTCCAAAATGGTAAACAGTATTTGTTGAAGTTTATCTTTGGGGACCAAAGAGTTCAAGTGGGGGGAGTGTGTAGCGGGGTGTTTCCCTTTAATGCAGAGAGACAAGAAGTTCCAGGTGAGAGGTGAGTCGGGAGGAAGTAAAGAGACATTATGGAAGTGAAAGCAGAGGAGAGAGAGACTACATCTCCCAGTACATCTTGCAGCACCCAGGGTGCATTGCTCCAGAACAGAGACTGCTGGGGCAGACTTTATAAAGGGGAGGCGGAGTTTTGGTCGGCCTCTTTGGACACCCCTCTCCTAGCAAGAGGATCTCTGTGCTGAACTGCTGTGTGCACAAGGCCTGAAGCCTGGGCCGTCTGCTCCTTTCCAAAGAGCCCTCTGCCAGCCTAGCAGAGCCTTAGAGACATCTAATCCTCCTTGCTGCAGTACACCAGAAGGATTGAAGACTTGGATGTCGGTGGATTCCTGTTCCCAGACGAATCGATGGAGGAAACGGACTTGGACTTGCCCGGGTGGTGAGAGCTGTTTAAAGACAGATACTTTATCTTTACTATTCGTTGGGATTACAAAGTTGTTCTTCAAGTGCACCACCGAAAAGATTGCTAGCGAATATTGTTTCACTGAACTTCCATTTAGATCAGTCAGGCCTGACTGCATAGGTAGACATTGCTGGGTGTTAGTCTACCCATGAGGGGAAGTAGCTGTAAAAGGGCAGCGCTAGAGTTGCATAGCAATAATTTATTATTCTGATTACTCTGTTTATCTTTATTACTGTTTATTGCAGGGATCTGCAACTTGTTATACTGTTGTTTATTACTTGCCCATTAGCCTCAGTAAAATATCTGGGTAAAGTACATTTGGTGTCAGTTCCGCTTACTTTAATAGGAGTTTTAAAGTATATTCTGTGTATGTTTGTTATAGGACTGCGTCACCAACAGTTGCGGTCAAGCGGTCCTATCCCTCTATCACCAGCTGTGCCACGGGAGGTTAGAGCCGATTGCCAGGGGTTGACAGCAGTGCACTACAGGGCCCAAATCAATATCAGCGGCTCTCTTAACTGGGGGTAGCGCTACATACACAACATTAGGAAGCTTACATCCACTCTTCTAACCACTTGAAGACAAAGCCCTTTTTGACACTTTTTGTTTACATGAAAACATATTTTTTTTTGCAGGAAAATTATGTTGAACCACCAAACATTATATATATATGTCTAAAGCAAAGGCCCTACAGAATAAAATGGTGGGTGTTGCATTTTTTTTTCTACACAGTATTTGCGCAGCGATTTTTAAAACGCATTTTTTGGGGAAAAAATACACTTTTTTAAATTTTAATGCACTAAAACACACTATATTGCCCAAATGTTTGATGAAATAAAAAAGATGATCTTAGGCCGAGTACATAGATACCAAACACGACATGCTTTAAAATTTTGCACAAACGCGCATTGGCGACAAACTACATACATTTTTAAAAGCCTTTAAAAGCCTTTACAGGTTACCCCGTTAGATTTACAGAGGAGGTCTACTGCTAAAATTACTGCCCTCGATCTGACCTTCGCGGTGATACCTCACATGCATGGTGCAATTGCTGTTTACATATGATGCCAGACCGACGCTTGCGTTCGCCATTGGGCAAGAGCAGGACAGGGGTGCTTTTTTTTTTTTTTTTTTTTATTATTAATTTTGCTTTTTTATTTTATTTTTAAATTGTTCCTTACATATTTATTTTTTTTTAGCATTTTTATTGTTATCTCAGGGAATGTAAATATCCCCTATGATAGTAATAGGTCGTGACAGGTACTCTTTTTTTGAAAAAACTGGGGTCTAGACCCTAGATCTTTCATCTGCCCTCAAAGCATCTGACCACACCAAGATCGGTGTGATAAAATGCTTTCCCAATTTCCCAATGGCGCTTTTTATATCCGGGGGGGGGGGACATTCCCTCCCACTGCTTGTAAAAGCAGTCCAGAAGCTAATTAGCCACTAGGATTGCTTTTACATTAAAGCCGGCCGCTGGCTGAAAAGAATGATACCAAGACGATACCTAAACCCGCAGGCATCAATCTGGTATAACCATTCAAAGTCCAGCAACATACCAGTACGTTGCTGGTCCTTGTTGGACATGTATTGTAATCTTTTTTTTTCATGCAGCCAGGTGGCTGAACGGAAAAAGAGATTGATCGGTGGGTATGCCCACCATTAGAATACCGCCCTTCATCCACCCACTTCTAATGATGGGCATACATGCACCATTTATATATGCCGAAGCATGGGGGCATCCTCCCGCAAAAAAGTTATGCCGCACACACATGGTCGGACTTTTCCACGGGCAAGCCTCCGTCGGAATTTCGACCGTATGTACGCGGCATTAGGAGCAAAATCACTCCTCCGCCCCTGCTGCCCCAATGCTTCGGCATATTTGCTTTTTTTTTTTAACTGTGGTGGGGAAATCACCTCCTACAGCACTGGAGTCGCAGGGATCAGGCCTGTCTCTGCGAACGCTGCAGTTATGTGTGTTGTGTTTTGCAAGTGACAGTGATCGATCGATACTGCACTTGGGTGGCCTGGGCTGGACGGAGGGGCAAAACGCAGGTGCCAGCAGGTATCTGGGCTGATCCCGCTAACACTGCGTTTTTGGGAACCCTAAACTGCTGGGGACGCTAGTATAGATCTGATCAGATCAGATATTGATCTGTTCAGATACTATACCACTAAGGGAGGTGTATGCTTCACGCGTGGGTGTTAGCGTTACTGGCACTAACCTGACGCTGCCTGGGGTGTGACGCAGACCCTCTCTGACGCTAAAACCTAATTGATATCACCCGCCGGGCGATCAGGGGGTTAAACCTTTATTGGGTTATATACGGCGGGTGCCCTGACACTATAAAAAGCAAACTAACTAACCAGCGTCACCCGTAACACTTATATGATGATTACTGGTGAAAGGGTTAACTAGGGGCAATTAGGGGGTTAAAACCTTTATTAGATAATATATGGGGGTACCTGACGCTATAAAAACCTGCGGCGAACCTAAAAAAAATTACTGGCTACCGATCTGCATCACCGACGCTAAGACAGCGATCAGAAAAATGATCGCTTAGCGACAGTGGTGATAGGGGGTGAAAGGGTTACCTGGGGGGCGATCAAGGGGGTTAAACCTTTATTAGATAATTTATGGGGGTACCTGACGCTATAAAAACCTGCGGCGAACCTAAAAAAAAAAATACTGGCTACCGATCTGCATCACCGACGCTAAGACATCGATCAGAAAAATGATCGCTTAGCGACAGTGGTGATAGGGGGTGAAAGGGTTACCTGGGGGGGCGATCAAGGGGGTTAAACCTTTATTAGATAATTTATGGGGGTACCTGACGCTATAAAAACCTGCGGCGAACCTAAAAAAAATTACTGGCTACCCATCGGCATCACCGACGCTAAGACAGCGATCAGAAAAATGATCGCTTAGTGACAGTGGTGATAGGGGGTGAAAGGGTTACCTGGGGGGCGATCAAGGGGGTTAAACCTTTATTAGATCATTTATGGGGGTACCCGACGCTATAAAAACCTGCGGCGAACCTAAAAAAAATTACTGGCTACCGATCTGCATCACTGACGCTAAGACAGCGATCAGAAAAATGATCGCTTAGCGACAGTGGTGATAGGGGGTGAAAGGGTTACCTGGGGGGCGATCAAGGGGGTTAAACCTTTATTAGATAATTTATGGGGGTACCCGACGCTATAAAAACCTGCGGCGAACCTAAAAAAAATTACTGGGTACCGATCTGCATCACCGACGCCAAGACAGCAATCAGAAAAAATGATCGCTTAGCGACGGCGGTGCTAGGGGGTGAAAGGGTTATCTGGGGGGTGATCAAGGGGTTAAACCTTTATTAGGGGGGGTTAGGGGGCTACACTGGACCTAAAACTAACTTTAGTGACACTTTTACAGTCACAAATGTCACTGATTGCAGTGATCAGTAAATAAATGGTCACTGCAATCAGTGACACTGTGACTGGGGGCTGGGGGGTGATCTGGGGGGGGGCGATTTATGTGCCTATGTGTGCTGGTGTTAGTGTAGTGTTTGTGCACTAACCTGTGTGTCTTCTCTTGTACGACGCTCGGTATATGTGAGCGCCGCACAGGAGATGACATCACTTCCTCCTGCTTTCTCTGTCTGTGTAAACATTACACAGACAGAGGGGGCATTTCTATTCGCCGGGAGCGATCGCGGGGGGTGGCCGGAATCGAACGGCTGCCCACCCATCTCGGAACGCTCCCAGACGAATTCCGACCGCTCACTGTACAGAAGGGGGGTCCGATTGGACCCCCCAACTGTACAAAGGCAATCACGTACACTCTACGTGATTGTGCCTGTCGGTGCCATTGTGCCAATGTATATATACAGTGAGCGGTCGTTAAGTGGTTAATGGAGGTCCATGGTATCCAAAATGAAAGCGCCTCTAGATGAGCCCTATGTGATGTGAAATTCAAACTCTAGGAGTTATTACAAAAACCATATGGGTCCCCTTATGCTACTGACATTTGTCCAAGTGAGAATGCCCTCTCACTTCCTGTTGTGTTTCTGCGAGATGCCAACAAACTGCTAAGGATTTTAAAGCTGAACTTTGAAATTCTTAAAAAATTTACCCTTGCTCATTATGTCTAATGACCCATACACACGATCGTTTTTCATGCCGTTAAAAATGCCATTTTTAAAAATGGCCATTAAAAATGATCGTGTGTATGCTCCAGAGCATTTTTAACGACGTGAAAAACGGCCATTAAAAATTTCGAACATGCTCTCTTTTTTCACGTCGTTTTTCATGTCGTTTTTTTTAACGACGTGAAAAACGATAGTGTGTATGCTTTAACGACGTGAAAAAAACACGCATGCTCAGAATCAAGTATGAGACGGGAGCGCTCGTTCTGGTAAAACTAGCGTTCGTAATGGAGATAGCACATTCATCACGCAGTAACGGACTGAAAAGCACGAGGCTGAAAAGCGCGAATCGTTGCTCAACAAACTTTACTAACATGAAGGGTGGCGCCATTCGAGCGGAATTTCCCCTTTATAGTGCTGTCGTACGTGGTATACGTCACTGCGCTTTGCTTGAAAGTTTTTTAAAATGATTGTGTGTGTACGCAAGACAGGCTTGAGAGGAAACATGAAAAAAAACAACGTGAAAAACGGCAAGAAAAAAAATGGCAAGAAAAACGATTGTGTGTATTAGGGCAAAATAATAAGGTGTAATATATACCTTTTTATATGCTTCGGCAGGTTCTGGTGCACACCTCTTCTTTCCGATGCTTCAGGTTATGGGTGCGCCCTCTCTTTCCTCAAATACAATGCAGCACTATTGGCCCTGCCTTGTACTCGAGTGACCGGAGCCTGGAGAATCTTTAGAGAAGAGACTTTGGCAGACCGGTCCTGCAGATGGAGGGAGTCTGCCGCAGCGAGAAGTACACTAAGTATTAGGTGACAACCAGTGTCGGGACAAGGTCACCTAGAGCCCAGCGGGAACATGCCAAACTGCACCCCCCTTCATGATGTATGAGCATTATGTGTCAGCAAAAATCCCCCCAAAAATTAAGCACTAATATGCATGTTTACCCCCTAAGCAAAAATGTCCCCAGTACACATCCACCCCCTTTCTGAAATCCCCCCCCCTTCCAGCACAAATCTTTGCCCCCCAACACAAATGCCCCCTCCCTCCTTTATTTCCCCTCCTAGCACAATTCCCCTCCCCCTTCACCATATCACCCCTCCTAGCACAAATCATCTTCCCCTATCCCCCCTCCCAGCACAAATCCCCCTCAATCACCACTTCTAGCAATTATTACCCCCTGCCCCCCTCCCCACACAAATCCCCTCTTCCTCAATCTCCTTGCAAGGCCCCCCCCCCAACCTCACATAAAATAAACAGTGCCCACGACAGCTGAACCTCCTGCCCAACCCTTGTCCAGGTCCTGGTGACAAACAACCAGTACACACAACCGTTATTCATGTCATGTAAAAAAACAAAGTTTTTCTCATCGTGATTCTTCTCAAGCCTGCCTTGCATACACACGTTCATGAAAGAAAAACACTTGAGCAAAGCGCGGTGACGTACAACACGTAGGACAGCACTATAAAGGGGAAGTTCCATTTGAATGGCGCCACACTTTGGTCTGCATTTGCTGATCCCCATGTTAATAAAGTTTGGTGCGAGACGATCCGCGCTTTTCAGTCTTCGTGCTTTTCAGTCCGTTACAGCGTGACGAATGTGCTATCTCCATTACGAACGCTAGTTTTACCATAACGAGCGCTCCCGTCTCATACTTGATTTTTTTTCCCTCGTATAAGCATACACACGACCGATTTTCACGACGTTAAAAAGAACAACGTGAAAAACGACGATAAAAAATAGAGCAGGTTCTAATTTTTTTTCGGGCAGTTTTCTCGTAGAGAAAAATGCTATGGAGCATACACACTAAAAATTTTTAGTTTTCTCATCATGAAAAACGGTTGTGTGTACGCGGCGTTAGAAAATAACTTGAATCTCAGATATGAGCACCCGGACCTGGGATTAAGCACAGGCTGTGAACGCAGCAGAACAAAATACTATCTGCCAAAAATTTCCAAGATGTCCATAATGTGTTGCACTATGGATAGCTCAGTGATGTTTGTTGCCGAATTTCCTACCCCAAACACTTCCCAAAAGTAAGCAAAAAAAGTGTCAAAAATCCAGGTTCGGATGGTTATGTTACATACCTCCCAACCCTTGTCTATGAGGCTTAAGGGAGGGTTATAACCCCTGTCAGATTTTTTTTGTCATCTGTGTCCCATTGTGGATCTATCACTTCACCTCCTGTCCCATAGCCAAACAGGAAGTGAGAGGAAATCCCTGCAAATTAAGGGAATTCCTTAGGGACCCCCAGGTCTCCCATTGGAAGATGTTGCCTCTATTACTTTTCTGAGGACAACCCAATTTGGGATTTTCTTTACTTTCACTTTTAATGATAATGGTAAACAGGACAAATAGAGAGGGTGAATCTCCTTAATAGGGGCACAGACAGCAATAAAGATCTAACAGGCTCCTAGTTCCTAGGTTTGAATCCCAACCAGGGCACTACTTGCATGGAATTTGCATGTTCTTTTTGTGCTTGCGTGGGTTTCCTTTCACACACTGGAAAGACATGCTGGTAGGTAAATTAGCCCTAGTATGTGTGTGTATATACATGCTATTACCAAAAGTATTGGGGCGCCCGCCTTTACACACACATGAACTTTAATGGCATCCCAGTCTTAGTCCGTAGGGTTCAATATTGCGTTGGCCCACCCTTTGCAGCTATAACAGCTTCAACTCTTCTGGGAAGGCTGTCCACAAGGTTTAGGAGTGTCTATGGGAATGTTTGAGGTCAGGCACTAATGTGAATGAGAAGACCTGGCTCGCAGACCCCGCTCTAATTCATCCCAAAGGTGTTCTATCAGGTTGAGGTCAGGACTCTGTGCAGGTCAGTCAAGTTCCTCCACCCCAAACTCACTCAGCCATGTATTTATGGACCTTGCTTTGTGCACTGGTCCAAATCATTTGGTGGAGGGGGGATTATGGTGTGGGATTGTATTTCGGGGGTTGGGCTTGACCTCTTAGTTCCAGTGAAGGAACTCTTAAGGCGTCAGCATACCAAGACATTTTGGACAATTTAATGCTCCCAACTTTGTGGGAACAGTTTGGGGATGGCCCCTTCCTGTTCCAACATGACTGCACAGCTGTGCACAAAGGTCCAAAAAGACATGAATGAGCGAGTTTGGGGTGCAGGAACTTGACTGGCCGGCGCAGGATCTTGACCTCAACCTGATAGAACACCTTTGGGATGAATTATAGTGGAGACTGTGAGCCAGGACTTCTCGTCCAACATCAGTGCCTGACCTCACAAATGCACTTCTGGAAGAATGGTCAAACATTCCCATAGACACACTCCTAAACCTTGTGGACAGCCTTCCCAGAAGAGTTGAAGCTGTTATAGCTGCAAAGAGTGGGCCAACTCAATATACGGACTAAAGCCTCATATACTCGATCTGATTTTCCGACGGGAATTGTGTGATGACAGGCTGTTGGCGGGAAATCCGACCGTTTGTACGCTCCATCGGACAATTGTTGAGTGATTTTCTGAGGACAAATGTAGGATGGCAGGCTTTAAAATTTTCCGCAAACAACGGTCTGTTGTCGGATTTTCCGTGCATGTGTACACAAGTCTGTCGGACAAAAGTCCAAAGTAATAACATGCATGCTCGGAATCAATGCTCACCTAACACGACATTAGCAGAAGGTGCCCAAAGGGTGGTGCTCAAGAGCTGAAAACCACGTACGTTCGTGTTTGTTGGCCGACAATTGTGTGCCGTTTGTATGCAAGACAAGTTTTTGGCCAACGCCCTTTGGACAAAAGTCAGAAGCTTTGTCTGCGGAAAATCCGATCATGTGTATGAGGCTTTAGGCTGGGATGCCATGTAAAGGCAGACGTCTCAATACATTTGGTAATATAGTTGTAGCGGGGTCTCTAAATTTAGGTGGGGTACACCTGGGTGGAAGTCCAGGTGTGTAAAGTTTGGGAGTAATGGACCATTTGCATTCGTGGAGGATTGGGCGGTGTAATAATCTCTTTGGCCTGTGGGTGGCGGGGTACCTGGAGGCTCGAGGTAGATTTGCCGCCACAGAGCTGTCCTTTTTGTCCCTTCTCGGAGATGGTACGGCGAGGGCGGGGAACCTGCCGTGGCGTCATTGGAGGGGATAAAAGGGGGAGACGCCCTAACCACGAGGTCTTGCTCTTTTGGAGGTCCCTCATCACGCACTCAGGCACCTTAGGCCTGGGTGTGGGCAGTTCTGGATTCCGGCCCAGGCGCCCTAGGCCTGACCAGAATGGAGTTGGAGTCCATCCCAGGCACCTTCAGCCTGGGGTGAGGTACTAAACCAGGAGGCCTGGGGCTCAGTGACTTCAACTGGGTCCCGCGAGGGTGGAGAAGTCCGAGGGTCCCTGAAGTGGATGGGGCCCATGTCTGAGGTGAGGAGGTCGGGGAGGTTACCCATTCGGAGAGTCTGGAGCAGCATCAACCCGGTGACGGATGGGCCTCCGGTAACTCCCTTGGAGGGACATCTTCCCCTGATAGGGGCCACAACGCAGCGAAGGTACTCCTATCTATGTTCTCTAGAGTTGCTGGTAGAGACTCTCAAGTTCTAAGTCCTTTCTAGCTAAGGCTATAGTAACCGCTGGCGAGATCGCAGTGGTTTAGCTGATAACCAGGATAGTGCCTCGACCTGCTCATCCCCTGTATCAAACTGTTATCAAGTCGCAACCAGTTGGCTACTGAAGCACTGTTTATTGTGAGATGTACAATAAAACAAGAGTTGGACTGTGATCGGTGTGTGGAACTCTGGTTAATGGGAGCAGAGGGAAGTGTTGGCACAGCAGGGCTTAATCCTTTACAGAAGCACACAGGCCCAAGGAAATATCTGGTACTGGCCTTCACCTCACCCACAGCTATGGGGAGGACATGGGCCGTGGCGCATCTCACCCTGTCCTGTGTGATACCCCTAGAAGAAAGAGATGGGGTGAGGTCGCTACACGGTGTATGTATCCTTAAAGCGGAGGTCCGCCAAATTATTTTTTTTTAAAGTCAGCAGCTGCTGACTTTTAAAATAAGGACACTTACACGTCCAGGGCACCTGCGATGTCGGCACCCAAAGCCGGTCTCTGCCTCGGCTCTCGGGTGCTGCCGCCGCCATCTTCGGTAAGGGAATCAGGAAGTGAAGCCTTGCGGCTTCACTTCCTGGTTCCCTACTGCGCATGCGCGACTCGCGCTGCGCAATGCCACTGGTCCCTGCTGTCTTCTAGGACCTGTGTGTCTCCCAGAAGACAGCAGGGGGGGGGAGCGCCGGACGTGGCGTAGATTCCCGCAGATAATGCGGGGGGTCTATGCCCGGAAATGGGTGCAAATACCTGTCTTAGACAGGTATCTGCTCTCCCCTCCCCCCTGAAAGGTGCCAAATGTGACACCGGAGGGGGGGAGGAATCCGGACAGCGGAGGTTCCATTTTTGTGTGGACCTCCGCTTTAAATTGTAAGCTCTTCGAGGGCAGAGACTGATGTGATTGTACAATATGTAAACTGTTGATGATATATAATACCAATACCGAATAAAAATATCTAAATGATCGAGTCGTTTATCATCCCTGGATAACTTTCAGATTAGGGTTTAAAAATGTACAATTACTGCATAAATGGATAACTCTTGTCAACACTGGATCCAATTTCCCTGCCATTTAAATAATATCTAATGCCGCGTACACACGACCGTTCTTAATGACGAGAAAAACTACATAAACGATTGTGTGTGGGCTTCAGAGCATTTTTCACGACGTGAAAAACGGGCAAGTAAAAATTTGGAACATGCTCTAATTTTTCACGTCGTTTTTTACATCGTCGTTTTTCTCATCATGAAAAACGGCCGCGTGTGGTCTTTAATGACGTGAAAAAAAATGCGCATGCTCAGAATCAAGTATGAGACGGGAGCGCTCGTTCTGGTAAAACTAGCGTTCGTAATGGAGATAGCACATTCGTCACGCTGTAACAGACTGAAAAGCGCGAATCGTCGCTCAACAAACTTTACTAACATGAAGGGTGGTGCCATCCGAATGGAACTTCCCCTTTATAGTGCCGTCGTACGTGTTGTACGTCACCACGCTTTACTCAAATGTTTTTTTCCACGATAGTGTGTAGGCAAGGCAGGCTTGAGAGGAAACACGAAAATGACGTTAATGACGGTCGTGTGTACGCGGCATTAGAAGAAGTGTACTAATTGTTGGTTGGTAATCCTCCATTGTCCTGGCACCTTTACTAAATAGACCCATGGGTGAAGTTTATACATTCTGCAAACTCCTTGAATTTCACTCCCCGCTCTAATGACATACAGAGCACCATAGTTTTCCCGATTGAATTGAATTTCACTTTTCTGGGAAAACTGGACAGAGCAGCGTTAAGTAAATTCAGCCAGATGGCCTTTCTCTTCCCCACGCTACTTTCTAAACACAAATAGCTGCAGAGCCCACAAAGCCCTCGCTGACCACAATGACACAGAGAAAGCCTGCGGGGTCACTCAGATCTTCCTAAGTGTGAGCATCTGGTTGGCTCATCTGTCAGCGTCCTGAGCTCCTCGCTCTCCACTATTCAAAGAGGATCTCTAAATACAAGAAGCAGGAAGACCAGCACGGAGAGCCGCTGACAGTCAGGCCCCAATTCCGAGTCTGAGCACGCAGCCTACGGAGAAGAATCAGGTGCCTAGTTCACAGGCCAATGGGACGTGTTGTGATGGCTCAATTCCAAATTTCACAGCTATTTAAAAGCGCACTTGTATAGCTTATCCTTGTCTTCCAATCCACAACTTAATTCATTTCCCTCTTTCTTTATTTAAACACCCTTTTAACCCCTCCCTTCATTCTCCTGATTGGTATCACTAGGGAGATGGGAATGCATGCGGTAAACTTGCAGCCCCTTCCCAGGGGGCCATGAACCTGTGTCCCCTGTCCTGGGTCTCCATTGTGCTGGCTGTGCTAGCTACAGCTACTCTTTACCGCAGACTTACTCAATTGGAATTTAAATGCCTCATCATTGTTTTCATACAGAATGGGAGAAAGATGCATTTAACGGCAAATCACAGCCGTTCTAGCGGAAAAATAAATGGATGTATGAATACATCACCCATCAATGTCTGCATTATTTTTGTGTTTTCCAAATCCGGTGTTGGGACTTTGGCCACGATAGCAAGAATTGTGCCGTTTAAAGTACAAACACATCATGCAAAAAATAAATAAAGAATTATATATAAATATACACAGAATGCGGCATTATTGATAAATATTTTTTTTAATTTAAATTAAAGAAAGAAAAAATATATATATATATATATATATATATATATATATATATAATTTTTTTCTTTATTTTTTTATTTAATTTAAATAAAAAAATATATATATTTATCAATAATGCCGCATTCTGTGTATATTTATATATAATTCTTTATTTATTTTTTGCATGATGTGTTTATATACACACACTCACTGGCCACTTTGTTAGGTACACCGGGTCAATTGCTTGGTAACACAAATTGCTAATCAGCCAATCACATGGCAGCAACTCAATTTATTTAGGCATCTAGATGTGGTGAAGATGACTTGCTGAAGTTCAAACCGAGCATCAGAATGGGGAAGAAAGAAGATTTAAGTGACTTTCAAGGTGGCGTGGTTGTTGGTGCCAAACAGGCTGGAATGAGTATTTAGACAAATCTGCTGTTCTACTGGGATTTTCACGCACAAGCATCTCTCGGGTTTACAGAGAATGGTCGGAAGAAGAGAAAATATCCAGGGAGTGGTAGTTGTGTGGAGGAAAATGCCTTGTTGATGTCAGAGGTCAGAGGAGAATGGGCAGACTGGTTCGAGATGATAGAAAGGCAACTGTAATGCCGCGTACACACGATCTGTTTTACCGATGAAAACAGTCCGATGGACTTTTCTCATCGGACAAACCGATCGTGTGTGGGCCCCATCGGTCTTTTTTCCATCAGTGAGAAAAAATAGAACATGGTTTAAATTTATCCGATGGGAAAAAAAACGATAGCAAATTCCGATCATCTGTGTGGATCTCTATCGGACGAAAAAACCCACGCATGCTCAGAATCAAGTCGATGCATGCTCAGAAGCATTGAACCTAATTTTTCTCAGCTTGTCGGAGTTTTTTGCATCACGGCGTTTGGGACGGTCGGATTTTTGACTGATGGTGTGTAGGCAAGACTGATGGAAGTCAGCTTCATCGGATTTCCGATGGAAAAATCCATCGGATTAGAATCCATACGAAATCCGATCGTGTGTACAGGGCTTAACTCAACAACCAAGGTATGCAGAATACCATCTCTGAATGCACAACACATCCAACCTTGAAGCAGATGGGCTACAGCAGCAGAAGACCACACGGGGTGCCACTCCAGTCAGCTAAAAACAAGAAACTGAGGCCTCGTACACACGGCCGAGATTCTCGTCGAAAAAAACATGTCGTTTTTTTCGACGAGATTCCTGGACAAGAAAATTGTCTCGGCCGAGTGTACACACGCTCGTTTCAAAGAACCCGCGGTTCTTTGAATGGAGCGTACGCGGTGACGTCATCGACTACGACGAGCATGCGCTCGTCACATTCGATGCCGTCGCCGCCATCTTGGTATACCCTACGTATGCCTAGGAAGCTACCGCGCATGCGTCGAATTCATTTTGAACATGTGCGGGCTTCCCGGCGGACAGGTAAGTGTACACACACTCACTTTTCTCGTCGAGAAACAGGCTGACGAGAATCTCGACGAGAAAATAGAGAGCAGGTTCTCTATTTTCTCGTCGAGGTTACTTGTCGGTTTTCTCGCCGAGAAACCCGATAGCCGCGTACACACGACCGATTTACTCGGCAAGACATCTCTGCCAGCAAGTTTCTTGCTGGTTCTTGCCGAGAAAATCGGTCGTGTGTACGAGGCCTAAGGCTACAATTCACACAGGATCACCAAAATTGGACAATAGAAGATTGGAAAAACGTTGCCTGGTCTGATGAGTCTCAATTTCAGCAGCAACATTCAGATGGTAGGGTCAGAATTTGGTGTAAACTTGAAAGTATGGATTCATCCTGCCTTGTATCCACGGTTCAGGCTGGTGGTGGTGTAATGGTGTGGTGGACATTTTATTGGCATGCTTTGGGCCCCTTAGTACCAACTGAGCATTGTTTAAACAACATGGCCTACCTGAGTATTGTTGCTGACCATGTCCATCCCTTTATGACTACAGTGTACCCGTCTTCTGATGGCTCCTTCCAGCAGGATAATGCACCATGTCACAAAGCTCAAATCATCTCACCACTGGTTTCTTGAACATGACAATGAGGTCACTGTACTCCAATGGCCTCCACAGTCACCAGATCTCAATCCAATAGAGCACATTTGGGATGTGGTGGAACAGGAGATTTTCATTGTGGATGTGCAGCCAACAAATCTGCAGCAACTGCGTGATGCTATCATGTCAATATGGACCAAAGTCTCGGAGGAATGTTTCCAACACCTTGTTGAATCTATGCCACAAAGAATTAAGGCAGTTCTGAAGGGAAAAGGCAATCCAACCCGGTACTAGCAAGGTGTACCTAATAAAGTGTCCGGTGAGTGTGTGTGTATATATATATATATATATATATATATATATATATATATATATATATATAAAGCCTGAAGGTTTTTTGCATTAATGTAAAAAACCTTCAGTGTGCTACTCCCCCCAGCCACTATCTACTTATCTAAGCCTGATCTCGATCCAGCAATGTGCACGAGAGTAGCACCTATTTCGGCTCTCTTCCTCCTCATTGGACAGAGAAGCATTAGCGAGAGCCATTGACTCCTGCTGCTGTTAATCACAGCCAGTGAGAAGGGAACAGGCCGAGCTGTGCTCTGCGTGTCAATGGACACACATAGCTGGCTCGGGAGCAAACACGCACAAATGTCCCCATGGAAAGCTAATTGCTAAGGGGGTACACGGCAGGAGGGAGGAGCAGACAGTGCTGAGGAGAGACCTGAGAAGAGGAGGATCTGGGCTGCTCTGTGCAAAACCATTACACAGAGCAGGTAAGTATAACATGTTTATTTTTTTTAAATGTCAAGTTTTGCGATCACTTTAGGAAAGATAGAATCCAGAGACAAAAATGTTGCAAGGCCTGGGGGATAAAACATATCAGAACAGACTTCAGGAATTTTATATGTACAGTCTGGAGGAAAGCAGGGAAAGAGGAAACATGACCAGTGGCGGCCCGCCCATAAGGGGCGCAGGAGCGCCGCCCCCCCAATCCATGTGCCCGGCCTCTAATCTCCATGCAGGGTGCCGAACACATAGATTTCAATGTTTTTTTTTTTTTTTTTAGAAGCACATGATTAGAGCCTGAGGTTCTAACTGGCTTTAAAAAAGGGTGGGCTGGGGGCGCAAAGCACTGTGACCTAAGCCCACTCATTTATGTGACAATAGCAAATTAATATTTGCTATTGTCTTCCAGATTCGCCTCTCGGCCAATCAGAAAGCGGGTCCTGAGACACGATTGGCCAGGGAGACTTAGGACTCCTGGCCAATCAGTTCCCACGACCCATTTTCCTGTTCGGGCGTGAGGAGAAGCATCGGCCCCTTGGCACTAATTGCCACCTTCTCGGCTCCATAGAGCTTGTCCCGTCCTCCTAGCAGAAGCCCGGGCCAGGAGAGTGTATTGTCCTTCAGGGAAAGCCGCTCTCCCACCGCCGAGGAGGAGCTTGCAGCAGCAGATGGGAGGATCAGGAACAGGTGCTGGGAGCAGTGTGAGGAACTGGTGGTGGCGGCATGCTGTGCAGGTTTGTTTGCTGCCCCCCCCCTCAAAATATTGACCTCCAGCTGCAGCTGAACACGACTGAAAACTTTTAATAAATTAAGGGGTTGAATAAGGTTCAGGAGGGCAGTATTTGCAATATGAAACCAAGATCAAGAGCACTGGGACCTCAAACCAGCGAGAAGAAAGTTCAAAACTAACCTTAGAAAGTATTATTTTATTGAAAGAGTAGTTGATGCTTGGAATAAACTTCAAGCAGAGATAGTGAGTCAGTCAACAGTAGGTGGATTCATACATGCTTGGGACTAGACATGTGTGGTTTGTTTCATTCCGAAACGAAAGTCGGTCCAAATTTCTGTTATTCGGAGATTCGAATAAATCCAAATTTTCGAATTACAATAGAAAGGAATTTAAACAAATCCAAAATAACAAAACTAAATTTTGTTTTATTTTATTGATTAATTGTTTGGTTTTTATTTATTGATGAATTCTAATTGAATTTGAAAACTAAATCAAATTTGAAACCTAAACATATTGTGATGTGTGAGTTCAAGGCTGCTCCGCCCCTAAATATTACAAAGCAAAGAAAGTATCTCCCGTGGGACTTTGTTACAGCAAACTGTGTACGAAAAATTCATAAAAGATAAATGTTTATTATACAAATCGATAAAACATACATATTAACATTTTTGATCACTGAAAATGCACACTAATGTACATTGTCTTGCTATACAATGTGGAAAAGGGCATGAAAATGCACATATACAGCTGAATGTGTGGTGATGTAATCACCAATCCCCTACCTTCCTATACATGGGGGAGAAAAACATCTAAATGTACATTGATTGCTGGATGCATAGTAATTCAGTCACCAATTCCCCAACGCGTTTCAGTTATACATAACCTTCCTCAGGGAATATTAGGGGAGAGTGCCTAAAATATATGGTGACAAATGATAATTAAAGAAACTTATTTTTTTTTTTAAACTGATCACAAAGTACATGTGATTTTCTGCACACACCACCCTGCAGGATGAACTTACATTCATAGATCAGCTTGTGCACAAATAGTGTCTTGTCAGTCAGTCAGTATTAGATTCAAATCCATTGGAAAAATTTGAATCCGGTTGAAAACAAATAAACTAAACACATTTAGTTACAAATGCAACAAAATGAAATTAGTAACTTAAAGTGGTTGTAAACCCAACCACACAACTTGCACCTACAGGTAAGCCTAGATTAAGGCTTACCTGTAGGTGCATGAAATATCTCCTTAACATACACCGTAGACAATGGCGCAGGCGCACTGAGCGGTGCCGGTTTTCTCGCGCATGTGTGTGACGTCATTGCCGCTCCGGCCAATCACAGTGCCGGAGCGGCGATACACTGACGGGACATTGAGGCAAGATGGCGGCGGCGGCGGAGGGGAACGAGGAGCAGTTCGGGGGCTTCGATCTCAGGTAAGTCATTCATAATGAGCTAGTATGTTATGCATACTAGCTCATTATGCCTTTCTTTTGCAGGGTTTTTAAAAAAAAATCCAAAAAATCAGAGTTTACTTCCTCTTTAATGTATCGATCCGAAACTAAACACATTTTTCCATTCTGCACAAATGAGATAGATGTCTATCTGGAACAAACTGATTTATACTTAACCACTTGCCGTCCGGCTCACGCCGATATACGTTGACAAAGTGGCACTGGTGTGCAAAATCCTGTATGGGTACGTCGACCCAGAGGGCGCGCGCGGGCGCCGGAGGCATGGCGGGGGACCCAATAGAATGCAAAAAAAAAAACTCTGCCTTTAGGACCACTTTACCCCCTTGGCGCCGGCCACAAATATGCAGCCCCTTGATGGGTGAGCCTTGGCGCCGATCGGCCACATATTTGCTTGAATTTGGGCAAATAGAGCTGTGCCAAGAGCACGCCCCCGGCACAGTTACTGGCGGCTAACCGAAATTTCCCGATTGCTGCTTGCGAACATAAACCCCACCCCACCTCCTGGCATCCTAAACCTCTTAAAGGGCCGGGAGGAGCTGGCGTCAAGACGTTAAGGACCTCAAGAATTGAGATCAGGAGAACAGGATTGATCCATTTTCAAATATATAGACCATTATTTGTAGACACTAAAACTTTCACACAAACCAATATACACTTATTTATTTATTTTCTCCAAAGAGCAAAGACATGTAGTAGAATACATTTTGGACTAAATTGATGAAGAACCTTTTTTTTTTTATAAGACAAAAATGTATTAATGACTTGCACAAGTTTACAGTCAAAAATACTGGAAAATACAAAATAGTATATAGGAATACTGTATATACAAAAAAATAAAATATTTGTAAACAAACCCCCGGTGACATTAAACACACTTATTGCCCGTACACACGATCTGAAAATCGGACGAAAAATACCGCTTTCGACGCGATCGCATGACAATCGGATCGTGGTACAGAGCTTTCGAAAGACAATTAGCACGACAGTTCATCCAATATTATCCGATGGGACATGCAGGAAAATTTCTCGCATGATACCAGATCGTACGATTTTCGTTTAATCAGTACAGTTGTCGTCCGAAAATACAATAGAAATACATTACAACACATGACATCACTTCAGATTTTTTATTCTGTCGTACGAAAATTTTCCTAACTTTAGTAAACTCTCCATTTTTGATATGCGACTAGCATGCAAGAAAAAACGGACCATTAGGATTGGATTGATGCTAACAATTAAAGCCAACACAATCAGTTATGCCCTGTACACACGATCGGTTTTACCGATGAAAACAGTCCGATGGACTTTTTTCATCGAACAAACCGATCGTGTATGGGCCCCATCGGTCTTTTTTCCCATCGGTGAGAAAAAGTAGAACTTGTTTTAAATTTATCCGATGAAAAAAAAACGCTAGCAAATTCCGATCGTCTGTGTGGAACTCCATCAAAGAAAAAACCCACACATGCTCAGAATCAAGTCGACGCATGCTCAGAAGCATTGAACTTTATTTTTCTCGGCTCATTGGAGTGTTTTACGTTTGGGACGGTCGGATTTTTGACTGATGGTGTGTAGGCAAGACTGATGGAAGTCAGCTTCATCGGAATTCCGATGAAAAAATCCATCGGATTTGAATCCATAGGAAATCCGATCGTGTGTACAGGGCTTTAGGCTGCATTCACACCTGAGCGTTTTCCGCTCGTAAAACACTCATCTCAAAAGTTCCATAATGCCCATCAAGCAAAATCCCATTCATTTAAATGGCCCCTGTTCACATTAGAGCATGCTGTCGCTTGAAGCAAAACGCCTGATGCTCAAAAAAGTACATGAGCTTCTTTTTAGGCAGATTACAGATGTTTTTTATGTTTTTGACATTGGTGACCTTTGGGCCTCAAAACGCCTGTACAAAAACTCTGCAAAATGCTCGAAAAAACGCCCTAAAAAAAACACCCTAAAAAACCCCCCCAAAAAACGATACGCTCAGGTGTGAATGCAGCCTTAGTGCCCGTTCACACTACCGCGACTTGGGATCCGACTTGTGTCGCCCCAAGTCGCGCGACATGAGAAATTACATGTTAGTCAATGAGAGCCGTCTTTATGTACACTACTGAAGTCGCTCCGACTTCAGAAAAGGTTCCTGTACTACTTCAAGGCGACTTCTAGGCGACTTGTACCCATTGATTTCAATGGAAGTCGCCTCCAAGGTCGGATCCCCCGTCTTAAATGAAGCAACTTTCCAGGAAGTGAAAATTGTTTTCTAAGGCAAACCCCTCCCTCCCACAGAGCAGATAATTATGTGATTGGCCACTGGCAAAGTCACCTGTCCTGGAGGCGACTTGAAGTCGCGTTGTAAGTCGCTCCAAGTAGCGATGAAGTCGCACTCAAGTCGTCTCCAAGTTGCCTTGAAAAGTCGCGCTGGAAGTCGTGTTGCCCCAGTGTTAACCGGCACTTACAGGTTACCCACATAATAGAGCGAATAAAGTAAAATATAAGAAAAAAGAATGTTTCTTCCCCATTTATTCAATATGTTTTAAAAACAGAAAGCAGAAAATATTGTTTTTTTGTTTTTTGTTTTTTTTTACGTTAAATTTTTTTTCATTTATATAGCAAAAAATAAAAAACCCAGTGGTGATCAAATAAAAAGTGGTGAAAAACGCAGTGGTGATTAAATAAAAAAAAGTGTTCAAAAACACAGTGGTGATTAAAAGAAAGCTCTATTTGTGTGAAACAAATGAACTCATTTTAGTTTTGGGTACAGTGTTGCATGACTGAGCAATTACCAGTTACAGTAAGGCAGTGCTGAATAGCAGAAAATGCTCTGGTCATAAAGGGGGTAAAACTTCCGGAGGTCAAGTGGTTAAATGAACAAATTTTCAAATCGCAAACTTTGTTTTGTTTTTTTCAGACCAACTTTTTCTTTCCATTGGTAGCCTAAAGCAGGGGCAGGTTGCTTGGAAATTCTGTATAATTGTGACTGGAGGCGCTCTTTAGTTGAAAATAGCGGTAACGTGTTTCATGTTCAAAGTGGAGTCTGACATGAAAAAGCGCTATGTTTAGATACCAGGGTTACAATGTTTATTTTTGTTACGTTTATATTCGGTGTATGTTTATGAACTGCAGGGAAGAATGATACAAGCCGATTCTTCAGCCGCGTCTATAGACAGAGCATTGGTTGTCCTGACTTTCCCGTATTCATAAAAACCGATACAGATAAACACGTTCAGGTTTGGTGACCGGCAGTGCAAACTTCTAACCGCGGAACAACAAACTCCTGAACTGCGCAGAAAATACACCCCACACAACAGTTACACAAAATAAACACCGACCTAATGAAGTCCTTTGACTTCTCTGTGTATGTGCCAACACTGATAGAGATGCCAGTGACTGTTCATAGAATGATACATAAACATACAATAACCCCAGGTTAAAAAGGACTATATCCAGAGACACTTGTGATGAGCTTACAGAGGAAGGACAATGGAAGCAGCAGCTCAAATATTGTACTATTGGAAAATTAACCCCTTTGCACCTAAGTGTAAAAAAAATGTTAATGCCTAATGCCCCGTACACACGATCGGAATTTCCGAGGAAAAAAGTCAGACGGATTTTTTTCATCGGATATTCCAACCGTGTGTATGCCCCATCAGACTTTTTCCTTCGGAAATTCCGACGGAGTTAGAAAGAGAACAGACGGAAAAAATTTCTAGCGCAAATTCCGTTAGTCTGTATGGAACTCCGACGGAGAAAAAAACACGCATGCTCAGAATCAAGTAGACGCATGCTCGGAAGCATTGAACTTCATTTTTCTCGGCTCGTCGTAGTGTTGTACGTCACCGCGTTCTTGACGGTCGGAATTTGGTGTGACAGTGTGTATGCAAGACAGCTTGAACGGAATTCCGTCGGAACAATCCGTCGGAGTTTATCCCGACGGAAAATCCGACCATGTGCACAAGGCATAAGCCCAATTTTGCAATTTTGACATGTGTTAGTAAAACTGTACATATCATCATCCAGGTGGATTATATCTTATTTTTTATTTTTTTTCAGGACAAATTGGGCTTTCATTTGGTGGTAAATGGTAATAGATATCTCCTAATTCTTGTTATTATCAAAGGAAAACTGTCCCAAAATAGTAAAAAAATACTTTTTTTTTTTTTTTAAATGTATATTTCTTTCGACTACCATAACCTACTACTGAAGAATAACCCAAAATAAATTTTCCTGCTCCTGACGATCACAGCGATACCACATATGTGTGTGTTAGTTGTTGTTTGTACCCGTAGTGCAGCCCAGAAACAATAGTGGCCATTTTGCTTTTTTTTAATCCTACCTAAAACACACTGACACTAACTGACACTGATACTAATTAAACGTAAAAAAAAATCGTATCCAAAAAATACTGACCCTGACCTTTGACCCTGACCTTGACCCAAACACTAACCCTGGCACTGACCTAGATCACACCTTGATCTATATATATATATATATTTTTTTTTTATTGTGATTATTATTTTTTCAATTATTATTATTATTATTTTTTCTTCACACACTTTTTTTTCCTATCTCTACAAGGACAGAGAATGATACAATGAATCTCTCCTGTCCATTTACAGAGACAGAAAACATGGGGGTGGGCTTCACAGTGATTGGTCACTAAAGGGCACTGATAAGTGGCACTGATAGGTAGCAGTGATAAGTGGCATCAATGGGCACTGACAGGCGGCACTGATGGGGACTGACAGGCGGCACTTATGGGGACTGTAAAGTGGATGAAAAAGTAACGGCTGCACTCCCAATCCGGTGCAATGCATTTATTTCAGGAGATCATAAAAACAAATACCTGAGTATATGGCAAAAAGGCAGAAAAAGGTGACACGTTTCACACGACTTGCGTGCTTGTTCAAAACCACTGATGGGAACTGATAGGTGACAGTGATGAGGAAGCACTGATGAGTGCTGATTGGCAGCAGTGGTAGACACTGATTGGCAGCAGTGGTGGGACTGTACTGATAATCAGGACACTGATGATGAGTTCTCTGATTATCAGTGCCGATGTCCTTTTAACTCAAGCTCTCTTCATCTCTCCTCACACAGCGTGAGCAAAGAAAAACCGGTAACCGGCTTCTGGTTATATTGTGATTAGCTGTCATTGAAGACAGCTGATCACGTGGTAAAGGGCCGCTGTGATTGGCCCTTTAGCTCAATCTGTAATCAGCTAAGTCCGAAGGACTCAGTGATCACAGAGTGCACTGACCGCGTGCCAGAGCGCGATCACAGGAGGACGTCAGTAGACACCCTCCCGTCATAGGGGAGAAGGGGGTCAACCATAACTCAAATGAATGGGCTGCTGTGCCTGAGCAAACTCGGTACTCACAGCCCTCACTAGTATTAACCTAGGCTTAAGTCATGCTTTTAGGTCATGTCCCTCCACCAGCATGTGACTGGACAGTGAAAGGAGAAGCAGAAGACTGATGAGCTTATCTTTTGAGCACTCTGCTCTCTCCTCCGATCAGCATGCTCCTTGTCAGCACTGTTGTACAAATGACTGGCTGTAGTTTAGGAATAAAGTTTAGTTATTTTATTTATTTTTAATTTAGCAAAATTTCATATGCAACAGGTACAATCAGGTTTTTCTCAGAACATACAGATAAGCAAAGTAGTGAAGTAAGGACTTCTTACACATGTATGGGTAATTCAGAAAGGCACAATGTGGCCTAATCTATTTTGATATCTATATCGAGAAATTGCCCTAAGAGAGTGGCTTTGCTCATTAAAAATATATAATGCCGCGTACAAACGACCATTTTTTGATGAGAAAAATGCCATTTTTTAAACTGGTCATTAAAAACGATTGTGTGTATGCTCCAGAGCATTTTTCTCGACGTGAAAAATGGCCATTAAAAATTTAGAACCTGCTCTATTTTTTCTTGTCGTTTTTCACGTCGTTGTTTTTCTCGTCGTGAAAAACGGCCGTGTGTACGCTTTAATGATGGAAAAAAACACGCATGCTCAGAAGCAAGTTATGAGACGGGAGCGCTCGTTCTGGTAAAACTAGCGTTCGTAATGGAGATAGCACATTTGTCACACTGTAACGGACTGAAGAGCACAGAGACTGAAAAGCGCGAATCGTCTCTCAGCAAACTTTACTAACACAAGGATCAGCAAAAGCAGCCCAAAGGGTGGCGCCATCCGAATTGAACTTCCCCTTTATAGTGCCATTGTATGTGTTGTACGTCACCGCGCTTTGCTCGAGCATTTTTTTTCACGATAGTGTGTAGGCAAGGCAGGCTTGAGAAGAATCACGTCGAGAAAAAAGTAGCTTTTTTCAATGACATTAAAAACGGCCGTATGTACGCGGCATAGGGGGTCGCCTACAGGGGTAAGAAAAAGAACACACCCTGCCTGATTTTTATTTTTTTATAAATTTGTGGGACTAAGCTAAGGATGAAGAGATGCATATAAATAGTTTTTCTTAATAAATGTAGGTCAAAGTGTATTCTGCTACATTTCTTTGCTGAAATTAACCCAAATCAGTGTATATTATTTAGTCTGTAGGAAAGTTAGGAAAGTTATAGAATCCACAAACTATGGTATATATCTGAAAATTGATTTATCCTGATGTATTGATGTACCTCATTTCTTGAGGCCCAAAAATGTCAGGACAGTACACATATTTTTGGAAAGTAGACAGGCCAAAGTATTTAGTAAGAGGCATGGCGAGTTTTTTGAAGTTGTCATTTTGTGTCTTAAGTTTTTGGAAAATTAAGAAATTTAATTTTTTTTGGAAAGTTATCTACAAATGAAATATATTATTTATTTTAAAAATTTTGCACTTTTTTCAACGTGAAACGTGTAAATATATGTTAACCATTTCAGCCCCAGAAGGATTTACCCCTCTAATGACCAGGCCATTTTTTGCGATACGGCACTGCTTTTCCCACAAATAGAGCTTTCTTTTGGTGGTAATTGATCAACTCTGTTTTTTTTTTTTTTATAAACAAATAAAAGCTGGACAATTTTGAAAAAAATATATATATATTTTTTACTTTCTGCTATATATATAACCTGAAGAAAAAGAAACGGAAATATTCACCACTTTAAGTCGATATGTATTCTTCTACATATTTTTGGTAAAAAAAATTGCAATATGTGTATATTGATTGGTTTGCGCAAAAGTTATAGCGTCTACAAACTATGGGATAGATTTATGGACTTTTATTTATTTATTATTGTTTTTACTGGTAATGGAGGGCGATTTTTAGCGGGACACCGACATTGCGGCGGACAAATCTGACCCCAAATAACACTTTTTTGGGACCAGTGACATTATTATAGTGATCAGTGCTAAAAAAATGCACTGATCAATGTATAGCACAGTGGTGTAGTGGTTAGCACTTTCACCTAGCCGCAAAAGGGTCACTGGTTTGAATCCCGACCGCGACACCATCTGCCTGGAGTTTGCATGTTCTCCCTGTGTCTGCCTGGGTTTTTTCCGGGTGCTCCGGTTTCTTCCCACACTCCAAAGACATGCTGGTAGGTTAATTGGATCTTGTCCAAATTGGCCCAGTATATGTGTGTACGACTGTGTGTCCCAAGTGTGTTGAGATCCTACGGGGTAAAATGACTGCACCAGCCAAGCAGACACTGGCTGCAAAAAGCACCTAGAGGTGATTCAGTTTGCATGTGTAGTGCTATACAAGTCAGTCATTCATTCATAAATGACACTGGCAGGGAAGGGGTTAATGCTAGGGGGTGATCAAGGGGTTAACTGGGTTTGTTCTATCTGTGCGGGGGATGGGCTTACTGGGGCAACACAGACATTGCTGTTCCTGATGACACCGCCTTGTTTACATAGGCAGATCTCCGTTCTGCCTCTCTTTACCGCAAGGTCCCACCGCGCGCCTGCTGTATCTCATGCACGGACCGACTTACAGGTGTGTCAGTTCGTGCACCCGGGCTGCCCTGCCGCAGTATATGTGCCGTGGACAATGAACAAAGCAAAAAGTTTTAATTACCGTATATACTTGAGTATAAGCCGAGTTTTTCAGCACATTTTTTTGTGCTGAAAATGCTCGGCTTATGCTCGAGTCACGTTTTTGCGCCTGATCTCCCGGACTTTGGGGACCCGGTACCAAACTTGGCACACATGTAGCCCCATTTCTCTTCTACAAGTATGCAAAGTTTGTTGTCTAAGGCAGTGTTTCTCAACTCCAGTCCTCAAGGCGCACCAACAGGTCATGTTTTCAGGATTTCCCTCAGATGAAACAGCTGTGGTAATTACTAAGGCAGTAAAACTGATTACATCCCCTGTGCAAAATAATGGAAAGCCTGAAAACATGACCTGTTGGGGCGCCTTGAGGACTGGAGTTGAGAAACCCTGGTCTAAGGGACCTACGGCCGGGGAGTACCGATTTTTCAAAGCCGGGCACCCCTTCCATAGACTCCCATTTTAAAACGTCAGTCTAGTCATGGGCACAGTGAGGCATGGACACAGTGAAGCCTTGTACACACGGCCTAGAATCACGTCAGGAAAAAACTTGTCGTTTTTCCTGACGAGATTCTTGGACAAGAATCTTGTCCCGGCCAAGTGTACACACGTACCTTTCAAAAGAACCGCCATTCTTTTGAATGGCACGAACGCGGTGACGTCATCAACTGCGACTGCGCTCGTCACATTCGATGACGTCGCCGCCATCTTGCTACACCCTACCTATGCCTAGGAAGCTACTGCGCATGCGTCAAAGTCATTTCGAGCATGCGTTGGTTTCCACGGCGACAGGTAAGTGTACAAACACTCGGGTTTCTCGTCGGGAAACAGGCCGACGAGAATCCTGACGAGAAAAAAGAAAGCAGGTGTTCTTTCTTTCTCGTCGAGATTCTGGGCAGTTTTCTTGACGAGAAACCTGAAAGCCTCGTACACATGGACGGTTTTCTCAGCAAGAAAGCTCTGCAAGCAGTTTTCTTGCAGAGAAAACCGGCCGTGTGTACGAGGCTTGAGGCAAAGTGAGGCACAGTGAGGCATGCAGATGGACACCCTAGGCTTATACTCGAGTCAATACATTTTCCCAGTTTTTTGTGGTAAAATTAGGTGCCTCGGCTTATATTCAGGTCAGCTTATACTCGAGTATATACAGTAATAATAATTTATAAAATTGAAGTGAACAAAAAATTTAATCAGCAGGAAAATAATAATTAAATGGAGGAGAATGAGGAGTTAAGGATGATTAGAGTAAATTAAGGGTTAATAAGTAGTAAAAGCATTTCATAATTTTTTTTTTTTTTTATACTTGACAGGTTGCTTTAAAGTGGTTGTAAACCCTTACATTACACTTTTTGCTACAGGTAAGCCTATAATAAGGCTTACCTGTAGCTACCCTGGATATCTGCTAAACCTGAACAGTTTAGGAGATATCCCCTGTATTTGCATGTGCCGATTACATCGGCACATGCGCACTTAAGTCGTACGTGCCATTGCTTTCAGTGACTGCGCCATTACCGGCGGGTCCCGCGCATGCCTGGTAATGATGTAATTGCGGCTCCGGTCAATCACAACGCCGGAGCTGCGATACCCCAAAAGTAACTCCGGGACAACATGTCGCTGGCCGGTGCTGTGTCGGGCACCGAAACGGGGGCTTCGATCCCAGGTGAGTATTACATAATGAGCTAGTATGCTATACATACTAGCTCATTATGCCTTTATCTTGCAGGTGTTAGTTTTTTTTTTTAAAGTGGGTTTCACAACCACTTTAAACTGACTTCATCTGCAGAGCGAAGTTTATCCCTTTGATCTGTAGATAAATAAACAGAAAGATAAAAAGAAACAATGTTTCTTTTTATCTTTCTGTTTCAGCGGCTGAGTATTGTTGTTGATAAAAAAATTGCCCAGCTGCTTTGTTTTTGGACAACTCCAATTGCCAGGACTTTTTTTTACACTTCAGCTGTCAAGAGGGGAACTCCACTTACAGCTGAATGAGTCATCGGTTGTTAAGGATGCAGCGGCCCCGCTCCTTAACAACTGATAATTGCCGGCTTTTGTTTATATCTTTTTACATTTCAGCTGTTAGTGGCGGAAGTGGCGCAGGGTGTCCTCCAACCCAGAAAACGACTATTTTTTTTGTATTTTAAGAACCTGAAGGGGCTCCATTTATTAAAAATAATGTCTGGAGTTGGGCTGTAAAAACAATAAAATAAATAAATGATTGAATTTGGACAAATAAAAGAATTGACATTTAACAATTGACAAAAAATTTAGCACCAAAGCAAAAGATTATTACAATTACAATCAATGAATTTGTCAAACATGAGCTTAATACTTTATTATCTAAAAAAATCTAACTGGACATAACAATACAGATCTCTCCAACATTCAGCTATGCTAGGAAGTAAAGAAACAAATCTGTTTCTAATTCAAAAGCAGAGATCCCAGTTGCAAAAACTAAGCGTGCCAATAATATTCTGCGGGTGCAGAGAAGTTAAATAGGAACTCTACATTATATTACACATGTACTCCTTTAGTCCCTACCAGAGTAAGCCTGAGTGCAAGGTGATGTCTCTACACCCAGAATTACATACAGGTACACAGCCATTGTCCCAGTGATCAGCACACACCCAAATGTCCAGCTAGGCCCTCCGGGCAGTGTATATGTCTTGCTTCCTTCTTATTTCTTGCTGCATACTTGTGGGTACACTGTATATGCATCAATTTAGATATAACTGTACTGATATATAAAACATATGCTTATTCTACTTCTTAGTCCAGAATACTGTTAATAAACATTTAATTAAAACAATGCTCTCGCTCCAGTGGTTGCTTAGCAGTGATGGTGATTGCCTGACATACACTATATACCCAAAGGTTGGTCCAGATCATGCCCACTTTCTGGGAAGTCCTGCCCAGATCATGCCCACTTTCTGGGATGTTCTACCCAGATTATGTCCATTGCCTGGGAAGCCTTGCCCAGATCATGTCCACTTGGGAGGCCCTGCACAGAATATGTCCACTTTCTGGGAGACTTTGCTCAGATTATGCCCACTTTATGCCCACTTTCTATGAGATCCTGCCCAGATCATGTCCACTTTCTGGAAGGCTCTGCCCAGATCATGTCCACTTTCTGGGCAGTCCTGCCCAGAATATGCCCACTTTCTGGGAGGCCTTGCCCAGGTTATGACCACTTTCTATGAGTTCCTGCCCAGGTCATGCTCCCTTTTTTGGGAGGTCCAGCCCAGATCTATCTACATTCTGTGAGGTCCTGCCCAAAAATTTGTTGATTTTCTGGAAGGTCCTGCTCAGATAATATTGACTTTCTGGGAGGCCTTGCTCAGATTATGCCCACTTTCTATGAGGTCCTGCCCAGATCATGCTCCCTTTCTGGGGGGTCTTGCCCAGATCTATCCACATTCTGTGAGGTCCTGCCCAGATAATATCCACTTTCTGGGAGGTCCTGCCCAGATCATGAACACTTTCTGTGAGGTTCTGCCCAGATCATGCCCACTTTCTATGAGGTCCTGCCCAGATCATGCTCCCTTTCTGGGGGGTCTTGCCCAGATCTATCCACATTCTGTGAGGTCCTGCCCAGATAATATCCACTTTCTGGGAGGTCCTGCCCAGATCATGAACACTTTCTGTGAGGTTCTGCCCAGATCATGCCCACTTTCTATGGGTTCCTGCGCAGGTCATGCTCCCTTTTTTGGGAGGTCCTGTCCAGATCAATCCACATTCTGTGAGATCCTGCCCAGATCATGCCCACTTTCTGCCCAGATTGTATTGATTTTCTGGAAGGTCCTGCCTAGATAATATCCACTTTCTGGGAGGTCCTGCCCAGATCATGCCCACTTTCTGGGAGGTACCCCCATATCATGACCTCTGGGACATGCCCACTCGCTTCCAAAATTTCCTTCAGTAGTATAATTTTTGATTTACTGCACATTATCAGTAACTCATATAAGCTGTGATTTTGGGACACAGCCTGGGACACAGCATCATCAGGACAGAGTCCCTAGATGTGGGACTATCCTGGAAAACCCAGAACAGTTGGTGTCTATGTATCTTTATGGACCTGACTTTTTGCACAGGGGCACAGTCATGTTGGAACAGAAAGGGACCTTCCCCAAGCTTTTGCCACGAGGTTGGAGGTGCAGAATTGTCTAAAATGTTTTTGTATACTCTAGCATTGAAAGTACCTTTCACTGGAAGTACTTTGCATGAGTATCCACATACATTTTGCCATACATGTTGAGGTGGTCAGGTATCAACATACTTTTGGCAGAGATAGATCTTTATGTTAAAAATATGATCCTGAAAATATGGTACAGCAAGTAAAACTGAAAATCATATCAAAAGTAGCTATAGTTTCACAATATTACCTTGAAATTTATAATCAGTGAAAATGATTTGATGACAGCTTCTCTTTATTTTACACATAAAGAAATCAACTACCTTTCATATTTTTGGCCTGAACATATTAAAACGATCTTAGAATTTAAAAGAGGAGATTAATGTGCTGTAACATAGTTACAGTTTTGTTATAATGGACTTCATTGCCAGTGAAATAACAGTTTACCAGTAAAATGACAGCATTTATATGCTAACACGTCTTACTACCTACATATTGTTTATATGGAGTGAAAGCGGAATCTCCATATTACCCCCCGAGGTATGCTCATGGCCTAATTTGGTCATATGCCTACAACAGAAAGAATTAAACTGTCTCTAGTAAGGGGGAAGACAAATAGTCTCCGCGCTCAGAGCGATACATTGATATACAGGGACACTGAGCAGAATTTAGCTTTTAAAGAGCAACTTAAGCCAATAAGTAAAATAAAACAGTGTACTATTCAAACATTGCACAAGAGTTAAAGTTAGAAATTCCACTCAGCTGACTAATAAATGTAAAATACAGGCAAGTGCTAAAAAAAAACAAAAAACTATTTAATCTGGTTAAGTATTTTTTTCCAGTGTGTTTTTGCATGTTTTTTCGTATATTTTTGATACATTTTCATGTTTTATGCATTTATTTTTTTTGTAGGAGGAGGTTGTTTACCACTTCAACACTGGGCACTTTCGCCCTCTTCCTGCCCAGGCCAACTTTCAGCTTACAGCACTCTTACCTTTCGAATGACAATTGCGCGGTCATGCAACACTGTACCCATATGACATTTTTATAATTGTTTTCCACACAAATAAAGCTTTCTTTTAGTGGTATTTAATCACCATTGGGCATTTTATTTTTTTGCTAAACAAAATTTTGAAAGTAAAATGTTTGTCTTAGTTTCTCTTATAACATTTTGCAAATAAGTAATTTTTTTTTCGGCACTGATGTGCGCTGATGAGGCTGCGCTGATGGGCACTGATAGACTGTACTGATAATGCATAATGCAATTAGACATGTGCAGAACAGAAAAATTTGTTTAGTTTCATTCCGGATATATTTGTTTTGTTACTAATCTCATTTCATTTCGGAATTAGTTTAGTATCGTTTTGGAATTTGTTTATTTTCGTTTCGACTTGGTTAACTTCTTCAGACCTGGGCCATGTACAAAATACGGCCACAAGGTGGCTCTAGAAATCCGGGAGGCCGTCTTTTTACGGCTTCCGCTCCTCCGGCCACTGGGGGGCGCGCGAGCGCCGCCGCCAGCGCGCCACTGACATGCCGATGCGCGTGCCTGGCGGCCGCGATGTCCGCCAGGTACCCGCGATCGGCTGGTACACAGCCAAGGACGTGGATCTCTGTGTGTAAACACAGAGATCCATGTCCTGTCAGGGAGAGGAGACCGATGCTGTGTCCCTTGTACATAGGGACACAGATCGGTCACCTCCCCCAGTCAGTCCCCTCCCGCCACAGTAAGAATCACTAATAGGGCACACATTTAACCCCTTCCTCGCCCCCTAGTGTTAACCCCTTCCCTGCCAGTCACATTTATACAGTAATCAGTGCATTTTTATAGCACTGTTCGCTGTATAAATGTGAATGGTCCCAAAATAGTGTCAAAAGTGTCCGATGTGTCCGCCATAATGTTGCAGTAACGAAAAAAATCACTGATCGCCGCCATTACTAGTAAAAAAAATAATAATAATAAAAATGCCATAAAACTACCCCCTATTTTGTAAATGCTATAACTTTTGCGCAAACCAATCAATAAACGCCGATTGCGATTTTTTTTTACCAAAAATATGTAGAAGAATACGTATCGGACTAAACTGAGGAAAAAAATATTTAAAAAAATAAATAAATTGGGATATTTATTATAGCAAAAATAAAAAAATATTGTTTTTTTTTTCAAAATTGTCGCTCTTTTTTGTTTATAGCGCAAAAGATAAAAACCGCAGAGATGATCAAATACCACCAAAAGAAAGCTCTATTTGTGGGAAAAAAAGGACGTTAATTTTGTTTGGGAGCCACGTCGCACGACCGCGCAATTTTCATTCAAAGCGTGACAGTGCCGAAAGCTATAATTTCGCCTGGGCAGGAAGGGGGTATATGTAACCAGTAAGCAAGTGGTTAAATTTTGTTTTGTTTTCATTAAATTTAGTTAATTAATTTTCTAACGAATTTCAAATTTTCAGAATGATTTGAATTCAGAACGATTGAAAAATGATCGACCAATTAGAATTATGTGTGAAGAATAGATGGTTGTTAAGCAGTTGGCCCGCTGCGTCCTTAACAACCGATGACTTACATGGCCCCCCCCCCCCCCAATCCACACCAGGCTCTGCTATAGCAAGCGCGTGCGTGCACAGTAGGAACGACAATCTGTCTCCTCCCCCAGTCAGTCCTATCCCCTCATAGTTAGAACACACCTAGGGAACACACACTTAACCCCTTGATCGCCCCCTAGTGTTAACCCCTTCCCTGCCAGTGATTACTGCCAATACAGTAATCAGTGGCTATTTTTAGCACTGATCACTGTATAAATGTCAATGGTCCCAAAAACTGTCAAAAGTGTCCGATATGTCCGCATGCAATGTCGCAGTACCGATAAAAAGCGCTGATCGACGCCATTACTTGTAAAAAATTAATAAAATAAAAAAAAAATGACATAAATCTATCCCCTATTTTGACGCTATAACTTTTGCGCAAACCACTCAATATACGCTTATTGCGATTTTGTTTTAACCAAAAATATGTAGAAGTATACATATTGGCCTAAACTGATGAAGAATTATTATTTTTTTTTTTAAATGGGATATTTATTATAGCAAAAAGTAAAAAATATTGTTTTTTTTTTCAAAATTTACGCTCTTCTTTTGTTTATAGCGCAAAAAATAAGGAAATGCAGAGGTGATCAAATACCACCAAAAGAATGCTCTATTTGTGGGGAAAAAATTACGTCAATTTTGTTTGGGTACAACGTCACACGACCGCGCAATTGTCAGTTAAAGCGATGCAGTGCCGTATCGCAAAAAATGGCCTGGTCAGGAAGGGGGTAAACTCTTCCGGGGCTGGAGTGGTTAAAGCTGCAGGTAGTCACCCAGGGACGCCTCCAACTGGGTCTTACTCCCTGAGCAACAAAAGGAAGCTGTTCCAGGCTCCAGCCTATTTAACCACTTGACCGCCCGAAGGTTTACCCCCTTTCATGACCAGGCCATTTTTTGTGATACGGCACTGCGTTACTTTGACAATTGCGCGGTCGTGTGACGCTGTACCCAAATAAAATCTATGGCCTTTGTTTTCTACAAATAGAGCATTCTTTTGGTGGCATTTGATCACCTCTGCGTTTTTTTTTCCCCGCAATAAACAAAAAAACAAAAAAAGACCAACAATTTTGAAAAAAACAACTATATTTTTTACTTTGTTATGAATCATATCCAATAAAAAAAATTTAAATCGAATTTATTCATCAATTTAGGCCAATATATATTATTTTACATATTTTTGGTAAAAAAAAAAAAAAATCTCCCAAAGAGCGTATATTGATTGGTTTGCGCAAAAGTTATAAAATCTACAAACTTTGGAATATACAGTATCTCACAAAAGTGAGTACACCCCTCACATTTTTGTAAATATTTTATTCTATCTTTTCATGTGACAACACTGAAGAAATGACACTTTGCTACAATGTAAAGTAGTGAGTGTACAGCTTGTATAACAGTGTAAATTTGCTGTCCCCTCAAAATAACTCAACAGACAGCCATTAATGTGTAAACCGCTGGTAACAAAAGTGAGTACACCCCTAAGTGAAAATGTCCAAATTGGGCCCAAAGTGTCAATATTTTGTGTGGCCACCATTATTTTCCAGCACTGCCTTAACCCTCTTGGGCATGGAGTTCAATAGGGTTTAGGTGTGGAGACATGCTTGGCCAGTCCATCACCTTTACCCTCAGCTTCTTTAGCAAGGCAGTGGTTATCTTGGAGGTGTGTTTGGGGTCGTTATCATGTTGGAATACTGCCCTGCGGCCCAGTCTCCGAAGGGAGGGGATCATGCTCTGCTTCAGTATGTCACAGTACATGTTGGAATTCATGGTTCCCTCAATGAACTGTAGCTCCCCAGTGCCAGCAGCACTCATGCAGCCCCAGACTATGACACTCCCACCACCAGGCTTGACTGTACACAAAACACACTTGTCTTTGTACTCCTTACCTGGTTGCCGCCACACACGCTTGACACCATCTGAACCAAATACGTTTATCTTGGTCTCATTAGACCACAGGACATGGTTCCAGTAATCCAGTCTGCTTGTCTTCAGCAAACTGTTTGCAGGCTTTCTAGCGAATCACTTTTAGAAGAGACTTCCTTCTGGGACGACAGCCATGCAGACCAATTTGATGCAGCGTGCGGCGTATGGTCTGAGCACTGACAGGCTGACCCCCCACCCCTTCAACCTCTGCAGCAATGCTGGCAGCACTCATACGTCTATGTCCCAAAGACAACCTCTGGATAGGATGCTGAGCACGTGCACTCAACTTCTTTGGTCGACCATGGCGAGGCCTGTTCTGAGCAGAACCTGTCCTGTTAAACTGCTGTATGGTCTTGGCCACCGTGCTGCAGCTCAGTTTCAGGGTCTTGGCAATCTTCTTATAGCCTAGACCATCTTTATGTAGAGTAACAATTCTTTTTTTCAGATCCTCAGAGAGTTCTTTGCCATGAGGTGCCATGTTGAATGTCCAGTGACCAGTATGAGAGAGTGAGAGCGATAACACCAAATTTAACACACCTGCTCCCCATTCACACCTGAGTCCTTGTAACACTAACGAGTCACATGACACCGGGGAGGGAAAATGGCTAATTGGGCCAAATTTGGACATTTTCACTTAGGGGTGTACTCACTTTTGTTGTTAGCGGTTTAGACATTAATAGCTGTGTGAGTTATTTTGAGGGGTCAGCAAATTTACACTGTTATACAAGCTGTACACTCACTACTTTATATTGTAGCAAAGTGTAATTTCTTCAGTTTTGTCACATGAAAAGATATAATAAAATATTTACACAAATGTGAGGGGTGTACTCACACTTGTGAGATACTGTAATATTTTTTTTACTAGTAATGGCAGTGATCAGCGACTTATAGCAGGACTGTGACATTGCAGCAGACACATCGGACACTAACTGACACTTTTGATACGGGGTGCCTTTTGCCAATCATGCCTCAGGGGATTAAGTACACGCCCCACACTATATAAGCCAGCCTGCACTTCGGCCTTGTGTAGTGTGTTGCGGCGTTGAGAGAGAGAGAGAGAGAGTCATTTAATTTCATTTAGATAGATTGAGCAGGCAGGCGATTCAGTTAGCTAGATTGAGCAGGCAGTTGATTCATTATATTTTGTATATATATGCATTCCAGGCTTTGTATATATATATATATACTGTATACAGTTTAGCTAGATCTCACTGCAGACCATTCCTGTTGTTCTCTTCCTAATATACTACAGACAGGCAGTTGATTCAGTTAGCTGCAGTATATTCAGTACTGTATCCTGTGCACAGTGTGCAGCTAGATCTCACTGCAGACCATTACTGTTGTTCTCTTCCTAATATACTACAGGCAGGCAGTTGATTCAGATAGCTGCAGTATATTCAGTACTGTATCCTGTGCACAGTGTTCGGCTAGATCTCACTGCATACCATTCCTGTTGTTCTCTTCCTAATATACTACAGACAGGCAGTTGATTCAGTTAGCTGCAGATTCAGTACTGTATCCTGTGCACAGTGTGCAGCTAGATCTCACTGCAGACCATTCCTGTTGTTCTCTTCCTAATATACTACAGGCAGGCAGTTGATTCAGTTAGCTGGAGTATGTTCAGTACTGTATCCTGTGCACAGTGTTCAGCTAGATCTCACTGCAGACCATTCCTCTTCTCTTCCTAATATACTACAGGCAGGCAGTTGATTCAGTTAGCTGCAGTATATTCAGTACTGTATCCTGTGCACAGTGTTCAGCTAGATCTCACTGCAGACCATTCCTGTTGTTCTCTTCCTAATATACTACAGGCAGGCAGTTGATTCAGTTAGCTGCAGTATATTCTGTACTGTATCCTGTGCACAGTGTTCAGCTAGATCTCACTGCAGACCATTTCTGTTGTTCTCTTCCTAATATACTACAGGCAGGCAGTTGATTCAGTTAGCTGCAGTATATTCAGTACTGTATCCTGTGCACAGTGTTCAGCTAGATCTCACTGCAGACCATTCCTGTTGTTCTCTTCCTAATATACTACAGGCAGGCAGTTGATTCAGTTAGCTGCAGTATATTCAGTACTGTATCCTATGCACAGTGTGCAGCTAGATCTCACAGCAGACCATTCCTGTTGTTCTCTTCCTAATATACTACAGGCAGGCAGTTGATTCAGTTATCTGCCTGCAGTATATTCAGTATGGTATCCTGTGCACAGTGTTCAGCTAGATCTCACTGCAGACCATTCCTGTTGTTCTCTTCCTAATATACTACAGGCAGGCAGTTGATTCAGTTAGCTGCAGTATATTCAGTACTGTATCCTATGCACAGTGTGCAGCTAGATCTCACAGCAGACCATTCCTGTTGTTCTCTTCCTAATATACTACAGGCAGGCAGTTGATTCAGTTATCTGCCTGCAGTATATTCAGTATGGTATCCTGTGCACAGTGTTCAGCTAGATCTCACTGCAGACCATTCCTGTTATTCTCTTCCTAATATACTACAGGCAGGCAGTTGATTCAGTTAGCTGCAGTATATTCAGTACTGTATCATGTGCACAGTGTGCAGCTAGATCTCACTGCAGACCATTCCTGTTGTTCTCTTCCTAATATACTACAGGCAGGCAGTTGATTCCGTTAGCTGCAGTATATTCAGTACTGTATCCTGTGCACAGTGTGCATCTAGATCTCACTGCAGACCAATCCTTTTGTTCTCTTCCTAATATACTACAGGCAGGCAGTTGATTCAGTTAGCTACAGTATATTCAGTATATATATATATACATCCCAGCTTTGTGCAGCTACATCTCACTGCAGGCCATTCCTGGTGTACCTATTCAAATACATCAAATACAGTATGTCTGGAAAGCCAACAAGGAGAGGCAGACACTCACAGGCCACTAAAAGAGGGCAAGCAGGCTCTGTGTCTAGAGCCAACAGTGCTGGTTGTGGACACGGTGCATCCTCAGCATGTGGCCGTGGGGCACACTTGTCCTTTTTTCCGGCAGCTGGCCATGTTGAGCCACAACATGCAGAAGAGTTGGTAGAGTGGATGACCAAGCCATCCTCATCCTCCTCATCCTTTGTCACCCAGGCTCAGAGTACTTTGTCTGCCAATGCAGCTGCCAAAGCGGCCTATTCCATTGGCTCAAGGTCATCAGTTACTCCTTCCCTAGCCCCACCATCATGCACAGAGGAGTCCCCCGAACTGTTCGACCACAGTGTTGGGTACATGCTGCAGGAGGATGTGCAGCGTTTTGAAGGCTCCGATGATGGTACCCAGCTGGAAGAAGGCAGTAACGTGAGCCCAGAGAGAGGGGACGACCAAGAAGGACAATAAACTGGCAGTCATGTTCCCCCAGATGCAGCATACTTTCAGGTTTGCTCCAGTGACGAGGAGGGAGGGGATGATGAGGTCACTGACTCTACATGGGTGCCTGATAGGAGAGGGGAGGAGGAGGAGGCAGCACATCTCCACGAGGCATGATGCCCTCCAGAGTCCAGCTTAAGGGCAGCCAACCGACTGCAGCACACCGCAGAGCTCTGCATGTGCAGGGCGCTGCTGACTCTGCGCGTTTTTCCAAAAGTTCTTTGGTGTGGGCCTTTTTTCAGACGTGTGCAGCAGATCGCACCATTGCTGTTTGCAACATATGTCTGAAGCGTATCAAGCGTGGCCAAAACAGCAGCCGCTTGGGCACCACATGCTTACCAGACATATGTCGACCTGCCATGCAGTCCGTTGGCAAGCGTACTTAAAAGACCCACACCAAAAAACAAGGCGGACCTCTCCTTGCTCCTCATCAGCTAGGATCTTCAACCCCACTATACCTTCAGTCCTCTCAGAGACCTGCACTGAGAGGAATGAAGGTGTAGAATTAGGTGTGCCACTGCCAAATACTTGCGGGCAATCTGCTATCGCTACACCAACGTCTGATTGTAGTAGGCAAATTTCCCTACCCCAGTTGCTAAACCGGCGAAAGAAATTCGCTCCCAGCCATCCACATGCCCAGCGGTTGAATGCTAGCTTAGCTAAATTGCTAGCACTCCAACTTCTGCCTTTTCAGCTGGTAGACTCTGCCCGCTTTCGTGAATTTGTGGAATGTGTGGTACCTCAGTGGCAGGTTCCCAAACGCCACTTTTTTTCACGGAAGGAGATTCCGGCTCTCTACTGGCATGTGGAAGGCAATGACTTGGCCTCGCTGGACAGGGCGGTCAGCAGTAAGGTGCATATTACTGCTGACTCATGGTTCAGTAGGCATGGACAGGGACGTTACCTATCTTTTACAGCACACTGGGTGACTCTGCTGGCAGCTGGGAAGGATGCAGGACAGGGTGCAGTAATGTTGGAGCTTGTTCCGCCACCAAGCCTCCAAAATGCTGGTAGTAGTGATTCTGCCACACCTCTCTCCTCCACTCCCTCCTCTTCTTCTTCCCCTATGGCTTCTTCCTGTGCTGATTTGTCCTCGGAACCAGCGTTCTAGGGGCTACGCAAGCAAGAAAGATGCCATGCAGTGTTTGAGCTGGTGTGCTTAGGGGACAGGAGCCACACTGGGGCAGAGATTCTGTCAGCTCTGTAGGGGCAGGCTCAGAGGTGGTTGACGCCACGCCAGCTTCAGCCAGGAATGGTGGTTTGCGACAATGGCACCAACCTCCTCTCAGCCCTCCGACAAGGACAACTGACCCATGTGCCCTGTTTGGCTCATATCCTTAATTTGGTGGTGCAGCGGTTCTTGGGCAGGTACCCGGCTTACAGGATCTCCTGAGGCAGGCCAGGAAAGTCTGTGTGCATTTCTGCCGGTCATATAATGCCAGTGCTCGGCTGGCTGACCTCCAAAAGGAATACAACCTGCCCAAGAACCGCCTAATCTATGACATGCCCACCTGATGGAACTCAACGTTGGCCATGCTGCAGCGGCTGTACATGCAGCAGAGGGCCATCAATAAGTACCTGTGCGTCTTTGGCACCAGGACAGGGTCAGGGGAGCATGGCTCATGATCAAGGATGCATGCACTGTCCTGTCACCATTTGAGGAGTCCACAAGGAAGGTGAGCAGTGACAGTGCATGCATCAGTGATACTTTCCCTCTTGTCTACCTGTTGGAGCACATGCTGCGTGGAATAATGGACAGGGCACTTGAGTCAGAACAGAGGGAGGAAGAGGAGAACTTCCTTACCTCTCAAGGCCCCTTTATCCAGACAGTGTTTCTGCGGGTCCGCCGATCACACAGGAAGAGGAGGAGGATTGTGTCAGCATGGAGGTGGAGCCTAGCACTCAGTATCAGCAGCAGTCTTCAAGGGATCATTTACAGTCCCCAGAAACCCATGGACTTGTACGGGCTGGGAGGAGGTGGCTGCAGATCATGTCATCCTTAGTGACCCAGAGGACTCCGGACCGAATGCCTCAGCAAACCTACGCTGCATGGCCTCCCTGATCCTGCAAAGCCTGCAAAAGGACCCTCGGATTTGTGTGATCAAGGAGAGGGATCATTACTGGCTGGCAACCCTCCTTGATCCACGTTACAAGGGTAAGGTTGCGGAACTTATCCAGCCGTCGCAGAGGGAGGAGAGGATGAAACATCTTCGGGAGTCCTTGCAGAAAGGTTTGTGCAACGCGTTTCCAGAGCCTGGGAGGTTACAAATTCCTGGTCCTGGACAACGTGTTGCTGAGGCTTTGGTCAGTCACAGAAGGAGCGGTGGAGAAGGTGGCCATCTGACCGATGTGTTCAGACAATTTTTTAGTCCGCAGCCCCAAGGTCTGATTGGTTCCAGCAACCATCGCCAGCGTCTGATTTACATGGTGCATGAATACCTAGGGGCAAGATCAGACTTGGACACCTTTCCCACTGAAAATCCTCTGGGTTACTGGGTCTTGAGGAGGGATCACTGGCCAGAGCTTGCACAGTATGCAATTGAGCTACTGGCCTGTCCTGCATCCAGCGTTCTTTCGGAACGCACATTCAGTGCTGCTGGAGGCTTTGTAACCGATCACAGAGTGTTCAAAAGGGACACGTAATTACAATTCCTGATATAATATTTCACAGCAGGGCCCGTTCCAGCGCCCACCAAGAGTAACTGTGAGGACTTACAGTGTTGTGGCACCAGCACCACCACCAAAGGCCCAATATTTCGGCCACTGTTCTACAGGGGAATGTATTTACATTTCTTGATATAATAGTTCACAGCAGGGCCTGTTCCAGCGCCCACCAAGAGTAACTGTGAGGGCTTACAGTGTTCTGGTACCAGCAACACCTAAGGCACAATTTTATGCAGAGTATATAGGGCAGGCCATATAGTATATATATATATATATATACAGGTGGTCCCCTACTTTAAAAAATCTGAGTTACAAATGACTCCTACTTACAAAGGGAGGGAGACAACATGAAGTAAGAGGAAATCTACCCCTCGGAAGGGAAATTCTTTCCTGTAATACTATAGACACCCCCCAGGTACGATATTTAACCACTTGACCACTGGGCACTTAAACCCCCTTAATAACCAGACCAATTTTCAGCTTTCGGTGCTCTCACATTTTGAATGACAATTACTCAGTCATACAACACTGTACCCATATGAAATTTTTGTCCTTTTTTTCACACAAATAGAGCTTTCTTTTGGTGGTATTTAATCACTGTTGGGTTTTTTATTTTTTGCGCTATAAGAGAAAAAAGACTGAAAAATTTGTAAAAAAATGATTTTTTTTTCGTTTCTGTTATAAAATTTTGCAAATTACTATTTTTTCTTCATAAATTTTGGCCAAAATTTATACTGCTACATATCTTTGGTAAAAATAAGTACAAATTGGTGGATATTATTTGGTCTTTGTGAAAGTTATAGAGTCCACAAGCTATGGTGCCAATATCTGAAAATTGATCACACCTGAAGTACTGACGGCCTATCTCAATTCTTGAGACCCTAACATGCCAGAAAAGTACAAATACCCCCCAAATGACCCCTTTTTGGAAAGAAGACATTCCAAGGTATTCAGAAAGAGGCATTGTGAGTTTTTTGAAGTTGTAATTTTTTCCCACAATTCTTTGCAAAATCAAGATTTTTTTTTTCTCTTTTTTTTTTTTCACAAAATTGTCATATTAGCAGGTTATTTCTCACACACAGCATATGCATTCCACAAATTACACCCCAAAACACATTCTGCTATTACTCCCGAGTATGGCGATACCACATGTGTGAGACTTTTACACAGCGTGGCCACATACAGAGGCCCAACATGCAGGGAGCACCTTCAGGCGTTCTGGAGCACCAAGGCCAATTCTGACATTTCTCTCCTACATGTAAAAATCATCATTTATTTGCTAGAAAATTACATAGAACCCCCAAAAACATTATATATGTTTTTTTAGCAAAGACCTTAGAGAATATAATGGTGGTTGTTGCAACTTTTTATCTCGCACGATATTTGCGCAGCAATTTTTTTAACGTGTTTTTTACGGAAAAAAAATGTTTTGTGCTTAAAAAAAAAAAAAAAACAGTAAAGTTAGCCCAATGTTTTTGCATAATGTGAAAGATGAAGTTACGCCGAGTAAATAGATACCTAACATGTCGCCCTTAAAAATTGCACACACTCGTGGAATGGCGCCAAACTTCGCTACTTAAAAAATCCCCATAGGCGACGCTTTAAATATTTTTACTGGTTACATGTTTTGAGTTACAGAGGAGGTCTAGGGCCAAAATGATTGCTCTCGCTCTAACGTTCGCAGAGATACCTCACATGTGTGGTTTGAAAACCGTTTTCATATGTGGGCGGGACTTACGTATGCGTTCGCTTCTGTATGCGAGCTCACGGGGACAGGGGCGCTTTAAAAAAATATATATATTTTATTCTTCATTTTACTTTATTTATTTTAGCTTGACATGTTTTTCCGCCCTAAACATTTTTTTGATCACTTTTATACCTATTACAAGGAACGTAAACATCCCTTGTAATAGGAATATGGCATGACAGGTCCTCTTTACAGTGAGATATGGGGGGGGGGGGGTGTCAATAAGACCCCACATCTCACCTCTAGGCTGGGAAGCCTGAAAAAATACAAAAAAAAAAAACAACAATCCTGGCTTTGATCGTAGCGGTGAGTCGGTAGAAGCACTGGAGGGCGGCGGGGGGGGGGGGGACACATCCCCTCTCGCCTCCCGTAAGAATGATCAAGCGGCGGAACAGCCGCTATGATTGTTCTTATGGTGTAGGGAATCGCTGGCTGAAAAAGCTAATATCTGAATGATGCCTGTAGCTGCTCCCATCATTCAGATATCCCCGCACAAAGTCAAGGATGTCATATGACGGCCGGAGGGCGGGAAGTGGTTATTGCAGAGTATTGCCGGGCATTGCGGAGTATTGCTGGGCATTGCGGAGTATTGCCGGGCATTGCGGAGTATTGCCGGGCATTGCGGAGTATTGCAGGGCATTGCGGAGTATTGCGGACTATGGCAGGGTATTGCGGTGTATGGCAGGGTATTGCGGTGTATGGCAGGGTATTGCACGGGTATTGCACAGGGTATTGTGGAGGGTATTGCACAGGGTATTGTGGAGGGTATTGCAGAGTATTGTGGAGGGTATTGCAGAGTATTGTGGAGGGTATTGCAGAGTATTGTGGAGGGTATTGCAGAGTATTGTGGCGGGTATTGCAGAGTATTGTGCAGGGTATTGCAGAGTATTGTGCAGGGTATTGCAGAGTATTGTGCAGGGTATTGCGCAGGGTATTGCAGAGTATTTTGCAGGGTATTGCAGAGTATTTTGCAGGGTATTGCAGAGTATTGTGCAGGGTATTGCAGAGTATTGCACCAGGGTATTGCAGAGTATTGCACCAGGGTATTGCAGAGTATTGCACCAGGGTATTGCAGAGTATTGGCAGGGTATTGCAGAGTATTTCGCAGGGTATTGCAGAGTATTTCGCAGGGTATTGCAGAGTATTGCACCAGGGTATTGCAGAGTATTGCACCAGGGTATTGCAGAGTATTGCACCAGGGTATTGCAGAGTATTGCACCAGGGTATTGCAGAGTATTGCACCAGGGTATTGCAGAGTATTGGCAGGGTATTTTGCAGAGTATTGGCAGGGTGTATTGCAGAGTATTGGCAGGGTATAGCACAGGGATGGCTGAGCAGGGATGGATGGATGGCTGGATCTGTGACTGCAATTGTCACAGATCCAGCCCACAGTGCTGCTGCTGCCATCCGCTCCCTCCCCCTCCCCTCTCACACTGTACCGATCGGTACAGAGAGGGGAGGGAGGAACCGGCGTCATCAAATGACGCCGGTCTGTTTACAAGTGATTGCTCCGTCATTTGACGGAGCGATCACGTGGTAAATGGCCGCTATCAGCGGCGATTTACCGCGATTCGTGATCCGCCGGGTCCTCTGGACCCGGCGGTCACGGAGTTTCCCGTGTGCGCGCCCCAGGGGGCGCGCGGGAGCGCGATTTTGGGAGGACGTTATATAACGTCCTCCCAGAGTTAAGCAACCACCTTGTCGACGTTATTTGTCGGCAGGTGGTTGTTAAGTGGTTAAAGGAATATTTCACTTTTATTTTTTCACTTTAAGCATCATTAAAATCACTGCTCCCAAAAAAACGGCCGATTTTAAAACTTGTTTTTGCATTGATACATGTCCCCTGGGGCAGTACCCGGATCCCCAAACCCTTTTTAGGACTTGCATATTAGCCTTTAAAATTCTCACTTTTGATTTCTCACGTTCGAGTCCCATAGACTTTAACGGTGTTCGAAAGTTCACGCAAACTTTCGGTCCGTTCGCATGTTCTGGATGCAAACTGAACCAGGGGGTGTTTGGCTCATCCCTACTGCTAGGCACTCGACCACACCCACAATTTGCGGTTCCACAGCACGCTTTTTTTACTCCTTTAGTGTCCCACATTCCTGATTTTCAAAAGTTGGGAGGTATGGCTGAAGAGGCATGCATATGCAGGCCAGGGTCAAAGCTTATCTGCCCACTATATCCAAGAGTTCAGTGGGATGCAGGTGAAAGTAGATGAACGGGGGCGTGGCCTGGACATGGAGGGATAGAGACGTGAACTTGCAGAGCTCCCGACAGTCTCCCATCCCATCTCATGATTACTGCTAATTCAGCACAATATGTACACCTCGAGAAAGAGATCCACAAAGAGGAACAACAGATCCACTAGATCCGCGGCTCAAACCCCACAACCGGGCGAAATTGAGAGACTTTTCCAACTTTCCCAGCTACACTCTCCGGGAACCAAGATGGCGTCAGCACGTGGTGAGACGGAGGGGGACAGAGAAGCCTGCCGCTCACCAGGGTTAAGCATGGAGGCTCCACTCACTAACCCATACTGCAGCGTCCCCCCGGACCCCCACCCGAACACAGAGAGCGACACACGAACTGCCTCTCTGGTAGATGCAGAGCTGCGCTTGTTACTCCAAGCACTACCCACTAAAGCAGACATTACAGCCCTCATAGGAACGGTGGAAGCTGCCCACCGTAAAGAACTGGCCATGGTGAAAACGGAGGTGAAGGAACTGTCCACCAGACTCACAAAGGGTGAAACCTCCCTGACTGCCCTGGAGCGCCGGGTTGAAGCAATGGAGGAGACACAGGACAATCAGATGGAAGCCCTGATAGAACAACAACTGCGGCTCGAAGAAATGGAGGACCGCAGTCGCAGGAACAACCTGCGTATACGGGGATTGCCAGAAGCGACTGGGCCTGAAGATCTAGCGGACACTGCCACAGCCATCTTCCGCAATATAGCGGGAATCGAACTACCAACACGCCTGGAATACGACAGGATCCACAGAGCGCTGGGACCGAAGTCTGCTGATCCCGCCAGACCCAGGGATGTCGTATGTAGACTCCATCACTACATACACAAAGAAGAAATCATTCGGAAATCCTGGGAAGCGGACAATCCAGAATTCGATGGAGTAGCACTTAAAATCCTTCCGGACCTTTCCCGCGCCACACTACAGAGACGGGCGATGCTGAAGCCTCTCCTGGATCTAGCCCGCCGCAGAGGAGCAACATACCGCTGGGGATATCCGCTGTCCATCACGTTCCGGAAGGACCAACGAGCGTTCACGATGCGCAAGCCGGAGGCACTTCCTAACCTCTTTGCTTTTCTCGGCACAGAGCCCATTGAGGTGCCGAACTGGCTCGCCCTCCTGCCTCGAGCCCAGGACCAGGGAGGTTCACAGAGGTACCGCGGAGACCCACCACCCAGACAGCAACGGAACCGCAGGAGACCTAGAGCGCCTTCACAGGAGGATGTCCGCGAACCGTGATGGAGCTAAAGGACATGGGTAATTATGCCTGCCCGACCTACTGATGACTCTGTTTGCTCCCTTGTTCCCCCCGTTGACACTGCCTTGACCCCCCCCCCGCCCCCCTTACCCAGCGCATGTTCTGCCGCGGGGCGACCCGGGCTCCCCCCTCCCCTGCACGGACGGCCTTAGATCTGACCAGAGGAGACGGACTGCCGCTTGCTTCGGTTGCGGAGCCAGCTCGGGGCGGACCCTTTGCAGCTGGCTGGCAGCGGCGGCCGGGGGGGTAGCCCGGGAATCCAAATCCCCAGACTCAGAAGTCTAGCGCATGTATATTCGGGCGGACGGGGTTGCCGTGGTTACGCTGAGGAGACACAGCACCTACAGAGACTCCTGCCTATAGAGTTAAGGGACAGAGGCTGGCTTCTCTGAGGAGCACTGGAAACTCAGCAACCTGCATCTGCCATGATCTCCCGGCGGTTAATGACTACCAGAGAAATGAGAGACAGACACACAGCGTTGGCAACCCCACAACCAGCACCATAGTCTAGGCCAATTATAGAAAACCAGGTGCACAGATCACCGGGGTGAGGATGGGGGGGCCGGGGAGGGGGGCGGAGGGAACTTTTGATGTATGGCGCGAGGCTGCGCTGGTAAACATACTGTAATCTTATAGACTGTTAATGCATATACTACCTGTTGTCTTAGCAATGATAGCCCCTGACTTTAAGTACAGATTGTCTCCCAAATACCAGCCGTTCATGATCAACGATTGTAGTAGAACTGGAAGCTAGGTACATGATAAGCATACGATAGAAGCAGCTGACTAAGAATACAAAGCTACTCAAAACAGAAAAGGTCATAGGGGGACAACTAACTTGAGGTCAAGCACAAGAGCTTCCAGGGATACGGGTTTGGGGGACCCTATAGTCTTAACCATGGGAGATACTTTGCGCCAAGAGCCCCATGGTTGCCGGACGTCATGCAGGGGCCGGGGGGTGGTGTCTGCCCCCGGGGGGCGAGGGGATAGGGCCGGGGAGTAAGAATTAGAGTTGTGATCTAAAGGGACAGGCGGGCACAGGAGGTAAAAGATAGACTCTGGTTGTATGTCAACGATATGAGAGATACTCATTTTTTCCTCCTAGGTATTTTGCCGGGTTATCTGCGGTTTTCCATTGTTGATTTCACTATCGTTCCTTATGTTATAAGGGTTTACAATTGCTGAATGCAAGTTACACCAGCAATTCACCGGGGTGGGTGACAAGGGACGGGAGCTCGGTTTTGCCCGAACCTTGTCCTACTCACGCCCCAAATAGGTTGGTATATTTTGCTGGGGAGCACAGTGTAGCCCCCCAAGCACTATATGCACATAGCAAGTTACTAGGAGGTCCAAGGGCACTAGGCCCATACCTCCACATTCGCTTCTTCACTCTATAATCATATTCCTTCCTTCCCCTTTTTTTTTTTTTTTCTCTTCTCTTACTTCTACTATCCCCTCTTCCTTCATCAACCTTTGCATTATCCCCATTCCTAACCCTCCCCCCCTCCCCCTCCCCTCTCCGTCCCGCCCCTCACCCTCCTCTCTCTCCCTAGGCCCCCCCCCCCCACCCAAACATGACATCACACCATCTTAAAATACAATCGCTCAATGCGAAAGGCCTAAACACACCCGAAAAAAGACGTATACTGCTAGATGACTTGAAAAGATCCCACACGGATGTAGCCCTTATCCAAGAGACACACTTTAAGCACAATAGACTACCATATTTACGCAATAGGCATTACCCCGTGACGTATCACTCTGTTAACCCAATAGCAAAATCAAAAGGAGTCTCCATATTAATTTCTAGCACAGTCCCATGGCAATGCCAGGACTCACTAATAGATCCATCTGGCAGGTACATTTTCCTCAAGGGACTCATAGGCAACATACAAGTCACGCTAGCAACAATATATGCCCCCAACGAGCTGCAAGCTACATTCTTGGAGCATACTTTGGAAAAACTCCAGGACTTCAAGGCAGGTCAACTACTGATCGGTGGAGACTTTAATACCCCATTGATTCCCTCAGTAGACACCTCATCAGGCAAATCATCCATGCCAGTGAGTCAGCTCAAGCGAATAGCAAGGGCATTACACAAATCACAACTCATTGATATCTGGCGACTACAGCACACGGGGGAACGTGACTACACGTTTCACTCGTCCATGCACCAGGTATATAGCAGAATAGACTACTTCCTAATTCCCCACGCGCAACTTCATGCGGTAGAAACCACATTTATAGGTAACAGGACGTGGTCAGACCACGCACCAATCTTCCTGACCTATAAACTTTCTGACATATCCTCACCCAGACATAAATTCTGGCGACTTAACGAAAGCTTACTGCAAAACCCAGAGGTGCTTTCGGAGATAACTGTAGCTTTGAACCACTACTTCCAAGAAAATGACCAACCGGAGTGCGACCCGGGGATCTTGTGGGAAGCCCACAAATCGGTTATGAGAGGGATTCTCATAAAACACGGCGCCCGCATTAAACGGGAACGCACTAAACTACTTACCCAATTATTAGAAAAATTAAACACTGCTGAATCCAGACACAAGCACGCCCCCACACAGACCTCTGAGGAGGACTTGGCAATTATCAGGAAACAGATCACTGACATCCTACACTACAGAGCCAAGGCTGCCATACAGAAATGTCGGAAAATTACGTATGTGTCAGGAGATAAATGCGGGAAACTGCTAGCAAAAACAGTCAGGGAACATAAACTGGCCACATACATACCCCACATCACCAAAGCGGGAGGACAGAAAGCAACTTTGCCCACACAGATAACACAGGAATTCAAAGACTTTTACTCCAAGCTCTATAATCTCCCAGCAACTGCTCCATCCCAAGCAGAAATGACAAACTACATCACTTCTTCTGACCTACCCTCACTTACACCAGAAACCCGGGAGGAACTAGAATCCCCGATAACTCTCTTAGAACTTCAACAGGCTATCAAGAAGATGAAGCCGGGTAAAGCTCCGGGCCCCGACGGGTATACCCTACAATACTATAGAAAACTCCTAGCGATACTAGGGTCACGCATGCTTGGGTTATTTAACGCCATAGGAACCGGCAAAGTATTCGCCAAGGAAAGCTTAAGTGCCCATATCTCAGTAATACATAAGGAAGGGAAGGACCCAACAGCTTGTGGAAGCTATAGGCCGATATCCCTTCTAAATGTTGACTTAAAAATTTATACTAAGATCATTGCTACCAGACTTGCAAGACACCTCCACCATTTAATTCACCTAGACCAAGTAGGCTTTATCCCATCAAGGGAGGCAAGGGACAGCACCACTAAGGTGCTGAACCTACTACATGTTGTGAAAGCCACAAATACCCCGTGTGTACTGCTGAATACCGACGCCGAAAAGGCCTTTGATCGGGTAAACTGGTCATTTATGTTTTCAGTACTCACACACGTGGGCTTGGGAGAGGTAATGTTAAATAGGATATCTGGAATATATGCCAACCCGACAGCACAGGTGAAAGCAAACGGGGTACTATCGGACCCCTTCCCAATAACAAATGGGACAAGACAGGGATGCCCTTTATCCCCTCTCTTGTTTGCCCTCTCCCTGGAACCCTTCTTGGCCACAGTCAGACGAAACCCCGACATACAGGGAGTGACTATCGGGCAATCGCAGCACAAAATATCAGCATATGCGGATGACTTGCTATTTTCACTAACCAAACCGGGAGTGTCCCTACCAAACCTTCTTAGGGAATTTGAAACATACGGGAAGTTAGCGAACTTAAAAATAAACTTCTCTAAGTCAGAAGCAATGGCAATATCAATACCATCACATATGATCCCTACTGTACGATCAAATTTTCAGTTTAAGTGGACGTCCTCCTCCTTGACCTACCTAGGGACAAACATCCCGCCCGACCTTTCCAGCATATATGACCAGAACTTCCCCCCTCTAATAACAAAAGTAAAACTCCTCTTAGACTCATGGCACAAGGGAACTCACTCATGGTTTGGAAGGTGTAACTTGCTGAAAATGTGCATACTTCCAAAATTTTTATACCTCTTCCAAGCTTTACCTATTAAAATACCACCCTCATACTTTAAACAGGTGCAAGCCTTATTCACCCGCTTCATCTGGGCACACAAAAAACCACGGACCCCACGCAATCAACTCTCAATGCCAAAACACAGGGGAGGGATAGCGCTACCGGACATAAAAAGATACTACCAGGCAATACATTTAAGCAGAGTTATAGATTGGAGCCGCCACCAAGAATCTAAATTGTGGGCACAAATAGAACAGCAGCAGGTGGCTGCCCCACTGAAAACAGCGATGTGGTGTAGCGAAGCACTAGCGTCAGAGACAAAATCACACCCTTTAATAGGCAATACCCTCCGCCAAGGCCTACAAGCAGCACTACAATACTCCCTGACAACTAAAATGTCACCGTTAACCCCAATCCTGGGGAATCCCAAATTTTCCCCAGGGACAGCAACCACACAATTTAGGACGCTACGGGACTCCGGCCATACAACAGCTTTTCAATATGTGAGAGGAGATAGATGGCCCTCCATCCCAGAAATCATGGAACCAACAGGCCCATTCCAACTTTCCTTCTGGAATGCGGCACAACTGCATCACTTTCTTCAGACAACCCTAAACCCACGTAATCACTCCAGACCCATGACTACATTCGAAGAATACTGCTCAGAGACAGAACCATTACCCCGGGTCCTATCAAAAGTGTACTCACTCCTAAATACACCAACTCAGCAACCCCACCTCCCGGGAATCGCAAAATGGGAAGCAGATCTAAACCGCACCTTCACGGCGCCCCAAATCCAAAACATAATACAATTCTCCCTCAAGTCTTCCCTATGCACGAAAATACAGGAGACAAATTACAAAATTCTCACGAGATGGTACTTAACACCCAGCCGCCTACATGTGATCTTCCCAGACACTTCCGAGCTATGCTGGAGGTGCCGGGAAGAAAGGGGAACAATGCTTCATATATTTTGGTCCTGCCCCAGGCTGGTGACATTCTGGGCAGCGGTCCGAACTATATCCCAAAAATTCACAGAATACCAGATCCCGAATGACCCAGCTTTCTTCCTACTACATGTATCGACTCTCTCCCCAGGAACATACAAAAAGTCCCTACTGTGCTACCTGACAAACGCTGCCAAGTCTTGCATCCCCATACTCTGGAAACAACAAAATCCACCGACCGCAGCAATGTGGCTGCGGAAAGTGGAGGATATAAATAAAATGGAGGATCTGATACTGACAGCCCAAGACAGACAAGAAGCTTACAAAAAGACTTGGACTATGTGGAACATGTTTATCTACTCGGAAGAAGGTGAAGCCCTTCTCGGAACCTGAGATCCTCCTTGAATAGAGCAACAGATTTAGATACCAGAAACGCCACCCCCCTCACTCCCACCTGCCCCCCCCACCCATCCCCCTCTCCCCCCTCCCTTCCCCACAACACCTCTCTCTTATCCGCATCTTGCTTTTGCTACTGTCCTTCTCTCTATCTTGGCCGCAGACTCTAACGTGTCCAACAGGAGCTCTACATAGGGTGCTTCCTCTAGATCTCAGGAGGCAAGACACTCACTGGGGTGAACTGGATGTCCCGTTGGACCATAGCAATATTAGGATGACTAAACGAACACCTGAAATGCAATGTTGTATAACACTACTCAATATAATGTATACCCAGGAGGCTGCGACCTTCCTTGTTTTGAGTTACTTTTGTATTTTCTGGGGCTCTACCCCAAGTATAAAAATTTAATAAAGCTTATATTTGCAAAAAAAAAAAAAAAAGAAAGTAGATGAACGTGCACCAGCAGAACCTAGAACAGACACTAACAAACAGTAACTGCTACATATTTATTCTAACCTATGGTTCAGTTCATAATAAAAAAAATTGTAACTTTCATAACACACAACTGCTTTTGCAAGTTAAGGACTACTATGTTGTACTAAGAAGCACAGAATTCATGACCCCATGTACTCAGCAAGAAGGAGCTATTGTATTTACAAAACGTTGTATAAAAGGAGAGCTCTGTTTTTGATCATGCTAGCTTTCTGTTATAACCTCCTCGTGCTTTTTTTATATAAACACTTCTGTTGCTGTCCCGGTGCTCAGCATTTGAAGGAAAGCATGCACTAAGTGGGTGAAATGTCCCTCTGCTTCTAGGATAACGGTACATTGAAGCAAATTCTGCCTGGCAATAATTATAAACATCGTAGGACTAATTGCTATTTTTGCGCTGTACTTTTATGTAGCGATACCTTCAACTAAGAAGGCCGCAGATTTCGTTTGGGCCCTGAAGACAGCTCTGCCAACCCCCGGCAATGTACTCGACCCCCTACTGGCACAGTTAGTTATGGCAGCAATATATTTCTTATACTGTATGAGAAATCTCAGACACCAAGGCAATAATGAAAGGGGTATCAAATTTACTTTAAGCTTATGGTGAAAGGGTTAACAGTGATAACAGTGTACAGGTAATACTTTTCAGAGCCCTGCAGCAATAAACATACTTTGAATTAGATGAACAGTAAAAGTGCGCCGCGTGGGCGACCGTTAACTAGGCGCCCTGTGACGCACTGACTAAATGAACTAACTAGCTGGCCAGGCCTGGCTCAGATATCTAAAACTCAGTCTATAGGGGATGATGGTTTCTTCACCGGCAATTCTTTAAAGGTGGTGCACATAACAGAATAACATTTGTAATCCAGTGGGAAGATTGTGATGAAATAAACACTTTACTGAAGACTCCTCTGAGTTCAGCTCTGATATGGGTCTCCAGTAGTGATGAGCCGAACACCCCCGGGTTCGGTTCGCACCAGAACCCACGAACGGACCGAAAGTTTGCACGAACATTAGAACCCTATTAAATACAATGGATGCGAACGTTCGGATTCTAAAGTGCTAATTATAACGACTATTATCCATGTTATTGTCCGAAACAGAGTTTGGGAACCCGGGTTCTGCACCAGGGGACATGTATCAATGCAAAAAGAAGTTTTAAAACCGGACGTTTTCCGGGAGCAGTCATTTTAATGATGCATAAAGTGAAAAAAAAAAAGTCAAATATTCCTTTAAATATTGTACCTGGGGGGTGTCTAAAGTATGCCTGTGAAGTGCCACATGTTTCCCGTGTTTAGAACTGTCCCTGCACAAAATAACATTTCTAAAGGAAAAAAAGGGATTTTTATAACAGCTTACCTGTAAAATCCTTTTCTTGGAGTACATCACGGAACACAGAGCGACTTAGTCATTACTAATGGGTTATATAGATTACCTTCAGGTGTTGGCACTGGCCAATTCCAAACCGGAAGTACCCTCCCCTATATAAGCCCCTCCCACCCGGGAGCACCTCAGTTTTGTAGCCAAGCAATAAGTGTCCCAAAAAGAGGGGTGGGAGCTCTGTGTCCCGTGATGTACTCCAAGAAAAGGATTTTACAGGTAAGCTGTTATAAAAATCCCTTTTTCTTTTTCGTACATCACGGGACACAGAGCGACTTAGTCATTACTAATGGGACGTCCCAAAGCAATGCCAAATGAGGGGAGGGATACATAAGCTGGGCGCCATCAGGCATGAGGATCTTTTGCGGCCTGCAACACACTGCGCCCAAAGGCGACATCCTCCTGACTTCTAACGTCTACCTGGTAGAACCTAGTACACGTGTGTACCGAAGACCATGTTGCGGCCTTACATACTTGAGCCAGGGAGGCCTGGTGATGCACTGCCCATGAAGTTCCAACTGCTCTTGTGGAGTGCGCCCTAACTTTGAACGGAGGCGGTCTCTTTCTCAAGCCATAGGCTTGTATTATGACCTGTCGAATCCACTTGGCTAAAGTAGATTTTGATGCTGCCTGACCCTTTCTGGGGCCTTCCGGCAGAACAAATAAAGAATCCGTTCTGCGAATCTGAGCAGTGGCTTTTAGATAAGCTTTAACTGCTCTTACTACATCCAAAGAATGTAATAACTTTTCCTCTACCGAGCTAGGTTTGGGGAAAAAAGAAGGAAGAACCACATCTTGGTTCAAATGAAACCTCGATACCACCTTAGGAAGAAAGGCTGGATGAGGACGTAATACTACTCTGTCCTTATGGACAACCAGATATGGCTCCTTACAGGACAAGGCGGCTAATTCAGATACTCTTTTAGCCGAACAAACGGCTACTAAGAAAATCAATTTCCTGGTGAGAAGAACCAAGGAAATGTGTTGTAATGGTTCAAACGGTTGTTTCTGTAGAACCGACAGAACCAGGTTTAGGTCCCAAGGACATATGGGAATACTAACCGGAGGGCTAATACGCATCACTGCTTGTATAAAGGCTTTGACTAGTGAATGCGAAGCCAAGGGCCTTTGAAAAAATATTGACAAGGCCGAAATCTGACCCTTGATAGTACTCAAGGCAAGCTTCCTATCTACAGCCCACTGTAGGAAGTCCAAAATCCTCCCTATCACGTACTTACGTGGATGCCATTTCTTGGCCTCACACCACGTAATGTATGCTTTCCAGATCCTATAATAGATCTGCCTGGATACCGGTTTCCTGGCATTGATCATGGTAGATACCACAGAATTAGAGAGCCCTCTCTTTTTCAGAATGTGGGCTTCAATAGCCAGGCCGTCAAACCTAGGGCTGGTAAGGAAGGGTGGTATATCGGTCCCTGCGACAGCAGGTCCGGACAATGTGGGAGGGTCCAAGGACTCCTCACTGACATTTTTACAATCTCCGCGTACCATGCCCTTCGGGGCCACGCTGGAGCCACCAGAATCACTGGTTTCTTTTCTACCCTGATTCTGCGGAGTAATCGCGGTAACAATTGTGGCGGTGGGAATGCATATATCAGCTTGAACTGATCCCAAGGGAACACTAGGGCATCCGAGCCGCAAGCTAGGGGATCCCTTGTGCGAGACACAAATCTGTCCACCTTTGCGTTGAATCTGGATGCTGGCAGATCTACATCCGGTGTTCCCCACCGCTGGCATATTGCCTGAAAAACCTCGGGGTGAAGAGACCATTCCCCCGGGTATAATTGTTGGCGACTTAGAAAGTCCGCTCTCCAATTTTCCACTCCTGGGATGAAAACCGCGGATATGGCTGGGACATATTTTTCTGCCCACTCCAGGATGCAATTTGCTTCCCTCTGGGCTGCACGACTCTTGGTGCCACCCTGGTGATTGATATATGCCACTGCCGTGGCATTGTCTGATTGAATTCTGACAGGGGACCCTTGGAGTTTGGATGTCCATGCTACTAGGGCATACCGGGCTGCTCGTATCTCTAAGAGATTGATGGGCAGGGCCTTTTCTGCTTCTGACCACTTGCCCTGGAGAGACCATTGCTCCAGTACTGCCCCCCAGCCTATGAGGCTGGCATCTGTAGTGACCACCTTCCAAGAAATCGGACTGAAGGGTTTCCCTCTTTCCAGATTCTGGGGCACCAACCACCAGCGGAGGCTCTTGCGAACGGAAGGGGACAGGGACATTGGTAAGTCTAAAGCCTGAACTTTTTTGTTCCAGGCTGACAGTATGGCCCTTTGCAAATTCCTTGAATGGAATTGACCGTAGGGTACCGCTTTGAATGAAGCCACCATCTTTCCCAGCAGCCTCATGCAGAGGCGTATGGATGGTTTTCTTTTTGTACCCACTAAGTGGGTCAAATCTTTTAAAGACGACACCTTCTCTGGAGGTAAGAAAATCTTTCTCTGATTTGAATCCAGCCTTAGCCCTAAGTATTCCAGACTTTTGACTGGTCTTAGAGCTGACTTGTCCCGGTTGATAATCCAACCGTGATATTCCAGATACTCGATTGTCTTGTGAATAGCTACTTCCAGCTTTTCCACTGAGTGGTCTATTAGTAGCAGGTCGTCTAGATATGCCATTATCGTTACACCCTGTGTTCTTAGATTGGCCAATAATGGGGCCAGAATTTTTGTGAACACTCGTGGTGCTGTGGCCAGACCGAAAGGTAAGGCTCTGAACTGAAAATGGCGCCCTTCTACTGCAAAGCGTAGAAATTTCTGGTGGGCCGGAAAGATGGGAATATGCAGATAAGCATCCTTTATGTCGATCGAGGCTAGCCATTCCTGCCCTTGTAGGGCGGTGGCCACCGATCGGATCGACTCCATCCGAAAAGTCCTGATATTTAGGAACTTGTTTAGCCCTTTTAGATTTAATATGGGCCTCACGTCCCCATTTGGTTTGGGGACTGTGAAAAGGTTCGAGTAAAACCCGAATCCGCTTTCTTCCAGGGGAACCTTCATGATTACACCTTGGAGCAATAGTTGTTCTAGTGCCAGAAGGAGGGATCCTCTCTTTTGGGGATCTCTTGGCACGTTTGACCTCATAAATTGGGCAGGAGGAGTGCCTTTTAACTCCAGCTTGTATCCCAGACTTACTGCGGAGAGCACCCATCTGTCTCTGATGGTGTCCCGCCAGGTCTCTGTGAACAACTGAAGTCTTCCCCCCACCCGATTGAGTGGGGGCAACGCTTCATGCCTTGGGGGGAGGTTTTGTACCTCTCTTGATCCAGGGCTTCTTGTTACCCTGTGATTGTCCCTGATTTCTGCCCCCTGAATTTGACCGCGGAGGCCGTCGGAACTGCTTCACAGCCGATGTGCCTGGGACTGGAGAAGTAGGCCTCTTAAAAGAAGGACTTCTACCCTTGTTTTTAACCGGTAAGAGTGAACTTTTACCGGCAGAAATTTTCTGGATATATTTGTCCAGATCTTCTCCAAATAAGCGTTCTCCATGAAATGGGAAGCTAACCAGCAGTTTTTTACAGGGAGCTTCAGCAGACCAGTTTTTGAGCCACAGAAGCCTACGCATATGTACTATAGACAGCGTAAAGCGGGAGGCCTGTTGGATTGTATCCTTTATGGCGTCCACCGCAAAACACAAGGCTCTAGGCAGGTCAGCTAGGGCAAGAGCCTGCTGATCTGGTAAGTCCCTTAAGACTTGTTTCAACTGATCTTTCACTGCTTGGCAGACTCCAATCGCTGCTACCGCAGGTTGTGTCACCAAACTTGCTGTAGAGAAAGCAGATTTTAGTAAAGACTCCAATTTTTTATCTATTGGGTCTTTGAACATTGGAACATTATCTACTGGACATGTCAGTGATTTGTTAACAGAAGAGATGGCTGCGTCCACTGTAGGGACCCTCCATTTTCTTATGAACTTATCCTCCATGGGATAGATCACCGGAAATCTCTTGGGGGGAGCAAATATTTTATCAGGATGCTCCCAATCCTGGTAAATAAGCCCTTCTAATAAAGGGTGGATTGGGAAGGAACAGACAGCCTGGGGAGCTTTTAGCGACCCCAGCGAGGAAACCGTAGTGGATGGTGGTTCCGCCAGAGGCATTTTAAATGCTGATCGGACCATATTAGTCAGAGACTGAACCCATAATCTTTCAGCCTGAGAAGCTGAGAAAGGTTCTTCCACTGTTGATTCCTCCATAACTGAATCAACCTCATCCTGATCCCCTTCAGGTAGGTCGATCTCTGTGTGGGGCTGTTCCTCCACTAACAGGCACTCTGAAGGAGGAGACGGAGATCGGACGCGCTTTTCCTGAGACAGGGAAGCAGCGATCAATGCTGTTAATCTCTCTTCCAATCCTCCCAGAGTTGAGGATAAAACCTCCTCTGTTATATATACAGGAGCAGGTGGACTGGGGACAGCCGCAGCACCAGGCATTCCTGCGGGGTTTCTACGGCTACTGACCTCTGAATTCTCAGGGGAGATTGGTGCAGTACAAGCATGCCCAATATCCTCAGAGCCCGATGGAGACCCCTTTGGCTTCCTGGAAGATCTATTTCCGGAGCGTCTGGACGACATATCCTTTAAGCACAAAGCTGAGGTATTCCCGTCGTCATACACCAATTTTGCTGGTAATAGTCTAACACAGGTGCTGCTATATACCAGCTGGTGTCCACTAAAGTGCCTTTCTATGGGGATGCCTGCATCAACCGCCTCTGTGTGCCACTGTTTGTTGCTGGCTCTGCTTGCATGCAGCTGACACTTGTACTGTGTCTTTTAACCATGCTGGGACGCCCGCACATGCGCAGAAGCGCCGCGGCGCGCATCGAGCGTCATCCACCCGCCCCGCCCCTTTTTTTTCATAGGAGGCGCGTGCACGCGCCCGCGTGCGCGCCCGTGCGCCATTGGCGCCCTTTTCGAAATCAAACAGGGGACTAGGAGCCAGGGCCCTTTTTGCCGGAGGGCCTGTGCGGTGGATGAGCGCAGCAACAGGGCAGAGGAAGTGGATTCCCACAGAGAAACTTACCAGCTGCCTGGATCTTTTGACTTGAGAAAACCAAAGATCCACATGACAAGAAAAATGGACTACAGCGGCCTCTAGTGGTTTAACACAGGTACCGCGGTCCCTGTTTTTTTTTTTTTTTTTTTCTTGACTACTATTAAAATTTTACATTTTCAGTAGTTATAGGCAAACACAGATATTTAGCGGGAATACCGTTAGGTAACAGACAGAAAGACAAATTAGGCTTGGGGGTCCCCCAATAGAACCAAGTTCCTGGGGGCCCCCACTTACCTGATCCCCGCCGCAGGACTTTGTTTGGTCCACAGAAGTCCAAACTTCACCTATCACGGCAGGCATTGTAATTAAACCTTCAGGGACCGGGTTCCCAAGGATTCCACTCCCCTGGACCTGTATAGCACCCTGCACAGACAACATCTTGGTCGTGGGTATGACCAGAGCTCTGGATCCCAGGGTCCAGCCCTCCTAAGAGAAGCATTACAGGCAAAACCTTGCTCTTCTGCTGCAAGGCCCGGGTACCGACCGTTTAGCTATGAAGCTTTTTTGGTGGGATCCGGAACAGCTTACTAAGGCCCAAAAGAACCTGTACGCAAGCCCAGTGAAAACACATGTTACTCTTTGGCCAACACCTTAGACACTGGCAAAAAACTGAGGTGCTCCCGGGTGGGAGGGGCTTATATAGGGGAGGGTACTTCCGGTTTGGAATTGGCCAGTGCCAACACCTGAAGGTAATCTATATAACCCATTAGTAATGACTAAGTCGCTCTGTGTCCCGTGATGTACGAAAAAGAAAAAGCCATTTAAAACTGCTTGCGGCTTTAATGCAATGTCTGGTCCAGTGGCGGAATTTTCAGGGTCGCAGCAGTCGCAGCTGCGACTGGGCCCTGTAGTTCCGTGAAGTCCGGGGGGCCCGCCCGCCGCCCGTGTGAGGGGCGCGCCCACCGCCCGCCAGTATGAGGAGCCGTTCCGCCGCAGGGATCGGGTGCTGACAAGGCAGTGGATGCAGGGGCGGCACCGCGGCAACCCCCCAAGACATCTCCCCTGCCTGCACCTCTGGCTGGCCGTTTAGAGTGCAGTGCGGAGATGTGGGAGGAGGTGGAAGGCGGCGATCGGCAGCTCTATGGTGCCTGTGTGGGCAGGGATCTCCCTGGGGCTTGTAGTACTCGAGTGTCAGTGTGTATACAGAGGAGAGGGGAGGGGAGGGGCCTCTGACCCGGGCAGGTATTAGTTTCACTTTCACTCTGCTTGCACAATGTTGCTGATGCCCGGGTCAGAGGCCCCTCCCCCTCACATGGTTCGGATATAGAACTACTAGCCCCAGCAAGACCCCCCTGCCTGTGGACACCATAGAGCTGCCAATCGCCACCTCCACCAGCCAGGTACAGGGGAACCCCTGCAAGGGGGGAGTCAGCTGTTTGGGGACCCTGATGTAAGAGGGGGGGGGTTTCTGGGGACACTAATGTAAGGAAGGGGGCCTCTGGGGACACTAATGTAAGGAAGGGGGCCTCTGGGGACACTAATGTTAGGGGGGGGCTCTCTGGTGATCCTGGTGTAAGGGGGGGGCTCTCTGGGGACCCAGGTGTAAGGGGGAGCTCTATGTGGACCCTGGTGTAAGGGGGGGCTCTCTGGGGACCCTGGTGTAAGGGGGGGCTCTCTGGGGATCTTGGTGTAAGGGGGGCTCTCTGAGGACCCTGGTGTAAGGGGGGCTCTCTGGGGACTCTGGTGTAAGGGGGGCTCTATGGGGACCCTGGTGTAAGGGGGGGCTCTATGGGGACCCTGGTGTAAGGGGGGGCTCTATGGGGACCCTAGTGTAAGGGGGGCTTTATAGGGACCCTGGTGTAAGGGGGGCTCTATGGGGACCCTAGTGTAAGGGGGGGCTTTATAGGGACCCTGGTGTAAGGGGGGCTCTCTAGGGACCCTGATATAAGGGGAGGCTCTCTGGGGACCCTGGTGTAAGGGGGGCTCTCTAGGAACCCTGATGTAAGGGGAGGCTCTCTGGGGACCCTGGTGTAAAGGGGGGCTCTCTGGGGACCCTGGTGTAAGGGGGGCTCTCTGGGGACCCTGGTGTAAGGGGAGGCTCTCTGGGGACCCTGGTGTAAGGGGAGGCTCTCTGGGGACCCTGGTGTAAGGGGGGCTCTCTGGGGACCCTGGTGTAAGTGGGGGGCTCTCTGGGGACTCTGGTGTAATGTGGGACTCTCTGGGGACTCTGGTGTAAGGGGGGCCTCTCTGAGGACCCTGGTGTAACGGGGGGCTCTATGTGGACCCTGGTGTAAGGGGGGCTCTCTGGGGACCCTGATGTAAGGAGAGGCTCTCTGGGGACCCTGGTGTAAGGGGGGGTGGCTCTCTGAGGACCCTGGTGTAAGGGGGGCTTTCTGGGGACCCTGGTATAAGGGGGGGCTCTCTGGGGACCCTGGTGTAAGGGGAGGCTCTCTGGGGACCCTGGTGTAAGGGGAGGCTCTCTGGGGACCCTGGTGTAAGGGGAGGCTCTCTGGGGACCCTGGTGTAAGGGGGGCTCTCTGGGGACCCTGGTGTAAGTGGGGGGCTCTCTGGGGACTCTGGTGTAATGTGGGACTCTCTGGGGACTCTGGTGTAAGGGGGGGCTCTCTGAGGACCCTGGTGTAACGGGGGGCTCTATGTGGACCCTGGTGTAAGGGGGGCTCTCTGGGGACCCTGATGTAAGGAGAGGCTCTCTGGGGACCCTGGTGTAAGGGGGGGTGGCTCTCTGAGGACCCTGGTGTAAGGGGGGCTTTCTGGGGACCCTGGTATAAGGGGGGGCTCTCTGGGGACCCTGGTGTAAGGGGAGGCTCTCCGGGGACCCTGGTGTAAGGGGGGGCTCTCTGAGGAACCTGGTGTAACAAGGGACTCTATGTGGACCCTGGTGTAAGGGGGGGCTCTCTGGGGACCCTGGTGTAAGGGGGGCTCTCTGAGGACCCTGGTGTATGGGGGGATCTCTGGGGACCCTGATGTAAGGGGGAGGCTCTCTGGGGACCCTGGTGTAAGGGGAGCTCTCTGGGGACCCTGGTGTAAGGGGGGGGCTCTCTGGGGACCCTGGTGTAAGGGGAGGCTCTCTGGGGACCCTGATGTAAGGGGAGGCTCTCTGGGGACCCTGATGTAAGGGGAGGCTCTCTGGGGACCCTGATGTAAGGGGGAGGCTCTCTGGGGACCCTGATGTAAGGGGGAGGCTCTCTGGGGACCCTGGTGTAAGGGGGAGGCTCTCTGGGGACCCTGGTGTAAGGGGAGGCTCTCTGGGGACCCTGGTGTAAGGGGAGGCTCTCTGGGGACCCTGATGTAAGGGAAGGTTCTCTGGGGACTCTGATGTAGGGGGAGGTTCTCTGGGGACCCTAATGTAGGAGGAGGCTCTCTAGGGACCCTGATGTAAGTAGGGAGGCTCTGTGGGGTCCCTGATGTAAGGAGGGCTCTCTGGGGAGTCCCCCTATGTGATGGTGTGTGTGGAGGGGCGGTATTGAAGGACCTGGCCTTGGGGCGGCAAAGGGAGTAAATCTGGGCCTGGGCAGAGGCAGCAATGAGACTGGGGGCAGACACTGAAAAATTAGGTCAGCAGACCTGCTGACACCAATGAGAGAAGGCGAGGGAGGAGCTTTCCTCTCTGCGTGGAATACCTATACGGTCTACCCATGAGGCAAGAAGGCATCCTGGCGGGAGATTAGAAGGCACGGTGACCGTGACCGATCGAACGGAATTCCCGGGGAATCGATTGATTGACGGTAAGTGACATTTTGCAGAGCTAAGCAATCAATGCCAACCTCCACCACCTGTGCCTCTTACTGATCCCATCCCCCCACCACTCATCTCATCCCTATCCCCCCATTACTTCTACAACAGAGGTGATGGGGGGGGGATAGGGATGAGATCAGTGGTGGGAGGATGGGATCAGTAAGAGGCACAGGTGGTGGTGGGAGAGGATGGCACCACCACTGCCACTGCAGCCACCCCCCTCAAGTACCACCACTGCCACCCCCCTCAAGTACCACAGCTGCCATCCCCCCTCAACTACCGCCGTTGCAACCCCCCTCCAAAAAAAGTATCAAAATCATGCTTTTTCGAGGGGGGGCCCTTTGTGATTTCTTGCACCGGGGCCCAGAGGTTTCTAGTTACACCTCTGGTCTGGTCCCGGTAATATGGATGAAAATCTTTAGGAAAAATGGCATAGCTACCCCATCAACCCCCCCCCCTCCCTCTGCGACGGTACGATAAGTTCCGCAACCTTACCCTTGTACCGTGGATCAAGGAGAGTGGCCAGCCAGTAATGGTCCCTCTCCTTGATCCGAAGAATACGAGGATCCTTCCGCAGACTTTGCAGGATCAGGGAGGTCATGCAGCGTAGGTTAGCTGAGGCATTCAGTCCGGAGTCCTCTGGGTCACTAAGGACGACATGATCCGCAGCCACCTCCTCCCAGCTACGTACAAGTCCACTGGTTTCTTGGGACTGTAAATCATCCCTAAAAGACTGCTGCTGATGATGCTGAGTGCCAGCCTCCAACCCCATGCACACAATCCTCCTCCTCCTCCTCCTCTTCCTGTGCGATGGGTGGGACAGAAGGAACACTGTCTGGGTAAAGGGGGCCTTGAGAGGCAAGGAAGTCCTCCTCTTCCTGCCTCTGTTCTGCCTCAAGTGCCCTGTCCATTATTCCACGCAGCGTGTGCTCCAACAGGTGGACAAGAGGTACAGTGTCACTGATGCATGCACTGTCACTGCTCACCATCCTCGTGGCCTCCTCAAATGGTGCCAGGACAGTGCATGCATCCCTGATCATGCCCCACTGGCGTGGTGAAAAAAACCCGAGCTCCCCTGACCCTGTCCTGGTGCCGTAGTCGCACAGGTACTCATTGATGGCCCTCTGCTGCGTGTGCAGCCGCTGCAGCATGGCCAACGTTGAGTTCCACCTGGTGGGCATGTCACATATAAGGCGGTTCTTGGGCAGGTTCAACTCCTTTTGCAGCTCAGCCAGGCGAGCACTGGCATTATAAGATCTGCGGAAATGCACACAGACTTTCCTGGCCTGCCTCAGGACATCCTGTAAGCCCGGGTACCTGCCCAAGAACCGCTGCACCACCAGGTTAAGGACGTGAGCCATACAGGGCACATGGGTCAGTTCTCCCTGTCGGAGGGCGGAGAGGAGGTTGGTGCCATTGTCGCAAACCACCATTCCTGGCTTAAGCTGGCGTGGCGTTAACCACCTCTCGGCCTGCCCCTGCAGAGCAGACAGGACCTCTGCCCCAGTGTGGCTTCTGTCCCCCAAACACACCAGCGCAAGCACGGCATGGCATCTTTTTGCCTGCGTACTTGCGTAGCCCCTTGAACGCCTACGGAGCACCGCTGGTTCCGAGGACAAACCACAGGAAGAGGCCATGGAGGAAGAAGAAGAGGAGGGGGTGGAGGAGAGAGGTGTGTCACAACCAGTAGTAGCATTTTGGAGGCGTGGCGGTGGAACAACCTCCAACACTACTGCACCTTGTCCTGCATCCTTCCCAGCTGCCAAAAGAGTGACCCAATGGGCCGTGAAAGAAAGGTAACGTCCCTGTCCATGCCTGCTGGACCATGAGTCAGCGGTAATATGCACCTTACCGCTGACCGCCCTGTCCAGCGAGGCCAAGACATTGCCTTCCACATGCCTGTAGAGAGCCGGAATCGCCTTCCGTGCGAAAAAGTGGCGTTTGGGAACCTGCCACTGAGGAACCGCACATTGCACAAACTCACGGAAGGGGGCCGAGTCTACCAACTGAAAAGGCAGCAGTTGAAGCGCTAGCAATTTAGCCAAGCTAGCATTCAACCGCTGGGCATGTGGATGGCTAGGAGTGAACTTCTTTCGACGGTCCAGCAGCTGGGGCAGGGAAATTTGCCTGCTAGAATCGGACGTTGGTGTACTGCTAGCAGAGTGCCCGCAAGTACTTGCCTATGACACACCTAATTCTACACCTTCATTCCTCTCAGAGCAGGTTTCAGAGAGGAGTGAAGGTATAGTGGGGTTGGAGATCCCAGCTGATGCGGTGCAAGAAGAGGTCAGCTTTGTTCTTTGGTGTGGGTCTTTAAGGTAGGCTTGCCAACGAGCTGCATGGCAGGTCAACATATGTCTGATCAAGCATGTGGTGCCCAAGCGGCTGATGTTTTGGCCACGCGATATACGCTTGAGACATATGTTGCAAACAGCAGCTGTGCGATCTGATGCACTCGCCTCAAAAAAGGCCCACACCAAAGAACTTTTTGAATGACGGGCAGAGGCAGCGCCCTGCACAGGCGGAGCTCTGCGGTGTGATTCCGTCGGTGTGCTGCCCATACGCTGGCCACTCAAGGGCATCCTGCCTCGTTGGAGATGTGCCTCCTCCTCATCCTCCTCCTCCTCCTCCTCTCTCCTATTAGGCACCCACGTGGAGTCAGTGACCTCATCATCCCCTCCCTCCTCATCACTGGAGCCAATCTGGCAGTATGCTGCAGCTGCTGGAGCATGACTGCCAGATTGGTGTCCTTCTTGAGCATCCCCTCTCTCTGCTCTCACGCTGCTGCCTTCCTCTAGCTGGGTATCATCATCAGATCCTTCCAAACGCTGGGCATCCTCCTGGAGCATGTACCCAACACTGTGCTCAAACAGTTCGGGGGACTCCTCAGGAGGAGGACATGGTGGGTCTAGGGAAGGATTGACTAATGAAGATAATGATACCAGAGAAGAGGACGCTTTGGCAGCTGCTTTGCCAGTACCCTGAGCCTGGGTGAGAGAGGATGAGGAGGATGAGGTGGGCTTGGTCATCCACTCTACCAAGTCTTCGGCATGATGTGGCTCAACATGTCCAGCTGCCGAAAAGAAGGACAAGCGTGTCCCATGGCCATGTGCTGATGACAATGCACCGCGTCCACGACCAGCACTGTTGCCCCCAGACACAGAGCCTGCTTGCCCTCTTTTTTTGCCTCCTGACTGTCTGCCTCTCCTTGTTTGCCTTCCAGACATTTTAATGGATGGCCTGCAGGGAGATGGGAAAAAGAGCAATAAGGGCTACCTTCAGGTGTATACTGTGCAGGAGGCTTAGCAACAATGACACTGACACTGTCCCCTGCCTATCCTTCTCTGTCCCTAAACACAAGGATTGAAAATATGGTTCAGCAAAATTGGTTTAGAACAGAATAGCACACTGACACTTTCCCTCACTGTCCTACTCTGTCCCTCCCTACAAACAAGATTTAGCACAGAATAGCACACTGATAATTTCCACGAGTGTCCTTCTCTGTCCCTAAACTCAAGGATTGAAAATATGGAACAGCAAAATTGGTTTAGAACAGAATAGCACACCGTCAGTTTCACTCACTGTACCTCTCTGTCCCTAAACTCAAGGATTGCAAATATGGTTCAGCAAAATTGGTTTAGAACAGAATAGCACACTGACACTTTCCCTCACTGTCCTACTCTGTCCCTCCCTACAAACAAGATTTAGCACAGAATAGCACACTGATAATTTCCACGAGTGTCCTTCTCTGTCCCTAAACTCAAGGATTTGAAATATGGAACAGCAAAATTGGTTTAGAACAGAATAGCACACTGACACTTTCCCTCACTGTCCTACTCTGTCCCTCCCTACAAACAAGATTTAGTACAGAATAGCACACTGATAATTTCCACGAGTGTCCTTCTCTGTCCCTAAACTCAAGGATTTGAAATATGGAACAGCAAAATTGGTTTAGAACAGAATAGCACACTGACACTTTCCCTCACTGTCCTACTCTGTCCCTCCCTACAAACAAGATTTAGCACAGAATAGCACACTGATAATTTCCACGAGTGTCCTTCTCTGTCCCTAAACTCAAGGATTTGAAATATGGAACAGCAAAATTGGTTTAGAACAGAATAGCACACTGACACTTTCCCTCACTGTCCTACTCTGTCCCTCCCTACAAACAAGATTTAGCACAGAATAGCACACTGATAATTTCCACGAGTGTCCTTCTCTGTCCCTAAACTCAAGGATTGAAAATATGGAACAGCAAAATTGGTTTAGAACAGAATAGCACACTGACACTTTCCCTCACTGTCCTACTCTGTCCCTCCCTACAAACAAGATTTAGCACAGAATAGCACACTGACACTTTCCCTCACTGTACCTCTCTGTCCCTACAAACAAGGTTTAGCACAGAATAACACACTGACACTCTCCCTACCTATCCTTATTTGTCCCTAAACACAAGGAATCCAGGATTAGTAAAGGAAAAAAAAAGGGATTTTTATAACAGCTTACCTGTAAAATCCTTTTCTTGGAGTACATCACTGGACACAGAGCGACTTAGTCATTACTAATGGGTTATATAGATTACCTTCAGGTGCTGGCACTGGCCACTTCCAAACCGGAAGTACCCTCCCCTATATAAGCCCCTCCCATCCGGGAGCACCTCAGTTTTGTAGCAAAGCAATAAGTGTCCCAAAAAGAGGGGTGGGAGCTCTGTGTCCCGTGATGTACTCCAAGAAAAGGATTTTACAGGTAAGCTGTTATAAAAATCCCTTTTTCTTTTTCGTACATCACGGGACACAGAGCGACTTAGTCATTACTAATGGGACGTCCCAAAGCAATGCCAAATGAGGGGAGGGATACATAAGCTGGGCGCCATCAGGCATGAGGATCTTTTGCGGCCTGCAACACACTGCGCCCAAAGGCGACATCCTCCTGACTTCTAACGTCTACCTGGTAGAATCTAGTAAATGTGTGTACCGAAGACCATGTTGCGGCCTTACATACTTGAGCCAGGGAGGCCTGGTGATGCACTGCCCATGAAGTTCCAACTGCTCTTGTGGAGTGCGCCCTAACTTTGAACGGAGGCGGTCTCTTTCTCAAGCCATAGGCTTGTATTATGACCTGTCGAATCCACTTGGCTAAAGTAGATTTTGATGCTGCCTGACCCTTTCTAGGGCCTTCCGGCAGAATAAACAAAGTATCCGTTCTGCGAATCTGAGCAGTGGCTTTTAGATAAGCTTTAACTGCTCTTACTACATCCAAAGAATGTAATAACTTTTCCTCTACCGAGCTAGGTTTGGGGAAAAAAGAAGGAAGAACCACATCTTGGTTCAAATGAAACCTCGATACCACCTTGGGAAGAAAGGCTGGATGAGGACGTAATACTACTCTGTCCTTATGGACAACCAGATATGGCTCCTTACAGGACAAGGCGGCTAATTCCGATACTCTTTTAGCCGAACAAACGGCTACTAAGAAAATCAATTTCCTGGTGAGAAGAATCAAGGAAATGTGTTGCAATGGTTCAAACGGTTGTTTCTGTAGAACTGACAGAACCAGGTTTAAGTCCCAAGGACATATGGGAATACTAACCGGAGGGCTAATACGCATCACTCCTTGTATGAACGCTTTGACTAGTGAATGCGAAGCCAAGGGCCTTTGAAAAAATATTGACAAGGCAGAAATCTGACCCTTGATAGTACTCAAGGCCAGCTTCCTATCTACAGCCCACTGTAGGAAGTCCAAAATCCTCCCTATCACGTACTTACGTGGATGCCATTTCTTGGCCTCACACCACGTAATGTACGCTTTCCAGATCCTATAATAGATCTGCCTGGATACCGGCTTCCTGGCATTGATCATGGTAGATACCACAGAATTAGAGAGCCCTCTCTTTTTCAGAATGTGGGCTTCAATAGCCAGGCCGTCAAACCTAGGGCTGGTAAGGAAGGGTGGTATATCGGTCCCTGCGACAGCAGGTCCGGACGATGTGGGAGGGTCCAAGGACTCCTCACTGACATTTTTACAATCTCCGCGTACCATGCCCTTCGGGGCCACGCTGGAGCCACCAGAATCACTGGTTTCTTTTCTACCCTGATTCTGCGGAGTAATCGCGGTAACAATTGTGGCGGTGGGAATGCATATATCAGCTTGAACTGATCCCAAGGGAACACTAGGGCATCCGAGCCGCAAGCTAGGGGATCCCTTGTGCGAGACACAAATCTGTCCACCTTTGCGTTGAATCTGGATGCTAGCAGATCTACATCCGGTGTTCCCCACTGCTGGCATATTGCCTGGAAAACCTCGGGGTGAAGAGACCATTCCCCCGGGCATAATTGTTGGCGACATAGAAAGTCCGCTCTCCAATTTTCCACTCCTGGGATGAAAACCGCGGATATGGCTGGGACATATTTTTCTGCCCACTCCAGGATGCAATTTGCTTCCCTCTGGGCTGCACGACTCCTGGTGCCACCCTGGTGATTGATATATGCCACTGCTGTGGCATTGTCTGATTGAATTCTGACAGGGGACCCTTGGAGTTTGGATGTCCATGCTACTAGGGCATACCGGGCTGCTCGTATCTCTAAGAGATTGATGGGCAGGGCCTTTTCTGCTTCTGACCACTTGCCCTGGAGAGACCATTGCTCCAGTACTGCCCCCCAGCCTATGAGGCTGGCATCTGTAGTGACCACCTTCCAAGAAACCGGACTGAAGGGTTTCCCTTTTTCCAGATTCTGGGGCACCAACCACCAATGGAGGCTCTTGCGAACGGAAGGGGACAGGGACATTGGTAAGTCTAAAGCCTGAACTTTTTTGTTCCAGGCTGACAGTATGGCCCTTTGCAAATTCCTTGAATGGAATTGACCGTAGGGTACCGCTTCGAATGAAGCCACCATTTTTCCCAGCAGCCTCATGCAGAGGCGTATGGATGGTTTTCTTTTTGTACCCACTAAGTGGGTCAAATCTTTTAAAGACGACACCTTCTCTGGAGGTAAGAAAATCTTTCTCTGATTTGAATCCAGCCTTAGCCCTAAGTATTCCAGACTTTTGACTGGTCTTAGAGCTGACTTGTCCCGGTTGATAATCCAACCGTGATATTCCAGATACTTGATTGTCTTGTGAATAGCTACTTCCAGCTTTTCCACTGAGTGGTCTATTAGTAGCAGGTCGTCTAGATATGCCATTATCGTTACACCTTGTGTTCTTAGATTGGCCAATAATGGGGCCAGAATTTTTGTGAACACTCGAGGTGCTGTGGCCAGACCGAAAGGTAAGGCTCTGAACTGAAAATGGCGCCCTTCTACTGCAAAGCGTAGAAATTTCTGGTGGGCCGGAAAGATGGGAATATGCAGATAAGCATCCCTTATGTCGATCGAGGCTAACCATTCCTGCCCTTGTAGGGCGGTGGCCACCGATCGGATCGACTCCATCCGAAAAGTCCTGATATTTAGGAACTTGTTTAGCCCTTTTAGATTTAATATGGGCCTCACGTCCCCATTTGGTTTGGGGACTGTGAAAAGGTTCGAGTAAAACCCGAATCCGCTTTCTTCCAGGGGAACCTTCATGATTACACCTTGGAGCAATAGTTGTTCTAGTGCCAGAAGGAGGGATCCTCTGTTCTGGGGATCTCTTGGCACGTTTGACCTCATAAATTGGGCAGGAGGAGTGCCTTTTAACTCCAGCTTGTATCCCAGACTTACTGCGGAGAGCACCCATCTGTCTCTGATGGTGTCCCGCCAGGTCTCTGTGAACAACTGAAGCCTTCCCCCCACCCGATTGAGTGGGGGCAACGCTTCATGACTTGGGGGGAGGTTTTGTACCTCTCTTGATCCAGGGCTTCTTGTTACCCTGTGATTGTCCCTGATTTCTGCCCCCTGAATTTGACCGCGGAGGCCGTCGGAACTGCTTCACAGCCGATGTGCCCGGGACTGGAGAAGTAGGCCTCTTAAAAGAAGGACTTCTACCCTTGTTCTTAACCGGTAAGAGTGAACTTTTACCAGCAGAAATTTTCTGGATATATTTGTCCAGATCTTCTCCAAATAAGCGTTCTCCATGAAATGGGAAGCTAACCAGCAGTTTTTTACAGGGAGCTTCAGCAGACCAGTTTTTGAGCCACAGAAGCCTACGCATATGTACTATAGACAGCGTAAAGCGGGAGGCCTGTTGGATTGTATCCTTTATGGCGTCCACCGCAAAACACAAGGCTCTAGGCAGGTCAGCTAGGGCAAGAGCCTGCTGATCTGGTAAGTCCCTTAAGACTTGTTTCAACTGATCTTTCACTGCTTGGCAGACTCCAATCGCTGCTACCGCAGGTTGTGTCACCATGCTTGCTGTAGAGAAAGCAGATTTTAGTAAAGACTCCAATTTTTTATCTATTGGGTCTTTGAACATTGGAACATTATCTACTGGACATGTCAGTGATTTGTTCACAGAAGAGATGGCTGCGTCCACTGTAGGGACCCTCCATTTTTTTATGAACTTATCCTCCATGGGATAGATCACCGGAAATCTCTTGGGGGGAGCAAATATTTTATCAGGATGCTCCCAATCCTGGTAAATAAGCCCTTCTAATAAAGGGTGGATTGGGAAGGAACAGACAGCCTGGGGAGCTTTTAGCGACCCCAGCGAGGAAACCGTAGTGGATGGTGGTTCCGCCAGAGGCATTTTAAATGCTGATCGGACCATGTTAGTCAGAGACTGAACCCATAATCTTTCAGCCTGAGATGCTGAGAAAGGTTCTTCCACTGTTGATTCCTCCATAACTGAATCAACCTCATCCTGATCCCCTTCAGGTAGGTCGATCCCTGTGTGGGGCTGTTCCTCCACTAACAGGCACTCTGAAGGAGGAGACAGAGATCGGACGCGCTTTCCCTGTGACAGGGAAGCAGCGATCAATGCTGTTAATCTCTCTTCCAATCCTCCCAGAGTTGAGGATAAATCCTCCTCTGTTATATATACAGGAGCAGGTGGACTGGGGACAGCCGCAGCACCAGGCACTCCTGTGGGGTTTCTACGGCTACTGACCTCTGAATTCTCAGGGGAGATTGGTGCAGTACAAGCATGCCCAATATCCTCAGAGCCCGATGGAGACCCCTTTGGCTTCCTGGAAGACCTATTTCCGGAGCGTCTGGACGACATATCCTTTAAGCACAAAGCTGAGGTATTCCCGTCGTCATACACCAATTTTGCTGGTAATAGTCTAACACAGTTGCTGCTATATACCAGCTGCTGTCCACTAAAGTGCCTTTCTATGGGGATGCCTGCATCAACCGCCTCTGTGTGCCACTGTTTGTTGCTAGCTCTGTTTGCATCCAGCTGACACTTGTACTGTGTCTTTATACAAGCTGGGACGCCTGCACATGCGCAGAAGCGCCGTGGCGCGCATCGAGCGTCATCCACCCGCCCCGCCCCTTTTTTTCATAGGAGGCGCGTGCATGCGCCCGCGCGTGCGCCCGTGCGCCATTGGCGCCCTTTTCGAAATCAACCAGGGACTAGGAGCCAGGGCCCTTTTTGCCGGAGGGCCTGTGCGGTGGATGAGCGCAGCAACAGGGCAGAGGAAGTGGATTCCCACAGAGAAACTTACCAACTGCCTGGATCTTTTGACTTGAGGAAACCAAAGATCCACATGACAAGAAAAATGGACTACAGCGGCCTCTAGTGGTTTAACACAGGTACCGCGGTCCCTTTTTTTTTTTCTTGACTACTATTAAAATTTTACATTTTCAGTAGTTACAGGCAAACACAGATATTAGCGGGAATACCGTTAGGTAACAGACAGAAAGACAAATTAGGCTTGGGGGTCCCCCAATAGAACCAAGTTCCTGGGGGCCCCCACTTACCTGATCCCCGCCGCAGGACTTTGTTTGGTCCACAGAAGTCCAAACTTCACCTATCACGGCAGGCATTGTAATTAAACCTTCAGGGACCGGGTTCCCAAGGATTCCACTCCCCTGGACCTGTATAGCACCCTGCACAGACAACATCTTGGTCGTGGGTATGACCAGAGCTCTGGATCCCAGGGTCCAGCCCTCCTAAGAGAGGCATTACAGGCAAAACCTTGCTCTTCTGCTGCAAGGCCCGGGTACCGACCGTTTAGCTATGAAGCTTTTTTGGTGGGATCCGGAACAGCTTACTAAGGCCCAAAAGAACCTGTACGCAAGCCCAGTGAAAACACATGTTACTCTTTGGCCAACACCTTAGACACTGGCAAAAAACTGAGGTGCTCCCGGATGGGAGGGGCTTATATAGGGGAGGGTACTTCCGGTTTGGAAGTGGCCAGTGCCAGCACCTGAAGGTAATCTATATAACCCATTAGTAATGACTAAGTCGCTCTGTGTCCCGTGATGTACGAAAAAGAAAATGACACTGTCCCTGCCTATGCTTCTCTTTCCCTGCTCCGGAACACACTACACAAGGCCGCCGCGCTGGCGGCCTTTTATAGTGTGGGGCGTGTACTAAACCCCCTCAGCAATAATTGGCCACAGGCATCCTGCCTGTGGCCAATCATTGCTCTCCTCGCTGCCAGCGCTGTGATTGGCCAAGCATGCGGGGTCACAGTGCATGCTTGGCCAATCACAGCGCCTGGATGACACTGCGATGGCGTAGTGCATTGTGGGCCGTTCGCGTCACTCGAATTTGGCGCGAACGGCCCAAATCGTTCGATCTTCGTCGAACGATCGAACAGCCGATGTTCGAGTCGAACGTATGTTCGACTCGAACACGAAGCTCATCCCTAGTCTCCAGTGAGAGTATCAGACATAAACCTGTGGGCCACGGCAGTCTATAGGCACATCAGCAATAATCAGTATATATGGTCTGAGCATACGCTCGCTCACCCCTCCGGACGCGATCCCAGTCCGGGAACTTCCACCGGCTGTGTCCTCACACACACACAGTGTCTCCAGCGATCGGGTCCCCGATCCAACCAAGGCTGTAGACAAGCGAAGTCAGATGCCACCCAGGCTCGCAGTGGGGTGGAAGGCTCTTTGGTGCTGCGCAAGGCCTCAGGTTTAAGGCCTTGCATTCCGGCACATCCGCACAGGAGGATCAGTCACTGAAGTCTCGTGTCCCAAAGAGGCCGAGCCCAGCCTCGCCTCCTCCTTTTATAACCCCTCCCATGAGTCTCTGGGGTGGAAAGAAGCCAAAAGGGATTCTGGGCAAGGTAGTCCCGTGAGTCTTAAAGGGGACCCCGCTACATTTATATTACTAGTAATGGCCTTGGTAAACTTTAAGACTGGTTACTAGTAGGGTTGACACCTTTTTTTCAAGCCAAATCCGAATGTTTTAGCAGCCTGGGACACCTTTGGGTGCCCCAAGGAAAATAGTAATGTGGTGTGCATAGCGTGCTGCAGCGAGCAGTGGGTGTGGCCAAATTGCTCTTGCTGACATCATCACCCTGCCCAACCCAGTGGTGCCGAACCCACAGCTCCCAGAAAGGCAACAGCTTTGTGTTTGACCATCTTGGTTACTTGGGGAGCCACAGCCTGGTCTGAATAATGTGTCCGGGTTTCAGTCCACCTGAAACCCGGACACATCATTGAAAACCTGGACTGTGCGGGTGAATCCAGGACAGGTGGCAACTCTAGTTACTAGAAATGTGAAAATGTACCAGGTGGTCCAGGATTAAATTCTACAAACTCATGGAAGCTAAAGTGTCCCACAGCTTTATTGCTGTCAACTGTAAAGAAATATGGAGATTGTCATTGCTGAGTTTTTCTTATGAGAATGTTAACTGCCTGGCTATTGTGCTCATCTTGTGCCAGGCCTGAGACTCAGAAATTGAGGATCAATATGGCTGCTAGATATCATTTTGTGGAGGCTAAGTATTTTGTATGGAATTTGTTAATGATATCAAGTAAGGCAGTCAAACAGATCTCGCAACAATGAACACCCCAGTGACAACAGATCCACCCCAGCAACAATGGACTCCCAACAGCCAGCATCAATAGACCTTCCAGCAACCAAGCAACACTAAACCCCTCCCTCAACAGTAGATCCCTCCCAGTAACGATTGACCCCCTACAACATAAGACCCACTCCAGCAAAAACAGATCCCCCACCAGCAACAATAGGCCTCCCCAGCCACAATAGACACCCCCTACACGCATATGTAAACGGTGTTCCCACCACACATGTGAGGTATCGCCATCAACGTTAGAGTGAGAGCAATAAGAGCAATAATTCTAGCACCAGACCTCCTCTGTAACTCTAAACAGGTAACCTGTAATATCTTTTAAAGTGTCGCCTATGTAGATTTTGAAGTACAGTAGTTTGTCGCTGTAACGGGAGGGCCCGTGGTACCCAGAAGTTCTTAGAAAGTGTGAGCCAGGAAATAATGGACATTGAAAATATATCTTGGACTACCTAAAATGGGATAGTAATATTAATCCACAAATATTTACTGGTTGTTTGATTCTAAACTCAACAGGTTAATTGAGAGATACTGATTTCTTCAACTCCAATCACCTGCATGCCTGTTGTAATGTTTTTGAATCCAGACTAGCTTCTAAAAGACCTTTTCATTGTTGTTTGTGGTGATGTGGATTGTGATAATTAACTCTTTAATTGTGTGTATTGTAAATTAGCAGACAGACAGTCTGGGAAACGGAAAGGTTATGCATAGTATTCATTTAAGCTGTAAAGGGATTAGCTAATGAACTCACCTGTTGTCTGCTAAGAGATGTCAGAATGTGTATTGGGGGCTCGTTATGTAACCATTGTGTGATGTTGTGGGTGGAGTTGTTCATTTGGACTACAGTATTCTTTTAGTGTATATAAGGGCCTGCTTTTCTCAATAAAGTGTGTCAGACCAGTTGGAAACCTCATACAGAGCGTTTGTCTCGTATTTCTGGGAGAATTATTCCTATGGGTCTCGGTCGCCTGACTGTGGAGTGTCGGTAGCTGATGTGTGTTCGGAAAGGGAATATCCTAAACGGCGTTAACCCCTTTCATACTTGGGGTGCCGTTACAATTGGTGGCAGCAGTGGGATGATTCCACAGCCTATAAGGACAGCTACAAGAGGACACAGGACAATGGAAGCACAGTAGGGACGGCTAAAGCTCTCTTCCCTCAAGGACTTACTGGAGAACCAGAGCAGACCGGCCAACAACCGTAAAAAGAAGGACATTAATCTCAGAAAGAGTCTAAATGGATGGAGCTGAAAGACCCAACATAACCGAAAGGCCCAGCGTAACAGACAGGACACCCGAAGAGGCAAGTTTTGATCGGCTGTTAACATAAGACTGGCACATTATGGTCCTAACCCTACAGTGGAGATCATGAAAAAATTGGAGATAGGATTGCCCCTGGGATAGTGCGGACCGGTGCATTGAAATGAACTGACCAGAAAACGTTGTCTAAAAAAGTAGAAAAGATTTTATTATGGTAGATCATAAAAAATAGAACAATAGAAAAAAGTTTTTAGTAACACATTGAAATAATTACAATAGAAACATAATTTGTGAGTGCCACATTGGAAGCCAATATACATTACATTTGCATCCATATAAGTGGATACTAAACATCAATACAGAGGGATGCAAATAAATACCGACATGTTTCGGATATACACGGCAATTCAATACCAGGGTGTATATGTTCCTTCTTCAAGGTAGGTATATAGGCTCGAGCAGTGTATTTAAATTTGAATCTATGATTCAAAAAGAGAAAACAATATATAAGGGTACAATATTTGGTTTTACAAAAAACATTGCGTGTTTAAGCATGATGCATGGCGTGCAAAAATAAACACTTGAGCAAGGAATTCCAATCAAATTATCGTTAGTATATACAATAAAGAAATGTAGAGAAAAAAAAAAGGGGTAATAATATTACTTACGTCTCACAAAAATCTTTTTCTGGCAACACGCAAGTATAGAATTGGATGTCTTTGGGTGAGCTCCATGGAATTTAGAAGATTCCAGTCCAACAAGTGATAAACAGTATATTTAATGATAAAACATTTAAGAGTTTGTATATGTTTCAAAAAGAGGGGGGGGGGAAAGAAATATATATGTATTAGCAAGCCCATCAAGTTGTTGGATGAACACAATAAGCAAATGCATATGTTGGACCTGGAAATGTTACATTAAAACACCAGACTAATTGTGTAATAGTATCCTTGTTCCAATTTACCATGCACAGCACGTCAAAGCTCACAAGGATGGGTCAGTGAACACCGGAGATTGCCCTGGAAGGCAAAAAAGATGGAATCAATTCTCATAGGGGGAGATAGTTTGCAAGAAAATGTTTTTATATATAAAGCAATAAATGTCGTTTCCCAGGGTTCCCTGGGTAAGCAATAAGTATGCTCTTACCTGCGGTAATGTCACAGTGCCACATAGATCTCATCAATACGGCGAGATCTAATGCAATTGTAGCTGACATTTAAATAGATCAGCTCATGGTCGACTGACCAATCAAACAGTGGGTGTAGGCACCAAAGGGGAGGAGCAAGGAAGGGGAATGATTCAGCAAAAGTGAAAAAATGGGTCCTCCCGAGTGACGTCTCATCGCCGAATCAGGACGATGTTCCGGGGACTGACATCATCCCTCGGTCAGCGCGGCGTCACCGCGCTCGATGTGCGCGCTGACGTCAGACGTCAACATGACCGCCGGCACGTAGGGCAGCGGGAGTGCTGAGCCAACCAGGCTCAATACGCATGCATACCAGGATCAAACGCTCGGAGGATCACCGGTCTGTCACGGCCACCAGATGGTGTATGGGGGAGAAAGAAGGGCCATAGGCAGTACCGGAGATCACTACCGATAGTGGAGCCCAGTGGCGGCAAACAAAAGGATGCCATCTGCATGTTGAACTACCGCTGAATACACCCTTGGAATGGGGGTGCTGCCCCATGGAACAAAAAGATCCATAGGGCTCCTACGTGCCGGGGAGCTTCGGCTAGCCACGCATGGAATTAGGAAAATTGCTTACCCTATGGAGTAAACATAATGAAGGTTTAAAGAAATGTGAAAAAGGGATAGATATATAGTGAACATTGTCATTAAATTTAGGTCCTTGAATGTTATTGTTGGAATTACATTCAATGTTTTCCTATGAGCTTACCCAATTACATATATGACATCCTGTGTATCTAAAAATACAATTAACACAAATGTTTAGGTATTTTGACAATTATTCAATACAGCCATATATATAGAGAGAGAATAATCCATAATATAATTAGCACATATTGGTATACTGTAATAGATACATAATGTCGCATCAAACATAATGCTCGAAAAGGAGAATAAATATTGCAAGCCATGCGGTAAAAAGATATAAATTATAAATGAATAAATAAATGAAAAAGAAAAAGAAAAGAATATGGTGATAATATGAAAAATAATAATAATAATAATGTGAAAAATAATAAGTAGGGATGGTTGTATGCTGAAATATATAGCAAGAAATAAAAAAACAGGGAGGGAAGGGGGGGGGGGGAAAGAAAAGTATACTGATTATTATATTAGTGTAACAAGTCTCTATCAAAGGTTCCAGATGTGAAACCGGGTAAAAACGGTTTGAAGTTAAAGGTTTGATTTAGTCCCGGGGGAGAGGTGGCATCCAAGGATGAGATCCATCTTAGCTCCCGCTGGAGGAGGAGCTTATCAAAGTCACCTCCTCAGGGGTCGAGATGCACTCGATCCAGGACCAATACCTGTACCTTGGGACATATACCAGCATGGGTTTCGAGGGCATGTCTGCCCCAAGTACTGTCAGGGTCGTTGTCTTTCATGGCCTTGAGGTGTCGATAGAGTCTCTGCCACAGTTTTTGAGTAGTTTTTCCTATATAAAAGCAATTGCAGCTGCAATTTATCAGGTAAACTACTCCTGAAGTTTGACAGTTAGCAAAATGCTTAGGGAAAAATTTGGTGCCATTAGGTAAGTAAATATCTTTGCCTGTATTCATATATTTGCAGTATGCGCAGGTGCCACACGGAAATGTTCCTCTATTTTTACATGGATCTCCCCTATTGGAGCCTCTAAATTCACTTTGGACGAGTATATCCCCAATTGAGGTTGCTCGTCTATATGTTATAGCTGGTTTTGGTGGCACAAGAGGTCCCACCACCGAGTCTGAGTTTAAAAGATGCCAAAACTTTCTACAAATATTATTAATATTTGTGTGATCATTTGAGTATGTGGTGATAATGCGATTATCAGTTTCATTAGGTTTTGTTATTTTGGGAGCTAGGAGTTCGTGTCGGCTTTTATTTTGAGTGTGGTTAAATGCTTTTTTGAGGCACTTGTGGCTGTAGCCACGTTCTAAAAGACGTTTTCTTAAATTGTTGGCTTCTCTTTTATAGTCCATGGGGTCAGAGCAGTTTCTCTTTATTCTTAGATATTGTCCATATGGGATGGATTCTATTAGTGGTTTTGGGTGAGAGCTGGATGAGTGTAAAATAGTGTTGCCAGCTGTAGGCTTGCGAAAAGGTTTTGAGGATAGCATGTTGTCATTATCCCTAAAAATTTCCACATCCAGGAATGTGATATTGTGTGGATCAGAAGTCATAGTAAATTTTCAATTAAATTTGTACATGTTCAAGGCTTGTAGACATTCATCAAGTAATTGTTGGGGGCCGTTCCATACGACGAGTATGTCATCGATGTACCTGTGCCACATGACAACGTGGCACAGGTACATCGAGAGGCCCTCGTCGGAAAAGATGGAACGTTCCCATTCCCCCAGGTACAGATTGGCGTAGCCAGGGGCACAACAGGTGCCCATGGCTACGCCCTGTACCTGGAGGAAAGCCCCACCATCGAAGGTAAAGACATTATGCTTCAGTATAAAGTCAAGTGCTGATATAATGAACTTGTTAAACAAATATTCATGATGGCTAGTCTGTAGAAGCACATTCTTGACGGAGGCTATACCTAAAGAGTGTGGTATAGAGCTGTATAGGGCCTCTACATCAATACTGACCAAAATTGATTTCTCAGGTATTTGAACCCCTTCGATGATGCGTAGTAAGTAGGGATGAGCTTCGTGTTCGAGTCGAACATACGTTCGACTCGAACATCGGCTGTTCGATCGTTCGACGAAGATCGAACGATTTGGGCCGTTCGCGCCAAATTCGAGTGACGCGAACGGCCCACAATGCACTACGCCATCGCAGTGTCATCCAGGCGCTGTGATTGGCCAAGCATGCACTGTGACCCCGCATGCTTGGCCAATCACAGCGCCGGCAGCGAGGAGAGCAATGATTGGCCACAGGCAGGATGCCTGTGGCCAATTATTGCTGAGGGTGTTTAGTACACGCCCCACACTATAAAAGGCCGCCAGCACGGCGGCCTAGTGTAGTGTGTTCCGGAGCAGGGATAGAGCAGCATAGGCAGGGACAGTGACTGTTATTTCTTTCTTGCTTAACCTGGATTCCTTTAGTTTAGGGAAAGAGAAGGATAGGTAGGGAGAGTGTCAGTGTGTTTTGTGCTTGTGCTATAGTGTGCTTAAAAAAAACATTTATTCTAGGGACAGAAAACTGTAGGTAGGGACAGTGTCAGTTTCTTTCACTCTGCAAGTCCTTGTTTCCAGGGACCTGGAAGGACAGTGAGTGAATTGTCCTTGTGCTATATTGTGCTTAAAAAAACATTTATTCTAGGGACAGAAAACTGTAGGTAGGGAGAGTGTCAGTTTCTTTCACTCTGCAAGTCCTTGTTTCCAGGGACCTGTAAGGACAGTGAGTGAATTGTCCTTGTGCTATATTGTGCTTAAAAAAAACATTTATTCTAGGGACAGAAAACTGTAGGTAGGGAGAGTGTCAGTTTATTTCACTCTGCAAGTCCTTGTTTCCAGGGACCTGGAAGGACAGTGAGTGAATTCTCCTTGTGCTATATTGTGCTTAAAAAAAACATTTATTCTAGGGACAGAAAACTGTAGGTAGGGACAGTGTCAGTTTCTTTCACTCTGCAAGTCCTTGTTTCCAGGGACCTGTAAGGACAGTGAGTGAATTGTCCTTGTGCTATATTGTGATTAAAAAAAACATTTTTTCTAGGGACAGAAAACTGTAGGTAGGGAGAGTGTTTTTTTTCTTTCACTCTGCAAGTCCTTGTTTCCAGGGACCTGTAAGGACAGTGAGTGAATTGTCCTTGTGCTATATTGTGCTTAAAAAAAACATTTATTCTAGGGACAGAAAACTGTAGGTAGGGAGAGTGTCAGTTTATTTCACTCTGCAAGTCCTTGTTTCCAGGGACCTGGAAGGACAGTGACTGAATTGTCCTTGTGCTATATTGTGATTAAAAAAAACATTTATTCTAGGGACAGAAAACTGTAGGTAGGGAGAGTGTCAGTTTATTTCACTCTGCAAGTCCTTGTTTCCAGGGACCTGGAAGGACAGTGAGTGAATTGTCCTTGTGTTATATTGTGATTAAAAAAAACATTTTTTCTAGGGACAGAAAACTGTAGGTAGGGAGAGTGTTTTTTTTCTTTCACTCTGCAAGTCCTTGTTTCCAGGGACCTGTAAGGACAGTGAGTGAATTGTCCTTGTGCTATATTGTGCTTAAAAAAAACATTTATTCTAGGGACAGAAAACTGTAGGTAGGGAGAGTGTCAGTTTATTTCACTCTGCAAGTCCTTGTTTCCAGGGACCTGGAAGGACAGTGAGTGAATTGTCCTTGTGTTATATTGTGATTAAAAAAAACATTTTTTCTAGGGACAGAAAACTGTAGGTAGGGAGAGTGTTTTTTTTCTTTCACTCTGCAAGTCCTTGTTTCCAGGGACCTGTAAGGACAGTGAGTGAATTGTCCTTGTGCTATATTGTGCTTAAAAAAAACATTTATTCTAGGGACAGAAAACTGTAGGTAGGGAGAGTGTCAGTTTATTTCACTCTGCAAGTCCTTGTTTCCAGGGACCTGGAAGGACAGTGAGTGAATTCTCCTTGTGCTATATTGTGCTTAAAAAAAACATTTATTCTAGGGACAGAAAACTGTAGGTAGGGACAGTGTCAGTTTCTTTCACTCTGCAAGTCCTTGTTTCCAGGGACCTGTAAGGACAGTGAGTGAATTGTCCTTGTGCTATATTGTGATTAAAAAAAACATTTTTTCTAGGGACAGAAAACTGTAGGTAGGGAGAGTGTTTTTTTTCTTTCACTCTGCAAGTCCTTGTTTCCAGGGACCTGTAAGGACAGTGAGTGAATTGTCCTTGTGCTATATTGTGCTTAAAAAAAACATTTATTCTAGGGACAGAAAACTGTAGGTAGGGAGAGTGTCAGTTTATTTCACTCTGCAAGTCCTTGTTTCCAGGGACCTGGAAGGACAGTGAGTGAATTGTCCTTGTGTTATATTGTGATTAAAAAAAACATTTTTTCTAGGGACAGAAAACTGTAGGTAGGGAGAGTGTTTTTTTTTCTTTCACTCTGCAAGTCCTTGTTTCCAGGGACCTGTAAGGACAGTGAGTGAATTGTCCTTGTGCTATATTGTGCTTAAAAAAAACATTTATTCTAGGGACAGAAAACTGTAGGTAGGGAGAGTGTCAGTTTATTTCACTCTGCAAGTCCTTGTTTCCAGGGACCTGGAAGGACAGTGAGTGAATTCTCCTTGTGCTATATTGTGCTTAAAAAAAACATTTATTCTAGGGACAGAAAACTGTAGGTAGGGACAGTGTCAGTTTCTTTCACTCTGCAAGTCCTTGTTTCCAGGGACCTGTAAGGACAGTGAGTGAATTGTCCTTGTGCTATATTGTGATTAAAAAAAACATTTTTTCTAGGGACAGAAAACTGTAGGTAGGGAGAGTGTCAGTTTATTTCACTCTGCAAGTCCTTGTTTCCAGGGACCTGGAAGGACAGTGAGTGAATTGTCCTTGTGCTATATTGTGATTAAAAAAAACATTTATTCTAGGGACAGAAAACTGTAGGTAGGGAGAGTGTCAGTTTATTTCACTCTGCAAGTCCTTGTTTCCAGGGACCTGGAAGGACAGTGACTGAATTGTCCTTGTGCTATATTGTGATTAAAAAAAACATTTATTCTAGGGACAGAAAACTGTAGGTAGGGAGAGTGTCAGTTTATTTCACTCTGCAAGTCCTTGTTTCCAGGGACCTGGAAGGACAGTGAGTGAATTGTCCTTGTGTTATATTGTGATTAAAAAAAACATTTTTTCTAGGGACAGAAAACTGTAGGTAGGGAGAGTGTTTTTTTTCTTTCACTCTGCAAGTCCTTGTTTCCAGGGACCTGTAAGGACAGTGAGTGAATTGTCCTTGTGCTATATTGTGCTTAAAAAAAACATTTATTCTAGGGACAGAAAACTGTAGGTAGGGAGAGTGTCAGTTTATTTCACTCTGCAAGTCCTTGTTTCCAGGGACCTGTAAGGACAGTGAGTGAATTGTCCTTGTGCTATATTGTGCTTAAAAAAAACATTTTTTCTAGGGACAGAAAACTGTAGGTAGGGAGAGTGTTTTTTTTCTTTCACTCTGCAAGTCCTTGTTTCCAGGGACCTGTAAGGACAGTGAGTGAATTGTCCTTGTGCTATATTGTGCTTAAAAAAAACATTTATTCTAGGGACAGAAAACTGTAGGTAGGGAGAGTGTCAGTTTATTTCACTCTGCAAGTCCTTGTTTCCAGGGACCTGGAAGGACAGTGAGTGAATTCTCCTTGTGCTATATTGTGCTTAAAAAAAACATTTATTCTAGGGACAGAAAACTGTAGGTAGGGACAGTGTCAGTTTCTTTCACTCTGCAAGTCCTTGTTTCCAGGGACCTGTAAGGACAGTGAGTGAATTGTCCTTGTGCTATATTGTGATTAAAAAAAACATTTTTTCTAGGGACAGAAAACTGTAGGTAGGGAGAGTGTCAGTTTATTTCACTCTGCAAGTCCTTGTTTCCAGGGACCTGGAAGGACAGTGAGTGAATTCTCCTTGTGCTATATTGTGCTTAAAAAAAACATTTTTTCTAGGGACAGAAAACTGTAGGTAGGGACAGTGTCAGTTTCTTTCACTCTGCAAGTCCTTGTTTCCAGGGACCTGTAAGGACAGTGAGTGAATTGTCCTTGTGCTATATTGTGATTAAAAAAAACATTTTTTCTAGGGACAGAAAACTGTAGGTAGGGAGAGTGTCAGTTTCTTTCACTGTGAAAGTCCTTGTTTCAAGGGACAGAGAAGGACACCTGAAGGTAGCCCTTATTGCTTTTTTCCCATCTCCCTGCAGGCCATCTATTAGAATGTCTGGAAGGCAAACAAGGAGAGGCAGACAGTCAGGAGGCAATAAAAGAGGGCAAGCAGGCTCTGTGTCTGGGGGCAACAGTGCTGGTCGTGGACGCGGTGCATTGTCATCAGCACATGGCCATGGGACACGCTTGTCCTTCTTTTCGGCAGCTGGACATGTTGAGCCACATCATGCCGAAGACTTGGTAGAGTGGATGACCAAGCCCTCCTCCTCCTCCTCATCCTCTCTCACCCAGGCTCAGGGTACTGGAAAAGCAGCTGCCAAAGCGTCGTCTTCCCTGGTATCAATGTCAGACAAATCATCAGTCACTCCTTCCCTAGACCCACCATGTCCTCCTCCTGAGGAGTCCCCCGAACTGTTTCAGCACAGTGTTGGGTACATGCTCCAGGAGGATGCCCAGCGTTTCGAAGGGTCTGATGATGAAACCCAGCTAGAGGAAGGCAGTAGCGTGAGAGCAGACAGAGGGGATGCTCAAGAAGGACACCAATCTGGCAGTCATGTTCCAGCAGCTGCAGCATACTGCCAGATTGGCTCCAGTGATGAGGAGGGAGGGGATGATGAGGTCACTGACTCCACGTGGGTGCCTAATAGGAGAGAGGAGGAGGAGGAGGATGAGGAGGAGGCACATCTCCAACGAGGCAGGATGCCCTTTGGTGGCCAGCGTAAGGGCAGTACACCGACGGAATCACACCGCAGAGCTCCGCCTGTGCAGGGCGCTGCCTCTGCCCGTCATTCAAAAAGTTCTTTGGTGTGGGCCTTTTTTGAGGCTAGTGCATCAGATCGCACAGCTGCTGTTTGCAACATATGTCTCAAGCGTATATCGCGTGGCCAAAACATCAGCCGCTTGGGTACCACATGCCTGACCAGACATATGTTGACCTGCCATGCAGCTCGTTGGCAAGCCTACCTCAAAGACCCACACCAAAGAACAAAGCGGACCTCTCCTTGCACCGCATCAGCTGGGATCTCCAACCCCACTATAACTTCAGTCCTCTCTGAAACATGCACTGAGAGGAATGAAGGTGTAGAATTAGGTGTGTCACAGCCAAGTACTTGCGCCCACTCTGCTAGCAGTACACCGACGTCCGATTCTAGCAGGCAAATTTCCCTGCCCCAGCTGCTGGACCGTCGAAAGAAGTTCACTCCCAGCCATCCACTTGCCCAGCGGTTGAATGCTAGCTTGGCTAAATTGCTAGCGCTTCAACTGCTGCCTTTTCAGTTGGTAGACTCGGCCCCCTTCCGTGAGTTTGTGCAATGTGCAGTTCCTCAGTGGCAGGTTCCCAAACGCCACTTTTTCTCACGGAAGGCTATTCCGGCTCTCTACCGGCATGTGGAAGGCAATGTCTTGGCCTCGCTGGACAGGGCGGTCAGCGGTAAGGTGCATATTACCGCTGACTCATGGTCCAGCAGGCATGGACAGGGACGTTACCTTTCTTTCACGGCCCATTGGGTCACTCTTTTGGCAGCTGGGAAGGATTCAGGACAAGGTGCAGTAGTGTTGGAGGTTGTCCCACCGCCACGCCTCCAAAATGCTACTACTGGTTGTGACACACCTCTCTCCTCCACCCCCTCCTCTTCTTCTTCCTCCATGGCCTCTTCCTGTGGTTTGTCCTATGAACCAGCGGTGCTCCGTAGCCGTTCACGGGGCTACGCAAGTACGCAGGCAAAAAGATGCCATGCCGTGCTTGCGCTGGTGTGTTTGGGGGACAGAAGCCACACTGGGGCAGAGGTCCTGTCTGCTCTGCAGGGCCAGGCCGAGAGGTGGTTGACGCCACGCCAGCTTAAGCCAGGAATGGTGGTTTGCGACAATGGCACCAACCTCCTCTCCGCCCTCCGACAGGGACAACTGACCCATGTGCCCTGTGTGGCTCACGTCCTTAACCTGGTGGTGCAGCGCTTCTTGGGCAGGTACCCGGGCTTACAGGATGTCCTGAGGCAGGCCAGGAAAGTCTGTGTGCATTTCCGCAGATCTTATAATGCCAGTGCTCGCCTGGCTGAGCTGCAAAAGGAGTTGAACCTGCCCAAGAACCGCCTTATATGTGACATGCCCACCAGGTGGAACTCAACGTTGGCCATGCTGCAGCGGCTGCACACGCAGCAGAGGGCCATCAATGAGTACCTGTGCGACTACGGCACCAGGACAGGGTCAGGGGAGCTTGGTTTTTTTTCTCCACGCCAGTGGGGCATGATCAGGGATGCATGCACTGTCCTGGCACCATTTGAGGAGGCCACGAGGATGGTGAGCAGTGACAGTGCATGCATCAGTGACACTGTACCTCTTGTCCACCTGTTGGAGCACACGCTGCGTGGAATAATGGACAGGGCACTTGAGGCAGAACAGAGGCAGGAAGAGGAGGACTTCCTTGCCTCTCAAGGCCCCCTTTACCCAGACAGTGTTCCTTCTGTCCCACCCATCGCACAGGAAGAGGAGGAGGAGGAGGAGGAGGAGGAGGAGGATTGTGTCAGCATGGAGGTGGAGGCTGGCACTCAGCATCATCAGCAGCAGTCTTTTAGGGATGATTTACAGTCCCAAGAAACCAGTGGACTTGTACGTGGCTGGGAGGAGGTGGCTGCGGATCATGTCGTCCTTAGTGACCCAGAGGACTCCGGAGCGAATGCCTCAGCAAACCTACGCTGCATGGCCTCCCTGATCCTGCAAAGTCTGCGGAAGGATCCTCGTATTCTTCGGATCAAGGAGAGGGACCATTACTGGCTGGCCACTCTCCTTGATCCACGGTACAAGGGTAAGGTTGCGGACCTTATGTTACCGTCGCAGAGGGAGCAGAGGATGAGACAACTCCGGGAGGCCTTGCAGAAAGGTCTGTGCAACGCGTTCCCAGAGACTGGGAGGTTGCAAACTCCTGGTCCTGGACAACGAGTTGCTGAGGCTTCGGCCAGTCAAAGAAGGAGCGGTGGGGAAGGTGGCCGTCTGACCGATGCGTTCAGACAATTCTTTAGTCCGCAGCCCCAAAGTATGATCGGTTCCAGCAACCATCGCCAGCGTCTGATAAACATGGTGCAGGAATATCTAGGGGCAAGGTCAGACTTGGACACCTTCCCCACCGAAAATCCTCTGGCTTACTGGGTCTTGAGGATGGATCACTGGCCAGAGCTTGCACAGTATGCAATTGAGCTACTGGCCTGTCCTGCATCCAGCGTTCTTTCGGAACGCACATTCAGTGCTGCTGGAGGATTTGTCACGGATCACAGGGTGCGCCTGTCCACCGACTCGGTTGATCGACTGACTTTCATCAAGATGAACCAGTCTTGGATCACCACCAGCTACCACACACCTGATGCTGATATAACAGACTAATTGATTTTAACATGTCACATCCCTTCAAGACTGATGCTGATGCTGAGTGCCTGTGCTGTTATGTTGACTGGCTATCCTCCTCCTCCGAGTCCTCAATGATACGATTGATGATGATAGCTTGTAAGATCATTTTTGTTTATGGGTGCCGCCACCAGTGCCTAACGCCCAATTTTTCAGCCCCTGTTTAACAGGGGCGTGTAATTACAATTTTTGAAGCAATACTTTGCAACAGGGCTCATTGCTGTGCTCCAAGTACAGTATCTGTGAGGAGTTGCAGTGTTGTGCCACCAGTGCCTAACGCCCAATTTTTCAGCCCCTGTTTAACAGGGGCGTGTAATTACAATTTTTGAAGCAATACTTTGCAACAGGGCTCATTGCTGTGCTCCAAGTACAGTATCTGTGAGGAGTTGCAGTGTTGTGCCACCAGTGCCTAAGGCCCAATTTTTCAGACCCTGTTTAACAGGGGCGTGTCATTACAATTTTTGAAGCAATACTTTGCAACAGGGCTCATTGGTGTGCTCCAAGTACAGTATCTGTGAGGAGTTGCAGTGTTGTGCCACCAGTGCCTAAGGCCCAATTTTTCAGCCCCTGTTTAACAGGGGCGTGTCATTACAATTTTTGAAGCAATACTTTGCAACAGGGCTCATTGCTGTGCTCCAAGTACAGTATCTGTGAGGGGTTGCAGTGTTGTGCCACCAGTGCCTAAGGCCCAATTTTTCAGCCCCTGTTCAACAGGGGCATGTAATTACAATTCTTGATCTAATAATTCACAGCAGGGCCCATTGCTGCACCCACCAAGAGTAACTGTCAGGGCTTACAGTGTTGTGGCACCAGCACCACCATCAAAGGCCCAATTTTTACTACCACTGTTCAACAATTATATGTAATTAAAATTCCTGATATAATAGTTGACAGCAGGGCGTTCCAGCACCAACCAAGAGTAACTGTGAGTGCTTACAGTGTTGTGCCAACACCAACAACTAAGGGGCCTATTTCTGCAGAGTATATACGGCAGGTCCCTGCTTTCAAACATCCAACTTACAAACGACTCCTACTTGCAAACGCAAGAAGACAACAGGAAGTGAGAGGAAATCTACCACTAGGAAGGAAAATTCTCTCCTGTAAGAATAAATATGGGAGAAAGGTGTCTCCTCTGTACTGATGCTTTATCAGCAATCCTTGTTTCAAGAAAAACACCACATTTCAAAAACAGTTGTCATTGGGACGGAAAGTGAGGTGAAATGTTCTGAACAGGGGCACAGACAGCAAAACAAATGTTACAGGGGTGATAACCCTTACCTATGTTTTCCAAAAAGTTTAAAAATAGATTTTGGGTCTGGAGCTACACTTCAACAATGTACCTGTTCAAAATTACAAACAGACTCTACATAAGAACAAACCTACAGTCCCTGTCTTGTATGCACCGCCTGTATAGGGCTGTTCAGAGTATATAGGGCCTTTTTTATTTTATGTGCGGGGTTCCCCTTAATATCCATACAAGACCCAAAGGGGCTGGTAATGGGCTGGGGTAGGGGGGGGGTCATGGGGTAGCTATGCCATTTTTCTTAAAGAATTTCATCCATATTACCGGGACCAGACATTACATTAAAGCCGCAAGCAGTTTTAAATGGCTTTTTTTTCCTTTAGAAGTGTCATTTTGTGCAGGGACAGTTCTAAACACGGGAAACACGTGGCACTTCACAGGCATACTTTAGACACCCCCCAGGTACGATATTTAAAGGAATATTTGACTTTTTTTTTTTCACTTTATGCATCATTAAAATGACTGCTCCCGAAAAACGACCGTTTTTAAAACTTCTTTTTGCATTGATACATGTCCCCTGGTGCAGAACCCGGGTTCCCAAACCCTTTTTAGGACAATAACATGCATAATAGTTGTTATAATTAGCACTTTAGAATTCGAACGTTCGCATCCATTGTATTTAATAGGGTTCTAATGTTCGTTCGAACTTTCGGTCCGTTCGCGGGTTCTGGTGCGAACCGAACCCGGGGGTGTTCGGCTCATCACTAGTAGTAAGTGAAGAGTATCACGTACATAGGAAGGTAAACAGGAGACGAAAGGTTTTAGATGTTCGTCTACCAGACGGGATAAGTTTTCAGTAATTGCACCGTTCCCTGATATTATAGGGCGACCGGGGGGGTTTTGTGCATTTTTGTGAATTTTGGGAAGGGAGTAAAAGGTGGGAATTTTTGGAAATGGAGTACGTATGAAATCCAATGTCTGCTTCGAGATAATTTTATTCCGGAATGCTGTGTCAGCCAGGTCATGAAATTTGAGATTATAAGCTTTAATAACGTCTCTGCTTACAGGACGATACCAATCCAAATTACTTAAGATATCTAAGCACATTTGTTTATAGTGATCGTTGTTCATTAACACTATATTTCCTCCTTTATCTGAGGATTTGATGGTTATATTATGATTGTCGGATACGTTTTTTAGAGCAATTTTCTCTTTCTGAGTAAGACTAATGTGGCCTGGTGACACAGGATCGAGAGTTTGAATCTTGCGGCAGACATTTTTCAAAAAATTGGAGACACCTTGATTGGAGCTGGGGGCTGGGTATAATGACGAGTTTTTTTAAGGGATGACTTTGTAGTGGTAAATTTATCTGAAGTACATAGATTGGGGTTGGCCAAAAGAGAGTCCAAGTCCACAGTATCTATTAGATCGGTGGATTCATTTTCCGTCAATAGGGATTTTAGATTTTCAGTGCTTGTCTTTCACTGAAAGTGTGAAAGTCTTGAGCGTCTGGGTCTGTTTTTTCAAACATACTTTGAAGAAGTAGTTTTCTAGTGTATAGGTGTAGGTCTTTGATGACCTCAAATTTATCCAAAGGTTTATTTGGACAAAAGGTAAGTCCCTTTGATAGCACTGAGACTTCATCCAAAGTGAGGGGATGTGTGGATAAGTTAATAATGTTGAAGGGTGAGGTGACTAAATGGGTCATTCGGGTGGGGTGGGGGTTGACGGGACCTGTGAGTTTCCCTGGTTTCTAGAAAACATAGGGGGAACTCTGGGAGTGACAAAGGTATTGTTGGTACCTCCTGTTGTAATTCCTGTGCCTACATTAGTGCTTTCCAAAGTTGTTGTAGTTGAGGTGCTAGGAATAGTGGACGGAGTGGTCCGTGGGTGTTGTTTAGGTGGACGTTTGTGTGGGTGAGTGCTAGTTGGGTTATCAAAGTCTCAGCTACGTTTAGGCTGTCTTGAGCGTTTGGGTTTGAAGGATGTGCGTGACATGTTAGAGGATACCGAAGAGGTATCAGATATGTCTGAGCGAACTTGTTGTTGGGGTTAATTTTTGCGCGGAAATCTAGAATTGTTGTTCTGAAACCATTTATAAGCCCGCCCTTCCGACTCATCCCGTCTGGTAGACGAACGTCTAAGACCTTTCGTCTCCTGTTTACCTTCCTATGTACGTGATACTCTTCACTTACTACGCATCATCGAAGGGGTTCAAATACCTGAGAAATCAGTTTTGGTCAGTATTGATGTAGAGGCCCTATACAGCTCTATACCACACTCTTTAGGTATAGCCTCCGTCAAGAATGTGCTTCTACAGACTAGCCATCATGAATATTTGTTTAACAAGTTCATTATATCAGCACTTGACTTTATACTGAAGCATAATGTCTTTACCTTCGATGGTGGGGCTTTCTTCCAGGTACAGGGCGTAGCCATGGGCACCTGTTGTGCCCCTGGCTACGCCAATCTGTACCTGGGGGGAATGGGAACGTTCCATCTTTTCCGACGAGGGCCTCTCGATGTACCTGTGCCACGTTGTCATGTGGTACAGGTACATCGATGACATACTCATCGTATGGAACGGCCCCCAACAATTACTTGATGAATGTCTAAAAGCCTTGAACATGAACAAACTTAATTTAAAATTTACTATGACTTCTGATCCACACAATATCACATTCCTGGATGTGGAAATTTTTAGGGATAATGACAACATGCTATCCTCAAAACTTTTTCGCAAGCCTACAGCTGGCAACACTATTTTACACTCATCCAGCTCTCACCCAAAACCACTAATAGAATCCATCCCATATGGACAATATCTGAGGCCTCGTACACACGACCGATTTTTCTCGGCAAGAACCAGCAAGAAACTTGCTGGCAGAGAGGTCTTGCCGAGTAAATCGGTCGTGTGTACGCTGCTAGCGGGTTTCTCGTCGAGAAAACCGACAAGAAACCTTGACGAGAAAATAGAGAACCTGCTCTCTATTTTCTCGTCGAGATTCTCCTCGGCATGTTTCTCGACGAGAAAAGTGAGTGTGTGTACACTTACCTGTCCGCCCGGAAGCCCGCGCATGTTCAAAATGAATTTGACGCATGCGCGGTAGCTTCCTAGGCATACGTAGGGTATACCAAGATGGCGGCGACGGCATCGAATGTGACGAGCGCATGCTCGACGTAGTCGATGACGTCACCGCGTACACTCCTTTCAAAGAACCGCGGGTTCTTTGAAACGAGCGTGTGTACACTCGGCCGGGACAAGTTTCTTGTCCAAGAATCTCGTCTAAAAAAACGACATGTTTTTTTCAACGAGAATCTCGGCCGTGTGTACGAGGCCTAAGAATAAAGAGAAACTGCTCTGACCCCATGGACTATAAAAGAGAAGCCAACAATTTAAGAAAACGTCTTTTAGAATGTGGCTACAGCCACAAGTGCCTCAAAAAAGCATTTAAGCGCACTCAAAATAAAAGCCGACACGAACTCCTAGCTCCCAAAATAACAAAACCTAATGAAACTGATAATCGCATTATCACCACATACTCAAATGATCACACAAATATTAATAATATTTGTAGAAAGTTTTGGCATCTTTTAACCTCAGACCCGGTGGTGGGACCTCTTGTGCCACCAAAACCAGCTATAACATATAGACGAGCAACCTCAATTGGGGATATACTCGTCCAAAGTGAATTTAGAGGCTCCAATAGGGGAGATCCATGTAAAAATAGAGGAACATTTCCGTGTGACGCCTGCGCATACTGCAAATAATAGGATTTTTATAACAGCTTACCTGTAAAATCCTTTTCTTGGAGTACATCACGGGACACAGAGCGGCATAGTCATTACTATGTGGGTTATATAGATACCTTCAGGTGCTGGCACTGGCAACTTCCAAAACCGGAAGTACCCTCCCCTATATAAGCCCCTCCCATCCGGGAGCACCTCAGTTTTGTAGCAAAGCAATAAGTGTCCCCAAAGAGGGGTGGGAGCTCTGTGTCCCGTGATGTACTCCAAGAAAAGGATTTTACAGGTAAGCTGTTATAAAAATCCTATTTTCTTTCTCGTACATCACGGGACACAGAGCGGCATAGTCATTACTATGTGGGATGTCCTAAAGCAATGCCCAATGAGGGGGGGGGGTACACCATACATAAGCTGAGCGCTATCAGACATGAGGATCTTTTGCGGCCTGCAACACACTGCGCCCAAAGGCGACATCCTTCTGACTTCTAACGTCCACCTGGTAGAACCTAGTAAACGTGTGTACTGAAGACCATGTTGCGGCCTTACATATCTGAGCCAGGGAGGCCTGGTGATGCACTGCCCATGAAGTTCCAACTGCTCTCGTGGAGTGCGCCCTAACTTTGAACGGAGGCGGTCTCCTTCTCAAGCCATAGGCTTGCATTATGACCTGTCGAATCCACTTGGCTAAAGTAGATTTTGACGCTGCCTGACCCCTTCTGGGGCCTTCCGGCAAAATAAACAAAGTATCCGTTCTGCGAATCTGAGCAGTGGCTTTTAGATAAGCTTTAACTGCTCTTACTACATCCAAAGAATGCAATAACTTTTCCTCTACCGAACTAGGCTTGGGGAAAAAGGAAGGAAGAACCACATCTTGGTTCAAATGAAACCTCGATACCACCTTAGGAAGAAAGGCTGGATGAGGACGTAACACTACTCTGTCCTTATGGATAACCAGATATGGCTCTTTACAGGACATAGCTGCTAATTCCGACACTCTTTTAGCCGAACAAATGGCTACTAGAAAAATCAATTTCCTGGTGAGAAGAACCAGGGAAATATGCTGTAATGGTTCAAATGGTTGTTTCTGTAGAACCGACAGAACCAGGTTTAAGTCCCATGGACATATGGGAATATTAACCGGAGGGCTAAGACGCACCACTCCTTGTATAAAGGCTTTTACTAGTGAATGCGAAGCCAAGGGCCTTTGAAAAAATATTGACAAGGCCGAAATCTGACCCTTGATAGTACTCAAGGCAAGCTTCCTATCTACAGCCCATTGTAGGAAGTCCAGAATCCTACCTATTACGTACTTACGTGGATGCCATTTCTTGGCTTCACAGCAGGCGATGTACGCCTTCCAGATTCTATAGTAGATCTGCCTGGATACCGGCTTCCTGGCATTGATCATGGTAGATACCACAGGATTAGAGAGCCCTCTCTTTTTTAGAATGTGGGCTTCAATAGCCAGGCCGTCAAACCTAGGGCTGGTAAGGAAGGGTGGTATATCGGTCCTTGCAAAAGCAGGTCCGGACGATGTGGGAGGGTCCAAGGACTCCCCACAGACATTTTTACAATCTCCGCGTACCATGCTCTTCGGGGCCACGCTGGAGCCACCAGAATCACTGGTTTCTTTTCTACCCTGATTCTGCGGAGTAATCGAGGTAACAATTTGTGGCGGTGGGAATGCATATATCAGCTTGAACTGATCCCAAGGGAACACTAGGGCATCCGAGCCGCAAGCTAGGGGATCCCTTGTCCAAGAGACAAACCTGTCCACTTTTGCGTTGAATCTGGATGCTAGCAGATCTACATCCGGTGTTCCCCACCGCTGACATATTGTCCGGAAAACCTCGGGATGAAGGGACCATTCCTCTGGGCATAATTGTTGGCGACTTAGAAAGTCCGCCTTCCAATTCTCCACTCCTGGAATGAATACCGCAGATATGGCTGGGACATATCCTTCTGCCCATTTCAGGATGCAATTTACTTCCCTCTGGGCTGCACGACTCCTGGTGCCACCCTGATGATTGATATATGCCACTGCCGTGGCATTGTCCGATTGAATTCTGACAGGGGACCCTTGGAGTTTGGATGTCCATGCTACTAGGGCATACCGGGCTGCTCGTATCTCTAAGAGATTGATGGGCAGGGCCTTTTCTGCATCCGACCATCTGCCCTGGAGAGACCATTGCTCCAGTACTGCTCCCCAGCCTATAAGGCTGGCATCTGTAGTGACCACCTTCCAAGAAATCGGACTGAAGGATTTCCCTTTTTCCAGATTCTGGGGAACCAACCACCAACGGAGGCTCTTGCGAACGGAAGGGGACAAGGACATTGGTAAGTCAACTTTTTTGTTCCAGGCTGACAGTATGGCCCTTTGCAAATTCCTTGAATGGAATTGACCGTAGGGTACTGCTTCGAATGATGCCACCATTTTTCCCAGCAGCCTCATGCACAGGCGTATGGATGGCTGTCTTTTTGTACCCACTAGGTGGATCAAATCTCTCAAAGACGACCCCTTTTCTTGAGGCAAGAAAATTTTTCTCTGGTCTGAATCCAGCCTTAGCCCCAAGTATTCCAGACTTTTGACTGGTTTTAGGGCTGACTTGTCTCGGTTGATAATCCAACCGTGATATTCCAGATACTCGATTGTCTCATGAACAACCACTTCTAGTTTTTCCACTGAGTGGTCTATCAGCAACAAGTCGTCTAGATATGCCATTATCGTTACACCTCGTGTTCTTAGATTGGCCAATAATGGGGCCAGAATTTTTGTGAACACTCGTGGTGCTGTGGCCAGACCGAAGGGTAAGGCTCTGAATTGAAAATGGCGCCCTTCTACCGCAAAGCGTAGAAATTTTTGGTGGGCTGGAAAGATGGGAATGTGCAAATAAGCATCTTTGATGTCGATCGAGGCTAACCATTCCTCCCCTTGTAGGGCAGTGGCCACCGATCGGATCGACTCCATCCGGAAAGTCCTGATATGTAGGAATTTGTTTAGCCCTTTTAGATTTAATATGGGCCTCACGTCCCCGTTTGGCTTCGGAACTGTAAAGAGGTTTGAGTAAAACCCGAACCCCCATTCTTCCAGGGGAACCTCTATAATTACTGCTTGGAGCAATAATTGTTCTAGTGCCAACAGGAGGGATCCTCTCTTCTGGGGATCCCTTGGCACGTTTGACCTTATAAAATGGGAAGGAGGGGAGTCTTTTAACTCCAATTTGTATCCCAGACTTACTGCGGAGAGCACCCATCTGTCTCTGATCGTGTCCCGCCAGGTCTCTGTGAACAACTGAAGTCTTCCCCCCACCCGATTGAGTGGGGGCAACCCTTCATGCATTTGACTTTGGGGGAGGTTTTGTACCTCTCCTGATCCAGGGCTTCTTGTTACCCTGCAATTGTCCCTGATTTTTACCTCCGGATTTGACCGAGGAGGCCGTCGGAACTGTTTCACAGCCGATGTCCTAGGGACTGGAGAAGCAGGCCTCTTAAAAGAGGGACCTCTAACTCTGTTTTTAACCGGCAAAAGTGTACTTTTACCGCTGGAAATTTTCTGGATATATTTGTCCAGGTCTTCCCCGAATAAGCGTTCACCATGAAATGGGAAGCTGACCAGCAATTTTTTACAGGGAGCTTCAGCAGACCAGTTTTTGAGCCACAGAAGCCTGCGCATATGTACTACAGATAGCGTAAGGCGGGAGGCCTGATGGATTGAATCCTTTATAGCGTCCACCGCAAAGCGTAAGGCTCTAGGTAGATCAGCTAGGGCAAGAGCCTGCTGATCTGGCAAGTCCCTTAAGACCTGTTTCAACTGATCCTTCACTGCTTGGCAGACCCCAATAGCTGCCACTGCTGGTTGTGTCACCAAGCCTGCTGTAGCAAAAGCAGATTTTAATAAGGACTCTAATTTTTTATCTATTGGGTCCTTGAACATTTGGACATTATCCACTGGACATGTCAGTGATTTATTCACACGAGAGATGGCTGCGTCCACTGTAGGGACCCTCCATTTTTTGATGAACTTATCCTCCATGGGATAGACCACCTGAAATCTCTTGGGAGGAGTAAATATTTTATCAGGATGCTCCCAATCCTGGTAAATGAGCCCTTCCAGTAAAGGATGGATCGGAAAGGAACAAACAGTCTGGGGAGCTTTTAGCGACCCCAACGAGGAGACAGAAGTGGATGATGGCTCCGCAAGGGGCATTTTAAATGCTGATCGGACCATGTTAGTCAGGGACTGAACCCATAATCTTTCAGCATGTGATGCTGAGAATGGCTCTTCCACTGTTGATTCCTCTACAACAGAATCGACCTCATCCTGATCCCCTTCAGGTAGGTCGATCCCTGTATGGGACTGTTGCTCCGCTAACAGGCACTCTGAGGGAGGAGACGGAGATCGAGCGCTTTTTCCCTGTAACAGGGAAGCAGCGATCAATGCTGACAATCTCTCTTCCAGCCCTCCCAGAGCTGAGGAAAAAACCTCCTCTGTTACATACACAGGAGCAGGTGAACTGAGGACAGCCACAGTACCAGGTACTCCTGAGGGTGCTCTACGGTCACTAACCTATGATTCTTCAGGGGAGATTGGTGCAGCATGCCCAAGATCCTCAGAGCCCGATGGAGACCCCCTATGCTTCCTGGGATTTTTAGTCCCGGAGTTTTTAGACGGCATATTCCTAAGCCCAAAGCTGAGGTATTCCAGACGAAATACACCACTTACTGACAATAGTCTAGCAAAATTGCTGCTATAAAAACAGTTGGTGTCTACTAATGTGCCTTTCTATGGGGATGCCTGCATCAACCGCTTGCTGTATGCCTTTTTTAAATGTTGCCAGCTCTGTCTCTGCACTCCATAGCCAGCTCACAACACATAATTGTGCTTTTTAACATGCTGGGACGCCTGCACATGCGCAGAAGCGCTGCGGCGCGCACAGAGCGTCATCCCCCAAGCTCCGCCCCCTTTCCCAGCTCACCTCTATATATAGAGGCGCGTGCACGCGCCCGCGCGCAGGCACGTGCGCCTTCGGCGCTCTTTTTTGAAAAGGGAAACTAGGGACAAGAGACAGGGCCCCTTTTGCCACAGGCCGGGGGATGGACGAGCATTGCAACATGGCAGAGGAAGCAGTTTCCCACAAGAGAACTCACCATCTGCCTGGACTTGCTCTGATGAAAAGAAACTAGTCCACATGACAAGAAATGTTCCACAGCGGCCTCTAGGGGATTAACACAGGTACCGCAGTCTATATATTTTTTTTTTTTCTTGACCACTATTAAAATTATTACATTTTTTAGTAGTTACAGGCATGCATAAATATTTAGCGGGAATACCGTTAGGTAACAGGCAGAAAGACATATTAGGCTTGGGGGTCCCCTCAATAGAACCAAGTTCCTGAGGGGCCCCCACTTACCTTTTCCCTGCCGCAGGACTCTGTTTGGTCCACAGAAGCCCAAACTTCACCTATCACGGCAGGCATTGTAATTAAACGTTCAGGGACCGGGTTCCCAAGGATTCCACTCCCCTGGACCTGTATAGCACCCTGCACAGAAAACATCTTGGTCGTGGGTATGACCAGAGCTCTGGATCCCAGGGTCCAGCTCTCCTAAGAGAAGCATTACAGGCAAAACCTTGCTCTTCTCTGCAAGGCCCGGGTACCGACCGTTTAGCTATGAAGCTTTTTTGGTCGGATCCGGAATAGCTTACTGAGGCCCAAAAGAACCTGTACGCAAGCTCAGTGAAAAACACATGTTACTTCTTGGCCAACACCTTAGACACTGGCAAAAAAACTGAGGTGCTCCCGGATGGGAGGGGCTTATATAGGGGAGGGTACTTCCGGTTTTGGAAGTTGCCAGTGCCAGCACCTGAAGGTATCTATATAACCCACATAGTAATGACTATGCCGCTCTGTGTCCCGTGATGTACGAGAAAGAAATATGAATACAGGCAAAGATATTTACTTACCTAATGGCACCAAATTTTTCCCTAAGCATTTTGCTAACTGTCAAACTTCAGGAGTAGTTTACCTGATAAATTGCAGCTGCAATTGCTTTTATATAGGAAAAACTACTCAAAAACTGTGGCAGAGACTCTATCGACACCTCAAGGCCATGAAAGACAACGACCCTGACAGTACTTGGGGCAGACATGCCCTCGAAACCCATGCTGGTATATGTCCCAAGGTACAGGTATTGGTCCTGGATCGAGTGCATCTCGACCCCCGAGGAGGTGACTTTGATAAGCTCCTCCTCCAGCGGGAGCTAAGATGGATCTCATCCTTGGATGCCACCTCTCCCCTGGGACTAAATCAAGCCTTTAACTTCAAACCGTTTTTACCCGGTTTCACATCTGGAACCTTTGATAGAGACTTGTTACACTAATATAATAATCAGTATACTTTTCTTCCCCCCCCCCCCCTTCCCTCCCTGTGTTTTTATTTCATGCTATATATTTCAGCATACAACCATCCCTACTTATTATTTTTCACATTATTATTATTATTATTTTTCATAATATCACCATATTCTTTTCTTTCTCTTTTTCATTTATTTATTCATTTATTATTTATTTTTATATCTTTTTACCGCATGGCTTGCAATATTTATTCTCCTTTTCGAGCATTATGTTTGATGCGACATTATGTATCTATTACAGTATACCAATATGTGATAATTATATTATGGATTATTCTCTCTATATATATATATGGCTGTATTGAATAATTGTCAAAATACCTAAACATTTGTGTTAATTGTATTTTTAGATACACAGGATGTCATATATGTAATTGGGTAAGCTCATAGGAAAACATTGAATGTAATTCCAACAATAACATTCAAGGACCTAAATTTAATGATAATGTTCACTATATATCTATCCCTTTTTCACATTTCTTTAAACCTTCATTATGTTTACTCCATAGGGTAAGCAATTTTCCTAATTCCATGCGTGGCTAGCCGAAGCTCCCCGGCACGTAGGAGCCCTATGGATCTTTTTGTTCCATGGGGCAGCACCCCCATTCCAAGGGTGTATTCAACGGTAGTTCAACATGCATATGGCATCCTTTTGTTTGCCGCCACTGGGCTCCACTATCGGTAGTGATCTCCGGTACTGCCTATGGCCCTTCTTTCTCCCCCATACACCATCTGGTGGCCGTGACAGACCGGTGATCCTCCGAGCATTTGATCCTGGTACGCATGCGTATTGAGCCTGGTTGGCTCAGCACTCCCGCTGCCCTACGTGCCGGCGGTCATGTTGACGTCTGACGTCAGCGCGCACATCGAGCGCGGTGACGCCGGACGCCGCGCTGACCGAGGGATGATGTCAGTCCCCGGAACATCGCCCTGATTCGGCCATGAGACGTCACTCGGGAGGACCCATTTTTTCACTTTTGCTGAATCATTCCCCTTCCTTGCTCCTCCCCTTTGGTGCCTACACCCACTGTTTGATTGGTCAGTCGACCATGAGCTGATCTATTTAAATGTCAGCAACAATTGCATTAGATCTTGCCGTATAGATGAGATCTACGTGGCACTGTGACATTACCGCAGGTAAGAGCATACTTATTGCTTACCCAGGGAACCCTGGGAAACGACATTTATTGCTTTATATATAAAAACATTTTCTTGCAAACTATCTCCCCCTATGAGAATTGATTCCATCTTTTTTGCCTTCCAGGGCAATCTCCGGTGTTCACTGACCCATCCTTGTGAGCTTTGACGTGCTGTGCATGGTATATTGGAACAAGGATACTATTACACAATTAGTCTGGTGTTTTAATGTAACATTTCCAGGTCCAACATATGCATTTGCTTATTGTGTTCATCCAACAACTTGATGGGCTTGCTAATACATAGGTATATATTTCTTCCCCCCCCCTCTTTTTGAAACATATACAAACTCTTAAATGTTTTATCATTAAACATACTGTTTATCACTTGTTGGACTGGAATCTTCTAAATTCCATGGAGCTCACCCAAAGACATCCAATTCTATACTTGCGTGTTGCCAGAAAAAGATTTTTGTGAGACGTTAAGTAATATTATTACCCCTTTTTTTTTTTTCTTTTCTCTACATTTCTTTATTGCATATACTAACGATAATTTGATTGGAATTCCTTGCTCAAATGTTTATTTTTGCACGCCATGCATCATGCTTAAACACGCAATGTTTTTTGTAAAACCAAATATTGTACCCTTATATATTGTTTTCTCTTTTTGAATCATAGATTCAAATTTAAATACACTGCTCAAGCCTATATACCTACCTTGAAGAAGGAACATATACACCCTGGTATTGAATTGCCGTGTATATCCGAAACATGTCGGTATTCACTTGCATCCCTCTGTATTGATGTTTAGTATCCACTTATATGGATGCAAATGTAATGTATATTGGCTTCCAATGTGGCACTCACAAATTATGTTTCTATTGTAATTATTTCAATGTGTTACTAAAAACTTTTTTCTATTGTTCTATTTTTTATGATCTACCATAATAAAATCTTTTCTACTTTTTTAAACAAAGTTTTCTGGTCAGTTCATTTCAATACACCGGTCCGCACTATCCCAGGGGCAATCCTATCTCCAATTTTTTCATTTATCTTTTGGGATGTGACCGGTTGCTTGGAACTAACCACAATATACTGATGTAGCTTCATCTTATATACCTTATATATACAGTGGAGATCATAGACAGAGTTATAGTGGCTGTGGATGCAAATTGGCTACAGCAAAAAGGTTCTGCAGCAGCAGAAGTCAGAGCAGCACCAACTGAAAGGAGAAAGATACATTTTGCTGCTTTTAAGAATTTCATTGAAACTGAAGGGGAGATTGATGGGTACCTTGCCGATTTTGAACGGCAATGTGCCCTACACCGGGTGCCCACAGAGGAATGGGTTACCATTTTGTCTGGAAAACTGTTCGGCCGGGCCAGTGAAGCGTTCAGGGCCATCCCAGACAAGGATATTAGGAACTATGGACTGGTAAAAGAAGCACTTTTGGCCAGGTATGCCGTAACACCGGAGGCATACCGGAGGCGGTTCCGAGAGACGAGCAAGCAGACTGGAGACTCGTATACCGAGTGGGCATGCCGCCTACACCGCATGGCATCCCACTGGGTCGCTGGATGCCAAGCAGAATCCGGGGAAGAGGTGCTGCAGGTGTTCCTGCTGGAGAACTTCTTTGACAAACTGTCCCTGGAAGTCAGAGAGTGGGTCCGGGACCGAAAACCTTTCACCTTGCCTGAAGCAACTCGCCTGGCGGACGAATACACAGATGCCTGCAAACTGGATAACCCTGTGGTCAAGACAACAGCTCGGGTGGATTATCGATCAGCGGCCACTTATTCTCAGCAGCCCAGGTTCAACACCCAGGGCTACTCACAACCCATCAGGTGTTTTGGGTGTAAACAGCTAGGGCACAAAAAGCCAGACTGTCCGTTGAATCCAGCCATCCAGTCCCAGTCATGGAGACAGCCAGCCAGGGGGAACCCCCACACACCCATGCCTGCGGCCCACTGCGTTACGGAGGAAGAACATTCGGGCGTCCTGCACGAGGCTGATCCAATACAAGCAGCTAACCGGGACAACAGGCAGCAACACAGGCAGACTGTCTGGGACAATGGAAAGGTAGCCATGGGCCTACGTGATACTGGCGCCAACATGACCCTACTACAGAAGAACCTCATCCCAGAGAGCCAACATACCGGAGACACTGTAGCCGTAAGAGTAGCAGGAGGCACCGTCTTCCGGCTACCCATTGCCCGTGTTCACCTGGATTGGGGGGTTGGTTCGGGACACGTGAATGTGGGGGTGATGAAGGATTTGCCAGCGGATGTACTACTGGGGAATGATTTGGCCCCCCTTGTTTCTGCTTACGCCCCGATGGGCCCCGCTGAAGCCAACCCAGTGACTACCTGTGCCCAGACCTGTGCTGCTGGAACCGACCCACTTGCTGCTGAGACCCGGGTAAGACTATCTCCCCCGACATGTACCTTAGATCAGGCACATAATCACAGTCTAAAATTGGAATGTGACAAGTTGGCCAGGGAGAAATCGGAGATGCAACGACACTACGTCATGTATTATGAGATGTCCCATGGCTTGAACATTGAAATGCACAAACAGGCTGAAATTGTCAAAAGGTTAGATGGGATTAGCGCCCAGGTTTTGCATCACCTCTCACAAGAGCATCAGCAACACGTTTTGGGAGCCATTGAGAGAGCAAAGCAAGTGACTGTTCCAGAACTGAATTCCATTATTCGCCCTGCAACCTTACAACTTCACGATCAGCTACCGACCCTCTAAGCAAAATGGCAATGCTGATGGGTTGTCCAGGCATTAGAGGAATGGAACTATGGACTAACTTCGGAGTCAACCCGTCTGGCGTCTCCTCCTGTGTTAGTCTCCTGCTGAAAGGGGAGAGATGTAACGGGAGGGCCCGTGGTACCCAGAAGTTCTTAGAAAGTATGAGCCAGGAAATAATGGACATTGAAAATATATCTTGGGCTACCTAAAATGGTATGGTAATATTAATCCACAATATTTACTGGTTGTTTGATTCTAAACTCAACGGGTTAATTGAGAGATGCTGATTTCTTCAACTCCAATCACCTGCATGCCTGTTGTAATTTTAATGAATCCAGACTAGCTTCTAAAAGACCTTTTCATTGTTGTTTGTGGTGATGTGGATTGTGATAATTAACTCTGTAATTGTGTGTATTGTAAATTATCAGACAGACAGTCTGGGAAACGGAAAGGTTATGCATAGTATTCATTTAAGCTATAAAGAGATTAGCTAATGAACTCACCTGTTGTCTGCTAAGAGATGTCAGAATGTGTATTGGGGGCTCGTTATGTAACCATTGTGTGATGTTGTGGGTGGAGTTGTTCATTTGGACTACAGTATTCTTTTAGTGTATATAAGGGCCTGCTTTTCTCAATAAAGTGTGTCAGACCAGTTGGAAACCTCATACAGAGCGTTTGTCTCGTATTTCTGGGAGAATTATTCCTATGGGTCTCAGTCGCCTGACTGTGGAGTGTCGTAGCTGATGTGTGTTCGGAAAGGGAATATCCTAAACGGCGTTAACCCCTTTCATACTTGGGGTGCCGTTACAGTCGCCATTCCACGAGCGTGTGCTATTTTAAAGCATTACATGCTAGGCATCTATTTACTTAGCATAATCATCTTTCATATTTTACAAAAAAATTGGGGTTTATATTGTGTTTTTTTTTTTTTTTTTTTTACTATTATTATTCATTAAAGGTAATTTTTTCCCCAAAAAATGCATTTGGAAAAAATGCTGCGCAAATACCGTAAGACATAAAAAATTGCAACAATTGTCATTTTATTCCCTAGGGTTTCTGTTCATTTTCTAGCAAAAAATACTAACTTGAACTTGTAAACAAAAAGTGCCAGAAAAGGTCTGGTCAGCAAGTAAATATATTTCCATGAATAGGCAAACATTTTGGCCATTTAATTAGAATTGCTGAGATCTACCAATTATTTTATATCTCCTAGGCTTGGGCTTCTTGCCCATTTATAATTCCCCAAGATTGTATGGGCTCTAAAATGTAAGACTTCAGAAATGTTAGAAAATACAATTCAGATGGAGGGGGAGGTTAGAGGTGGGGTGGGGCATTATATATTTTATAGTTGTACTATCGATGTATAATGTGAAGTAATGCCGAGAAGTATTCTTCGGCTTTTGTATTTCTTTGTGTTAGATAAATAAAATTTTTATAAAGAAATTGAAAAAATAAAAAATAAAATGTAAGACTTCAGAAAGTGTGTTGTTGTGGGATGTAGAGTGCTGACATCACCATGCTATGTCCCTGTATAGTCACCTGCCCAGATTTTTAAAAGTGTTCTTGGAAGAATGCTGCGTTTCTGAATGTTTCTGAATTAGTCATACAGTTTCTATGCCTGGAAGGGGGTGCATTGGTGGTGAAAATTGGGCAAGGCTTATGGCGTAGTGTACACTCTCAGCAGAGAAACCTTGGCCTTCCATGGACACATGTCTTCTGTAGGTTTTATAAAAATGTTTTTGCATGTATGTCTTGTTATGCTGCGTGCTTTATATATTGCTGACTGATATTTTATAGAGATGTTATGTTATATTTTTTTCACACTGTGGGTTTAAAGTTGATTTTATGTTTATAATTAAGTTACAAGGAGTGGTGTCCAATCCATTCTATGAATACGTTGTTGAGACGAAACTTGTAGGGGATGTAGGGGGAGCTTGTTGTATGTGACGTCATAACGTATGCTGGAATCCGAGCTCACAGCCAGGGAATGCGACTGGAGCTGACTCAGATTTAAAGAGATACATTTTGTACATTTTTGATGCAGCCTCATGTAAGTATATGACTACGTTTTAATACCTTTAGATTTTACACAATGTACTTCTTTCCTTTCCTTCCTATATGGATTTGATGACATGGCAAGTAGTGATTGATGGTACCGCTGGGCAGGGATGAGCTTCGCGTTCGCGTCGAACACACGTTCGACTCGAACATCGGCCGTTCGATCGTTCGACGAAGAACGAACTTTATGGTCCGTTCGCGCTAAATTTGTGTTGCGCGACACGGCCCATAATTCACTGCGGCATCGCAGTGCATTGCTGGCTGATGATTGGCCAAGCATGCACTATGACCCGCATGCTTGGCCAATCACAGCGCGGAAAAAACGGAGAGCTGTAATTGGCCAAAGCCAGGGTGGCTTTGGCCAATTATGGCTCAGGGGGTTTAGTACATGCCCCACACTATATAAGGCCGCCTGGAAGTCGGCCTTGTGTAGTGTGTTGGCGTTTGTGAAAGAGGCAGTTTCAGAGAGATAGACAGTGTCATTTATATTGAGTTAGATAGAGCAGGCAGGCGAGTCAGTTAGCTGCTGTTACAGTGTGTAGAGGATATATATGCATCCTAGGTGTTAGATAGATCCGTTCCTGTTAGTCTCTATACTGTGACAGGCAGGCAGGTGATTGTGCTAGCTGCAGACAGTCAGGCCCCTTTCACACTGGGGCGGTTTGCAGGTGCTATTGTGCTAAAAATAGCGCCTGCAAACCGAGCCTAAACACACCGCTCCTCTCACCGTTCCAAAGATGCGGCTAGCAGGACTTTTTTTCACGTCCTGTTAGCGCACCGCTTCAGTGTGAAAGCCCTCGGGCTTTCACATTGGAGAGACAGCAGCCGCTGTTTAGGCTCAGTTTGAAGGCGCTATTTTTAGCACAATAGCGCCTGCAAACCGCCATTGCCATTTTTCTCAATGATTTTCATCCATATTGCCGGGATCAGACATTACATTAAAGCCGCAAGCAGTTTTAAATGGCTTTTTTTCCTTTAGAAATATCATTTTGTGCAGGGACAGTTCTAAACACGGGAAACACGTGCCACTTCACTGGCATACTTTAGACACCCCCCAGGTACGATATTTAAAGGAATATTTCACTTTTTTTTTTCACTTTATGCATCATTAAAATCACTGCTCCCAAAAAAAACGACCGTTTTAAAAGATTATTTTTACATTGATACATGTCCCCTCGGGCAGGACCCGGGTCCCAAAACCCTTTTTAGGACAATAACATGCATATTAGGCGTTATAATTAGCACTTTAGATTTCGAACGTTCGCGTCCATTGTATTTAATAGGGTTCTAAAGTTCATGCGAACGTTCGGTCTGTTCGAAGGTTCTGGTGCGAACCGAATGGGGGGGTGTTCGGCTCTTCCCTACTGCTGGGATATTGAAAGCCTTCAGGAAAACAGAGGTGGTTTGAAGGTGGTGTTCCTCTGCCATATACAGATAAAAAGCATCTTATGCTGGTGTTTATTTGCTAGCATTAAGTTCTGGTGAGTTATATATAGAGCCTGGTGGTGAGGTACACAAGAGGTGCCTATTATAAGGTGGATACAACCACAGAAATTTGATTGTGGAATTTTGGACACGTTTTCTGTGGAACTATATATATTTTTTGGGAACACACGGGGGTGTATAAAAATGTTTTTACATGTGTTTCATGAGATGGTGAAGGACTATATTTATGCATTGGACGTTTTATTTATTTAACATTTCTGGTTGCACATTGTTATTTATGCACAAGTCACCTTATAATATTGATGTCATTTTTTATGAGAAGTATTATCTATGTAAATTAATTAACACTACACAATTTTTTTATTTCATTTATAGATTTTATTTTATTTATTATAATTGAGTATGACACAACTTTGAGTTGATATCACACATGTTTTTAAATGAAAGAATTTTTATTGATTTATTTATTGTATTGTATTGGTGAAAGTGCTGTCTTTTATAAGAAGATGTTCTTTGAGATTTATGAGGCCTTCTTTCTCTGTACTGGCAATTTTTTTTGTACTGCCCTGCATTATCTAAGTGACAGGTTCACTTTAAACTAGGGTTGCACCAATACGGTGCCGATACTAAGCATTTGTACGAGTATCGGTACTCGTGCAAATGCTCCGATACCTAAAACAGATACTTTCAGGCTTGGTTCTTTTTGTGGGGGTTCGGATTCCCCCACTGACAACTGAAATATTTTTTTTTTAAAAAGCCGGCGGGGGCGTGTCCAAGATGGCGACGGGAGCGGACGTGTATTAGCTCCGCTCCGCCGTCCGGATCTATTCTCCTTCTTCCCTGCGGTGCTGGGAGCCCTTCCACCGGCTCACTTGCTTGCTTTTTGCCCCGGGCAACTCCTGCTCATGCCCGGCTATCGGAGATGGGGATCAGCGCGCCGGCAGAGCCAGAAGAAGATCAGGACCGCGCGCCATACTGAGGGGAAGGCCGCAGCAGTCTCCCCCATCATGTCGGCTCAGGAAGAGGAGGAGGTGAGTCACGGGGCTGCAGCTCCCCGAACCTCCCCTGAACACACAGCCCTCATGGAGGCCATTAATGGCTGTAAAACAGCCCTTACAGAGAAGATTGACACCATCTACATTGAATTGGGCCTGATTAGGAGGGATATTGACACTTTTAAAGGCAGGGTGTCAGAGGTGGAGCAGCGAGTGTCTGCGGCTGAGGATGTGCAAAGAGAGCACACGGCTGACCTCCATACCCTCAAAATTAGAGTCAAGCACCTGGAGTTCCGTGCTGAAGATTCCGAGAACCGGAATAGACGCAATAATTTGCGCATCATAGGGCTGCCCGAGGGGTCTGAGGGGAACGACACCACCACGTTTACGGAGCAGTTGCTGCGCACCCTCCTACCCCGTGCCTCTTTTTCCCCTCACTTTGTGGTGGAGAGAGCTCATAGGATACCCGCAGCCAGGGGCCCACCGGGGAACCCCCCACGTACATTTATCTTTTTTTTTTAATTGGAAACCAACTTTATTGAAAAGTATGCATGGTACATAAATCAACATAAGCCAGCATGGCCAATATAATAGTACATACATGAACACAGTGAAGCATCTGTGTGTCATAAAGATAATAACAGCAGTGAAAGTAGAGCCGGTATACAACAAAAATAAAAAATCGACATGTCAAGTACACGTTTCACCATCCGCCATCCATCTGTCCCAGACCTTCTCATACTTTAGCGGACACCCTCTATGTACATAAATCAGTTTTTTATATGGGAGAGCATCGTTAACCGCCTTTTTCCAGCACTGAACTGTAGGGGGCAGGGCCTGCATCCAATTACGGGCCACTACTTTTCTTGCCAAGAATAGCGTCTCATGTAAAAAGGTACGGAGGGGTTTGTCGGCATCCAAGTCTGGCAACAGGCCAAGTAGGCACATCTTTGGGTCAAGGGTAGCAGGGGAGCCCATCTGATCGTGTAGGAAGCGTATCACCTGTGTCCAATATGCCTGAATGGTAGGGCAGAACCATATGAGGTGGTAGAAGGAGCCCGGGGTATGGTCACAGAGGCGGCATCCTGGGTTGTACGTGGGCCTGAAACGTGCCACTCTCTGAGGGGTCAGATATGTTCTATGTATAATGTACAGCTGTGTGAGGCGGTCCGACAGCTTGGGGGAAACCTTTTTCACGTCCTCCAAAATCTCGCCCCAGTCCTCATCCTCTATAAGTCCAACATCCGCCTCCCATCTAGTCTTAGCAGTATAGGCCAATGCTGTGGTGCTAGGGAGACGAATGGCGGAGTACAAAGTGGAGATGAGCTTAGCAGGCACATTACCCGTGACTGTGTCCACTATGGAGGGAACTGCCAGGGACGGGTAAGAGCCAGAAAACTGGGCCTGTATGGCGTGACGGAGTTGCAAATACCTGAAGAAAAGGCAATTGGGGAGGGAAAATTCGTCCTTCAGCATTTGGAATGGCTTAAGGCCTGAATCGGTCATGATCTGGTGTATGTATAAGATCCCATGGCGTATCCACGCCGCGGGGTCCGGAATGGACAATAATTCTGGCAAGCATGTATTGTACCAGAGAGGGGTATGAGAGTGTACCTTTGGGGTCCCAGTTCTCTGCAGTGCCGCCCGCCATACCCTCCGGTGGTGAGTCAACATGTCTGCTGTGCATTGGGGGGGGCGTCTTGTCAATGGGGCTCTTAGGACCGATTGAAGTGGGGTGTGGGCCGAGTCATCTGGGTGCTCACAGAGTAGTGTCTGGTATCTCGTTAGTTCATGTTTATCAAAATAATAGAAGTGGGACAGCTGGGAGGCAAAATAATAATCCTGAAGGTCAGGGAGAGCAGCTCCTCCCAACGTCACAGGGTTCTTCAGAATTCTCCAGGATAATTTGTGTCTGCCATGACCCCAAATAAATGAATTCAGGATGGATTCAATTGTCCTGAAAAAATTTTGTGGTATATAGAGGGGAACATGCCAGACCAAATAGAGTATCTTGGGAAGGAGTATCATCTTAACTAAGCTGACGCGACCCATAACACCCAGGGGTAGTCTGGCCCAAGTCTGCATCTTGTTCTTGATCAGAGCAAACAGGGGTTCAATGTTCAGTAGTTTATAATCTGAGAGCGATCTGGTGACCTGTACGCCAAGGTATTTAATCTGGGAGACCCTTGGAAGAGCCAGAGGAGGGGACGCGAACGAGGAGGGGAAATGGTCAATCGGAAGGATCTGGGACTTAGACCAATTAATACTCAGACCCGAATGGCCACCCATACGTTCTATGGACTGGAGGGCTGCTATAAGAGAAGGACCGGAGTCCGCCAGATACAAAAGTGTGTCGTCGGCATACATCCCAATCTTTTCTTCCAGGTTCCCCATCCTGAGACCTCGGATGCAAGTGTCCGCACGGACCATTATGGCCAACGGCTCCACAGCCAATGCGTAAAGCATGGGGGAAAGGGGGCAGCCCTGCCGGGTCCCTCTCTCCAGCGGGAACTGGTCAGAAAGCCAACCATTCACAAACACTCTGGCCCTTGGGGACTGATAGAGGAGTTGGACCCAGCGAATAAAGCTGGGGCCAAATCCAAATCTTGAGAGACACTCCCACAGGTAGTTCTACTCCACGGAGTCGAAGGCCTTGGCGGCATCCAGCGCCACCACGACCCTCGAGCCAATTTCATCATGGGACCCCTGAATATTCATAAATAGGCGGCGAATATTCATGGCCGTGTTCTTCCCTGGCATAAAGCCGGTTTGGTCAGGGTGTATCAATGACAGAATAACCTGGTTAAGGCGGGAGGCTAGAATCTTAGCTAATATTTTAATGTCTACCTGTAACAGGGAAATGGGCCTATACGACTCCGGGTATTTAGGGTCCTTTCCGGGTTTGGGAATTACGACTATTTGGGCTTCTCGCATAGATGGGGGTAGAACTCCTGAGTCAAATATGGATTTATACAGGTACTTAAGTTCAGGGATTAGGATTTCAGAGTAGGTGGCATAGAATTCAAGAGGTAGGCCATCCAATCCTGGGGCCTTGGATGAGGCCAGACAGGAAATGGCCTCGGAGATGTCCTCCTCAGTAATAGGAGCTTCCAGAATTTCAAGCTGGTCGTCTGTCAGTCTAGGGAATTGAACTCCCGCTAGGTAGTCCCTGGTGTCTTGGGGAGTGTGGGTGACCCTGGAAGTGTAGAGTGCACGGTAGAATCTCCCAAATTCCTCCGCCACCAGTTGCGGATCGGTGATGTCGTTCCCCTGTGGGTCGGTCAAGGACACCACCACAGGGGGACGCATATCCAAGTGGGCGAGATATGCGAGCAGTTTGCCCGATCTCTCTCCATACTCAAACACCCTCTGTCTACAGAAGAAGATACGTTGTTTAGCCTTCTCTATGTGCAATTGGGAGACCTGGCGCGCCTGAATCTTTAGATTGTTGGCCGCGCTGGGCGAGGGGTCCCGGTGGAACGCCTCCTCCAGCACCTGCAGGTGCTCCGCAGCCTGCTGGACAATAAATGTTGATGACCGTTTAAGCCTGTTAATACGTGTGGAAAGCAGGGAACGAGCGTGAAGTTTAAACATTTCCCACACCACATCATGCGTGGCAGTGTCCCTGTTGGCCGTAAAATAGTATTGCAATTCTGTGGGGATGTCATCCTGGTCCTGCAGGGCAGTCAGCCAGAACGGGTTTAGCCGCCAAGAAGGAACGTACATTTATCTTTAAGCTTTTGAACTACCGGGACCTTGTCCTCAGGGAGGCTAGAAGTGTGGGTGACCTGAAGTATGAGAACGCTAAGCTCCTGATATTCCCTGACTATTCGATCGAAACGCAGAAGCAGAGGAAGTCATTTGACCAGGTCCGCTCCCGCCTTCGCGCCAAAAACCTGAAATACAGTATGCTGTTTCCCGCCAGGCTCAGGGTCCAAGATGGCGAACGAGTAAGATTCTTCACGTCATCCGAGGAGGCGTCTTCCTGGCTTGATACGATCTGTGTGGGATAAAGCAAGTATATGATCTACACTTCCTTGTTGCCTTGAAGTTCTCCATCCTCCATGCATACATGAGGCCCTCTGGCAATTTTCTTTCCTGCTGCCTTGCGGTTTGACTATGGTCTCCCCCCCCCCTTTTTTTTGGCATTGCTTTATTTTTTCCTCCACCTGTTATCCTGCTCTGAGAGACAAGGGATTGCACTACACTGTGCTCCCCACAGTGGGGGGGGGGGGGGGGCGGAAGACATGCTCACCTGTACCCCCTATGCCCCCATTATGTTGCCCTTACCCTGTTTGTCAAGTACTGGGGACATTTGCCAAAGCCGGGGACCTATGTGTGGTCTTTTTTGAGGAAGGCATGTAACCACAACAAGTTTTGTACCCTAAGCCTACTGGGAGACTGGCACCACTTTTTATAATCCGGATGACCCTAGCAGTTATGGGTCTGTAGACTTATGTTCAGTAAGCCTCTTGCACACGTTACCTCCAATGCATGGAGGTTTGCCGTGCTGTTCTTGGGAAGAAGAGCCACCCGCTGTTTCGGGGGGGTTAGCGGGGAGGGGGGGGGGTTGTTTTGTAGTTGTTTTTGTTTTTATTTCTGTTTTGCTGCTTATTTTATGGTTAAATATGTGATACAGTCATTTGGGCCTATATTTTTACCACCCTTCATGGGATACTTTTTGTGTACAATTGGTTTGTTTGCTTCCACTCCATCCGGGTCGGGCCTGTCCTCTGATTACTCTCCATTGTTGATGCGCCTGCTTGTTGAATGGCATCGCTGACACTTGTCTCCTGGAACACCAGGGGCCTTAATTCCCCTGTGAAGCGGTCACTGGTGTTCCAATTCCTGAAGACCTACAACCCTCATATCTGTGTCCTTCAAGAAACTCACCTCATGGGGAGAAAAACTCTTATGCGGCGTACACACGATAGTTTTTCATGCCATTTTTTAAACCAACGTTTTTCTCGTCGTTTTTTTTTCATGTTTCCTCTCAAGCCTGTCTTGCGTACACACGATCATTTTAAAAAACGTTCAAGCAAAGCGCAGTAACGTACAACACGTACGACGGCACTATAAAGGGGAAGTTCCGTTCGGATGGTGCCACCCTTCATGTTAGTAAAGTTTGTTGAGCGACGATTCGCGCTTTTCAGCCTCCTGCTTTTCAGTCCGTTACAGCGTGACGAATGTGCTATCTCCATTACAAATGCTAGTTTTACCAGAACGTGCGCTCCCGTCTCATACTTGATTCTGAGCATGCGCGTTTTTTTTTCACCTCGTCAAAGCATAAAAAAACAGCATTAAAAAAAACGACATGAAAAACGACGTGAAAAAATAGAGCATGTTCGAAATTTTTAATGGCCCTTTTTCACGTCGTTAAAAATGCTCTGGAGCATACACACGATCGGTTTTAGTGCCCATTTTTAAAAATGCCATTTTTAACGGCATGAAAAACGATCGTGTGTATGGGGCATTAGTCTTAAAAAACCCTGGGTTGGTCATCACTACCACTCCACCTATTCTAATTTTGCTAGGGGGGTTAGTATACTGGTGCACAAGTCCCTGCCGTTTAGGCTCTTGGGGCTCGTGCTTGACCCGGATGGACGATTTATAATACTACATGCAATGGTGGAGAGCCTCGAGATGGTGCTGGTGGGTGTTTATTTACCCCCTCCTGCGTCGGTCAGGGTACTTCACAAACTGGGCCCTCTCATCGCCAACTATAGTACTGACAACTTGCTGATTGTAGGGGACTTTAACATGCCGCCTAACCCTGGGCTGGATCGTCTTAGCTCAGTGGGAGGATCCACTTCGGATCTCTCGGTCTGGGCGGAGACCTATGGCCTGACGGACCTGTGGAGGTGGCGTCACCCCTCCGATAGGTCCTTTACTTGTCATTCGGCCACCCATAGGACTCTCTCACGCATAGACCTGATGTATGCGGGGAGATCCCTATTATCTAGAGTCCAACAGATCTCCATTCTTCCAAGGGGTATATCCGACCATGCCCCACTCCTCCTTAAATTGTCTCTGGAAGGCTCCCCCATGGATAAATTGTGGCGACTGTCGAGATTCTGGATCTCTGACCCTGGGGTGGATTCTGGGTTTCGCCTACATATGGCCACTTACTGGGCTCTTAATCCGGGGTCGGCCCCTGCGGCAGTGGTTTGGGATGCCTTTAAGGCCTCCTCCAGGGGCCAGTATCAATCGCTTATTGGCGGGGTTCGTAGACAACTGAAGGCCGATTTAGTTGAGGCGGAGGATAAGGCCGCCTCCCTTGAGCACCAATATGCCCAGTCAGGTGATCCTCTGATCCACACTAGGCTCCAGGAGGGCACCAGAGAGGTTATGCTGCTTCGCACTGCCCTGACTAAGAAGAAGTTACTCCAACAGTCCCAGAGGATCTTTGAGGAGGGTGAGCGGGGGGGTAGGTTGCTGGCGTGGTTGGTCAGGGAGCAATCTGCCTCCATGAGCGTTCCCGCCTTGATTGATGGAGCCGGGGTCAGACAGACTTCATCTAGGGCGATCAATGGGTGATTTGACTGATACCTATAGCGACCAACTTGACTCCCCAATTACCCTTGAGGAGGTCCAGCGAGCTATCTCCTCACTTCAGGCCGGGAAGACACCAGGCCCTGACGGGTTCCCTACGGAATTCTATAGGACGTACGCTGAGGATCAAGCCCCTAAGTTTCACTCCATGCTTCTGACCTCACTGAGAGACGGAGCCTTGCCGGCCTCCATGTCGGAAGCGGTCATAGTGGTTATTCCCAAGCCAGGGAAGGACCCCGAACTGTGCAAGTCCTATCGCCCGATCTCCCTGATTGACGTGGATGCCAAGTTGCTGGCCAAAATACTGGCGACGCGATTGAACAGAGTGATCACGGCTCTGGTCCATCCAGACCAGTCCGGCTTCATGCCAGGCAGAGGCACGGATATCAATATCCGTAGGCTGTATACCCACGTCGATCGGGCTGGTGAGGGCGATGCGGGGGTGGTAGCGGCGCTTGATGCCGAAAAGGCATTTGACTCGGTCGAATGGCTTTTCCTCTGAAAGGTACTGGAGAATTTTGGTTTTGGGCCCAGGTTTATCTCCTGGATTCAACTCCTCTACAGGGACCCAACTGCCCGGGTCAGGGTTAATGGCCTGCTGTCCCCTCCCTTTAGTCTACATAGGGGCACCAGGCAGGGCTGCCCCCTTTCTCCGGGGCTTTTTGCCCTGGCGATCGAACCCCTGGCAATCTTAATCCGACAGGATCAGAGGGTGAGGAGCATTTGGGTTGGGACACTTCAAGAGAAAATTTCGCTGTATGCCGACGATACCCTGCTGTACTTGGCTGACGCCGGACCCTCTCTCACTTTGGCACTTGAAATAATAGACCAATTCGGGAAATTCTCTGGGGTTTGCATCAACTGGGACAAGTCGGTCCTTTTTTCCCTTCACCCTTCGGGCTCCGGGGCGGTCACGGACACGCCACTCCAATGGGTGGACGAATTTAAATATCTTGGGGTGGTGGTCCGAGGGTCCCCTCAGGCATATATTGACGACAACTTTCTTCCCCTGTTGACCCAGTTCGGCAGGAAATGCCAACTTTGGAAAACATTACCCCTATCCCCGGTGGGTAGGGTGAATTTGGTAAAAATGGTTTATCTCCCCAAATTTTTTTACTTTTTTAGGAACACTCCCTGCCCCCTCCCTAAATCCTTTTTTCAAAAAATTGACTCCATTGTCTCTACATTTGTCTGGGCTGGCAAGGTCCCGAGACTGGCGAAGAGGACACTCCAGCTTCCCCTGTCACAGGGGGGCCTGGCACTGCCCCACTTCCTGCTCTACTATTGGGCTGCGGTCCTGGTTACGGTCCAGTGGTGGTTTGTTCAGCCCATGCAAAACCCGGCGGTGACCCTCGAGGCTGCCATCTTGGGGTCTTATGCGGCGTTGACTAATCTACCCTATAGAGGGCCTAGGGCCCACCCCCAGGTCACGACTTTAATGCGCACAACCATTTTGGTGTGGCAGAGAGCCAGATCGGTCTACAGATCGGACTCGGTCATCTCCCCCCATACTCCCCTATGGGGTAACCCATTGGTGACGCACATCTATGGCCTCCCGGAGCCACAGTTGTGGGCGGCTAGGGGGGTAATGAACATCAAGCATATTTACACAGACGGATCCTTTTCTTCCTTTGAGACGATGAAAGCTAAGTTCCATCTTCCTGCCTCCATGAAGTTCAGATATTACCAGCTCAGGCATGCGATGCAGGCCCAGTTCCCTGATCCTCTGACCCTCCAGACTGATGCGGTTGAACGACTACTCATATCAAAATTCATGGATAAGCCCCTGTCCTCCCTCTACTTTTACCTTTCCGCTGCGCATGGGTCGCCCCTGATGAACGTCTGCGATAAGTGGAGGGCGGACATCCCAGACCTGACCGACGAGACCTGGGGGGACGTGGTGTCTGACTATATTACTAAAATGATTTCAGCTAAAGATCGCTTCATCCAACTGAAATTCTTGCACAGGGCATACTACACTCCTGCTAGATTAGCAAACATATACCCCGGAATGAGTGCTCGATGCTCTAGATGCGGTTTGTCTCCAGGCACATTCTTTCATATGGTATGGTCATGCCCTGTACTGCGTCCATACTGGGGGGGGGGGTGATGGGTTTCCTGGGAACGTTTGGGGACTGGTCCCTTACCTTGGACCCGGCCCTGGCGTTACTTGGGGTCATGGAAGGTGTGGAGGTGTCAAGGCATGAAAAATTGTTTTTGTTTTATGCCCTATTTTATGCTAGGCGAGAGATTCTTCTTAAGTGGAAGCAGCCCGGCCCTCCCACGCTCCAAGCGTGGATGGCCACGATAAACTCTGTCCTACCTTTGTACAAGCTAACATACGAGAGTAGAAACTGTCCCAAAAAATTTGATAAGGTCTGGTCCCAATGGATTGATGCACATGGAAAGGAGCTCTAGAGCTCATGGGTTAATCCTACTTGTTATTGCTGTCCTCTATTTTGTCTCCTGGTTGTGACTAGAAATTTTGTTCTATCATATGTCTATTATGTCCCCTCCCCCCCTTCCTTCCTTTCCTACTCCCCACCCCCTTTTTTTTTTTTCCTCTCCCTTCTCTCTTCCCTCCACTCCCCCCCCCTTTTTTTTCACTCCTCCCTCCCTCCTTTTTTCCCCCTTCTATAGCTACTATTGTAATTGGTACTGGTTCACAACTATGCACTATCTGTTATAGACTACTGAAATTTGAGACAACGATTTGTGCTCTTCATTGACCTGTCCCCTTAGACCTTTGTGACTTTGTTTGTACCTGATGTCCATATACTGTATCATTGTCAACTTTTATTCTTTTAAATAAAAACCTATTCACTGTTAAAAAAAAAGCCGGCAATTATCGGATGTTAAGGTGCAGGTTCGCCACGTCCTTAACAACCGATGACTCTTTCAGGTGTCAGTGTGGTTCCCCCATTGACAGCTGAAGTGTAAAGGAAGACCCGACAATTGGAGCTGTAAAAAAAAAGGAGCCAGGAAATATTTATCAACAACACTGCTCAGACGTTGAAACAGATAAAAAGAAACATTGTTTCTTTTCGTTAATTCCTCTACAGATCAAAGGGATGAACTTTGATCTGCAGATAAAGTCAGTTTAAAACAACTTGTCAAGTAACAAAAACAGATAAATGTATTTCATTTGTAAATAACTTTTCAATGCTTTGTACCATTGCTGACAGCTGGAGTCTACACAAAACAGTTGCGATAGGTATCGGTATATCAGTATCAGTACTCGTACCCATTGTAAAAAAAAAATGGTATTGGCGCATCCCTACGTTAAACGGTTGACGTTTCCTTTGCTTAATTACAACAAGAAGGTTTTTTTGTATATTATGCATAAATGTACACAGCAAAGCTGGACATTCTTCGTATAGCCTGATATTCGGCAGAGCTGCATTCAATCTCAGCAACAAATCTCATAACCGGGGGGGGGGGGGGGGGATATAGTGGCTAACATGACAGTGAGATAACAAGCTTGTGCAACCATCCGAGTGCCTGTCAACACAGCATGATGGAAAATCTCTGAGATTGTTTGATGATTTACACTGTACATACATTGGGGTATAAATGGGATGTAAATGTGTGCTGCGTGCCTTTAAACACAGACCAGGCAAATCTCATCTTCAGTCTCTATTGTTTATAGAGCTACATGTTGATGGCCTTATGCTTTGTAGAAGATATTTTTAGCATGTAAAGCATAACTATGAAATCGACCTGGGTTTCTGGGAACTGGAGTTCTGTTGTGACTTCTTATCATTACTGAATTTTAGACTAACTTAGTGAATGCACCAAGTATGAACAAGCAATTAAAGCAGATGAATAGTCAAAACTTTTTTTCCTGTGTATCCTGTTGGGGAGATTTCCCTTCACTTCCTGTCTCGGAGACGCAACAGCAAGAGAGACAAAATCTCAACAAACTGAGGGGATTATCATCATATTAGGCATCCCCATTGGAAGATTAACCCTCCCTTCCTCTGTTTGTGACAACTGCAAACTTCTGGTTTACTATTACTTTCTGTCCCAGTGATAATGGGTTGCTGTGTGCCGCTTCCCCGCTTCCCCGAACTTCCTGTTGGATAGCGCACACCAACAAGATCATTTCCATGCAATCAGTTAGATTCCCCTGGTTCGGTTCACATTAGAACATGCGCACAGGCACAAAATTTTTGCGAACACTGTCAAAGTCTAGGGGACACGAACATGAAAAATCAAAAGTACTCATTTTAAAGGCTTATATGTTTTAAAAACTGTCATTTTTTTATGAGCAGTGATTTTAATAATGCCTAAAGTGAAACAAAAAAAATGAAATATTCCTTTAAATATCATGCCTGTGGGGTCTCCTTAGTCTGCCTGTAAAGTAGTGCATCTTTCCCATGTTTATAACAGTACCACAGCAAAATGACATTTCTAAAGAAAAAATGTCATTTAAAACTGTCGATGAATATTAAGGGAAACACTGCACCAAAATTTAAAAAAAAATTGCGTAGGAGTCCCCCAAAATCCAAACTACACTCAATGCAGAGTATATATATATATATATATATATATATATATATATATACTAGACTGTGTATATATCAAATACACTGCCACTAACTAACCTGTCTGCCTAATCTAGCTCAAACTATCTCCGTCCACACACTATACACGGCCGCTATGTAAGCAGCCTTATATCGTGTGGGATGTGGACTTAGTCCCCCTGAGCCATGATTGGCCAAAGGCACCCTGCTTCAATACTTTGTAGAACCACCTTTCACTGCAATTACAGCAGCAAGTCTTTTTGGGGATGTCTCTACCAGCTTTGCACATCTAGAGAGTGAATTTTTTGCCCATTCTTATTTGCAAAATAGCTCAAGCTCTGTCAGATTGGATGGGGAGCGTCTGTGAACAGCAATTTTCAAGTCTTGCCACAGATTCTCAATTGAATTTACAGTAGGTCTGGACTTTGACTGGGCCATTTTTAACACATGAATATGCTTTGATCTAAACCATTCCATTGTAGTTCTGGCTGTATGTTTAGGGTCGTTGTCCTGCTGGAAGGTGAACCTCCGCCCCAGTCTCAAGTCTTTTGCAGACTCTAACAGGTTTTCTTCTAAGATTTCCCTGTATTTGGCTCCATCCACCTTCCCATCAACTCTGACCAGCTTCCCTGTCCCTGCTGAAGAAAAGCATCCCCACAACATGATGCTGCCACCACCATGTTTCATGGTGGGGATGGTGTGTTCAGGGTGATGAGCACTGTTAGTTTTCTGCCGCACATAGCATTTTTCTTTTAGGCCAAAAAGTTAATTTTTTATCTCATCTGACCAGAGAACCTTCTTCCACATGTTTGCTGTGTCCCCCACATGGCTTCTCGCAAACTGCAAAAGGGACTTCTTATTGTTTTTTTTCAACAATGGTTTTCTTCTTACCACTCTTCCATAAAGGCCAGATTTGTGGAGTGCACTACTAATAGTTGTTCTGTGGACAGATTATCCCACCTGAGCTGTGGATCTCTGCAGCTCCTTCAGAGTTACCATGGGCCTCTTGGGTGCTTCTCTGATCAATGCTCTCCTTGCCCGACCTGTCAGTTTAGGGGGATAGCCATGTCTTGGGAGGTTTGCAGTTGTGCAATACTCTTTATATTTTTGGATGATGGACTGAACAGTGATCCGTGAGATGTTCAAAGTTTGGGATATTTTTTTTTCTTATAACCTAACCCTGCTTTAAGCTTATCCACAACTTTATCGGTGAACTGTCTGGTGTGTTCCTTTGCCTTCATGATGCTGTTTGTTGACTAAGGTTCTCTAACAAACCTCTGAGGGCTTCACAGAACAGCTATATTTATACTGAGAATAGATTACACACAGGTGGACTCTATTTACTAATTAGGTGACTTCTGGAGGCAATCGGTTCCACTGGATATTAGTTAGGGCTATCAGAGTATAGGAGGCTGAATACAAATGTACGCCACACTTTTCAGACATTTATTTGTAAAAAAAAACATTGTGTTGGGCTATCACATAAAATCCCAATACTGTAAAATACATTTAAGTTTTTGGTTGTCACATGACAAAATGTAGAAAATGTCAAGGGGTATGAATAATTTTTCATGGCATTGTACATTGTGCCTTGTGCCTGTACACATGTTTGGCCATCAATTGTGAAAATTCAGTTCACCTAGATGAAGGATAGAGGTAGGCATAGAGGCAGGTCTTTTGTCTATTTTTCCCTCTTGAGCTGCCTGTGCATGTCACCACAGGAAGCATCAGAACATGAGTAAACATAGGAACATAGCCCTGTTTAAACCCATGGCTTCACTCTAGTCTTGCACGTTTCATCTCACGCAGACAACTCAGGTGCTCGCTACAACAGCATGTCTCCAATCTCAGTCAATAGGTAAAAAAAAATGTAAGCCACACTCCAAAACTTAGCTCTTTTTTCTGTGTTTAATAATTGTCAAGAAAAGACTGTATACATTGATGTCCCCACCCAAAACCAACCTTCCTTCGTTGCATTTTGTCACTGCTGGACAGCTCACAAGGATAGGGGAAGCCAGCAGTGGCGAAACGTGTCAAGGAAGATTGGTTTATTTACCTATAATAGGCCTGCGATAGTTTGGCGGGAAATCTGATACTAACTGACACTGGGGGGAACTAACTGCCACAGACATCACCAGTGACACTAATATAGTGATCAGTGATAATACTATACACTGTCACTATACTAATGACACTGGCTAGGAAGAGTTTAACCTCTTGGGTGATCAATGGGTTAAATGTGCCTAACTATGTGTAATGTATGTAAAGTATGCTGCTTTACTACTAGATCTCTCGCTGGGATGAGAAACTGAGAGATCGCTCCCTCTGTACAGAGCTTTGTTTTATTTTCAACACAGAGCTCTGGGCTGTGATTGTAAACCGCAGATCAGCAGGTCCTGACCGTGAATTATTGGCTGGGACATGCCAACAGGCTCCCACTGTGTATGGGCTCGTTTACACTTGCTTCAAAACATGGCTTCGGACATGCTTTGTGAAAGCTCTCTTAACGCCAGTCGACGCACCTGTCACGAAAAAAAAAACGGTTAGCTTACAGACCTGTTTACACCTTGCGTTTGTTTTGCTTTGGCTTCACTTCAAAAATTATACATCTAAACCTCAATCTCTTCAAATTTACAGTTACATTACTTAAGCATAATTTTGAATTCCAATGGGCCACTCATTCTCTTTCTTATCTAGGAATTCAGTTGACTTCTTCCATACATACTTTCCACTCAGCAAATTATCCTCCTTTGTTTAGAAGGCTTTCAGAAGATATGAATAAATGGTCGGGGCCAAATCTTTCTTGGTTTGGAAAAATTTCTTCAGTCAAGATGAATATTTTACCAAGAATTGTATATCTCTTTCGAAATCTCCCTATCACTTCCTAAACGAGACCTTCTAATTTTTCAATGAAAAATCCAAAATTTTATTTGGGGACATAAACACCCTATAATTAATAAATTAACAGTTTAC